>JAWDJE010000002.1:374482942-375682942 GCA_035047345.1 Bradypodion ventrale
TTAAAAAAAGGAAATACTGTATTTTCTGGCATATAAGACTACTTTTTAACCCCGAAAAATCTGTGCCAAAGTCGGGGGTCGTCTTATAAGACAGGTACTTAACTGCAGCTTGTTTCCCCTTGCTTCATATGTCCGGCGCATATGGTGGGGGGTGCAGCGGCCGAGTCCCTGCTCTTTGCGGGGAGTATGAAGCAAGGGGAAGCAAGCTGCACACATCTTCCTGTACCTCGAGGAGGAGAACGTGAGCGTGGATTGGCTCTCCACCAGAACCTGCCCATTCGACTCGGAGGGCTGCACGTCTTCGGGTTGAGTGTGGGTTAATTGAGTGTGGGTTAAGAGAGGTAGTCTTATACGGCAAGTATATTCCATACTCTATATTTTAACTGGAAAAGTTGGGGGTCGTCTTATACACCCAGTCGTCTTATACGCCAGAAAATACGGTAAGTTTTAAAAACATTCAAAAATATCCACAATAATTAAAAAAATCAAAAATAAATAAATAAGTTCTCACTTTAAACAAACAAACAAACATCTAAACACAATAAAAACATTGAATTTTAAAAAAACATGCACTTACACATTTTTAAAATTGTTATCCAAGGTACACCTATTAACAAAAATTCACATAGTAACACATTATTTTTTAAATACAACAATTTTAAAAAAATCAACCTTTCCTCTTTTTAAAATCCCCCCCAAAATTTATCACAATTTATAACAGTCCGTGCGTATAAATAAACATTTTTTTAAAAAATTACATACTAACCTCATTTACATAAACATAAAACAAAAATCTTACAACACCATTTAAAACAGTCCGGCAACGCCGGGCAACCTCTGCTAGTTCAATATACAAAAACAACATATAATAATACACAACCAAAACATAGCGGGAAAAATTATTCAATAAAAGTCCATATCAGCATACATCATAATCATAATATAACATAGCATGCATCTTGGCCCACACCAAAACCACTGGTAGCATTGGTGGCACCTCATATCCCCAGCTGGTGTTGGGGGCTGGGTGAGCAGTGGCGAGTCCTGCTGAGTTGTGGAGGCTCCTTTTCAGCCTAGCTGCTGTTTTCTGGATAGCAATTCCCTTTTCACCCCAATGGTTTCTTAGTAATCAATCCCCCATGACCACCTTTCTTGAACAATGGTCAGAAACCCATCATTGAGATCTCTCCATTGCAGCCCCTGGCCAACATTGTGCATCCTGTAATGGTAAAGGAATTTATTTAGGGGGAAGTGATTGTGAATGGACCTTGAAAATTCTTCCCTGCTAAAGATCAATATACAGTAAAATGAATAATATGACAGGTACAGCAATTAAGTATCCCATCTTCTGATTACACCGTTATGGTCAGCTAACAACTTCTCCCAATACAGTATTAGTCTGCTAGTAATTTTATAGGGAGGGTGTTTTAAATTGGTTTTAATATTTTTTAAAGTTTTAAGTGTTGACTTTTGTTGGAAATAACCTTATATTAGTTAGTAGAAAATATTAGTTTAGGGGTAACTGCTTTAAGTTTTCTATACTCTTCTGAAAGGGAGCTGCTGGATCAACAGGGTCCAGTATAACATTGGGGGGCTTCGGCCTTTCATTGGCTGCCTGGTGGAAGATGGTACATGTAGTCCTTTGTCTCTTTGAAGCTCTCTAATCACTGGCCTCCTGAAAGAGCCTGTTTGTGTAAACCAGACTGCTAAGACTGGGTGAAATGTTCCATGTGAAAGGTTAAGTCTTGCCAGCCTCAGCCACTGTGGCGCCAGATAACAAAGTGTATCTTCTTATGCTTTTGCCTTTACCCCGGAAAAATTGCTTGTTACGTCTCTTTGCAATAGCATGCTCTGTAGTTTTGTGCAAACCACGTGATTGCCTTATGTACATGTGGTTTAAGAATTTTAGGAATAAATATGAGCAGTACCGTATTTATTCGAGTATAACGCGCACTCGTGTATAACGCGCACCCCTAATTATCCATGAAATCTCGGTATTAAATTTTTTTTCACACCACGCATCTCAGCAGTGCCTACTGTACCCGGCGCCGGCTTCTTGAGTCGCGCGGCCCGGGTAGCGCGGAGCACGCCGCGGCCCTCCTCCCCCGGAGGGTTCCCTTCTCGACCCGGCGGGTGCGTGCAGGTGAGCGGCGGCGGCAGCGGGACCTGGGCGCCTGGGTGGAGGGCCGCGGCGTGCTCCGTGCCTACCCGGCGCCGGCTTCTTGAGTCGCGCGGCCCGGGTAGGCGCGGAGCACGCCGCGGCCCTCCTCCCAGGCGCCCAGGTCCCGCTGCCGCCGCCGCTCACCTGCACGCACCCGCCGGGTCGAGAAGGGAACCTTCCGGGGGAGGAGGGCCGCGGCGTGCTCCGCGCCTACCCGGGCCGCGCGACTCAAGAAGCCGGCGCCGGGTAGGCGCGGAGCACGCCGCGGCCCTCCTCCCCCGGAGGGTTCCCTTCTTGACCCGGCGGGTGCGTGCAGGTGAGCGGCGGCGGCAGCGGGACGCACGCACCCGCCGGGTCGAGAAGGGAACCCTCCGGGGGAGGAGGGCCGCGGCGTGCTCCGCGCCTACCCGGGCCGCGCGACTCAAGAAGCCGGCGCCGGGTAGGCGCGGAGCACGCCGCGGCCCTCCTCCCCCGGAGGGTTCCCTTCTCGACCCGGCGGGTGCGTGCGTCCCGCTGCAGCCGCCGCTCACCTGCACGCACCCGCCGGGTCGAGAAGGGAACCCTCCGGGGGAGGAGGGCCGCGGCGTGCTCCGCGCCTACCCGGCGCCGGCTTCTTGAGTCGCGCGGCCCAGTCCTCGTGTATAACGCGCACCCAAACTTTGAGCCTTTTTTTGGGTATAAAATTTTGCGCGTTATACTCGAATAAATACGGTAGGTCCTTTGTTGGACCAGTCTGCCTTTGGCACCCACATCCTGGTGTGTATTCATCACTACAGACTTTGTACGATGGGAATATTTTGTACTTTGAACTTTTTGATATCATAAGAACATAAGAACATAAGAACAGCCTTGCTGGAACAGGCCACAGCCCATCCAGTCCAGCATTCTGTCTCACACAGTGGCTCACCATTTCCTTCAGGGTATTCCCAAGGAGATGCCTTCACCTGCTTAGGATTCCCTGGAAATTGCATTGAGAGATATCCTGCCTATCTCTCCAACCCGGAGGTTGTCCTTAGGTATCCATAATTATAGCCATTGATACTCTTGTCCTCCATGAACTTGTCTAATCCTTTCTTAAAGCTGTGAAGACTGACAGCTGTCACCACTTCTTCTGGCAGGGAGTTCCATAGACCAGTAATCCTCTGGGTGAAAAAGTACTTTCTCTTATTTGTTTGAGAACTAGTACCCAAAAGTTTCATGGAGTGTCCCCTAGTTCTAGTGTTGTGCGATAGGGAAAACAGTTTTTCCTTATCTACCTTGTCCACACCGTGCATGATTTTATAAACTTCAATCAGGTCACCTCTTAGACGCCGTCGTTCAAGAGTGAAAAGGCCCAACCGTTGCAGCCTCAGATGGTAAGGAAGGTGTTCCAGTCCCCTAATCATTCTGGTTGCCCTCCTCTGTACTTTCTCCAACTCCATAATATCCTTCTGGAGGTATGGCGACCAGAACTGTACACAATATTCCAGATGGGGCCTCACCATAGATTTATAAAGAGGCAAAATGACACTTGCTGACTTATTTTCTATACCCTTCCTAATGATCCCTAACATTGAGTTTGCTTTTTTCACTGCTGAGGCACACTGGGTTGACACCTTCATTGAGCTGTCCACCAGGACACCAAGGTCCCTTTCCTGGTTTGTCGCAGAGAGTTCAGACCCCATCAGTTTATAAATGTAATTGGGTTTCTTTGCCCCAACATGCATCACTCTGCACTTACTGATGTTGAAGCTCATTTGCCACTGTTTTGCCCACTCCCCCAGTGTCAAGAGATCCCTCTGGAGCTCTTCACAATCTCTCACAGTGAGCCGCCTGGAGTTGCTTCGGGGAGGGAGGCGCCAATATAAATATGGTAAGTAAATAAATAGATAAATCTGATTAATCCCAAGGTTTCTATTGTTGTCCCATGGAAGGTACTTGTTTATGCACATTACTCCATCCTTCTGAGAACATCAACCCTCTCAATGAAAATCCTAAAGGACAGTATGGCTATGTTATCCAAAAGCATACGGTATACTGCTGTCCTGGCAAATTGGACATGAACCTGTTCTCTAGGAGTGATAATCCCAGCCTTCTTTTGCCTTTTGAACTACTGACCTGCAAACCATGAAGTCGACAGATATAAACTCACAAACCTGGGCGGTAGCAGCCATAGATTGCCCACTTTAGTCACAAACTATCTCGGCTGCGACAAATCACTTTGAAGATGAATGGGGCAGATACGAAGAGGCTAAGTGGCAAGCACGGAAGCTTAGAGAAACTCAACTATGCCATCCACTAACTTTTCAGTGTAACGTGTGTTTCGCATGTTTCATGCCAGAATCTGTTTTGAGTCACCAGAGATACATCCATCAACTGTGAAAATGACTTCCGGGGCAAATGTATACGCGGATATGAATAGCAGCCAATGATGGAGAAACCTAGAGGATATTTTCCCTAACCCCACATGGCCCACCGGATTCAGTGCTCCATCAACATGATGCCCTTTCACTTGCACAACTAGGGCTTCTGTGGAAACTGAGTAGGAAGGGGCTCCCCAGGCCTCCTGGATGGGAACCCCACCACCTCCTGCTTCTCTGCAGATGAAACAATCAGGGGCTCCAAGTGTTGGTTGGTGCCAGACCCTCCATCTTGGGGTTACCTGGGGAAATGGAGGGGGAATGAAGCCAGTCCGTTAATAAAAGTGGACCCACTAATGGACATGTGGTCTGGTAAAGGGGGTGATGCTGGCCCATCAATGATCCTTGAGGACCTGATACAGACTGGGCTCTCCTTCCAAGACCCTCATTTCCTAAAGGAAGGGAAGGGGTCTCTCCGCCTCCCTTCATGACAAAAGCCCCCCCGCCCCCCCCCCTCTAGCTAGGCATGGCTGTGAGGAAGGCTGGCCTTGGCCCCTGGTTTTGGGGGTGTTTAGGAAGGAGTCTCTGTCTCTCCTGGATAAAACCCCATAGGGGGACCCAGCCCTGCTTAGAAGCCCCAGCTGCGTTAAGAGCACCGAGTTGATGTTCCTAGAAGGGAAAGAGGCCGGGAAGGGGCGCTCCTATAAGTCTCCTATAAGTGTCCCCTCACCTTACAGGAAATGGTCCCTTTCTGAAAAGCATCCCTTCCTGTCGGTTCCTTTTCTCTTTCCCCAAATGGAGGAAAGTGGAGGGAGAAGCAGAGGCTGGAGCGAAGAGGAGTCTTTACACCAGGGAGAGGTTTTTTCCCTTTGGATGTTGGGAGGGTGAGCGAAGGAAAGAGACCCCCCAAGACACACAACTTGCCCCATCGAATCGGGGTGGGGGTGGGGTGGGCAGAAGAGATCCTTGGAGGAGGAGATCCAGGAAAAGTGTCCATGTGGCCCAAGCTCCATTGCCTCTCCAGGGAAGGGAATCCACTGCGCCTCTTCCCCATACAGACACGTGTCCTGACCAAGAACGTCTGAAGGTGCCAAAGTTGGAAGGGGGCAAGGCTCTTTCTCTAGGCTTCCAAAATGGGAAGGGGGAAACATGAGGGGAAATACACCTACCCACCCAATATCATTTTTACCTTCCTTGAAAAAGAAGGGGAGAGTTATAGGTTGTGGGGGTTTTGTTTGTTACTTTTTTGTATCTTGGAAGGAAAGGAATTAAATTTTGATATAGTTTCTAAAGGTGTTTAGAGAGCAGTTGATTGGTGGGATGGGGGTGGAATTATGTAATAATCATGAGCTTATTCCTGTTCTAGACCAAGGAGTACAAGGAAAGGATGGTCCGGAAGAGAACCCGCCACTCCTGTCACACTCAACCTGAAGAGAGCAGGAATCAGGCCGCCTATCCCCAGCAGGGAAGGGACCCTGATGTCCTCAGGAGGAGACGCCTCAGCCCACCCTAGGAAAGGACGGGGTCAGATGACTCAACTGAGGAGATGCTCAGGTACTCTGAGACGCAGCAGAAACGCTTCTGGGAATTCTACCGAGAGGCCGGTGGTCCGAGGCAGGTTTGCACTCAACTCCACCAGCTTTGCCGCCAGTGGCTCAGGCCGGAACGACACACCAAGGCTCAGATGCTGGACCTGGTGATCCTGGAGCAGCTCCTGACTCTCCTCCCGCTGGAGATGTCGAGTTGGGTGAGGGAATGCAGAGCGGAAACCACTTCCCAGGCGGTGGACTTGGCTGAAAGTTTCCTGGCTCTGAGTCGGGCAGGAGACGAACATCTGGAAGAGCCAAAGGTGAGAGCGATTCATTCAGGCAGTGAGGTACTCTATTTCTCAAGTCCCAGCCTTTTCAATTCAGATTTTTTTCCTCTGCCTTCTTTTGACCATCACATTTGTCCTTCTCATTCATCCCCAGATGAGAAATCTCTCTGCAGAGGTTCAGCCTGATTTCCCCATGGTGAGTCTCCAGCAAGGAGAGACCAGTCAAGGCAACGAGGAAGGTGCCAACTTGATAGGTAAGGAATAATGTTAGGAAGGTGAATCTTATTACTTTCCTTTATGAAAACAAAGAAGGGTCTGTGTATTTTTCTCTCTCCTGATTCTTTTAGGCTAAGGGATTTGGTGACCTAAACTCCTAGCCAGTGTTCTAAATTTCAGTTTTCCAAAGCAACCTGTTCCTCTGGTCCCTCATTAGTTTTGTAATTACAGAAAGTGAGTGGTGAAAGTTTGGCATCCTTGCTCCAAATCTCTCCATGTGCCTTTTCCAGGAAGCTCTGAACTAGTGAAAAATACTTCCCAATATGTTGGAGAAATCTTGACTTTAAGCAAAGCAATGACATATGTTGCCCCAACATGCTTAGTGAACTCTCTGGGTGGTTCACAAGTTAATTAGCATTTCCCCCCAACATGCTGGATACTCATTTTCCCAACCTTGGGAGGATGTAAGGCTGAGTCAACCTTGGTCCCTGGTCAGGATCAAACTCACAACCAATTGGTTGGAGTTCTGCCATTTAACCACTGCACCACCTTTAGTATTTCTCTTTAGCATTGCTAACTATTAGAAATGTTTCTCTATTCAGTACAACATCCTACAGTCTTCCGAACGGCACATATTGAACTCTGAAACCATGTTCCTTTCACACGGGTGTGAATCTATTTGTGTTCAAAGACTTTCCTTTTAAGCAAACCTTCTTAGGCTGATACTCTAACTCTGAGAGGTGTTTACGGGATTGGCATCCCTCCCTCTTGGTCTTTCCTGCAGAGTCTGGAAGGCTAACAGAAGTCAGCATGAACGAGAACTTGGAATCTGTGTCTTTTCCTGGTAAGGCTCTCTCTTTCCCTGGTTGATGCTAATCTCTGCAATAAGGTCTAGTCTCCATAACAACAGTGATGATAATGCTTTCCCAATGACCCCAATCCTGCCAGCCATTGTGGGATTGGTGATGCTGGAAGGCTTTTTTCTGATTGTTCCAAACTTGTATCTCAAACTCTTAGTTCTTCAAATTTGGCTTCTGTGTGTTAAGTGACTTCCCGATAGTCCAGCCTAAATGCTATCCTGATGGGAGACATTCTCCCAGGGTTCCTCTGTCCAGCAGAAGGTCTTGGATTTTCTCCCCATAGGTTTAGCCTGGCTTTTTCTGATGGAATATGTAGAGCTCTGCCATTGTTCACAACAGTCCTGAGATCCAGACTTTGGACCATGCAAGGAGGAGAAAATGCTTTAGTAAACGTGTTATCGTGATGTCTATCTTCCCCCTTTGGCAGCTTCTAGATAGGCTGAAATTCCTAGAAAGAAAAGACAAAGTGGTTTTTTTTGCCCATCTGAAACCTCCCTGGCTGGGAAAGGAGGAAATCACAGAACAGGTCAGTTTCCTCAAAGGTCACTTGTGCAAATGCTGTGACCTGTGGTTTGCCAGTTTACTTTAGAATAGTCTCAGTCAACTGTGAGTGGGTTGACAACCATAATGGCCTTCCCTGCCCTGACGGATTGCCACTTTCTATTTTCCAAACCAATTTTGAAGATGGAGGAAGGTGCTCACTAGACAAGGAACAATATTAACAGAGGAAATAGTTGAAGATCTCAATCTCTCCTAAGTCACTTGGAGGAACCTGAATAGGCTGAGGGTCGGAGTCCCTAAATCCAAGACCAACATGCTCAAGTGAGGGCTTCTGGCAGAGAAGAACTCATGGTGTGAATTTGGAGAAATACAGAATCCGGCTCATTTACTGATCTGCTGATTACGTCCAGAAATATTCACCAATGAGGACTTGGGTTTGGGCAATGACAAAGCGAAGTGGCTTCATTTTCACAGCCTTGGGTTTGATTGGGATATGAAAGAAGAATTTTTGCTAAATTCAAAACCCCTGAGGAATCACCATCTTTTTAATTAAATAATGTATCTGACTCTAGGGTTCGGTGCTCCTCTCCCCTTATATACAAAGTTCCAGCACTGTTTGCATTTGCATACATTTCCATGGACATGTGGCAGGCATGACCATACACCAGAATGCATGGAACGCTGTTTACCTTCCCACTGAAGTTGTACATATTTAGCTACTTTCAATTTCTTGCTTTTGAACTGCTAGGTTTGCAGGAGCTGTGACAGAGATGGGAGCTCACACCATTATGCAGTACTCAGGTATCAAATTCCGACCTTCCAGCCTTCAAATTCAGTGTCTTAAACATTTGAGTCACCACAGTCTCTTCCTTAGATTTAGCACATATACTTTTCTATTTTTATTACTTTTTTAAAATGTTTTCAGTTCCATTTATGTCCTCCATTTCTCATTTTTCCCAGAGGACAACAGGAGAAAGAGTAAAATATCTCCCAAACATGGAAAACGTATTATGAATAAATTTGAGATTGGACAACCCCAGAGAACCAACATAGAGGAGGAGAGTTGTGTTCAAGAGAAGGCCAACAAATGCATTGTCTATAGAAAATATTTTCCTGAAAAGATTGCCCTGATGCATCACAAAAGAAGTTACACTGAAGACCAACACATGGTCAGTGAAGAGTCTGGGACACCTTTAGATAATTTTTTGAGCCATGAAAGAGTCAACAGAGGAAAGAAACCCTACAAATGCCAGGAGTGTGGGAAATGCTTTACTCAAAGATCAGACCTTGTGCATCATCACTCAGTCCACACAGGTGAGCAACTATACATATGCCAGGAGTGCGGCAAATGTTTTTCTCAGAATTCAGACCGTTTGAAGAATAAGAGGATCCATGCAGGAAAGAACCCATACAAGTATCAGGAGTTTGGAAAATGTTTTGCATGCAAATCAAGCTTTGAGACTCATCAGAAAGTCCATGCAAGAGAGAAACTGTACAAGTGCCAGAAGTGTAGGAAATGCTTTACTCAGAGATCAGACCTTGGGCCGCATCACAGAGTCCAGACAGGAGAGAAACCATACAAGTGCCAGGAGTGTGGCGAATGCTTTACTCAGAGATCAAACCTTGTGAGTCATCACAGAATCCACACAGGAGAGAAACCGTACAAATACCTGGAGTGTGAAAAATGTTTTTCTGAAGGAAAAAACAGTGGCAAATGAGTTTCAACATTAGTAAGTGCAGAGTGATGCATGTTGGGGCAAAGAACCCCAATTTCATTTATAAACTGATGGGGTCTGAACTCTCTGTGACAAACCAGGAAAGGGACCTTGGTGTCCTGGTGGACAACTCAATGAAGGTGTCAACCCAGTGTGCCTCAGCAGTGAAAAAAGCAAACTCAATGCTAGGGATCATTAGGAAGGGTATAGAAAATAAGTCAGCAAGTGTCATTTTGCCTCTTTATAAATCTATGGTGAGGCCCCATCTGGAATACTGTGTACAGTTCTGGTCGCCATACCTCCGGAAGGATATTATGGAGCTGGAAAAAGTGCAGAGGAGAGCAACCAGAATGATTAGGGGATTGGAACACCTTCCTTACCATCTGAGGCTGCAACGGTTGGCCCTTTTCACTCTTGAACGACGGCGTCTAATAGGTGACCTGATTGAAGTTTATAAAATCATGCACGGTGTGGACAAAGTAGATAAGGAAAAACTGTTTTCCCTATCGCATAACACTAGAACTAGGGGACACTCCATGAAACTTTTGGGTACTAGTTCTCAAACAAATAAGAGAAAGTACTTTTTCACCCAGATGATTACTGGTCTATGGAACTCCCTGCCAGAAGAAGTGGTGACAGCTGTCAGTCTTGACAGCTTTAAGAAAGGATTAGACAAGTTCATGGAGGACAAGGATATCAATGGCTATAATTATGGATACTTAAGGACAACCTCTGGGTTGGAGAGATAGGCAGGATATCTCTCAATATCATTTCCAGGGAATCCTAAGCAGGTGAAGGCATCTGCTTGGGAATACCCTGAAGGAAATGGTGAGCCACTGTGTGAGACAGAATGCTGGACTGGATGGGCTGTGGCCTGTTCCAGCAAGGCTGTTCTTATGTTCTTGTGTTCTGATAATTCATCCCTTTTGAAGCATAAGAGGATTCACACAGGATTGAAACCGTACAAATGCCTGGAGTATGGGAAATGCTTTAGTCAGGGATCAAACCTTGTGAGACATCACTCAGTTCACACCGGAGAGATCCCATATAAAGGCCAGGAGTGTGGGAAATGATTTTTTCAGGGAATTTTGTCACTTTTTGAGTAATAAAATTGTCCACACAGGAGAGTAACCAAACCAGCACCAGGATTGTGGAAATGATTTGATCATAGGACACACCTTGTGTGTCATGAGAGAATCAACACAAGAGAGAAGCCATAGAAATGCCAGGAATGGGTAAAACATTTTGCTCAAAAGTTGGCTGTTGTAAAACATTGGAGAGTCCATACAGGGAAAAAGCTACTTAGAATCCTTGTAATCGGGAAATTATTTTGTTTATGCTTCAGATCCAGTGGGACAGAGACGGGAACACACTCCATCATGCGGTACTTGGGTCTTGAACTGCTGACCTGTTGACTTCAAGTTCTGTGTCATAACCACTTGAACAAACACCTGGCTTTGAACATTTGCTAATGTGTCAACATTAAAAGCCGTTTTACATGTTCTTATTCGGAAATCACACCTTGTAGGTCATCATCTTGTAGGTAACTCTCCGCTGGGCCTCCCCACCCCCAGTGAGTCTCTCCACCTCCCTGACAAGACAGAGACAGGAACACATTCTCTCATGCAGTATTTGGGTCTCAAACTGCTGACGTGTTGACCATTAAGGGCAGTTTTACTTCTTCCACCAATGTGATTTATGCCAAATTTTGCAAAAAATAAATAAAAATACCCTTATGTATTCTATAGATTGCAAATAGGACAATCTTTGTGCAAAAAGAGTTAGTAGACATGAATCAGTTATCCAGAATGGAAACACAGATAAACCTGTTTCTAACCATTTCAATTTCCCTGGACAATCTGGATACTCCATCCAAGACTTAAAAGTTGAAATTCTGGGACAGAGTAATTACAAGACTAGTGTTGCTGCCAAGTGAACTGGCTGGGCCCATTGTGAGAACACATCCTCTGCCAGCCCAGGCCTGGATGGAGCAGCAGTGAGGAGGAAGAGCTGCGCAGCAGGCCTGGCCATAACACCGCCACCTCTACTGGATGTCCCGCTGTCACTGGACACCCTTGGCTGACCGCAGCCTGGAGGGAGGGGTAGCGAGGAGCAGCAGCTGCGTGGCAGGCCTGGCCATAAGAACGCCACCGCCACTGGATGCCCCGCTGCCACCGGATGCCCTTGGCTGGCCTTTGCCTTGAGGGAGGAACAGCGAGGAGTAGCAGCAGTGCGGCAGGCTTGGCCATAAGAACGCCGCTACCACTACTGGATGCCCCGCCACCACAGCACAGCCTCGGCCAGCCGCAGCCTGGAGGGCGGAGCGGCAAAGTGCAGCAGCTGCGCGGCAGGCCTGGCCATAAAACTGCCGACGATGCCACCAGACATTTTTTGTTACTATGGATGGGATATGTGTGTGTGTTTGTGTGTATTTGTTTTTGAAATGTTTTTGAGGTTTTGTAGTTGTAATTGTGATTATTTTGCTCTTTGTTAGCTGCCCAGAGGTACATTGCGAGTAGGGCGGCATACACGCCCGCCCGGAGAGCAGAAAAGGACGCCGCCGACGCCGGCCCCCGCGAGGAGCTCCCTGTCTCGCCCGGGAGCCCACGCCATCGGCCCCGGGAGTGGAGACGGGTGAAAAGCCGCTGCAGCTGCCACCGCCGCCGCCGCCGCAGAGAGGTCCGCGCTCACCCCGCAGCCACACCATCGCTTGGGGGACCAAAGTCGCTTATTTTAGGACTTTTGTCTTCTGCCCTGTCTGGGACTCGTTCTCCACGAGGGGAGTGACAGGTGGGAACCACTGCTGTCGACGCAGCAGCCCTTACGGTCTTTTGAACCATTGGGCACCTTTGTGGCTGCTGGGTGGTTGAGGTTAATTCTGTAATTTTTATAATTTTTGTGTTATTATTATTATTTTTATGTGACTTCCCCCTCCCCCTTCCCCCCATTGTCATTTTATGTATAATATTATGCTTATATGTATTGTATTCCTCTTATACAGTATTGCATATTGTTTATTCTGTATTGTATCTTTTGCATAATTTGATGTTTTGATTGTATTAATTGTGTATTGCCTTTTGTATTCTATTGTATATTTTGCTCTGTTTATTGTATTTATATATGTTGTAAGCTGCTTTGAGTGGCACTTGTGTCAGGAAAGCGGGATAGAAATAATAATAATAATAATAATAATAATAATAATAATAATAATAATAATAATAATAATAATAATAATAATAATAATAATAATAATAATAAAGTTGAATAATAAACAAACAAACAAACAAACAAATAAAATATTGCATGTCTAGTTACACAGGTGGTTTACTCCCTATGTAAGTGATGGTAGAAATGGCCTGTTCCAGTACCAACGATGTCAGAACATTTCTTTCTCTAGCTATATGCACCCTACTGATGTAAGGATACAAATGTATGTGTCATTGATCACTGATTGAGTACTGTACCTGTCTACTAGAATAAGCCTAGTGTAGCCTAGCATAGCAGAGTGGTGAAAGGTTAATTAATTATACTAGTTGCTTGTATACTGTGTAAAAAACTGCTAATAAAAAGGGCTACTGGGAGAAGGAGAAAAAAGACTCCAAAGTATCCACGTTAGCACCCACCAGATATCTCGTGTCATTCTGCTGGTCAGAATCCCTACAGCTTTCTACAGACTAGGATCCAGAGAGAGACAGCAGAAATAAAATACATCCATCTGTTGAACACTCATTACAAAGGTTTAAATATAAGCCAGGGGTTTCTGGGACAGTAACAAATTTGATACACATATGCTGCTATATATCACCTTCACAAATTTTCCTGTAAAATTCTCATTCAATTAGTCTTAGGCTGTCTCACAGAACAAAGTGACACAAAGGTTAAACTCATTGGCAAATGTTCAATGCCAAGTGTTTGTTTTATATCCTCCCACTTTTTGCAATTGAAAAGGGGACATTTACCACTAATTTGAATTACAGCCAGAGATCATCTGCTACTGCCAGTTGTAAAAAGCCTTATTGATTTGTATACTTACCTGTCATGCTGACCAATCACTCTGTGCCTCTGTACCTGATGTATATAATGTCACTCCCATGTCTGATGAAGTGGACCTGATCCACAAAAGCTCACATTAAAATATAACAAGTCTTAAAAGTACTAGTGTTTTTGTTTTGTATTCCCAGCAACCAATTAATTAATTGGGAAAGAAAACACTAGGGATGATAGGAGATGGTTTATTAAGAACAGTTTGAGTGCAGAGACTAAATATATAGATTAACTAACAGAGATTGCCCGGATGTTGGGGTTTTTTTTGTGGATGAAAAAAAGAACAAAGGATATAATTTTTTCAAATTGTTTTATTTATCCAAATAATGTATTAGTTTGTGGGGTTTTTTTAAAATAGTTGTACCGTACATGTTTTTTAAATTCAATATTTTTAAACTATGTTTAGATGTTTTCGGTTTTTATTTGAGTTAAAACTCAACACAGGATGTTATAAATATTTTTATTTTATTTATTTAACATATGTTTGTGATTTGTGTAAACTTTTGATTTATTGTTATGTTTTTGACTTGTTTTTACTCATGTGGCCTCTAGGTGGGGCTGTTGTGTGTTTTGGTTTTGATATCATTTCATGTGTTTTTTCTCTCCTGGCCTCTGGGTGGGGCTTCTTCCAGTAAGTAGTCTCTTTGTTTCTTCATTTCTGTTCCGGTCTTCGTGGAGGAAGGACGTGCTGGTGAGTTCTCTGGTTTTCTTTCTTCTGGGGTTTTTCTTTGTTTTGTTTTTGTGGTGGTGGGCTGGGAGGTGTTTCTGTTTGTTCTTTTTTGTCTTGGTTGAGTTTTAGGTTTGTGTAATTAGTTTGGTTATTTCATTGCTGTTTATTTTTGTAATTAGTTGTTGTTTGTTTGTGTAATTTGTGGTTTTTTTGTGTTGTAGTTAGGTGTATTGTGGTATTGTGGATGTTTTTGTTTGTGTAATTTGTGGTTTACTTTTTTGTTTATTAATGGGTTTTTTAATTATTGATTTATTTTTGTTTTATTATTTGTTATTAATTTTGGTGTTTGTTTTTGGTGTTTACTTTAGTGTGAAGAACAGGCTGCCTGTGGGTTTTTCTTTTCCCCATTGCTGCTTGGAATTTTGGTTTCAATGCAGCAATGGGGGAAAGGAGGAGGAGGCAGTCAGGCCGTTCTTCTCCCGGGAAGCTTAGTTAGGTAGGTCGGGGGAGAAGGAGGAGGCAGAGAAGAGCTATCTGTGCCTAACGATGGTTCTCTCCTCTGTGTCTCCTTTTTCTCCTGGCTTACCTAACCAGAGATGGGCAGGCAGCGATCCGTAAGGGGTGGTGCTCTTCTTTGCGGATTGCTGGCTGCTGCTTTTGTATTCGGAAGTACAAAGGCATCAGCCAGTCATCCACCAGGGAGGGTGCTTCCCCTGACGAACTGCTGCCTGTTGTTGTTTTTTGGGGGGTTTCCACCCCGGCTCAACTTTCCTTGAGGCCGGCGGTGCTCTCGCCATGTCTTCGGCGGGGTAACGTGGAGGAGAGGGAATCCCTCTTCTCCCCGTTGCTCCGGGAAAGAAGGCCAGCGGGTGTCTCGTGGTGGAGTTTTGTGGCTTTTTGTTTTGCTTGGCTGTTGAGGTGCTGCATCCGCCTGCAGCGGACTTGCGGCCCCGTGGCGTTTTGTAATTTTATTTTTCGTGCACCGGCTTTCTCAGTGTTCTGCACGCTCACGGTGCGCAGGACGCTGGGACTTGTAGTTTTGCATTTGTGGTTTGCGTTCGTGTGGCGGGTTTTTCCTGCAGCTTGATTTTAATTGGCCGCACCGCGTTTCCCAACGTTCTTTTTGCTCACGCCTCTCAGCCTGATTGGCTGTGGCATGGCACGGCGCAGAGAACGTTGGAAATGTAACCTCCGTACCGGGTTCGGGCAAGGCCAGGAGGCTCGGTACGGAGTAGGCTGGACGGGTGCAGAAACGTTTAGCAAGTTCCAATGGTTAACCCTTGGATTTATAGGTATAAATTTCAGTTAAGTTTTGGTTAATTCTGAGTTTTTCTTCTTCCTTACCTAGGCCAGACATGAAACTGCCAAAACGAAGGCAGTTTTTGGTCAGTTCGTTCTACATATCCTTTCACCTGACCCAATATTCCATATGGACAGGATATAATTGCAACAATAACAACAACGGGATATATATAAAGAGCCTCTTTGGGGATTTTCATATCTTTGAACCACAATTGGGTGTACCCTGGTAATGGCCACTTTGACTTGAGAGCTAATTTTTCTTACACTAGGTCAGGTGATAGGAACTACTGAATGAGCTCTCCGAAAGCTGCCTTCATTTTGGCAGTTTCACATCTGGCCTAGACATGGAAGAACAATAACAACAACAATAATAAAGTTGACCAAGCTGGACATGGACATGAGTCTGGAAAAGGGTGTGATGGCCCACAAAATGATCCTTGAGGACTTGAGACTTTGGGTCTAGAGTTCAGAAGGGTCACTCACTGGCCCTTACTAGCCAGGGCTCTCCTTCCAAGACCCTAACAGGTGGGCAGTGGTCACCAGTGGGTCCTACTTGCCACATGACCCCCCCCCCTTTTCCACTCTGGACAGGTCATGCTGCAAGGAAGGCGGCCTTGACCCCTGCTTGAGGGTGAGGAATGGGGTGAGATCTTCTGGAGGCCATGGGGCTCTACCCCTGCCCTGGAAGCCCAGCATCCTCTCCCCTGCAGAGATCCATCCTTGGTCCTGCCAGTCCTCCAGGAGGGAAGCCCAGGCTAATAGGCTTTTCTCAATCCCCCCCAAAAGGAAAGTGTGGGGTGCATACCTGTCAGGTTTTGGGAAATTTCTTTCAAACACTCATATTTTACACTCTTTCCCGCCGTCACGTTAGTTAAGATTGCAATTAGACTGGAGGCCAGCCCAGGATAAGCATAGCTGTCCAGTTTCCTGTTTTGGCAGGGAAATTTCCCTTATTTGACAGAAATTTCCCGAAACAAGGTGGACTTGATCCACAAAGGCCCAAACCCTTAATGACTGTATTTTAGTGTGGGCCTTTGTGGATCAAGTACACCTTGGTTTGGTTTAGCAATTAGACCTTGTTGTTGCAGGATTGTGTGGAGGGCCATTTTGTAGGCCCCAGACACAATCTTGCAGCAACAAAGTCTAATTGCCATCAAACCAAGGTGGACTTGATCCACAAAGGTCCACACTAAAATACAGTCAGGGGTGTAGTAATGGTCCATGGAGCCGAGGTGCTGAACTCAAGGAAGGCACGCGAGACTGATGTATGATGAAGAAAGTCAGCCCCGATTGCTCGGGTGCTGATTTATTGACTATAATTGGGAGTCAGCACGCACAACCTGCGTGAGACCCCCGTGTCATAAAGCATGCTACGTGGGACCTGGCTGATTGGGTTACACTTGCCAGCCAGGGTGCCCAGGTTGCCCATAGGCAGGTTATATCAGCAGATTGTGGTGGGACTCATTGTTCCCATGTTATCTAACTCCTAGAAGGCTTTGCATACAAATGCATAGCTGTTTGATCTAACTGTGGTTAGTGTCAGCTCAGCCCTTTTACACAGACGTGAGCAAGACACTGTGGCTGTTTACGAGACCTTGAGTCTCTCTCCTCATGACACTTGCTCTACCGCCTTCAGTGCCCTCTGCCAAGTAAAGATGGAGTCACTAAAGCTCCCTATTGCTGATTTGCCCGTACGCAATTGCCTTTCCTGACGAGCCAGGATGGTCTCAGGATCGTTTGCAGATCCCAACAAACCCTTTGGGAAAGGTGCTGTTCAATTAGCGGCCTGGGAAACCCACAATTCCTTTTTCTTTGTTTTCTAAAGCGACTTGGCGGAGAACCTGATAGACACAGGGCATGAGCTGTCGAGGCATGATCGTATTTTGATGTCTCCTTCCTAGGTGGCACATGGATAGGAACGAGGGGATGCATTGTGCAAAGCAGCATTGCATGACTCCCAATACCACAATGCCAGTGGTTACTTTAAGCCTTGTTCGCAGCCAGCCCCATGGCACCCAGTTCCAAAGTTCATTCCACCACCCCCAACTGGTGTCCTGTTGATTGTGTGTGACTATATTATCCAAGTCAGTGATTTAGCTTTGGATCCTGCGGGAATTATCTGTGAGATTGAAGCAACACATATTATGAACTGTTTCACATCCTAAGTGATGGAGAAGAAGCAAATAATCAATAGCTGCTCGATTATCCAATACTGAGTGTCTAACCTCTATTTGTTTTTGATTAAGCAAAGCTATGGCTGTAGAAGTATGATTAAGACCTTTGGCCAGGGCGCATGCCAATTGGCCAATCTTACGTGAGTTACCTGCTGTGAGTCCGGGTACTCCGACGAGGCGACACACTCTGATTTACTGAGTAACCTTATGTTGCTGTCACAAGTTTGGTCGAGCCTAATTTAATTTTTAATTTAATTTAATAGTTATATTTATATATGCCGCCCACTCAGGTAGAACCCGACTCAGGGCGGCATTACAACAAGTTCTAAAAACACATAAAAACACTTTAAAAGCCCATATCCCACCCGCTTAAAAAAAAACACCATATCCCACCCACCCATCCCACCCACTATAAAAAAGAAAAAGAAGAGAGTTCTTAATTGTTTACATAAACCAGCAGGCGGGGGCCATGTTCCCATTAGGGCCCCACACCTGCCCTGCCAGCCAGGTCTTCAATCCTTTCCTGAAGGGCAGCAATTCTCTTTGAAGTCTTAGATCTGTTGGCAGGAGGTTCCAGAGAGTTGGTGCGGACACGGAGAAGGCCCTCCTTCAGGTGCTGGATAGATGTGCACTCCTAGTTGATGGCACTATTAGTGAGCCCCTCTGGTCCACTCTGGTTGGACAGGCAGACACTCTTGGGACGATGCGGTCTCTAAGGTATCCTAGCTGCTCATGTGATTCTTGCTGGTCGTGGTGTGATTTGATGTGGTGTAAGCATTTCCCTTTTTGGGAGAACCATTGTCAAACGGCTTATACAGCAAAATGAATCTGATACATTAGCTGGAATATAGTTCCATGTACATTGGTTACAAGTGAAAAACCACCCTGCAGGCAAAATGACATGACTATACATAAAACCAATAATGTCCGGATGATCACATCTCCAAGTCTCTTTGCCTGGGTCAAGGCAGTGGTGATGTGGGCTCCAGACTGAGGAGCAACCTGTCATTCTGGCACAAGATGTGTTTGGGCTGATCGCCACTCGGGGTGTGACAAGAGTGACTGCATAAGCAAGCAAAGTTTTTATTATTTGAGTCCCCCAATGTATGCAGGTCGCATATACAATGCGGCGGTAGCGCCCAAGCGCACGTTTAGGCACCCACTCAATGTCCTGGGTCTGCTCTCCTGGAGCACGGCAGACTGGGACAAGGCAAGTGCTTAACAATGAAGCAGGGTTCATGGTTTGCTTTATGCAAAAGTCAGATTGGTTGACCAGTCCGGCAAGTCTTTCCCATAGGTTGTACTGGAGCCTGGCAGAAAAGTCCCCACCAGGCGTAAAGTCCCCAGAGGTAGCCCGAACCCCTCCCCCCAGAAGCAAGGAGAGGACCAGGACAAACATCAGGGAATTATAGGTGATTTGAGCTAGCACTGCGGCCATCATGTTTTGTGGGGTGGGCTCAGTGTGTTGCTCAACCAAGATGGACACGGCTTCATCACACAGGGTTTTGACCATTCCCCATGTGATTCTCGGGTCTGGTCTCTGCTGGAACCGTCTCCTCTGTCTGGGTCCCCCGGTCAGACCCATTCCCTCCAGCTCGGGCAGGGGGTCCTGGATCGACTGCCTCCAAGCCATGAGGCTCGGAAAGCGGTTTTACACAACGGGCTGGAATCCAAACGACACCTGTAGGAGACAAAAGTGCTGCATACCCTCTCCCCCATGTAACCAAGGGGATCGGATCCTTCCAGGAAGGATCCGGTGGGACTCGGTAACGTACCATGGGGCGCAGGAGGCATTCCCGAGTACGGAAATGCTTCTCCTGTGGGGTGCAGTCGGCAAAGATGTTAAGATGATTGTACGTAAACAAGCGTTGTTGTGCCTGAGCCTGAGTTCTTGGCATGGCTACTTCTTCCCTTCTTTCTTGTTTTTCAATATAAAACTTTAGTGTCCGGTTCACCCGTTCGACAATGGCTTGTCCTTGGGGATTGTACAGTACGCCAAAGATGTGCCTAATGTCCCAGACGGCCAGGAATGTGGCTAGCTGTCTGGAGCTGTAGGCTGGTGAGTTATCTGTTTTCAAGCGATCTGGTTTACCCATGGTCGCGAAATATGCCAAGAGATGTTGCTCTATGTGAGTTGCAGATTCGCCCTTTTGAGCTGTAGCCCAAACGAACTGCGAGAAAGTATCAATGGATACGTGCATAAACTGCCATCTCCCAAACTGGGGAACATGCGTAATGTCCATTTGTCACAATTGATTGGCTTCAGTCCCTCTAGGGTTAACCCCCCCCCCCCCCCCATGATGGCCCCCCAGGTGCTCCTGCACACTGCTGGCAGGAACAAACTATTCCCTGGGCTTGTGACAATGGCAGTTTGAACTGCCTTGCCAGTGCCTTTGCATTCTGGTGAAAGAATGCATGACTTTGAATCGGGGTTGAGAAAACTCCAGAAACTAATTTCGGTTGCGTTTCCTTTACAGCCGCATCAGCTCTGCTATTCCCTTTCAGAGAGGGGGCCAGGCATTATCCTGATGGCTCCTAATGTGGGTGACATAAAGTCCATCCCTGCGGTTGCGCAAATGGAACTGCATGGTCAAGAACAAACACAATATTTTTTTTTGTCTATCGCAGGAGTGATGTAAGCTCCTGGCAGACTGTGAATCAAATTCCTTACATACTGACTATCTGTAATGATGTTCAGTGGCTGCTGGGCAAACATTCTTAAGGCTAAATTTGCTGCTGCCAATTCTGGTCTTTGTGCTGACTTTTGTGGAAGTGTCATCAGTACTTTCCAAGCCTGCCCTTCAAGCCATGTAAGAATGCCATACACTTTTCCCCCGTGAATGCTGTAACCGCTCCCTGAAGCGGGAGGAGGGACAACATTCCTTGCAATTCGACTGTCCGTGTCTGCAGCGAGACAAGGCAGATGGTCTTTAGGCAGATGGTATGCTAAATTCCCTGTGAAACCTTCCAATGCAATTGGGAGAGAGTCTCCTAAATGCATGAGTCTTTCTATCTGATCTTTGGTGAATCGCACCACTATCCTAGCAAGATCGTGTCCAGAGATATCTCTCGCTCTTAGCCTCCCTCTGTAGATTACTGTCGCTACCAGCTCTTGGGGAGGAACGACATTGCGGGATGTTTTTGGAAGTTATACCCATTCCACTATTTTCATCCCCCCCCCCTCGAAATCTATTCCTAGCGCTCCAATGAACATGGTCCCAGTTCTGCCTATGTACAGATTTAGGACATGAGCGCCTGGCTCTCCGCTGATTCTATCTACCCATCTGTGGCTGAGAACACAGTTTACCTCCTGAAGAGTTATTTTTGCCTCGCGGAATGCAAATGCGATCGGCTGGCTGCTTTCCCAGTGTAAGCAGCGAAAAGAGCGGTTTTAAAAGCTCTGTGTCTAGCCTGAAATACGGTCTGGCCCAATTTATATTTCCTAGAACTTGTTGGAGTTCCACCAACAAGATGGAATCTCTGATATGGATCCTTGGCAGCACTGGTGCTGCATAAGATCTGAGAAGCCGATGACCCAAGTACAGATAGGGTTCGGTTCTCTGAACTTTTTCTGGGGCAATGATCAATCCATTCTCCCCCAGAGTGCTCTGGAGGTCACGGAATGTGTCACTGCTCAGTTTTGGCGCTGCAATCAATATGTCATCTATGAAATGACAAACTAAGACTTTGGGGTGCAGGTTTGGGAACCTTTCCAGTGCGTCATGGACATACATTTGGCACAGAGTGGGCGAGTTGAGCATGCCCAGTGGCAAAAATTTCCACGCAAACCTTTGGGTTGGTTCCTTATGGTTAATGACTGGCACTGTAAAGGCAAACCTTTCCCTGTCCCTAGGATCTAAAGGGATGGTGTAAAAGCAATCTTTTAAGTCCACGACTAGGATCTCCCACCCTTCGGGGATCATGTTCTGGTTGGGAATGCCACATTAAACTGGTCCCATGGGCTGAATGCATTTGTTGATCTCTCTCAGATCATGAAGAAGTCTCCATTTTTTCTTAATTACAAATATCGGTGAATTCCAGGGACTGGTGGATTGCTCTATGTGTCCCGCTTCAAGCTGCTCTTTAACAAGCTGCTTCAAAGCTACTAATTTTTCCCCAATGATGGGACATTGGTTAATCCATATCGGCTCATCGGTTAACCATTTGAGCGGTAGAGCCATTACCCAAATGTCAGGGTTGCATGATACTGCTGCAGAATTCCCTACCCCAGAGATTGATAGACACGTTTAAAATGTGAGGTTGGATGACTGCTATGCCTTCTGGCTCTGGAATAGTGACCTCTACCCAGTCACGGCTCCTGTAAGCTTCCTGAATTCCTCCTACACCCCACACATCCGAAACTGGTTCAGTGGCCCACTCTGGGGGCCACAATTTCTGACTGACCACACTCACATCTGCTCCTGTATCTAACAGTCCCTCAAACGATCTGTCATTCAGAAATACCTTAATGACTGGTCGCTGTTTCCACTGTTGCTATGATCTGGAATCCTTCCACTGCCCCTTCCTCTTTCTGTCGGTCTGTCGACCCGAATCCTGCGTCTCCTCTGACAATCTCCTTACCCTCACCTGGCAGATGATACGGAACCATGATCAATTGCGCTACTGAATCTCCTTTGCCAATTGTCTGGGGCAACTGTCCAAAGCTGGATCTTAATGATTCCAGTGTAATCGGAGTCGATAACTCCCGGGATCACAAAGATTCCCTTTTTCCCAGCACTGCTCCGAGGCAAGACTATACCCATGATGTTACGAGGCAGGGGTCTCTGATACTGGGAATTGACCAAATAGACTGCGCCTGGCAGGTCACAAGTGACCTCCTCCTGGCACACTAAATCTAGTCCTGTACTGCCCTTGGTTTCCGCCTGTGCCTGGGAAATGCTGGGTGCCAGATTGGATGTGGCTACTGGGATCCCTGCCCTGGGGCCGCCAGAGCAGGCGTTGTCCCTGTTTGGACCGGGGCCAGAGACACGCCCATGGTCCGGTTTCCCGAATTCAGGCATTGCCTAGCCCAATGGAAGCCATTGTGGCGCCTTGGGCACTGGGTGGTTGGCTCAGGTAGACGGCCCCCCTTGTTTTGGGGCTGTTTAGACCTGCACTCCCTTGTATAGTGCCCTATTTTGCCACACTGGTAGCAAGCTCCCATGCTTTTATTCTTGGACCGGTTTCCCCCTTGTACTGCCGCTGCTAACAGACCCATTTTGTATGCGTCCGTCCCAACGTCAGAACAAGCCGTGATCATATCAGTAAGTGTCAGATCAGGTCTGTGGCCCATTGCCTGCAAGATTTTGTGACAGTCAAGGTTGGCATTGTCTTTTGCCAGTCTCTTAATCAGGTCTTCTTGTGCGTCTGAATTGTCTACCTGTCTGCTAATTGCTTCCTCTAGCCCAGTGGTTCCCAAAGTGGGGCATACGCCCCATGAAGGACTTCAGTTCTCAGAAGCCGAAGTCAGTACACTGGCTGACCAGTGCTTTGGGGAATAGACTTAGGCTTCTGGGAATTGAAGTCCACAAACTAAAGTTTGAGAAACACTGCTCTAGCCTATTGATGAAATCCATGTAGGGTTCCTGCGCACCCTGTTTGATGGAGGTGTAATTTTTAGCTCCCTTGCCGGAGGCTGGAACCTTGAGAAATGCCTTAAAGGCTACTTCCGAGGCTAGTGGGAGCATGGCCGCTGGCAGGAGGGACTGTGCCTGAATTGTCTCGAATTGGCCGGAGCCATAAAGCTGCTCCGGGATCACCGCTCCGCCCATCTTAGCTGCTCTAGCTTGCGCTTCCAGCCTGTACTCGCTATCCCACAAAAGATACTGACTGGGGTTTAACATCATTCGCATAATGGCTTTCCAGTCATGAGGAATGAGTAAAGCAGCTTCACAGAGCTGCTGTAATGTGCCCTTTGTGAATCTGCTTTGGAGTCCTGTCTCTGCGATAGCTTTGCGGATCTCTGCAAGCAACTTGTATGGGATTGGAGTGTACATTGCTGTGTGATCACCCATGAAGGTGTCCGTTTCTAAGCGGACTGGACATAGCTGTTGCAGCACGGCCAACTCATCGGCCAGTATCTCTCCCTTGCGTGTTTCCTCCTCTACCATCAATTGAAAAGGGCTCTTGGTCGTCTGGGAAGCGCCTGCGCTTTCCGGATCTCCGCCCCCTCGCGCGGCTCCTGCAGATGCCGCTGAAGGAGAATCCCCCATTCCCCCATGCCTAAACTGGATGGCCGGACAGAGAAGCATTGGGGCTGATGGTTCCAAGTACTCTGGTGAATTGGTCTCTGTCCGGGCTGGACTTTCTAATGAAATGATCTGTCTGCACTTGCCCCAAGTCTCGATGATGTCAGCAGATGCCCTGGGCTCCTGCCTAAGGCAGTATCCTATCCTATCCCAAACTTATGGTTCTAACGTTCCTGCTTCTGGGTAGAACAGACAATGCTCCCCCAGATGCTTCACCAGTGCCATCAGACGCTGTCAGCTTATTCTGTACTGGTTTCGCCTGACCAGGGCTTCAAGATCATCCCTATGAGTCTCCTGCCTAACTGTCAAGATTTGCCTCCCCAAGCTAGCCCCCATAACCACCCGGTGGTGAAATTCCCTGGATGTCTTACACAACTCACTGGTCGACGCTTCCACGGGATGAGTCTGAGTCGTACGGCAGGGCGGCTGAAGCACAGGACGATGTCCCTCAGGCTTGGTTGATGGATGGGGATTGCGGCCTCGGTTGTCACGCATCCGCTGCTCTGCCTTCGGTCGTTCTGGATCTTGGCTCTCCCCGGCTTTGGAACGCGTCCGCTCCTATGTGTGAGGTCTGCCGGCGTGCGAGCGCGCTGCCTTCCCTGAGCGTGTACTAAGTTCCGATTGGAGATGCTTTCCAATTAGAACTGCTCCGTTACTCCCGAGTAATCACGTCCCGGGGTCACCAGATGTAGTAATGGTCCATGGAGCCCAGGTGCTGAACTCAAGGCACGCGAGACTGATGTATGATGAAGAAAGTCAGCCCCGATTTCTTGGGTGGACTGTATTTATTGACTATAATTGGGAGTCAGCATGCACAGCCCGTGTGAGACCCCCGTGTCATAAAGCATGCTACGTGGGACCTGGCTGATTGGGTTACACTTGCCAGCCAGGGTGCCCAGGTTGCCCATAGGCAGGTTATATCAGCAGATTGTGGTGGGACTTATTGTTCCCATGTTATCTAACTCCTAGAAGGCTCTGCGTACAAATGCATAGCTGTTTGGTCTAACTTTGGTTAGTGTCAGCTCAGCCCTTTTACACGGACGTGAGTGAGACACTGTGGCTGTTTGCAAGACCTTGAGTCTCTCTCCTCATGACACTTGCTCTACCGCCTTCAGTGCCCTCTGCCAAGTAAAGATGGAGTCACTAAAGCTCCCTATTGCTGATTTGCCTGTACCCAATTGCCTTTCCTGACGAGCCAGGATGGTCTCGGGATCGTTTGCAGACCCCAACAAACCCTTTGGGAAAGGTGCTGTTCAATTAGCAGCCTGGGAAACCCACATAGGGGTTTTTGAATGCAGTAGAAAGACCATTATTTAGCAATGGCCTTTCTTCTGCGATGCAAAAACCCCTTAACATTAAAGGATAACATTAAAACACAACATAAGACAATTTTAAGAAGAAAAGGCTCTTCTCCAGACCGACTCCCAGCACGGATGGAAGGTCCCGGTGTGGCCGCCCCAGCCTCATCCATAGCCCTGCGCGATTGGATGGTATGAGGAGGGTGGGTGGCGGTTTGAAACGCCGCCGCGCCCAGGGGCCTCTGCTGCCGCTCCGCCTCTGTTTCCACCGCCACCGCTGCTTTCCTCGCGCCAATGCCTCCCTCACCGCCAGTTCTGCTGCTGCCGCTGGGTCCTGCGCCGCCGCCGCTTTCCTCGCCACCACCGCCGCTGGGTCCCAACTCCCGCGCCGCCGCCGCTTTCTTCACCACTGCCGCCTCCCTCGCTGCCAGTTCCACTGCTGCTGGCGCCGCCACCACTTTCCTCATCGCTGCCGCCTCCCTCGCGGCTGGTTCTGCTGCCGCCGCTGCCGGGTCCCGCGCCGCCGCCACTTTCCTTGCCGCTGACACCTCCCTTGCCGCCGCTTCAACCTCTGCCGCCGCCGCTGGGTCCCACGCTGCTTCCACCACCACCACCGCTGCTTTCCTCACTGCTGCCGCCCACTCCCTCACCACTGCCACCGCCACCACTGCTGGGTCCTGCGCCGGCAGCGCCAGGTCCCTCACCGCCGCCCTCGGCAACGCTTCCCTTGCCGCTGCCTCCTGCTCTGGGTCCTGTTGGGGGGTGGATCCCTCTGCCTCAGCTCAGACCGCCGCCACTGCTCTGCTGCCACTGCTTCACTTGCCAGCGACCTCCACCGACTCCAACCAACCCACACACCCCCAAAGCCGCATACAGCGGCGATGGGATTCCCACCCAGGCTGGCCCATGGAACCCCCCCCCAATGCCGCATCGCCGCTGTGTTCGGCCCCGGCGGGAGCGAAGAGGCTCGCTGGCCTCACCATCAGCCGGCGTTTTGGGCCCCGCCCCCCCCTCGCCAGGACTCAAAAGGCGAGGGGGCCTGCCGGACGAAACATCACCGCCGCTGTGTTCGGCCCCGGCGGGGGCGAAGAGGCTCACTGGCCTCGCCATCGGCCGGCGTTTCGGGCCCCGCCCCCCCCTCGCCAGGACTCAAAAGGCGAGGGGGCCTGCCGG
This sequence comes from Bradypodion ventrale, assembly GCA_035047345.1. NCBI lineage: Eukaryota > Metazoa > Chordata > Lepidosauria > Squamata > Chamaeleonidae > Bradypodion > Bradypodion ventrale. Next base: position 374,509,460 of record JAWDJE010000002.1, read on the forward strand.
ACGAAACATCACCGCCGCTGTGTTCGGCCCCGGCGGGGGCGAAGAGGCTCGCTGGCCTCACCATCGGCCGGCGTTTTGGGCCCCGCCCCCCCCTCGCCAGGACTCAAAAGGCGAGGGGGCCTGCCGGACGAAACATCACCGCCGCTGTGTTCGGCCCCGGCGGGGGTGAAGAGGCTCGCTGGCCTCGCCATCGGCCGGCGTTTCGGGCCCCACCCACCCCCTCGCCAGGACTCAAAAGGCGAGGGGGCCTGCCGGACGAAACATCACCGCCGCTGTGTTCGGCCCCGGCGGGGGCGAAGAGGCTCGCTGGCCTAGCCATCGGCCGGCGTTTCGGGCCCCGCCCGGCAGTTGAGGGCTCAACGTAGTTGTGGAAGAATGCCCCACCACTTCCATCACCACCGGAGCCGTGCGGAGGGTGGTGGGGGGAGTGAGTGGGGCGGTTTTATATTGGGGTGGAAGGGAGGGAGGGAGAGATTGCCAGGCCAGCCAGGAAGGAGAGGCAGCATTCTGTCCAGGGCAAGCAGGGAGGCTCCGGAGGCCAATATAGAGGTTGTGATGGGCATGGGGCGATATAGCGGGTACTGAGGGGCGGGCCGCACTCGGGGAACGCGGGGCAAATGCTTAGTATCTGTCCCTCGTTCCAGCCCCACGGTTACACCTCTAGGTCCTGAGCAGCTGACCCAGGGTGACCCTGTCCTTAGGCTGCTGCTGATGAATGCCAGGTCGGTATGTAATAAGGCCCCCCTGATACAAGACTCTATTATGGGGGAGCGGGCCGACTTGGCATGTATTACTGAGACCTGGCTGAGACCAGAGGATGGGGTTCCTCTGTCAGAAATGTGTCCAGCTGGGTTCAGTATTTGGCACCAGCCTAGGGATAAGGGTAAGGGCGGTGGCGTTGGCATCATAGCCAGGGAGTCACTGGGAATCACCAGGGCTACTGCTCCACAAATTCTGGGTTGTGAGGCCCTGCTTCTGCGTCTGGGCTCTAAGGGTCAGTTGGGAGTCTTACTCCTGTACCTGCCCCCTTGCAGGGTAAGGGACTCCCTGCCTGAGCTCCTCGAGGCCATCTCAGCGTTGGCGTTGGAGTTCCCTAGACTGATGGTTCTGGGGGACTTCAATTTACCTTCGCTGGGGACTGGCTCCGAGGTGGCTCAGGAGTTCATGGCTTCCATGGCAGATATGGACCTGATTCAGGTAATTCAGGGCCCGACCAGGGGCAGTGGCCACACACCAGATTTAATCTTTTTGTCGGAGTGGTGGCAGAGTGATCTGAGACTACGGAAATTAGACATAACACCTGTGCCATGGCCAGATCACTATTTGGTGGCTCTAGACTTCCTGGGTGCGACGCTTCACCGTAGGGAGGCAGGGCCTATTAGAATGGCCCGCCCCAGGCAACTGATGGATCCTGATGGATTCCAGAGGGAACTGGGGAATTTCCCTCTGGATCGGCAACACGATTCGCCCGAGGCACTGGTCAACCTGTGGAACAGGATGACAACAGCGGCCTTGGATGAAATCGCACCACTACGGCCTCTCAGAGCTCATCAAGCTAGGTCATCTCCATGGTTCACAGATGAACTGCGGGAGCTCAAACGGGCAAAGAGACGCCAAGAGCGCCGCTGGGTGAAGACCCAGAGAGACTCCGATTGGACACTAGCTAGGGCCGCTATTAGGGCCTATCTAGTGGCAATGGAGGTGGTGAGGCGACAATACTTCACCACCCTTATCGCCTCCGCTGATAATCGCCCAGCCACCCTGTTCCGGGTTACCGGGTCTCTCCTTGGTAGGGGGACCCCGGTGCCTGGTTGGCAGGAGTCGGCTGAGGACTTTGCTGACCATCTAGTGGAGAAAATCGATCGGATTCGCTCTGGGTTTAATCCTGGCGTGGATGGGGAGAGTCCGGAGGGAGCCGGAGCAAGTCTTGCCATGCCATCTGGGACCGGTTTGATCCAGTTGCCCCTGATGAAGTGGACAGGCTCCTTGCAGCTGTGCGCGCCACTACCTGCCCTTTGGACCCCTGTCCCACCTGGTTGGTGAAAACCTCCAAGGCAGTGACAGGTGGCTGGGTTGGGGCTGTGATCAATGCATCATTGCGGGAGGGGGTGTTTCCTGCACCTTTAAAACATGCTTTGGTGCGCCCCCTCCTGAAGAAATCTTCTCTCGACCCAGCTGTCCTAACTAACTATAGGCCTGTCTCAAACCTCCCCTTTTTAGGGAAGGTGTTGGAGAAGGCAGTGGCGTGTCGGCTGCAGGGGGTACTGGATGAAGCGGATTATCTGGACCCTTTTCAGTCAGGATTCAGGCCTGGATATGGTACCGAGACGGCATTGGTCGCACTGATGGATGATCTCTGGCGGGAGCGGGACGGTGGTCATCCATCCGTCCTAGCTCTTCTTGACCTCTCAGCGGCTTTCGATACTGTTGACCACGGTATCCTTCTGGAACGACTCCGAGGTTTGGGAATCCAGGGTACTGTGTGGTCCTGGTTTTCCTCATTTCTGAGGGGTCGGTCCCAGTCGGTGTGGTTGGAGGATGAGAGGTCCAGTCCTAGGCCCCTCAAATGGGGGGTTCCTCAGGGCTCGGTGCTCTCTCCTCTCCTATTTAACATCTACATGAAACCGCTGGGTGAGATCATTCGTTCCCATGGGGTGCGGTACCATCAGTACGCGGATGACACTCAGTTGTACATCTCGGCCCATGGGGACCCCAGTGATGCCGTCAAAGTCCTTTCCAGATGCCTGGAAGCTGTGGGGGTCTGGATGGGGGCTAACGGGCTACAACTGAATCCCAGCAAGACTGAGTGGCTATGGATAAGGGGTCCTGCGTTAATCCGGGAGCTACCATCGTTGGTTCTGGATGGGGCTATTTTGCCCCAGACAGACCCGGTGCGCAACTTGGGGGTCCTCCTGGATTCACGGCTACTGCTAGAAGAACAGGTGGCGGCTGTGACCAGGAGGGCTTTCGCCCAACTTCGGGTGATCCGCCAGTTGCGCCCACTCCTGGACCGGGACTCCTTGCTCATGGTCACCCATGCTCTGGTTACCTCCAGACTAGACTATTGCAATGCGCTCTACATGGGGCTGCCCTTGACGACCATTCTGAGGCTACAGCTGGTCCAGAATGCGGCTGCCCAGGTGGTGATGGGGTGTGGGCGTTATGCTCATGCTTTGCCACTGCTCCGGGAGCTGCACTGGTTGCCAGTATGTCTCCGGGTGCAATTCAAGGTGCTGGTTTTGACCTTTAAAGCCCTATATGGTAGTGGGCCAGGTTACCTAAGAGACCGCATCGCCCTGAGGACGTCTGTCCGTCCAACCAGAGCGGACCGGAGGGGCTCTCTAATTGTTCCATCAGCCAGAGGGGCTCGCCTCTCTGGCACAAGGAGGAGAGCCTTCTCCGTGTCTGCACCGGCCCTCTGGAACCTCCTGCCAACAGAATTACGTCTTCGGACGGAGTTGCTGCCTTTCAGAAGGGATCTTAAAACCTGGCTGGCGGGTCAAGTGTGGGGTGCAGGTGGAAGGGTAACCACCATGGGTTGGTTGGTGTAGAGGAACTCTTCCCCATGGTGCCTTTCGATCCTGCAGCCCCTGCCTTTTAGGGGGTGGGTACTGTTTTAACTGTTTTTAGGATTGTGATTATATACTTGAAATATTGTATTTATTATTGTATTTGTGAATATTGTATTTTGCATTTTGTAAACTCCTTGGGTTGCCCTGGGGTTACGTTTATGTTGTTAGCCGCCCAGAGTCAGCCTTGTGTTGAGTGGGCGGGATATAAATTGAATAAATAAATAAATAAATAAATCAAGCGGCGATGGGAATTCCCGTGGTCCGGCCACCCAGGCCAGCCCACGGAAAGAACCCCCCCACCCCAACGCCGCATCCAGCGGTGATGGGAATTCCCGTGGTCTGGCCACCCAGGCCAGCCCACGAAAATACCTCCCCCCCCACGCCGCATCAAGCGGCGATGGTATTTCCGCGGTCCATCCCCCAAGACCGGCCCACGGAAATACCCCCACCCCCAACACAAAACAACACACTCCAAAAACAGTCAAAAATAATCAAAACAAAAAAACATAAAAAGTAAACACAAAAACATCCAAAAACAAAATCCAAAAACAGTCAAAAATAAACAAAACCAAAAAAGACAGAAAAAAACACAAAAACATCCAAAAACAAACAATAATAAACACACAGAACCACCACCACCACCCCCGAACCCAAAACAAACCTCCCCAAAAAATTAAACCAGAGAGCTTACCAGGAGACGTCTTCACTCCATGACGACTGGAACTAAACTGAGGGAAGAAATAGATGACTTACCAGAAGAAGAAGCGACACCCAGAGGACAGTAGAGAAAAATTGTAGAGTACAAGAAAAGCTCACCAGCCCTACCCAGAGGCCACAAGAGTAAAAACATTCAAAAATATTCAAAATAATAAGATTAATTCCCAAATTACTGAAATAAGTTATCAAAAATTCAAAAATATTCACACTAATCACAAATAATTAAAAAAAAATAAGTTTTCACTCAAAAAACAAAACAAAACATCTAAACACAGTATAGAAACACTGATTTTTAAAAAACATATTCTTACACAGTTTAAAAATTATCCAAGGTACAACTATTTTAAAAAATTCACATAGTAACACATTATTTGGTTAAATGCAATAATTATAAAAATTATATCATCCTTTCCTCTTTTTAAAAACCAAAAAACAAATACAAAAAATAAAACATCACAGTTTATAAAAGCCCATGCGTAAAAATAAAAAATTAAAAAACCACAATTAAAAACTAACCTCATTTGCATAAACATAAAACAAAAACCTTCCAAAACCATTTTAAAGAGCCCAGCACCGCCGGGCAAAATATGCTAGTTTCCTAACAGGAGAGCAGGGGTCTCTTCGCCTACCTCCACATGACACCCCCTCCCCCTCCCCCCATTCTAGCTTGGCCTGGCAGTGAGGAAGGCTGGACTTGGACCTGGTTTTGGGGAAGGAGTCTCTGTCTCTCCTGGATAAAACCCCATAGGGGCACCCAGCCCTGCCTAGAAGCCCCAGCTGCCTGAAGAGCATCGAGTTGATGATCCTAGAAGGCGAAGGGGCGTTCCTATAAGTCTCCTTGTTTCTCTCCCCTTACAGGAAATGGTCCCTTCCAAAAAGCATCTCTTCCTGTCCATCCCTTTTCTCTTTCCCCAAAGGGAGCAAAGTGGAGGGAGAAGCAGAGGCTGGAGAGAAGAGGAGTTTCCACACCAGAGAGAGATTTTTTCCCTTTGGGTGTTGGGAGGGGGGAGCTCAGGTGAGCAAAGGGAAGGGACCCCCAAGACACACAACTTGCCCCATCGAATCGGGGGGTGGGGTGGGCAGGAGAGATCCTTGGAGGAGGAGATCCAGGAAAAGGGTTCGTGTGGCCCAAGCTATATTGTCTCCCCAGGGAAGGGAAACCACTGCACCTCTTCCCCATACAGACACATGTCCTGACCAAGAACGTCTGAAGGTGCCAGTCTCCAAGGGGCGCTTCCCTGGCAAGAGCAGGGAAGGGAAGCAAAACTGGCTTCAGTTGTGAGGCGGGCAGCGTGGCGCATAAGAAGACCAGCCACGCCGGAGTCTCGATCGCTTCCCCGCCCTAGCCAGGGAAGCGTCCCTTGGTTGAGAGCAGGGAAGGGAAGTGAGACTCCGACATGGCTGGTCTTCTTATGCGCCATGCTGCCTCTCGCTTCCCTTCCCCGCTCTCGCCAGGGAAGCGACCCTTGGTTGAGAGCGGGTAGGTGGGAGCGAGACTCGCCGGCGGGAGCAAGAGAAGCAACCAGTGCCCGAAGAGGAGGAGACTCGTCGGGTCTCCTGCCACCGCCCCGGAAGCGCCATTCCTCCTCCTTGCCCCATTCCTCCTGTCCTCGGGCAAGGGTGCTCGGGGCCACTTGGATATTTTGGGGGATTCCCCCACGGTCGCTTCTCTGGCCGCTCACAGTGGGTCTCCCGCCGCCGCCCTGGAAGCGCCATTCCTTCTCGCCCCATTCCTTCTGTCCTCGGGTGAGGGTGCTTGGGCTGCTTGGATATTTTGGGGGATTCCCTCACGGTTGCTTCTCTGGCCGCCTCACAGCTGGGGCCAGACTTTAGCCCCCCGCCTCCCCACTCTCACCAGGGGAACGACGTTATACAAAGCATCAGTGGCAATAATTTGGACGTTGTATCAGGCATCGCGGATAGGATTTTGCATCCCTCATACAAAGTCTGAATTCATACAACGTCCAAACTTGTGGAACCAAGTTTGGACGTTGTATGAGGTATTAGTGTATTAACATTATGCCACATCATCAATAGTCTGTATGGATCACGTGCAGCCTATGCACAACTATGGTCCAGGGTATAAAAGATCTGCTCATTTGACCAGTAAACGTTGGATGATCATCATCTCAGCCTTGAATGCCTTCCTTCGCCAACCACTCCGTGATTCTGTGGGCCAGATCTGGCCAGAAATCCATACATCTGGTGCCGCCGACGTGAGATCTGAAGCCATCTGACGTGAGATCCGGCCATCCGGCCCAACGTGATCCAGCCAACAATGACGGCGCATTCAGCACAGTTCTACGCTAGAGCCATGTCCGACATCCAGGCGGTGTGGTGAGTTCAGGTCGGAAAGCCATCTGATCGGAACTAGGCACGACCGCAAGGCTAGGCACTCAGAAGGCAGAGCACGCTCCAAGCTCTACGGCGTTCCACCCAGGGTCGGCTGTGAACCCTGGTCGTCATCGCAGAGACCAACGAGGGTCTGTGACAGCAGTCCATGTTCCAACTCCTTCCCGGAGGATCATCACACTAAGACGTATTACCTGAAACCAGACGTGTCAACCATCCCGAGGAGGCAACTTCGCCGGGGCCGAGTCAGGTAAATATGGGAGCTTGCCAGCATAGGCAGTGCCCAACTGCTAATCAAAGAGTTCATTTAATGGAACTCAAGGACCTGGCCAGGTTAAATCATACCCGCATTCACAGTGCGCAATTAGCAGATTTCTTAGTGTACCTGGGAGAACACTGTTTTATCCAGAGACAGGCACGCTAGATCTCCAAATCTGGGATAGGATCGGGACCTGCATTAAGCAAATGCCCCGAGCACCAATGGGTATAATTAGCACATGGATTATATCATGTTATTATTGTGATTGTATAATATGTTGTAATACTGCCCAGAGTCGGCCGTGTGCTGATAGGGGCGGGGTATAAATTAAAGTTGAAATGAAAAATGAAAATGAAACATGGAGCAAACTTAGGCAAGTAATTTCAGAGATGAGCCCAGCCCGGATAGAGACAGAGGAATTCCCAGTGCAGTTAGAACCATCTGCCCCAGCAGTTCTCTATCTGCTTCAATTCAAACTGGGAGGCATAGGGAACTTTCCTACAGTGGTAGCTGCAAATGCCACAGCAAGAAACAAAGGTCTAGGAAGTGCAGGCACTTCTCAGACAGCCAAAAGTTCCTTTCAGCACATGGTTGAGGAAGAAACCAGTAAGGGGGATTTGTCAGCGGAAGAACTAGCTGAGCTTAGGCAGTTATGCCCAGTCCACATCAAGCTGGACGCCCTAATGGGGGTCCAACAGGCAGTTCACACACCCATCCCGTACAAGTTGCTTGCGGCAATCCGCAAAGCAAACACCGACATGGAGCTGCAGAGGCACACTCCAGCAGCTCTGTGAATCCATGACGCTCATTCCATATGACTGGAAAGTCATTATGCAAATGATGCTCAATCCCAGCCAGTATTTGTTGTGGGACAGCGAGTTTTGACTCGAAGCACAGGTAAGGGCTGCCAGGATGGGAGGAGTGGTAATTGCCGAACAGCTTTATGGTTCGGGTCAGTTCGATACCATCCCAGCGCAGTCTGTCTTGCCGACCGCCACATTCCAATTGGCGTCTGAGACAGCCTTCAGGGCATATCTCAAAGTCCCAGCCACTGGCAAAGCAGCCAAAAATTACACAGCAGTTAAACAGGGTGCCCAAGAGCCCTACATGGACTTCATAAATAAATTGGAAGAGGCAATAAGTAGGCAGATAGACAACGAACAGGCCCAAGAGGAGCTTATGATGAAGCTGGCTAAAGACAACGCCAACCTTGACTGTCGCAAAATCTTACAGGCATTAGGTAATCGGCCTGATCTTACGCTTACCGACATGATCAGGGCTTGTGCTGACATTGGTACCGACTCCTACAAAATGGGGCTGCTAGCAGCGGCAGTGCAAGCGGTACAAAATCCGAAGGCAAAACAAAAGCAGCATGTCACAATTGTGGCAAAATCGGTCACTTCGCTAGGGAATGCCGGTCTAAGAAAGGTAGCAACGGCCAAAGCAAGGGTCGTCCCAAAACCCCATCCACACAGTGTCCAAGATGCCACAATGGTTTCCATTGGGCTAACGAATGTCCGACTTCAGGGAACTGGAACGTGGGCTTGTCTCTAGCCCCAGTTCAAATAGAGACCTCCGCAGCTCTGGAAGAGCCAGAGCTGGATTAATTCCACAGAGCATTTCACCCAGCACTCCAGAGGCGCAGGCCAAACCCAAGGGCAGTGCGGGGCTAGACTGGACATGCCAGGCAGAAGTCACATGCGACTTGCCAGGCGCCGTTCATCTAGTCGATTCCCAGTACATGGGACCCCTGCCTAAAGGTTTCATAGGTTTAATTTTTCCTCACAGTAGTGCGGGAGCACGCAGAATCTTCGTGATTCCGGGGGTCATAGACTCCAGTTTTTCAGGTGTAATCCAGGTTCAGCTCTGGACACACCTGCCCCAAACCATCCATAAGGGAGACACATTGCGCAACATATCCTGGTTCCTTGTCACTCACCAGCAGGCAGCAGGCAGGGAAGGCTCAGAGACAGCACAGAGGAGGCAGTGGAAGGATACCAGATCTTAGTGACAGTGGAAACGAACATAGAGTGGAGACAGCGACCAGTCATTAAGGTATTTTTAAACAAAAGACCTTTTGACGGGCTGCTCGACACTGGAGCTGACGTCACCGTGGTCAGCCAGCAGCAGTGGCCCCAGGAATGGGAGCTAGAGCCGTTCTCCAATGTGTGTGGGGTAGGAGGTGTTCAGGAAGTATATAGAGGTCGAGATTGGGTAGAAGTCACTATCCCTGGAGCCGAAGGCACGGCTATCATTTAGCTACACGTTTTAAACGTTCACATCAATCTCTGGGGAAGGGACATCTTGCAACAGTATCGTGCTGCTTAAATGGCTCGTCAGTAAGCCGGTGTGGGTAGAGCAGTGGCCCACAGTGGGGGAAAAGCTAGAAGCCCTAAAGCAGCTTGTTAAAGAGCAACTCGACGCGGGACACATAGAACGTTCCACCAGTCCTTGGAATTCACTAGTATTTGTCATCAAAAAGAAGTCAGGGAAGTGGCGACTCCTTCACGATCTAAGAGAGATCAATAAGTGTATTCAGCCAATGGGTCCGCTTCAGTGCGGCATCCCCAATCCAAATATGATTCCCGAAGGGTGGGAAATCCTGGTTGTAGACCTGAAGGATTGCTTTTATACCATTCCTTTAAATGTAAGGGACAGGGAAAGGTTCGCTTTCACAGTGCCAGTCGTGAACCACAGAGAGCCTACACAAAGGTACGCGTGGAAGTATTTGTCACAAGGAATGCTCAGCTCACCCACTTTGTGCCAAATTTACGTTCACGATGCACTGGAAAAGTTTTGAAACCTACACCCCAAAGTCTTAGTGTGTCATTTCATGGATGACATTTTGATCGCGGTGCCGCAACTCGGCAGCGAAATGTTTAAAAACCTCCAGACCACTCTGGGGACAAGGGGTTGCTAATCGCCCCAGAGAAAGTTCAGAGAACCGAGCCATTCTCATATTTGGGCCACCGGCTTCTCAGATCTTTCGCAGCACCAGTTTTGCCAAAAATCAACATTCAGAGTTCCATCACGTTAGTAGAATTGCAGCAGGTATTGGGAAACATCAGTTGGGCCAGACCGTATTTTAGGTTAGATACAGAGCTTTTGAAACTGCTCTTCTCACTGCTTACGCAAGGGAAGCAGCCAGCAGATCGGATACACATTTCTTGAGAGGCTCGCACAACTCTCGACAAGGTCAACCAAGTTCTCAGCCAGCGATGGGTGGACAGAATCAGCCAGGGGCCATATGCTCCTGTTCTGAATCTGTACATAGTCCAAACTGGGACCATGTTCACCGGAGCTCTAGGCATAGACTCCGAGCGAGAGGCGAAAATCGTGGAATGGGTGTATTTACCACACACCTCTTCCCGAAATATTGTCCCTCCGCAAGAGCTGGTAGCCACGGTGATTTACCGGGGCAGGCTGAGAGCAAGGGATATTTCAGGGCATGATCTAGCAAAAATCGTAGTGCCATTCACCAAAGATCAGATCCAGCAGCTAATGTAACTCGGAGACACTCTTCCGATTGCATTAGAAGGATTCACAGACAGTTTGGCATATCACTTGCCAAAAGACCCCAGACTAGTCTCGCTTCAAACGCGGACAATCAACCTTCACGGGTTATTGTCTTTAGTTCCTCTTCAGGGAGCTAGGACGGTATTCACCGATGGTGGTAAAACCTACAGTGTCCTCACATGGCAAGAGGGTCAGGCTTGGAAAACGCTACTGACTGTTTCGCAAAAATCTGCGTAGCGGGCAGAATTGGCAGCAGCAAACCTTGCCTTACGCACTTTTGCCAGTGAGCCACTGAACATGATTACAGACAGTCAGTATGTCAGAAATTTAATTCACAGTCTACCGGGAGCATACATCACTCCCGCGACAGACAAAAACTTGTTAAGTTTGTTCTTAATGACACAATTTCATTTGCGGAACCGCACAGACACTCTCTATGTCACACACATTAGAAGCCACCAGGATTTGCCTGGTCCTATTTCACATGGTAACAGCAGGGCAGATGCGGCAGCAAAAGAGATTCACCAGAAGTTAGTTCTGGGAGTCTTCACGACTCCGATTCAAAGTCATGCATTTTTTCACCAAAATGCCAAAAGCACTTGTATGGCAATTCAATCTGCCACTGTCCCAAGCACAGGGGATAGTCCGTTCCTGCCCGCAATGAGCAGGAGCTACGGGGGGGGGGGCTCATGGGGCATAAATCCACGAGGGACAGAAGGCAACCAGGTTTGGCAAATGGACATCACACACATTCCGCAATTTGGAAGATGGCAGTACATGCACGTCTCAGTAGACACATTTTCACAGTTCGTTTGGGCTACGGCTCAGAAGGGGGAGACTGCAACACATGTGGAGCAGCATCTCCTCTCTTGCTTCATGGCCATGGGCAAACCAGGGCACGTGAAGACCAACAATGCACCAGCTTATAGCTCCAGGCAGCTGGCCACATTTATGGCCACCTGGGACATTAAGCACACATTCTGCGTTCCGTATAATCCACAGGGGCAAGCAATTGTCGAACAGGTGAATCGGACGCTCAAGTCCTACATTGAAAAACAAACAGAAAGGGGGGAATTAGCCCTCCCGAAAAATCAGGGTCAGGCACAGCATTGCTTGAGCAAAGTACTCTTTACGTACAACCATCTTAACATTTTTTCAGATTGCACTCCGCAGGAGAAGCACCTCCGGCGTACGGAAGTCCTCCCGCGACCTCTCGTGCGGTACCGAGTGCCGTCGGACCCTTCCTGGAGGGGGACGGCACCCTTGGTAATGTGGGGGAGGGGCTATGCAGCAGTTATGTCTCCTACAGGTGTCATCAGCCTGGTGTGTCAAGCCGTATCTCGAGCCCAATGGCGTGGAGCCAAGCGTTCCCGGATCCGATGCCCGAGATGGAGGGACTGAGCATGAACGGGGGACCCAGATGGAGGAGACGGCCTCATCCAAGGACAACACCTAAGATCACATGGGGAATGATCAAAGCCTTATGTGACGACGCAGCAGAATGCGTCTGCGGCAGCAGAATGCCGAGCCAACTCCGGAGAATATGATCTTTGCAGTTTTGACACAGATCACCTACAACTCCTTGGTGATCATCTTGATCCTTTCCTTGCTTTTTGGGGGAGGGGTTCAAGCGGTTGCTTTGGAAGAAAATTCCTTCGAAGATTTGATGCCTGGTGGGGATCTTCCTGCAAGACTACACTATAACATTTGGGAGAGATTGGCTGGACTTGTCAACCAGTCAGATTTCTGCTTGAAGCAGACAACGGACCCTGCTTCTCTCTTGAGTTCATGTCTCATCCCAGTTTGCTATGCACCCGACAAACCGACCAAGGATGGCAAGCCACCGAGCTTCCTTGGCACAAACCGAGGCACCACATATGTCTCATATCTACTTTTGGGGATGGAAACCACAGAAAAGTTGCCCGCTGATGCGGTTGCTCTGGTGACTCCGAGTGGCCATTGGCGGTGGCATACCATGTGTCGGAGTGCTGGGATACAACTCAGCAAAAGGGGTTCACTTGCTCTGCTTGGACACTGGAAAGGATACTTGGACTTGTTAGCAACCAGTACCGGCAACTCATCTTCATGAACACATTCTCTTGCCCTCAGGCTGGTTTTGGACTTGTAACCAGCGTACATGGAACTATATTCCTGCAAATGTACCTGATTCCAATTGTTGTATTTGTCGGTTAAAATTATTGCTCCCCACAAAAGAAATTGTTATCCGAAACACGGTAACTCCCAAACCCGCACGACACATTTGTGCAGCCACACTGGATAGTACATGTGATAGCAATATCAGGCTGTTGAGCAAAGCTGAGTATGTCTCACTGGCGGTCAGCATCCTTGGCGTGCCAGGGTTAGCCGTAGGCAACGCTCGAAGGATAGGACAGTTGGTGTGCGTGCTAGCTAAGGCACTTAATCAGACATCCTCAGCCATCACAATGCTAAATCAAGAACAGATTGTACTTAGACACGCAGTACTAGATAATCGGGCAGCTATCGATTATCTACTACTCTTGCATCACCTTGGATGCGAAACAGTCCATGGCATGTGTTGTTTTAATCTCACGGACAACTCTCACCAAATCCAAAGCCAGGTCTCAGACCTTCATACACTGATAAAGAATATCAAAGAGGATGCAACGTTGGGTGGGGGTGGGGTGGGGTCTGAAACTCTTTATGGTCATGGTTTCCATGGGGGTGGCTTCAGACAATACTCAAAGTGATTGTGGGTGTTGCGGTTATGGGGACAAAACTTTGCTGTTTTGCACAATGCGTTCCCTCATTGCTGTCAATGTGTACCTCATGGAGAAAGCCCCGAGAGAACCTCACTCCACGTCAACTCCTGCCTTTCATTCGGAAAGCTATCAGCCAAGCAAGTTCTTAACGAAAAGAAAAAGAGGGGATGTGGTTTGTCCGCATAATTGGCAATAACCCTTTGCACGACTATGGTCCAGGCAGGGTATAAAAGATCTGCTCATTTGACTAATAAACGTTGGATGATCATCATCTCAGCCTTGCGTGCCTTCCTTCGCCAACCACTCCGTGATCCCATGGGCCAGATCTGGCCGGAAATCCCTAAACTGCCTTCATTTTGGCAGTTTCACATCTGGCCTAGACATGGAAGAAGAACAATAACAACAATAATAAAGTGGACCAAGCTGGACTCCATGGAGTCTGGAAAAGGGGGTGATGGCCCACCAAATGATCCTTGAGGACTTGAGACTTTGGGACTAGAGTTCAGAGGGGTTTCTCATTGGCCCTTACTAGTCTGGGCTCTGCTTCCAAGACCCTAACAGGAGGGCAGTGGTCACCAATGGGTCCTACTTGCCACATGACACCCCCCCGCCCTTCCCCACTCTGGTCAGGTCTGGCTGCAGGGAAGGCGGCCTTGACCCCATGGTGTGAGGGTGAGATGAATGAGGGGGAGGATCTGAGAAGCCTTTGGGGGTCCAAATGGGAGGGAGACCCAAGATGAACGTGTGGCAGTGACTCGGAGGCAGGTCAGGTCAGGAGGACGATCCCCCGCATGGGTCACGTGGTGGGACTATCCCTCCCCATCTTCTTTCGGGTGGAGAGATTCTACCCGGTATCAAAAGGGTGTGTAAGATCACAGATTTTTAAAAGTTTAAAACATTTAAGACAACATATTATCATGCATATTAAAAATGCATATTAAAAATGGCGTAGACACCGGCAAACCACGCCACAAATCTTGCCAAGAGAACCCTATTGACCAAAACAAAAGGCAAAACAAAAGGGCAGGCTAGGTGATACAGGATGCTTAACACCACAGAGGGGAGAAAGGGGAGGGACCGGAAAGGGGGAGGGGAAATGCAATGTTGTAAGGAGCAATACTGTATAGGGACATGGAATGTGAGATCAATGAACCAAGGTAAACTGGAAGTGGTAAAAAATGAGATGGAAAGAATAAGCATTGACATCTTAGGCATCAGTGAGCTCAAATGGACAGGGATGGGTGAATTCAGCTCTGGAAACCATCATATCTACTACTGTGGACAAGAAAACCTTAGAAGAAATGGAGTAGCCATAATTGTCAATAAAAGAGTGAGAAAAGCAGTAATGGGATACAATCTCAAAAATGACAGAATGATGTCAGTCAGAATTCAAGGCAAACCTTTCAATGTCACTGTGATCCAAATATACGCACCAACCACAGGTGCAGATGAAGCCACAATGGACCAGTTCTATGAGGACTTACAACACCTCATAGAACAGACACCAAGAAATGATGTACAAATTATATTAGGAGACTGGAATGCCAAAGTAGGAAATCAAAAAGTGGAGGGAATAACAGGCAAGTTCGGTCTGGGAACACAGAATGAAGCAGGGTAAAGATTGATAGAGTTCTGTGTTGTGTTCTTAAAGCTGTGCCTTTAACAATGTACCTATCCATGTGTAATCAATGTAACCTTTCTATGTGTAACATTATAACCTTCAGCTGCATTACTGTAACCCTTACAATAGGACGCGAGCTAGTGACCACTAGATGGCAGTAGCGAGCGTCCAGCTCTCATGGCCCAGATCCACCCTTGATCAGCAGCGCGGGAAGATTCCCGCCACCACCTTCACCTGGACAAGAAGGGCGTGACCCGAAATGACGTCACGCAGACAGTAGCCAATAGACTGTCGAGGAGCCACATTCAAATGTATAGCCACTGTATATATTGAGCTGTTCGTCCGCCATTACCTCTGACCATCATGCAATAAACCTGTGTTAAGCCAACCCTTCGGCTGTCCTTGTGTCTTTGGTCCCATACACTAAATTCTGCCAAGAGAACGCACTGGTCATAGCAAACACTCTTCCAGCAACACAAGAGGCGACTTTACACATGGACATCACCAGATCGCCAACACCGAAACCAGATTGACTACATACTCTGCAGCCAAAGATGGAGAACCTCCATACAGTCAGCAAAAACAAGACCTGGAGCAGACTGTGGCTCAGATCACAACCTATTGATCGCAAAATTCAGGCTTAGACTAAAGAAAATAGGGAAAACACGGAGACCAGAAAGATATCACCTAGACAGCATCCCTAAAGAATACACGGTGGAGGTGATGAACAGATTTAATGGCTTAGATTCGGTAGACAGAGTACCAGAAGAATTATGGACGGAGTTGAGGGACATCATGCAGGAAGCAGCAAAGAATACCATACCAAAAGAAAAGAAGAGTAAGAAAGCAAAGTGGTTGTCTGATCAGGCTCGTAAAATAGCAGAGGAAAGAAGGAACGCAAAGGCAAAGGAGAAAGGAAAAACTACAATCATTTGAACACAGAATTTCAAAGAAAAGCAAGGAGAGATAAGGAAAACTACCTAAAAGAACAGTGCAGAGAAATGGAGGAAAACAACAAAAGAGGCAGAACCAGAGATCTTTTCAAAAAAATCGGGGAATTTAAGGGAACATTTAAAGCAAAAATGACCATGATAAGGGACAAAGAAGGAAAGGAGCTAGCTGATGCAGAAGAGATTAAGAAAAGATGGAAAGAGTACACAGAGGAACTCTACAAAAAGGACCTCAACACTCCTGACAATCACAATGATGAAGAAGTAGAACTTGAGCCAGACATCCTGGAGAGCGAAGTCATAAAGGCCCTAAAGAGCACTGCAAACAACAAAGCTAGTGGAGATGATGGTATCCCAGTTGAATTTTTCATAGCGCTAAAAGATGATGGTGTCAAATTACTGCATTCAATATGCCAGCAGATTTGGAAAACAAAACAGTGGCCACAGGACTGGAAAAGATCAGTATATGTTCCAATCCCAAAAAAGGGCAATGCCAAAGAATGTTCAAATTATCGAACAATTGCGCTCATCCCACATGCCAGCAAGGTGATGCTCAAGATAATACAGGATAGACTTCAGCAGCACGTGGAAAGAGAATTACCAGAGGTGCAGGCTGGTTTCAGAAGAGGCAGGGGGACTAGAGACCACATTGCCACCGCTTGGGAAGTGGTTTCCGCTCCTCATTCCCTCACCCAGCTCGACATCTCCAGTGGGAGGAGGGTCAGGAACTGCTCCAGGATCACCAGGTCCAGCATCTCAGTCTTGGTGTGTTGCTCTGGCTGGAGCCACTGGCGGCAAAGTTGGTGGAGTCGAGTGCAAACCTGGCGAGGACCCTCGGCCTCCTGGTATGAGAATTCCCGGAAGCTTTGGCACTGCATCCCTGAGTACCTGAGCATCTCCTCAGCTGAGTAACGTAGGCTGAGGCTTCCTCTCCTGATCATATGGGGGTAATTTTCTGCCCTTTGTGTTTTGGTTGTTCTGTCTGTCATCGTATCCTCTGCTCGAGGATGCCTCCAAGGGAATCTCCTCTCCTTTTGGCAGGCAAACGGTGTCCTTCACAGACCTCACAGTTGGAGCTCTGCAAAGGCAAGACAACCCCACAATAGGATGATGAAGTTAAGAAATATGCAACAACATCGAATTATCTCCCTGTCCAAATAAAGGAGAGATTTCTGCATGGGTTAACACAACAAGTCACAAACAGATGTACACTTTAGTCCTCTAGTGGCATGTGTTATTATCTCCATGTGTTTCTCTTCTGTGGAGATCAGGAAAGGGAGATAGAAAAGATGGAAGAGGAAGAAAGGAAGGGAAAAAGATGGGGGAAACATCTCACAGTCTCTGAGCCAAAGTCTTCTCCCTTAGAACCAAAAGGGAAAGGAGTTGTATGGAATGTTTCATTTGACCCCCAATCCTCCTAAGAATCCCGTCCAGGTGAACCAGATGTGGTGTGCTGGACAGAACATGGGAGGAGACTTGGGTTCAAATCCCTTCTCAGAAACACAAAAAGAACATCTCCAGGTTAAGCTGATTGGAAATCATCCTTCCTCTCTTTCACTTGAGATTAATCAAATTGCAGTCCAGTACTGTTGAGACCTTAGGTGATTTTTTTTGAGGAGTGGCGAGGGCTTTCCGGGATTTTGTCTGAAAAAGGAAACTTTTTTTGGGGTGGGGGTGGGGGAATAAGAGCTCAGTCACTTTCCCCTCCTTCCCTTCTCACACCCATCTAGGGTGGGATCTTAGCTCCCCTCCCCCCCATAAGTCTTATGAAACCCCCTGATCCCCCCCACACACCCATCAAGAAAGGCCTGCTTTGCAAATGTGTTAGATCCCATTGATAAACTGCAAGGGAGGGATGGAGGGGGAAGAGATTCGTCATCCAAACTGCAATGGAAAAGACCCCCATGTCTCCTAATGAGTGTAAAGGGGGGGGTCTCATTTGATTAAAATGTCCCACTCGCATCTACCCACCCACCCAATAAAAACATCATTCGCACAGAGAGAGAGAGTCCTAAATAAACCCACCTGTTCCTCCTTCCAGGTGTCCTGAACGGGAGGGAACAACTCACGAGGAGACCTTTCCTCCCCAGTCCCCCTCCCTCTGCAAAAAGAGACCACGTGGAGGGAGGGAGGGAAAAGGAGGGGGGTCAGGAAGGCAGTTCCCTTCCCTTCCGTGTTTGACAAATTTTAGATTTTTAATGTTAGTGTGATGGATGTTTTGATAATGGGCTTTTTAATTGGGCTCTTATTTTTTAGTGTAACAGATTTTAATGATAGTGGACTATTTTATTGTGATTGTGGGTTATGAACTGTCAGCCGACCAGAGTCGCAATGGGGATAGGTGCGGCCTTATGAGTCTAAATAAATAAAATAGGACAATGCAAATCTGTTTTCCAGATTTTCCCCTGGTTTTGGAATCGGTGTTATTGTAGACCCTTTTAATCTTTTCCATATCCTTTCCAATGAATTCCTTTTTTAACATTTGTATCTTTTATCTTTTGTTCTTGCGTGCTCACTTTGAAGATGTTACATTTCCCTTTTCCACTTCTATTTGTTTATTTCTAAGTAGCTTATTCTTTATACTTGCCATCTTAATATATTCTCCTCTAAACACCACCTTCATAGCATCCCATACTTACATCCTCTGTATCATTCCACCTCAAACTTTCCTCCCAATTTTCAACAATTTGCTCCTTAATTTCCTTGAATAACTTTGGATCATACCTCTAGCCGCTACTTTTCCTATTGCCTGTTTCTAATCTAGTCGGGAAGTGACCAGAGCGTGAGTGACCATAAGCAAGGAGTCCCGGTCCAGGAGCGTGCGCAACTGGGGAATCACCCGAAGTTGGGCAAAAGCCCTCCTGGCCACAGCCGCACCCCCAAGTTGCGCACCGGGTCTGTCTGGGGCAAAACAGGAACCAGAAAGCAACACCGTTTGCCCCTCCCAGTCTGGTACTGGTAAGCCCTAAGGTGACCTTTCTAAGCTGTGGCAAAAGATGAAAGTGTGTGTAGGGATTACTTGGGCTTTGGAAGAGGAAACAATGGGGTGTGTGTGTATGTGTGTCTGAATATAGGCTATTGGCAACCATCCATGAAGACTGTCCTGAGAATATAATGCAGTGGCCTTTCACCTGCCTTCGGCATCGCCCATAGTACCACTGACACCCATAGTACCACTGATCCAGTTCCACGAGTCACTTTCTGGTCCTGAGACCTTTCGGCACACAAAGTCCTCATCATCATCCCCAGGCCACAATGAATGAAGCTGCTGCCCTCCATTTCATCCACTTGGGGACCAGAACCCTTCCTACTGTGGACTTCATCACTCAAGGCTGATAGTCTACCCAACGCCATTAGTTAGTGATTTTTTTAGCTGCCAGGAGTCACTGCGCGAGTGGGGCGGCATACAAGTTGAACAATTAAACTAAATTAAAAATATTCAGATATGGGATGGATCTGGTTTGCCCTTGCCTCTTCCTCATCTGAACAAGAGGAGAAACAATTGAGACCTCATTAAAGACCAAGGACACTGGATGCAAAAGAAAACAAAAAGACACCCCAATCCCCGTGCCGGGATCTTCTCCCACCCCCCACCCCAAGAAAACCATCCTCCCCATTTACCCCTCCCAATTGGGTAGTGGTAAGCTTCAGCAAGAGATTCATGGGAGGGGGGGGCTAGGAAACCATGGGGATGGGGATAGGAGCCAAGTCACTTTCCCCTCCTCCCCTTTTCACACCCATCCATGTGTGCACTGGCTTCAAAGCAGCGTACAGCATGAAGCCTGTAGTGCCATCTCCTGTTTTTTGATACCTCCATGTGTGAAATCCTGACCCCAGAGAGAAGCTGCCCCCTCCTCCCCAGGGAAATGGGGCTTTTCTTCCCCACAGAGCTCCCCCCCACCCCCAATTAAGATCTCCCCTCCATCAAGAGAGAGAAGAAAGGGAAACCTTCTCTTTCTCCTCGGCTTAGACTAGTTTTGTTCACTGGTTCCATCCTTAACTTACACTTACAAGGCAGGATTATTTGAGTGCAAGTGTCTTATGACCTCTTGAACCCTTTAGGCCAAATCCTACACTTTGAATCACCTGTTAGTAACCTTGGCCATTAAAAAGCAATCTGTGAGAATCTCCTTGCAGGGAAACCGAGGAATCCCCTTCAACACCAGTGACTGTCTCAGGATGGGGCCCTATGGGAGGAGGGGTCTCCTTATGACCTTCTATGGGTGAGATCCTGACCCTTCCGGCATCCCCATATCAACCCCCCACCCCCAAATATCCCCAGTCAAGAATTGGGGGGAGGCCAAACTGAGAAGAAGAAGAAGAAAGGCTATTGGTATACAAAGCAGAGCCATTTCCCATCTGGCTTTCAGGGAGACATTCCCTGCTGGAGGGGGGGGGGCTTATTTTCTGACCCCCACCTGACCCTCCACACAACCTTCTCTCCCCCTCCCCCCCCCCCAATCCCTATTCCTCATGCAGGAAACTCATGAGTAGACCACCCCCACCCCACAAAAGGGAGAGGAAAGACAGAGGCTTTTATTCCCCCCTCTTGATTAAAAGACCAATGGAGATGTGGGGGGGGGGGAGACCTCCTTCCAACAAAGACCCCCACCCACCCCACCACCACCCACGGACCCCCTCCCTCCCTCCCCCCCAGGAAGAAATGGGGGGGCTGTGTTGTGTTCTCAATACTGTGCCTTTAAACAATGTAACCTTCTAGGAGTAATTATATAACCATCAGCTGTATCACTGTAACCCTCTGCAATAGGACGCGAGCTAGTGACCACCAGATGGCAATAGCGAGCGTCCAGCTCACATGGTTCCAATTCCTCAAAGAACTACAGCGCGGGAAGATTCCCGCCACTACCTTCACCTGGACAAGAAGGGCGTGACCAGGAATGACGTCACGCGGACAGTAGCCAATGGGCTATCGAGGAGCCACATTCAAATGTATAGCCACTGTATATATTGAGCTGTTCATCCACCATTACCACATGTTCCCCCGGACCATCATGCAATAAAGTTGTGTTAAGCCAACTCCTCGGCTGTTCCTGTGTCTTGGTTCTCATACACTAAATTGGCGACGAAGGTGAGATAATGGATCCCCACGGAATCAAGACACACGCCGGTTTCGACATCAACAAACCGGAAGATTGGGAGCTCTTCGAAATGGACTTCCAAAGCGCGCTGGTGGTGTCCGACATTACAGACGAGGGGAAGAAGAAGGCCATCCTCACCCGACTGCTCGGGCATTCTGCCATGAGAGTATTGGTGGACCTGTTGATTCCGCGGAGTGGGAAACTCCGATTGTAACAGCGCTGAAGGCCAACGGGGAGGTTCGCATATGCGCTGATTATAAGTGCACCATTAATAAGGCAATTCGCCCAAATGCGTATCCGGTGCCGGTAGTCAGCCATCTGTTGGCCAGGTTACATGGGGGAAAGTGTTTCGCTAAGCTTGACCTGACGCAGGCCTACCAGCAACTCTCAGTAGCCCCAGCTGCAGCTGCTGCACAAACTATAGTCACTCATAAGGGGGCGTTCCAGGTGACGCGCCTACAGTTCGGCGTGAACTCGGCGCCTGGCATTTTCCAGTCGCTCGTGGAACGCCTCTTGAAAGGGCTGGGAGGGGTTTTGCCATACTTTGATGACGTGTTGATAACGGGGGGGGGGGGGGGAGTGAGGCTGAATTGGCCGAGAGGCTAGACAAAGTGCTGGCGGTGTTTGAAAAGGCGGGGTTGAGGTTGTGAAAAGACAAAAGCGTTTTCTTCGCGAAAGAGGTTGAGTTCTTGGGTTTCCGAGTGACCCCTGCGGGAATCAAACCTTCCAAATCCAAGGTGGCCGCCATCCAAAAAGCCCCTCGCCCCACCTCCAAGCCCGAATTGCAGTCGTTTCTAGGGCTCTTAAACTTCTACCACTCCTTCCTGCCCCGGAAGGCGTCGGTGGCAGAGCCGCTTCATAAGTTACTCAAGAAAGACGAGGCGTGGAAGTGGGGCGAAGGCCAGGAGAGGGCATTCACTGAACTAAAACAACTCCTGGCATCAGATGCTATACTGACCCACTTTGACCCCAAGAGACCGGTGGTTCTGATATGTGATGCATCCCCAGTGGGGGTGGGGGCGGTGCTGTGCCACGTGCTGGAAAACGGGCGGGAGGCCCCGGTAGCATTCTACTCCAGATCCCTGTCCCAGGCAGAGCGAAACTACGCCCAGACAGACAGGGAGCCGCTGGCAATAATCGCGGGGACGAAAAAGTTCCACGATTTTCTTTATGGCCGCCCCTTCACCATTGTGACTGAACACAAGCCCCTGCTAGGCATTTTTACCGCAGATAAGCCCACGCCACAGATCCTGTCCCCGAGGATGTTAAGGTGGGCCATTTTTCTCAACGCGTATCAGCACGCGTTGGTGTACTGGCCCGGGAAAGAGATAAGCCACGCGGACGCCCTGTCGAGGTCTCCCCTTCCCCACACGAGCAGCCACGTGGGCGAGGAGGAACAAGACCACCAAGTACTCGTGATAGAGGTTTTAGATTCACCCCCCATAGTACCCGCAGATATCACCAAAGCGACCGGCAAGGACAAAACGCTAGCTTTAGTCAGCTCCTGGGTGCAGAAAGGGTGGCCAGCATCCTCCCCGGCGGTAGAGTTCGCCCCGTTTTTCAGAAAGAAGCTAGAGCTGTCCCTAGAGAGGGGGTGTCTCCTGTGGGGCCAGCGGGTGGTGTTCCCCGAATCCCTAAGACCGAGGGTGCTCAAACTGCTGCACGTCAGCCACCCTGGCATTGTCCGCTCCAAGGCACTGGCCCGGAGCTACTTCTGGTGGCCCCAGTTAGACACCGACATCGAGCACATGGTCGGCATTTGCGAGAGCTGCCAATGCTCCCGGCCCGAGGAGGCTCGCCTACCGCACAGGGAGTGGGACGCGGCTAAGGGGCCGTGGTCCCAGGTGCACGTTGATTTTGCGGGCCCGTTTTGAGGGACACCTTTTCTCCTCGTAGTGGATGCTTACTCCAAGTGGTTGGAGGTAATCCCGGTCACGAACACCTCCTCAGCCACGACTGTAAAGCATTTACGGAGGGTCTTCTGCACGTTCGGCATACCCGACACCCTCATTAGCGACAACGCTAGTTGTTTCATGTCCGCTGAGTCAGGGCTTTCACCGAAATCAACACCATTCGGCACATCACCTCCGCCCCTTTCCACCCGGCAACAAACGGCCAGGTAGAGCGCCTCGTGCGCACCACCAAAGACGCACTGAGGCGCATGGGCCCCGGGGACCTAAACCTGCAAGTGTGTCAGTTTTTGCTGGGATACAGGGTGACCCCCCTAGCGTCAGGATACTCGCCCACGGAGCTCTTAATGCGTAGGAAGCTGACCACAATACTGACCAGGCTAGACCCTACGAGGGTAGAAGACACGGGGAGGAACATCGGGTTAGCGGACACGAAAAGTTTCGAAGTAGGTGCCCCTGTTCATTGCAGGAACTACGCTAGCGCAGGGCCAGCCTGGGTCCCGGGCGTCGCCGTAGGGCAGACGGGTCCCGTGTCGTATTGCGTAGAGACCAGCACAGGTCTACTCTGGAGGCAGCACGCAGACCAACTCCGGCACCGGGTCCCGGACAACGCGATTCCTCATTCCTAGAGTGTCACTTTCTGGTTTCAGCTCAACCTTCCTTCGGAAGAAAAGAAGGGGGAAGAAGGGAGACTCCTTTTGGGGGTGGGTGGGGGGTGGGGGGAGTTTCGCCAAGAGAAGGTGTGTGTGTTTGGGGGGGGGAGGAAATCCCTCCCCATCCAAAGACCTGGGCCTGGAGAGGAAGAAAAGGAATCACGAAGGCCCAGCTCTACTGCCCATTTGCCATCCAGAGAGGCCCAAGGGGGAGGTGAGTAAAGGATCTTGCCCCTCCCTCCCCATCCAAAGACCTGGGGCCAGAGAGAAGGACACTTCCGGAGACCCCCCCCCCCGACCACCCCCAGGAGATACCATCCACAACCACCATCACAGCGAGGCCCGAGCCGGCGCCTTTGACCGACTCCATGCGGCTGAAGAGAGGCAAGAGCTGCTGTGTGCATGCAAAGGATAAGTAATCGAACTGAAATAATATAGTTGACTAAACATAGATGGCTTATGGCAACTGACATAGTGACTGGGCAAGAAACTGACTTACATAGAGACTTGATATAGTGGACTTTTTCTTTCTTTCTTTCCCTTTCATTAATTAGTTCAACTTTTACTTTGATACTATGTGATAAACTGTGATATTGTGCATGATAATACTTTGTTTTAAAACTGTTTAAACTGTGATAACATGTGTGATGGGAAAAGACTGGCGTAGAGCCCGGCAAGGCATGCCACAAAGTTTGCCAAGAGAACCCTATGGACCAAAACAAAAGGCAAAATAAGGGGATGCTCAGCACAGCAGATCTGAAAAGGGGGAGGGATACGAAAGCGGGAGGAGAAATACAGTATTGCAGGAAACAATACTGCATAGGGACATGGAATGTGAGGTCTATGTATCAAGGAAAACTGGAAGTGGTAAAAAATGAGATGGAAAGAATAAGCATTGACATCTTGGGCATCAGTGAGCTAAAAAGGACAGGGATGGGCGAATTCAGCTCTGGAAACCATCATATCTACTACTGTGGGCAAGAAAACCTTAGAAGAAATGGAGTAGCCATAATTGTCAATAAAAGAGTGAGAAAAGCAGTAATGGGATACAATCTCAAAAATGACAGAATGATGTCAGTCAGATTTCAAGGCAAACCTTTCAATGTCACTGTGATCGAAATATACACACCAACCACTGGTGTAGATGAAGCCACAATGGACCAGTTCTATGAGGACTTACAACACCTCATAGAACAGACACCAAGAAATGATGTCCAAATTATATTAGGAGACTGGAATCAAAAAGTGGAGGGAATAACAGGCGAATTTGGTCTTGGAACACAGAATGAAGCAGGGCAACGATTGATAGAGTTCTGCCAAGAGAACGCACTGGTCATAGCAAACATTCTCTTCCAGCAACACAAGAGGCGGCTTTACACATGGACATCACCAGATGGCCAACACCGAAACCAGATTGACTACATACTCTGCAGCCAAAGATGGAGAACCTTCATACAGTCAGCAAAAACAAGACCTGGAGCAGACTGTGGCTCAGATCACAACCTACTGATCGCAAAATTCAGGCTTAGACTAAAGAAAATAGGGAAAACACGGAGACCAGAAAGATATCACCTAGACAGCATCCCTAAAGAATACACGGTGGAGGTGATGAACAGATTTAATGGCTTAGACTCGGTAGACAGAGTACCAGAAGAATTATGGACGGAGATGAGGGACATCATGCAGGAAGCAGCAAAGAAAACCATACCAAAAGAAAAGAAAAGTAAGAAAGCAAAGTGGTTGTCTGATGAGGCTCTTAAAATAGCAGAGGAAAGAAGGAACGCAAAAGTCAAAGGAGAAAGGAAAAACTACAACCATTTGAACACAGAATTTCAAAGAAAAGCAAGGAGAGATAAGGAAAACTACCTAAAAGAACCGTGCAGAGAAATGGAGGAAAACAACAAAAGAGGCAGAACCAGAGATCTTTTCAAAAAAGATGATGGCGTCAAATTACTGCATTCAATATGCCAGCAAATCTGGAAAACAAAACAGTGGCCACAGGATTGGAAAAGATCAGTATACGTCCCAATCCCAAAAAAAGGGCAATGCCAAAGAATGCTCAAATTACCGAACAATTGCACTCATCCCACACGCAAGCAAGGTGATGCTCAAGATAATACAGGACAGACTACAGCAGCATGTGGAGAGAGAACTACCAGAGGTGCAGGCCGGTTTCAGAAGAGGCAGGGGGACTAGAGACCACATCGCCAACATACGTTGGATCATGGAGAAAACAAAGGAATACCAGAAACAAGTTTACTTTTGTTTCATTGATTACACTAAGGCATTTGACTGTGTGGACCACAACAAGATGTGGCAAGTAATTAAAGAGATGGGAATACCAGAGCACCTCATATGCCTCCTGAGAAATCTGTACATGAACCAAGAAGCAACAGTCAGGACAGAACACGGAATGACAGAGTGGTTTGGAATAGGAAAAGGAGTAAGACAAGGCTGCATTTTGTCACCATGCCTATTCAACCTATACACAGAGCACATAATGCGCAGTGCAGGGATAGAGGAATCACAATATGGGATTAAAATCGCTGGGAGAAACATCAACAATCTGAGATATGCAGACGATACCACCCTAATGGCAGGAAGTGAGGAAGACCTAAAGAATCTCTTGATTGGGCTGAAGGAGGAGAGTGCAAAAGCTGGGTTGAGACTCAATATCAAGAAAACCAAGATAATGGCAACAGGTCCAATCAGTTCCTGGAAAATAGATGGGGAAGAAGTAGAAGCAGTGACAGATTTCACTTTCCTGGGATCAAAGATCACTGCAGATGGGGATTGCAGCCATTAAATAAAAAGGCGACTGATTCTTGGGAGACAAGCGATGAGAAACCTGGGGAACATAGTGAAAAGCAGAGACATCACATTGCAAACAAAAATTAGAATAGTCAAAGCAACGGTATTCCCAGTGGTAATGTATGGATGTGAGAGCTGGACAATTAGGAAGGCTGAACGCAGAAGAATAGATGCCTTTGAAATGTGGTGTTGGAGGAGGGTTTTGAGAGTGCCCTGGACAGCGAGGAGAACAAATAGGTCAATCTTAGAAGAAATCAACCCTGACTGCTCATTGGAAGGGCTAATAGTAAAGACGAAGCTAAAGTACTTTGGACATCAAATGAGAAGGGAGGATTCACTTGAGAAGGCCTTGATGTTGGGAAAGGTGGAGGGCAAAAGAAGAAGGGGGAGACCAAAGATGAGATGGCTAGATGGTATTATAGACACAATGGGCACAGAACTGGGAGGGCTGAGGGGGATGGTGGAAGACAGAGGCGCCTGGAGAACAATGGTCCATAGGGTCGCAAAGGGTCGGAATCGACTGTGCGACTGAACAACAACAACAATTAATTTTTACCTGCCTTGGCAAAAGACAAGCTTAAAAGAAAATCTTCTTGGTCATCACCCCCTGCTAGAATCGTGGTGAGTACAAAAGGATCAAAAGAGTATGTTTCCTTTTGAGTGAAAGTGTGAATGAAAATCTGTGAATGAAAAATTTGCCCTCGGTAAAGAGAAATCTGCAGCCTGCTTGCTGGACACACGGCATTGCGTTCCCAATGTCTTTCATCCTCTTTGCCAGATGTGAGTGAACAAATCCCTTTGAAGAGGCCTCGGGATGCTTAAATGAGTCCTTGCCTTAAGCGGCAGCAGAGAAGCTTCCTTTAGTCCCTCCTAAGGAAACCCTAAAATCTTTGTACCCTGGAATTGTCTCTGAAAAAGTTCAGATCGTTGAAGAAGAGGACGAATTTCCCCCATCATATAACCTAACCCTTCCCTCCCCCCCCCCGTAATTTCGATGCTTCTTTCTCTCCCCCACCACCACCTCATCCTAGCCCAGTTCCTACACTGTTACCTCTTTCCCCTCCTTCCCTGAGCTCTCTCCCACCACCTTTATCCCCCATCTCACCCAACTTTCCTGCTGTTTCTGACTCTCTCTCTCTCTCTCTCTCTCTCACACACACACACACACTGACACAGCTCATAAGAACATAAGAACAGCCTTGCTGGAACAGGCCACAGCCCATCCAGTCCAGCATTCTGTCTCACACAGTGGCTCACCATTTCCTTCAGGGTATTATTCCCAAGGAGATGCCTTCACCTGCTTAGGATTCCCTGGAAATGGCATTGAGAGATATCCTGCCTATCTCTCCAAACCGGAGGTTGCCCTTAGGTATCCATAATTATAGCCATTGATACTCTTGTCCTCCATGAAGTTGTCTAATCCTTTCTTAAAGCTGTCAAGACTGACAGCTGTCACCACTTCTTCCGGCAGGGAGTTCCATAGACCAGTGATCTCTGGGTGATCTCTTATTTCTTTGAGAACTAGCACCCGAAGGTTTCATGGAGTGCCCCCTAGTTCTAGTGTTATGTGATAGGGTAAACAGTTTTTCCTTACCTACTTTGCACACACTGTGCATGATCTTATAAACTTCAATCAGGTCACCTCTTAGACGCCGTCGTTCAAGAGTGAAGAGGCCCAACCGTTGCAGCCTCAGATGGTAAGGAAGGTGTTCCAGTCCCCTAATCATTTTGGTTGCCCTCCTCTGCACTTTTTCCAACTCCATAATATCCTTC
The DNA here is from genome assembly GCA_035047345.1 of Bradypodion ventrale. NCBI lineage: Eukaryota > Metazoa > Chordata > Lepidosauria > Squamata > Chamaeleonidae > Bradypodion > Bradypodion ventrale. The sequence goes on from JAWDJE010000002.1 coordinate 374,537,434, forward strand.
TGGAGGTATGGCGACCAGAACTGTACACAGTATTCCAGATGGGCGTCTCCATAGATTTATAAAGAGGCAAAATGACACTTGCTGACTTATTTTCTATACCCTTCCTAATGATCCCTAGCATTGAGTTTGCTTTTTTCACTGCTGAGGCATACTGGGTTGACACCTTCATTGAGCTCTCGTCCACCAGGACACCAAGGTCCCTTTCCCGGTTTGTCGCAGAGAGTTGAGACCCCATCAGTTTATAAATGTAATTGGGGTTTATTGCCCCAACGTGCATCACTCCGAACTTACTAATTTTGAAGCTCATTTGCCACTGTTTTGCCCACTCCCCCAGTGTCAAGAACTCCTCACAAACACTCTCTTTCACTACCCTGTATAATTTAGTGTCGTCAGCAAATTTGAATACCTTGCTATTTATTCCTACTTCTAGATCATTTATGAAGAGGTTGAAAAGCAGGGGTCCCAGTACTGAACCTTGGGTGACCCCACTCTTTACTTCCCTCCACTTAGAGAAGTGTCCATTTAGTGCTACCCTCTGTTTCCTGTCCCTTAGCCAGTTGGTGATCCAGGACAAGACCTGCCCTTTTATTCCATGACTGGTAAGTTTATCCAAGAGCCTTTGGTGCGGGACCTTGTGAAAAGCCTTCAAAACGTCCAGATGAACAATGTCAACTGGATCCCCTTATCCACATGCTTGTTGACACTCTCAAAAAATTCCAACAGATGAGTGAGGCATGATTTGCCCTTGCAAAATCCATGTTGGCTCTCCTTTAGCAGTGCCTTCTCTTCTATGTGCCTATTAATTCTATATTTTAGGATGGTTTCCATCACTTTACCTGGGACACATGTCAAACTGACCGGTCGGTAATTTCCTGGATCACCCCTGGATCCTTTTTTGAAAATTGGTATACATTTGCTACCTTCCAGTCATCAAGCACAAAGTCTGATTTGAGTGAAAGATTATATATTTTGGCTAGGAGATCAGCAACTTCAACTTTAAGTTCCCTGAGAACTCATGGATGGATGCCATCTAGTCCTGGTGATTTGTTAGCGTTTAGTTTAACAAGACATGCAAGGACCTCCTCCCTGGTTATTTCTATCTGGCTTAATTCTTCGGTTTCCCACCCTACGAAGATAGGCTCTATTTTGGGCATGTGGCCTCTGTCTTCTTCAGTGAATACTGAAGCAAAGAATTCATTGAGCCTCTCTGCAATCTCTGGCTCCTCTTTAATAACCCCTTGCCTTCCATTGTTGTCTAATGGTCCAATGGCCTTCCTAGGTGGGTTCTTACTTCTAATGTACAGGTACTTAAACTTTGTTATTTCTCTGAGTGTTTTTAGCTAAAAGCAAAGGCTTCCTTTGCTTTTCTGATTGTTGCCTTGCATTTGTTCTGCCAGAATTTGTTTCTGCCTGCTGTCCTCATTCAGACAAGCCTTCCATCTTCTAAATGAGCTTTTCTTGCTTTTGATCATTTCCCGAACAGCTCCTGTAAGCCACATCGGAGTCCTCTTGGACCTGGCAGTGCCCTCTTTCCTTTTGGGTATGCATTCCAATTGGGCCTCTGTTATTGTTTTTGTAAACAGCCTCCATGTCTCTTGGAGTGTTTGGATTCTCTCAATTTTCCCTTTTAGCTACTTTTTTACTACTTTCCTCATCTTTGGGAAATTTCCTTTTTGAAGATTTAAGGTCTCTATGCTAGATTTTATTAGTGACTTGCGGTCTATGATCAAGTTAAACATAATTGAGTTGTGGTCACTGTTCCCTATTGGATCAGTCACAGTAACACCTGAGTATTACTCAGGATCAAGTCAAGGATTCTTGTTCTTCTAGTTGGGTCTTCAACCATCTGTCACAGGGAACAATCATTTAGCATATCTCTGCCATGAGGAAATTGAGACTGAACTTCTACAGGGAGATTTCTCACCTGAGGATCCATGAGAAATACAAAGATGATGGTCAAAAGAAGACAGAAGGAAAGATCTGAATGGATAAGGCTGGGGCTTGGGAAATAAGAGTACCTCATGGTCTGAATGAATTGCTCTCACTTTTGGCTCTTCCAAACATTTGTCTCCTGCCCGACTCAGAGCCAGGAAACCTTCGACCAGGTCCACTGCCTGGGAAGTGATTTCCACTCCGCATTCCCTCACCCAGCTTGATATCTCCAGCGGGAGGAGGGTCAGGAACTGCTCCAGGATCACCAGGTTCAGCATCTTACCCTTGGTGTTTCGCTCCCGCTGGAGCCACTAATGGCAAAGCTGGTGGAGTCGAGTGCAAACCTGGCAAGGGCCATCTGTCTCCTGGTAGGAGAATTCCTGGAAACATTGGCACTGCATCCTTGAGTACCTGAGCATCTCCTCAGCCGAGTCCTCTGTCCCCGTCCTTTCCTGGCGTGGGCCGAGGCTAGCTCTCCTGATCACATGGGGGTCATTTCCTGCCCTTTGGCCCACAATGGGTCCTTCTGCCATCATATCCTCTGCCCAAGGATGTCTCCAAGGGAATCTCCTTCTGGTGGGCAAAGGTATCCTTCACAGGAACTCTGCAAATGCAAGAAAATTTTTAGCTTTGTATGTTATTATATGCTGGTGGTGCATCTGAAAGCAAGAAAGAAAGATATTCATAAGCATCTATGCATAAAAAATATAAGCATCTATGCATTCTCCCAAGCCTGAAATTTGATTTTTTTTTTAAAAAAAATAGGCTTTTGTTTCATGTTCCTGACCCTGTTCCCTTCTTGGAGCTTCTCTTCCTCCCTTCCCTTCCCAGCCCGGAACTGCCCAAGGAGAAGAAGAGAAAGGATACCTCATCATTTCTCCTCCTTTCCTCTGCCAGGTGAACATCTTCTCTGGCCCTTCCCTTGGAACTCCTCACCTGGAAATCTATCTCTCTATAATATTCCCAACCCCAGGAGTCCAAAATAGCCAAGGAGGTGGAGAAGGGAATCTCTAGGGTGGCCTCGAAAGAGGGAGGGGTGGATTCGTGTCCCTTTTCCCATTGGAAGCCCAGCCCAGAGGAAGAGTCCCTCCCCTTCATTCACCCACTTTGTCACATTCAGACGTTCCAGGGGAAGGAGGACGCGTGTCCGCGAGGGAGAGAAGGGGCTGCGGATCCCCCTCCCCCTTCATAGATAATAGATAAATCTTTATTGTCATTGTCCGCTTGCAGGGACAACAAAATTTCTCGGATGCTATATATCAACTCGAATAAGGCATACCCCTTAATTCAAAACAGCTACAGAAACACCAATTAAGATAGTACCATACAGTACAATTTAAAAACTTCAAAATTCTAACATCCTAAAAATTAAAAATCTAAAAAAAATTTAAATTTTAAGATGACTTCAGAGTCCAGAGTTTTCATTTAAACCCAAAATTGCCCTGGAGAAGAAACTGTTCTTGAGACGGCTCATTTTTACCTTCATTGTTCTATATCTCCGTCCCGATGGCAGAAGCAGTGGCCAGGATGTGATGGGTCTCCTACTATATCTAATGCTTTTCTGTGGCACCTGATAGCGTAAATTTGTTCTAAAGTGGAGAGTGGACAGCCAATGATACTCTCCGCTGATTTAATAATTCTGTGCAACATTATCCCATCCCGATGAGTATTATCCCATACCACACACATAAGCCATAAGTGAGCACGCACTCAATAGCACAGCGATAGAAGGCAAGCAGCATCTTTTGTGGAAGATGGTTTTTCCTTAGAGTTCTCAAAAAATACGGTCTCTGCTGCGCCTTGTTTGCAACCCCCCTTGTGTTGGCACTCCAGGACAGATCCTCCTGTATCTCAATGCCCAGAAAGCTGAACGCTGCTACCTTCTCCACACTGGTTCTGTCAACCTAAAGTGGCTGGACAAGCTCCTTTGTTTTCTTTATGTTGAGGAGCAGATTATTGGTTCTACACCACTTTGGCAACCGCATCTCTATAGGCCGTCTCTCCCTCCTTATCAGAGATGAGCCCGATCACAGTTGTGTCATCTGCAAATTTGACAATCCTATTGCTAGGGTGGACAGGCAGTGGCAACGGAGCTTTTGGGCCACCTTCTTCCAGGCAGGTCTTCCCCCCCCTCCCCTCCAGAGGCCCCTCGCCTATCATCCTCCCCTTCCCGCCCCCCAAAACAGACCTATGGTTATGGGGTAAGTCAGTCGTGGTATTGCTCTAAGAGGTGTGTGTGTGTGTGTGTGTGTGTGTGTGTGTGTGTGTGTGTGTGTGTCTATCCCTTCCCTTGATTCCCCTCCCCCCCCACACTTATCCTGTCCCCATTTCCTTGTTGTTGTTGTTCAGTCGCACAATCGACTCCAACCCTTTGCGACCCCATGGACCATTTTCCTCCAGGCACCTCTGTCCTCCACCATCCCCCTCAGCCCTCCCAGCTCTGTGCCCATTGTGTCTACAATACTTTGGTGTATGAGAACCAAGACACAGGACACAGCCTCGGGCTGGGTTAACTCAGGTTTATTGCATGGTGGTCAGAGGGAACATGAGGTAATGGCGGATCAATAGCTCTTTATATACTGTAGTAACACATTTGAACGTGGTTCCATGACAGCCCATTGGCTACTGTCTGCGTGACGTCATTGCTGGTCACGCCCTTCTTGTCCAGGTGTAGGTGGTGGCGGGAAAACTTCCCGCGCTGTTGCCTTTGATGAGTTTGGACCAAGAGAGCTTGGACGCTCGCTGCTGCCAGCTGGTGGTCATTAGCTCGCGTCCTATTACAGGGTTTATGTGATACAGCTGAAGGTTACATTGTTGCCCATAGGCAAGGTTACATTGGTTCAGATACATTGTTATCCGTGTGGAGGATCAAACCATTAGGACACAACATCCCTCCCCCCTAGGATGAGACGAAGTCTCGAAACCACACTCCCCCCCCCCCTAGGATGAGACGAAGTCTCTCAGCCAAGATGGCTTATTTCGAACACGCTGGGGTCTCGGTGCGGGCTGCCTTCCCCCTGGTTTGCTACCTTCTCTTTGTCCCCTGGGTTCCTGCCCTGTAATTGGAGAGGGAGACTCGTTAGTGACTTGCCGCGGCTCCGCGGCGTTGTTGGGAGGTGTGTGCTTTCTTGGGGAAGAACCGGGGGCACTGGGGGCTAACGAAAAACCCCTCTTCTCGCTTGGACGGGTGGGGGAACACTCCCGAAAACCCCCCCGGCTCTCAAAATCAAAATCAGAATTAAATTCGGGGGCAGCGGTCGCGAACTCCTCTCCCCCTTCCCCAGCCTCTGATAGAGCTGGCGTATCAAAAGGGTATGAGTCGGGGCCGCTGCTTTCCCCCCTTTCTTGGGACTGTTGTCCGTTGCTGTCCCCCCCTTGGGCTAAACGGGTGGGGGAGAACCCTAACGCTGAGTCCTGTCGCTGAGCTCCACTGACCGGCCCCCCACTCACTCGGTGCCTAAGTTGGTCCGCGTGCCTCCTCCAGAGGAGACCCGTGCTAGTCTCGACCCGGTACGACACTGGCCCCGTCCGTTCCACAACCGTCCCTGGCACCCAGGCTGGACCTGCGCTGGCGTAGTTCCTGCAGTGAACAGGATCGCCGGCGGCGAAACCTTTCGAGACTGCCAGCCCTATGTTTTTTCCTTTGTCCTCGACTCTCGTCGGGTCTAGCCTGGACAGGATCGTGGTCAGTTTTCGCCGCATCAGCAGCTCTGCCGGCGAGTAACCTGACGCTAAGGGGGTCACCCTATACGCTAACAAAAACTGACATACTTGGTGATTTAGGTCCCCCGGGCCCATGCGCCGCAGCGCATCCTTTGTCGTTCGCACCAGCCATTCCACTTGGCCATTCGTGGCGGGGTGAAACGGCGCGGATGTGACATGCCGAATGGCGTTTGCCTCCATGAATGCCTTGAATTCAGCGGAGGTGAAACAACTAGCGTTATCGCTGACTAAAGTGTCGGGTAAACCGAACGTGGAAAAGACTCTCCTTAGCTGGCTAATTGTAGTGGCGGAGGACGTACTCTTTACTGGGATAACCTCCAACCACTTGGAGAATGCATCCACCACCAGGAGAAACATTGTTCCTCGGAATGGGCCAGCGAAGTCTACGTGCACCCTGGACCATGGCCCCCTTGCTGTGTCCCATTCCCTATGCGGAAGACGGGCCGCCTCTGGTCGGGAGCCCTGGCATGCCTCACAAGTGCCGACCATGTGCTCAATGTCCGCGTCCAGCTGTGGCCACCAGAAGTAACTCCGGGCCAGCGCCTTGGACCGGACGATGCCGGGGTGGCTGACGTGCAGCAGTTCGAGTACCCTCGGTCGCAGGGACGTAGGAACCACCACCCGTTGGCCCCACAAAAGGCAGCCCCTCTCTAGGGACAACTCTATTTTTTTTCGAAAAAATGGGTCGAATTCCGTACCTGGGGATGACGCCGGCCACCCCTTCTGTACCCATGAGCTAACTTTCTCTAGCGTTCTGTCCTTACCTGTGGCCCTGGCAATGTCGGCTGGTACTATTGGGGGTGAGTCTAAAACCTCTATTAACAAAACCTGGTGATCTCTTTCTGCCCTTTCCTTTTGGACGCCCGACAAGGGCAAAGGAGACCTCGAGAGTGCGTCGGCATGGCTGATCTCCTTCCCGGGCCGGTATTCCAGCTCATGCTGGTATGCGTTGAGAAAAATAGCCCACCGCAGCATTCTTGGGGACAGGATCTGTGGTGTGGGCTTACTTGCAGTGAAAATTCCTAATAGGGGCTTGTGGTCAGTCACGATTTTGAACGGCCGACCATACAGAAAATCGTGAAATTTTTTGGTTCCCGCTACTATCGCTAGTGCCTCCCTGTCGGTCTGTGCGTAATTACGCTCTGCTTGGGACAGGGACCTTGAATAAAACGCTATCGGGGCTTCCCTTCCATCGTCCAACACGTGGCAAAGCACCGCCCCCACCCCAACCGGGGATGCGTCACAGACTAAAACCACTGGCCGTTTGGGATCGAAATGCGTTAGGATTGCCTCGGATGTTAGGAGTTGCTTCAACTCTTTGAACGCCCTCTCTTGCTCATCACCCCACACCCATGTTTCCTCCTTTTTTAGCAACCGATGGAGTGGCTCGGCCACGGACGCCTTCCGAGGAAGGAAGGTATGGTAAAAATTGAGGAGCCCCAGAAATGACTGTAGCTCGGTTTTGGATGTGGGGCGAGGGGCATTCTTGATGGCGGCTACTTTGGATTTGGATGGCTTAATACCCTCTGGCGTGACTCGAAACCCTATAAACTCAACCTCAGTTTCGAAGAAGACACATTTGTCTTTTCTCAGTCGTAGCCCCACTTTCTCGAAGACCGTCAGAACTTTATCCAATCTCTTTGCCAGTTCGGCCTCACTCCCCCCTGTTATCAACACGTCATCAAAATAAGGCAACACCCCCTCCAGCCCCTTCAGGAGGCGTTCCACAAGCGACTGAAAAAGGCCGGGTGCCGAGTTCACGCCGAACTGTAAACGCGACACCTGGAACGCTCCTTTATGTGTGACTATCGTTTGTGCCGCGGCCGTGGCGGGAGTTACAGGGAGTTGCTGATAAGCTTGAGCCAAATCGAGTTTAGCGAAACACTTTCCCCCATTCAGCCTGGCCAGAAGGTGGCTGACCACCGGCACCGGGTATGCATTAGGGCGGATCGCCTTGTTAATTGTACACTTATAATCAGCGCAAATGCGCACCTCCCCGTTAGCCTTCAGAGCGGTTACAATTGGAGTTTCCCACTCCGCGGAATCAACAGGAATAAGAATCCCCTGGCCCACCAGTTTGTCCAGTTCCGCCTCTATTTTGTCCTTTAGTGCGAACGGCACCCTGCGCGGTTTGAGTCTTATCGGGCGGACCTCCGGGTCTAGGTCGAAGGCTACAGGGGGTCCCTTGAACTTTCCAAGTCCTTTTTTAAAAACGGCGGGATGCGCGTCGCACACCGCTTGTATTGGATCCACCCCCACGGTATGCACTCCCCCTATGAACAAACCTAAGGGCTGAAACCACTGCGTCCCTAGGAGGCTACAACTACCCCCCTTAAGGACAACTAGGGGCAGCTCCGCAGAATGTCTCTTAAAACTGACCCGAAATTTCCCGACCCCCAACACTGGAATGCTGTTCCCCTGTACATCTCGTAGCGTGGACCTCAACGTTTTAAGTTTGGGTCGCACGTGGGGGTCGATTTTCAAGAACTCTTTCTGGGAAATTATAGAATAGGAGGACCCCGAGTCAATTTCCATCCTGATAGGGGCCCCTTGTACTAGTACCTCAACGAAGTAATGGGACTGTCCCGTGGACACGTTGAACACCGGGGCGTCGTCCTCGCTGTCGTCCGAGATGCGGCCCACGCCGTCCTGCTTCCTCGTGGTCTGGGCGCCATCTTTGGACCTTGCTGGACGGTCCGGTCTGGTTGAGCGGTCTTGTGACTGCCTCCGGCCCTCCTTCCGTTTTCTGCACGCCTTGGCGATGTGCCCCCGACGGCCGCAGGTGTAACACTCGGCTTTCCTGAATGGGCACCTTGCGCGCTCATGGGCCGCTCCACAACCATCGCAGCGGCGCCCCCCTTTTCGGACCCTTTGGACCTCCTCGCCGTCGCTGCCTTCCGTAGACGACTTTGAGGCCCTTCGGGTTGCGTGCACCGACTGTCCGGACTTTCCGTGCACCGAATTCTCCGCTTTGCCGGCTCTAGGACGCCACTCACGCCACTGGTGCATTTCGTCCACTCCAGCATTCGTGGACTCCGCGGCTTCCGCGGCCTCTACAACCTCCGCCAGCGTGGGTGGTGGCTCCTTGTTCATCAAGCTGCGCTGCACCTCCTTGTCCTTCAGGCCACACAGCACTCCGTCCCTGAGGGCCGTCTCTAGGTCGTCCCATCTGCAGGGGCCGGCGGCTATCCTCATGGCTGTTACGAATGCCTCAACCGACTCGTCCGGCGCTTGGACTCGCCTCCAAAACGCGCTCCGAGCGGGAAACATTGCCCTCGAGGGACGGAAACGCTCACGCAGCAGCTTCATGATGTCGTCTGCTTTGAATTCGCTCACCTTCTTCGGTGCAATGATGCCCACCAGCGTTCGCTTGGTTTCTATCCCCAGCATTCTGGTGAGGATGGCCCTCTTCCTCTCCTCATCGTCTTCTTTGACTTTGAGTTCCACCAGCGCCGCCTGGAAGTCCATCTCAAAAAGCTCCCAGTCTTGCGGTTTGGTGATGTTGAACCCGCTCTGTGCCCTGGCTGCTCCTTGGGGATCCATGATCCCACCTTCGTCGCCAATTTGGTGTATGAGAACCAAGACACAGGACACAGCCTCGGGCTGGGTTAACTCAGGTTTATTGCATGGTGGTCAGAGGGAACATGAGGTAATGGCGGATCAATAGCTCTTTATATACTGTAGTAACACATTTGAACGTGGTTCCATGACAGCCCATTGGCTACTGTCTGCGTGACGTCATTGCTGGTCACGCCCTTCTTGTCCAGGTGTAGGTGGTGGCGGGAAAACTTCCCGCGCTGTTGCCTTTGATGAGTTTGGACCAAGAGAGCTTGGACGCTCGCTGCTGCCAGCTGGTGGTCATTAGCTCGCGTCCTATTACAGGGTTTATGTGATACAGCTGAAGGTTACATTGTTGCCCATAGGCAAGGTTACATTGGTTCAGATACATTGTTATCCGTGTGGAGGATCAAACCATTAGGACACAACAAATACCATCTAGCCATCTCATCCTTGGCCTCCCCCTTCTTCTTTTGCCCTCCACCTTTCCCAACATCAATGCCTTCTCAAGTGAATCCTCCCTTCTCATTTGATGTCCAAAGTATTTTAGCTTCATCTTTACTATTTGACCTTCCAATGAGCAGTCAGGGTTAATTTCTTCTAAGAATGACCTATTTGTTCTCCTCGCTGTCCAGGGGACTCTCAAAACCCTCCTCCAACACCACATTTCAAAGGCATCTATTCTTCTGCGTTCAGCCTTCCTAATTGTCCAGCTCTCACATCCATACATTACTACTGGGAATACCATTGCTTTGACTATTCTAATTTTTGTTTTCAAGGTGATGTCTCTGCTTTTCACTATGTTCCCCAGGTTTCTCATCGCTTGTCTCCCAAGAATCAGTCACCTTTTTATTTCTTGGCTACAATCCCCATCTGCAGTGATCTTTGATCCTAAGAAAGTAAAATCTGTCACTGCTTCTACTTCTTCCCCGTCTATTTTCCAGGAACTGATTGGGCCTGTTGCCATTATCTTGGTTTTCTTGATATTGAGCCTCAGGCCAGCTTTTGCACTTTCCTCCTTCAGCCCAATCAAGAGGTTCTTTAGGTCTTCTTCACTTTCTGCCATTAGGGTGGTATCGTCTGCATATCTCAGATTATTGATGTTTCTCCCAGCGATTTTAATCCCATATTGTGATTCCTCCATCCCTGCACTGCGCATTATGTGCTCTGTGTATAGGTTGAATAAGCATGGTGACAAAATGCAGCCTTGTCTTACTCATTTTCCTATTCCAAACCACTCTGCTATTCCATGTTCTGTCCTAACTGTTGCTTCTTGGTTCATGTACAGATTTCTCAGGAGGCATATGAGGTGCTCTGGTATTCCCATCTCTTTAATTACTTGCCACATCTTGTTGTGGTCCACACAGTCAAATGCCTTAGTGTAGTCAATAAAACAAAAGTAAACTTGTTTCTGGTATTCCTTTGTTTTCTCCATGATCCAGCATATGTTGGCGATGTGGTCTCTAGTCCCCCTGCCTCTTCTGAAACCAGCCTGCACCTCTGGTAATTCTCTCTCCACATGCTGCTGAAGTCTATCCTGTATTATCTTGAGCATCACCTTGCTGGCATGTGGGATGAGCGCGATTGTTCGATAATTTGAACATTCTTTGGCATTGCCCTTTTTTGGGATTGGGACGTATACTGATCTTTTCCAATCCTGTGGCCACTGTTTTGTTTTCCAAATCTGCTGGCATATTGAATGCAGTAATTTGACGCCATCATCTTTTAGCGGTTTGAAAAATTCAACTGGGATACCATCATCTCCACTAGCTTTGTTATTTGCAGTGCCTTTAGGGCCTTTATGACTTCGCTCTCCAGGATGTCTGGCTCGAGTTCAATTTTTTCATCATTGTGGTTATCAGGAGTGTTGAGGTCCTTTTTGTAGAGTTCCTCTGTGTACTCTTTCCATCTTTTCTTAATTTCTTCTGCATCAGCTAGCTCCTTTCCGTCTTTGTCCCTTATCATGGTCATTTTTGCTTTAAATGTTCCCTTGATTTCCCCAATTTTTCTGAAGAGATCTCTGGTTCTGCCTCTTTTGTTGTTTTCCTCCATTTCTCTGCACTGTTCTTTTAGGTACTTTTCCTTATCTCTCCTTGCTTTTCTTTGAAATTCTGTGTTCAAAAGATTGTATTTTTTCTTTTCTCTTTTGACTTTTGCATTCCTTCTTTCCTCTGCTATTTTAAGAGCCTCATCAGACAACCATTTTGCTTTCTTATGCTTCTTTTCTTTTGGTATGGTTTTCTTTGCTGCTTCCTGCATGATGTCCCTTATCTCTGTCCATAATTCTTCTGGCACTCTGTCTATTGAGTCTAGGCCATTATATCTGTTCATCACCTCCACCGTGTATTCTTTAGGGATACTTTCTAGGTGATATCTGTCTGGTCTCCTTGTTTTCCCTATTTTCTTTAGTCTTAACCTGAATTTTGCGATCAGTAGGTTGTGATCTGAGCCACAGTCTGCTCCAGGTCTTGTTTTTGCTGACTGTATGGAGGTTCTCCATCTTTGGCTGCAGAGTATGTAGTCAATTTGGTTTCGGTGTTGGCCATCTGGTGATGTCCATGTGTAAAGTCGCCTCTTGTGTTGCTGGAAGAGAGTGTTTGCTATGACCAGTGCGTTCTCTTGGCAGAACTCTATCAATCTTTGCCCTGCTTCATTCTGTGTTCCAAGACCGAACTTGCCTGTTATTCCCTCCACTTTTTGATTGCCTACTTTGGCATTCCTGTCTCCTAATATAATTTGTACATCACTTCTTGGTGTCTGTTCTATGAGGTGTTCTAGGTCCTCATAGAACTGGTCCACTGTGGCTTCATCTGCACCAGTGGTTGGTGCGTATATTTGGATCACAGTGACATTGAAAGGTTTGCCTTGAATTCTGACTGACATCATTCTGTCATTTTTGAGGTTGTATCCCATTACTGCTTTTCTCACTCTCTTATTGACAATTATGGCTACTCCATTTCTTCTAAGGTTTTCTTGTCCACAATAGTAGATATGATGGTTTCCAGAGCTGAATTCACCCATCCCTGTCCATTTGAGCTCACTGATGCCCAAGATGTCAATGCTTATTCTTTCCATCTCATTTTTAGCTTGGTTCATTGATCTCACATTCCATGTCCCTATGCAGTATTGTTCCTTGCAACATTGCATTTCTCTCCCCCCTTTCCTGTCTCTCCCCTTCCTCCACTCTGTGGTTTTAAGCATCCTGTATCACCTAGCCTGCTCCTTTGTTTTGCCTTTTGTTTTGGTCAATAGGGTTCTCTTGGCAAGCTTTGTGGCGTGGTTTGCCGGTTTCTACGCCATTTTTTTCCTCGCATCATACATCATATCACAGTTTTAAAAGTGTAGAACATTTTAAACAACATATTATCATGCATATTATCACACTTTAAACACTGTCTCTATGTCAGTTGCTATATTAAGTCATTATAAAGTCTTTATGTGAGTTACTATATTAAGTCATCAACATTTCTGCATATTTAACTACTTATCCTTTGCATGGGGCTCTGAGTCTTGCCCCCTGGTTTAACTCCTCTGCCTTCTTCCCTTCTGCCAATTGGTCCTCTCCTTCGGCGCTTGGTTGGTGCCAGGAGGCTGGAGATAGTGAAGTCCGGCTTGGATGGGCTCGTGTCGGGGAGAATGGCTGGCCTCTCCCCGCCCGGCTGGTCTTCCTCCTCCCTCACCGGCCCGGCTGGAGATGGTGGAGTCCGGCTCGAAGGGCTCGCGGTGGGGCGAATGGCTGGCCTCTCCCCGCCCGGCTGGTCTTCCTCCTCCCTCGCCGGCCCGTCTGGAGATGGTGGAGTCCGGCTCGAAGGGCTCGCGGTGGGGCGAATGGCTGGCCTCTCCCCGCCCGGCTGGTCTTCCTCCTCCCTCACCGGCCCGGCTGGAGAACGGATCAAATTAATTGTAAATCCAAGTAAAAACTGTTTCTGCACTAATTTAAAAAGGTTTTGAAAAATTAGTAGTTGTGAATGAAGCGAAAAACCCATTTCTAGGTCTTATGTTCTTATGTCATTTGAATTGATGGAGGCTGTAAACAGCTTAAAACCCAATAAACAAGTCATAAAAAGTTATAAAGCACATTGTTGATGGTGTATTATTAAAATGTTTATTTCTTTTATGTAATAGTTTGGTATTAAGCTTTGCTATGATTGTATTTTTGACTTGTATATATTTTTTTAATTTAAAAAATTATAAACTACTTTACCATGAGGACTCATAATAGGGCTTTAATCTTTGGAAAGGAACATAAAGAGCAAATATATCTTTCAAGATGTACAGAGTGTTACAAATGAACTAAATTGGCAAGAAATGTTGGAAGATATCAGCAATAAAGCACTTGATATCTTGTTATTGAAAGCACTTGTCATGAAAGATTTTCAAATGTTGTCTTCCAATATGCAAAGGGGCCATTCAACAATTATGTGATCCTTGAGGGGGGAGGGGGTCTGCCATCTGAATTATGCAAAATTACGAGGGGGTGGGGTTGTGTGTATCAGATTACGTAATGCATTAGGAGCTGTTGTGGTTTCTAAACATGGCACTTTTTTAGGTTTAAAAAAGATCTCTGGGAATTTTGATCCGATTTGAGATTACTGAATTGCTTGTGCAGTCTATTTCTAATCTGCAAAAAAATCTCTTCACAAAGGGTGTGATGCATCGAGAATCCTCATTGATCCGTTCTGCATCAGACACCAATAGTGAAAAGCTCTAAAAATTAGAGTTTCATTCATTTCATTCATTCATTTCATTTATTCGATTTGTATGTCACCCACTCAGCATACGCCGACTCAGGGTGGCTCACAACAAATCAAACATTGCAATACAATAAAATACAGCAATACAATGCAACCAAAAATAGCATTACAATAAAAATGGCAATACAAATGGCAATACAATGTGATTGTACAATAAATATTCAGTCCAGACAATATATCAATAGAAAGCAATACCATGTCACAATACTGCAGCGGCCTCTCTGCCCCAGCCACAAATATGTCTTGGGGGGGGGGGGGCAGCGAAGTCCTACCACCCACTGCCGCCGCAGGTGAGTCCAGGGCAGTGAACAAAGTTCACACAAGCTCTGGATTATGTAACTTTAAGGGGGTGGCTGGGTGTTGAAGCAAAAATTACAATTGGATTACATGGGGGGTAGGGGGTCCGTTCCCCCTCCCAAAAAATGGATCACATAATTGTTGAATGGCCCAAAATGTGAATTAATATAGATCACATTGGCAGAAGCACAAATAAAGCTATCTTTAATGTGTGTGGATCTGAATATGAGGATCGGAAGCATACACAATTTCCTGCCATATTACTTTGATTCAAAGCAGTTTTTTCCCCTCTATCGATTCGCCTATGTCCTTCAAGCAGCTGATTCAAAGCAAAACATTTCCCACACTACTGGCATCAGTATTGTTTCTCTCCTGTGTAGAGTATTGTATGACTCACAAGGTGTGGATTCTGGGAAAAACATTTCCCACACTCCTGGCACCTGTACGGTTTCTCTCCTGTGTGGACTCTATTATGTTTCACAAGGACCAAATTAGTAGCAAAAAATTTCCCACACTCCTGGCACTGGTACAGTTATTCTCCTGTGTGGACTCTCTTATGTTTCACAAGGTCTGAATTCCGAGCAAAATATTTCCCACACTCCTGGCACATGAATGATTTCTCTCCTGTATGGACTCTCCTATGACTTACAAGGACTGAATTATGAGAAAAACATTTCCCACACTCCTGGCACCTATATGGTTTCTCTCCTGTATGGACTCTCTTATGATTCACAAGGTCTGAATTATTAGCAAAACATTTCCCACACTCCTGGCACCTGTACGGTTTCTCTCCTGTGTGGACTCTATTATGTTTCACAAGGTCTGAATTCCGAGCAAAACATTTCCCACACTCCTGGCATTTGAATGGTTTCTCTCCTGTGTGGACTCTCCTATGACTTACAAGGACTGAATTATGAGGAAAACATTTCCCACACTCCTGGCACATGAATGGTTTCTCTCCTGTATGGACTCTCTTATGACTCACAAAGTTTGAATTCTTAGCAAAACATTTCCCACACTCCTGGCACCTGTACGGTTTCTCTCCTGTGTGGAGTCTCTTGTGACCCACAAGGTATGAATTCTGAGCAAAACATTTCCCACACTCCTGGCATTTGAACGGTTTCTCTCTTGTGTGGACTCTCATATGACTCACAAGGTTTGAATTATTAGCAAAACATTTCCCACACTCCTGGCACCTGTACGGTTTCTCTCCTGTGTGGACTCTCTTATGTTTCACAAGGTCTGAATTCCGAGCAAAATATTTCCCACACTCCTGGCACATGAATGGTTTCTCTCCTGTATGGACTCTCCTATGACTTACAAGGACTGAATTATGAGGAAAACATTTCCCACACTCCTGGCACATGAATGGTTTCTCTCCTGTATGGACTCTCTTATGACTCACAAGGTTTGAACTATAAGAAAAACATTTCCCACACTCCTGGCACCTGTACGGTTTCTCTCCTGTGTGGACTCTCTTATGTTTCACAAGGTGTGACTTCTGAGCAAAACATTTCCCACACTCCTGGCACCTGTATGGTTTCTCTCCTGTGTGGACTCTCTTATGGCTCACAAGGTTGTAATTCTGAGAAAAACTTTTCCCACACTCCTGGCACCTGTGCAGCTTCTCTCTTGTGTGGACTTTTTCATGGCTCAAAAAATGATCCAAAGGTTTTCCAGACTTTTCATTGACAAAGGGCTTCTCTCCTGTATGAGTTCTTTTGTGAAGGATCAGTGCAATCTTCTCAGCAAAATGTTTTCCACAGGCAGTGCATTTCCTGGCCTTCTCTTGAATACAGCTCATCCCTTCTCTGTAGGTTATCCGGTGTCCTCCAAGCTCAAATTTCTGCTTCATACATTTCCCATGTTTGGGAGATATATTTTTCTTTCTCCAGTTGTCTCCTGGGGAAGGAGAAATTCAGGAAAAAATGGAATTAAAAACATAAAAGAAACAGTGAATTTTGATACATGATGGAAGCTCATATGGAAAATAATCTGTTAAATCTTTGAAGGTTCATCATAGTCTATCTACATCCCACCCATCCTGCTCCTTTTTCTTCTGACACACTTAGTATCATAGTTAATAAAACCCAGGGAAATTGGGTTTCCATATCTTTACTGTATGGGACCAAAGACAACAGGACAGCCGAAGGGTTGGCTTAACACAGGTTTATTGCTTGGGGATCTGGTGGAGCATGAGGTAATGGCGGTGATACATCTCTTTATATACAGTAGGGTTATACATTTGAATCTTGTAGCACGGTAGCTCATTGGCCGCTACCTGCGTGGCCTCGCCCAGGCACGCCTCTCTTCAGTAGTTCTTCTTTCCTGCTGCTGAATGCGGGGAAGGTTTTCCCGCGGCTGTCCGTGATTGAGCAATGTGAACCATGTGAGATTGAACGCTCGCAGCTGCCCTCTATGGGCTGCTTGCTCGCGTTCCTTTACAGCTGCAATACATTGTAATTGGGGTGGTTACATTCTGACAGTACAAGACATGCATACACAACATCCCTCCCCCCTAGGATGGGACGAAGTCCCGCAACCAATGTGGCTTGCCGCACATTCGCTTGGGGCGTGCTTGCGCCTGCCCTAGTACCGGAGAGCCTGTGATCCCTGACTCCGTGGGTGCTTGTCCTGCAACGGGAAACGGGGATTCATTAGTGGCTCTGTGGGGCGTCTGTGCCTGCCTTGCGCTGGGGGAAGGGAATGGGATGAACAACTGAGAAGTGAACCCCTGCCTGTCTCCCTCGGACCCCGGGGACCCTCTGATCGTGAACCGCGGGACCGATGAGGATGCCCTTGTGGTTCTGCTCCCTTCTGTCCCCCGCTCAGGGGACCTTGAGGCTGTGGCGGACGGCCCCGCCGTTGCCTCCTGTCTTGGGGGTGTCGGTCTCCGGGAAATTGGTGCTATGTTGCATTCTAACTCACAGGGGCTACTGGGACTGGAAGTACCAGGGGCTGAACTGAAACCCCTCTTTTCGCTAGGACGGGTGGGGGACCACTCCGCTAACTCCCCCTGGCACTGTAAATCAAGGTCTAAACTTCTTGGGGAATCTGTATTTCTGGGATGCTCCCGGGGGATGTGTGTGGGATCGGGGCTCTTCCTTTCCGCCGCAAACTCCCGCAAAAGATTTCTGAGGATCGATTCCCTTTCCTCCCCCCTTAGTGGGGACTCCCTTTCCTCCCCCCTTGGTGGGGACCCATGTTCCCCTTTCCCTCCCCCTTGGGTTAAACGGGTGGGGGAGTACCCTAACGCTGATTCGTTGCTACTCTCGTCTTCGTCCTGCTTTCCGGGGACCCTCCGCCTGAGTTGATCCGCGTGCCGCCTCCACAGGAGGCCTGTATTGGTCTCCACGCGGTATGAGACGGGGCCGGTTTGTTCTATTACAATGCCGGGCACCCAGGCTGGTCCCCCGCTGGCGTAGTTCCTGCAATGCACGGGGGCGCCTACGCTAAAACTCTTTGAGGAATCCATCTCTACATTTCGCCCTTTGTCTTCCACTCTGGTGGGGTCTAGCCTGGAGATTACCGTAGCCAGCTTCCTGCGCATTAGTAACTCCGCGGGGGAGTATCCTGACGCTAGTGGGGTGACCCTGTACCTTAGCAAGAACTGACATAGTTGTCGGTCTAGATCTCCGGAGCCCATGCGCCGCAGCGCGTCTTTAGTGGTGCGCACGAGGCGCTCTACTTGGCCGTTGGTGGCCGGGTGGAAAGGGGCGGAGGTGATGTGCCGAATGGCGTTGAGGTCCATGAATTCCCTGAACTCGGCGGAGGTGAAACAGCTAGCGTTATCGCTGACGAGGGTGTCGGGTAAACCGAACGTGGAAAAGACCCTCCGTAACTGTTTAACTGTGGTGGCCGAGGAGGTGCTCGAGACTGGGATGACCTCCAACCACTTTGAGAACGCATCCACCACTAGGAGGAAAAGCGTTCCCCTGAACGGCCCTGCAAAGTCTACGTGTACCCGGGACCAGGGCCCCCTCGCTGCGTCCCACTCTCTATGTGGCAGACGAGCCTCTTCTGGCCTGGAGCTTTGGCACGCTTCGCAAGTGCCGACCATGTGCTCGATGTCGGCATCTAGCTGGGGCCACCAGAAGTAGCTACGGGCTAGTGCCTTAGAGCGGACGATTCCGGGGTGGCTGACGTGCAGCAGTTTAAGCACCCTCGGCCGGAGGGACGTGGGGATCACTACCCGCTGTCCCCACCAAAGGCAACCCCTCTCTAGGGACAATTCTAATTTCTTTTTGAAAAATGTGTCGAATTCCGCTGCTGGGGAAGACACAGGCCACCCTTTCTGTACCCAGGAGGAGACTGTGGCTAACGTTTTGTCCTTGCCGGTCGCTTTGGCGATGTCGGCCGGTACTACTGGAGGGGCGTCTAGGACCTCTATCATTAAAACCTGGTGGTCTCTCTCTTCCTCGCCCACGTGGCAGCAATCCCGGGGAATGGGGGACCTCGACAGGGCATCCGCATGGCTGATCTCCTTTCCGGGCCGGTATACCAACGCGTGCTGATACGCGTTGAGAAAAATGGCCCACCTGAGCATTCTCGGGGACAGGATTTGGGGTGTGGGCTTATCTGCGGTGAAAATGCCTAGCAAGGGCTTGTGGTCAGTCACTATGGTGAAGGGGCGGCCATACACGAAATCATGAAATTTCTTGGTCCCCGCAATTATCGCTAGTGCTTCCCTGTCTGTCTGGGCGTAGTTTCTCTCCGCTTGGGACAAGGACCTAGAGTAAAACGCTATCGGGGCCTCCCTCCCGTCCTCCAGCACGTGGCATAACACCGCCCCCACCCCCACCGGGGATGCATCGCATATCAGGACCACTGGGCGTTTGGGATTGAAGTGGGTCAGTACAGCATCTGATGCCAGGAGTCGCTTCAGGTCATTGAAGGCCTTCTCGTGGTCGTCGCCCCACTTCCATGCCTCGTCCTTTTTTAACAATTTGTGTAGCGGTTCCGCCACGGCTGCCTTCCGAGGAAGGAAGGAGTGGTAGAAGTTGAGCAGCCCAAGGAACGACTGCAGCTCGGGCTTGGAGGTGGGGCAAGGGGCCTTTTTGATGGCGGCCACCTTGGATTGGGATGGCCGTATTCCCTCGGGAGTAATGCGGAACCCTAGGAACTCGACCTCGGTTGCGAAGAAGACGCATTTGTCCTTTCGCAACCGCAACCCCGCCTTTTCGAATTTTTCTAGGACTCTTCCCAACCTTTCTGCCAATTCTGCCCGGTTCCCCCCCGTAATCAACACGTCATCAAAGTATGGCAACACCCCCTCTAGTCCCTTTAGGAGGCGTTCCACGAGTGATTGAAAAATCCCGGGCGCCGAATTCACGCCGAATTGGAGGCGCGATACTTGGAACGCCCCTTTGTGTGTGACTATGGTCTGCGCAGCAGCTGCGGCGGGGGTGACCGGGAGCTGCTGGTAGGCTTGGGCCAGGTCGAGTTTAGCAAAACACCTCCCCCCGTGCAACCTGGCCAACAAGTGGCTGACTACCGGCACCGGATACGCATTAGGGCGGATCGCCTTATTGATGGTGCACTTGTAATCAGCGCATATGCGGACCTCCCCGTTGGCCTTGAGTGCTGTTACAATTGGAGTTTCCCACTCCGCAGAGTCAACAGGAACAAGGATCCCCTGGCCCACCAACTTGTCCAACTCCGCCTCTATTTTGTCTTTTAGGGCGAAAGGCACCCTGCGCGGTTTAAGTCTGATTGGACGCACTCCAGGGTCCAGGTCGAAAGTCACTGGGGGGCCCTTGAACTTTCCGAGTCCTTTCTTAAAAACTTCGGGGTGCGCCTCACACACGCTCTGTATTGGATCAGTCCCGGCGGCGTGTATTCCCACGGCGTGCACCCCCCCGATGAACAACCCCAGGGGCTGAAACCATTGAGTCCCGAGGAGGCTGCATTTACCTCCTTTGAGGACGACTAGGGGAAGCGTTGCAGTGCGCTTTTTGAACTGGACCTGGAACTTCCCAACCCCCAGTACCGGGATGCGGTTCCCTTGCACGTCCTTTAGTGTGGCCCTCAACGCCTTGAGCTTGGGCCGCACGTGGGGGGGTATCTTTAGGAATTCTCCCTGGGAGATAATAGAGTAAGAAGAACCCGAGTCCACCTCCATCCTAACAGGGGCCCCTTGTATTACTACCTCGACGAAGTATCGGGGATGCTCCGTGGAAACGCTGAAAACCGGGGCGTCGTCCTCGCTGTCGTCGGAGATGCGTCCGACGCTGTCCCGCTTCCTCGTGGTCCGGGTGCCGTGGTCC
Source organism: Bradypodion ventrale (assembly GCA_035047345.1). Lineage (NCBI taxonomy): Eukaryota > Metazoa > Chordata > Lepidosauria > Squamata > Chamaeleonidae > Bradypodion > Bradypodion ventrale. The sequence goes on from JAWDJE010000002.1 coordinate 374,557,964, forward strand.
TTGGGCCTCGTGGTGCGATCCTGCCTCGCCGAGCGGTCTGGGGAGCTCCTCTTGGCCTCGCGCCGCTTCCGGCAGACCTTGGCGATGTGCCCGCGCCGGCCGCAGTTGTGGCACTCGGCCTTGCGGAACGGGCATTTGGCGCGGGCGTGGGCGGCGCCGCAGCCGTCGCAGCGCCGGCCCTCCTTTTGGACCTTCCGGACATCGTCGTCGTCGTCGCCGTCCTCCGTGGTTGAGTCCGAGGCTCGCCGGGCCGCGTGCACCGAGCTCTCTGCTTTGGCGGTTTTCGGCCGCCAGTCCTGGAGCTCTTGCACGCCGGCCGCCGTGGCTTCCGCGGCCTGCGCTGTGTCGAGGACCGTTTGCCACGTGGGGGGCGGCTCCTGCTTCATCAGCGCGCACTGAGTTTCGGTGTCCCTCAGGCCGCAGAGCAGGCAGTCGCGGAGGGTGACTTCTGGGGTCTCCCATTTGCAGGGGCCGGCGGCCAGCCGCAGGGCCGCGGCGAACTCGGCGACCGATTCCCCGGGCGCTTGGACTCGCCTCCAGAACGCGCTCCGAGCGGGGAACATCGCTATCGCGGGCCGGAGGTGGGCGCGCAACACAGCCAGAAGCTCTTTGGCTTTGTAGTCGCTCACCCTCCTCGGCGCGATCAGGTCCACCAGAGTCCTTTTGTCTCGTGTCCGAGCATGCGGACAAAGATGGCCCTCTTCTTGTCCTCATCTGAGACTTCGAGCTCCACCAGCGCTCCGTTGAAGTCTATCTCAAACAGCTCCAAGTCTCCCGGCTTCCTGATCTCGTAGCCGGCGCATGTCTTGGTCCCGTGGGCAGCCATTGATCCCACCTTCGTCGCCAGTTTACTGTATGGGACCAAAGACAACAGGACAGCCGAAGGGTTGGCTTAACACAGGTTTATTGCTTGGGGATCTGGTGGAGCATGAGGTAATGGCGGTGATACATCTCTTTATATACAGTAGGGTTATACATTTGAATCTTGTAGCACGGTAGCTCATTGGCCGCTACCTGCGTGGCCTCGCCCAGGCACGCCTCTCTTCAGTAGTTCTTCTTTCCTGCTGCTGAATGCGGGGAAGGTTTTCCCGCGGCTGTCCGTGATTGAGCAATGTGAACCATGTGAGATTGAACGCTCGCAGCTGCCCTCTATGGGCTGCTTGCTCGCGTTCCTTTACAGCTGCAATACATTGTAATTGGGGTGGTTACATTCTGACAGTACAAGACATGCATACACAACAATATCCATAATTGAGATAAATATGGATATGGGTAGATTACAATATCACAAAATGTGTCATTCAAAAAACTGTATAAAAGTGTATTAATCTTATTCCTCTTATTTTGACCTGGTTTGAATCAAATTTTAACATGTTTCAATATGGTTTGATTGTTTTATGTAAGACAAGCATTAGAACTATTTCTCGTAGTGGTAGAGAATAGATCTAGAGAATCCTAAGGATGGAGGGATGCTGGGAGAATGTCTCCCATCAGGAAAGGATTACAGCTGGAGTGTTGGGAATTCACTTAACACACTTTGAAGCTGTATCTGAAGAACTAAGGCTTGGAGATCCAGATTTAAACTGTTCAGAATAAGGGCTCAACATATTTTCTGTCTGCAGATCTGCTAGAAAAACTGTCCAAGGGACATCCAAGAGAAGCGGCTGTTGCTGTTGTGTTGCTCCCCATTCCAGAATCTTCTCTAGTGCTATCTGGGCACTTTCAGCTCTTCAGGTGTAAATGGTGAACAATTTTATCACCACAGTTCTGAGCTTAGCACCTCGGGAGGGCCAGAGTCTACCCAGTCCGTTATCACCAATTCCGCTGGAGCTTCCAGGGTTGGGGATGCCATGAAATTTTTATCACTGTCCTTCTCGTTACTGCTCATTATTGCAGAGATTAGGATCAGCCAGGGGAAAGAGAGGGCTTTACCGAGAGAGAATACAGATTCCATGTTCTCCTCCATGACCTCCTTGTGCAGTGATCTCTGGTCAGGATCCAGCAGTGCCCACTGCTCTGGAGTAAACTGCACGGCCACCTCCTCAAAAGTCACTGGAATCTAAATGGAAAGAGGAAACAAAGGAGGTCTCCTTCATACTTTTCATAAGAATAACCTCCTAAATCCAAATCAGCTGAAAAGAAGCAACTGGGCCTTTTCCTTCTAGGTGTGAACCAGGATTACCAAGATATACCAGTTCCCATGGCTTCCTTCTCCCTCCAGGAAGAGAGACCTTCAAATCCCAATGAATACAGTGAGAGATTATACAACACTCTTTCCAAGATTCTACTAAAGGTAAAGGTAAAGGTTTCCCTTGCTCGAAAGCCAGTCGTATCCGACTCTAGGGTGCAGTGCTCATCTGTTTCTAAGCCGAAGAGCCAGCGTTGTCTGCTTCTGCAGACGTTTCTGTGGTCATGTGGCAGGCATGACTAGACACCAGAGCGCACGGAACGCTGTTACCTTCCCCCCCGAAGTGGTCCCTATTTATCTACTTGCAATTTCTTGCTTTCGAACTGCTAGGTTAGCAGGAGCTGGGACGAAGACGGGAGCTCATTTCCGTCCTGCAGTACTCGGGAATCGAACTGCTGACCTTCCGCTTCCCAGTCAGCGTCTTAGCACCTTGAGCCACTGCAGTGCCTAAAGCACCTATAAACCATACCTGGAAATTTTACTCCTTAGCCTGAAGAAGTAGACTTGATCCATGAAAGCTCAAAGTAAAAATATAGTACCGTATTATCCGGCGTATAAGACGACTTTTTAACCCCGAAAAATCTGTACCAAAGTTGGGGGTCGTCTTATACGCCGGGTACTCTGGAGCCAGGGGCCGCCCGGCGGAGAAAGCCATTTGCTACCGCTGTGCGAGGCCTCTGGAGCAATGGGCCGCCAGGATACCACCACCCCCAGACTTGCGGCGGAGGTGGTGAATGGCTTTCCCCGCCGGTCAGCTGCTGCTCCTTCTCCTCACCCCCGGCTGGGGGTGGTGGTGCGAAGGAGAAGAAGCATCAGCTGACTGGCGGGGGAAATTAGCCGCCGCCGCGAGGCCTCCGGAGCAAGGGGCCGCCCGGATACCACCACCCTCAGCCTCGCGGCTGTGGCTGGCTCCCCCCCGCCGGTCAGCTGCTGCTGCTCCTCCTCCTCACCCCCCAACCCCGGCTGGGGTGGTGGTATCCAAGAACCACGCCTCCACGCCCCCTTCACCGGCGGGGATGGTAAAAGGAGCCGGTGAAGGGGGCAGGGAGGTGCGGCTCGCGGCGGCTCCGAACCCGACAGGGCTCCTTTTACCTTGCCAGCCAGTGAAGGGGGCAGTGATGCCGCAAGCTGCACCTCCCCGCCCCCTTCACGGGTGGGGAAGGTAAAAGGAGCCCCGTCAGGCTCGGAGATGCCGCGAGACGCACCTTCCTTTTACCTTCCCCACCGGTGAAAGGGGTGGGGAGTGCGGCTCGCGGCATCTCCAAGCCTGACAGGGCTAATTATACCTTCCCCGCCAGTGAAGGGGGCGGAGAGGTGCGGCTTGCGGTGGCTCCGAGCCCGACAGGGCTCCTTTTACCTTTCCCACCGGTAAAGGGGGCAAGGATGCCGCGAGCTGCACCTCCCTGCCCCCTTCACCGGCGGGGAAGGTAAAAGGAGCCCCGTCTGGCTCGGAGATGCCACGAGCCGCACCTTCCTTTTACCTTCCCCACCGGTGAAGGGGGCGGAGAGGTGCAGCTCGCGGTGGCTCCGAGCCTGATGGGGCTCCTTTTAACTTCCCCGCCGGTGAAGGGGGAGGGGATGACGCGAGCACATGTAACCAGCATGTTGGGGAGAAAACTTAGTGGTTAAGGCGCTGAACTTGGAGACTGGAAGATTGGGTTTCAATACCCAAAGGCATGAAAGGAGCCTCATTCGGGCATCCCCTGAGTGGAGTTTCGCCAGCAAAAATCTTTTCAACCCAGAGTAACCAAAGACCCTGCCGTTGGAAGAGGGGTAGTCATACGGCGAGTATATTACAAACTCTACATTTTAACTAGAAAAGTTGGGGGTCGTCTTATACGCCCAGTCGCCTTATACGCCGGAAAATACGGTAGTTAGTTTTTAAAGTGCTGCAGTGTTTTTATTTTTGTTTTCTGATATGTCTTCAAATCCCAGTTGCTGAGGAACAAGGGAGGGAGGGAAAGTGCTAAGTGTGGCCTGCCTGACTTTGGAGCATCCTGGAGGCATCTAAAGAGCCTTTGTGAGAAACAGTATGTCTAGGCTTGATCAGCCAATGGTCAGAGCAAGAATGGCTCCTCTTCTGAAAAACATGAAACAACTCACAGATCTCAGTCCTTTTCTCAAAACAGAAGAGAATAAAAACTATTTCCCATTTACAATAGTCAGATGTAATAAGTATTGCTGTTCTCTGCCTGGAGAGGACCATTTCATGTCAGCTTCTTTAAAAAAACCCCAAAAAAACCTGGGGAGTTGCCCATTAAAAAGGAATGGCCAGATGAATTTCAGATTAAAATGTTTAAACAAAGATGAATACAAATACCCAAGGAGTCCTTTAACCAAATTCTTCATACCTGATCCGCTTCTGCTGTGTCGTAAGGAAGAGATGAGGGAACACCGACTTCTGTGAATATTCCGGCCCCTGCAGGAAAGTCCAAGAGGGAGGGATGCCAGTCCTGTAAACTCCTCTCAGAATTAGATTATCATCCCAAAAATGTTTGTTAAAGGGAATGCCTTTGAGTATATCTCCTAGTAAAGAGAACTGGGTCCAAGAGTTCTGTATGTGCCCCACAGGAAAGTGTTTCCAACAATAATTTCAAGAGAGGAGCAAATCTGTGAGATATTTTATGGAGTAGAGAAATGTATGCAACAGATTGCAATACAAAAGCTAGGATTTCTCCAACCTGTTGTGTAGTATTTTTCACTACTTCAGAGCATCCTGGAGAGGAGTGAGGAAACAAAACCCACTCTTTTCAAGCAAAGTAGGGACGAGAGGAACAGATTACTTTGTGACCTCCATTGGGTGGCTGATACAGAAGAGAAGGAGAGAATTCCTTCACCATGGTTCCTTCGGTCCCTGCACCTTTTTAGGGGGTGGGTAGTTTTAAATAATTTTTAACTTGCTTTTTATCTGGGATTGTCAACTGCCCTGAGTCAGCCTCGGCCACATGGGCAGTATATAAATTTAAGAATAAATAAAATAAAATAAAATGAATAAATTAGGAAACGTAGATGTATAGAAGCAGCCAAAAAAACAGGGTCACCAATTCTCACGGGCCAAAAGAATCCGGGGAGAGAAAAATACACAGACCCTTCCTTTGCTTTTATGCAGGAAAGGAAGAACACTCACCCATCTAATATTACTCCTTACCCATCAGGTTGGAACCTTTCTCATTGGCTTAAATGGTCTTTCCTTGCTGGAGATTCAGTTTCAGGTCAAACTGAGGTTTCTCTGGCATGGGGATATCGGACTGAACTTCTACAGGGAGATTTCTCATCTGAAGATCCATGAGAAGGAAAAAGATGATGGTCAAAAGAAGACAGAGGGAAAGATCTGAATGTTGATAAGGCTGGGGCTTGGGAAATAGAGTACAGTAATACCTCATACAACGTCCAAACTTGGTTCCACAAGTTAGGATGTTGTATGAATTCCAACTTTGTATGAGGCATGCAAAATCCTAGCCGCGATGCCTCATACAACGTCCAAACTATTGCCACTAATGCTTTGTATAACATCATTCCCATAGAGATACCATACATTGTAAGAGATGCTGCCTCCCCCCTGCAGCTGGCCCGCCCGGAGAGCAGAAAAACGAGGAGGACGCAATCGCTGCGAGAGGCTTCCTGTCTCGCATCTGGGGGTGAGGAGGAGGACCAGCTGAGCGGTGGGGAAGCCATACACCGCTGCCGCCGCCGTCGCACCGCCGGAGCCAGGGGCCGCCCGGAGACAACCACCCCCAGACTCCCGGCGGCAGCGGTGAATGGCTTGTGGCAGCGGTGGATGATTTTCCCCGCCGCTCAGCTGTTCCTCCTCCTCACCACCACCCCCAGCCGAGGGGTGGGGAAGAGGAGGACCAGCTAGGCGGCGGGGAAAGCCATACACTGCCGCCGCGAGGCTGGGGATAGTGGCCTCCGGGCGGCCCCTGGCTCCGGTGGCCTTGTGGTGGCGGTGTATGGCTTTCCCTGCTGCTCAGCTGGTCCTCCACATCATCATCAGCCCCCGCCCCCGGGGGGCCTTATGCCTCATACATCGTCCGGCGACGTTGTATGAGGCAACTTTCCCCCCAGAATTGGGCGACGTTGTATGGATCCGACGTTGTATGAAGCGGACGTTGTATCAGGTATTACTGTACCTCATGGTCTGAATGAATTGTTCTCACCTTTGGCTCTTCCAGATGTTTGTCTCCTGCCTGGCTCAGAGCCAGGAAACCATCGGCCAGGTCCACCACCTGGGAAGTGGTTTCCGCTCCTCATTCCCTCACCCAGCTCGACATCTCCAGTGGGAGGAGGGTCAGGAACTGCTCCAGGATCACCAGGTCCAGCATCTCAGTCTTGGTGTGTTGCTCTGGCTGGAGCCACTGGCGGCAAAGTTGGTGGAGTCGAGTGCAAACCTGGCGAGGACCCTCAGCCTCCTGGTATGAGAATTCCCGGAAGCTTTGGCACTGCATCCCTGAGTACCTGAGCATCTCCTCAGCTGAGTAACGTAGGCTGAGGCTTCCTCTCCTGATCACATGGGGGTAATTTTCTGCCCTTTGCGTTTTGGTTGTTCTGTCTGACATCGTATCCTCTGCTCAAGGATGCCTCCAAGGGAATCTCCTCTCCTTTTGGCAGGCAAACGGTGTCCTTCACAGACCCCACAGTTGGAGCTCTGCAAAGGCAAGACAACCCCACAATAGGATGATGAAGTTAAGAAATATGCAACAACATCGAATTATCTCCCTGTCCAAATAAAGGAGAGATTTCTGCATGGGTTAACACAACAAGTCACAAACAGATGTACACTTTAGTCCTCTAGTGGCATGTGTTATTATCTCCATGTGTTTCTCTTCTGTGGAGATCAGGAAAGGGAGATAGAAAAGATGGAAGAGGAAGAAAGGAAGGAAAAAAGATGGGGGAAACATCTCACAGTCTCTGAGCCAAAGTCTTCTCCCTTAGAACCAAAGGGAAAGGAGTTGTATGGAATGTTGCATTTGACCCCCAATCCTCCTAAGAATCCCGTCCAGGTGAACCAGATGTGGTGCGCTGGACAGAACATGGGAGGAGACTTGGGTTCAAATCCCTTCTCAGAAACACAAAAAGAACATCTCCAGGTTCAGCTGATTGGAAATCATCCTTCCTCTCCTTCACTTGAGATTAATCAAATTGCAGTCCAGTACTGTTGAGACCTTAGGTGATATTTTTTTGAGGAGTGGCGAGGGCTTTCCGGGATTTTGTCTGAAAAAGGAAACTTTTTTTTGGGGGGGGGGGGATTAGAGCTCAGTCACTTTCCCCTCCTTCCCTTCTCGCACCCATCTAGGGTGGGATCTTAGCTCCCCTCCCCCCCATAAGTCTTATGAAACCCCCTGATCCCACCCCCACACCCATCAAGAAAGGCCTGCTTTGCAAATGTGTTAGATCCCATTGATAAACTGCAAGGGAGGGATGGAGGGGGAAGAGATTCGTCATCCAAACTGCAATGGAAAAGACCCCCATGTCTCCTAATGAGTGTAAAGGGGGGGGTCTCATTTGATTAAAATGTCGCACTCGTATCTACCCACCCACCCAATAAAAACATCATTCGCACAGAGAGAGAGAGAGAGAGTCCTAAATAAACCCACCTGCTCCTCCTTCCAGGTGTCCTGAACGGGAGGGAACAACTCACGAGGAGACCTGATGTTGTGTTCTGATACTGTGCCTTTAACAATGTACCTATTCATGTGTATCCAATGTAACCTTGCTTTGTGTAACAATATAACCATCAGCTGCATCACTGTAACCCTTACAACAGGACGCGAGCTAGTGACCACTAGATGGCAATAGCGAGCGTCCAGCTCTTATGGCCCAGACTCACCTAAGAACAACAGTGCGGGAAGATTCCCGCCACCACCTTCACCTGGACAAGAAGGGCGTGACCTTCTATGACGTCACGCAGACAGTAGCCAATAGACTGTCGAGGAGCCACATTCAAATGTATAGCCTCCGTATATATTGAGCTGTTCGTCCGCCATTACCTCATGTTCCTTCTGACCATCATGCAATAAAGTTGTGTTAAGCCACCCCTTCAGCTGTTCGCGTGTCTTTGGTCCCATACACTAAATTGGCGACGAAGGTGGGATATGGATTCCCACGGGACCAGGACACATGCCGGTTTCAACATCAACAAACTGGAAGATTGGGAGCTCTTCGAAATTGACTTCCATGGAGCACTGGTGGAGTTCGAAGTCATGGACGAGGCAAAGAAAAGGGCCATCCTCACCAGGATGCTCGGGCAAGACGCCAAGAGAACCTTGGTGGACCTGATTGCACCGAAGAAGGTGGGTGAATTCAAGGCCAAAGAGCTCCTGAAGGTGTTGCGCGACCATTTCCGGCCCTCGGTGGCGATGTTTCCCGCTCGGAGCGCGTTTTGGAGGCGAGTCCAAGCGCCTGGAGAGTCGGTCGCCGCCTTCGTAGCGTCCTGCGACTGGCCGCCGGCCCATGCAAATGGGAGAACTCAGAAGTCACCCTCAGGGACTGCGTGCTATGCGGCCTGAAGGATGCCGAGACTCAGCGCACGCTGATGAATCAGGAGGTCATAAAAGCGGCACAGGCCGCGGAAGCCACGAAGGCCGGGGTGCAAGAGCTCCAGGACTGGCGGCCGAAGGCTGACAAGGCAGAGAGTTCGGTGCACGCAGCCCGGCGAGCTTCAAAATCGTCCGTGGAAAGCAGCGACGACGAAGACGTCCGGAGGGTCCGGAAGGAAGGCCGACGCTGCGACGGCTGCGGAGCGGCCCATGCCCGCGCCAAGTGCCCGTTCAGGAAGGCCGAGTGCCACAACTGCGGCCGCCGCGGGCACATCGCCAAAGTCTGCAGGAAGCGGCGCGAGGCCTGGAGGAGTTCGCCAGACCGTTCAGCGAGACAAGACCGCTCGACGAGACCCAAAGATGGCGCCCAGGCCACGAGGAAGCAGGACGGCGTGGGCCGCATCTCCGACAACAGCGAGGATGCCCCAGTGTTCAGCATGTCCGCGGGACACCCCCGCTACTTTGTTGAGGTACTAGTGCAAGGGGCCCCTGTTAGGATGGAAATTGACTCGGGTTCCTCATATTCAATTATTTCCCAGAGGGAGTATTTGAGAATTGCCCCCCACGTGCGGCCTAAGCTCAAGGTGTTGAGGTCCACGCTACGGGACGTGCAAGGAAACAGTATCCCGGTGTTGGGGGTTGGGAAATTTCAGGTCCAATATAAGCAGCATGCTGCCGAACTCCCCCTAGTCGTTCTCAAGGGGGGCAATTGCAGCCTCCTCGGGACTCAATGGTTCCAGCCCCTGGGGTTATTCATTGGGGGGGTGCACGCCGTGGGGACTGACCCAATACAGGAGGTGTGCGACGCGCACCCCGAAGTTTTCAAAAAGGGACTGGGAAAATTCAAGGGACCCCCAGTAGCCTTCGACCTGGACCCGGAGGTCCGCCCAATAAGACTCAAACCGCGCCGGGTGCCGTTTGCACTCAAGGACAAAATAGAGGCGGAACTGGACAAATTGGTGGGCCAGGGGATTCTTGTTCCTGTTGATTCTGCGGAGTGGGAAACTCCAATTGTAACAGCACTAAAGGCCAACGGGGAGATTCGCATATGCGCCGATTACAAGTGCACCATCAATAAGGCAATTCGCCCTAATGCGTATCCGGTGCCGGTAGTCAGCCATTTGCTGGCCAGGTTACATGGGGGAAAGTGTTTCGCTAAGCTTGACCTGGCGCAAGCCTACCAGCAACTTTCGGTGACCCCTGCCGCAGCTGCTGCTCAGACTATAGTCACCCATAAGGGGGCGTTCCAGGTGACGCGCCTTCAATTCGGCGTGAACTCGGCGCCTGGAATTTTTCAGTCGCTCGTGGAACGCCTCCTAAAGGGGCTAGAGGGGGTGTTACCTTATTTTGATGACGTGTTAATAACGGGGGGGAGTCAGGCTGAATTGGCCAAGAGGCTGGACAAGGTTCTGGCGGTGTTCGAAAGGGCGGGGTTGAGATTGCGAAAAGACAAATGCGTCTTCTTCGCGACTGAGGTAGAATTCCTAGGGTTCCGTGTTACACCTGATGGGATCAAACCGTCCAAATCCAAGGTAGCCGCCATCAAGAAAGCCCCTCGTCCCACTTCCAAGCCCGAGTTGCAGTCGTTCCTAGGGCTGCTTAACTTCTACCACTCCTTCCTTCCCCGGAAGGCAGTTGTGGCTGAACCGCTACATAAGTTGCTTAAGAAGGACGAGGCATGGAAGTGGGGCGACGACCAGGAGAGGGCATTCAGTGAACTAAAACAACTCCTGGCGTCCGATGCCATACTGACCCACTTCGATCCCAAACGACCGGTGGTTCTGGTCTGCGATGCATCCCCGGTGGGGTGGGGGCGGTGCTGTGCCACGTGCTGGAAAATGGGAGGGAGGCCCCGATAGCGTTCTACTCCAGGTCCCTGTCCCAAGCGGAGAGAAATTACGCCCAGACAGACAGGGAAGCGCTAGCGATTATTGCGGGGACGAAAAAGTTTCACGACTTCCTGTATGGCCGCCCCTTCACCATCGTGACTGACCACAAGCCCCTGCTTGGCATTTTTACCGCAGATAAGCCCACGCCACAGATCCTGTCCCCGAGGATGCTTAGGTGGGCCATTTTTCTCAACGCGTATCAGCACGCGTTGGTATACCGGCCCGGGAGAGAGATCAGCCATGCGGACGCCCTGTCGAGGTCCCCCCTTCCCCAGGATTGCAGCCACGTGGGCGAGGAGGAGCGGGACCACCAGGTGCTAATGATAGAAGTCTTAGACTCGCCCCCGGTAGTGCCCGCCGACATCGCCAAAGCGACCGGCAAGGATAAGACGCTAGCGACGGTTAGCTCCTGGGTGCAGAAAGGGTGGCCAGCGTCTTCCCCGGCAGCGGAATTCGACCCATTTTTTCGGAAAAAGCTGGAGTTGTCCCTAGAGAGAGGTTGTCTCTTGTGGGGGCAGCGGGTAGTGATCCCTACATGCCTCCGACCGTGGGTGCTTAAACTGCTGCACGTCAGCCACCCCGGAATCGTCCGCTCCAAGGCTCTGGCCCGGAGTTATTTCTGGTGGCCCCAGCTAGACGCCGACATCGAGCACATGGTCGGCACTTGCGAGGCGTGCCAATGCTCCAGACCTGAGGAGGCCCGCCTGCCACACAGGGAATGGGACGCGGTGAAGGGGCCGTGGTCCCGGGTGCACGTAGATTTTGCTGGCCCGTTCCGAGGGACGCTTTTTCTCCTTGTAGTGGATGCTTACTCCAAGTGGTTGGAGGTCATCCCAGTCACGAGCACCTCCTCGGCCACGACAATTAAGCATTTACGGAGGGTCTTCTGCACGTTCGGCATACCCGACACCCTCATTAGCGATAACGCCAGTTGTTTCACGTCCGCCGAGTTCAGGGCGTTCACCGAAATCAACGCCATTCGGCACATCACTTCTGCTCCTTTACACCCGGCCACCAATGGCCAAGTAGAGCGCCTCGTGCGCACCACTAAGGACGCGCTACGGCGCATGGGCCCCGGGGATCTCAACCTGCAAGTGTGCCAGTTTCTGCTAGGGTACAGGGTCACTCCCTTGGCGTCAGGATACTCCCCCGCGGAGCTCTTAATGCGCAGGAAGCTGACCACCATACTCACCAGGCTAGACCCCACAAGAGTAGAAGACAGGGGGAGGAACATCGGGCTAGAGGCCACAAAACGTTTCGGCGTAGGCACCCCTGTGCATTGCAGGAACTACGCCAGCGCGGGGCCAGCCTGGGTACCGGGCGTTGTCATAGAGCAAACCGGTCCCGTATCGTACCGCGTAGAGACCAGCTCGGGTCTACTTTGGAGGCGGCACGCGGACCAGCTCCGGAGCCGGGTCCCGGGAAGGCAGGACGCCAAAGGCGAAAACACAAATTCAGCATTAGGGTTCTCCCCCACCCGTTCAGCCCAAGGGGGAGGAGAGGGGGGCCACGGGTCCCCACCAAGGGGGGAGGAAGGGGAATCTGTCCTCATAGATATCCTGCGGGATCCTCTGGCGGAGGGAAAGGAATCCGACCTCATACATATCCCGCGGAATTCCCCCACAAATACGGATACCCCAACAGAGTTAGAATTTGATTTTCAGAACCGGGGGGGTTTTTCGGAGTGGTCCCCCACCTGTCCAAGCGAGAAGAGGGGTTTTTCGTTAGCCCCCAGTGCCCCCGGTGCCGTCCCTATGAAACGCAACTCTTCCCCAAAAGCCGTAGATCCGCGGCAAGCCGCTAACGAGTCTCCCTCTACTGTTACAGGACAAGGAGCCAGGGGACAAGGAAGAGATAGCGCCCCCGGGGCAGGTCAGACCGCATCGCGCCCAAAACGTGTTTGCAATAAGCCATCTTGGTTGAGAGACTTCGTCTCATCCTAGGGGGGAGGGATGTTGTGTTCTGATACTGTGCCTTTAACAATGTACCTATTCATGTGTATCCAATGTAACCTTGCTTTGTGTAACAATATAACCATCAGCTGCATCACTGTAACCCTTACAACAGGACGCGAGCTAGTGACCACTAGATGGCAATAGCGAGCGTCCAGCTCTCATGGCCCAGACTCACCTAAGAACAACAGCGCGGGAAGATTCCCGCCACCACCTTCACCTGGACAAGAAGGGCGTGACCTTCTATGACGTCACGCAGACAGTAGCCAATAGACTGTCGAGGAGCCACATTCAAATGTATAGCCTCCGTATATATTGAGCTGTTCGTCCGCCATTACCTCATGTTCCTTCTGACCATCATGCAATAAAGTTGTGTTAAGCCACCCCTTCGGCTGTTCGCGTGTCTTTGGTCCCATACACTAAACCTTTCCTCCCCAGTCCCCCTCCCTCTGCAAAAAGAGACCATGTGGAGGGAGGGAGGGAAAAGGAGGGGGGTCAGGAAGGCAGTTCCCTTCCCTTCCGTGTTTGACAAATTTTAGATTTTTAATGTTAGTGTGATGGATGTTTTGATAATGGGCTTTTTAATTGGGCTCTTATTTTTTAGTGTAACAGATTTTAATGATAGTGGACTATTTTATTGTGATTGTGGGTTATGAACTGTCAGCCGACCAGAGTCGCAATGGGGATAGGTGCGGCCTTATGAGTCTAAATAAATAAAATAGGACAATGCAAATCTGTTTTCCAGATTTTCCCCTGGTTTTGGAATCGGTGTTATTGTAGACCCTTTTAATCTTTTCCATATCCTTTCCAATGAATTCCTTTTTTAACATTTGAATCTTTTATCTTTTGTTCTTGCGTGCTCACTTTGAAGATGTTACATTTCCCTTTTCCACTTCTATTTGTTTATTTCTAAGTAGCTTATTCTTTATACTTGCCATCTTAATACGTTCTCCTCTAAACAGCACCTTCATAGCATCCCATACTTACATCCTCTGTATCATTCCACCTCAAACTTTCCTCCCAATTTTCAACAATTTGCTCCTTAATTTCCTTGAATAACTTTGGATCATACCTCTAGCCACTACTTTTCCTATTCCCTGTTTCTAATCTAGTCGGGAAGTGACCAGAGCGTGAGTGACCATAAGCAAGGAGTCCCGGTCTAGGAGGGTGCGCAACTGGCGAATCACCCGAAGTTGGGCAAAAGCCCTCCTGGCCACAGCCGTTACCTGTTCTTCTAGCAGCAGCCGCGAAGGACCCCCAAGTTGCGCACCGGGTCTGTCTGGGGCAAAACAGGAACCAGAAAGCAACACCGTTTGCCCCTCCCAGTCTGGTACTGGTAAGCCCTAAGGTGACCTTTCTAAGCTGTGGCAAAAGATGAGTGTGTGTGTAGGGATTACTTGGGCTTTGGAAGAGGAAACAATGGGGTCTGTGTGTATGTGTGTCTGAATATAGGCTAGTGGCAACCAGCCATGAAGACTGTCCTGAGAATATAATGCAGTGGCCTTTCACCTGCCTTCTGCATCGCCCATAGTACCACTGACACCCATAGTACCACTGATCCAGTTCCACGAGTCACTTTCTGGTCCTGAGACCTTTCGGCACTTTAGTGTCTTGCACGGAAGACAATGAAGGAGTCGCAATAAGGACTAACACAGGTTTATTGGTTGATGATCAGAACGAACATGTGGTAATGGCGGAGATACATCACATTATATACAGTAATGGAACAATGAAACACATTTGAATCTGGTTGCACGGTGGCTCATTGGCTGCCACCGTTGGGGGCGTCGTCTAGAGGCACGCCCCCCTCTTCTGTAGTTCTTCATGCGGAGAAGTTTCCCGCGGCTGTCCGTGATTTGGGGATTGAACCATGTGAGTATGAACGCTCGCACCCGCCCTTGATGGGCGGCTCGCTCGCGTTCCTTTGGCAGTTGTGATACATTGTAATATGGGGCTGGTTACATTCATTTACTTAAAGCAACAGTGTTCTTGCATACACAACATCCCTCCCCCCTAGGATGGGACGAAGTCCCTTAACCATTGTGGCTTCCCGCACGTGCGTCTGGGGCGCGTGTCAGCCTGCCCTAACACAGGGGAGCCCGTGGCTCCTGGTCCCGCGCGGTCTTGTCCTGCAATGTAAGGTGGGGACTCGTTAGTGGTTCTGTGATGAGGCTGCGGTGACCTTGCCTGTGGGGACGGGAACGGAATGAACAGTTGGGACGTGAACCCTTGCCTACCGCTTGTAGGACCCGGGGACCCCCCTAGTACGAACCTCGGGACTGACGATGAAACCCTTGTGGCCCCGCTGTCTCCCGCTGCCTGTTCGGGGGTCTGGGGATTTGCGGCTGGCGAGATTCCGCTGGCTGCCTGTCTCTGTGGCGCTTGTCTCTTGGGGGCCGGGGCTATGGTGTACTCTAGCAAGCTCGTGCTGCGAGGACTGGAGGTACCAGGGGCTGAACTGAAACCCCTCTTCTCGCTAGGACGGGTGGGGGACCACTCCGCTAACTCCCCCTGGTACGGGAAATTATAGTCAAACTCTTGATCCTGGTCATAGTCGGGGACAAACTGATTCCTCTCTTTAACTTCGCCCTCGTGCGCCTCCGTGTCTCCCCCTTGGGTAATGCGGGTGGGGGAGGACCCTAACGCTGATTTCCCCTCACTAGTGACTCGCCTTCGGAGCTGATCGGCGTGCCGTCTCCATGTTAGCCCTGAGTTCGTCTCGACCCTGTAGGAGACTGGCCCCGTTTGCTCGATGATTGTCCCCGGCACCCACGCTGGCCCCGAGGCCGCGTAGTTCCTGCAATGAACCGGGTCCCCTGTGGAAAAGTTCTTGGAGCTCCCCCCCCCTAAATTTATATTTCTCCCCTTATCCTCCACCCTGGACGGATCCATCCGGTCAAACAGCGTTGCCGGGCGCCTCTTCATAAGCAGCTCGGCCGGGGAGAACCCTGAAGCTAGGGGGGTGGTCCTGTATGTGATTAGGAACTGGCACAGGTGTAGGTTCAGGTCGCCGGGACCCATGCGCCGCAGTGCGTCTTTCGTAGTGCGCACTTGGCGCTCTACCTGACCGTTTGTGGCGGGGTGGAATGGGGCAGCAGTAATGTGTCTGATTGCGTTCCTCTCCATGAAGGTTTGGAACTCGGTCGACGTGAAACAACTTGCGTTGTCGCTCACGAGGACGTCTGGCAGGCCGAAGCAAGCAAAGAGTTTGCGCAACTGCTTAATGGTTGTCGCGGAGGAGGTGCTGCTCACGGGGATTACCTCCAACCACTTGGAGTAGGAGTCGACAACCAGTAGGAACGTGGCCCCGCGGAAGGGCCCCGCGAAGTCGACATGGATACGAGACCACGGCCCGCGGGCTGTGTCCCACTCTCTATGGGGTAATCGGGACTCCTCGGGCCGGGAGCTCTGGCAGCTCTCGCACGTGCCCACTAGACGCTCTATGTCAGCGTCTATCTGTGGCCACCAAAAGAAACTTCTGGCTAGGGCTTTGGACCGCACGATCCCCGGGTGACTGGTGTGTAGTAACTTCAGTACCCTTGCCCTTAACTTCTCTGGGATAACCACCCGCTGGCCCCAGAGTAGACAGCCCCTTTCCAGGGAAAGTTCCACCCTGCGCCTACAGAACGGTTTGAAAGGTTCCTCTGGGGGAGTAGTGGGCCACCCCTTTTTCACCCATGAACTAACCTGGGCTAGGATCTTGTCGGCCGCCGTGGCTTTGGCGAGGTCGGCCGGAACAATGGGGGGTGAGTCGAGGGACTCGATTAACATGACCTGGTGGTCCTGCTCTACCTCGCATGCGGAATCCCCCAAGGTAGGGAGGGGAGATCGGGACAGGGCGTCTGCGTGGGAGATCTCCTTCCCTGGGCGGTAGACTAACTCGTATTGGTAGGCGTTGAGGAATATGGCCCAACGCAACATCCTGGGGGAGAGAATTTGGGGGGTAGGTTTGCCGGTAGTGAAGATCCCCAGAAGCGGCTTGTGATCAGTCACTACCGTAAACTCGCGGCCGTATAGAAAGTCATGAAACTTTTTGGTCCCTGCGATTATGGCCAGTGCCTCCCTGTCTGTCTGCGCGTAATTTCGCTCAGCCTTCGACAGGGACCTGGAGTAGTAAGCCACCGGGGCCTCCCGCCCGCTCTCTAACACGTGGCACAGGACCGCCCCCACCCCCACCGGGGACGCATCACATACCAGAACCACTGGCTTCCTAGGGTCAAAATGTGTCAGGACCGCATCTGAGGAGAGGAGTGATTTTAGTTCTCGGAAGGCTCTCTCTTGTTTGTCCCCCCACCGCCAAACCGCGTCCTTTTTTAACAAGGCGTGCAGTGGCTCCGCAACCGATGCCTTCCTAGGCAGGAACGAGTGATAGAAGTTGAGGAGCCCCAGAAACGACTGCAGCTCCGGTTTTGCGGTGGGGCGAGGGGCATTCTGTACGGCTGCAACCTTGGACTCTGAGGGCCTGATCCCCTCTGGGGTTACTTTGAAACCGAGGAACTCAACCTCCCTCGCAAAAAATACACACTTGTCCTTCCTTAGTCGAAGCCCCGCTTTCTCGAAAACTGAGAGGACCCCATCTAGTCTTTTGGCTAGTTCTACCTCGCTCCCCGCTGTTATCAGCACATCGTCGAAGTATGGTAGAACTCCTGGTAGCCCCTTTAACAGGCGTTCCACGAGGGATTGGAAGATCCCGGGGGCCGAGTTCACGCCGAACTGAAGGCGCGTTACCTTAAATGCCCCCTTATGCGTTACTATGGTCTGCGCAGCGGCAGCGGCTGGGGTCACTGAAAGTTGCTGATAGGCCTGGGCTAGGTCTAACTTGGCGAAACACCTCCCCCCATGGAGTGTGGCCAGCAGGTGGCTGACCACGGGCACTGGGTATGCATTTGGCCGAATGGCCTTGTTTATCGTACATTTATAGTCCGCACAAATCCTGACCTCCCCGTTTGATTTAAGGGCCGTAACAATCGGCGTCTCCCACTCTGCCGAATCAACTGGAACCAAAATCCCCTGCCCCACTAATTTGTCCAGTTCCGCCTCGATCTTGTCCTTGAGTGCGAAGGGCACCCTCCTCGGCTTAAGGCGGATGGGCCGGATTTCTGGGTCCAACTCGAATGAAACTGGGGGCCCCCTGTAAGTCCCGAGCCCCTTTTTAAAAACGTCCGGGTGCGCATTGCAAACGTCCTGCATTGGGTCAGTCTCTATGGCATGGATGCCGGACAGTTCTATTCCCAGGGGAGCAAACCACTGCGTCCCTAGGAGGCAACACTTCCCCCCCTTGAGGACCACTAGGGGCAACCTTTCGGAGAAATTCTTGAACTTCACCTTGAATTTCCCCACCCCCAACACTGGGATCCCGTTTCCCTGTACGTCCCGCAGATGGGACCGCATGGCCCGCAACTTGGGCCGTGCCTCTGGGGGGATGCGCAAGTACTCCCTCTGGGACAGTATGGAGTATGACGACCCTGAGTCTATCTCCATTTTCACGGGGCGCCCCTGCAACTGTACCTCCACGTAGAATCGCCGGTGCTTCAGGGCCACGCGGTGCACGCCGTCCTCGCCGCGAATGGTGGACACCTTCCTGGAACCGGCCGCCTTCCGCTGGTGGTGCTGGGGGTGGCTGGAACTGCCTTTGCTCTCGGGTCGCCCGCGCCTGCAAACTCGGGCGATGTGCCCCTTTCGACCGCAATTGTGGCACTCGGCCTTGCGGAAGGGACACCTCGTGCGGTCGTGGGCCGCGCCACAGCCGTCGCAGCGGCGGTCCTGCCGCTCTCGGTCTTGCCGCCGCTCCCCGCGCTTCCTTACTCTCTGGACGCCGTCGTCCTCGCTAGTGTAGGAGTCCGCCGTTACGGACGAGTCGTCGGAGGTCTCTGGAGTGCCGGCGGGCGACCTAGGTGCCCGCCAGGCTGCCTTTGCTGGAGTCCGTCGTGCCGCTTGAACGGGGGACTTGGCCCGCTCGGACGCTGTGCTGCGGGCCTTGAACACCTTGACCCCGCTCCTGGCCGCCTCAGCCGCTTGTGCCTCTCGCAACACTTCATTGAACGAGAGGTGCTCGTCGCGGGTCATGAGCTTCCTTTGTAGCTCTTCGTCCCGCAGGCCGCACAGCAGACGGTCTCGCAGAGCCTGGTTCAGGTCGTCCCACTTGCAGTGCACGGCCGCCAGTCGGAGGGCCGCTGCGTAGTCGGACACGGACTCGCCTGAACGCTGGTCCCGCCGGTGGAACGCGACCCGGGCCGGAAAAATCGACACGGGCGGCTGGAAATGTGCCCTCAGCAGCTCCAGGAGTTGGTCGATAGGCACTGCGTCAACCTTCTTTGGCGCCACCAAGTTCATGAGAATGCGCAGCGTGGCGGGTCCCACCTGGGCCAGGAAATGGGAGCGTATCAACGCGTCGTCGTCGACGCCGGCTGCTTCCATCGCGTGCCGAAACTGGCACTCGTAGAGCTCCCACTGGTCAGGCTCGCTGACGTCGAAATGGTACGTCTTGACTCTGGGATTCGCCATTATCCCACCTTCGTCGCCAATTTAGTGTCTTGCACGGAAGACAATGAAGGAGTCGCAATAAGGACTAACACAGGTTTATTGGTTGATGATCAGAACGAACATGTGGTAATGGCGGAGATACATCACATTATATACAGTAATGGAACAATGAAACACATTTGAATCTGGTTGCACGGTGGCTCATTGGCTGCCACCGTTGGGGGCGTCGTCTAGAGGCACGCCCCCCTCTTCTGTAGTTCTTCATGCGGAGAAGTTTCCCGCGGCTGTCCGTGATTTGGGGATTGAACCATGTGAGTATGAACGCTCGCACCCGCCCTTGATGGGCGGCTCGCTCGCGTTCCTTTGGCAGTTGTGATACATTGTAATATGGGGCTGGTTACATTCATTTACTTAAAGCAACAGTGTTCTTGCATACACAACAGGCACACAAAGTCCTCATCATCATCCCCAGGCCACAATGAATGAAGCTGCTGCCCTCCATTTCATCCACTTGGGGACCAGAACCTTTCCTACTGTGGACTTCATCACCCAAGGCTGATAGTCCACCCAACGCCATTAGTTAGTGATTTTTTTAGCTGCCTAGAGTCGCTGCGCAAGTGGGGCGGCATACAAGTTAAACAATTAAATTAAATTAAAAATATTCAGATATGGGATGGATCTGGTTTGCCCTTGCCTCTTCCTCATCTGAACAAGAGGAGATAATTGAGACCTCATTAAAGACCAAGGACACGGGATGCAAAAGAAAACAAAAAGACACCCCAATCCCCGTGCCGGGATCTTCTCCCACCCCCCCAAGAAAACCATCCTCCCCATTTACCCCTCCCAATTGGGTAGTGGTAAGCTTCAGCAAGAGATTCATGGGAGGGGGGGGGCTAGGAAACCATGGGGATGGGGATAGGAGCCAAGTCACTTTCCCCTCCTCCCCTTTTCACACCCATCCATGTGTGCACTGGCTTCAAAGCAGCGTACAGCATGAAGCCTGTAGTGCCATCTCCTGTTTTTTGATACCTCCATGTGTGAAATCCTGACCCCAGAGAGAAGCTGCCCCCTCCTCGCCAGGGAAATGGGGCTTTTCTTCCCCACAGAGCTCCCCCCACCCCGACCCCCAATTAAGATCTCCCCTCCATCAAGAGAGAGAAGAAAGGGAAACCTTCTCTTTCTCCTCAGTTTAGACTAGTTTTGTTCACTGGTTCCATCCTTAACTTACACTTACAAGGCAGGATTATTTGAGTGCAAGTGTCTTATGACCTCTTGAACCCTTTAGGCCAAATCCTACACTTTGAATCACCTGTTAGTAACCTTAGCCATTAAAAAGCAATCTGTGAGAATCTCCTTGCAGGGAAACCGAGGAATCCCCTTCAACACCAGTGACTGTCTCAGGATGGGGCCCTATGGGAGGGGGGGGTCTCCTTATGACCTTCTATGGGTGAGATCCTGACCCTTCCGGCATCCCACATATCAACCCCCCACCCCCAAATATCCCCAGTCAAGAATTGGGGGGAGGCCAAACTGAGAAGAAGAAGAAGAAAGGCTATTGGTATACAAAGCAGAGCCATTTCCCATCTGGCTTTCAGGGAGACATTCCCTGCTGGAGGGGGGGGGGTTATCTTCTGACCCCCACCTGACCCTCCACACAACCTTCTCTTCCCCCCCCCCCAATCCCTATTCCTCATGCAGGAAACTCATGAGTAGACCACCCCCACCCCACAAAAGGGAGAGGAAAGACAGAGGCTTTTATTCCCCACTCTTGATTAAAAGACCAATGGAGATGTGGGGGGGGGGGAAGACCTCCTTCCAACAAAGACCCCCACCCACCCACCCACCACCCACGGACCCCCTCCCTCCCTCCCCCCAGGAAGAAATGGGGGGGCTGTGTTGTGTTCTCAATACTGTGCCTTTAAACAATGTAACCTTCTAGGAGTAATTATATAACCATCAGCTGTATCACTGTAACCCTCTGCAATAGGACGCGAGCTAGTGACCACCAGATGGCAATAGCGAGCGTCCAGCTCACATGGTTCCAATTCCTCAAAGAACTACAGCGCGGGAAGATTCCCGCCACTACCTTCACCTGGACAAGAAGGGCGTGACCAGGAATGACGTCACGCGGACAGTAGCCAATGGGCTATCGAGGAGCCACATTCAAATGTATAGCCACTGTATATATTGAGCTGTTCACCCACCATTACCACATGTTCCCCCAGACCATCATGCAATAAAGTTGTGTTAAGCCAACTCCTCGGCTGTTCCTGTGTCTTGGTTCTCATACACTAAATTGGCGACGAAGGTGGGATAATGGATCCCCACGGAATCAAGACACACGCCGGTTTCGACATCAACAAACCGGAAGATTGGGAGCTCTTCGAAATGGACTTCCAAAGCGCGCTGGTGGTGTCCGACATTACAGACGAGGGGAAGAAGAAGGCCATCCGTTCGTGAGCTGCGCCTCCCTGCCCCTTCCACCGGCAGGGAAGGTAAAAGGAGCCCAGCTGGGGCCAAAGACGCTGTTTGTGAGCTGCGCCTCCCCGCCCCTTCCACCTGCAGGGAAGGTAAAAGGAGCCCAGCTGGGGCCAAAGACGCTGTTCGTGAGCTGCGCCTCCCCGCCCCTTCCACCGGCAGGGAAGGTAAAAGGAGCCCAGCTGGGGCCAAAGACGCTGTTCGTGAGCTGCGCCTCCCCGCCCCTTCCACCTGCAGGGAAGGTAAAAGGAGCCCAGCTGGGGCCAAAGACGCTGTTCGTGAGCTGCGCCTCCCCGCCCCTTCCACCGGCAGGGAAGGTAAAAGGAGCCCAGCTGGGGCCAAAGACGCTGTTCGTGAGCTGCGCCTCCCCGCCCCTTCCACCGGCAGGGAAGGTAAAAGGAGCCCAGCTGGGGCCAAAGACGCTGTTCGTGAGCTGCGCCTCCCCGCCCCTTCCACCGGCAGGGAAGGTAAAAGGAGCCCAGCTGGGGCCAAAGACGCTGTTTGTGAGCTGCGCCTCCCCACCCCTTCCACCGGCAGGGAAGGTAAAAGGAGCCCAGCTGGGGCCAAAGACGCTGTTTGTGAGCTCGCCTCCCCGCCCCTTCCACCGGCAGGGAAGGTAAAAGGAGCCCAGCTGGGGCCAAAGACGCTGTTCGTGAGCTGCGCCTCCCCGCCCCTTCCACCGGCAGGGAAGGTAAAAGGAGCCCAGCTGGGGCCAAAGACGCTGTTTGTGAGCTGCGCCTCCCCGCCCCTTCCACCTGCAGGGAAGGTAAAAGGAGCCCAGCTGGGGCCAAAGACGCTGTTCGTGAGCTGCGCCTCCCCGCCCCTTCCACCGGCAGGGAAGGTAAAAGGAGCCCAGCTGGGGCCAAAGACGCTGTTCGTGAGCTGCGCCTCCCCGCCCCTTCCACCTGCAGGGAAGGTAAAAGGAGCCCAGCTGGGGCCAAAGACGCTGTTCGTGAGCTGCGCCTCCCCGCCCCTTCCACCGGCAGGGAAGGTAAAAGGAGCCCAGCTGGGGCCAAAGACGCTGTTCGTGAGCTGCGCCTCCCCGCCCCTTCCACCGGCAGGGAAGGTAAAAGGAGCCCAGCTGGGGCCAAAGACGCTGTTCGTGAGCTGCGCCTCCCCGCCCCTTCCACCGGCAGGGAAGGTAAAAGGAGCCCAGCTGGGGCCAAAGACGCTGTTTGTGAGCTGCGCCTCCCCACCCCTTCCACCGGCAGGGAAGGTAAAAGGAGCCCAGCTGGGGCCAAAGACGCTGTTTGTGAGCTCGCCTCCCCGCCCCTTCCACCGGCAGGGAAGGTAAAAGGAGCCCAGCTGGGGCCAAAGACGCTGTTCGTGAGCTGCGCCTCCCCGCCCCTTCCACCGGCAGGGAAGGTAAAAGGAGCCCAGCTGGGGCCAAAGACGCTGTTCGTGAGCTGCGCCTCCCCACCCCTTCCACCGGCAGGGAAGGTAAAAGGAGCCCAGCTGGGGCCAAAGACGCTGTTCGTGAGCTGCGCCTCCCCACCCCTTCCACCTGCAGGGAAGGTAAAAGGAGCCCAGCTGGGGCCAAAGACGCTGTTTGTGAGCTGCGCCTCCCCACCCCTTCCACCGGCAGGGAAGGTAAAAGGAGCCCAGCTGGGGCCAAAGACGCTGTTTGTGAGCTCGCCTCCCCGCCCCTTCCACCGGCAGGGAAGGTAAAAGGAGCCCAGCTGGGGCCAAAGACGCTGTTCGTGAGCTGCGCCTCCCCACCCCTTCCACCGGCAGGGAAGGTAAAAGGAGCCCAGCTGGGGCCAAAGACGCTGTTTGTGAGCTCGCCTCCCCGCCCCTTCCACCTGCAGGGAAGGTAAAAGGAGCCCAGCTGGGGCCAAAGACGCTGTTCGTGAGCTCGCCTCCCCGCCCCTTCCACCGGCAGGGAAGGTAAAAGGAGCCCAGCTGGGGCCAAAGACGCTGTTCGTGAGCTGCGCCTCCCCGCCCCTTCCACCTGCAGGGAAGGTAAAAGGAGCCCAGCTGGGGCCAAAGACGCTGTTCGTGAGCTGCGCCTCCCCGCCCCTTCCACCGGCAGGGAAGGTAAAAGGAGCCCAGCTGGGGCCAAAGACGCTGTTTGTGAGCTGCGCCTCCCCGCCCCTTCCACCGGCAGGGAAGGTAAAAGGAGCCCAGCTGGGGCCAAAGACGCTGTTCGTGAGCTCGCCTCCCCGCCCCTTCCACCGGCAGGGAAGGTAAAAGGAGCCCAGCTGGGGCCAAAGACGCTGTTCGTGAGCTGCGCCTCCCCGCCCCTTCCACCGGCAGGGAAGATAAAAGGAGCCCAGCTGGGGCCAAAGACGCTGTTTGTGAGCTCGCCTCCCCGCCCCTTCCACCGGCAGGGAAGGTAAAAGGAGCCCAGCTGGGGCCAAAGACGCTGTTCGTGAGCTGCGCCTCCCCGCCCCTTCCACCGGCAGGGAAGGTAAAAGGAGCCCAGCTGGGGCGAAAGACGCTGTTTGTGAGCTCGCCTCCCCGCCCCTTCCACCGGCAGGGAAGGTAAAAGGAGCCCAGCTGGGGCCAAAGACGCTGTTCGTGAGCTGCGCCTCCCCGCCCCTTCCACCGGCAGGGAAGGTAAAAGGAGCCCAGCTGGGGCCAAAGACGCTGTTTGTGAGCTCGCCTCCCCGCCCCTTCCACCGGCAGGGAAGATAAAAGGAGCCCAGCTGGGGCCAAAGACGCTGTTCGTGAGCTGCGCCTCCCCGCCCCTTCCACCGGCAGGTTAGGTAAAAGGAGCCCAGCTGGGGCCAAAGACGCTGTTCGTGAGCTGCGCCTCCCCGCCCCTTCCACCGGCAGGGAAGGTAAAAGGAGCCCAGCTGGGGCCAAAGACGCTGTTTGTGAGCTCGCCTCCCCGCCCCTTCCACCGGCAGGGAAGGTAAAAGGAGCCCAGCTGGGGCCAAAGACGCTGTTTGTGAGCTCGCCTCCCCGCCCCTTCCACCTGCAGGGAAGGTAAAAGGAGCCCAGCTGGGGCCAAAGACGCTGTTTGTGAGCTCGCCTCCCCGCCCCTTCCACCTGCAGGGAAGGTAAAAGGAGCCCAGCTGGGGCCAAAGACGCTCTTCGTGAGCTGCGCCTCCCCGCCCCTTCCACCGGCAGGGAAGGTAAAAGGAGCCCAGCTGGGGCCAAAGACGCTGTTCGTGAGCTGCGCCTCCCCGCCCCTTCCACCTGCAGGGAAGGTAAAAGGAGCCCAGCTGGGGCCAAAGACGCTGTTCGTGAGCTGCGCCTCCCCGCCCCTTCCACCGGCAGGGAAGGTAAAAGGAGCCCAGCTGGGGCCAAAGACGCTGTTCGTGAGCTGCGCCTCCCCGCCCCTTCCACCGGCAGGGAAGGTAAAAGGAGCCCAGCTGGGGCCAAAGACGCTGTTTGTGAGCTGCGCCTCCCCGCCCCTTCCACCGGCAGGGAAGGTAAAAGGAGCCCAGCTGGGGCCAAAGACGCTGTTCGTGAGCTCGCCTCCCCGCCCCTTCCACCTGCAGGGAAGGTAAAAGGAGCCCAGCTGGGGCCAAAGACGCTGTTTGTGAGCTCGCCTCCCCGCCCCTTCCACCTGCAGGGAAGGTAAAAGGAGCCCAGCTGGGGCCAAAGACGCTGTTCGTGAGCTCGCCTCCCCGCCCCTTCCACCGGCAGGGAAGGTAAAAGGAGCCCAGCTGGGGCCAAAGACGCTGTTCGTGAGCTCGCCTCCCCGCCCCTTCCACCTGCAGGGAAGGTAAAAGGAGCCCAGCTGGGGCCAAAGACGCTGTTTGTGAGCTCGCCTCCCCGCCCCTTCCACCTGCAGGGAAGGTAAAAGGAGCCCAGCTGGGGCCAAAGACGCTGTTTGTGAGCTCGCCTCCCCGCCCCTTCCACCGGCAGGGAAGGTAAAAGGAGCCCAGCTGGGGCCAAAGACGCTGTTCGTGAGCTCGCCTCCCCGCCCCTTCCACCTGCAGGGAAGGTAAAAGGAGCCCAGCTGGGGCCAAAGACGCTGTTTGTGAGCTCGCCTCCCCGCCCCTTCCACCTGCAGGGAAGGTAAAAGGAGCCCAGCTGGGGCCAAAGACGCTGTTCGTGAGCTGCGCCTCCCCGCCCCTTCCACCGGCAGGGAAGGTAAAAGGAGCCCAGCTGGGGCCAAAGACGCTGTTTGTGAGCTCGCCTCCCCGCCCCTTCCACCTGCAGGGAAGGTAAAAGGAGCCCAGCTGGGGCCAAAGACGCTGTTCGTGAGCTCGCCTCCCCGCCCCTTCCACCTGCAGGGAAGGTAAAAGGAGCCCAGCTGGGGCCAAAGACGCTGTTTGTGAGCTCGCCTCCCCGCCCCTTCCACCTGCAGGGAAGGTAAAAGGAGCCCAGCTGGGGCCAAAGACGCTGTTCGTGAGCTCGCCTCCCCGCCCCTTCCACCTGCAGGGAAGGTAAAAGGAGCCCAGCTGGGGCCAAAGACGCTGTTCGTGAGCTCGCCTCCCCGCCCCTTCCACCTGCAGGGAAGGTAAAAGGAGCCCAGCTGGGGCCAAAGACGCTGTTCGTGAGCTGCGCCTCCCCGCCCCTTCCACCGGCAGGGAAGGTAAAAGGAGCCCAGCTGGGGCCAAAGACGCTGTTTGTGAGCTCGCCTCCCCGCCCCTTCCACCTGCAGGGAAGGTAAAAGGAGCCCAGCTGGGGCCAAAGACGCTGTTCGTGAGCTCGCCTCCCCGCCCCTTCCACCGGCAGGGAAGGTAAAAGGAGCCCAGCTGGGGCCAAAGACGCTGTTCGTGAGCTGCGCCTCCCCGCCCCTTCCACCTGCAGGGAAGGTAAAAGGAGCCCAGCTGGGGCCAAAGACGCTGTTCGTGAGCTCGCCTCCCCGCCCCTTCCACCGGCAGGGAAGGTAAAAGGAGCCCAGCTGGGGCCAAAGACGCTGTTCATGAGCTCGCCTCCCCGCCCCTTCCACCTGCAGGGAAGGTAAAAGGAGCCCAGCTGGGGCCAAAGACGCTGTTTGTGAGCTCGCCTCCCCGCCCCTTCCACCGGCAGGGAAGGTAAAAGGAGCCCAGCTGGGGCCAAAGACGCTGTTCATGAGCTCGCCTCCCCGCCCCTTCCACCTGCAGGGAAGGTAAAAGGAGCCCAGCTGGGGCCAAAGACGCTGTTCGTGAGCTGCGCCTCCCCGCCCCTTCCACCGGCAGGGAAGGTAAAAGGAGCCCAGCTGGGGCCAAAGACGCTGTTCATGAGCTCGCCTCCCCGCCCCTTCCACCTGCAGGGAAGGTAAAAGGAGCCCAGCTGGGGCCAAAGACGCTGTTTGTGAGCTCGCCTCCCCGCCCCTTCCACCTGCAGGGAAGGTAAAAGGAGCCCAGCTGGGGCCAAAGACGCTGTTCGTGAGCTCGCCTCCCCGCCCCTTCCACCGGCAGGGAAGGTAAAAGGAGCCCAGCTGGGGCCAAAGACGCTGTTCGTGAGCTCGCCTCCCCGCCCCTTCCACCTGCAGGGAAGGTAAAAGGAGCCCAGCTGGGGCCAAAGACGCTGTTCGTGAGCTGCGCCTCCCCGCCCCTTCCACCGGCAGGGAAGGTAAAAGGAGCCCAGCTGGGGCCAAAGACGCTGTTCGTGAGCTGCGCCTCCCCGCCCCTTCCACCTGCAGGGAAGGTAAAAGGAGCCCAGCTGGGGCCAAAGACGCTGTTCGTGAGCTCGCCTCCCCGCCCCTTCCACCGGCAGGGAAGGTAAAAGGAGCCCAGCTGGGGCCAAAGACGCTGTTCATGAGCTCGCCTCCCCGCCCCTTCCACCTGCAGGGAAGGTAAAAGGAGCCCAGCTGGGGCCAAAGACGCTGTTCGTGAGCTCGCCTCCCCGCCCCTTCCACCTGCAGGGAAGGTAAAAGGAGCCCAGCTGGGGCCAAAGACGCTGTTTGTGAGCTCGCCTCCCCGCCCCTTCCACCTGCAGGGAAGGTAAAAGGAGCCCAGCTGGGGCCAAAGACGCTGTTCGTGAGCTGCGCCTCCCCGCCCCTTCCACCTGCAGGGAAGGTAAAAGGAGCCCAGCTGGGGCCAAAGACGCTGTTTGTGAGCTCGCCTCCCCGCCCCTTCCACCTGCAGGGAAGGTAAAAGGAGCCCAGCTGGGGCCAAAGACGCTGTTCGTGAGCTCGCCTCCCCGCCCCTTCCACCTGCAGGGAAGGTAAAAGGAGCCCAGCTGGGGCCAAAGACGCTGTTTGTGAGCTCGCCTCCCCGCCCCTTCCACCTGCAGGGAAGGTAAAAGGAGCCCAGCTGGGGCCAAAGACGCTGTTTGTGAGCTCGCCTCCCCGCCCCTTCCACCGGCAGGGAAGGTAAAAGGAGCCCAGCTGGGGCCAAAGACGCTGTTTGTGAGCTCGCCTCCCCGCCCCTTCCACCTGCAGGGAAGGTAAAAGGAGCCCAGCTGGGGCCAAAGACGCTGTTTGTGAGCTCGCCTCCCCGCCCCTTCCACCGGCAGGGAAGGTAAAAGGAGCCCAGCTGGGGCCAAAGACGCTGTTCATGAGCTCGCCTCCCCGCCCCTTCCACCTGCAGGGAAGGTAAAAGGAGCCCAGCTGGGGCCAAAGACGCTGTTCGTGAGCTCGCCTCCCCGCCCCTTCCACCGGCAGGGAAGGTAAAAGGAGCCCAGCTGGGGCCAAAGACGCTGTTCGTGAGCTGCGCCTCCCCGCCCCTTCCACCGGCAGGGAAGGTAAAAGGAGCCCAGCTGGGGCCAAAGACGCTGTTTGTGAGCTCGCCTCCCCGCCCCTTCCACCTGCAGGGAAGGTAAAAGGAGCCCAGCTGGGGCCAAAGACGCTGTTCGTGAGCTCGCCTCCCCGCCCCTTCCACCGGCAGGGAAGGTAAAAGGAGCCCAGCTGGGGCCAAAGACGCTGTTCGTGAGCTGCGCCTCCCCGCCCCTTCCACCTGCAGGGAAGGTAAAAGGAGCCCAGCTGGGGCCAAAGACGCTGTTCGTGAGCTGCGCCTCCCCGCCCCTTCCACCTGCAGGGAAGGTAAAAGGAGCCCAGCTGGGGCCAAAGACGCTGTTCGTGAGCTCGCCTCCCCGCCCCTTCCACCGGCAGGGAAGGTAAAAGGAGCCCAGCTGGGGCCAAAGACGCTGTTCATGAGCTCGCCTCCCCGCCCCTTCCACCTGCAGGGAAGGTAAAAGGAGCCCAGCTGGGGCCAAAGACGCTGTTTGTGAGCTCGCCTCCCCGCCCCTTCCACCGGCAGGGAAGGTAAAAGGAGCCCAGCTGGGGCCAAAGACGCTGTTCATGAGCTCGCCTCCCCGCCCCTTCCACCTGCAGGGAAGGTAAAAGGAGCCCAGCTGGGGCCAAAGACGCTGTTCGTGAGCTGCGCCTCCCCGCCCCTTCCACCGGCAGGGAAGGTAAAAGGAGCCCAGCTGGGGCCAAAGACGCTGTTCATGAGCTCGCCTCCCCGCCCCTTCCACCTGCAGGGAAGGTAAAAGGAGCCCAGCTGGGGCCAAAGACGCTGTTTGTGAGCTCGCCTCCCCGCCCCTTCCACCTGCAGGGAAGGTAAAAGGAGCCCAGCTGGGGCCAAAGACGCTGTTCGTGAGCTCGCCTCCCCGCCCCTTCCACCGGCAGGGAAGGTAAAAGGAGCCCAGCTGGGGCCAAAGACGCTGTTTGTGAGCTGCGCCTCCCCGCCCCTTCCACCGGCAGGGAAGGTAAAAGGAGCCCAGCTGGGGCCAAAGACGCTGTTTGTGAGCTCGCCTCCCCGCCCCTTCCACCTGCAGGGAAGGTAAAAGGAGCCCAGCTGGGGCCAAAGACGCTGTTCGTGAGCTCGCCTCCCCGCCCCTTCCACCGGCAGGGAAGGTAAAAGGAGCCCAGCTGGGGCCAAAGACGCTGTTCGTGAGCTGCGCCTCCCCGCCCCTTCCACCTGCAGGGAAGGTAAAAGGAGCCCAGCTGGGGCCAAAGACGCTGTTCGTGAGCTCGCCTCCCCGCCCCTTCCACCGGCAGGGAAGGTAAAAGGAGCCCAGCTGGGGCCAAAGACGCTGTTCGTGAGCTCGCCTCCCCGCCCCTTCCACCTGCAGGGAAGGTAAAAGGAGCCCAGCTGGGGCCAAAGACGCTGTTCGTGAGCTGCGCCTCCCCGCCCCTTCCACCGGCAGGGAAGGTAAAAGGAGCCCAGCTGGGGCCAAAGACGCTGTTCGTGAGCTGCGCCTCCCCGCCCCTTCCACCTGCAGGGAAGGTAAAAGGAGCCCAGCTGGGGCCAAAGACGCTGTTTGTGAGCTCGCCTCCCCGCCCCTTCCACCGGCAGGGAAGGTAAAAGGAGCCCAGCTGGGGCCAAAGACGCTGTTCATGAGCTCGCCTCCCCGCCCCTTCCACCTGCAGGGAAGGTAAAAGGAGCCCAGCTGGGGCCAAAGACGCTGTTCGTGAGCTGCGCCTCCCCGCCCCTTCCACCGGCAGGGAAGGTAAAAGGAGCCCAGCTGGGGCCAAAGACGCTGTTTGTGAGCTCGCCTCCCCGCCCCTTCCACCGGCAGGGAAGGTAAAAGGAGCCCAGCTGGGGCCAAAGACGCTGTTCATGAGCTCGCCTCCCCGCCCCTTCCACCTGCAGGGAAGGTAAAAGGAGCCCAGCTGGGGCCAAAGACGCTGTTTGTGAGCTCGCCTCCCCGCCCCTTCCACCTGCAGGGAAGGTAAAAGGAGCCCAGCTGGGGCCAAAGACGCTGTTCGTGAGCTCGCCTCCCCGCCCCTTCCACCGGCAGGGAAGGTAAAAGGAGCCCAGCTGGGGCCAAAGACGCTGTTCGTGAGCTCGCCTCCCCGCCCCTTCCACCGGCAGGGAAGGTAAAAGGAGCCCAGCTGGGGCCAAAGACGCTGTTCGTGAGCTCGCCTCCCCGCCCCTTCCACCGGCAGGGAAGGTAAAAGGAGCCCAGCTGGGGCCAAAGACGCTGTTTGTGAGCTCGCCTCCCCGCCCCTTCCACCGGCAGGGAAGGTAAAAGGAGCCCAGCTGGGGCCAAAGACGCTGTTTGTGAGCTGCGCCTCCCCACTGGCGGGTGCTGTACTTGGGGGTTTTTTTTCCTGCTTTGTATGGGAGAGATTAAGGGTAGTTTGTTATTGTAAGATATTGTAACCTTATTGATTTCATTGTGTTATGTATTGATTATTATTATTTTGTATTATCTCATTTATTGTATCTACATTGTACTTATTTTCCTATGGATTTAGAGATTGTTTATTATATTGTTATGTATATTGTATCTTAAACTTGTTGTAAGCCGCCCAGAGTCGGCCACGTGCTGAGTGGGGCGGGATATAAAATTAAAGTTGTTTATTATTATTATTATTATTATTATTATTATTATTATTATTATTATTATTATTATTATTATTATTATTATTATTATTATTATTATTATTATTATTATTATTATTATTATTATTATTATCCTCACCCGAATGCTCGGGCATTCTGCCATGAGAGTATAGGTGGACCTGTTGATTCCGCAGAGTGGGAAACTCCGATTGTAACAGCGCTGAAGGCCAACGGGGAGGTTCGCATATGCGCTGATTATAAGTGCACCATTAATAAGGCAATTCGCCCAAATGCGTATCCGGTGCCGGTAGTCAGCCATCTGTTGGCCAGGTTACATGGGGGAAAGTGTTTCGCTAAGCTTGACCTGGCGCAGGCCTACCAGCAACTCTCAGTAGCCCCAGCTGCAGCTGCTGCACAAACTATAGTCACTCATAAGGGGGCGTTTCAGGTGACGCGCCTATAGTTCGGCGTGAACTCGGCGCCTGGCATTTTCCAGTCGCTCGTGGAACGCCTCTTGAAAGGGCTGGAAGGGGTTTTGCCATACTTTGATGACGTGTTGATATCGGGGGAGAGTGAGGCTGAATTGGCCGAGAGGCTAGACAAAGTGCTGGCGGTGTTTGAAAAGGCGGGGTTGAGGTTGCGAAAAGACAAATGCGTCTTCTTCGCGAAAGAGGTTGAGTTCTTGGGTTTCCGAGTGACCCCTGCGGGAATCAAACCTTCCAAATCCAAGGTGGCCGCCATCCAAAAAGCCCCTCGCCCCACCTCCAAGCCCGAATTGCAGTCGTTTCTAGGGCTCTTAAACTTCTACCACTCCTTCCTGCCCCGGAAGGCGTCGGTGGCAGAGCCGCTTCATAAGTTACTCAAGAAAGACGAGGCGTGGAAGTGGGGCGAAGGCCAGGAGAGGGCATTCACTGAACTAAAACAACTCCTGGCATCAGATGCTATACTGACCCACTTTGACCCCAAGAGACCGGTGGTTCTGATATGTGATGCATCCCCAGTGGGGGTGGGGGCGGTGCTGTGCCACATGCTGGAAAACGGGCGGGAGGCCCCGGTAGCATTCTACTCCAGATCCCTGTCCCAGGCAGAGCGAAACTACGCCCAGACAGACAGGGAGGCGCTGGCAATAATCGCGGGGACGAAAAAGTTCCACGATTTTCTTTATGGCCGCCCCTTCACCATTGTGACTGACCACAAGCCCCTGCTAGGCATTTTTACCGCAGATAAGCCCACGCCACAGATCCTGTCCCCAAGGATGTTAAGGTGGGCCATTTTTCTCAACGCATATCAGCACGCGTTGGTGTACCGGCCCGGGAAAGAGATAAGCCACGCCGACGCCCTGTCGAGGTCTCCCCTTCCCCACACGAACAGCCACGTGGGCGAGGAGGAACAAGACCACCAAGTACTCATGATAGAGGTTTTAGATTCACCCCCCATAGTACCCGCAGATATCGCCAAAGCGACCGGCAAGGACAAAACGCTAGCTTTAGTCAGCTCCTGGGTGCAGAAAGGGTGGCCAGCATCCTCCCCGGCGGCAGAGTTCACCCCGTTTTTCAGAAAGAAGCTAGAGCTGTCCCTAGAGAGGGGGTGCCTCCTGTGGGGCCAGCGTGTAGTGGTCCCCGAATCCCTAAGACCGAGGGTGCTCAAACTGCTGCACGTCAGCCACCCTGGCATTGTCCGCTCCAAGGCACTGGCCCGGAGCTACTTCTGATGGCCCCAGTTAGACGCCGACATCGAGCACATGGTCGGCACTTGCGAGAGCTGCCAATGCTCCTGGCCCGAGGAGGCTCGCCTACCGCACAGGGAGTGGGACGCGGTGCATCCGCACGTCTCAGGT
This sequence comes from Bradypodion ventrale, assembly GCA_035047345.1. Lineage (NCBI taxonomy): Eukaryota > Metazoa > Chordata > Lepidosauria > Squamata > Chamaeleonidae > Bradypodion > Bradypodion ventrale. Next base: position 374,590,446 of record JAWDJE010000002.1, read on the forward strand.
GGTATGGTAAGCGCGGCATGTTATGGCGGGAACTGTTGTCATTCCTTTTTCTACATCAGGGATGCTGACTCGCCTGATGTCCTGGTTATGTACCTTGGGGGCAATGGCTTGGGACGGGTCACTGGCCTATCGCGGAAGCTTGCGATTTGCAGTGACCTGGCCTACTCACGTTATGTGTTGCCTGCCACAACCCTCAATTGGTCGGACACGATACCGCGGTACGCTTACAGGGGAGCATTCGGCCTCATGGCTCTTGGCCGGGCTCGACGCTCCGTGAACAGGGCTATTGCCCAGTTCCTTTTCGACAAGGGTGGGGGACGCATCATTTGCCTCCCCACCATCAGTCTGCAAAATTATGAGCTTTACTCAGGGGATGGGGCCCATCTGTCGCAGGGAGGTATGGACCTCTGGTTAGTAGACTGGCGAGCAGGCCTGTTGACCGAGCTGACGGTCTGGGGTGGGGCGGTGAGCCTTTTTGGGAAGCCTCCCCGTGTGGCGGGTAGCACTGGTAAGGTAAACATTTATGACCCACAGGTATCCGGCAGGTTCGCAATTGACTGGACAACACTAGACAGGCATAAGTTGGTTAAACGTTGTCCGGTCAACGACGAACCAGGCGACGGGGTGATGGCTACAGCTAGACAGCATGCATCACCCCGTGATTTTACGGATACGCGTCAGAGGGTGGGGTCATTAGTTAGATATTGACTACGGTCAACAATTTGTTTGTTGTCAACAAACAAATTGATACAAATAGATACATTGTAACAATTGCCATTGGCAATTTTGGGTGGTACCTTACCAGTGTTACTTCGGCCTGCTTGCCTTAAGAATTATAATTGGTCAAATACCAATAGAAATTTATAATTCGGACTAGGGCATGAATCAATAAATGTGGCCCAATGCCGTTATCCACTTTCACCAGTGTATGAGTCCTTTATTGGGGGGTGCACCTGCAAACATAGATGGCTTATGGCAACTGACATAGTGACTGGGCAAGAAACTGACTTACATAGAGACTTGATATAGTGGACTTTTTCTTTCTTTCTTTCCCTTTCATTAATTAGTTCAACTTTTACTTTGATACTATGTGATAAACTGTGATATTGTGCATGATAATACTTTGTTTTAAAACTGTTTAAACTGTGATAACATGTGTGATGGGAAAAGACTGGCGTAGAGCCCGGCAAGGCATGCCACAAAGTTTGCCAAGAGAACCCTATGGACCAAAACAAAAGGCAAAATAAGGGGATGCTCAGCACAGCAGATCTGAAAAGGGGGAGGGATACGAAAGGGGGAGGAGAAATACAGTATTGCAGGGAACAATACTGCATAGGGACATGGAATGTGAGGTCTATGTATCAAAGAAAACTGGAAGTGGTAAAAAATGAGATGGAAAGAATGAGCATTGACATCTTGGGCATCAGTGAGCTAAAATGGACAGGGATGGGTGAATTCAGCTCTGGAAACCATCATATCTACTACTGTGGGCAAGAAAACCTTAGAAGAAATGGAGTAGCCATAATTGTCAATAAAAGAGTGAGAAAAGCAGTAATGGGATACAATCTCAAAAATGACAGAATGATGTCAGTCAGATTTCAAGGCAAACCTTTCAATGTCACTGTGATCCAAATATACGCACCAACCACTGGTGCAGATGAAGCCACAATGGACCAGTTCTATGAGGACTTACAACACCTCATAGAACAGACACCAAGAAATGATGTCCAAATTATATTAGGAGACTGGAATCAAAAAATGGAGGGAATAACAGGCAAATTTGGTTTTGGAACACAGAATGAAGCAGGGCAACGATTGATAGAGTTCTGCCAAGAGAACGCACTGGTCATAGCAAACACTCTCTTCCAGCAACACAAGAGGCGACTTTACACATGGACATCACCAGATGGCCAACACCGAAACCAGATTGACTACATACTCTGCAGCCAAAGATGGAGAACCTCCATACAGTCAGCAAAAACAAGACCTGGAGCAGACTGTGGCTCAGATCACAACCTACTGATTGCAAAATTCAGGCTTAGACTAAAGAAAATAGGGAAAACAAGGAGACCAGACAGATATCACCTAGACAGCATCCCTAAAGAATACACGGTGGAGGTGATGAACAGATTTAATGGCTTAGACTCGGTAGACAGAGTACCAGAAGAATTATGGATGGAGATGAGGGACATCATGCAGGAAGCAGCAAAGAAAACCATACCAAAAGAAAAGAAAAGTAAGAAAGCAAAGTGGTTGTCTGATGAGGCTCTTAAAATAGCAGAGGAAAGAAGGAACGCAAAAGTCAAAGGAGAAAGGAAAAACTACAACCATTTGAACACAGAATTTCAAAGAAAAGCAAGGAGAGATAAGGAAAACTACCTAAAAGAACCGTGCAGAGAAATGGAGGAAAACAACAAAAGAGGCAGAACCAGAGATCTTTTCAAAAAAGATGATGGCGTCAAATTACTGCATTCAATATGCCAGCAGATTTGGAAAACAAAACAATGGCCACAGGATTGGAAAAGATCAGTATACGTCCCAATCCCAAAAAAGGGCAATGCCAAAGAATGTTCAAATTATCGAACAATCGCGCTCATTCCACACGCCAGTAAGGTGATGCTCAAGATAATACAGGATAGACTTCAGCAGCATGTGGAGAGAGAATTACCAGAGGTGCAGGCTGGTTTCAGAAGAGGCAGGGGGACTAGAGACCACATCGCCAACATACGCTGGATCATGGAGAAAACAAAGGAATACCAGAAACAAGTTTACTTTTGTTTTATTGACTACACTAAGGCATTTGACTGTGTGGACCTTTAGTGTCTTGCACGGGAGACAAAGAAGGAGTCGCAGGAAGGACTAACACAGGTTTATTCATTGATGGTCAGCATGAACATGAGGTAATGGCGGTGATACATCTCATTAAATACTTTAACACAATACATTTGAATCTTGTTGCACGATAGCTTATTGGCTGCTACCGGCGTGGCACGCCTCTCTTCTGTGGTTGTTTTCTCTTCCTGATTATGCGGGGAGTTTTCCCGCGGCTGTTCGTGATTTGAGCAATGTGGACCATGTGAGACTGAACGCTCGCAGCTGCCCTCTATGGGCTGCTTGCTCGCGTTCCTTAACAGCTGAGATACATTGTGATTGTGGAGTGGTTACATTCTTACATTTAAGGTAACATTGCACATGTATACATAACATCCCTCCCCCCTAGGATGGGACGAAGTCCCTCAACCATTGTGGCTTGCCGCATGTGCGTCTGGGGCGTGCGGCCGCCTGACCTAGTACAGGGGAGCCCGTGATCCCTGGTTCCGTGGGGGTTCGTCCTGAAACGGAAAGTGGGGACTCGTTAGTGGTTCTGTGGGGAGTCTGTGCCACCCTTGCACTGGGGGACGGGAATGGAATGAACAGCTGGGAAGTGAACCCCTGCCTACTGCCTGAGGAGCCCGGGGGTCCTCCCAGTACGAACCTCGGGACCGACGAGGACGTCCTCGCGGTCCCGCCACCTCCTGCTATCTGCTCGGGAGTTCTCGAGACCGTGGTGGGCGGACTCGCCCTCGTTTCCTGTCTCGGGGGTGTTATTCTCCGGGGAGCTGGCGCTATGGTATACTCTAACGCAAAAGGGCTAGGGGGACTGGAAGTACCAGGGGCTGAACTGAAACCCCTCTTCTCGCTAGGACGGGTGGGGAACCACTCCGCTACATCCCCCTGGTACTGGAACTCAAAATCCTCATCAAACTGATCCCTCTCTTTGAAAGTATCCTCCTCTGTGGCTGGAGCCCCAGGATCTGCATATGTATCTGCTGGTTCCGCCGTGTCTCCCCCTTGGGTAATGCGGGTGGGGGAGGACCCTAACGCTGATTCCCCCTCGCCGGTGACTCGCCTTCGGAGTTGGTCGGCGTGCCTCCTCCAGAGTAGACCTGAACTGGTCTCGACCCTGTAGGATACCGGCCCCGTTTGTTCAACAATTGTCCCTGGCACCCACGCTGGCCCCGAGGCCGCGTAGTTCCTGCAGTGAACCGGGTCCCCTACCGAAAATCTTTTGGAGCTTTCTCCCCCTATGCTAATATTTCTCCCTTCATCCTCCACCCTGGACGGATCCATCCGGTCAAAAAGTGTTACCGGACGCCTCCTCATGAGGAGTTCGGCTGGGGAGAAGCCTGACGCTAAGGGGGTTGTCCTGTAACAGATGAGGAACTGGCACAGATGCAGGTTCAACTCACCGGGACCCATGCGCCGCAGTGCGTCTTTAGTCGTGCGCACTTGGTGCTCTACCTGACCGTTTGTGGCGGGGTGAAACGGGGCAGTGGTTATATGCTTGACGGCGTTTCGTTCCATAAAGGATTTGAATTCTGCCGAGGTGAAGGTACTTGCATTATCGCTCACAAGGACGTCTGGCAGGCCGAAGCATGCAAACAGCTTGCGCAACTGTTTGATGGTTGCGGCAGAGGACGTACTGCTCATGGGGATTACCTCCAACCACTTGGAGTAGGAGTCGACTACCAGTAGGAACAAGGACCCTCGGAAAGGGCCAGCAAAGTCGACGTGGATTCGGGACCATGGCCCGCGGGCCGTATCCCATTCCCTATGGGGTAACCGGGACTCCTCGGGCCGAGAGCTCTGGCAGCTCTCACACGTGCCCACTAATCGTTCTATGTCCCCGTCTATCTGGGGCCACCAAAAGAAACTCCTGGCCGGAGCCTTGGAGCGCACGATCCCGGGGTGGCTGGTGTGCAGTAGCCTCAGCACCTTGGCCCTCAGTTTCTCTGGAATGACCACTCGCTGGCCCCAGAGTAAGCAGCCCCTTTCCAGGGAAAGCTCTACTCTGCGCCTGAAAAATGGCTTGAACTGCTCCTCGGGGGGGGGGGGGGGAACGGGCCAGCCCTTTCTCACCCAGGAACTAACTTGTGCTAACATCTTGTCGGCCGCCGTGGCCTTGGCGAGGTCGGCCGGAACAATTGGGGGTGAGTCGAGGGACTCGATCAGTAGGACTTGGTGTTCCTGCTCTACCTCGCATGTGGGGTCCCCTACGCTAGGGAGGGGGGAACGGGACAGGGCGTCTGCATGGGAGATCTCCTTCCCTGGGCAGTAGACTAACTCATATTGGTAGGCGTTGAGGAAGATTGCCCAACGCAACATCCTGGGGGATAGAATTTGTGGGGTGGGTTTGCCGGTGGTGAAGATCCCCAGAAGCGGCTTGTGATCCGTCACCACCGTAAACTCGCGGCCGTACAGGAAATCGTGGAACTTCTTTGTTCCCGCGATTATGGCTAGGGCCTCCCTATCAGTTTGCGCGTAATTGCGCTCTGCCTTCGAGAGGGACCTTGAGTAATACGCCACTGGGGCTTCCCTCCCGCTCTCCAACACGTGGCAAAGGACCGCCCCCACCCCCACAGGGGACGCATCACAGACTAGCACCACTGGTTTTTTGGGGTCGAAGTGGGTCAGGACAGCATCCGACGATAGGAGTGACTTAAGCTCTTTGAATGCCCTCTCCTGCTTGTCCCCCCACCGCCAAACCGCATCCTTCTTGAGTAGTGCGTGCAGTGGCTCCGCTACTGATGCCTTCCGAGGTAGGAAGGAGTGATAAAAGTTTAGGAGCCCTAGAAATGACTGTAGCTCCGGTTTCGCGGTGGGGCGAGGGGCGTCTCTTGCGGCTGCAACCTTGGATTCGGAGGGTTTGATCCCGTCTGGGGTTACCTTAAACCCTAGAAACTCAACCTCCCTCGTGAAAAATACGCACTTGTCCCTCCTCAATCGAAGTCCTGCCCTCTCGAACACTGTGAGGACCCCGTCTAGCCTCTTAGCTAACTCTAATTCGCTCCCCGCTGTTATCAACACATCGTCGAAGTATGGGAGAACGCCTGGAAGCCCCTTTAAAAGGCATTCCACGAGGGACTGGAAAATCCCGGGGGCCGAATTCACGCCAAACTGAAGGCGCGTTACCTTAAATGCCCCCTTGTGCGTCACGATTGTTTGCGCGGCGGCAGCAGCCGGGGTTACAGAGAGCTGCTGATACGCCTGGGCCAGATCCAGCTTGGCGAAAAACCTCCCCCCATGTAGCGTGGCCAGCAAATGGCTGACCACTGGCACCGGGTATGCATTTGGCCGAATGGCCTTATTAATCGTACATTTATAGTCCGCACAAATTCTGACCTCCCCATTTGATTTGAGGGCTGTAACAATCGGCGTTTCCCACTCCGCCGAGTCCACTGGGACCAAAATCCCCTGTCCCACCAATTTGTCCAGTTCCGCCTCGATCTTGTCCTTGAGGGCGAAGGGCACCCTCCTCGGCTTGAGGCGGATGGGCCGGATTTCTGGGTCCAGCTCAAAGGAAACCGGGGGCCCCTTGTACTTCCCGAGCCCCTTCTTGAAAACGTCCGGGTGCGCATTGCACACGTCCTGCATTGGGTCAGTCTCGATGGCGTTTATGCCGGACAGTTCGATTCCCAGGGGAGCAAACCACTGGGTTCCCAAGAGGCAGCATCTCCCCCCCTTGAGGACGACTAGGGGCAGTCTCTCGGAAAAGTTCTTGAACTTTACCTTGAATTTTCCCACCCCCAACACTGGGATCCCATTTCCCTGCACGTCCCGCAAGTTTGACTTCATGGCCCGCAACTTGGGCCGCGCCTCTGGGGGAATGCGCATGTACTCTCTCTGGGATAGGATGGAGTAGGATGACCCCGAGTCTATCTCCATTTTCACTGGGAGCCCCTGTAACTGTACCTCAACGTAGAAACGCCGGTGCTCCAGGCCCACGCGGTTGACGCCTCCCTCGCTGTAGCCGGTCGTGACTCTCCTGGTGCCGGTCGTCTTCCGTTGCTGTCCTCGGGGGTGGCTCGAAACGCTCTTGTCCTCGGCTCGCCCGCGCCTGCATACTCTGGCGATGTGCCCCTTTCGGCTGCAGTTGTGACACTCGGCCTTACGGAACGGACACCTCGTGCGGTCGTGGGACGCCCCACAACTGTCACAGCGGCGGTCATGCCTTTCGCGGGCCTCGCGCTTTTCCGTGCGTTTCTTTATCCGCTGGACGTCGTCGTCCTCGCTGGAGCAGGGGTCTGCCGTCGTGGACGACTCCTCAGACGTCGTTGGTGAGCCAGCGGGCGGCTTGGGGGCCCGCCAGGCCATCTTCGCTGGTGTCCGCCGGGCCGCCTGCACTGGTGACTTGGCCCTCTCGGACGCCGTCCCTCGCGACTTGAACAGCCTGACCCCGCTCCGGGCCTCCTCGGCTGCTTGAGCCTCCCGCAGTACCTCATTGAACGTGAGGCGGTGGTCGCGGGTCATCAGCCGCCGCTGGAGCTCCTCGTCCTTCAGCCCGCACAGCATGCGGTCTCGGAGGGCCTGGTCCAGGTCGTCCCACTTGCAGTGCACGGCAGCAAGCCTGAGGGCCGCCGCGTAGGCGGACACGGATTCGCCGGGCCGCTGGTCGCGCCTATGGAACGCGACCCGGGCTGGGAAGATTGAAACGGGCGGCTGGAAGTGCTCACCCAGCCTTTCCAGAATGCGGTCGAGGGGGATCTCCTCCACCTTCCGGGGGGCCACCAGGGTCATCAGGATCCGCAGCGTGGCCGGCCCCACCTGCGCCAGGAAGTGGGAACGCATTTTCGCGTCGTCGTCGACGCCTGCCGCTTCCATGGCGTGCCGAAACTGGCACTCGTAGAGCTCCCATTGTTCGGGCTCGCTGACATCGAACTGGTACGGCTTGACTTTGGGATTCGCCATCGATCCCATCCTCGTCGCCAATTTAGTGTCTTGCACGGGAGACAAAGAAGGAGTCGCAGGAAGGACTAACACAGGTTTATTCATTGATGGTCAGCATGAACATGAGGTAATGGCGGTGATACATCTCATTAAATACTTTAACACAATACATTTGAATCTTGTTGCACGGTAGCTTATTGGCTGCTACCGGCGTGGCCTCGCCCAGGGCACGCCTCTCTTCTGTGGTTGTTTTCTCTTCCTGATTATGCGGGGAGTTTTCCCGCGGCTGTTCGTGATTTGAGCAATGTGGACCATGTGAGACTGAACGCTCGCAGCTGCCCTCTATGGGCTGCTTGCTCGCGTTCCTTAACAGCTGAGATACATTGTGATTGTGGAGTGGTTACATTCTTACATTTAAAGTAACATTGCACATGCATACATAACAGGACCACAACAAGATGTGGCAAGTAATTCAAGAGATGGGAATACCAGAGCACCTCATATGCCTCCTGAGAAATCTGTACATGAACCAAGAAGCAACAGTTAGGACAGAACATGGAATAACAGAGTGGTTTGGAATAGGAAAAGGAGTAAGACAAGGCTGCATTTTGTCACCATGCCTATTCAACCTATACACAGAGCACATAATGCGCAGTGCAGGGATGGAGGAATCACAATATGGGATTAAAATCGCTGGGAGAAACATCAATAATCTGAGATATGCAGACGATACCACCCTAATGGCAGAAAGTGAGGAAGACCTAAAGAATCTCTTGATTGGGCTGAAGGAGGAGAGTGCAAAAGCTGGCTTGAGACTCAATATCAAGAAAACCAAGATAATGGCAACAGGCCCCATCAGTTCCTGGAAAATAGATGGGGAAGAAGTAGAAGCAGTGACAGATTTTACTTTCATGGGATCTAAGATCACTGCAGATGGGGATTGTAGCCATGAAATAAAAAGGCGACTGATTCTTGGGAGACAAGCCATGAGAAACCTGGGGAACATAATAAAAAGCAGAGACATCACATTGCAAACAAAAATTAGAATAGTCAAAGCAATGGTTTTCCCAGTAGTAATGTATGGATGTGAGAGCTGGACAATTAGGAAGGCTGAACGCAGAAGAATAGATGCCTTTGAAATGTGGTGTTGGTGGAGGGTTTTGAGAGTCCCCTGGACAGCGAGGAGAACAAATAGGTCAATCTTAGAAGAAATTAACCCTGACTGCTCATTGGAAGGCCAAATAGTAAAGATGAAGCTAAAATACTTTGGCCATCAAATGAGAAGGGAGGATTCACTTGAGAAGGCATTGATGTTGGGAAAGGTGGAGGGCAAAAGAAGAAGGGGGAGGCCAAGGATGAGATGGCTAGATGGTATTGTAGACACAATGGGCACAAAGCTGGGAGGGCTGAGGGGGATGGTGGAGGACAGAGGCGCCTGGAGGAAAATGGTCCATGGGGTCGCAAAGGGTCGGAACCGACTGTGCGACTGAACAACAACAACAAAGATCGCAGAGGTGATATTCCTAGAAGGGAAGACGGAAGGCTACGTCTCCCTCCCCTCAAAGGAAATGGTGCCTTTCCAAAAAGCTTCCCTTCCGGTCCGTCCTTTTTCTCCCTCCCCCCTTTTCAAAAGGAAGGCCATGGAGGAGGCTGGAGGGACTTTCCAACCGGAGAGAGGTATTTTTCTTTGGGAAATGGGGGGGGGGGGGAGCCCAGGTAAGGTAAGGGACCCCCCCCCCCGGACACACACACCTTGAAGCCCCTGTGGGTATCTTTTGTGGGGTGGGCATGAGAAGTCCCTGAAAGGGAGGCCCAGGAAAGAGGGTCCGGGTGGCCCAAGCTCCGTTGCAGCCCCAGAGAAGGGATCCGCAGCGCCCCCCCTCCCCCTACGGACACACACGGGTCCTGCCCGAGAACGTCTGAAGGGGCCAAAGGTGGAAAGGGCAGGGTTCCGATATGAGGGGAGGGTGGGGGAACCTCCACAGTGCTCAGCACAATCCGCTGAACTGTTTGCTCTCTGCCAGGCCTGTCGTTTTGCAGCAGGCCCAATCTATCAATATAGTCACTGACGGTCAATGCGCTTTAATGGACGCCCTTGCCCAGGCCATGCTATGGAAGGAGAGGGGAAGTAGGGGGTGGGGGAGCCCAGGTGAGCGAACATAAGAACATAAGAACAGCCTTGCTGGAACAGGCCACAGGAGCCCATGATCCAGTCCAGCATTCTGTCTCACACAGTGGCTCACCATTTCCTTCAGGGTATTCCCAAGGAGATGCCTTTACCTGCTTAGGATTCCCTGGAAATGGCATGGAGAGATATCCTGCCTATCTCTCCAAACCAGAGGTTGTTCTTAGGTATCCATAATTATAGCCATTGATACTCTTGTCCTCCATGAACTTGTCTAATCCTTTCTTAAAGCTGTCAAGACTGACAGCTGTCACCACTTCTTCTGGCAGGGAGTTCCATAGACCAGTAATCCTCTGGGTGAAAAAGTACTTTCTCTTATTTGTTTGAGAACTAGCACCCAAAAGTTTCATGGAGTGCCCCCTAGTTCTAGTGTTGTGCGATAGGGAAAACAGTTTTTCCTTATCTACTTTGTCCACACCGTGCATGATTTTATAAACTTCAATCAGGTCACCTCTTAGACGCCGTCGTTCAAGAGTGAAAAGGCCCAACCGTTGCAGCCTCAGATGGTAAGGAAGGTGTTCCAGTCCCCTAATCATTCTGGTTGCCCTCCTCTGCACTTTCTCCAACTCCATAATATCCTTCTGGAGGTATGGCGACCAGAACTGTACACAGTATTCCAGGTGGGGCCTCACCATAGAGGCGAAGGGAAGGGACACCCCCACACAAAGCATTTAAAGATGAAAAGATTATTAGAGGCTTTATCTACGTGATTTCTTGGACTTTCTCCCATAGGGTGGAGAGGAGCCTAGTGAGAGGAGCAGAAGTGGAAACTGCCAAGGTGGCCATATGTAGGGGCATGTGGTGACACTGTGAAAGTGACTTCCAGGGAAAATGTATGTGGATATGAGTAGCAGCCAATGATTCCTGAACTCCTGGTCTGGCTGTTGTGTTTTAATTATAAGGGGAAACCTAGAGAATGTTTTCCATAGCCCCAGGTGGCCCAGCGGATTCAGTGCCCCATCAACACGATGCCCTTTCACTTGCACCACTAGGGCTCCTGTGGAACCTGGGGAGGAAGGGGCTCCCCTGGCCTCCTGGATGGGAACTCCACCACCACCCACCTCCTGCTTCTCTGCACATGAAACAATCAGGGGCTCCCAAGTGTGGGTTTGTGTCAGACCCTCCATCTTGGGGTTACTTGGGGAATGGGAGGGGGGGTGGACCCATGTCCATTAATAAAAGTGGACAAAGCTGGACCCATTAATTGGACATGTGGTCTGGTAAAGGAGGTGATGATGGGCCATCAATGATCCTTGAGGACCTGATACAGAATGGACTCTCCTGACTCCTTCCAAGACCCTCATTCCTAAAGGCGGGGGCAGGGGTCTCTCAGCCTACCTTCACATGACACCCCCTCCCCCCATGCTAGCTAGGCTTGGCTGTGAAGAAGGCTGGACTTGGACCTGGTTTTGGGGGGTTTAGGAAGGAGCCTGTCTCTCCTGGATAAAACCCCATAGGCCAGGGGGATCCAACTCTGCCTAGAAGCTCAGATTCCTTAAGACCACCGAGTTGATGTTCCTAGAAGGGAAAGAGTCCAGGAGGGGGCGTTTCTATAAGTCTCCTTGTTTCTCTCACATTACAAGAAATGGTCCTTTTCTGAAAAGCGTCCCTTCCTGTCTCTCCCTTTTCTCCTTCATCAAATGGAGGAAAGTGGAGGGAGAGCAGAGGCTGGAGGGAAGAGGACTTTTCACACCAGGGAGAGGTTTTTTTCCTTTGGGTTGGGGTAGTTGGGAGGGTGGAGAAGTGGGGGGAGCTCAGATGAGCGAAAGGAAGGGGACCCTCCCCCCCCCTGACACACACCTTGCCCCTTAGATTTTTTGGGGTGGGTGGGCGGGCAGGAGAGGCCCTTGGAGGGGAGATGCAGAAAAAGGGTCTGTGTGGGCCAAGCTCCATTGCCTCCTCAGGGAAGGGAATCCACTACGCCTCTTCCCCATACAGACCTGCTTCCTAACCAAGAACGTCTGAAGGTGACAAAGTTGGAAGGGGGCAGGGCTCTTTCTCTGGGCTTCCAAAATGGGGAGGGGGAAACTTGGGGGGAAAACACACACACCCAATATCATTTTTACCTTCTTTGAAAAAAGGAGAGTTATAGGTTGGGTGGTGGAGGTCCTTTTTTGTATCTCGGAAGGAAAGGAATCAAATGTTGATATAGTTTCTAAAGGTGTTTAGAGAGCAGTTGATTGGTGGGATGGGGAGGAATTATATGATAATGATGAGCTTTCTCCTGTTCTAGTTCAAGGAGTACAAAGCAGGGATGGTCAGGAAGAGAACCCGCCGCTCCTGTCACACTCTACCTGAAGAGAGCAGAAATCAGGCCGCCTATCTCCCGCAGGGAAAGGACGCTGATGTCCTCAGGAGCAGACGCCTCAGCCCACCTTGGGAAAGGACAGAGCCAGAGGATTCGGCTGAGGAGATGCTCGGGTACTCAAAAATTCAGCAACAACGTTTCCGGGAATTCTCCTACCAGGAGGCCGATGGTCCTCGTCAGGTTTGCACTCGACTCCACCAGCTTTGCTGCCAGTGGCTCAGGCCGGAGCGACACACCAAGGCTCAGATGCTGGACCTGGTGATCCTGGAGCAGTTCTTGACCCTCCTCCCAGTGGAGATGTCGAGCTGGGTGAGGGAATGTGGAGCAGAAAACACTTCCCAGGTGGTGGATCTGGCTGAAAGTTTCCTGGCTCTGAGTCGGGCAGGAGACAAACATCTGGAAGAGCCAAAGGTGAGAGTGATTCATTCAGACAGTGAGGTACTCTATTTTCCCAGCCTTTTCCATTCAGATCTTTCTCCTTGTCTTTTTATTACTATAATCTTTGTGCTTCTCATGGATCCACAGATGAGAAATCTCTCTGCAGAACTTCTGCCTGATTTCCCCATGGTGGAAAAACCTCAGTTCCATCCCAAGCTGAGTTTCCAACAAGGAGAGACCAGTCAAGGCAACAAGGAAGGTGCCAACTTGATAGGTAAGGATTAATGTTAGGAGGGGGAGCCTTATTCCTTTCCTGCATGAAAGCAACGGAGAGTCTATGTATATTTTGCTCCTCTGACCTTTTTGGACTGGGGGATTTCTTGACCCAAACTTCTAGACAGTTTTCTTATTTTCATTTTTCCAAAGCAACCTGTTCCTCTGGTCCCTTCCTTAGTGTGTAATTATGGAGTGGTGAAAGTTTGGCATTCTTACTGCACATTTCTCCATCTGCCCTCTCCAGGATGCTCTAAATTAGTGAAAAATACTTTCCAACATGTTGGAGAAATCATAAACTTTGTATTCCTAACTATTGCAAATGTTTCTCTACTAAGTAAAACATCTTACAGACTTGGCCCTCTCTTGAAATTTCATTTGGAAAATTCATGAAGGCCACATATAGAGCTCTGAGACCCAGTGCCTTTTAGTGGGATGTGAATCCTTTTAAGAAAACCTTAAGATGATGCTCTAATTCTGAGAAGAGTTTATAGGACTGGCGTCAGTGGTGGGCATCAGCAGGTTCACATCAGTTCTTCAGAACCGGTAGCAGAAATTCTGGCTGACCCCGCCCATCCAAGTTTTGAAATATAGTACAGTACAGTGGTACCTCATACAACGATTTTAATCCGTTCCTCAGGGCTCGTTGTTGTACGAAAAAATTGCTATATGATGCATGCATCGTATAGCGTTTGCCCCTATGGGATGCATCATACAACGATTTTTTTGCTAAGTGGTTTTTCCCATTGAAAAATTGTTGTATGATTTTTTCATAGGAAAAATTGTTATGCAGAATGCCTCCCCCCTCCCAAACCTAATTGTTATGCAATCTCATTGCTATACAGGGCAATTATTGTATGAGTGTTCACTGTAGTCCTAATTTGGGTGCAACGCAGGGCTTTCCCTCTGGCCACACCCACCATATCACGCCCACAGTGTGGTAGTAAATTTTTTTTTGAGCCCATCACTGACCTTTCTTTTGGTCTTTCTTGCAGGGGCTGAAAGGTTGGCAGAAGTCAGCATTTCATCATCTCTTCTTTATGATGGAGCAGAAGTGGATCAGGTAGGAAGAAGGAGGTTAAAAGACTACTTGTGAATTTATATTAAATTCAATTATTCCATTTGTATGCCGCCCCACTTACAATGCGACTCTGGGCAGCTAAGAAAGAAGCAAAATATCACAGTTACAATAAATACAATATCACAGTTACAAAATATCACAATTATAATATCACAACTTCAATTATAAAGTAATTACCAAAACATTTCAAAAGCAAAACTCAGAAATAAATTACAAACTTAGCCCAAACCACTCTGTCCATTTCCCTCCAGGCCGGGTCAACTGAGGGAAGAGTCCGGTGATAGCGGTGGGCAGTGTCAACATTTTAAGCCTGAGCCGAGCCGCGCTGCTGCTCTCTCCTCTCTAGGCCGGCCCAGCTTAGGGGAGTCCGGTGGTGGTGGAGGGCGTCGTCGGTGTTTTGTGTGTTGCCGAACCACACAGCTGCTCTCTCCCCTCCAGGCTGGCCTGGCCGAGGGGAGTCCGGTGGTGGTGGAGGCTGGCGTCGGGCATTTTAAGTGCCGCCAAACCACGCAGCTGCTCTCTCCTCTCCAGGCCGGCCCTGTCGAGAGGAGTCCGGTGGTGGTGGAGGGTGGCGTTGGCATTTTAAACGTCGCCAAACCACGCAGCTACTCTCTCCCCTCCAGGCCAGCCCGGCTGAGGGGAATCTGGTGATGGTGGAGGGCGTTGTCAGCGTTTTAAGTGCCACCGAGCTGTGCAGCTGCTCTCTCCCCTCCAGACCGGGCCAGCAGAGGGGAGTCCAGTGGTGGCGGGTGTTGTCGGCATTTTAAGTGCTGCTGAGCCGCGCAGCTGCCCTCCAGGAATTTTAGCACTTTTTAGTCTTGAATTTATCTGTCCTTTCCTTTTTAATGGGCAAATCCCCAGTTTCTTGTTAATATATTGAAGCTGATATGACATGGTGCTCTCCAGGCAGGGAATAGCAATATTTATTAAATCTGACTGTTACAAATGGGAAAGGATTTTGATTTTCTTTTGTTTTGAAGAAAGGACTAAAATCCGTGAGTTTTTCAGAAGAGGAGCCATTCTCCACCAAACCAAGTCAAACCTAGCCTCTTGTTTCTCGCAGAGGCTCCTTAGATGCCTCCAGGATCCTTCCAAAATAGGCAGAACACTCTTATGCCTATCCTTCCCACTCTTGTTAGAATCAACTGGGATTCAGAGGCCTCTCTTCCCGGAAGGAGTAGGGAGCCAAGGAGACTGATAAACCTTGGTTATCTTCATCACCATCAGAAAAGCTAAGAAGGCCATCCATGAAAATTCAGATCTAGACGATAAGGTCCAGCCACATATTTTAAGGACTTTGGGATTTAGCATGTTGTTATGAATTGTTTGAAGGAGGTCTCCTTTTTCCCCCCTCTTTCTTTTTAGATTCTACCGTCCTTTGAGGAGTTGGCCGTGTACTTTACTCCAGAGGAGTGGGCACTGATGGATGCTGACCAGAAGGCCCTGCATGAAGAGGTCATGAATGAGAGTTTGGAATCTGTGGCCTTTCCTGGTAAGGCCCTCTCTTTCTCTGGCTGATGCTAATCTCTGCAATATGGACGAGTCACCATTACAGCAGTGATGATAATGCTTTCTTGATGTTCCCAATTCTGCTAGCCATTGTGGAGTTGCTGATGCTGGACTGTACAACCTCTGGCCCTTCTGAAGCACTGAGCTCAACCTGTAGTGAGAATAATTGTTCATCATCCACATCTGTAGGGCTGGAGGTTCCCAGATAGCACTGTTAATTATAGTAAAGGGAAATTGATCCTGTGTCCCACTGATCAGCCAATGTACTGACTGAGTCTTCTGGGAATTAAAGTGCTGCTGTGTGTCGCAATGCTCGCACAGGTTCTGCCTCTCCGGGAAACAATAGGGGATCTCGAGAGTTTGAGAAACCCTTTCATGAGTCCAACTTTAGGGCTGCATTCTGCCTGCCCTGAGGCAGCTCCGCCTAACACGAGCAACGTCCTCCTGGGTAGAAAGGCCTTTCAGAGGTTGATCCAGTCACATCTTGGCTGCCTTTTCCCCATACATGCACACACAAGGAGTAGAGGCTGGCTTCTTCGTAAAATGTATTCAGGCAAGGCATTGTTGAAGCTTCTGGTATGCCTCTCTCCTTTCCAGGCTCTCTGCCAATTCCTCCTTCTGTTTAGGAATCTTATCTTAGAAGCTTAGCTTCTGGCAAAGCAGTTCCAGAGTACAGTCAACCCTCACATAACAAGGCATTTGGATAACATCATTTTCGCTTAACAACGCATTGTTATGCACCACGTGTTCCCCCGCATAATGTTTTTAGTGAAATCCAGACAACAACGCTAAAATAACCGACAATGACACTAAAAAGTTGTTATGTAGTAAACTCCATAGAAACCCGTATAACAACAAAAATTGCTTAGCAACGCTACTTGGGGAACCAAGTAACGTTGTTATGCGAGGGTCTACTGTATTCAAAACGCAAAGCAGAGAGTTGGTTTTTAAGATTTATTGCAGGTGCCCCCATCCTCTCCGCCTCCTTGAGCCTGCCTGCTCGGAGGATTCGAAGATGGGATGTTGAGACTTGGAGCCATCCTCCCAGTTTGGCAAACTGGGGGGAATGAGAAACACCTGCTCCAGCCCCCTGCAGGGCATAGAGGACCTTCCACAGACCCTGCCTCTCCGCCCCTTTTGTTCTGCATTGCTTTTGATATTTGATTGTTGTCTTTTATACCTTGTGTCTGAATTTTGTAACTATTGATTATTGATATTTTGATGTTGTGCCTTTTGTACTATTGTGGATTTTTGATTATTTATTTTGTTTATGATTAGATGTATTATTCTGATATTGTAATTGTATGTGTATTGATTGTTGTAGCCGCTCTGAGTCGGCCTTGTGCTTGAGTGGAGCGGGGTATAAATCCAATAAATAATAATAATAATCCTGGCATAGAGTAGCGTGAGTTATGCCATTCTATCCGAAGAGAGTCCTGAACAGCCAAACTTCAGTTTATGAAGACAGGGAATGTTTATTATTTCTTGATAAGAAAAAGCTGAAACCTGTTTTCCTCCTAAGCGTCCCCCCTCCCGATCTGAGAATGGAGATGGAAACTTGGTCAGCTGTTTGGTCAGCTGAGATACATTTCTACGCTTTGACAAAAGTCCCTCGCCTGATCTGAGAATTGAAGCGAGGGATCTTAAGAGCTGATAAAGGAACTCTATGCTCCAAAGGGTTGTCCCCCTCCCATCCTGAAAGAGGACTTAGAATTTCCTTGCCCTAGACGGTTTTAGAGGTGAGATAAATGCTGTATCATTGCCTGTCAGGTGGTCAGCTCCGAGTGCAGAGACGAGAGGCTACTCTTGCTCCTCCAAAACAGATTCTTGTTTTCCTTGGAAGGTTATTATTGTACATTCAGCTTGCCTTCTCTCAAGGCTAGAGCAAAAATGTAGGGGACAAACGTATTTGCCAAGCCAAACGGTTCCAGTTCTCGTTTCTCTCAAGGCTAACCTGGATATGCTTTGGCAAAGCCTATGTCTGTTCCATTTATCCAGTGAAGGGTCTTTATGAGAGACCCCTTTATATATATTTGAGGAGGGTCTTTATTAGAGACCCACCTATCGATGTTTCTTGTCAAGCTTTTATATTATTACTTGCTCATAAAGTATTTAATGTTAATGGTGCTAATAGGCCTTTTTGTAGAGGCATTCGTTGTGGGTTCCTAGGATGGAATAATGAAATATGAAATAAACCCTTAGAAGAGGAGTTAGGCCTTGGGAATATCATGGCCCCATTTTAGAACCACTGGTCTAGCTTGATTTGTTAATTTTCCCAATTAAAATTATTGGCCATGTTCTGTTCCAAAAGGTAAGAGCTGGTGCATTTTTCAAGTTCTTGGCCAACAATATTCACAAGAAATGAAACCCGAGGAATCCTTTTTTAAAAATTTTCCACTAATTTGTAAAAACAATAAGATTTCATTTTGAGTTTTATTTATTTACATATTTCTAACTTGTTACCGTATTTGCCAGTGTATAAAACCTACTTTCTTTCTCTTAAAATACACTGGGAAATGGTGTACTGTATTTATTGTTCTTGTCGTTCAGTTGCACAGTCGAGTCTGACCCTTTGTGATCCTATGGACCACTGCACACCAGGCACCCCTATCCTCCACCATCCTCCACAGCCCACTCAGCTCTATGCCCATTGCGTCAACAATACTATCTAGCCACCTCATTGTCTGCTGCCCTCTTCTCCTTAGATTTCCCAACATCAAGGCCTTCTCGAGTGAGTCCTCTCTTCTCATTTGGTCTCCAAAGTACTTTAGCTTCATCTTCAATATTTGTCCTTCCAAAGAGCAGTCAGGGTTGATTTCCTTGAGGATCGACTTATTTGATCTCATAGCTGTCCAGGGTATTCTCAAAATTCTCCTCCAGCTCTTCCTGGATCCTAAGAAGGTAAAGTCTGTCACTGATTAAACCATTCAGGGCCATTTGAAGCCTTGCATTGCCCTTCAAAAAAGCGTGCTGAAAATGCTGCCTGGGGATGAAATAACAAGGAACTCAGAATCTGGGCAAACCCAATTTTCTGTTTCCAAAATATATTGACCACGTCACTGTGAAGCAGGGGTGTCCAGTTTGACAGGACTGGAAATGCTGTCCCTCAAGAGAGATACTGAACAACAAACCAGGAGGTGCATGCAATCATTATTGACTTAACACCACGTGGCGTCGTGTGGTTAAACATCTGAGTAACTGATTACCTCATGACCTCATTATATTGGAGTGCATTTCATCTCTCTGCCTGCCTCTGTCCAAAGGACTGTGTTTCGGGGATTACTGCCAAGCCTTTTTCTTATTGGTTCTTCTTCTGGCTATGTTCCCAGACTCCAGATAAGCAGCACAGACAGGCAGACAGAGAAAATGCCTTTTCAATATTTTATTAACCTACTTCTACATCTACACTTAAAACATATTTCTAATATAATAAAAACACATATAATCAATCCAATAATTAACATAACCTAAAGCCATATTGTAACAAGCAAATACAATATTCATCAAAGCATTAAAATCATAACACAATGACTAAAGAATGTACAGAACCAAAAGGTTACAGAAGAACATGTAGAGAAAATAAATATTCTTCTGCCATCTCAACTGGAACGTTGGCGCTTCGTCCGAAGGCGGGAAAGAAAACAGACAGCTGTCCCTATTCCCTTCCCCTTCCAGCTGAGGTTACATTTTATCCACAATTCACATCCATCCCTTCAGATGTTCTCTCTCTTTCATGCTTTTCCCCACACATGCAGGCTTGTGGTCAAAGCCAGTTTTTCGTTTTCATAGAATCCTCTTCCTTGTGTTTCAGTTTCCCAACTAATTGGCCAAGTTAGTTGAGGTTCAAACCAAAGGCAAGGTGTAATTTGACCCTTTCTAGTATAACCAAATGCTCCTTGGATATTAACAACAATGCTGTTTCTTACAAATGATGACACAGCTTTACATTTTATCGTGACAGGGTCAGCCACCAGAATTGCCAACCTGCACTTTAAAAACAGGCTTGGCTAGGCAGAAAAAGAGGGGGGTATTTCCCCCCTCATGACTATTGTTAATGCAGTGTTTCCTTTTGAAGCTAATATGGAACATTTTAACCAAATTTGTCTAATTAAAACATAGATATAGTAACCTCATGTTTGAATTATTTACTTGGTTGCATTCATTCCAATTTCAAACTTCTGTAGCAAATCTTAAAGAGGTCTGCCAGTCTTTTATACCATGCGGTCCTTTGTTCTTGTGGGCAAGGAGACCCCCTCTCCCATTTCTACAAAGATGTTCATTCTCAGCCCAGTAGGGCATGAGGAGAAATTTTGTGTGGGTAAACATCCAACTCCAGAATCCACCATCCTTATTTCAAAATTGACATTTGCCTGATGGCAAAGTGGGCCAGCACTGTGAGAATACATATGAGACCAGTGCATTCTAAAGACTCCTGCTTAAGTGTGCCAGACTTAAACCAACTTTTCCTGTCTTGGTGTATATTAAACAAGACAAAATACAAAATATCCTTAACCTCCTACACCTTTTCACACTATATAACACTATTATTATTAAACTTTAACAGACACACAGTCCTTTCATTTCCATACACTCAGGGCACCCATTCATTCATTCAATACATAATACATTTCCAACTAGAGCTCAACTGTCCCTCGTTTTTGTGTTGTGTACTGCGGTATTCTTCCATTTCCTATTCCCTTTTTAGTCTTTTATGTGGGGTGAGGGTGGGTTGGTGGGTGGTCGAGTGAGGTTTTTAATCTGTTTTGTTATATTTTACTGTATTTTATCTGTTTTTACCGTTGTGCGCTGCCCTGAGTCGGGGTGCCCTGTGTGGGCAATAAATAAAAATATTTCACAGATTTCATATCTTTTCCAGACCTTTAAAGGTTAGTTTAATTTATTAATTACTAATTAATTAGTCACTCTGGGTTCAGTATTTTTGAGGTTGGTGTAGCTCAGTGCTGAAAATCAATTGCACTGCTTCTCAGGCTTGTTTTTCCTTACTGACAGCCTGGGCAAGTTACTTTCAATGCATTCTAATTCAGTTACTTTCCAATCCAACATGTGCTTCAATTTATGTGGGGTCCATTTATCTAGCCCAATTTAATGTACCTAGCAATTGCTGTAATTTGACATATGTTATTTGAATATCTAATTTCCACTGAGGAATGGTGGGGACTGAATAAGCCTGTAGCATTTCATGTCTTAAATACAGTATAGGTATGGGGTTGTTTTTATACTTTTTCTGGGGCAATTAACAAACCCTAAAACCTCAAGCCTTTCTCTAGAACTACTACCCAATTCCTTCTAACATTCCTTTTGTGAACGAACCCTGCAATCCTGTCTCTGTTATCGCTTTCCGTATCTCACTCAATATTTTGTACGGCAGGGGCCGATAGTTGACCTGCTGTATTGGATGGCCATTGTCATCCATCATGTCTCCGTAGGCCACGGGACAAACCTGCAACAACTCACTCAGTTCCTGTCTTGGGGAGGGAGCGGTAAGGCAAACCACTGAGATGCCGGAGGTCACCTCAGGTCCTACCTTCTCCAGGGCATCCTTACAATGTTGCCACGTCATGAGAATGGCTACCGGAGCTCGGGGCTCCGCATAAAAGGTGGCTCCCACCTTAACCCAGTGTGATAAATTTAAATACCCTTTCCCTGGATACCAGGGACATTATTCCCCTATCTCCTACACTAGCTCCTGTATTTGTCCATCCTGTTTTCCTAAGAATATTGATTATCTCCTTCGTATGCTGCTGCTGCGAAGTGGAGAAGGAGGCATCCATACTCACCTAGGGATCTCAAAGGATGAGCCGCATCAAGTCTTGTTCCAGACCGGCGAGAATGAGCGCTGAGGGTCCCTGTTCTCATCAATCACGTCAGGATCACGTCGGGGTCACCAAAATGAAGCGATGACAATCGGACACTGGATTAAGTTGGGAGGAAGCGATCCACATTGAAACCTCCAAACCCTTTTATTCCTGCTCAAAACCTCGCTCCAAGTACTCTATGCAATCATGGGACGTCACAAACTAGCTTTGTTACAATTCTGATTAGTGTACCTTTGTTATAGTACAATAGAGTACAGTCAGTGCATATGAAGGAACAAAGAGAGATAAGTTAATACTTGGCACTGTTAATACTTGGCAATGACTACTGTGTAAAGGAAGGCTATCACTGATATAAGAAGAGGCTGAAATGGAATGTATCTATTTCTACCAGGCAACTAGTTGGCTGGCAGTGTCCCACCTTGCCGTCACCTTTTGGAAATAGTTCAAAGGTCATCCCTACAATTTCTGAGCTTCCATCCATAATTCTTCAGGCACTCTGTCTATCTAATCTAATCCATTAAATCTGTTCCTTACCTCTACTATATATTCATTAGAGAAGTTGTCTAGGTCATACCAGTGGCCTTATTGTTTTCCCTGTTTACTTCAATTTAAGCATGAATTTGGCAATCAGTAGCTCATGATCTGAGTCACAGTCCGCTCTAGGTCTCGTCTTTGTTGACTGTATAGAGCTTCTCCATTTTTGGCTGTAGAGTATGTATTCAATCTGATTTTGATGTTGGCCATCTGGTGATGTCCATGTGTAGAGTCGCTTCTTGTGTTGTTGAAAAGGGGTGTTTGCTATGACCATCACGTTCTCTTGGCAGAACACTTATTAGCCTTTGTCCTGCTTCATTCTGTGTTCCAAGGCCAAACTTGCCTGTTATACCGGTTACCTTTTGACTTCTGACTTTGGCATTCCAGTCTCCTATGATGAGGACATCATTTTTTTGGTTCTAGAAAGTGCTGTAAGTCTTCATAAAACTGGTTGACTGTGGCCTTTTCTGCACCAGTGGTTTACATGATATTGAATGGCTTGCCTTAAATTCGGACTGAGATCATTCTGTCAGTTTTTAGGTTGTATCCCATTACTGCTTTTCTCACTCTTCTATTTATTATGAGGGTCACACCATTTCTTCCAAGGGGTTCTTGCCCACAGTAGTAGATATAATGGTCCCCTGTGTTAAATTCACCCATCCCTGTCCACTTTAGTTAACTGATTTCCATCTCATTTTTGACCACATCCAGCTTGCCTTGATTCATAGATCTTACATTCCATGTTCCTATACAGTAATGCTCCTGACAGTATCCGATTTTCCTTCCATTATCAGATCCACCCATACCTTCCGACCTGAGGGGCTCATAATACTGCGCTATCTAGTTTTGCCTTTTGTTACTGCACATGGAGTTTTCTTGACAATATTGCTGGCGTGGGTTGCCAGTTCCTACGTCAGTATCTTGCTATCATATACAGCATCACAATTTAACACAACGTCACAGAAAAGAGGAAGTTAGTATACTATTCACTGCTACTCAGTATTGTTCTAGCTCTTGTTAGTACTGGATGTATTTAACTAGAAGTTAGAGAAGTATCTCAAAAGTTAATACAGAACTTGATATCAGACCTTGATATGAAAAGGAAATGCACTGTATCAGGTACAGTACCAATCTTGTTACCTACTTGATATTTAGTACTAAACAGAGTAGTTATTACCTAATTACTTATCAGATAATTGCATGAACATTGTTAACTAAAAAGACTAGTGATTACTTTAATTACTTATCATATAACTGCATTAACGCAGTGGAAAAGGCCCCTCGGCGTCTCATTCCGTTTCACCTTCATTGGGGTAGCAGCATCTTTGCTGTGGGGTTTGATGGTAGTGGCCTCAGCCTAGCATTGTCCCAGCCATGTGGTGGTGGTGATGCCTTGCAGTGTCCTGGGTACCAGCATCGAGTCAGTGCTGAATGCCCAGCCGCTGCTCGCCTTTTCTCTCACAGTGGGTGCTAGTGGTGGTGAGGGGAGGAGAACTACCTGTGTTTTTTCACCCTCCTCTCCTATATATAGTGGCCTAAAAACAGAAATGAGCACTGAAACCTAGATACAACTGGCTTTCAAGCAAAAGTGACATATAGTGGCTATTTTGGTAATAACAGGATGTCTTATACTCTGATGTGTCTTATATGCCAGCAAATACTGTATAGTAATTATCTATTGAGAAAGGATACCCTTTCAGCCCAGTAATACACTTATGTGAAAGTGATACTTTAAATACCCCACTTTGCCCCACCTGAATCCAGAATGCCTTTACTGATTCATGTGTATATTTTCAGGACAATTTTCTTAGAATTACCATACAGTGGTACCTCACATAAAGAGCATAATGTGTTCCATGGGATTGCTCTTTAAGTGAAACACCATTAAAAGTGACCAATTGTAACTTCTGGTGGGGGTGTTGTGAACCCCAATTTAGTTGTTAAGCAAGTTTTTGGTTGGTTTTATTTGTTAAGCGAGGTGACCATTCAGAGAAAATTCTGCTCTTTAAGCGAGTTAGTCTCTAAGCGAGGTTCTCTTTGTGCGAAGTTTTACTGTATATTAATTTGTATTACTTTTTTAAATGTTTCAGCTACATTTTTTCGGCATTTCTTCCTTTTCCCAGGAGGCAACTGCAGAAGGAGTAATATGTCTCCCATACACGGGAAGTGTACTTATGACAAATTTGAGCTTGGACAACACCCGAGAACCGGCACAAAAAAGGAAACTTGTATTCAAGACAAGGGCAACAAATGCATTGTCTATAGAAAATATTTTGCTGAAAAGGTTGCAGTGAAGCTTCACAAAATAAGTTCTACAGAAGACCAACAGATGGCTAGTGAAGAGTCTGGGACACCTCCAGATCATTCTGTGAGTCAAGAAAGAGTCCATACAGGAGAGAAACCATACAAATGTCATGAGTGTGGGGAATGCTTTGCTCGGAGTTCAGAGCTTGGGATTCATAAGAAAGACCACAAAGAAGAGAAACCACACAAATGCCAGGAATGTGGAAAATGTTTTGGTCGGAGATCAAACCTTGTGAGTCATAAGAGAGTCCACACAGGAGAGAAACCATACAAATGCCAGGAATGTGGAAAATGTTTTGCTTGGAGATCAGGCCTTGTGAGTCATAAAAGAGTCCACACAAGAGAGAAACTACATGAGTGCCAGGAGTGTGGGAAATGCTTTACTCAGAGATCACACGTTGTGAGTCATAAGAGAGTCCACACAGGAGAGAAACCGTACAAATGCCAGGAATGTGGGAAATGCTTTGCTTGGAGATCAATCCTTGTGAGTCATAAGAGAGTCCACACAGGAGAGAAACCATACAAATGCCAGGAATGTGGAAAATGTTTTGGTCGGAGATTGGACCTTGTGAATCATCACAGAATCCACACAAGAGAGAAACCATACAAATGCCAGGAATGTGGGAAATACTTTGCTCGGAGATCAGACCTTGTGAATCATCACAGAATCCACACAAGAGAGAAACCATACAAGTGCCAAGAATGTGGGAAAAGCTTTACTCGGAGATCAAACCTTGTGACTCATCACAGAATCCATACAGGAGAGAAACCGTACAAATGCCAGGAATGTGGAAAATGCTTTGCTCTGAGATTACACCTTGTGAAACATAAGAGAGTCCACACAAGAGAGAAACCATATGAGTGCCAGGAGTGTGGGAAATGCTTTACTCAGAAATCACATGTTGTGAGTCATAAGAGAATCCACACAGGAGAGAAACCGTACAAATGCCAGGAATGTGGGAAATGTTTTGCTTGGAGATCAATCCTTGTGAGTCATGAAAGAGTCCACACAGGAGAGAAACCATACAAATGCCAGGAATGTGGAAAATGTTTTGGTCAGAGATTGGACCTTGTGAATCATCACAGAATCCACACAAGAGAGAAACCATACAAATGCCTGGAATGTGGGAAATGCTATGCTTGGAGATCACACCTTGTGAATCATCACAGAATCCACACAGGAGAGAAACCATACAAGTGCCAGGAATGTGGGAAAAGCTTTACTCGGAGTTCAGACCTTGTGAGTCATCACAGAATTCATACAGGAGAGAAACCGTACAAATGCCAGGAGTGTGGGAAATGCTTTGCTCGGAGATTAAACCTTGTGAGACATAAGAGAGTCCACACAAGAGAGAAACCAAACCATATGAGTGCCAGGAGTGTGGGAAATGCTTTGCTTGGAGATCAAACCTTGTGAGTCATAAGAGAGTCCACACAAGAGAGAAACCATAAAAGTGCCAGGAATGTGGAAAATGCTTTACTTGGACATCCGATCTTGTGACCCATCACATAATCCATGCAGGAGAGAAACCATACATGTGCCAGGAGTGTGGGAAATGCTTTACTTGGAGATCAGGCCTTCTGAGCCATTACATAACCCACACAGGAGTGAAATGATACAAATGCCAGGAGTGTGGGAAATGCTTTACTTGGAGCAATCAGCTTTTGAGGCATAAAAGTGTCCATACATGAGAGAAATCGTACAAATGCCCTGCGTGTAGGGAACGTTTTGCATGCAAATCATATTTTGTGAATCATAAGAGAGCCCACACATAAGAGAAACCATACAAATATCAGGAGCGTGTGACTCACAAAAAAACAAAACAAGATACAGTGGTACCTTGCATAACGAACACATCGCATAGCAGAAAAATTCACTCAACAAAGCATTTGTTATGCAATGGCGATACCCCGCATAACAAAAAATTTTTTTCATTATGCTGGTTTTTTGGTAACCAGGGTATACCCGCTTAATGGGTACCCCAGTTAACGAATATTTTTTTCATTATGCAGGGTGTCTCCCATAGGGAACTGCATTAAAAAAAACCACACAGCGAAGAGCTCCTTGAAACTGAGTTTTTTCATTATGCGGGGTTCTACTGTAATAGCAACAGACCCTATCACTCCTTGGAAAATAGGTGGGAAAGAAACAGAAGCAGTGACAGATTTTACATTCCTTGGATCTAAGATAACTGCAGATGGAAATTGCAGCCATGCAATAAAAAGGTGACTGATTTTTGGAAGACAATCTATGAGAAACCTGGGGAACACAGTTAAAAGCAGAGACATCACCTTGCAAACAAAAGTCCGCATAGTCAAAGCGATGGTATTCCTAGTAGTAATGTATGGTTGTGAGAGCTGGACCATAAAGAAAGCTGAGCACAGAAGAATAGATGCCTTTGAAATGTAGTGTGGGAGGAGAATTTTGAGAGTACCCTAGGACAACAAGGACAACAAATAGGTCAATCTTAAAAGAGATCTACCCCGACTGCTCCTTGGAAGGTCAAAATATTGAAGATGAAGCTAAAGTACTTTGGACATCAAATGAGAAGAGAGGATTCGCTTGTGAAAGCCTTGATGCTGGGAAAGGTCGAGGGTGAGACAGAGAATGAGATGGATGGATGATATTGTTGACGTAATGGGCACAGAACTTGGCGGTTTGAGGAGAATGGTGAAGATGGGGTTCCTGGGAGACAGAATTAAGTCTTAAAATTACAGAAAAAGTTTGGAAATGCACATTGGCAACTAAAATAATGAAAAATATGTCTGTAAGAATTAAGGAACATAATTATAAATTGCTTTGGAAATAGTATTTATTGCCAGTAAGATTGAATCAAAAAGACTATTCCAAATTGGAGAAATATTGGAGATGTCAGGCAGCGACTGGGTCACACATCCATATGTGATAGGAATGAAAATACAGTAAAACTCCAGTTTACGACAGAGGTCCATTCCAAAAACCTCCGTTGTAACCTGAAACAATAAAAAATGGTCCTGAATTGATCATTGTAAATGGAAACAAATACATTAAAAATTTGTAAACCGGGACAGTATTTCCATATGATTTGCCATTGTAAACTGGAGCAAACCTAAACCGAGGAAGTTGTAACCAGGGGTTTTAGTGTATGTAACTAAATTTTGGGCAAAGGTGGAAGAAGAATCTCGTTGTTCTGTACTGGACAATGACAATAAAGATTTATCGTATAAATTTATCGTATCGAAGTTAGTAAGATTTTAGATACAAGAATAGGGTTAAATCTTCAATTAGTTTTGTTAATGGAGATGGATATGTTGAAAATATCAAATGGAAAAAAAGGATTTAATGATGACTTTGTTGACTCTTGCAAGATTAATGATAGCTAAACGGTGGAAAATTATTCCGGATCTGAAAAAAATTGAAGAATGGTACAGAGATGTATGGGACATTGCATTAAATAATAAATTAGCATGGGATATTGATATTAAAAAGGATCTGATTAAATGTAATCATTTTTGGAAAATATGGAAATATTTTATTGAATTTGCAATAGAAAAGAATTTGGGTCATAAACCTGTTCAAGAAAGTTTGAATTTTTGGAAAGGTGAAAATGAAGGAGGACAATGATATTATATTTAAAGAATATAATTAGTTCCATACATGGGTGAAAGGTGCATAAGATTGCTTTTTCTTTTCTTTTTTCCTCTTTGGGTGTGTCCCCCCTCTGTACTTTTACTTTTCTTTTCAAGTGTATTTCATTATTGTATTGTTTTATATCTCTAATAAAAAACATTTTAAAAAATCTTTGTAATAGGAAAATTATTTTGTTCATGCTTGAGATCCACACATTTAAAACCCTCTTAGAGTTACCAGAGGAGGGGAATCATACAAAGGACAGGAGTGTTGGAAATGTTTCATTTACCATTGAGAGGCTCTAGAGAGGACATGATGGAAGAAAAGTGGAGGCTCCGTCAGTTCTTGGCCTGAAGAAAACCACTCTGGCAGATTAAGGGTTCGACCAAAGATTCTAACCTGAGCCCTTGTAAAACATAAGAGAGTCCACACAGGGGAAAAAAACTACTTAGAATCCTTGTAATAGGGAAATAATTTTGTTTATGCTTCAGATCCGATGGGACAGAGACGGGAACACATCCCATCATGCAGTACTCGGGTCTTGAACTGCAGACCTGTTGACTTCAAGTTCTGTCTTCTAGAATAAGCCTAGTGTAGCCTAGCATATCGGTGTGGTGAAAAGTTAAATGATTATACTAGTTGCTTGTATGCTGTGCGTAATACTGCTTATAAAAAGCTACTGGGAGAAGGAGAAGAAGACTCTAAAGTACCCACGCTAGCACCCACCAGATCTCTCTTGTCATTCTGCTGGTCAGAATCCCTGCAGCTTTCTGCATGCTAGGATCCAGAGAGAGACAACAGAAATAAAATACATCCATCTGTTGGATACACATCACAAAGGATTAAATATCAGCCAAGGGTTTCTGGAACATTATCAAATTTGTTACACATATTATATGCTGCTATATATGTTGCATATTATATTTTGTTATATCACTTTTCCTGTAAAATTCTCATTCAATTAGCCTTAGGCAGTCTCACAGAACAAAGTGTCACAAAGGTTAAACTCATTGGCAAATGTTCAATGCCAAGTGTGTTTTGTATCCTCCCACTTTTTGCAATTGAAAAGGACAGTTACCACTAATTTGAATTACAGCCAGAGATCATCTGCTACTGCCAGTTGTAAAAAGCCTTATTGATTTGTATACTTATGTGTCATGCTGACCAATCACTCTGTGCCTCTGTACCTGATGTATATAATGTCACTCCCATGTCTGATGAAGTGGACCTGATCCACAAATGCTCACATTAGAATATAACAGTCTTAAAAGTACTAGTGTGTTTGTTTTGTACTCCCAGTAACCAATTAATTAATTGGGAAAGAGAACACTAGGGATGATAGGAGATGGTTTATTAAGAACAGTTTGAGTGCAGAGACTAAATATATAGATTAATTTCACTTAGGTTTTGGTTAATTCTGAGTTTTTCTTCTTCCTTATCTAGGCCAGACATGAAACTGCCAAAACGAAGGCAGCTTTTGGTCAGTTCGTTCTACAGATCCTTTCACCTGACCCAATATTCCCTATGGGCAGGATATAATTGCAACAACAACAACAACAGGATATACATAAAGAGCCTCTTTGGGGAATTTGGTATCTTTGAACCACAGTTGGGTGTACCCTGGAAACAGCCACCTTGTGACTTGTTAGATTTTTCTTACTCTAGCTCAGGTGATAGGAACTACGGAATGAACTCTCCAAAAGCTGCCTTCATTTTGGCAGTTTCACATCTGGCCTAGACATGGAAGAAGAACAATAACAACAGTAATAATAAAGTGGACCAAGCTGGACTCCATGGACATGAGTCTGGAAAAGGGGGTGATGGCCCACAAAATGATCCTTGAGGACTTGAGACTTTGGGTCTGTCATTGGCCCTTACTAGTCTGGGCTCTCCTTCCAAGACCCTAACAGGAGGGCAATGGTCACCAGTGGGTCCTACTTGCCACATGACCCCCCCTCCCCACTCTGGTCAGGTCTGGCTGTGAGGAAAGTGGCCTTGACCCCTGGTGTGAGGGTGAGAGGAATGGGGTGAGATCTTCTGGAGGCCATAGGGCTTCACCCTGCCTGGAAGCCCAGCATCTTCTCCCCCTGCAGAGAGGTCCATCCTTGGTCCTGCCAGTCCTCCAGGAGGGAAGCCCAGACTAATAGGATTTTCTCAATCCCCCAAAAAAGGATAGGCAAGGGGTGGGGACCCCCTAGATTTCCCTTCCCCTTTTGATGGGCTCCAATTAATTTGCTCCTCCCCCCTTTTTTCCAGCCAAGCCCAGGAGGGGAGGATCTGAGAAGCCTTTGGGGGCCCAAATGGGAGGGAGACCCAAGATGAACGTGTGGAAGTGACTCGGAGGCAGGTCAGGTCAGGAGGACGATCCCCCGCATGGGTCACGTGGTGGGACTATCCCTCCCCATCTTCTTTCGGGTGGAGAGATTCTACCCGGTATCAAAAGGGTGTGTAAGATCACAGAGGTGATATTCCTAGAAGGGAAGACGGAAGGCTACGTCTCCCTCACCTCAAAGGAAATGGTGCCTTTCCAAAAAGCTTCCCTTCCGGTCCGTCCTTTTTCTCCCCCCCCCTTTTCAAAAGGAAGGCCGTGGAGGAGGCTGGATGGACTTTCCAACCGGAGAGAGGTATTTTTCCTGGGAAATGGGGGGGGGGGGGGGGAGCCCAGGTAAGGTAAGGGACACACCTTGAAGCCCCTGTGGGTATCTTTTGGGGGGTGGGCATGAGAAGCCCCTGGAAGGGAGACCCAGGAAAGAGGGTCCGGGTGGCCCAAGCTCCGCTGCAGCCCCAGGGAAAGGACACGCAGCGCCCCCTCCCCCTACGGACACACACGTGTCCTGCCCGAGAACGTCTGAAGGGGCCAAAGGTGGAAAGGGCAGGGTTCCGATATGAGGGGAGGGTGGGGGAACCTCCACAGTGCTCAGCACAATCCGCTGAACTGTTTGCTCTCTGCCAGGCCTGTCGTTTTGCAGCAGGCCCAATCTATCAATATAGTCACTGACGGTCAATGCGCTTTAATGGACGCCCTTGCCCAGGCCATGCTATGGAAGGAGAGGGGAAGTAGGGGGTGGGGGAGCCCAGGTGAGCGAAGGGAAGGGACACCCCCACACCCACACACCCACACACAAAGCATGACAAGATTATTAGAGGCTTTATCTACGTGATTTCTTGGACTTTCTCCCATAGGGCGGAGAGGAGCCCAGTGAGAGGAGCAGAAGTGGAAACTGCCAAGGTGGCCTGGCCCTTTAAGCCATATGTAGGGGCATGTGGTGACACTGTGAAAGTGACTTCCAGGGAAAATGTATACGTGGATATGAGTAGCAGCCAATGATGGCTGAACTCCTGGTCAGGCTGTTGTGTTTCAATTATAAGGGGAAACCTAGAGAATATTTTCCATAGCCCCAGGTGGCCCAGCGGATTCAGTGCCGCATCAACACGATGCCCGTTCACTTGCACCACTAGGGCTCCTGTGGATCCTGGGGAGAAAGGGGCTCCCCTGGCCTCCTGGATGGGAACTCCACCACCACCCACCTCCTGCTTCTCTGCACATGAAACAATCAGGGGCTCCCAAGTGTAGGTTTGTGCCAGACCCTCCATCTTGGGGTTACTTGGGGAATGGGAGGGGGAGATGGACCCATGTCCATTAATAAAAGTGGACGAAGCTGGACCCATTAATTGGACATGTGGCCTGGTAAAGGAGGTGATGATGGCCCATCAATGATCCTTGAGGACCTGATACAGAATGGACTCTCCTGACTCCTTCCAAGACCCTCATTCCTAAAGGGGGGGCAGGGGTCTGTCAGCCTACCTTCCCATGACACCCCCTACCCCCATTCTTGCTAGGCTTGGCTGTGAGGAAGGCTGGACTTGGACCTGGTTTTGGGGGGTTCAGGAAGGAGCCTGTCTCTCCTGGATAAAACCACATAAGCCAGGGGGATTCAATCCTGCCTAGAAGCTCAGATTCCTTAAGACCACCGAGTTGATGTTCCTAGAAGGGAAAGAGTCTGGGAGGGGGCGTTTCTATAAGTCTCCTTGTTTCTCTCACATTACAAGAAATGATCCTTTTCCGAAAAGTGTCCCTTCCTGTCTGTCCCTTTTCTTGTTCATCAAATGGAGGAAAGGAAGGGAGAGCAGAGGCTGGAGGGAAGAGGACTTTTCACACCAGGGAGAGGTTTTTTTCCTTTGGGTTGGGGTAGTTGGGTGGGTGGAGAAGTGGGGGGAGCTCAGATGAGTGAAAGGAAGCCCCCCCCCCCAGACACACACCTTGCCCCTTAGATTTTTTGGGGTGGGTGGGTGGGTAGGAGAGGCCCTTGGAGAGGAGATCCAGGAAAAGGGTCCGTGTGGGCCAAGCTCCATTGCCTCCTCAGGGAAGGGAATCCACTACGCCTCTTCCCCATACAGACCTGCTTCCTAACCAAGAATGTCTGAAGGTGACAAAGTTGGAAGGGGGCAGGGCTCTTTCTCTGGGCTTCCAAAATGGGGAGGGGGGAAACTTGGGGGAAAACACACACACCCAATATCATTTTTACCTTCCTTGAAAAAAAGAGAGAGTTATAGGTTGGGTGTGTGTGTGTTCCTTTTTCGTATCTTGGAAGGAAAGGAATCAAATGTTGATATAGTTTCTAAAGGTGTTTAGAGAGTAGTTGATTGGTGGGATAGGGAAGGAATTATATATTGATGAGCTTTCTCCTGTTCTTGTTCAAGGAGTACAAGGCAGGGATAGTCAGGAAGAGAACCCACTACTCCTGTCACACTCTATCTGAGGAGAGCAGGAATCAGGCCGCCTATCCCCAGCAGGGAAAGGACCCTAATGTCCTCAGGAGCAGAAGCCTCAGGCCACCCTAGGAAAGGACGGAGCCAGAGGATTCGGCTGAGGAGATGCTCGTGTACTCAAAAATGCAGCAGCAACGTTTCCGGGAATTCTCCTACCAGGAGGCCGATGGTCCTCGTCAGGTTTGCACTCGACTCCACCAGCTTTGCCGCCAGTGGCTCAGGCCAGAGCAACACACCAAGGCTCAGATGTTGGATATGGTGATCCTGGAGCAGTTCCTGACCCTCCTCCCAGTGGAGATGTCGAGCTGGGTGAGGGAATGTGGAGCGGAAACCACTTCTCAGGTGGTGGATCTGGCTGAAAGTTTCCTGGCTCTGAGTCGGGCAGGAGACAAACATCTGGAAGAGCCAAAGGTGAGAGCGATTCATTCAGACAGTGAGGTACTCTATTTTCCCAGCCTTTTCCATTCAGATCTTTCTCCTTGTCTTTTTATTACTATAATCTTTGTGCTTCTCATGGATCCACAGATGAGAAATCTCTCTGCAGAAGTTCTGCCTGATTTCCCCATGGTGGAAAAACCTCAATTCCATCCCAAGCTGAGTTTCCAACAAGGAGAGACCAGTCAAGGCAACAAGGAAGATGCCAACTTGATAGGTAAGGATTAATGTTGGGAGGAGGAACCTTATTCCTTTCCTACATGAAAGCAATGGAGGGTCTATGTATGTTTTGCTCCTCTGACCTTTTTGGACTGGCGGATTTCTTGACCCAAACTTCTAGCCAGTTTTCTTATTTTCAGTTTTCCAATGCAACCTGTTCCTCTGGTCCCTTCAATAGTGTGTACTTATGGAGTGGTGAAAGTTTGGCATTCTTACTGCACATTTCTCCATCTGCCCTCTCCAGGATGCTCTAAATTAGTGACAAATACTTTCGAACATGTTGGAGAAATCATAAACTTATTATTCCTAACTATTGCAAATGTTTCTCTACTAAGTAATTGCAGAAGAATAAGGGACCCAAACGTAGAAGCACAGCAGAAAAAAGCACACCGTTTGCGTAGGCAATAAAGTCAAAATGATTTATTCCAAATTCAAAAGATTAATGATATATGATATACTGTGGAAGATCCAAATTCCTTTCGATAATGGAATTTTCAATATTTTTTCATCAGGGATCTATACAAAAAGAAAAATAACAATCAATCACAACTCTAAACTGTATAGAACTATATACAATATATACATAATTACATTGGAATGGGGCGAGGAGGAGGAATGGCGCTTCCGGGACGGCGGCGGGAGACCCGACGAGTCTCCTCTTCGGGCACTGGTTGCTTCCCCGCTCTCGCCAGGAAAGCGTCCCTTGGTTGTGAGCAGGGAAGGGAAGCGAGACTCCGGCGTGGCTGGTCTTCTTATGCACCACGCTGCCCGCCTCATAGCTGAAGCCAGTCTCGCTTCCCTTCCCCGCTCACGCCAGGGAAGCGACCCTTGGTTGAGAGCGGGTAGGTGGGAGCGAGACTCGCCAGCAGGAGCAAGAGAAGCAACCAGTGCCCGAAGAGGAGGAGACTCATCGGGTCTCCTGCCGCCACCCCGGAAGCGCCATTCCTCCTCCTTGCCCCATTCCTCCTGTCCTCGGGCGAGGGTGCTCAGGGCCGCTTGGATATTTTGGGGGATTCCCCCACGGTTGCTTCTCTGGCCGCCTCACAGCTGGGGCAAGTTTCGCTCCCACCCGGCTCACAACCAAGGGAAGCGTCCGGTGGGTGTCGCGGCTTCTTTCTCATGTGAAAACCCTAATGCCTCATACAACGTCCGGCGACGGTGTATGAGGCATCTTTTTTCCAAGAATTGGGCAACGTTGTATGAATCCGACGTTCTATGAAGCGGACGTTGTATGAGGTATTACTGTACAGTGGTACCTCATACAACGATTTTAATCCGTTCCTCGGGGCTCGTTGTACGGAAAAATTGCTATACGATGCATGCATCATGTAGCGATTGCCCCTATGAGATGCATTATACAACGATTTTTCGCTAAGTGGTTTTTCCCATTGAAAAATCATTGTATAATTTTTCCACAGGGAAAATGTTATGCGGAATGCCTCCCTCCTACAAAACCTACCGTAATTGTTATGCAATCTCGTTGCTATATGGGACAATTATTGTATGAGTGTCCACTGTAGTCCTAATTTGGATGCAATGCAGGGCTTTCCCTCTGGCCACACCCACCATATCACACCCATAGTGTGGTAGTAAAAAAAATTTGGAGCCCACCACTGACCTTTCTTTTGGTCTTTCCTGCAGGGGCTGAAAGCTTGGCAGAAGTCAGCATTTCATCATCTCTTCCTTATGATGGAGCAGAAGTGGATCAGGTAGGAAGAAGGAGGTTAAAAGACTACTTGTGCATTTATATTAAATTCAATTATTCCATTTGTATGCTGCCCCACTTACAATGCGACTCTGGGCAGCTAACAAAGAAGCAAAATATCACAGTTACAATAAATACAATTACAATATCACAGTTACAAAATATCACAATTATAATATCACAACTTCAATTATAAAGTAATTACCAAAACATTTCAAAAGCAAAACTCAGAAATACATTACAAACTCAGCCCGAACCACTGTGTCCATTTCCCTCCAGGCCGGGTCAGCTGAGGGAGGAGTCCGATAATAGTGGTGGGCAATGTCAACATTTTAAGCCCGAGCCGAGCTGCGCAGCTGCTCTCTCCCCTCCAGGCCCGCCCAGCCAAGGGGAGTCTGGTGGTGGTGGAGGGCGTCTTCGGCATTTTGATTGTTGCCGAACCACGCAGCTGCTCTCTTCCCTGCAGGCTGGCCTGGCCGAGGGGAGTCTGGTGGTGGTGGAGGCTGGCGTCGGCATTTTAAATGCCGCCGGGCCGCGTAGCTTCTCCCCTCCAGGCCGGCCCGGCTGAGGGGAGTCTGGTGATGGTGGAGGGCGTCGTCAGCGTTTTAAGTGCCACCGAGCTGTGCAGCTGCTCTCTTCCCTCCAGACCGGGCCGGCAGAGGTGAGTCCAGTGGTGGCAGGTGTTGTCGGCATTTTAAGCGCTGCCGAGCCGCGTAGCTGCTCTCTCCCCTCCAGGCATTTTAGTCTTGAATTTATCTGGCCTTTCCTTTTTAATGGGCAAATCCCCAGTTTCTTGTTAATATATTGAAGCTGATATGACATGGTGCTCTCCAGGCAGGGAATAGCAATATTTATTAAATCTGACTGTTACAAATGGGAAAGGATTTTGATTCTCTTCTGTTTTGAGGAAAGGACTAAAATCTGTGAGTTTTTCAGAAGTGGGGCCATTCTCAACCAAACCAAGTCAAACCTGGGTGTGTGGCTAAGATGGCGGAGGCTTAACATACTTAATTCAGAGCTCGCGCACGACAATGGGGTATGGAATGAGAAAATAAATTCAAAATAAATATAAAAAGAGACTCGGGGGCTTGTAAAGCTCACCTGAAGAGGGCTGTGGTCTCTGGTTGGAGTTCGAGAAGTAGGCTAGGGTAGAAAGGCAAGCGGTGAAAGCCGCAGCTTTAACAGCTGGGCAGCAGCGAATGGGATCAGGGAAGAGATCGAGAAGGCAAAAGGAAAAAAACTGTGATCTACAGAAATTTTCCGGGTGAGCAGAGTGTGGCCCGCGGAATTAAAAAGTAAGTCCGAAGGAGGGGAAGAAAAAAAGAGAGAGAAAGATTGGGCGAGAGGAAGAATGGTGAGGCTTAATGGTGGATGCCCGAGAAGATATCAAAACTTTTAAAAAAGGGCTGAGAAGAGAGCGGAATTTACAATAGAAGCTTTTGAGTTTTTTGGTCTGTTTTTAGATTTAAATAACAAAAGCGATAAGAAGGTGAGGAGTGGAGAAAAGAAAGTGTGAATGTGTGAGCCATTGATGAAGTGAGATTTAATAATAGAGCCCACGGCTTGAAGAAGTTTGTAAAAGAAGGAGGGGGCACCCCATGGAAATTGCAGCAGCGGCAGAGCCATTCTGCTTTCTTTGAGGTTAGAGCTGTTTTTGAAAAGGATTTTTACATTAATTGTTGGACTCCGAGTCTCATTTGGAGGATTATTCCTTGGATTATTGGATTGGAATATAGTTGGACACTGTTTTTTTTTCTTTCTCCATTTTTTTTCTTTCTTGAGAGGCTCCGTTTCTCTGTTTCCACCTCCCCCCTCTCCTGGTTTTTTTTAATATATATTTTTCTGCTCTTCCTGGATACATTTTTGATACAACGTGGTTATTTTGAATCAAGACAAACTTTGGATCATTCTTTTTTTTTTTAGAATTACAGTGGAATATAACTCAATCTGCCTATTGATCTGAATATATGCAGAAATTCATGCCAGTTGGAGTATAATAAAGAAGATCAGTTGGAAAAGATTATAAAGCACATTGGCTGCATTGTGGATTACAAATTTTTGTTTTCTTATTTATTCTATTCCATCTATCCTCATCTTGGGAAAGCGAAGTTGGGTTTTTGGAATTAGTTCCTTCATCTCGTCATTTTTGTTTTGGATATACAGAGCCTGGAAATTTTAAGAGAGGGTGATACAAGTGTGTGGGAGTGCTGGAGCAGTTTCAAAGAAAGGGTTCAGCAAGAGTCAAGAGTGTTGCAGCATTAAAGCTTTTGGTTGAAGCCACCATGGATAAGGTTACAAGGGGAAAAGCGAAGGAGGAGGAGCCTGTAGTGAAACCTAAGAAGAAGTATAAAGCACCAACTGAGGAGGTTCCTCCATCATCATCACCATCACCTGAACCATATGATCAGACTCAAATAATGGTTGAGTTTGGTAAATTGTTCCAGAAATTTGAGAAGATGGAAGAGGCGAGAGTGAAGGATAAAAATGAAATTTTGAAAAAACAGTACAAAGTGGTTACAACGGTTATGGATTTTTCCAAAAAAGTTGATTTAAGCTTACAAAAAATAGAGGGAAATGTTAAGTTGGTGCAAAACGAGGTAAAATCTATGAAAGGGGAAATAAAAGGGATTCAGGAGGAAATGAAGGAGAATAAGATGAAGGTGGATGAGCAGGAAAAAAGGATTGATGTTATGGAGGAATTTATGAGAAAACAAAATATTGTGATACGTCATATGTTGGAATGGACGTCAGACCAGCTCAGAGATAGAATTGTTCAATGATTAAATGGTTTGAAAATGGGAAAAGACTTTGTACAGGAGGACATTGTAAGTGCATATAGAGTGGGACCGAGAAGGGGTAAAAGTGCACAAAGAAATGTTTTGGTCAAATTTGCAAATTGGGGGGGATAAGCTTAAAGTAATGGCATTCATAAAACAAGCTGGTTCTGGCGCTCTGAAAATTGATGGGTCTGATGTGGAAGTATATAATGATATTTCTATTAAGGAGCGTGTTTGGAGGTACAAGATGAAGCCGGTAACAACTGCTGATGAAAAAAGGTGTAAGATATAATTGGAGATTTCCACAACAGCTAAGATTTTTCTATGAAAAAAAATGCAGGTGATTGATGCTGGGACCGATGCACTGGAATATTTGAGTTTGCTTGATTTGGTTAAGGCGGGTTCAAATGAGTGGTCAGTTTTAGGAAAAGAACTATTGGACTCGGGAGCTATAAAAAGAAATGATGAGGGAGAGGAAGGAGCCACTGCAGGAGGGCAATCAGGAGGAATGGAGGAGGAATTATCATTAATTGTGATCGAGGAAGAGTCAAGCAAAGGTTAGAAAAAGAAAGTATTGTATGTATGAATTTTTATTTGAGATAATGTTTTTATAAAGGTGTTTTTAAAGTTGAGAAGGTGTGCTCGAGCATTAACTATTACATACATCTTGCATGTTCCCCCCTCCCCCCTTTGGAGGATGAAGGCGGCTTTTTTTTTGGATGAAGAAAGTGGGGAGGTTGATATTGTGTGTTTTTTGTTCAATGTTTTGTTTTTATTGTAGGTTAGAGGTAGCACGCCTAATGGAGAACTCGGAAGAGGTAGAGGAGGGTGTTAAATTTAGTTATAAGAAGTATTAAAGTTTTAACGTGGAATGTAAAAGGTACAGGATCTGTGTTTAAGAGGAGAAGGATAGAATCAGCATTGAGGAAGGACAGACCGGATATAGTCTTTCTACAGGAGACTCATCAAAAATCTCAGGAAACAAATAATTTTTTTTAGGTTGGATGCAACATTATGAAAAGGCTTATGGTACATCAAAAGCAAGAGGAGTTGCAGTTTTGATCTCTACTAGATTGGGATTCGAGATAATAAAAAGTATCTCGGATCCAGAAGGTAGATATTTGATAGTGAAAGGGAAGATAGAGGATGAGGAAATAACTTTGGTGAATATATATGCTCCAAACGAACGTCAGGCAGAATTTTTAGAAAAAATTGGGAAATTTTGTTAATAGAAAAATCGGCAAAAATGATAGTGGCAGGCGAATTCAATTTAGTGAGATCAAATTTGGATTGTACAAATATAACAAGGTGTGGAACAGGTATTAAAGGGAAGATCTTGGATAATTGGATGGCGGTATTAGGCTTGAAGGATTCTTGGAGAGAGATTAAGGGGTCAGAAAGAGCTTATTCTTACTTTTCACATGTTCATAACTCCTACTCTAGAATAGATCATGTATTTGTAACTGAAAATATGATTAAAAATATGGAAGAGATTGAAATTGGAATTTTTAAGGAATCAGATCATGCCAAAGTGGTTTTGGAATTGAGTTTACAGAAAGAAACTAGAAGTGGGAGGAAATGGAGGTATGATGTTAATTTATTTAAAAACCAAAAGTGTAAAGAACAAATTATAGAGAGGTGGAGGGAAATTTGGCAAATGAATGACAATGATGAGGTTACTTTGAATATGGTCTGGGATGCCATGAAGTTGGGTTTTAGAGGTGAAAGTATAAAGCTGGCAAGTAATAGATATAAAAAGTATAAGCTAGTACAAGATGAAAGTGAAAAGGAGATAAAGCAGTTACAAGAGGAACATTCAAAGATGAAGGATAAGAAGATATTTCTTAAATTACAAAAATTGAAGGCAGAATTGGTTGGCAAAGATATAGAAAAGGTAAAAAGAGACCTGATTTATTTAAAAAAAGAGTACTTTGAATATAGTAATAAAAATTCAAGATTATTGGCAAAAGCGGCAAAAGATTAAAGGAAAAAAGAGAAATTGGAGTCTTGGTGGATAACCAAGGGGCAAGATGTAATAGGACGAAAGATAAATGTAAAATTGTGAAGGAATTTTATCAAGCTTTGTATGCAAAAAAAGAGATAGATTTGGAGAAACTTAAAAAGCAATTAGAGAGACAAATAATGATTGGAATAAAACAGGAACATAGGGACAAAATGGAAGAACAAGACACGGAAAAAGAGGTAAAGGAGGTAATTGCGGGATTGAAGTTGGGGAAAGCCCCGGGAGAGGATGGATTGCTGGCTGATTTTTATAAGGAATTTAAAGAGGTTGTGGTACCAAAGTTGGTAAAATTATATAATTATATATTGGATGGTGGACAAATTCCGACTTCGTGGTATAGAAGAGATAATGGGTAATAAAATAAGCATGTATGCAGATGATACGTTGATAATTGCAAAACATCCTGAGAGGGTTATGAATAGAATTAGAACACAACTTAAAGATTTTGAGGATATTACGGGTTTGAAGATTAATTGGGACAAATCGGAAATGATGCTGTGTAATATGGGTGAAGAGGAGAGGAAGAAGATAAAGGGAATGAGTAATATCCAAATTAAAGGTAAGATGAAATATTTGGGTATAATTATATCTAATAGATTGGAAGAGCTCAAAAGATTGAATTATGATAGTTTGAAAACGGAAATTAAGACTAGGATACAAAGTTTCAAAAACTTGAAATTGTCATGGTTTGGTAGAATTGCACTTAGTAAAATGATGTTGTTGCCTAGAATTAATTTTTTATTCGATGCATTAGCAATTCAAATGAAGGACAAAGAAATTAATGAGTTTCAAAAGCTGTTTAATAATTTTTGTAATGGGGGGGGGGGGGGAGACTAGACTACCAAAAAATTATGGTATTTGCCTCAAAAGGAAGGGGGTCTAGGAATGCCAAATCTAGTGGTATATTATCGTGCTTTTCAAATCAAGAATGTGGTGAAGATCTTGGCAAGAGAAAAAGTAATTTGGGAGGAGATTGAGATGAAAGATTATAGGAATATAGGTAAAATGGTTTTTTTTTGGGGGGGGAGTATGGGAAAGTGTGTTACAAACAATAAAATGATGAGGGGAATGATGAATGTGTGGAAAGGAATGAAAAAGGATCTGGTCCCGAATATCTCTCCAATTTTGGAATTAGCAGATATAGCAAGTTTTCCGTTGAAAATAGATAAAGAAATAATAGAAATTTTGGATAAAAATAAAGTTTCCTTGGTGAAAGACTGGTTACGGTTCTGTGAAGATAAAGAAAATGCTGTTTGAACAATTGCTGTTTGAACAATTGAAAATGAATTGGTTTCAGATATTGAGGGTTAATAATTGGAATGGTAAATATTCGAGAGAATTTGATACAGATAGAGAAAAGACGGAATTTGAAGAATAGGTTTTAAAAATTAGAAAAGGTGACAGAAATATTAAGGGTTTAGTAAGCAAACTTTATAATTTAATAAATAGGAATGGTGATCCACAGGAAGATTTGAAACAAAGGTGGGAACAGGATTTAAATATAAGGATAGAAAGAGATGCATGGAGAAATAAATGGAAAAAGAGGATAATGAGAACTATGTCGGTTAGAATTAAAGAACATAATTATAAAATGTTATGGAGGTGGTATCTGACACCGGTGAGGTTACATCAGATTGATAATAAAAAGGACAAATTATGTTGGAGATGTAAAAATACAGTGGGAATTTATGAACATATGTAGTGGAGTTGTAGGGTGATAAAGGGTTTTTGGACAAGAATTGAAAAAGAGATCAGTGATATATTGGGGGGGGATTAAACTGGAGTCAGATACCATCATGTTGACAAATGTAGAATTTTTTAATTTAAATAGAAATGAAAAAGAATTATTGGAAATAATGCTCACAACAAGTAGACAATGTATTGCAAGAAATTGGAAAAATGATATAATTATACAGATTGAAGAGTGGTATAAAGAAATGTGGAATTTAGCATTGAATGATAAATTGACATGGGAAATAAAGACAAAAAAGGGCATTATGAGAGAGAATAGATTTTGGAACATTTGGAAACCTTTTGTGGATCACTCACTTATCGAGGTTGAAACTTGTAGACCTGTACCCGAACAAAGAAGTTTTTGGTCTTGAAATATGAGATATTCCGAACTCTCCAGGGCATTATAAATAAGCACTGGGTGTGAAATATGTTGTTTTTGTTTTTATGGAGTTACAACATAAAGAATATTGAAGTATATAAATGTTTTCAGTAATGTTAGTAGATGCGTTAGTGAAACTTAACGATACTTTAAAATGCATTAGGATAGGCTGTATTTTTTTTCTTCTCTTTTTTCTTTTTTCTATTTGTTTCTTGTGCTTATTCATATGTATTGTTGTTATATTTGTATTGTTTTAAAAGTCAATAAAATTATTATTAAAAAAACAAAACAAACCAAGTCAAACCTAGCCTCTTGTTTCTCACAGAGGCTCCTTAGATGCCTCCAGGATCCTTCCAAAATAGGCAGAACACTCTTAGGCCTGTCCTTCCCACTCTTGTTAGAATCAACTGGGATTCAGAGGCCTCTCTTCCCGGAGGGAGTAGGGAGCCAAGAGGACTGATAAACCTTGGTTATCTTCATCACCATCAGAAAAGCTAAGAAGGCCATCCATGAAAATTCAGATCTAGACGATAAGGTCCAGCCACATATTTTAAGGACTTTGGGATTTAGCATGTTGTTGTTATGAATTGTTTGAAGGAGGTCTTCTTTTTTCCCCTCTTTCTTTTTAGATTCTACCGTCCTTTGAGGAGTTGGCCGTGTACATTACTCCAGAGGAGTGGGCACTGATGGATGCTGACCAGAAGGCCCTGCATGAAGAGGTCATGAATGAGAGTTTGGAATCTGTGGCCTTTCCTGGTAAGGCCCTCTTTCTCTGGCTGATGCTAATCTCTGCAATATGGACGAATCACCATTACAGCAGTGATGATAATGCTTTCTTGATGTTCCCAATTCTGCTAGCCATTGTGGAGTTGTTGATGCTGGACTGTACAACCTCTGGCCCTTCTGAAGCACTGAGCTCAACCTGTAGTGAGAATAATTGTTCATCATCCACATCTGTAGGGCTGGAGGTTCCCAGATAGCACTGTTAATTATAGTAAAGGGAAACTGATCCTGTGTCCCACTGATCAGCCAATGTACTGACTGAGTCTTCTGGGAATTAAAGTGCTGCTGTGTGTCGCAATGCTCGCACAGGTTCTGCCTCTCCGGGAAACAATAGGGGATCTCGAGAGTTTGAGAAACCCTTTCATGAGTCCAACTTTAGGGCTGCATTCTGCCTGCCCTGAGGCAGCTCCGCCTAACACGAGCAGTGTCCTCCTGGGGAGAAAGGCCTTTCAGAGGTTGATCCAGTCACATCTTGGCTGCCTTTTCCCCATACATGCACACACAAGGAGTAGAGGCTGGCTTCTTCGTAAAATGTATTCAGGCAAGGCATTGTTGAAGCTTCTGGTATGCCTCTCTCCTTTCCAGGCTCTCTGCCAATTCCTCCTTCTGTTTAGGAATCTTATCTTAGAAGCTTAGCTTCTGGCAAAGCAGTTCCAGAGTACAGTCAACCCTCACATAACAAGGCGTTTGTATAACATCATTTTCGCTTAACAACGCGTCGTTATGCACCATGTGTTCCGCCACATGACAACGTTTTCAGTGTTATCCGGACAACAACGCTAAAATAACCTACAACGACGCTAAAAACATTAAGTAGGAAACTCCATAGAAACCCACATAACAACAAAAATTGCTTAGCAATGCTACATGGGGAACCAAGTAATGTCGTTGTGCGAGGGCCTACTGTATTCAAAACGCAAGGCAGAGAGTTGTTTTTTTAGATTTATTGCAGGTGCCCCCATCCTCTCCACCTCCTTGAGCCTGCCTGTTTGGAGGATTCGAAGGTGGGACGCTGAGGCTTGGAGCCATCCTCCCAGTTTGGCAAACTGGGAGAATGAGAAACACCTGTTCCAGCCCCCTGCAGGGCATAAAGGACCTTCCGCAGATGCTGCCTCCCTGCCTCTCCACCCCTTTTGTTCTGCATTGCTTTTGATATTTGATTGTTGTCTTTTATCTGTAAACCGCTTTGAGTTGCCAGTAGACAAGTAAAGTGGTATATAAGCACTCTCTCTCTGTGTGTGTGTGTGTGTGTGTGTGTGTGTGTGTGTGTGTGTGTGTGTGTGTGTGTGTGTGTGTGTATATATATATATATATATATATATATATATATATATATATATATATATATATATATATATATATATATATATATATATATAAAGCGGTATATAAATTAAACATGAAATGAAATGAAATGTTTTGTATTAAGTTTAATACTTCCATTTATTTTAAAAAGAATTTTGAATAAGGTAAAAATGTAACCTGTTAAGATAACTTGTATAGGATAAAGTTAGGTTTGTTCAGATCGTGGCCAGTTACTTAAATGGATGATGAGCGCCACCTGGTGTTAAGTCAATAATGATTGCATGCACCTCCTGGTTTGTTGTTCAGTATCTCTCTTGAGGGACAGCATTTCCAGTCCTGTCAAACCGGACACCCCTGCTTCACAGTGACGTGGTCAATATATTTTGGAAACAGAAAATTGGGTTTGCCCCAGATTCTGAGTTCCTCATTTAACTTCATATGGTTTTGCTTAGATACCTGACTAAGGGATCCAGCTATCGCATTACCATCCAGAAATGGATTTATTTGCTTCACATCTGGCAAGAGCATGTCTGCCCCTGCTGCATTTTCAGTTTCATTGTGAAGTCCCAGCCTGGGGATCTTGTTATTTCATCCCTAAGCAGCATTTTCAGCACGTTTTTTCGAAGGGCAGTGCAAGGCTTCAAATGGCCCTGAATGGATTTTCAGATATGCAATTAACATGTGATGTTATATTTAATGGTTTTTGTTATTTCTACAGGATTTGCTTGCAGCAACAAGTTTCACTTTTTGTGCTATCTATAGCCACTAAAGTTTTTTTTTCTTTTCAGTTTCCTGGCATAAGGCCCTCTGAAGTCTGAATGCTTCATTTACAATCTCCAGAGTTTTGTTCTCTATGCAAAGACTAGATTTTGGCTCAGCAATTTCCTTTGCTTTGTCCTTTTGCCTAATAAGTACTTCAGCCTCATCTTTCCTCCTTGGCCTTCTCAGCATAGCAGTTAAGGTTATCTTCTTGGATTGATTTATTTGTTTTCTTTGTAAACCAGGGGACACTCCACGCTCTCCTCCAGCACCACATCTCAAGGGCATCTGTCCTTCTGCAACCAGCTTATGCCATTGTATTGGGCTCCAG
This sequence comes from Bradypodion ventrale, assembly GCA_035047345.1. Taxonomy (NCBI): domain Eukaryota; kingdom Metazoa; phylum Chordata; class Lepidosauria; order Squamata; family Chamaeleonidae; genus Bradypodion; species Bradypodion ventrale. The sequence goes on from JAWDJE010000002.1 coordinate 374,635,392, forward strand.
CACTTTGTGTTTGTAATACTTTTCACAATATTCCTCAGATTTCTCAAAAAATTAATCACCTTTTCATTTCAGGATTGCAATCTCTACCTACAGGGATTTTTGATCCCAAAGGAGTGCTATATTTCTTCTCCATACATTCTCCAGGGACTGATAGGACCTGTTGCTATTATCTTGAGTTTTGTTTTGTCTTGTTTTGCTATTGAGTTTCAAGCCATCTTTTGCACTCTCTTCTTCACCCAAGATCTTTAGATCTTATTCATTTTTTGCCATTGGGATGGTACTGTTTGCATTTTTCAGATTGTTGATGTTTCTTCCAGCAATTTTGGTCTCATGTTGGTGTTCCTCCATTCCTACATTGTACCTTGGTGCGGCCTTGGCTTAATCCTTTTCCTATTCCAAACCATTCTGTCATTGTGTATTCCATCTCCTTTGATCTGACCTTTCTTTGTTTTCTCCATGATCCAATGTGTGTTTGCAAGGTGTTCTCTAGTCCACCTGACTCCTTTGAATCCAGCCTGCACCCTGACAGGCCACTCCCTCAGCAGGATCCAATTATATGACCTTTGCTTTTTATGATAAGCAGGTGGCTGCTTGGCCTATGAATGGCTCAGTGCCTACGTCTGGGTAGCCGCTTGGCCTGTGGCAGTCCTGGGCATGCTCCAAGGAGACGCGGGTTGGATCTGGAATCACCGCAGCAGATCTGTGGAGAAAGCACAAAATATGGTTCCCCCCACCCCACTGGGCTGGGGAAAGCAGGCCCTTCCCAGATTTAGCTGTGAAATTTTGAAAAATATTCAATTGGTGAATGGGTTATGGTGAGTGGGTTATGAAATGGTGAGTGGGTTATGAAAAATATCCAATGGTATGAAATTTGATACCCATCTCTCCCTTCTGTTTATTGTTAATGGAGGATGGGTGCCATGGCTCTTAAGCAAGGCTCTTGAGGTGGGCATTGATTGCAGTGCGCTGGAGCGCCTTGGAAGCGAGAAAAATCCTGCGCCTACTATAAGGCAAAAAGAAAAATGGTGGCCAAGGCTTTGGATAGGACAAAAGAATTAATCAGCTTTGATGCTGCCTTCTGCAAGAAACTGGAAGAAGTCTTGGTGGGTGTAGGTATGCGTTATGAAAAATGGAACTTGCCATGCAGATGCTGTGAATACAAAGCAAAATCATTAGATTATCATAAAAAGCAAAGGCCAGGGAGTGGCCTGTCAGGGTGCAGGCTGGATTCAAAGGAGACAGGTGGACTAGAGACCACCTTGCAAATACACATTGGTTTATGGAGAAAACAAAGGAATGTAAGATCAAAGGAAATCGGTTGAAGGAAATAACAGAGCACCTTGCACGCCTCATGAGAAGTCTGTACATGCATCAAGAAGCAACAATCAGGATAGAACACACAGTGACAGAATGGTTTGGAATAGGAAAAGGAGTAAGCCAAGGCTTCATTAATGCACAATGCAGTGATGGAGGAAGTACAATATGGCTAAAGTTGCTGGAATTAACATCAACAACCTGAAAAATGCAAACAGTACCATCCCAATGACAAAAATGAACAAGATCTAAAGAATCTCTTGATTGGGTGAAGAAGAGTGCAAAAGCTGACTTGAAACTCAATAGCAAACAAAAACCAAGATAATAGCAACAGGTCCTATCAGTCCCTGGAGAATGTATGGAGAAGAAGTACAACAGTCCCTATAGGTAGAGATTGCAATCTGAAATGAAAAGGTGATTAATTCTTTGAAGGCAAGCTATGAGAAATCTGAGGAATATTGTGAAAAGTAGAGGCATTATATTACAAGTACAAAGTACTGGAGCCCAATACAGTTCGTTGCAGAAAGTTTACAAAGAAAACAAATAAATCAATCCTAGAAGAAGGCTACCTTAACTAATGTGCTAAGAAAGCCACAGAGGAAAGATGAAGCTGAAGTACTTTGAACATCAAATGAGAAGAGAGGATTTACTTGAGAAAGTCTCGATGCTGGGAAAAGTTATTAGGCAAAAGGACAAAGCAAAGGAAATTGCTGAACCAAAATCTAGCCTTTGCATAGAGAACAAAACTTTGGAGATGGTAAATGAAACATTCAGCCTTCAGAGGGCCTTATGCCAGGAAACTGGGGAAAAAACTTTAGTAGCTATAGATAGCACGAAAAGTGAAATTTGTTGCTGCAAGCAAATCCTGTAGGAATAAGAAAAGCCAAATATAACATCACATGTTAATTGCATATCTGAAAAACCATTCAGGGCCATTTGAAGCCTTGCACTGCCCTTCGAAAAAACGTGCTGAAAATGCTGCTTAGGGATGAAATAACAAGATCCCCAGGCTGGGACTTCACAATGAAACTGAAAATGCAGCAGGGGCAGACATGCTCTTGCCAGATGTGAAGCAAATAAATCCATTTCTGGATGGTAATGTGATAGCTGGATGTATCCCTTAGTCAGGTATCTAAGCAAAACCATATGAAGTTAAATGAGGAACTCAGAATCTGGGGCAAACTCAATTTTCTGTTTCCAAAATATATTGACCACGTCACTGTGAAGCAGGGGTGTCCGGTTTGACAGGACTGGAAATGCTGTCCCTCAAGAGAGATACTGAACAACAAACCAGGAGGTGCATGCAATCATTATTGACTTAACACCAGGTGGCGTTGTGTGGTTAAACATCTGAGTAACTGATTATCTCATGACCTCATGCTATTGGAATGCACTTCCTCTCTCTGCCTGCCTCTGTCAAAAGGACTGTGTTTCTGGGATTACTGCCAAGCCTTTTTCTTATTGGCTCTTCTTCTGGCTATGTTCCCAGACTCCAGATAAGCAGCACAGACAGGCAGACAGAGAAAATGCCTTTTCAATATTTTATTAACCTACTTCTACATCTACACTTAAAACATATTTCTAATATAATAAAAACACATATAATCAATCCAATAATTAACATAACCTAAAACCATATTGTAACAAGCAAATACAATATTCATCAAAGCATTAAAATCATAGCACAATGACAAAAGAATTTACAGAACCAAAAATTACAGAAGAACATGTACAGAAAATAAATATTCTGCCATCTCAACTGGAACATTGGCGCTTCATCCGAAGGCAGGAAAGAAAACAGACAGCTGTCCCTATTCCCTTCCAGCTGAGGTTACATTTCATCCACAATTCACATCCATCCCTTCAGATGTTCTCTCTCTCATGCTGCTAAGAGTTACAGTCTTCTGTGAGGTGTTACAGACAAAACCTTCCCCACACATGTAGGCTTGTTGTCAAAGCCAGTTTTTCATTTTCATAGAATCCTCTTCCTTGTGTTTCACTTTCCCAACTAATTGGCCAGGTTAGTTGAGGTTGAAACCAAAGGCAAGGTGTAATTTGACCCTTTCTAGTGTAACCATATGCTCCTTGGATATTAACAAAAATGCTGTTTCTTACAAATGATGACACAGCTTTACATTTTATCGTGACAGGGTCAGCCACCAGAATTGCCAACCTGCACTTTAAAAACAGGCTTGGCTAGGCAGAAAAAGAGGGGGGGGTGTATTTTCCCCCTCATGACTATTGTTAATACAGTGTTTCCTTTTGAAGCTAATATGGAACATTTTAACCAAGTTTGTCTAATTAAAACAGACATATAGTAACCTCATGTTTGAATTCTTTACTTGGTTGCATTCATTCCAATTTCAAACTTCTGTAGCAAATCTTAAAGAGGTCTTACAGTCTTTTATACCATGTGGTCCTTTGTTCTCGTGAGCAAGGACTCCCCCTCTCCCATTTCTACAAAGATGTTCATTATCAGCCCTGTAGGGCATGAGGAGAAATTTTGTGTGGGTAAACATCCAACTCCAGAATCCACCATCCTTATTTCAAAATTGACATTTGCCTGATGGCAAAGTGGGCCAGCACTGTGAGAATACATATGAGACCAGTGCATTCTAAAGACTCCTGCTTAAGTGTGCCAGACTTAAACCAACTTTTCCTGTCTTGGTGTATATTAAACAAGACAAAATACAAAATATCCTTAACCTCCTACACCTTTTCACACTATATAACACTATTATTATTAAACTTTAACAGACACACAGTCCTTTCATTTCCATACACTCAGGGCACCCATTCATTCATTCATTCATTCAGTACATACACTCATATTTCACAGATTCCATACCTTTTCCGGACCTTTAAAGGTTAGTTTAATTTATTAATTACTAATTAATTAGCCACTCTGGGTTCAGTATTTTTGAGGTTGGTGTAGCTGAGTGCTAAAAATCAATTGCACTGCTTCTCAGGCTTGTCTTTCCTTACTGACAGCCTGGGCAAGTTACTTTCAATGCATTCTAATTCAGTTACATTCCAATCCAACATGTGCTTCAATTTATGTGGGGTCCATTTATCTAGCCCAATTTAATGTACCTAGCAATTGCTGTAATTTTACATATGTTATTTGACTATCTAATTTCCACTGAGGAATGGTGGGAACTGATTAAGCCTGTAGCATTTCATGTCTTAAATACAGTTTAGGTATTGGTTTTTTTAAATACTTTTTCCGGGGCAATTAACAAACCCTAAAACCTCAAGCCTTTCTCTAGAACTCCTACCCAATTCCTTCTAACATTCCTTTTGTGAACGAACCCTGCAATCCTGTCTCTGTTATCGCTTTCCGTATCTCACTCAATATTTTGTACGGCAGGGGCCGATAGTTAACCTGCTGTATTGGATGGCCATTGTCATCCATCATGTCTCCGTAGGCCACGGGACAAACCTGCAACAACTCGTTCAGTTCCTATCCTGAGGAAACCACTGAGATGCCGGAGGTCGCCTCAGGTCCTACCTTCTCCAGGGCATCCTTACAATGTTGCCATGCCATGAGAATGGCTACCAGAGCTCGGGGCTCCGCATAAAAGGTGGTTTCTACCTTAACCCAGTGTGATAAATTTAAAGACCCTTTCCCTGGATACCAGGGACATTGCTCCCCTATCTCCTGCACTAGCTCCTGTATTTGTCCATCCGGGATGGATTTCCCTGTTTTCCTAAGAATATTTATTAGCTCCTTCGCATACTACTGCTGCGAAGTGGAGAGAGAGGCACCTAGGGATCTCAAAGGATGAGGCGCACCAAGTCTTGTTCCAGACGGGCGGGAATGAGCGCTGAGGGTCCCTGTTCTCATCAATCACATCAGGATCACATCGGGGTCACCAAAATGAAGTGATGACAATCAGACACTGGATTAAGTTGGGAGGAAGCGATCCATATTGAAAGCTCCAAACCCTTTTATCCCTGCTCAAAACCTCGCCCCAAGTACCCTATTGCAATCATGGGGTCACAAAACTAGCTTTGTTACAATTCTGATTAGTGTACCTTTGTTATAGTACATTAGAGTACAGTCAGTGCATATGAAGGAACAAAGAGAGATAAGTTAATACTTGGCACTGTTAATCCTTGGCAACGACTACTGTGTTCTTGGCAGATGTGCAAGAAGGAAGGTTATCACTGATATAAGAAGAGGCTGAAATGGAATGTATCTATTTCTACCAGGCAACTAGTTGGCTGGCAGTGTCCCACCTTGCCGTCACCTTTTGGAAATAGTTCAAAGGTCATCCCTACAATTTCTGAGCTTCCATCCATAATTCTTCAGGCACTCTGTCTATCTAATCTAATCCATTAGATCTGTTTCTTACCTCTACTGTATATTCATTAGAAAAGTTGTCTAGGTCATACCAGTGGCCTTATTGTTTTCCCTATTTTCTTCAATTTAAGCATGAATTTGGCAATCAGTAGCTCATGATCTGAGTCACAGTCCGCTCTAGGTCTCGTCTTTGTTGACTGTATAGAGCTTCTCCATTTTTGGCTTCAGAGTATGTAATCAATCTGATTTTGATGTTGGCCATTTGGTGATGTCCATGTGTAGAGTCGCTTCTTGTGTTGTTGAAAAGGGGTGTTTGCTATGACCGTTATGTTTTCTTGGCAGGACTCTATTAGCCTTTGTCCTGCTTCATTCTGTGTTCCAAGGCCAAACTTGCCTGTTATACCAGTTGTCTTTTGACTTCTGACTTTGGGATTCCAGTCTCCTATGATGAGGACATCTTTTTTTTGGTTCTAGAAGGTGCTGTAAGTCTTTATAAAACTGTTTGACTGTGGCCTCTTCTTCACCAGTGGTTGGTGCGTAAACGTGAATTACAGTGATATTGAATGGCTTGCCTTAAATTCGGACTGAAATCATTCTGTCAGTTTTTAGGTTGTATCCCATTACTGCTTTTCTCATTCTTCTATTGATTATGAGGGTCACACCATTTCCTCCAAGTGGTTCTTGTCCACAGTAGTAGATATAATGTTCCCCTGTGTTAAACTCACCCATCCCTGTCCACGTTAGTTCACTGATTTCCATCTCATTTTTGACCACATCCAGCTTGCCTTGATTCATAGACCTTACATTCCATGTTATTTATTTATTTATTTATTTTGTTAGATTTCTATACTGCCCACTCGACCAAGGCTGACGCAGGGCGGTTCACAATCTATACCTATAAATCTGTGCATTAACCGTTGTGATTTGACAAAGGCTGTTTAGCCAGGCCCCACTAGCCCTGACCGAGCATTCGTGCACTCGCCTGAACTGGGTATGGAGGTTACTGGGGGGTTGAGGAATGCGCCAGTGGGGCAGTAGCCCCCCGGACGCAAACAAAAAAAGGGAACTTCAATTCCCAATCAGGCTGAGCGGCGCGAGCAAAAGGAACATTCGAAAATGCGCTGCGGCCAATCAAAATCAAACCCGCAGAAAAAAAATGACACACAAGCCAAAAACGCAAACGCCAAACTACAAGCCCTAGTGTCCTGCGCGCCATGAGCACGCAGAACGCTGAGGAAGCCGGCGCGTGAAAAATAAAAATAAAAACCGCCGCTGCGGTTCCTATGGTCCGGCCAGCGAGGCCAGGCCGCAAGAAATAACACCCCCCCCCAACACCGCCAGAAGCGGCGCTGGTCTTCCTGCAGCCAGGCCAGCGAGGCCAGGCCATGGGAAGGAAAAAAACACGGCGCTGGCCTTCCCACGGCCCGGCCAGTGAGGACATGCCGCAGGAAGGAAATACCACCTGGCACTGCCCTTCCCGCAGCCCAGCCAGCGAGGCCAGGCCACGGGAAGAAAATACACCCCCCGGCGCTGGCCTTCCCGTGGCCCGGCCAGCGAGGCCAGGCCACGGGAATGAAACCCACCCCGGCCCTGGCCAACGAGGCCAGGTCGTGGGAATGAAACCCACCCGCCGGCGCTGGCCATCCCGTGGCTGAGGCAGCCGGCACGCAAAAAATAAAAAAGGCAGGCCGCGAAACCCACACATCCCCACCGCCGCATACAACGGCAATGGGATTCCCATGGTCTGGCCACCCAGGCCGGCCCATGGAAATACCACCACCCCAACGTCGCATCAAGCGGCGATGGTATTTCCGTGGGCCAGCCCCCAAGACCGGCCCATGGAAATACCCCCACCCCCAACACAAAACAACACAATCCAAAAACATTCAAAAATAATCAAAACCAAAAAAACACAAAAAGTAAACACAAAAACATCAAAAAACACAATCCAAAAAGAGTCAAAAATATTCAAAACCAAAAAACAGAAAGAGGAAACACAAAAACATCCAAAAACAAAGAAGGAAAAACACACAACCCCCCCCCCCCAAAAAAAAATTTTTTTTTAAATAAACCAGAGAGCTTACCAGGAGACGTCTTCACTCCATGACGACCAGAACTAAACTGAGGAAAGAAAGAGACTACTTACCGGAACAAGAAGCGACACCCAGAGGACAGTAGAGAAAAATAGTAAAATACAAGAAAAGCTCACCATCCCCACCCAGAGGCCACAAGAGAAAAAACATTCAAAAATATTCAAAATAATTACAAATAATTCCCAAATTAATGAAATAAGTTATCAAAACATTCAAAAATATTCACAAAAATCTCAAATAATTCCAAAAAAGTAATAAGTTTTCACTCAAAAAAACAAAACAAAACATCTAAACACAGTATAGAAACATTGATTTTTAAAAAAAACACATATTCTTACACATTTTAAAAATTATTATCCAAGGTACAACTATTTTTAAAAATTCACATAGTAACACATTATTTGGTAAAATACAATAATTATTTAAAAAATTATATCATCCTTTCCTCTTTTTAAAAACCAAAACAAAAAAAACACCACAGTTTATAACAGCCCATGCGTAAAAATAAAAAAACCACAATTAAAAACTAACCTCATTTGCATAAACATAAAACAAAAACCTTCCAAAACCATTTTAAAGAGCTCGGCACCGCCGGGCAAAATATGCTAGTCATAGGTAAAACAGATAAAAACATACAGAATTAAAAAAAAACTACCCCCTACAAAGGGGTGCAGATACCGATGGAACTGTGGGAGAAGGCATACTCCTCAACCACCCAACGGAAGCCACCCCTCTACCTGCACCCCAAACTTGGCCCGCCAGCCAGGTTTTTAGTTCTTTCCTAAAGGGCAACATCTCCGTCTGGAGGAGCAGTTCTACTGGCAGGAGGTTCCAAAGGGCCGGTGCGGACACAGAGAAGGCCCTCTTCCTTGTGCCAGAGAGGCGAGACCCCCTCGCTGATGGCACAATTAGAGAGCCCCTCTGGTCCACTCTGGTTGGACGGACAAACGTCCTTAGAGCGATGTAGTCTCTTAGGTAACCTGGTCCACTACCATATAGGGCTTTAAAGGTCAAAACCATCACCTTGAATTGCACCTGGAGGCAAACTGGTAACCAGTGCAACTCCCGAAGCAATGGTGAGGCCTGGGCATAACGTCCACACCCCATCACCACCCGGGCCGCAGCATTCTAGACCAGTTTTTATTATTATTTATTTATTTTTTCACGCTTATATACCGCCCACTCAGGTACAACCCAACTCAGGGCGGTTTACATAGCGGACAGTAAATACATAAAAGACACATGATAAAAAAGTTCAAAGTTAAAAAAGTTTTAAAAAAAACCCACCCCTAAAAGGTTCGGAAGAACCGAAGGGACCTTGGGGGAAGGCACACTTCTCTATACCAACCACCCAACGGTACCCCCATCCCCACCCGCACCCCAAAACTGGCCCGCCAGCCAGGTCTTTAGTTCCTTCCTAAAGGGCAACAACTCCGTCTGGAGACGCAGTTCCACAGGCAGGAGGTTCCAAAGGGCTGGTGCGGACACGGAGAAGGCCCTCCTCCTTGTGCCAGAGAGGCGAGCCCCCCTGGCTGATGGCACAATTAGAGAGCCCCTCCGGTCCGCTCTGGTTGGACGGACAGACGTCCTTAGGGCGATGTGGTCTCTAAGATACCCTGGCCCACTACCATGTAGGGCTTTAAAGGTCAAAACCAGCACCTTGAATTGCACCCGGAGACAAACTGGTAACCAGTGCAGCCCCCGAAGCAGTGGTGAGGCATGGGCATAACGTCCACACCCCATCACCACCCGGGTCGCGGCATTCTGGACCAGCTGCAGCCTCCGAATGGTCATCAAGGGCAGCCCCATGTAGAGCGCATTACAGTAGTCTAGTCTGGAGGTCACCAGAGCGTGAGTGACCATGAGCAAAGAGTCCCGGTCCAGGAGTGGGCGCAACTGGCGAATCACCCGAAGTTGGGCAAAGGCCCTCCTGGCCACAGCTGCCACCTGTTCTTCTAGCAGCAGCCGCGAATCCAGGAGGACCCCCAAGTTGCGCACCGGGTTGGTCTGGGGCAAAACAGCCCCATCCAAAACCAAAGATGGTAGCTCCCGGGATAACACAGGACCCCCCATCCATAGCCACTCAGTCTTGCTAGGATTCAGCTGTAGCCCATTTGCCCCCATCCAGACCCCAACAGCCTCCAGACAGCTGGAAAGGACTTTGACTGCATCACTGGGGTTCCCACGGGCCGAGATGTACAACTGTGTGTCATCCGCGTACTGGTGGTACCGCACCCCGTGGGAACGGATGATCTCACCCAGCGGCTTCATGTAGATGTTAAATAGGAGAGGAGAGAGTACCGAGCCCTGAGGCACCCCATATTTTAGGGGCCTAGGACTCGACCTCTCACTCTCCAACCACACCGACTGGGTCCGGCCCCTCAGAAATGAGGAAAACCAGGACCACACCGTGCCCTGGATCCCCAATCCTCGGAGCCGTTCCAGAAGGATACCGTGGTCAACTGTATCGAAGGCCGCTGAGAGGTCAAGAAGAGCAAAGACGGACGGATGACCGCCATCCCGCTCTCGCCAGAGATCATCCATCAGCGCGACCAAGGCAGTCTCAGTACCATATCCAGGCCTAAATCCTGACTGGAATGGGTCCAGATATTCCGCTTCATCCAGCACCCCCTGCAGCTGACGTGCCACTGCCTTCTCCAGAACCTTCCCCAAAAAAGGAAGGTTGGATACAGGTCTGTAGTTGGTTAGGATTGCTGGATCGAGGGATGGCTTCTTCAGGAGGGGGCGCACAAGAGCATGTTTCAGCAGTGCAGGAAATATCCCCTCTCGAAAAGACGCGTTAATTATAGCCCCGACCCAGCCACCTGTCACCGTCTTAGAGGCTTTTACCAGCCAGGCAGGACAGGGATCCAATGGACAATTAGTGGCATGGACCGCTGCAAGGAGCCTGTCCACTTCATCCGGGGCAACAGGATCAAACCGATCCCAGGTAACACCGCAAGACTGCGCACTGGCTCCCCCCGGACCCTCCCCGTCCACGCCAAGTTTGAACCCCGAGCGGATCCGATCGATTTTCTCCACCAGATGGTCAGCAAAGTCCTCAGCCAATCCCTGCCAACCAGGCACAGGCCCCGCCCTACCCAGGAGGGACCTGGTCACCCGAAACAGGGTGGCTGGGCGATTATCAGTGGAGGCAATAAGGGAGGTGAAGTACTGCCTACTCACCACCCCCATCGCCACTAGGTAGGCCCTAATAGCGGCTCTAGCTAGTGTCCAATCGGAATCGCTCTGGGTCTTCACCCAGCGGCGCTCAAGGCGTCTCTTTGCCCGTTTGAGCTCCCGTAGTTCTTCAGTGAACCACGGGGATGACCTAGCTCCACGGGCTCTGAGAGGCCGTAGTGGAGCGATTACATCCAAGGCAGATGTCGTCGACCCGTACCACAGGTCAACAATTGCCTCAGGTGAATCGTGTCGCCGATCCAGAGGAAATTCCCCCAGTTCCCTCTGGAATCCATCCGGATCCATCAGTTGCCGGGGGCGGGCCACTTTAATCGACCCTGCCTCCTTACAATGAAGTGTCGCCCCCAGAAAGTCTAGAGCCACCAGATAGTGATCTGACCATGGCACAGGTGTTATGTCTAGCTTCTGTAAACTCAGATCACTCTGCCACCGCCCCGACAAAAAGACTAAATCTGGCGTGTGGCCACTGCCCCTGGTCAGGCCCTGAATTACCTGAGCCAGGTCCATAGCTGCCATGGAAGCTATGAACTCCTGTGCCACCTCGGAACCAGACCCCAGCGAAGGCAAATTGAAGTCCCCCAAAACCATAAGTCTAGGGAACTCCAAAGCCAATGCCGAGATGGCTTCAAGGAGCCCAGGCAGGGAGTCCCTTACCCTGCAAGGAGGCAGGTACAGGAGTAGGACCCCCAACTGACCGTTAGGCCCCAACCGCAGGAGCAGAGCCTCACAACCCAAAATTTGTGGAGCGGTGGCCCTGGCGACTCCCAATGACTCCCTGGCTATAATGGCAACACCACCGCCCTTACCCACATCCCTAGGCTGGTGCCAAACACCGAACCCGGCCGGACACATCTCTGATAGAGGCACCCCATCCTCAGGTCTCAGCCAGGTCTCAGTGATGCATGCCAGGTCGGCCCGCTCCCCCAAAATAGAGTCTTGTATTAGGGGAGCCTTATTACAGACTGACCTGGCATTCATCAGCAGCAGCCTAAGGGCGGGGTCACCCTGGATCAGCTGCTCAGGACCTAGAGGTGAAACCGGGGGGCCAGAACGCGGGACAGATATTAAGCATCGGTCCCGTGTTCCCCGAGTGCGGCCCGCCCCACGGTTCCCGCTATAACGCCCCATGCCCGTCACAACCTCTAAATGAGCCCCTGGAACCTCCACCATTAACCCAGACGGAGTGTCGCTCTCTCTTCCTGGCTGGCAAGGCCATCTCCCCCTCCCTCCCTCCCTAACCCACTTAAAACATACGCTCTCACTCCCTCCACCACCCCCAACAGAACTCTAATGACGGGAGTCTCCTCTTCCCGGCCCTGGACCAAGCGCTGTTAGGCCACGGGGGTGATGGGGAGGGGGGGCGCCGCCCCTAAGGCCGCCAAGAAACCCCAGGTGGGGCCATAGTTCTCCTCCCCACCCTGGTCCACGCGGCATGAGGCGCGATGCTGCAGGGATGGTGAGGGGTGCCACTTTTGAGGCCGCAAGCAACCCCAGGTACGGCCAATGTTCTCCTCCTCACCCCAGTTCTGGCAGCGCAAGGCTCGTGGCTGCCGGGATGGTGGAGGGGGCCGCTTTTGTGGCCGCAAGCGAGCCCAGGTACAATCAATGCTCTCCTCCCCTCCCCAGTCCCGGCAGTGCAAGGCTCGTGGCTGCATAAATGGCGGGGGGCGCCATCTTTGGGGCCACAAGCGACCCCAGGTGCAGCCAATGTTCTCCTCCCCGCCCCCGGTCCTGGCGGCACAAGGTCCTCCCTGTAGTTGCTGCGACGGACCTGCACAGCCGGGAAAAATATCCCCTTTCCGAAACCAACCATGGGACGGAAGACAAACATCCAATGTTCTCAACGGCCTCCACTCCCGAAGATGAAACCGGCTAAGCGGTGGTGGAGGCGGTGGAGGCGGCCTTGGAGCCCAACCAGGAGTCCAGAAGCCGCCCTGCCTCAGGTGTTCTCGCCAGTCTCCCTCCCGAAGGCAGAGTTCTCGGCAGGCCAGGGGCTGGTGGCTTTTACCTTCCTTCAGGCTGAAAGAAGCAGCCCAGGATCAGCTGTGGCCTTGGTGTTCTCGGCAGGCCAGGGCCTGGTCGCTTTTATCTTCCCTCAGGCTGAAAGAAGCAGCCCAGAATCAGCTGTGGCCTTGGTGTTCTCGGCAGGCCAGGGGCTGGTGGCTTTTACCTTCCCTCAGGCTGAAAGAAGCAGCCCAGGATCAGCTGTGGCCTTGGTGTTCTCGGCAGGCCAGGGGCTGGTCGCTTTTATCTTCCCTCAGGCTGAAAGAAGCAGCCCAGAATCAGCTGTGGCCTTGGTGTTCTCGGCAGGCCAGGGGCTGGTGGCTTTTACCTTCCCTCAGGCTGAAAGAAGCAGCCCAGGATCAGCTGTGGCCTTGGTGTTCTCGGCAGGCCAGGGGCTGGTGGCTTTTACCTTCCCTCAGGCTGAAAGAAGCAGCCCAGGATCAGCTGTGGCCTTGGTGTTCTCGGCTGCATCACTGGGTTCCCCACGGGCCGAGATGTACAACTGTGTTTCATCCACGTACTGGTGGTACTGCACCCCGTGGGAATGGATGATCTCACTCAACGGCTTCATGTAGATGTTAAATAGGAGAGGAGAGAGTACCGAGCCCTGAGGCACCCCATATTTTAGGGGCCTAGGACTCGACTTCTCGCTCTCTAACCACACCGACTGGGTCTGGCCCCTCAGAAATGAGGAAAACCAGGACCACACAGTGCCCTGGATCCCTAATTCTCGGAGCCGTTCCAGAAGGATACCGTGGTCAACGGTATCGAAGGCCTATATTACTGTATATGTTCCTATACAGTAATGCTCCTGACAGCATCCGATTTTCCTTCCCTTATCAGATCCACCCATACCTTCTGACCTGAGGGGCTCATAATACTGCGCTATCTAGTTTTCCCTTTTGTTACTGCACATGGAGTTTTCTTGACAATATTGCTGGTGTGGGTTGCCAGTTCCTATGTCAGTATCTTTATTATGAATCCCAGCGTGGATGGGGAGGGTCGGGGGGGGGGGGGACCGGAGCACAGTCTTGCTGTACGATCTGGGATCGGTTTGATCCTGTTGTCCCTGATGAAGTGGACAGGCTCCTTGCAGCTGTGTGTGCCACGACATGTCATTTGGACCCCTGTCCCACCTTGTTGGTGAAAGCCTCCAAGGTGGTGACAGGTGGCTGGGTCGGGGCGATAATAAATGCATCATTACAGGAGGGGGTATTTCCTGCACCACTAAAACATGCTTTGGTGCGCCCCCTCCTGAAGAAAATATCCCTTGACCCAGCTGTCCTTTACTACAGGCCGGTTTCCAACCTTACCTTTCTGGGTAAGGTATTGGAGAAGGCGGTGGCGCGCCAGCTGCAGAGTTTCCTGGAGGAAGCGGATTATCTAGACCCCTTTCAATCAGGATTCAGGCCCAGGTATGGTATGGAGACGGCATTGGTCGCACTGATGGATGATCTCTAGCGGGAGCGGGACTTATCCATCCGTCCTTGCTCTTCTTTGCTGTTGAAATCCTATCCGGATGCCTGGAGGCCGTTGAGGTCTGGATGGGGGCCAATGGGCTTCGGCTGAATCCCAGCAAGACAGAGTGGCTATGAATAGGGGCCCCCGTGTTATCCAGGGAGCTACCATCTTTGGTACTGGATGGGGCTGTTTTGCCCCAGACAGACCCGGTGCGCAACTTGGGGGTCCTTCTGGACTCGCTGCTGCTGCTAGAAGAACAGGAAGCGGCTGTGGCCAGGAGGGCTTTTGCCCAACTATGGGAGATTCACCAGTTGCGCACGCTCCTGGACTGGGGCTCCTTGCTTATGGTCACTCACGCTCTGGTCACTTCCCGACTAGATTATCGTAATGCGCTCTACATGGGGCTGCCCTTGATGACCATTCGGAGGCTGCAGCTGGTCCAGAATGCAGCAGCCCGGGTTGTGATGGGGTGTGGACGATATGCCCGCGCATCACCACTACTTCGGGAGCTGCACTGGTTACCAGTTTATCTCCGGGTGCAATTCTAGGTGCTGGTTTTGACCTTTAAAGCCCTATATGGCAGTGGGCCAGGATACCTTAGAGACCGCATCGTCCCAAGAATGTCTGCCCATCCAACCAGAGCGGACCGGAGGGGCTCTAATAGTGCCATCAACCAGGGGTGCACATCTATCCAGCACCCGAAGGAGGGCCTTCTCTGTGTCCGCACCAACCCTCTGGGACCTCCTGCAAACAGATCTAAGACTTCAAAGAGAATTGCTGCCCTTCAGGAAAGGACTGAAGACCTAGCTGGTAGGGTAAATGTGGGGCCCTAATGGGAACACGGACCCGGCTGCTGGCTTATGTAAATAATTAAGAACTCTCTCTTCTTTTTTATAGTGGGTGGGATGGTTGGGTGGGATATGGGTTTTTTTAAGTGGGTGGGATATGGGTCTTTTAAAGTGTTTTTTGTATGTGTTTTTAGAACTTGTTGTAATGCCGCCCTGCGTCGAGTTCTACCAGAGTGGGCGGCATATATAAATATGACTATTAAATTTAATTAAATTAAATCTTGCTATCATATACAGCATCACAATTTAACACAACATCACAGAAAAGAGGAAGTTAGTATACTATTCTCTGCTACTCAGTATTGTTCTAGCTCTTGATAGTACTGGATGTATTTAACTAGAAGTTAGAGAAGTATCTCAAAAGTTAATACAGAACTTGATATCAGACCT
Organism: Bradypodion ventrale; assembly: GCA_035047345.1. Classification (NCBI taxonomy): domain Eukaryota; kingdom Metazoa; phylum Chordata; class Lepidosauria; order Squamata; family Chamaeleonidae; genus Bradypodion; species Bradypodion ventrale. The sequence goes on from JAWDJE010000002.1 coordinate 374,651,009, forward strand.
TGGTATGAAAAGGAAATGCACTGTATCAAGTACTGTGCCAATCTTGTTACCTACTTGATATTTAGTACTAAACAGAGTAGTTATTATCTAATTACTTATCAGATAATTGCATGAACATTGGTAACTAAAAAAGAGTAGTGATTACTTTAATTACTTATCATATAACTGCATTAACGCAGTGGAAAAGGCCCCTCGGCGTCTCATTCCGTTTCCCCTTCATTGGGGCAGCAGCATGTTTGCTGTGGGGTTTGATGATAGTGGCCTCAGCCTAGCGTTGTCCCAGCCATGTGGTGGTGGTGATGCCTGGGTACCAGCATCGAGTCAGTGCTGGATGCCCAGTCGCTGCTCGCCTTTTCTCTCACAGTGGGTGCTAGTGGTGGTGAGGGGAGGAGAACTACCGGTGTTTTTTCACCCTCCTCTCCTATATATAGTGGCCTAAAAACAGAAATGAGCACTGAAACCTAGATACAACTGGCTTTCAAGCAAAGGTGACATATAGTGGCTATTTTGGTAATAACAGGATACGTCTGATACTCTGATGTGTCTTATATGCCAGCAAATACTGTATCGTAATTATCTATTGAGAAAGGATACCCTTTCAGTCTAGTAATACACTTATGTGAAAGTGATACTTTAAATACCCCACTTTGCCCCACCTGAGTCTAGAATGCCTTTACTAATTCATGTGTATATTTTCAGGACAATTTTCTTAGAATTACCATACAGTGGTTCCTTACTTAAAGAGCATAATGCGTTCCATGGGATTGCTCTTTAAGCGAAACACCATTGAAAGTGACCAATTATGACTTCTGGTGGTGGGGGGGGTGTGTGAACCCCAATTTAGTTGTTAAGCGAGTTTTTGGTTGGTTTTATTTGTTAAGTGCTATTTGACCATTCAGAGAAAATTCTGCTCTTTAAACGAGTTAGTCTCTAAGCGAGGTGCTCTTTCTGCGAGGTTTTACTGTATATTAATTTGTATTACTTTTTTAATGTTTCAGCTACATTTTTTCGGCATTTCTTTCTTTTCCCAGGAGGCAACTGCAGAAGAAGTAATATGTCTCCCATACACGGGAAGTGTATTTATGACAAATTTGAGCTTGGACAACACCCGAGAACCGGCACAAAAAAGGAAACTTGTATTCAAGACAAGGGCAACAAATGCATTGTCTATAGAAAATATTTTGCTGAAAAGGTTGCAGTGAAGCTTCACAAAAGAAGTTCTACAGAAGACCAACAGATGGCTAGTGAAGAGTCTGGGACACCTCCAGATCATTCTGTGAGTCATGAAAGAGTCCACACAGGAGAGAAACCACACAAATGTCATGAGTGTGGAGAATGCTTTGCTCGGAGTTCAGAGCTTGGGATTCATAAGAAAGACCACACAGAAGAGAAACCACACAAATGCCAGGAATGTGGAAAATGTTTTGCTCGGAGATCAAACCTTGTGAGTCATAAGAGAGTCCACACAGGAGAGAAACCATACAAATGCCAGGAATGTGGAAAATGTTTTGCTTGGAGATCAATCCTTGTGAGTCATAAAAGAGTCCATACAAGAGAGAAACCACATGAGTGCCAGGAGTGTGGGAAATGCTTTACTCAGAGATCACACGTTGTTAGTCATAAGAGAGTCCACACAGGAGAGAAACCGTACAAATGCCAGGAATGTGGGAAATGCTTTGCTTGGAGATCAAACCTTGTGAATCATAAGAGAGTCCACACAGGAGAGAAACCATACAAATGCCAGGAATGTGGAAAATGTTTTGCTCGGAGATTGGACCTTGTGAATCATCACAGAATCCACACAAGGGAGAAACCATACAAATGCCAGGAATGTGGGAAATGCTTTGCTTGGAGATCAGACCTTGTGAATCATCACAGAATCCACACAAGAGAGAAACCATACAAGTGCCAGGAATGTGGGAAAAGCTTTACTCGGAGATCAAACCTTGTGACTCATCACAGAATCCATACAGGAGAGAAACCATACAAATGCCAGGAATGTGGGAAATGCTTTGCTTGGAGATCAGACCTTGTGAATCATCACAGAATCCACACAAGAGAGAAACCATACAAGTGCCAGGAATGTGGGAAAAGCTTTACTTGGAGATCCCACCTTGTGACTCATCACAGAATCCATACAGGCGAGAAACCGTACAAATGCCAGGAATGTGGGAAATGCTTTGCTCAGAGATTACACCTTGTGGGACATAAGAGAGTCCACACAAGAGAGAAACCATATGAGTGCCAGGAGTGTGGGAAATGCTTTACTCATAGCTCACACGTTATGAGTCATAAGAGGGTCCACACAGGAGAGAAACCGTACAAATGCCAGGAATGTGGGAAATGCTTTGCTTGGAGATCAATCCTTGTGAGTCATAAAAGAGTCCACACAGGAGAGAAACCATACAAATGCCAGGAATGTGGAAAATATTTTGCTCGGAGATTGGGCCTTGTGAATCATCATAGAATCCACACAAGAGAGAAACCATACACATGCCAGGAATGTGGGAAATGCTTTGCTTGGAGATCAGACCTTGTGAATCATCACAGAATCCACACAAGAGAGAAGCCATACAAGTGCCAGGAATGTGGGAAAAGCTTTACTCAGAGATCAAACCTTGTGACTCATCACAGAATCCATACAGGAGAGAAACCGTACAAATGCCAGGAATGTGGGAAATGCTTTTCTCGGAGATTAAACCTTGTGAGACATAAGAGAGTCCACACAAGAGAGAAACCATATGAGTGCCAGGAGTGTGGGAAATGCTTTACTCAGAGATCACACTTTGTGAGTCATAAGAGAGTCCACACAGGGGAGAAACCATACAAATGCCAGGAATGTGGAAAATGTTTTGCTCGGAGATTGGACCTTGTGAATCATCACAGAATCCACACAAGAGAGAAACCATAAAAGTGCCAGGAATGTGGGAAATTCTTTACTTGGACATCAGATCTTGTGACCCTTCACATAATCCATGCAGGAGAGAGACCATACAAGTGCCAGGAGTGTGGGAAATGCTTTACTTGGAGATCAGGCCTTCTGAGCCATTACAAAACCCACACAGGAGTGAAACGATACAAATGCCAGGAGTGTGGGAAATGCTTTACTCGGAGCACTCAGCTTTTGAGGCATAAAAGTGTCCATACATGAGAGAAATCATACAAATGCCCTGAGTGTAGGGAACGTTTTGCATGCAAATCATATTTTGTGAATCATCAGAGAGCCCACACATAAGATAAACCATACAAATATCAGGAGTGTGGGAAATATTTTACTCAGAATGAAAACTTTTGCATCATAAGAGAATGCACACAAGAGAGAATCCATATAAATGCCAGGAGTGTGTAAAACATTTTGCTCAGAATCAAACCCTTGTAAAACATAGGAGAGTCCACACAAGGGGGAAAAAACTACATAGAATCCTTGTAATATAAACAAAAATTGACTCCAGGTATTTCTCAGATAACAGAGCTGGAGGAAATAAAAACATGCCCTTTGAGGTGGGATGATTGGCTAAATCAACAGTAGCAGAATACAAGATTAATTTACTAAAAGACTGGATAGAGGTATGTAGAGATCGTCAAAAAAGACAAGAATTATATAGTAAATTAAAGTTAAATTGGTTCACTAGAATAAAATTTGATTGCTGGGAGAAGAAAATTAGACAACAATTTGGGGAGATGAGAGAGCTTGTGAAGTTTGAAGGTTACATCAAGGAAATAAGGAATGACTCACACAAAAAAAATCCAAGAATGGGGGCGGAGCATCATGGCGGATTAACCGGTATCTTTTTCTGTTTGTTCAGAAGGGTGAGCCGCTTAAAAGCGGGAAAGGAGGTGCCCCGGAGTGGCGTTTTGGATTTAAAAATATATTAAATGGATTTTGAGATTAACATCTTTGGTCTGGATAAATTGGAGGTCAAAATATATAGTGGTCGCTGAAAAAATTAGAGGTCTTTTGATCGTGGGCAAGCTGCTACAGTCTCCTATTGGATTCAGAAGGTTGCGAGACTGGGAAGACTGACTGAGATCAGCGGTTTTGGCAGCTCTGGAACGTAAGTTGCTTGGAAAAGAAAGGAAGAAAAGGAGAGCTCCCCCTTAATTATTAGTCTTTGGAAACTAAAGCTGGACAGTGGGATTTAGCGAAAGAACTTTAATAAACGCTCGGCTCTGCAGATTCTCATGTTCAAGGACAGCCTGAGGTAACTCTGGGATGTCTCCGTTGGGGAGAGGGGCATGAGCGCGGAATTAAGAAATTGAAGTTGAAGTGATCCCTTAACACTGACTCAGCGATACATGCAGGAAGGGGGAGGAAGAATACTTCGTTTAAGCCGTGTCTGGGTTGTTTCGGCAGTTTATGAATTGTGAATTGCGGGACCGATAAGTTTATAGGATCTCCCTTTTGTCCGGTGGAAAGCCCAGCATTCGATTAGGAGGGACAATATAAATAAACATAGAGCGAAACGTGAGGAATCGAGAGGAACGAAAGGTAAAGAAGGCAAAAAAGTGAGTGGCTGAAGACCAGGAAGTTGAGAGCTATGGGAGCCACAGAATGAAATAAGCAAGGTGACAAACTTACGGAGCAACGGAGGAGACTGAAAGTTAATATAAACTAGAAGATTACAGTAAAAGGAACACTTTTTTGTGGATTACTGTGGACTATTGGTGGGACTGTATCTATAAAGAATCATAAAGAAGTAGCAAATATCTGACTCTCAGTGGTTCCTGAGTAGTGAATAGTTAATAAAAAGTATTTTTATTGTGTATTCAGTCAACATTTTGGACTGATACAGGATAGTGGGTTTGGAAAGCTGAAGCAGGGAGCAGAAGAGCAGAGTCAAAGAGAGATACAGCACAGCGAAAGGGAGTTACAAGGTTGCAAGACTTCAAGGACTCAGAGACTTGCCAGCTGCAGACATAATTGCATATTCCCCTTATCTCATGTCTGGAACACCTGGGTGTATTTTTGAAAAGAGGGGATTAAGAAAGGAAGAAGACTGGACAGTATTTTTAATGATTATAAGATTTGGATTATAAGAATAGTGAATATAAGGTTATAGTATTAATGAGTAAAAGAATTGATAACTTTGAACAGGATATAACGTGGATTAGAATAGATAGATTGGAGGGAAGAGAACAGGAGGAAGGGAGAAGATCGCTGCAGGAAGCACTTAATGAGATTCAAGAACTAGAGGAGTTGAGGAAGAAGGTAGCTGAAAGGAAGTTAAGAATTAAACAGCAAGAAGCTAGAGAACAAGAGGAGAAAGAAAAACAAACAGGAGTGGGGAGGACAAGAGAAACTGAGAGGAGAAGAGACAGAAAATCAGATGGCTACCAAGAAAAAAGGGATTGATAAGGGAAGGGTTAAGGAAGTAGAAGAAGAACAAGTTGGTGATAGGGGCCCAAGCCCAGATTTAAATGATTTAAGGGGAGATTTGGAGTCCAGGTTTGATAAATTAGAGGAAGAACTCCAAGCTAAACTGCAAACATTAGAAGATCAGCGATCAAAGGATAACCAGAAATTTCAAAAAGAAATAAAAGATAGCATTGCACAAGCATTCAAAAATACCAAGAAGAAGTGTACCGATTTATTGAAGGAAATAGGTGAATTGAAGGAGGGAGTTAATGTAATTGGAAAGGAGGTTTGGGAAATGAAACATGAGCTAAGAGAGGTTAAGGAGCAGGTACAGATAAAAGAGGAGAAACAGAAAAAATATGACAGGAGGTTGGAAAGAATGGAAGATCAAGTGAGAAGGAGTAATGTGGTTATTAGGAATATACCAGAACGGAACCCGGACAACCTAAGGCCAAGATTGGTGGATTGGATTAATGCAATGGGATTGGGAGAGGAAATGGGACTGGAGGATATAGAGAGAGTGTACAGATTAGGCCAAAAAAGGAATCGAGAAAGACCTAGAAATGTTCTTTTAAGATTTGTTAATTTAAGCCAAAAATTAAGAATAATGAAACATGTTAATTCCTCGGGATCTGAAGCTTTAAAAATGGAGGGGGCACAGCTAGAAGTCTACAAAGATATTGCGTTAGAAGAACGCATTTGGAGGTTGCAAGTAAAGCCAATTACAAAAAAAATTGCGTGAGAAAGATATACAATATAAATTGGAGACCACACAAACAATTATTTTTTGCAGTGAAAGGGAAGAATTATTGGATAAGGGAAGATTCTGATGGTTTAGAGATTTTGATGGAGGCTAAGATTATAGAAAAGGGGTCGAAAGAATGGAAACAACTTAAAGAAGCTCTAATAAATGCAGGAGTAACGCCCATGACAGAGCGGGAAGAGGAGGAGGTTGAAGGGGCAGAAGGAGGAAATGAGTAGGTCTTTAAAAGGTAAAAAGAGAGAAAACCATTGTGCTGAATAAATTAAGATAACCATTTGTAATAAAATATAAATAATGAACAAGAAACGGATATTAAGTTAAAAGGTTCATTCGCGGTCCGCAATCCCCCCCCCCCCTCTTTGTTTTCAAAGGTTACTTTTAGTAGAAAGTGGGGAGGGTAGAGAATTTTTTTCTATGTTTTTTTAACTCCTTTTCTTCTCTCAACAAACCTTATGTTTATTATTCAATATAGGATGCACTGGGGGAAGGAAAGTATAATTTGTTGTTGTTTATTAATGTATTGGTTCACAAATCAAGGGGGAATCTGCAGTAATAGTAGAGAAAGCACTAATCATGTATACTTAAAAAGTTAAAAATCATCTCATGGAATGTCAGGGGCCTAGGGAATAAAATTAAAAGGAAACGATTGGAAGGAGTTTTGAGAAGAGAGAAAGCAGATATCATTTTTCTTCAGGAGACTCAACAAAAAATGAAAACAAAAACAATATTTACAAATATATGAGAAAAGTCTAGGATCAAGTAATTCAAGAGGAGTAGCTATATTAATATCAAATAAGTTAGAATTCTCAATGAGTAAGAGTATGTCTGTCAAAAAATTTAATAAAAATCATAAATAAAAAAAGAGTATCAAAGATAAGGAGGGAAGATTCCAATTAATAAAGGGCAAAATAGAGGAGGAAAAATATACATTTGTTAATATATATTCACCAAATAAGGATCAAGGGATTTTTTAAGATAAATTTTTGCCCATTATAAAAAAAGAAAGATCTTCAAATTTAATCATAGGGGGAGATTTTAATTTAATAAGGTCAGCAATAGATTCAACAAATAATTCCAGAAAGACCCAATATAAATTGATTGATAAATGGATAGGGAAATTAGGACTTCGGGATGTGATGAGAGTGTTGAAGGGTAAAGAAAGTGTATATACCTTCTTTTCTTTAAAACATAGATCTTACTCTCAACTGGATTATTTTTTTGTATCGGAAAATATGCTTAAGAATTTAGAAAATTTCAATTATGGTAACTTCAATATTTCAGATCGTACAATGATTTCGATAGAGTTTCAGTTGAAAATTAGAAATTACCAAAATAAGGCATGGAGGATAGATACTAAATTATTAAAAAATGAAGATATATAAAAAAAAGATTAATAAATAAGTGGATAAGGAATTGGGAGAATAATGATACAGAGGAGGTGAAATTACACATCCTTTGGGATGCGTTGAAAGCAGTCATTAGAGGTGATTATATACAAGAGAAAGCAATTTTTGGGGGAAAATGAATAGTCAAGCAGTTAAAAGAGATCAAGATATAAAAGAATTAGAAAGGAAGCATGCAGATACAGGAAGCAATTCAATTTGGAATAAATTACAGGCATTAAAAAAGGAAACAATTGCCGCAGAAGTTGAAAAGGTTAGGGTAGATTTGGCATATTTAAAAATAAATGATTTTGAATTCAATAATAAAGATATGAAAAATTTAGCAAAGAAAGTACGGCAAAAAAAGGTAAGGGATACATAGAGACCTTAATTAACAAAGAAGGTATAAGGCAGTATAAATTGGAAAATAAATTATTAGTAGCAGAAGAATTTTATACAGAATTATACACAGAATACAAAATTGAAGATAATGCATTACAAACATATTTGGATAAGAACTTGACATATCAATTAAAGGAAGAACATGTAAATATAATGGAGCAAGGCATTAAACACAAGGAGATTGAAGAGGTAATTAGTAATCTAAAAAAGGACAAGACGCCAGGAGAAGATGGCATTCCTTCGGAATTTTATAAGGAATGTCGAGAGGTAATGATTCCCAAATTTAAAAAATTATACAATTACATATTGGAAGGGGGGAGATTCCAAAATCCTGGAGTAATTCAATAATGGCTTTAATCCCTAAACCAGGAAAAGACAAAGAGAATGTAGAAACATATTGACCAATTTCACTACTAAATCAGGATGCAAAAAATTTTACTTCATTAATTAACAATCAGCTTAATAATTTCATAAATAATTATATTGGGGAAAATCAAGTAGGGTTCGTTAAGGGGAGACAAATGGACAAATTAATAAATTGTTTAATTAATATTATTGATAAATTGAAAAATAATAAAAAGTATGTATTGTAGGGTTGGGTCGGACACAGAGAAGGCCCTCCTCCTCGTGCTAGAGAGGCGAATCCCTCTAGCTGATGGAACACTGAGGGAGCCCCTCCAGTAGGTAGGACAGGCAAACTCTTAGGGTGATGCGGTCTCTTAGGTAACCTGGCCCACTACCATGAAGAGCTTTAAAGGTCATTACCAGCACCTTGAATTGCACCCGGAGACAAACTGGTAACCAGTGCAGCTCCCGGAGCAGAGGCGAGGCCCGGGCATACCGCCCGCACCCCATGACTACCCAAGCTGCCGCATTCTGGACCAGAACATACATTTGGGATGATAGTAGATGGTTTTTTAAAGAATAGTTTGAGTGCAGAGACTACCTTTAATGTGTTCATATGTTTGTATATCAGGGGTGAGAACCATTTGTAAACATTGTATCTTTACTGATTCACACACTGTTTATTTTCAAAGTCCATATAGGTATTGAAAAATAAATTTACTTATATTTAGGTTTCAAACTCACAAAAATGTACAAAAATACTCTACAGCAGTATTTTGAAACGAAGAGTTCATAAAACTGTAACACATAGAAGAAAGGGCTCAGTTGCGAAAACTAAATTCATTCAGTTGCCAAAAGTAAATTCATAAGAGTCTATAATGTTCAACTTGTGTCAATTGATTTGTAGATATAACATTTCCCAAAGCTATCCGGTATATTAGCTTTTCAGACTGACTGATTTTTATCAAGGAATCATTTCTTAAGTCAAAGTATACCCTGCGTCCATCGCCTCTCTACGTACTCTGTTTATGTGTGTTTTGGACCAGGGGCCTGATCACGCCTCCAGAACAGGTGAGTGGGCCAGATGACGCTTCCAGAACAGGGCATGTTTGCACATGTGTGGCCATTTTACTTCCTGGTTTGGCACGGACGCTTCTGCACATGCATTAAAATTGACCATTTTACTTCCAAGTTTGGCGTGGAAGCTTCTGCGCATGAGCAAAAGTGGCCATTTTACTTCTTGGTTTGGTGCGTAAGCATCCGCGCCAAACCAAGAAAATTGCTTCTTTTTGAGCATGCGCAGAAGCGTCTGTGTTTACTTCCTGGTTTGGCAAGGGTGTCTGGGGCCAGATAAAATTGTTTTGGGGACCAAGGCTGGCCCATGGGCTATAGTTTGGGCATGCCTGGGTTCTATGTTTATGCTTAGCTGAACCATGGCCATTTGCTTCTGTAACACTATGTATGCGCTAGGGATGACAGCTGTCTTGGGGTTATCGGTTATGCTCAAGTCTGGATCCCCAATTATTCAGCCATAGCACAAAACCTGTATCAGCTGACCCACCAAGATCAACCTTGAGAATAGATGGGTGATCATTGAAAGGTGTGGAAGGACCTCAGAAATACCATCAACTAACCCACCACTTTTGCTCTTCCAGATCAAAGCTATGGTTTCCATCTTTACATCAATGAGGGAAATGGGCTGTGCTTGAGGGTGCTTAAAGAGCAGCTAGGGCCCACACTAGTATCTGTGGATTACGTATCTAAAAGATTGGATCCTATGACTCAGGGATGGCCACCGTGTTTGCAAAATACGGTCACAACTGCCCTTCTTGTTAAGAAAGCCCAGAAAATTACGTTGGGAGTAATTTTGAAATTCCAAACCCCTCACGTTGTACCTATGCAACCTTAAGCAGACTATCCCATTATGTGTAAGATGAGGTGCGTATACTGTATCCTGAATTGAAAGATTAAGCCCAGAGACCTTTATTTCCTGAATCACTTAATCAACCTCAGTCTGACCCATACCTGTCAACCTTCCCGGATTGGCCGGGATTTGCCGTATTTCGGCACTGATTTGCGCCATTTCCCGCCCGGAGCTGCCGAAACCCCGGAATTTGGCAGCAGCTGGGGGGAGGAGTCACTGCGGATCCCTTCTGCGCATCTCGCTTCTACGCATGCGTAGAAGGGTTCTGTGCAGAAGGGGATCGTAGCAGTCAATGACGTCTGACCTAACTGCTATGGCTGTTTGTGTATTAGCTAGAAGGATCCTAGACAATAGGGCCAAACACTAAATTTACAAGTTGGGATTTTGTTCTACTGAAATACCTGGTGTGGCTATTGTGTATCTTAACCTATAAAACCTAGGGTTAACCGTTGGAACTTCACATAGATTAAGTCTGGTTACCCAGAGTCAACATAGCCAAGACTCCAAGATAAGGCAGGAACAATGGGTGTTGCCAACCCTGTTAATTAGAATCCCAGCAGGGTCCAAGATACTCAGCAAACTTCCGAGTAACTTCCCAGAGCTGGCAAATGAAACTTGGCCAGCAAAATGCCACGTATGCAAAGCCTTCTGTAACGGGGTCATGCGCAACCTATGTACAAAAGATCCCGAAGCAGGGTAATAAATACAGACCACCCAAGCCAATCGGGACTGGACTTTCACCACACATTCGTCTCACATGCCTTCCATTGTGGCCAGTCACTCCGACCTCCGTGGGCCATTGCAACAGATCTCCATACCTTCTGGATTAAAGTCAAGGTGGAATATCCTGAGATTGCCACAAAAGCACTGAAAAACCTGCTTCCTTTCCCAACATCTTATCTTTGTGAATTTGGGTTTTCTGCAGTGAAATCAACCAAAATGAAACTAAGGAGTAGACTGGACATAAGGAACACCCTTCGCATGTCACTGTCTCCCATTATCCCTAGATGGGACCTTCTAGTTGCAGGAAAACAAGCTCAGGGCTCCCACTAATTCTACATTACATTGAGTTGTATGTTATTCTAGTGTTCCACAAATTTGTTCTCAAGGCCTAGCAACAGGTCATGTTTTGTGCACTTACTCCGTCCAGTCCCACCACCCCACTTATTGGTGTAGGATTGGGGCCGTGAAGCGGCCCTTGAGGTCCCGGAGGAGACTGGTCGAGTAATGACACGAGGCAAGATGGAGCGAAGACCAGTGATTTATTTAGGGAAAATCATCAGTATATATTATGTTCAAGGCTGTGCATGTAGAATCGTCATCTGACAGAAAATCACATCATCCATTTACCCGGGTTAATTGAGAACCTCTCGTGGGGAAGTTAATTAAGTAAGGCAAACACTGACAGGGGGAAACCATTGTTCGAGGATTACACTAGTGTAAATATGGCCTCTATTTACACTAGAGCTTGGGCTGATCTGTGAGTCAGTAATTGCTTAATACGTAACGGAGGTTAGTGATCTGCTTCTCTCAGCAGGATCGCTGGTCAGGTCAGATGTGGGTGAATCAACCCTCTGATTATTAATCCACCCCCACCCCCCGATTTCCATACTGGCAAGGGCCAGTGACCAGGAACCTTCTTCGCCGGTGTAACCTCTGCCAGGGGCTGATTATGCCAATTGGGCATGCGGAATCCGCATCTCCCCTTTTTCTGTTATTTAGGGACCTGACAGGCGACCCTGCGCAAGAGGGGCATCAGCTGGTGTGTGGGAATGACGCTTCGGGGTTCCCTCCATGGGGGACATCTCGATAGCAGTGAGGGAATACATTGCACGAAACAACACACTGTTGTGCCCAGTATTACCACCCCCACAATCACTTTGAGTGTCGTCTGAAGCCATCCCCATGGGAACCACGACCACAAGGAATCCCACCACCCCCATGAAGAATCCTCCTTGATGTTCTTAACTAGGGTGTGGAGGTCCGTGAGCTGGCTCTGTATTTTGTGGGTATTGTCTGTGAGATTAAAGCAACACATGCTGTGGACAGACTCACAACCCAAATGATGTAACAACAGGGGATAATCGATAGCTGCTTGATTATCCAGTATGGCATGGCGAAGCTCTGTCTGCTCCTGGTTGAGCAGCACTATTGCCAAGGAGGTGTGGTTAATGGCTTTTGCCAAAGCGCAAGCCAATTGACCAATTCATTCTCCGAGCGTTGCCTATGGCTAAGCCTGACACGCTGAATATACTGACTGCTGCCTGGTTTTTCAGAACTGTGGGTCTGAATCCAGACTGCTTTCTGTAGCAAGGCAAGATAATGAGATGTGTCATTGATCTCTTACTGTGACCTGGGGTGATTCTCCTGCAACTTCTGGTGTTGTGCAAATGTCTTTCTAACACCTATGGGGAGGTGTGAAAATAAACTGGGGATTACCGGCTACCGGGTGCTCAATCTTTCCAAGCAATGGGCCGGTGCAAACATGGGCCGGTCTGGCTTCCCTTGGTGGAAGCTGGCCGTTATTAACAATATACAGAAATTCAAGTGTCCCTTGCAAATCCCAACTGGAGCATTGTACAAGGCATGAATAAATAAAGAGCAACTACAGATAATAAAAGCAATAAAGGACATTCAGCAGCTTCTTGAGGATGAGGCTTCCCTTCTTGGTGGGGTTTCATGTGTAACTTGAGCTTGGAAAAGTCTTGTTTTGGGGAAAAGCATGGTCCTTAGAAGTAGCACTGAGTATGCAAAATGTTCATAGAAATGTCTTTGGAGATGTAAGTCATAAAGGAAGATGGACAGCTGATGACATCCAGGACAGTGACTGGCAGTGACTTTGCAATAGCCGAACTTGGCATCCGGGCCTGATTCTGGCCTCTGGGACCTGCATGGGGAAGAGACTTGTTTGGGAGAAAAAAATTCTGAAAGAATTGGTTAGTTTTTGCACTTATAGGATAGCAATTGCTGTGCAACTATGGGATGTTGTTCCCCCCCTTTCTGTTTGTTTGTCAATGTAGGACTTAAGCGTCCGATAGGCCCGTTCCACAATCGCTTGTCCCTGCGGATTGTACGGAACGCCAAAGGTGTGCTTAATATCCCAGGTGGCCCTGAAGGTGGCCAGCTGCCTGGAGCTATAAGCTGGGGCGTCATCGGACTTCGTGTGCCGAGGTTCGCCCTTGGCCGTGGGAAAGGAGATGCTGTTCCACACGAGGAGCCGTTTCTCCCTTCTGTGCTGTTACCCAAACAAACTGTGGGAAGGTATTAATGCAAACGTGCATGTACTGCCATTTGCCAAAATGTGGGGATGTGTGACGTCCATTTGCCACACCTGGATGGCCTCTGTCCCTCGTGGGTTGACCCCCCACGAGGGCCCCCCCGGTGCCCCTGCACGATGCAGACAGGAACGGACTATGCCTTGGGCTTGGGAAAGTGGCAGGTTGAACTGCCTTGCAAGTGCTTTGGCATTCTGATGAAAGAATGCATGACTCTGAATTGGAGTTGTGAGGAACAAACACAGCAAGTTTTTGTCTATCGCGGGAGTGATGTATGCTCCCAGTAGACTGTGAAGCAAATTCCTAGGAAACTGGCTGTCAGTAATTATGCTGAAGCATTCTTTGGCAAAGGTGCGCAAAGTGAGGTTCACGGCTGCCAACTCTGCCCGCTTGCGGAAGAGTCAGGAGCGTGCGCCAAGCTCGGTCCTCTTGCCAAGTAAGAACCTAATATGTGCGACCCCCATAAGTGAAAATTGTCCTAGCCCCCCGAAGGGGAACCAGTGACATTAATTCACACAAGGTGACTGTCTGCGTTTGAAGCAAGACGAGTCTGGGGTCTTATGGCAAACCTTGGCGCATGAAGCGCCAGGCTTCCCTTGGGTAAATTTCTCATGAAGGCCCCCCTGCACACATCCATTCATGGTGTGCGTGCACACTTTTAGAAGGGTGCCAGATGGTGGCTTAGCCTTTTGCCTGTGCTTAGACTAGCAGCAAAAAAGGAAGGGGTGGCCTGAGAATGCCTGTATCTGATTGAAAGTGTGACCTGACTGCATTCTTAAAATGGTCCTAGGCAGTCCTGGCTAATGAGTGGCACTCTGCACATTCTCAGAAGCTCAGGAACGGGGGCGTGACTAAGATGGCCGCCGACTAACATATAGTTTCGGATGCTCGCGCCTAACAAAGTGGTAATTAATGTGACGGAGTGAATTGGAGAAGTTTTAAAGTGGTAAACTCTAAAGATAAGAACCTTGCCTGTCTTCCTGGAAAGTTTTGCGATCTTTTGAGGCTGGATGATCGAAGTTCGGGAGGCTTCTTTGTGCGGTTGAAGCTGTGACGGTAGTCGCGGCTTTTCTGCCGAGGAGCCGAGAACGGGGGCCAGCGTGACTGCGCAGAAGGCTTTGGAAGGCTGGAACTGGCAAAGTGCTGCTTGATTTGAAAGCAGGCTGCATGTAAGTGCACGAGCGGAACTTTAAATTTTTAAAACTGGCTGGGGTTCCTTACTAAATGAGCCCGGACTTTGAAATGGAAGCGGGTGGAAGTGGATGAGAGCAAGTGGTGGTTTCGTTAATGGCGGCCGGTCCTGGAAAAAGAAAGTGACCAGCGAGACTGTGAGGGAAGTTTCGGAGCTGGCAAGAAGTTGTTTGGCACGAAAACAGCTGCATGTAAGTGCTTGAATGGAGTACTAAAGGTTAAACTCAGCTGGAGATCTTGTTCAATGAGCCCTGGCTTTGAAATGGAAATGGGTGGAAGCAGTTGAAAACAAGTGATTGTTTCGTTAATGGTGGTGATTCTGGAAAATGAAAGTGATCGTGTTTGGGCTATGGCTTTTTTCCACACACCAGGAGACCGCGCCATGTCTTGACAACAACAAAGTGGATTAATTATTCATGTCTGGGCTTTAATATTGGAAGCTGACTAGGAGTTCCCCGGCTTAAACAGCTTAGAGAAAGTTTTTTTTGTCCCTCAGAAGAAGAAGAGTTTTTTTTTTACCCAAAAGTTAAGGCAGCCGCTGGAAAATGGTGCTTTGATTGTCCGCTTCAAGAGAAGGAGTAGGTGGCTTTTGTTTTTGGTTCCTTCACCGTGTGGATTACAAATACTTGTTTGTTTACTGTGGAATATATTGCCCCTTACCTCCTCTCCTTGCTGGTTGGATTTTGGGCTTTTTCCCCTTCTGGTCTCTCCCCCCCCCCTCTTTTTCTTTTCTGGTGGCTTGGTTGTTTTAAAGGAGAAGCTTGGGCTGACTGTTGACCTGAAGCCTTTTTATTGCAGTTGGAAGAAGACTGATTGGATTATTTGCTTTGGGGAAACGGACCTGTTGTGGATCAACATTTTTTGCTCTTCCTATTTCTCCTAAGCTGCCTGTTGGGAGAGTCGTTTCCTTCTGTTTTATCTCAGTGGATTACAGTAACTCGTTCATCTTCTGCTTGCGTATAAATTTCCCTATTGGATCTGTGGAACCAGCGGCTGCAGTGCTACAAGCTTTATTTCAGTGACTAACTTCTACAACGAACTGCAGCACTGGGCTTTTTACACATCACACTGTCATGGATAAAGGTACAAGAGGGAAAGCAAAGGAAGAAGAACCAGTTGTAAAGCCTAAGAAGGGAGGAAAAGCACCAATGGAGGAACCCGCTCAGTCATCATCCCCGCCCACAGTGTTATATGATCAGACTCAAATAATGGTGGAAATTGGCAAGCTGTTTCAAAAAATGGAGAAAAATGAAGATTCAAGGGTGAAAGATAGAAATGAAATGATGAAAAAACAGGATAAGATGATGTCATCATTGGCAGACTTTACAAAAAAGGTGGACCTAAATTTTAAAAAAATTGAGGGAAATATGAAATTGGTTCAAACAGAGGTAGATGCCATAAGGAAGGAAGCAAAAGGGACTCAGGAGGTGGTGCGGGAGAATAAGTTGAAATTGGAAGAACAAGAGAGAAGGATTGATGCTGTGGAAGATTTGATGAGAAAGCAGAGCATTGTGATCCGTCAGGTGGTGGAACGCACACCAGATTTGTTAAGAGAGAGGGTGGTTCAGTGGTTAAACGGTCTGAATATGGGGAAAGAATTTGTTCAGGAGGATTTTGTAAGTGTATTTAGGGTGGGTCCAAGAAGAGGGAGTGTGGTTCAAAGAAATGTGCTGGTTAAATTTGCGAATTGGGCAGATAAGTTAAAAGTAATGGCTCATCTAAAACGAGTTGGTTCTGCTGCGTTGAAATTTGATGGTTCAGATGTTGAAGTTTATAATGATATTTCACTAAAATAAAGAACATGGAGGTACAAGATGAGACCTGTTACTAAACTATTGATGAGTAAAAACATAAGGTATAATTGGAGATTTCCGCAACAATTGCGTTTTTTCTATGATAAGAGAATGCGAGTTATTGATGAAGGTACTAATCCATTGGAATATCTGAGTATGTTGGAATTGGTAAGAGCAGATTCGGAAGAATGGAAAAATCTTAAGAAGGAACTGATGGACTCTGGAGCTTTGGGGAGGGAATATGAGGGGGAGGAAGCCGGTGGGGCTACAGGTGGAACACCACAGCGGGGAGAGGAGGAGGAGGAGCCGTCTTTGATCATGGTGGAGGAGGAGGTAGGTAAGGAGCAATGAGCATTAGATTGTACTGACTTTAAAGAGCTAACAGAGGTAGAATAGGTAAAAGCGCGTAACACCGACAGTAGGGCGCATCTTACATGTCCCCCCTCTCCCCTCTTTGGTTGACAGAGGCGGCTTTTTGCAGGAAGGTGGGGAGAGTGAAAGTGTGTGTTTTATGTAGTGGGTATAGTGGTAGGGTTGTTGGTGGCACGCCCGATGGAGAGTTTAAAATTGGAAGAAGAACTTGGTTATGGGAAGTATTAAAATAATATCGTGGAATGTAAAAGGTACAGGTTCTGTTCTTAAGAGACGTAGATTGGAATTGGCGTTGAAAAAGGATAGACCAGATATATTGTTTTTACAGGAAACACATCAGAAGTCAAAAGATACGAATAAGCTTTATTTGGGCTGGATGCAACACTATGAGATGGCGTTCGGTACTTCGAAAGCAAGAGGGGTGGCAATTATGATTTCAAGAAAGTTGGGATTTGAAATTACAAAAAAGATTGCGGATCAAGAGGGTAGATATTTGTTGTTAAGAGGAAAATTGGAGGATGAGGAAATTATGTTGGTAAACATTTATGCTCCGAATGACCGCCAAGCAGAGTTTTTGGAAAAAATCTGGAAAATAGTGGAGTTGGAAAATGTTGCAAAAATTATTGTGGCTGGTGATTTTAATTTGATAAGGTCAGGATTAGATTGTACAAATATAGCTAGAAGTGGAATTGGTGTGAGAGGGAAGGTGTTGGACAATTGGATGAAGGTTATGGGTTTGAAGGATTCGTGGAGAGAGTATAAGGGCTCAGAAAGGGCATATTCTTTTTTTTCACACGTCCATGGTACCTACTCAAGAATAGATTATGTTTTTCTTTCGGAAAATTTAATTGGGGATATAGAAGGTGTGGAAATGGGGATTATTAAGGAATCGGACCATGCTAAAGTATATTTGGAACTAAAAGCACAAAAAAATATACGAAGAGTAAGAAATTGGAGGTACGATCCTAATTTGTTTAAAGATCAAAAAAGTAAAGAGGTAATTATGGAAAGTTGGAAAGAAAGCTGGCAGTGGAACGACAATAATGAGGTTAATTTTAATGTTGTATGGGATACCATGAAGTCAGTTTTTAGGGGGGAGAGTATAAAATTGGCAAGCTTCAAATATAAAAAATACAAAGCAGAACAGACAGAAAAAGAAAGAGAAATAAAACAATTACAGGAGGAGCATGCGAAAAACAAGGACAAAATTTTTTTTACGAAATTACAAGGACTTAAGGCAGAAGTAATGGGTAAGGATATTGATAAAGTTAAACGGGATTTGATTTATCTAAATAGAGAATATTTTGAATTTAGTAATAAGAATTCAAAATTATTAGCAAAAGCAGCCAAGGTTAAAAGGGAAAAAAGAGAAATTGGTGTACTGGTTGATAAGCAAGGCTTAAGATGTAATAAGAATAGGGATAAATGTAAAATTGTCAGGAAGTAGATTTGGAAAAGCTTAAAAAGATATTGGAGAAACAGTTAGGGAGTGGGATAAAACAAGAGCATAGGGAGAAAATGGAAGAAAAGATATCTGATAAAGAGGTTAAGGAGGTAATAAGCAGATTGAAGATAGGGAAAGCCCCTGGGGACGATGGATTATCGACAGAGTTTTATAAAGAATTTAAGGAGGTGGTGGTCCCGAAATTGGTGAAGTTATATAATTATATACTAGATGGAGGATCAATTCCGACTTCATGGTATAATACTACAATCGTTCTTCTGCCAAAACCTGGTAAGAATTTGGAAAGAGTGGATTCGTACAGACCAATTTCACTTATAAATCAAGATGCGAAAATCTTTACAGCAATATTGGCTAACCGTCTAAATAGTTTTATGGGAGAATATATAAATGTTGATCAAGTTGGGTTTTTAAAAGGATGACATATGGCGGATTTGACTAGAAGGGTATTAGATTTAATAGATAATGTAAATCAAACAAAGGAAAAGGTGGGACTATTATCATTGGATATCTTCAAGGCATTTGACTCATTGCAGTGCTCCTCAATCAAGGAAATAGTTAAAAAATATGGATTTGGGGATAAATTTAATAGGGTTATAGATTTACTATATCAAAAAGGAAATGCTAGGGTTAGAGTAAATGAGGAGTTTACGGATGTGGTAAAGTTAGAAGCTGGTACGAGGCAGGGCTGTCCATTATCTCCTATTCTGTTTATTATGGCAATGGAAATCTTAGCTAAAAGTATAAGGGAGGATTTAAATATAGAAGGGATCATGGGTAATAAAGTGAGTATGTACGCAGATGATACATTGCTTATGGTAAAGCACCCGGAGTTGGTAATGGACAGGATTAAAGATCATTTACAGATATTTCAAGATATAACTGGGTTAAAGATAAACTGGGATAAATCAGAATTGATGTTGTGCAATTTGAAACCAAGTGAGATGGGTAGGACAGTGTTGACACTTAATATACAAATTAAGGATAAGTTGAAATACTTGGGGATAATTATTTCAAACAAATTAGAAGAACTTAAACGATTGAACTATGACAGCTTGAAAGTAGAATTTAAGAACAAAATACAAGAGCTTCAGAAGTCAAAGCTGTCATGGTTCGGAAGGATTGCTATGTGTAAAATAATATTGTTGCCAAAGCTTAACTTTTTAATTGATACACTAGCGATCCATTTGAAAGAGAAAGAAATTAATGAGTTTCAAAAGATGTTCAATGGTTTTTGTAATGGAGGTAAAAAATCTAGGCTTCCAAAGAAGTTATGGTATTTGTCTCAAAAAAAAGGGGGTTTGGGATTGCCAAACTTGCTAGCATATTACCGGGCTTTTCAAGTTAAGAATGTTGTGAAGATTTTGGCAAGAGAAAAAACAATTTGGGAGCAATTGGAGATGAAAGAATATAGAAATATTGGAAATTTGATTTTTCTAGGAATAAAGGATAAGGTGAGAAGACCAAATAATACTATGATGAGAGGTCTCATGGAGGTGTGGAAGAAGGTAAAAAAGGATATGGTCCCAAATCTCTCTCCAGTTTTAGAACTGACTGATATGATGTGTTTCCCAATAAAGTTAGATAAGGAAAAAATGGAAATATTGGATAAAAATGGGATGCTTTTATTGAAGGATTGGTTAAAAATATGTGAGTCTCTTGTTGAGCGGAAAAAAATATTTGAGATATTAAATTTGAATTGGTTTCAGAGGTTGAAGGTGGAAAATTGGAACAAAAAATATGGAAAAGAAGTAGGGCTAGATAGAATGCATATAGAATTTGAGGAGTTGGTATGGAGAATTAGAAAAGGGGAAAATAGTATAAAAGGTCTTGTGAGTAAGCTTTACAATATACTGAATAGAGGGGTAGATCCACATGAGGATTTGAGACGGAAGTGGGAACAAAGTTTGAATATAACAATTGGGGAGATGGAGTGGAAAAACAAATGGAAAAAGAGGATTATGAGAACAATGTCTGTGAGAATTAAAGAACATAATTTTAAAATGTTGTGGCAATGGTACTTGACGCCATTAAGACTTTACCAGATTGATAATAAAAGAGATAAGTTATGTTGGAGATGTAGAGAATTTGATGGAACATACGAACATATGTGGTGGAGTTGTAAAAAAATAAGGGATTTCTGGGGGAGAATAGAAGCTGAGTTTGGTGAAATAATGGGTAGAAGTGTTAAGCTGGTGTCAAGTATCATTCTTTTAACGAATGTGGAAGGTTTGGGTTTAAACAAAGACGAAAAGGAATTATTGGAAATTGTATTGACAACGGGTAGACAATGTATAGCTAGAAACTGGAAAAATGACATAGAAATACAGATTGGAGAGTGGTATAAAGAAATGTGGAGTTTAGCACTGAATGATAAACTGACATGGGAGATTAAAGTGAAAAGGGATAACTTAAAAGAGAATAGATTTTGGAATATATGGAAACCATTTGTGGACCATTCTTGTACGGCAAATGATAGTTCAGGACCAGTACCATCTCAAAGAAGTTTTTGGAGTTGAGTAGCAAATAAACTCTCCGGGCATTGTATATATTCACAGGGTGTTTATTATTTATCTAAAGATTAATGGTAGCACAGAAAGTTCTTATTATTTTGGATTTTGAAACAATGGTTTTTTCTTAATATTTTGTGGTTATATAGTAATTAATGAGTCTAGATATTGTTATGTGCTAACATTCAGTAATGTTTGTTAAGATGATACTATGGATTTGTTTATGTATTGTATTGTTAGTCATTGTTTTCTTTTCTTTTTTGTATGTCTTTGAAAAATTCAATAAAAAAAATTAAAAAAAAGAAGCTCAGGAACTAATCCTCCCTCTGTGCTCTGAAGTTTGTGAAATGTGCCTGCTCATTAGAGAGGATGCTGTGGGCCAGGTGCCATACTTAAAATGACCGACTAAGACTTATTAAAAACAAGCCAACTATGACGTGCCAGCTGTAAGGAAATAATACACAAAAATGAAAAGACACACAAGTTAAACATTTCCAGCAGGGAGTTCCACTGGCGAAAGGAGGGAAGGAGGAAAGACAAGTCAGAAGTTAGCTCAATGAGAACGCAACAACTCTTATCATAACGAAATCAGATTAGGTCAGGTAATTAAGACCACCGGCTGGGATCCTTCTTTTAAGGGGTCCCTACCAGTAATTAACTCTGGACCCTGTGAAAGGAAGCAATTTAAGACTTAGGAAGAAATAAATTGGTTACTATTAAGGCCTGGAGAGGAGTTTTGTTCCTGTAAAACGGTAAGCATTTTCTGAATATACAGAGCGCAAGAATGTTTGCATGCTTTTTCCTGTGAAAGGGGTACAATGAGTGAGTTACTTTGCACAGATTAAAGTCAAAATACCAGAACAGTATCTTCCTTAAGAGAATGAAGGAGAGTTAGAACGATTCTCAACCCGCGGCCAGATGTGGGTAAGTGGGCCAGATGTGGCCCACGTTGCTCTGCCACTACCTCCACTAAGCCAAGAAGGGCTGTGCGGCGAAGGAAGGGCAGGATGGCTGTCCGGACCCCCAGAGCTGCCTGAGGCCCCGGAACATGGCCCATGACTTTAAAGGGTTGAGAACCGAGGTTACAAGATGATAACACAGTACACACATGAAGACAATGCAATTCTCTCACTCCTAGTGAGATACGTGACTCCAAGACGCTAAGAGACATTCAGACACCTTAAAACACAGAGATGGGGGTTTGAGGAACACAGACGTAGGGAGGGGCCCCATAGTTTATGATCTAGTGAGGAAAACTCATAGAAGTGATTTTTGTTTTTCAGATCGCGCTTCTGAAAAGAAAAATCTGTTTTCCTGAGTGGCACGGATTGCAAAACCGGTTTCCAAGAGTGGCTTAATCCTTTGACAAAGAAAAAAGTCTCAAGGGAAGAAGGGGGGTCACTTTGCCCTATTGCAGGTTAGGATTCCCCCCCCCCTCCTCCACCCACCTGCCTTCGCTGCCCTTAAGCTGCTAAGCAGGCAAGGCAAAGGGGTCCTGCTCACCATGCTTTCTCAAACCTTAAATAGTTCCTGCCCATGAGCAGAGTGCAAACTGTTTAACACATATTTCACAGTGACATTACCACGCAGTTACACACAAGGAACACTTTTTCAATCATACTGTGGTCATAGAGACAAGGCTTTTGCAGTCATACACAGTTCTTGCAGTCATACATTCAGTGGTGCACCACGCATACACACATTTATTTACGCATTCGCACATTCCTCCCCTGATCTGCAGTGTTCTATCTTACACATGAGGAGATGACTTATACACAGCTGGCTATTTACAACCATCTGGGTGCTTCTACTTAGGGGTGAGTTTCTCTGGGCTACTCCCAAGGTGAGACAAGTAGGTTCTGCCTGTGCCCTGGGGGAACTCGGGGTACTATTGCTGGGATGGTTCTTCTGGCATAGCCAGGGCAATGGCTGCCTCCTCTCTAGCCTGGGCCAGATGCATGCCGGAGGGCCGGACTCGCGGATCTTGGTGCTGCCTCCTTTCCAGTGCCAGCGTGGCAACCTTTTGAAGATCTGCCTGGTCTAGATTGGCAATCTCTTCTAAGGTGTCTCATTTTTCCACACTGGAAGCAGGCGACTTGGGGTTTTGGCACTGCTCTGCGCCTGGGTGTGGTAATGGGTCTGCTCTGGAGCCCTGCGTGGCCAGGGGCCGTGCAGATTTCCGTGAGCAGTGGGCGCTGAGCAGCCCTGCCTGAACGTGTGTCTGCCTTCAGATAGGCTGAACACAGCAGTTGGGCGCTAGC
The DNA here is from genome assembly GCA_035047345.1 of Bradypodion ventrale. NCBI lineage: Eukaryota > Metazoa > Chordata > Lepidosauria > Squamata > Chamaeleonidae > Bradypodion > Bradypodion ventrale. The sequence goes on from JAWDJE010000002.1 coordinate 374,674,045, forward strand.
TAATTGTGCCACTGGCAATTTCCCCGTGAATGGATCTTCCTCACCCCTGCGCTGAATGGAGTTCTTAATTGGCAGGGAACTTTTAACTGTCAGAGAAGCGCCGGGGCCTCTCATGCCATGAATTCCTTCAGTGACGTCTGCAGCTGTCACTGAGGGAATGCTCCCTACACTGCCCTGCTTAAGCTGAAATGACGGATAGAGACTTCTTGGGGCTGATGGTTCTGACTGCGCTGGGGGTTTCTGGGTCTCTATCCGGACTGGGTCATCCTCTACTGAGAGTTTCCTACATTTGCTCCATGTGCGAGTTATGCCTTCTGGAGCTTTCGGGGGTTGCTGAATGCAGTCTCCTATCTGATCCCAGAGCTGAAGGGTTAGCGTACCTACTTCTGGGTAAAGCAGGTAGTGTGCCCTTAGGTACACCAAAAGTCTCGCTAGCTCTCCACTGTGAAAGCGTAACTGAAATACCCTGGCCAGGATTTTGAACTCTTCCTCATGAGTTCTTTGGCTAGCGGACGGACGTTGCCGCTGAGGACAAGTCCCCATATTACCTGCGGGGTCCTCCGAAGATTCCTCCTCGGGACGAGTCGACGCGTCTGAAGTTCAGGCAATAGGTTTTGCGACGATAGTCTGGGTAGAGCTCGGAGCGTGGCCTGCTGCCACGGGCCCTCGGTGGCCTCTGCGCTGTCAGGGGTTCACAGCTGACCCTGAGCGGAACGCGTTTTTCCGTTACTGCAAGCCGCCGCGAAAGTCGGGAGCAAGCTGTAGGATGCCTCTCTGAAAATGCCTCACCGCGTAACTGTCTTCCCAATCGGATGGCTTTCCGACTGGGGCTGCCGTGCTGTCCTCCGGGGTGATTGGACACGGTTCTAGCGTAGAACCGGACCGTGTATATCGCTTACTCACGAGTAGGATCACGTCGCGGGTCACCAGATGTAGGATTGGGGCCTTGAAGCGGCCCTTGAGGTCCCGGAGGAGACTGGTCGAGTAATGACACGAGGCAAGATGGAGCGAAGACCAGTGATTTATTGAGGGAAAATCATCAGTATATATTATGTTCAAGGCTGCGCATGGTAGAATCGTCATCTGACAGAAAATCACATCACCCATTTACCCGGGTTAATTGAGAACCTCTATTGGGGAAGTTAATTAACTAAGGCAAACACTGACAGGGGAAAACCATTGTTCGAGGATTACACCAGTGTAAATATGGCCTCTATTTACACTAGAGCTTGGGCTGATCTGTGAGTCACTAATTGCTTAATACGTAACGGAGGTTAGTGATCTGCTTCTCTCAGCAGGATCGCTGGTCAGGTCAGATATGGGTGAATCAACCCTCTGATTATTAATCCATACACACACACACACACACACACACACACACACACACACACACACACACGATTTCCATACTGGCAAGGGCCAGTGACCAGGAACCTTCTTCGCCGGTGTAACCTCTGCCAGGGGCTGATTATGCCAATTGGGCATGCGGAATCCGCATATTGGTCTATGGAAAACTTGTTTAGCATGAAACCGGTCTGTAGGTTGGGGACCCCTGGCTTAGTGCACTTTGGGCAGTTCACAAGTTAATGAAAGGATGAGTCAGAGGGGCTCTCTAATTGTTCCATCTGCCAGAGGGGCTCGCCTCTCTGGCACACGAAGGAGGGCCTTTTCTGTGTCCGCACCAGCCTTGTGGAACCTCCTGCCAGTAGAGTTGCGGGAGCAGATGGAGCTGTTGCCTTTCAGAAGAGAATTAAAAACCTGGCTGGCGGGGCAGGTGTGGGGCTCAGATGGAAGAGTGGCCCCCGCCTGCTGGCTTATAAAATGAAGCCTCCCCATCTTTTTTAATGCGGGCAGTTTTAATGTGGTTAGTTTTAATAGGTGGGTCGGTATATTGGGGTTTTAATTGTTTTTAATATGTATGTTTTAACTTTGTTGTGAGCCGCCCTGAGTCGGGTTCGCCTGATTGGGCGGCATAGAAATTTGAACCATAAATAAATAAATAAATAAACTCACAATATCTTGACTACAGTACAGTATTTTAACCCCTTTGCCACGAGGGCTCTGCATCAAAGGCTACAAAGTGCGGATATTTAAAGAATGGGTCTACAACAGTGCTTCCCAATGTGGGGCACACACCCCACCAGGGACTTCAATTCCTAGAAGGATAAGTCAGTATATTGACTGGTTGGTGTTTTTGTGGAATTGACTTATGCTTCTTGGAATTGAAATCTGAACACCAAAGGGTGGGAAACACTGGTCTAGACTCAATAACAATGGGTCTTCAATGACGATCATTGCTTCTGCCTCCATGGATTTCATATGATGCTTCTTTCTTTGAGAGTAGAAAGGACATTAGAAAAATATGTTTCCTTTCAGAGTGCAAACAATCCAGAGTAGATGAAGGGATGGAAGATTATTAAAAACAGAGAGGAAAGGATATGATTGTCTTCTGGATTAAATAAAACATGGGAAAGGGGGGGGGGAAGGTAAACAGATTAGTGTTTTCCAAATAACCCTAGGATTATCAATATTTGTGAGCATCTTTTTCATTCATTTCATCCTTTCCTCAGAAAATTGCCCCGGTGGCACAGGGGTTAAACTGCTGTACCATAAAGGTGTTTCGAAAGCCAGCAATCCATTTAGGTAAAGTAAAGGTAAAGGTTTTCCTTGCTCGAAAGCCAGTTGTATCCAACTCTAGGGTTCAGTGCTCATCTCTGTTTCAAAGCCGAAGAGCCAGCACTGTCTGCTTCTGCAGATGTTTCCATGGTCATGTGGCAGGCATGACTAGACACCAGAGCGCACGGAACACTGTTACCTTCCCACCAAAGTGGTTCCTATTTATCTACTTGCAATTTCTTGCTTTCGAACTGCTAGGTTGGCAGCAGCTGGGACAAATACGGGAGCTCATTCCGTCCTGCAGTACTCAGGAATCAAACTGCTGACCTTCCGCCTCCCAGTCAGCGTCTTAGCCACTTGAGCCACTGCAGTCCAGTAATCCGTTTAGAATCATGTAATTTTATTTACTCATAAGAAGAAAAAAACAGACAAAATGGAAAGCAGTAGGAAAAGACTAAGCCATTTGTTTTGCAAGAACTGAGCAGAGCAGTTGAGAACAGAACCTTTAGGAAGTTTGTTTGTTTGTTTGTTTAGATTTATATTGCCACCCACTAGCCATGGCAACTCAGGGCAGTTTATAATCAGCAAAACAACACAGCACAAAATAAAATAATAATACATTTTTCTAAATAAATAATATATTTTTCTCCCCCCCCCCCCCCTCCAGCTGTTGTTCAAGGCCCGGAGGTTGGCGGTCCTCAGCTGCCTGTGAGGTTGCTGCGGTACTCTCTCCCCTCTGCCAGTTGGTGGGGCCCGGAGGTCAGCGGCGAAGTCCTCAGGAATAAAGTCTCCCTACTGGAGACTACTTGGTGAGATGGGTGCAATTACCAACACTAAGTCCTGTTGGTGTTGTTGAGTAGACTTTAGCCAGTGATGGGCAGTCTTGGCCCTCCAGCTGTTCTTGAACTTTAATTCCCAGAGGCCCTGATCAGCAGGAGTGCTGATTTGGGCTTCTGGGAATTGAAGTTCAAGAACAGCTGGAGGGTCAAGACTGCCCATCACTGCTCTAGACCCATTCCTTAAGAAGGGAACACTTTGTAGCCTTTTCTTCTTGTGCTGTACAGTATCTGATTTTGAACATTGACGATCATTGTAGCTTTTTGAGGAAATAAAATGGGCAATAGGAATCGATGTGATTATGGGTCTCCCAGAAGCTCATGTCAACCTTTATAACAGTGGTTCTCAACCTACGGCCCATGGGCCAGATCTGGCCCATGACACCATTTCATCCACCCTGTGCTTCAGTCACGCTTCTGCCACCTCAATCTTTGTCCCCTACTCTTAGCTTGGTGCTCCCTCACAGGGCGGATGTTGTAAGCCTTACAACAGCCTCCCTGCTACAGAGTTCTTTCTTTCTTTCTAACAACCAGCTCCAAAATAGTCAACTCAGTTGACTATTCACTCTACTCCCTCCTCTCGTCTCCTTCTACAAACCAAATTTGACTTTTTCCCATAAAAGTGGCTATTTGCCTCAGATTCTTTGAGATTCAACAATTATGTGATCCATTTTTTGGGGGAAATTGACCCCCTTTGTCCCCTATGTAATCTGACCGTAATTTTCGCTTTGACCCCCTCCCCCCCTTTAAGATTACATAATCCAGAGCTTTTGTATCGAAACTCTAATTTTTAGAGCTTTTCACTATTGGTGCCTAATGCACAACAGCTCCAAATTGATTACATAATCTTTGACCAGAACCCCCTCCCCCAACACATAATTTTCCCGTAATTCAGATGGCAGACCCCCTCTCCCTTCAAGGATCACATAATTGTTGAATGGCCCCTTTATCTTCTTCCTCCATTGTTTTTTATTCATAAGCTCTTCACCACACCACTGTCTTCCTCTAGGGAAAATTATCAGACTCATTGAAATACGGCAGTTGTATTTCAGCTTCTTCCTTTGGATCATCTGTGTGATGATGGGTCATAGACTCCATCACTAACACATTGTTTTTGTAGATAAGTCTTGATACACCTGTATTTAGCAATCCTTCTGCTTTAATGCTCCATTCCCACTATTTTTTATATATTTCAAAACCTTTTTTTTAAAAAAAAAATGCTTAAAAATGGGGTACAATTTATTCTTTACATAGCCCACTCAATGTACCTGTACATGTTTCAGATCAAAATCCATCAATTTCACTTGTATATCCAACAACTGAAGCCAGACATCTCAATTGTCAGGGTTTTCTTTTAATATTTTCAATTCTTAAATTGGATTTTCTGCTCTGATCTGATCTTGAATTTGAACATTTGTATAAAATTATCTATGATTCTGGTCTCATAATCCATTACTTTCTTTGCCATGTCGTATATTTTCCCTTCAAGTTATTGGACACGTGTTGTGCTACTTTCCCATTATTGGACCACGGGATCGTCAAGGGAGGAGAGAGTAAATCAAAAGATGTTGGCTCAGACTGCAGATAAGACGTCCCAGGCAAAATTTGTGGGAGTACTTTTACTTGTAGCCTATCCGCCTCGCCTATCCGTCTGGGCGAGGACTGAGTTCAAAGGACTATAACCGCTGCTACATCCCGAACAAAGGTGGTTACTCAGAGCCTCATTCTCTTGTCTCTAGGTAGGGGTCTTGCCAGTGGACTGTTAACTGGTAGAGGCACCCCACTTCCCCGAGAGTGACGTCCCGACATAAGTAATTATGGATAATGATTTACTTCAGTTAGGCCGTGGCACTGGTGGCAAATCTTGGCATTCCAGCTGTTCTTGAACTTCAATTGCCAGAAGTCCTGATCAGCAGGAGTGCTGACTTAGGCTTCTGGTAATTGAAGCCCAGGAACACCTGTAGTGCCAAGGTTCGCCATCATGGGCTAGAAGGACTTAACAGCCATGAAAATATTTCTCCCAGATTAGAGACTGGCAGAAAAACAGCAGCTGCCAGCGATCTGACCGGGAAGAAACTTTCAGGTTTAACAAAGTAAGACAGTTGCTTGAAACACTTACTTCTTAATTAACAGGAAGAAATAATAAAGACTGTCTTTCTGTTTAAAGCAGTGTTTCACAAACCTTTTTTTTTTAATTTCAATTCCCAGAAGCCAAAGTCAATTTCCCAAAGCACTAATCAAGGTTGACTTAGGCTTCTGGGAATTAAAGTCCCCATGTGGAGCCTGGGCCCCACATTGGGAACCACTGGCTTAAAGAGAAACACTTCTTATGACTGGGGCTCTCAACCTTTTAATGCAGGAGTTGTCAAACTTTTTAAGCCGGGGGCCGTTGGGTCACGCTCCCTCAGACAGCTTTGGGGCCTAGACGGCCATTTTGCCCTTCCTCCACCACACCACACTTCCTGGTGTGGTGGAGAGTGTGAGGGGCCAATGAAATGATGTTGCAGGCCAAATCTGTCTGGCGGGTTGCAGGTTATGAATCCGTTTTATGTGCTGGGTCACGCTCCCTCAGACAGCGGAGTAGGCCGGACTGATGGTTCCCCTGCCATAAATGGTGCCATAAAACGCATCCATGGGTGTTATAAATGCATTTATGATAGCCACAGGTGCGTTTACGCAGCATGGGCCAGATAGTTTGGTACCACAGGCCAGGCCAGGTCAGGCATGCAGGCCATAGTTTAAGAACTCCTGTCCTATGACATTGAAATGTTTTTTTAATGGTCCAAGCATGTGTAACATACATCCACTTTTCTTTTAAAAGAACACATTTATTTCCCCATCCTTCCCCCATCACCCAACTCCTTTACCCAAACATTCTTATTCTCTCCCCCCCCCTTCCAAGCTTTCCAAGCTTTTTTGCATAACTTGATCCATACATAAAGGAAGGGGTGGGATCTTCTTCTATTTGCTACTGAACCTATTGTCCCACTAAGTTCCACTATCCTTTTCTTTCTTTATTAGTAAAAAGTCTAATTTATATACTCTTTAACAGCTCTCAATCTTATCGCTTCTTGCTCTTCTCTTTCTTTCTGGAGCCCGGCACTTCGCCTGCTTTCTCTTTGTTGTCATGGTTGTTACCATTGTAGTTGTGGTGCTTCGTTCCTATTCTCATCTTTTGAAGTTTCTTCCTGTTGTTCTTCATGCTGCTGTTCCTCACTCCTGGAGGTTGCCCCTTTTTTATTATGCTCATGCCTTCATGCTGAGGCCCTCCCCTCTAGGCACATACATCTGTGTGGAGTCTGTGATGAATCACAAGACTTGATTTGTGAGCAAAACATTTGCCGCACTCCTGGCATTTGAACAGTTTCTCTCCTGTGTGGACTGAGTGATGACGCGAAAGCTTAGAACTCTGAGCAAAACATTTACCACACTCCTGGCATTTGTATGGTTTTTCTCCTGTGTGTACTGTATTATGACTCAAAAGCTGTGAGCTCTGAGCAAAACATTTGCCGCACTCCTGGCATTTGAACAGTTTCTCTCCTGTGTGGACTGAGTGATGACGCGAAAGCTTAGAACTCTGAGCAAAACATTTACCACACTCCTGGCATTTGTATGGTTTTTCTCCTGTGTGTACTGTATTATGACTCAAAAGCTGTGAGCTCTGAGCAAAACATTTACCACACTCCTGGCATTTGTATGGTTTTTCTCCTGTGTGTACTGTATTATGACTCAAAAGCTGTGAGCTCTGAGCAAAACATTTACCACACGCCTGGCATTTATAGGGTTTCTCTCCTGTGTGGACACTCTTATGCTTCACGAGGTTTGAATTGTGAGCAAAATATTTCCCACACTCCTGACATTTGTATTGTTTCATTCTTGTGTGGACTATCTGATGGCTTACAAGGTGTGGATTCTGAGCAAAACACTTCCCACACTGTTGACATTTGTATGGTTTCTCTCCTGTGTGGACTCTCATATGATTTACAAGGTTTGAATTGTGAGCAAAACATTTCCCACATTCCTGGCATTTGTATGGTTTTTCTCCTGTATGGATTGATTGATGACTCACAAGGTGTGATCTCTGAGTAAAGCATTTCCCACATTCCTGGCACTTGTATGATTTCTCTCCTGTGTGGATTCTGTGATGACTCACAAGGTGTGATCTCTGAGTAAAGCATTTCCTACACTCCTGGCATTTATATGGTTTCTCTGCTGAGTGGACTCTGTGATGAATTAAAAGGGCTGATTTCTGCATAAAACATTTCCCACACTCCTGACACTTGTATGGTTTCTCTCCTGTGTGGACTCTGTGATGACTCCAAAGCTGTGAATACCAAATAAAACATTTCCCACACTCCTGGCATTTGTATGGTTTCTCTCCTGTGTGGACTATGTGATGACTCACTAGGCTTGATTTGTGAACAAAACATTTCCCGCACTCCTGGCATTTGTACGGTTTCTCCCCTCTATGGAATAAGTGATGTCTCACAAGGCTTGATTTCTGAGTAAAGCATTTCCCACACTCCTGGCATTTGTATGGTTTCTCTCCTGTGTGGACTCTCTTATGATTCAAAAGCTGTGATCTTTGAGAAAAACATTTCCCACACTCATGGCATTTGAATGGTTTCTCTCTTGTGTGGACTCTCTCATGATTTACAAGGGTTGATTTGTTTGTAAAACATTTCCCACACTCCTCACATTTATAGGGTGTCTGTCCTGTGTGCATTCTCTCATGACTTGCAAGAGTTGATTTTTGTGTAAAATATTTGTCGCATTCCTGGCATTTGTATGGTTTTTCTCCTGTGTGGATTTTTATATGCTTCACAAGATGTGATGTCTGAGCAAAACATTTCCCACATGCCTGGCATTTATATGGTTTCTCTCTTGTGTGGACTCTGTGATGACACATTAGGTTCGCATTTTTAGCAAAACATTTCCCACATTCCTGGCATTTGTACAGTTTCTCTCCTGTGTGGACTAGCTCGTGGCTCACACAATGATCCAAAAGTTTTCCAGACTCTTTACTGATAAAGTTTTGGTCTCCTGTATGACTTGGTTTGTGAAACATCAGTGTAATCTTTTTGGCATGTTTCCCCCAGACAATGCATTTGTTGGTTTTCTCTTGAATAGAACCCTCCATTTCTGTGCAGGTTATCCGGTGTCCTCCAAGCTTGAATTTCTGCTTAATACACTGTCCATAGTTGGGAGATATATTCTCCTTCCAGTTGTATCCTGGGAAAAAGAACAAATGCAGAGGAGAAACATGAAGTCACGCAAAAAGGTGCTAGAGCAGGGGTTTCCATGCCCCCTGGAAGCGGGCGCCTTTACTGCTGACATAACTGCATTTACAACAGCTGCAGGTGCATTTATCGCTGACGTAAACTTGTCCGCTTCCACTTCCAGGTATGGTCGCATGAAAAGGTGCCACAGGCTTGGACCAGCCCATGGGCCATAGGTTGATTACCCCGTGCTAAAGGGAAAATAAAGTTTTGCAGTAGGTTATGATGATTGGAAGCTCACATGGAAAGGAACCCCTAAGCCAGGGGTACTCAACTCTTTTAAGCCATGGGCTGGTCCACACTCCCTCATAACGGTCTTATCTTTTCTTTCCCCTCCTTCCCCCTTTGACATCTACAATTGTATCAACAACAACAACAACAAACCCAAGGGGAAATGTATATGTGTGTTTTTCATGGACATCTGGTACCTACATTATACAGTACTCTTATAACGTGCAAGTGGAGGCCATTTTATTTCATGCATTATTTTAAGAACAGGCATAGAAATCAATACAGTGGTACCTCAGGTTACAAATACTTCGGGTTACATAATTTTCGGATTACAAATCAAAATCCATTGAAAATCATGCTTCAGGTTATGAATTTAAATTCATAACTCAAAACACAGTTTCCCATAGGAATACACTGAAAACCAATCAATCTGTTCCGGAAGTCAGGAAAAAGGTTTTCAGTGCAGAGCTGCTGCTGAGGAGAGCTAAACAAAGGAAGTGAGCACTGGTAAGTTTTGCAGTTGGAGTAGAGCTGCTTTAGAGGCCTCCACTAATTTAAATTGATAATTTAAACTGCTGAGAGCCACCTCTGTTCAAACAGAGAAAGCAGTTAGAAGCTTCCAGAAGCAGGGGGCAGAGCCACACCAGGCCCTTCCCTGAACTGTGACTCATAGGGGCGGAGCCACACTAGCCTTTAAAAGCTCTGAGCTCTTTCAGGGTCAGCCCTTTTGACTCTGCTGAGGAGAGCCAAACAAAGGAAGTGAGCACTGGTAAGTTTTGCAGTTGGAGTAGAGCTGCTTTAGAGATTGCAAGCTAGTAACAAAGGAAGAATATAGTCTTACTAGGTAGAAAGGTAGTAAACGTGTACATTTTTGAGGCCCAGAATACTGCACTTGTTAAAATGGATTCTGAGGGAACAGTTGTAGTTACCTGCAATACTTGTGCCATGTTTGTGGAGAACTACACTTGCATATGGAGAACTACACTTGCAGCAAGTGCAAGCTGGTTGCACTACTAGAAGAGAAGGTCCAGCAGCTAGAGGCCCGCATATCTAACCATCAACAAATTAAGGAGCTTGAGCTGTTCTTGGACAGAGCGGAGCAGACTATGCTGGACAAAGAAGAGACAGGGCACAGTTCTGAGGGAGAAGGCCCTTCACTAACTCAGGAGGGAGATGATTGGAGGAATGTGACTCAAAGGAGGAGGAGAGTAGGGGATCACTCTGAGAGTCTGAAATTACAGAATAAATTTGAGGCTCTTTCCCTCATCACACCTGATGAGGAACACACAGAGGAACAACTGGTTCCACCTGATGATCTCTCCTTCATCACACTTGATGAGATCCAGGAAGATAAACAACAGGAACAAACTGAGGTTCTCTCCCTTAATATGGTTAATGAGGTGCATGTAGATGAACAGATTGCAGGAGAGAGGCTCCTTGTACTAGGCAATTCAATAATTAGGAATACAGAGAAATGGATTTGTGATGCACATGATAACCGTATGGTGACTTGCCTGCCAGGTGCAAAAGTTGCAGACATCACAAGAAATCTAGATAGATTGTTAGAGAGAACTGGGAACGAGCCAGTTGTCATGGTACACGTTGGTACCAATGATGTTGGGAAGGCCAAGCGGTCTGTCCTGGAAGCCAAATTCAGGTTGTTAGGAAGAAGATTGAAGTCCTGGGCTTCCAAGGTAGCATTTTCAGAAGTGCTGCCTGTCCCTCGCGCAGGACCTACCAGGCAGGCAGAGCTCAGAAGCCTCAATGCGTGGATGAGGCGGTGGTGTCGAGAGGAGGGTTTCAGATTTGTCAGGAACTGGAGAACATTTTAGGACAAGCCAAATCTGTTCAGGAGGGATGGGTTGCATTTAAACCATGATGGGACCAGATTGCTGGCACTCAACATCAAAAAGGCTGCAGAGCAGCTTTTAAACTGATAACTGGGGGAAAGCCGACAGGAGCTGGGCAGCATCCGGTTCGGGAAAGTGTGTACTTGAGTAGTGAGGAGGATGCAAAAATTACTGAGCAGAGCAAGGAGCTAGTCACTAGCATTCTAGCAGAAGGATGCAAGAGGCAGTCTAACAATGCAACTGGACACAAAAGACTGTGTCAGAAAAGCATATATAAATGCTTGTATACAAATGCCAGAAGCCTCCGGAACAAAATAGGGGATCGGGAATAATTAGCAATAGATAAGAATATTGATATTATTGGTATCACTGAAACCTGGTGGACGGATGATAACCAATGGGATACAGTTATCCCAGGTTACAAAATGTACAGGAAGGATAGGAAGGGGCAAATGGGAGGTGGTGTGGCCTTGTATGTCAAAGAAGTGATAAAATCGTATGAATTGGAATATCTAGGTGATTTGGAGTCACCATTAGAAGCTCTGTGGGTAAGAGTACCAGGCCACAAGGATGGTCTAACAGTAGGCATATACTATCGGCCTCCGACCCAAACTCTTGAGGGAGACTGGCAGTTGGAGAATGTTGTAAAGGAGGCATCCAAGAAGGGAAGCCTGGTTATAGTGGGGGACTTCAATTACCCTCACATAGACTGGGTGAACTGTTGTTCAGCACATGATAAAGAGATAAAGTTCCTAGATATGCTAAATGATTGTTCCCTCGGACAGATGGTTGAAGACCCAACTAGAGGTACAAGAATCCTTGACTTGATCCTGAGTAATACTCAGGATCTGGTGCAAGATGTTAATGTGACTGATCCAATAGGGAACAGTGACCACAACTCAATTATGTTTAACTTGATCATAGACCGCAATTCACTGATAAAATCTAACACAGAGACCTTAAATTTTCAAAAAGGAAATGTCCCAAAGTTGAGGAAACTAGTAAAAAAGAAGCTGAAAGGGAAAATTGAGAGAGTCCAAACACTCCAAGAGGAGTTTACAAAAACAATAACAGAGGCTCAATTGGAATGCATACCCAAAAGGAAAAAGGGCACTGCCAGGTCCAAGAGGACTCCAATGTGACTTACAGGAGCTGTTCGGGAAGTGATCAAGAGCAAGAAAAGCTCATTTAGAAGATGGAAGGCTTGTCCGAATGAGGACAGCAGGCAGAAACATAAATTCTGGCAGAACAAATGCAAGGCAACAATCAGGAAAGCAAAGCAAGACTTTGAGGAGCGTATAGCTAAAAATACTCAGAGAAATAACAAAGACTTCTTTAAGTACATTAGAAGTAAGAACCCAACTAGGAAGGCCATTGGACCATTAGATGACAATGGAAGGCAAGGGGTTATTAAAGAGGAAACAGAGATTGCAGAGAGACTCAATGAATTCTTTGCTTCAGTATTCACTGAAGAAGACAGAGGCCACATGCCCAAAACAGAGCCTATCTTCGTAGGGAGGGAAACCGAAGAATTAAGCCAGATAGAAATAACCAGGGAGGAGGTCCTTGCATGTCTTGTTAAACTAAACACTAACAAATCACCAGGACCAGATGGCATCCATCCACGAGTTCTCAGGGAACTTAAAGATGAAATTGCTGATCTCCTAGCCAAAATATATAATCTTTCCCTCAAATCAGGCTTTGTGCCTGATGACTGGAAGGTAGCGAATGTAACACCAATTTTCAAAAAAGGATCCAGGGGTGATCCAGGAAATTACCGACCTGTCAGTTTGACATGTGTCCCAGGTAAATGATGGAAACCATCCTAAAAGACAGAATTAATAGGCACATAGAAGAGAAGGCGCTACTAAAGGAGAGCCAACATGGCTTTTGCAAGGGCAAATCATGCCTCACTAATCTGTTGGAATTTTTTGAGAGTGTCAACAAGCATGTGGATAAGGGGGATCCAGTTGACATTGTTTATCTGGACTTTCAGAAGGCTTTTGACAAGGTCTCACACCAAAGGCTCTTGAATAAACTTACCAGTCATGGAATAAAGGGACAGGTCTTGTCCTGGATCAGCAACTGGCTAAGGGACAGGAAACAGAGGGTAGCACTAAATGGACACTTCTCCAAGTGGAGGGAAGTAAAGAGTGGGGTCCCCCAAGGTTCAGTACTGGGACCCCTGCTTTTCAACCTCTTCATAAATGATCTAGAGGTAGGAGTAAAAAGCAAGGTAGCCAAATTTGCTGACGACACTAAATTATACAGGGTAGTGAAAACTGTGAGAGATTGTGAGGAGCTCCAGAGGGATCTCTTGACACTGGGGGAGTGGGCAAAACAGTGGCAAATGAGTTTCAACATTAGTAAGTGCAGAGTGATGCATGTTGGGGCAAAGAACCCCAATTACATTTATAAACTGATGGGGTCTGAACTCTCTGCGACAAACCAGGAAAGGGACCTTGGTGTCCTGGTGGACAACTCAATGAAGGTGTCAACCCAGTGTGCCTCAGCAGTGAAAAAAGCAAACTCAATGCTAGGGATCATTAGGAAGGGTATAGAAAATAAGTCAGCAAGTGTCATTTTGCCTCTTTATAAATCTATGGTGAGGCCCCATCTGGAATACTGTGTACAGTTCTGGTCGCCATACCTCCAGAAGGATATTATGGAGCTGGAAAAAGTGCAGAGGAGGGCAACCAGAATGATTAGGGGACTGGAACACCTTCCTTACCATCTGAGGCTGCAACGGTTGGGCCTCTTCACTCTTGAACGACGACGTCTAAGAGGTGACCTGATTGAAGTTTATAAAATCATGCACGGTGTGGACAAAGTAGATAAGGAAAAACTGTTTTCCCTATCGCATAACACTAGAACTAGGGGACACTCCATGAAACTTTTGGGTACTAGTTCTCAAACAAATAAGAGAAAGTACTTTTTCACCCAGAGGATTACTGGTCTATGGAACTCCCTGCCAGAAGAAGTGGTGACAGCTGTCAGTCTTGACAGCTTTAAGAAAGGAGAAGACAAGTTCATGGAGGACAAGGGTATCAATGGCTATAATTATGGATACTTAAGGACAACCTCCGGGTTGGAGAGATAGGCAGGATATCTCTCAATATCATTTCCAGGGAATCCTAAGCAGGTGAAGGCATCTGCTTGGGAATACCCTGAAGGAAATGGTGAGCCACTGTGTGAGACAGAATGCTGGACTGGATGGGCTGTGGCCTGTTCCAGCAAGGCTGTTCTTATGTTCTTATGTTCTAACTATGTTTTGAGTTACAATTTTTTTGTAATACGAAATGTCCCAGAGAACACGTTAAATTTGTAACTTGAGATACCACTGTATGTACTAAATCCAAAATAATTGTGCTAATAGTACACAGAATTAGTAATGGCAAACCAAATGCATGTGAGGCAAAGTGTGGTGTTTATAGGTTCACTTCCACATATGTGGATTACCTGTCCAAAGGAGAATCATTTCTACGTGACATAATTAACTGGTTATAGAACAGCGATCAGAAAAATGAACTCCAAATGGAACAGTATTGCTATTTCCACAATTTAGTGGAAGGAAAAATATTACAGTAATACCCCGCGTAACATTAAAGCTTGGTTCCACAAGCTTTAACGTTATGCGGTTTTTAATGTTGTGTGATACATTTATCGCACAACGTTAAACTAAAGCCCACGGTGGCCGCTTTGAGTTGGGAAGGGCAGGGGGAACCCAGCACCAGCCAGGGCAGCTTCTAGGCATACACCCTGCCCTTGAAGTCAAAGCTGCCACCATTGGCTTGCCTTCCACTATCCGCTTTTGCTTAGGAAGGGCCAGGGAGAGGGCCTAGAAGCTGCCCTGGCTGGCGCTGGGTCCCCCCCCCCCCCGGCCCTTCCCAACTCAAAGCGACCCAATCCCCGATTGGTTGATACAGATTCCCTCCTCGGAAAGGGAACCGGGGGATTGGACGCTTGGGTCAATGGACGCACCTCTGGAGACCTAAGCCCCCAAGCCTGCAGAGCTGGTCTCTGCCTGGGAAGGCGCTTCCCAGCCGGAGAGCAGCCCTGCAGTCTTTGGGGCAGAGATCTATGGAGCAAATTTCAGGGGAAACGCAATGCATTGCACAACGTTAACTTAACGTTGTGTGATGCAAATTTTCCCTCAGATTTCCTAACGTTATGCGGTTTTAACGTTGTACAGTGCACACGTTATCTGGGGTATTGCTGCATCTAATAAAGAAATGGTGATTACTCAAGGGTTTTTCCATTTAGCGATAAATAAAAATTGCCCAGAAGAAGGCACAAGATCTCTCCTTTCAAAGATTCTGGAGCAGAACATGACCAACAGTATTAATGAGGAAATGGACCAATCAAGCTAGAATGCCAAGAGGAGAAATAAAACAAGATAATTTTACTTGAGCATTTTTGGTTCATGTTACTGAGTTAAGTAAGGAGACAAGAGCATTGAGAAACCTTGTGCAATGCTGGTCCAAGGCATTTTAAAATAAATATGGATTTGGGCAGTTTGTGATATTATAACGACAGCTGAAATTTTTTCAAATGGTAGCCATGTTAGTCTGTGTTTAAAGCACATCAGAGAGTAAACAAAAGAACAAAAAACATTGTGGACATTCCAAGAAAACCTCAACACACACACAGGACCTCCCAGATAACACCATCTTAGTCACAATGGATGTACACCCACACGAAGAGGGACTACAAGCATTCAAGAACAACATTCAAAATGAAGTTGAAGCCCAAACAGTCACTACCAGGTACAACTTTGTACTTACACATAACTACTTCACCTTCAACAATAAAACCTACCTCCAGATCTATGCAACTGCCATGGGTACTCGCATGGCTCCACAATATGCTAATATATTCATGGCTGATCTAGTATCCACCTGCTAGGTGGACCATGACATGTTCCCTCTGCTTTCACCTTGCCCAAGGGATCTGACAGAGGAGGCTTTGGTGAGTTTTAATCCTGACCTAACATCAGTATAAGAGATGGGCAACATTGCCTAGTTAGACCACTCAAGCACCCGCTAGGTGAGAGCTTTGTTGTGGCACAGGGGGCTTGAGCGGTCTAACTTGGCAATGTTGCCCATCTCTTGTCAATGACGTTAGGCTGGGACTCAAACTCACCAAAGCCTCCTCCGTCGGATTCCTTGGGCAAGGTGAAAGCATCACGTACACGTCACACTCCGCCTAGTTAGTGGGTAACGTGATATCTTAATGGCTAAAAACCTACATACAAATGAACTTGATTACTCAGGTCCATTTGCATGTGTAGAATGCCGCCCTGAGTCGGGTTTGCCTGATTGGGCGGCATAGAAATTTGAACCATAAAATAAATAAATAAATGTCATCACAGAGACGTCTACTAATGGCACAGATTCAACTGAATAATGACTCCAAGGTATCAAGGATCTAGAACAGGGGTTCCCAACCTATTTACACTGTGGGACAGACCATGCCCACCCGGACAACTGAGCAGGCCAAACTGGTTGTTCCCTCAGCCTAAATGCTGCTGTAAAACATGCCCGTGGCTGGCAAAATGTGTTTACAACAGCTGCGGGTGCATTTACGGCTGTCGTAAATGTGTCTGCTTCTGCTTTTGGTGTGGCGGTGGCGGCACAGGCCACATGAAATGGTGCCACATGTCAGGGCTGGCCCATAGGCTGTCGGTTGGGAACCCCTGATCTAGAACAATGTTTTCTTAACTACCGTACTTATATGCCACTTATCTATTTGAGGTACATTGGTGACATATTTTTGATCTGGACGCATGAAAAGAAACCCTAGAGAAATTCCACCAGGATTTAAAGAATTTTCATCCAAATAATAAACTCCACTTGGACCAGTATACACTAAAAGTAAATTTCCTAGACACCACTGTGAAACTTCAAAATGGATACCTCAGTACCACACTCTATCACAACCCAGATACATCTACCTGTATGACTCCAGCTTCCATCCAGAACACACAACAAATTCCACTGTCTTAGCCAGGCTCTCAGGTACTACCACATCTGCTCAGACCCACAAGACAGAGGCACCAAGCTCAAGGATCTACAAAATACATTTCTCAAACTACAATACTGATCTGATGTAGTTAAAGAACAAATCAACCAGGCAAGATGAATACTGAGAAAAAAGCTACTATAAGAGAGGCCCAGAAGAGAAAGCAACCGAACACTGATGGTTGTCACTACTTGTAATTTCTTGCTTGGCAGGAGCTGGGACAGAAAGGGGAGTTCACTCAGCTGTGCAGCAATCAGGTCTCAAACTGACCTACCAACCTTCTAAATATCAAGTTTAGCCTCTTAACCACTAAAGCCACTGCAGTCCCTGTCACTTTCAGTCCACAACTAAAACCTCTCACATGCATATTGAACTCATCATGAACAAGAATACTTCACTCTCTCTTGGTGACAGGCTTTTACTTGCTTACAGACAGACAGGTCCCTCCAATCTCAAGCAACTATGGACACTCAACCTGCAGCCGATGACAGAGTTTCTCCCCCAGTATTTTGCCTTACATCACCACCCAGGGAGGTCGGGGGAAGTTGAAACAGTGTAGATCGGGTCCCCCGACTCTCCCAGAGGCGGCAGAGAGCCTGAAATGGGTGAAAAAAACTGTCATCAACTGCAGATTTTGCCTTGCAGCAGCACCCAGGGAGGTCGGGGAGGTTAGAAACAGTGCAGATCGGGTCCCCCGACTCTCCCAAAGGCAGCAGGGGCGGCGGAGAGCCTGAAATCGGTGAAAAAACTCTGTCGGCAGCTTGTGGAACCACCTGGGGAGGTTGGAAACAGCGCAGATCGGGTCCCCTGACTCTCCCAGAGACAGCAAGAGCAGCGGAGAGCCAGAAATAGGTGGGAGGAAAAAAACTCCGTCATTGGCTGCACATTTTGCCTTGCAGCGGCACCCAGGGAGGTTGGGGGAGGTTGAAAACAGCACAAATCAGGTCCCCTGACCTCTCCTAGAGACAAAAGGGGTGGCGGAGACCGAAATGGGCAAAAAAAACCTCCATTGTCAGCTGCAGATAAAATTCACCAAACAGCGTGGAAAAGGTAGGGAGATCGCGACCCCGAGGCAGACCCAGAAGAAGGTGGAGATAACATCAAAGAAATATAGCAAGAACATCAAATAACATCAGTAGAGGCCACTAGAGGGGCTAGAACAAGAACCTTGCATTTCCCTCAACACCCAGAGGTAAAAGAGGAGATAAAAAAGAAGGGAGAGAATCTGACAAAAATGTTATTTTTAAGAGCTGTATTAGATTGGATTAATCTTATTCCTCTTATCTTGCCCTAGTTTGAGCTAAATTTAATATGCTTCAAGAATGCTTAATTGTTGTTTTAAGTATGACAAGATTGGAACAATTTCTCAAAGTGGTGGAGAATAGAGAGCAACAATCTGTCAGGGCATGGAAGTTGACTGAGACTATTCTAAAATGAACTGGCAAAAAGATCACAGCATTCGTACGAGTGACCTTTGAGGAAACTCCCAGCTTGGCACTTTTCGGATGGGTAGAAACCCCACGTTATGTTTGCTGGCTAGGAGATCCAGCCTATCTAGAAACTGCCAGAAAGGGGGAAGATAGGTGTCATGGTAATACTTTTACTGAAGCCTTTTTTCCTCCCTGCATGGTCCAAACTCTGAATCACAGGGTCTTCGTGAATCACCAACCAAGCTCTAAATACTCCACCAGAAAAGGCCAGGCTAAACCAATGAAGAGAAAAGCCAAGGCCTTCTACTGGATGGAGCAACACTGGGAGAATGTATCCCATCAGGATACGATTCTGGCTGGACTGTCAGGAAGTCAACACACTTTGAAGCCAAATCTGAAGAACTAAACGTTTGAGATCCAGATATGGAAGGGTCAGAAAAGAACTCAACTTTCTGCTGTGTAGCTGCTAGAAAAAGTGACTAAGGGAAACCCAAGGGGAGTTGCTGTTGTTGTGATTCCCCCATTCCAGAATCTTCGCTAGTGCTACCTGGGAACCTTGAGCTCTTCAGATGTGGATGATGAACCACAATTGTCACCAAGGTTCTGAGCTCAGCACTTCAGGAGGGCTGCCCAATCTGGCACTACTTATTCCATCGTGGCTTAGTAGGATTGGGGACATCGTGAAATCATTTTCATCACAGTCATTATCATTACCAGTCATTACTGCAAAGTTTAGCGTTAGCCAGAGACAGTGAGGGCCTTACCGAGAGAGGATGCCATTTGCCATGTCTCCTCCATGACTTCCTTGTGCAGGGCTACCTGGTCAGGATCCAGCAGTGCCAACTCCTCTGGAGTAAAGTACACAGCCACCTTCTCAAATAACATTGGAATCTAAATGAAAAGAGGGAGGGAAGTAAGTGTCCCTCATACTTTCATAATAATAAGCTCCTAAATCCAAAATATCTAAAGAGAAGTGGCTGGACCTTAGGACCTATAACAACAACAAGAACAACAATAATAATAATAAGGAGGAGGAGTCCAGATCTTGTGGGACTTTAAAATTCGACAGACGTTTGCCTCACAACACACCTGATATAACTGTTGTGGAAAAGAAGAAGGTCTGGTTTATTGACATTGCTATATCAGGAGAGACACAAATTGGAGACAAACAACTGGAGAAAATCACAAAATATTGTAATTTGCAAATTGAAGTTGAGGGAAAAAAATCTGCTGTTGTACCCATAGTGATCAGAGCCCTTGGAGCAATACCTAAAGGACTCCCTAGATACTTGGAAATTTTTGACTTATCGGACTTGAACATCCTAACTCTCCAAAAAACTACTCTACTAGGAACTTCATATATACTCAGACATTACCTTAACAGTTCTTAGGTCCTTGGTAATTTTTGGTGGAGGTTTTAATGTTTTTTTAAAATGTGATTGGTTTTATTTTCTGTGAGCCACCCAGAGTCTTTGAAGTTGGGCGGCAATATAAATCAGAAAAATAAATAAATAAAAATAACTGTTAATTTTATTCCAGTCCTCGACTGTGAACCAAATGGTTGATTTGTATAATTTTATTATTTTGTGTCAGAAATTATTCTGGGTTGAAAGGATTTTTGCTGGAAAAACTCCACTCAGGGGACGCCTGAATGAGGCTACCCTAGGACCTTCCTTATCTTCTAGGATTAAACTTTCATGGACGGTCGTCCCAGCCTTTCTGATAGAGGTCAAGATTACCAAGATCTACCAGTCCCCTTGGCTGCCTGCTCCCTCTGGGAAGAGAGGCCTCCGAATCCCATTTGAGGGAAAGGGCTAAGAGTGGCCTGCCTGCCCTGCAAGCATCCTGGAGGCATTTAAGGAGAGAAACAGGATGTAAGGCTTGATCAGCCTTTGGTTGGATCGAGAATGGCTCCTCAGACACTCATGGCTTTTCCACTAGAAGTAAAGGCAGATTTATTCATAATGAGAGAATAGAGGAATATAACTCCTTCTCTCCCCATAATCACTTCTGGAAATAGTAAAACAACTCACAGATCTTAGTGCATTCCTCAAAACAGAAGAGAATCAAGATCCTTTTCCATTTGCAACAGTCTTGCTATTCTCTACCTGAAGAAGACTATGTCATATCAGCTACTCTATACAAACATTAAAAAGGAATGGCCAGATGAATTCAAGACTAAAATGCTTAAACTAACATGAAACACAGGAATCTTTTAACCCCCTTCCTCGTACCTGATCTGCTTCCGCTCCGTCACAAGGAAGAGATGATGGAATACCGACTTTTGACAACCTTCCAGTCCCTGTGGGAAAGAACAAGAGGGAGGGAGGCAGTCTTGTAAGCTGCTCTCAAAATTAGATCATCCCTAAATGTTTGCTAAAATCAAAACCTCTCAACACAAAAGGATTCACTTACTAGTAGTAGGAATTGGGTCCTAGACTCTAATAGGTGTCCCTCGGGAGAGTGTTTTGAAATTTCAAGAGAGGGTCAACTCTGCAAGATGTTTTACTGAGTAGAGAAACATTAGCAATAGCTAGGAATACTACAGTCAGGATTTCTTCAACATGTTGGGAAGTACTTTTCTCTACTTCACAGCATCTTGGAGAAGAGCAAGGGCACCAAATTTTCTCTACTCCCTGGCTGTAATTGCAAACTAATGAGAGATCAGGGGACAGGTTGCTTTGGAAAACTGAAATTTAGAAAACTGGGTAGAAATTTGGATTACCAAATCCCCCCAGCCCAAAAGAGTCAGGGAAGAAAAACATACACAGACCCTCCTTTGCTTTCATGCATGCAGGAAAGTAATAAAACTTACTCTTCTAACACTAATCCTTACCTATCAAGTTGGCACCTTCCTCGTTGCCTTGACTGGGCTCAAACTCTGGTTTCTCCACCACGGTGAAATCAGACTGAACTTCTACAGAGAGATTTCTCATCTGAGATTCGATGAGGTCAAAAAAGATAGTAAAAAGACAGAGAACAACCTGAATGGATAAGGATGGGACTTGGGTAATATGGTAATTATCTGAATGAATCAATCTCACCTCTGCCCGACTCAGAGCCAGGAAACCTTCGGCCAGGTCCACTCTCACCTCTGCTTGACTCAGAGCCAGGAAACCTTCGGCCAGGTCCACCGCCTGGGAAGTGGTTTCCACTCCGAATTTCCTCACCCATCTTGACATCTCCAGTGGGAGGATGTTCAGGAACTGCTCCAGGATCACCAGGTCCAGCATCTGAGCTTTGGTGTGTCGCTCTGGCCTGAGCCACTGGCGGCAAAGCTGGTGGAGTCGAGTGCAAACCTGGCGAGGACCATCAGCCTCCTGGTAGGAGAATTCATGGAACCGTTGCTGCTGTGTCTCTGAATACTCAAGCATCTTCTCATACAAGACATCTGGCCCTGTCCTTTCCCAGGGTGGGCCATGGCTTCCTCTGCTGATCACATCAGGGTCCCTTCCTGACCTTTGGCCTGTGGTTGGTCCATCTATCATTGTATTCTCAATCCAAGGATGCCTCCAAGGGAATCTCTTTCCCTCCTGTTGGGGAAAGGTGGACTTCAGAGATCCCACAGCTGGAGCTCTGCAAAGGCAAGACAACCCATGTTAGGATGTTGAAGGTTAAGTAAAAATGCAACAACATATCTTGCTTATTGCGTTTAATATGCTTTGTTTCTTTCTTACTTAGCTTAATTACTGTTATCTCATAACACTGTTCCCTGCTTTCTTCAGGCAGAGTGCCACATGAGTGGCAAGTTCTTTTCCTGACCATCTCTGCCTGGAATTCCGGAACTGGAACAGAAGAAAGCTCGTCATTATGACATAATTCCTTCCCACCGCACCTATTAACTGCATGACAGAGCTCTGTCCCAGCTCCTGCTACCTAGCAGTTCAAAAGCAAGAAATTGGAAGTAGATAAATAAGTACCACTTCAGTGGGAAAGTTAACATCCTTCCATGTGTCTAGTCATGCCTGCCACATGTCCACAGAAATGTCTGCAGACGCAGACAGCACGGGCTCTTTGACTATACGTGACGATCAGCACTGAACACTAGAGTTGGATACTACTGGCTTTCCAGCAAGGACTACCTTTATCTTTACGCACTTTTGGAAATATGACTTATATAAATACATAAATATGCATATATAAATTAAAATGATATCAAATTTTGATTCCTCCCCCACCCCATCATACTGAAAGCCCAGAGAAAAGAGCCCTGGCCCTTCCCCACTTTGGCACCTTCAGACATTCTTGGGCAAGACCCGTGTCTGTAGAGAGAGGGGGCTATGCGGATCTTTTTCCTTGGGGGGCAACGGAGCTGGACCCTCTTTCTGGGTCTCCTCTCCTGCACATCCCTACGGGGCAAGGTGTGTGTATGGGTGGGGTCCCTTCCCTCACCTGGGCTTCCCTCCCCAGAAAAGAAAAGGAAAGGAAATAGCTCTCCTCTTCCCTCCAACCTCTGCCCCCCCCCCCTTTCCTCCTTTTGGGGACGGGGAGAGAAAAAGGACGGACCGGAAGGGAGGCTTTTTGGAAAGGGACCAATTCCTTTCAGGAGTGGGACTGGCAAAGAGACGTAAAGAAACGCCCCCTTCCGGTCTCCTTCCCTTCTAGGAACAACAACTCGGTGCTCTTAACCCCGTATATTCTTGTTTTTGTGCCGTATCCGATTCCGAATAGTGGCGATCATCTGCCTTGACACCCTCCTTAGTACCATTGATCCCCCTCCCCCGCGAGAGTCACTTTCTGGTCCTGAGCCTTTTTGGCACACAAAGTCTTCCGTAATTCGAGCCCATAAATAGTGAAGGGAAATCTAGGGGATCCACTGTCCCTTTATTGGGGTGGTGTGTGTGTGCGTGCGTGCGTGTGAGAGAGAGATAATCCTATCACCGTGATGGCGAACCTTGGCATTCCAGATGTTCTTGGACTTCAATTCCCAGAAGCCCAAGCACCCTGTGAATACACACGAATGGGTTTACTGCAAGCCTGCGCTGCCCTCGTCGCTCCCGGAAGCGGAAGTAAAACGCGCCCGTACGGTTAAGACTCTTCCGGGTTAACTCTTCCTCCGTAGGGGCGCGTTTTACTTCCGCTTCCGGGAGCGACGAGGGCAGCAAGGGTCCGATGAATCGCAGCAAACCCATTCGTGTGGATTCACAGGGGGCTTGGACTTCTGGGAATTGAAGTCCAGGAACATCTGGAGTGCTAGGGTTCGCCATCACAGATCTAGGGGATCCCTTGTCCCTTCCTTTGTGGGGACGGGGTGTGTGAGAGAGAGAATCCTATCACATTAGATGGACTTCTGCAGGGGGAGAAGATGCTGGGCCTCTAGGCGGGACAGAGTCATCTCTTCTGAGCTCTGGAGCCATATTTGTTCAATTCTATAGTCTTGAAAGCAATGATATATGACAATGAACCTTTGGCTTTAACACGGGGTAACAACCTTTTTAATTTGGGGGCTGGGTCATGCTCATTCAGACAGTTGAGGTGACTGGACTGCGCCCCCCCCCCCCCCCCCGCTGTAAACACTGCCATAAAATACATCCATGACTGCTGTAAATGGTGGCAGGAGTGAGTGGGTGGGCCAGATGATTTGGTGCTGTGGGAAAATCTGACCCACACACCATAACTTGCCGACCCCTGCTTTAACACCTGCAGAAGAAAAATGGCTGCAAGTAGTAACAGAATATGTAACAAACAAATTCAGTCTTCTAGCTAGTGATCTCTTTTATGAAAGGTCCATCATCATCCCCACACACACACACTATCTCTTCTCCCAGGTAACCCATGGATGCAGAGTCTGGCAGCCTGGCACCAACCCACACTTGTGGCCCTTGGTTGTCCATGTGCAGAAAAGCAGATAGGAGGAACAAAGATTCCCCACCAAGAGGCTGGAGGAGCTCTTCTTTGGGAGCCTTTCCCATTCAGAGCCCACAGGACCCTGATCATTGCGTGGATGAGGCGGTGGTGTCGAGAGGAGGGCTTCAGATTTGTCAGGAACTGGAGAACATTTTGGGACAAGCCAAATCTGTTCAGGAGGGATGGGTTGCATTTAAACCATGATGGGACCAGATTGCTGGCACTCAACATCAAAAAGGCTGCAGAGCAGCTTTTAAACTGATAACTGGGGGAAAGCCGACAGGAGCTGGGCAGCATCCGGTTCGGGAAAGGGTGTACTTGAGTAGTGAGGAGGATGCAAAAATTACTGAGCAGAGCAAGGAGCTAGTCACCAGCACTCTAGCAGAAGGATGCAAGAGGCAGTCTAACAATGCAACTAGACTCAAAAGACTGTATCAGGAAAGCATATATAAATGCTTGTATACAAATGCCAGAAGCCTCCGGAACAAAATAGGGGAGCTGGAATACTTAGCAATAGATAAAAATATTGATATTATTGGTATCACTGAAACCTGGTGGACGGATGATAACCAATGGGATACAGTTATCCCAGGCTACAAACTGTACAGGAAGGATAGGAAGGGGCAAACAGGAGGTGGTGTAGCCTTGTATGTCAAAGAAGTGATAAAATCGTATGAATTGGAATATCTAGGTGATTTGGAGTCACCATTAGAAGCTCTGTGGGTAAGAGTACCAGGCCACAAGGATGGTCTAACAGTAGGCATATACTATCGGCCTCCAACCCAAACTCTTGAGGGAGACTGGCAGTTGGAGAATGTTGTAAAGGAGGCATCCAAGAAGGGAAGCCTGGTTATAATGGGGGACTTCAATTACCCTCACATAGACTGGGTGAACTGTTGTTCAGCACATGATAAAGAGATAAAGTTCCTAGATATGCTAAATGATTGTTCCCTGGGACAGATGGTTGAAGACCCAACTAGAGGTTCAATAATCCTTGACTTGATTCTGAGTAATACTCAGGATCTGGTGCAAGATGTTAATGTGACTGATCCAATAGGGAACAGTGACCACAACTCAATTATGTTTAACTTGATCATAGACCGCAAGTCACTGATAAAATCTAACACAGAGACCTTAAATTTTCAAAAAGGAAATTTCCCAAAGATGAGGAAACTAGTAAAAAAGAAACTGAAAGGGAAAATTGAGAGAGTCCAAACACTCCAAGAGGCATGGAGGCTGTTTACAAAAACAATAACAGAGGCCCAATTGGAATGCATACCCAAAAGAAAAAAGGGCACTGCCAGGTCCAAGAGGACTCCGATGTGGCTTACAGGAGCTGTTCGGGAAGTGATCAAGAGCAAGAGAAGCTCATTTAGAAGATGGAAGGCTTGTCCAAATGAGGACAGCAGGCAGAAACATAAATTCTGGCAGAACAAATGCAAGGCAACAATCAGGCAAGCAAAGCAAGACTTTGAGGAGCGTATAGCTAAAAATACTCAGAGAAATAACAAAGACTTCTTTAAGTACATTAGAAGTAAGAACCCAACTAGGAAGGCCATTGGACCATTAGATGACAATGGAAGGCAAGGGGTTATTAAAGAGGAAACAGAGATTGCAGAGAGACTCAATGAATTCTTTGCTTCAGTATTCACTGAAGAAGACAGAGACCACATGCCCAAAACAGAGCCTATCTTCGTAGGGAGGGAAACCGAAGAATTAAGCAAGATAGAAATAACCAGGGAGGAGGTTTTGGTGTATGAAGACCAAGACACAGGACACAGCCTCGGGCTGGGTTAACTCAGGTTTATTGCATCGTGGACAGAGGGAACATGAGGTGATGGCGGATCGATAGCTCTTTTTATACAGCAGTAATACATTTGAACGTGGTGCCATGGTAGCCCATTGGCTACTGCCTGCGTGACGTCATTGCGAGTCACGCCCTTCTTGTCCAGGTGTAGGTAGTGGCGGGAAAGCTTCCCGCGCTGTTGCCTTTGATGAGTTCGGACCAAGAGAGCTTGGACGCTCGCTGCTGCCAGCTGGTGGTCATTAGCTCGCGTCCTATTACAGGGTTTATATGATACAGCTGAAGGTTACATTGTTGCTATAGGCAAGGTTACATTGGCTCCGATACATTGTAATCCATGTGGAAGGAAAACCATTAGAACACAACACCCCTCCCCCCTAGGATGAGACAAAGTCTCGAGCCCCCACTCAAACACACTCCCCCCCTAGGAGACAAAGTCTCTCAGCCAAGATGGCTTATTTCGAACACGCTGGGGTCTCGATGCGGGCTGCCTTTGCCCGGGTTTGCTACCTTCTCTTTGTCCCCTGGTTTCCTGCCCTGTAATTGGAGAGGGAGACTCGTTAGTGACTTGCCGCGGCTCCGCGGCGTTGTCGGGAGGTGTGCTCTCTCTTAGGGAAGAACCGGGGGCACTGGGGACTAACGAAAAACCCCTCTTCTCGCTTGGATGGGTGGGGGAACACTCCTGAAAAACCCCCCGGCTCGCAAAACCAAAACCAAAATTACATTCGGGGGCAGCGGTCGCGAATTCCTCTCCCCCTTCCCCGGCCTCTGATGGAACTGGTTTATCAAAAGGATATGAGTCGGGGCCGCTGCTTCTTCCTTCCCCCCTTGCTTGGGACTGTTGTCCGCTGATGTCTCCCCCTTGGGCTAAGCGGGTGGGGGAGAACCCTAACGCTGAATCCTGTTGATGAGCCCCACTGTCTGGTACGCTCACTCGGTGCCTCAGCTGGTCCGCGTGCCTCCTCCAGAGGAGACCTGTGCTGGTCTCGACCCGGTACGACACTGGCCCCGTCTGTTCTACTACCGTCCCCGGCACCCAGGCTGGCCCTGCGCTGGCATAGTTTCTACAGTGAACAGGGTCGCCGGCGGCGAATCCTTTCGAGACTGCCAGCCCTATGTTTTTTCCCTTCTCCTCGACTCTCGTCGGGTCTAGCCTGGACAGAATCGTGGTCAGTTTTCGCCGCATCAAGAGCTCTGCCGGCGAGTAACCTGACGCTAAGGGGGTCACCCTATACGCTAATAAGAACTGACATACTTGGTGATTTAGGTCCCCCGGGCCCATGCGCCGAAGCGCATCCTTTGTTGTACGCACCAACCGTTCCACTTGGCCATTCGTGGCCGGGTGAAACGGTGCGGATGTGACATGCCGAATTGCGTTTGCCGCCATGAATGCTCCGAACTCCGAGGAGGTGAAGCAACTCGCGTTATCGCTGACTAACGTGTCGGGTAAACCGAACGTGGAAAAGACTCTCCGTAGCTGGCTAATTGTCGTGGCGGAGGACGTGCTCTTTACTGGGATAACCTCCAGCCACTTGGAGAACGCATCCACCACCAGGAGAAACATGGTTCCTCGGAATGGGCCAGCGAAATCTATGTGTACTCTGGACCACGGCCCCCTTGCTGCGTCCCATTCCCTATGCGGGAGGCGAGCCTCCTCTGGACGGGATCCCTGACATGCCTCACAAGTGCCGACCATGTGCTCAATGTCCGCGTCCAGTTGTGGCCACCAAAAATAACTGCGGGCCAGCGCTTTCGAACGAACGATCCCCGGGTGGCTGACGTGCAGCAGTTTGAGCACCCTCGGCCGCATGGATGTAGGGACCACCACCCGTT
This sequence comes from Bradypodion ventrale, assembly GCA_035047345.1. Taxonomy (NCBI): domain Eukaryota; kingdom Metazoa; phylum Chordata; class Lepidosauria; order Squamata; family Chamaeleonidae; genus Bradypodion; species Bradypodion ventrale. The sequence goes on from JAWDJE010000002.1 coordinate 374,701,792, forward strand.
GGCCCCACAACAGGCACCCCCTTTCTAGGGACAGCTCTAGCTTTTTCCGAAAGAATGTGTCGAATTCCGTGCTCGGGGACGATGCCGGCCACCCCTTCTGTACCCATGAGCTAACTTTTTCCAGCGTTTTGTCCTTGCCTGTCGCCCTAGCAATATCGGCTGGTACTAGTGGGGGTGCGTCCAAGACCTCGATTAGCAACACCTGGCGGTCTCTGTCTACTCTAGCCTTTTGGTCATCCGACAGGGGCAAAGGGGATCTCGAAAGTGCATCAGCATGGCTGATCTCCTTTCCGGGCCGGTACTCCAACTCGTGTTGGTATGCGTTGAGAAAGATAGCCCAACGCAGCATTCTCGGGGATAGGATCTGCGGCGTGGGCTTGCTTGCCGTGAAGATCCCTAACAGGGGCTTGTGATCCGTTACAATTTTAAACGGGCGGCCATACAGAAAATCATGGAACTTTTTGGTCCCCGCTACTATGGCTAATGCCTCCCTGTCGGTTTGTGCGTAATTTCGCTCTGCTTGGGACAGGGACCTTGAATAAAACGCAACCGGGGCCTCCCTTCCGTCATCCAACACGTGGCAAAGCACCGCCCCCACCCCCACCGGTGATGCATCGCAGACTAATACCACCGGCCGTTTGGGGTCGAAATGCGTTAGAATTGCGTCAGAAGTCAAGAGTTGCTTTAGCTCTTTGAATGCCCTCTCGTGCTCGTCACCCCACATCCATGTCTCCTCCTTTTTAAGCAACCGATGAAGCGGTTCGGCTACGGACGCTTTCCGCGGAAGGAATGTATGGTAAAAATTGAGGAGCCCCAGGAATGACTGTAGCTCGGTTTTGGATGTGGGGCGAGGGGCCTTCTTGATGGCTGCCACTTTGGATTTGGATGGCCTAATACCCTCGGGTGTGATTCGGAACCCTAAAAACTCGACCTCGGTTTCGAAAAAGACACATTTGTCCTTCCTCAGTCTCAGCCCCGCTTTCTCGAACACAGTTAGTACTTTGTCCAATCTTTTTGCCAGTTCGGCCTCACTCCCCCCTGTTATCAACACGTCATCAAAATAAGGCAACACCCCCTCCAGCCCCTTCAGGAGGCGTTCCACAAGCGACTGAAAAAGGCCGGGTGCCGAGTTCACGCCGAACTGTAAACGCGACACCTGGAACGCTCCTTTATGTGTGACTATCGTTTGGGCCGCGGCCGTGGCGGGAGTTACGGGGAGTTGCTGATAGGCTTGTGCTAGATCGAGCTTAGCGAAACACTTTCCCCCATTTAGCCTGGCCAAAAGGTGGCTGACCACCGGCACCGGGTATGCATTAGGGCGGATCGCCTTGTTAATTGTACACTTATAATCAGCGCAAATGCGCACCTCCCCGTTAGCCTTCAGAGCTGTTACAATTGGAGTTTCCCACTCCGCGGAATCAACAGGAATAAGAATCCCCTGGCCCACCAATTTGTCCAGTTCCGCCTCTATTTTGTCCTTTAGTGCGAAGGGCACCCTGCGCGGTTTGAGTCTTATCGGGCGGACCTCCGGGTCTAAGTCGAAGGCTACAGGGGGTCCCTTGAATTTTCCCAGTCCTTTTTTAAAAACGTCGGGATGCGCGTCGCACACCGCTTGTATTGGATCCCCCCCCACCGAATGTACTCCCCCTATGAACAGGCCTAAAGGCTGAAACCACTGTGTCCCAAGGAGGCTACAACTTCCCCCCTTGAGGACAACTAGGGGCAGTTCCGCAGAATGTCTCTTGAAATTAACCCGAAATTTCCCGACCCCCAATACCGGAATGCTGTTTCCCTGTACATCTCGTAGCGTGGACCTCAATGTTTTAAGTTTGGGCCGCACGTGGGGGTCGATTTTCAAGAACTCTTTCTGGGGGATTATGGAATAGGAGGACCCTGAGTCAATTTCCATCCTGATAGGGGCCCCTTGTATTAGTACCTCAACGAAGTAATGGGACTGTCCCGTGGACACGCTGAACACCGGGGCGTCATCTTCGCTGCCGTCCGAGACGCGGCCCACGCCGTCCTTCTTCCTCGTGGTCTGGGCGCCATCTTTGGGCCTCGCGGGACGGTCCGGTCTGGTCGAACGGTCTGGTGACTGCCTCCGGCCCTCCTTTCTTTTTCTGCATGCCTTGGCAATGTGCCCCCGACGGCCGCAGGTGTAACATTCAGCCTTTCTAAATGGGCATCTCGCGCGTTCGTGGGCCGCCCCGCAACCATCGCAGCGGCGCCCCCCTTTTCGGACCTTCTGGACCTCCTCGCCGTCGCTGCCTTCCGAGGACGATTTTGAGGCCCGCCGAGTTGCGTGCACCGATTGTCCGGACTTCCCGTGCACCGAATTTTCTGCTTTGCCGGCCCTGGGACGCCACTCACGCCACTGGTGCATCTCGTCTACTCCAGCATTCGTGGACTCCGCGGCTTCGGCGGCCTCGACGACCTCTGCCAGCGTGGGTGGCGGCTCCTTGTTCATCAAGCTGCGCTGCACCTCCTTGTCTTTCAGGCCACACAGCACGCCGTCCCTGAGGGCCATGTCTAGGATGTCGCCCCATTTGCAGGGGACGGCGGCTACCCTCATGGCGGCCACGAATGCCTCAACCGACTCGTCCGGCGCTTGGACTCGCCTCCAAAACGCGCTCCGAGCGGGAAACATCGCCCTCGAGGGTTGGAAGCGCTCCCGTAGCAGCTTCATGATGTCGTCCGCCTTAAATTGGCTCACCTTCTTCGGAGCGATGATGCCCACCAGCGTCCGCTTGGTTTCCACCCCGAGCATTCTGGTGAGGATGGCCCTCTTCCGCTCCTCATCGTCTTCCTTGACTTTGAGTTCCACCAGCGCCGCCTGGAAGTCCATCTCCAACAGCTCCCAGTCTTGCGGTTTGGTGATGTTGAACCCGCTCTGTGCCCTGGCTGCTCCTTGGGGATCCATTATCCCACCTTCGTCGCCAATTTGGTGTATGAAGACCAAGACACAGGACACAGCCTCGGGCTGGGTTAACTCAGGTTTATTGCATCGTGGACAGAGGGAACATGAGGTGATGGCGGATCGATAGCTCTTTTTATACAGCAGTAATACATTTGAACGTGGTGCCATGGTAGCCCATTGGCTACTGCCTGCGTGACGTCATTTCGAGTCACGCCCTTCTTGTCCAGGTGTAGGTAGTGGCGGGAAAGCTTCCCGCGCTGTTGCCTTTGATGAGTTCGGACCAAGAGAGCTTGGACGCTCGCTGCTGCCAGCTGGTGGTCATTAGCTCGCGTCCTATTACAGGGTTTATATGATACAGCTGAAGGTTACATTGTTGCTATAGGCAAGGTTACATTGGCTCCGATACATTGTAATCCATGTGGAAGGAAAACCATTAGAACACAACAGAGGTCCTTGCATGTCTTGTTAAGCTAAACACTAACAAATCCCCAGGACCAGATGGCATCCATCCACGAGTTCTCAGGGAACTTAAAGATGAAATTGCTGATATCCTAGCCAAAATATATAATCTTTCCCTCAAATCAGGCTTTGTGCCTGATGACTGGAAGGTAGCGAATGTAACACCAATTTTCAAAAAAGGATCCAGGGGTGATCCAGGAAATTACCGGCCTGTCAGTTTGACATGTGTTCCAGGTAAAGTGATGGAAACCATCCTAAAAGATAGAATTAATAGTTACATAGAAGAGAAGGCGCTGCTAAAGGAGAGCCAACATGGCTTTTGCAAGGGCAAATCATGCCTCACTAATCTGTTGGAATTTTTTGAGAGTGTCAACAAGCATGTGGATAAGGGGGATCCAGTTGACATTGTTTATCTGGACTTTCAGAAGGCTTTTGACAAGGTCCCACACCAAAGGCTCTTGAATAAACTTACCAGTCATGGAATAAAGGGACAGGTCTTGTCCTGGATCAGCAACTGGCTAAGGGACAGGAAACAGAGGGTAGCACTAAATGGACACTTCTCCAAGTGGAGGGAAGTAAAGAGTGGGGTCCCCCAAGGTTCAGTACTGGGACCCCTGCTTTTCAACCTCTTCATAAATGATCTAGAGGTAGGAGTAAAAAGCAAGGTAGCCAAATTTGCTGACGACACTAAATTATACAGGGTAGTGAAAACTGTGAGAGATTGTGAAGAGCTCCAGAGGGATCTCTTGACACTGGGGGAGTGGGCAAAACAGTGGCAAATGAGCTTCAACATCAGTAAGTGCAGAGTGATGCATGTTGGGGCAAAAAACCCCAATTACATTTATAAACTGATGGGGTCTGAACTCTCTGCGACAAACCAGGAAAGGGACCTTGGTGTCCTGGTGGACAGCTCAATGAAGGTGTCAACCCAGTGTGCCTCAGCAGTGAAAAAAGCAAACTCAATGTTAGGGATCATTAGGAAGGGTATAGAAAATAAGTCAGCAAGTGTCATTTTGCCTCTTTATAAATCTATGGTGAGGCCCCATCTGGAATATTGTGTACAGTTCTGGTCGCCATACCTCCAGAAGGATATTATGGAGTTGGAGAAAGTACAGAGGAGGGCAACCAGAATGATTAGGGGACTGGAACACCTTCCTTACCATCTGAGGCTGCAACGTTTGGGCCTTTTCACTCTTGAACGACGGCGTCTAAGAGGTGACCTGATTGAAGTTTATAAAATCATGCACGGTGTGGACAAGGTAGATAAGGAAAAACTGTTTTCCGTATCGCACAACACTAGAACTAGGGGACACTCCATGAAACTTTTGGGTACTAGTTCTCAAACAAATAAGAGAAAGTACTTTTTCACCCAGAGGATTACTGGTCTATGGAACTCCCTGCCAGAAGAAGTGGTGATAGCTGTCAGTCTTCACAGCTTTAAGAAAGGATTAGACAAGTTCATGGAGGACAAGGCTATCAATGGCTATAATTATGGCTACCTAAGGACAACCTCCGGGTTGGAGAGATAGGCAGGATATCTCTCAATGCCATTTCCAGGGAATCCTAAGCAGGTGAAGGCATCTCCTTGGGAATACCCTGAAGGAAATGGTGAGCCACTGTGTGAGACAGAATGCTGGACTGGATGGGCTGTGGCCTGTTCCAGCAAGGCTGTTCTTATGATCATGCAAGTGATGGGGCCTCATGTTTGAGCACCACTGAATCCAGTGGGTCCAAATGTGTTTCCTCTGGGAACTATGGAAAATATCCTTTAAGTTCCCTCAAAGTTAATACACAACAGCCAGCCAGATAGTTAAAGGTTTCCCTTGCTCGAAAGCCAGTTGTATCCGACTCTAGGGTGCAGTGCTCATCTGTTTCAAAGCCATAGAGCCAACGCTGTCTGCTACTGCAGACGTTTCCGTGGTCATGTGGCAGGCATGACTAGACACTGAAGCACATGGAACGCTGCCAGATAGATCAGTAGAATCCCAACTTGTAAAGGTAGTGTTTGGCCCTATTGTCTTAGAACCTTCTAGCTCAGGGATGCTCAACCTGCAGCCCATGGGCTAGATGCAGCCTGTGGCACCATTTCATGTGCCCCCCACCACACTAGGAAGTCCCATGTGGTGTAGGAAGGGCAAAATGGTCATCTGGCCCCCGAAGCTGTCTGAGGGAGCATGACCTGGCCACCAGCTTTAAAAGGTGGAGAACTTCTGTTCTAGCTAATACACAACAGCCATAGGAGGTAGGACTGTACAGTAAAACCCCGATTTACATGCCTCGAGTTACATAAAATTTGACTTACATAATGATTTTGTGCTAAAACCATGTCCCGATTTACACAATATCCTATGGGTTCGCTTCGAGTTACATAAAGATTCTTTTTCCTATGGGTTTGCTTCGATTTACATAAAAATTTCATTTTTCCTATGGGTTTGCTTCGAGTTACATAAAAAACTGATTTAAACAAAAGCCTATGGAACAGACCTTTTCCCCGTAAGTAGGGGTTTTACTGTAGTTCAAAAGGAAAAAGAAGGCTGGGATTATCACACCTAGATAACATTCCTGTTAAATTGCCTTTAGATAACAGATCCAATACTGTTCTTTAGGTCAAACATAGGATTTGCCATCTTGGAAACCTGGGCTGGTTTCTTTCAACAGCCGTTGGCTGAACGAAAAGTGTGAATGTGGCTACTAAAATATCTAGTACTGTTTTTAGTTTGTTCTAAATGGAACAGTTAATACAGTTGTTGGAAGTATGGGGGAAAGTGTTTCCATATTTCTGTAAAGTTTCAGCAGGTTTATAGGAAAGACTGGAGTTTTGAACCAGCCATGGCAGGCTGAGGCTCTGAAAAACAAGACGAAGTTAGAAACCAATTGCAGGTCACCAGCAAGCAAGAAACATAAGAACATAAGAACATAAGAACAGCCTTGCTGGAACAGGCCACAGCCCATCCAGTCCAGCATTCTGTCTCACACAGTGGCTCACCATTTCCTTCAGGGTATTCCCAAGGAGATGCCTTCACCTGCTTAGGATTCCCTGGAAATGGCATTGAGAGATATCCTGCCTATCTCTCCAACCCGGAGGTTGTCCTTAGGTAGCCATAATTATAGCCATTGATAGCCTTGTCCTCCATGAACTTGTCTAATCCTTTCTTAAAGCTGTGAAGACTGACAGCTGTCACCACTTCTTCTGGCAGGGAGTTCCATAGACCAGTAATCCTCTGGGTGAAAAAGTACTTTCTCTTATTTGTTTGAGAACTAGTACCCAAAAGTTTCATGGAGTGTCCCCTAGTTCTAGTGTTGTGCGATAGGGAAAACAGTTTTTCCTTATCTACCTTGTCCACACCGTGCATGATTTTATAAACTTCAATCAGGTCACCTCTTAGACGCCGTCGTTCAAGAGTGAAAAGGCCCAACCGTTGCAGCCTCAGATGGTAAGGAAGGTGTTCCAGTCCCCTAATCATTCTGGTTGCCCTCCTCTGTACTTTCTCCAACTCCGTAATATCCTTCTGGAGGTATGGCGACCAGAACTGTACACAATATTCCAGATGGGGCCTCACCATAGATTTATAAAGAGGCAAAATGACACTTGCTGACTTATTTTCTATACCCTTCCTAATGATCCCTAACATTGAGTTTGCTTTTTTCACTGCTGAGGCACACTGGGTTGACACCTTCATTGAGCTGTCCACCAGGACACCAAGGTCCCTTTCCTGGTTTGTCGCAGAGAGTTCAGACCCCATCAGTTTATAAATGTAATTGGGGTTTTTTGCCCCAACATGCATCACTCTGCACTTACTGATGTTGAAGCTCATTTGCCACTGTTTTGCCCACTCCCCCAGTGTCAAGAGATCCCTCTGGAGCTCTTCACAATCTCTCACAGTTTTCACTACCCTGTATAATTTAGTGTCGTCAGCAAATTTGGCTACCTTGCTTTTTACTCCTACCTCTAGATCATTTATGAAGAGGTTGAAAAGCAGGGGTCCCAGTACTGAACCTTGGGGGACCCCACTCTTTACTTCCCTCCACTTGGAGAAGTGTCCATTTAGTGCTACCCTCTGTTTCCTGTCCCTTAGCCAGTTGCTGATCCAGGACAAGACCTGTCCCTTTATTCCATGACTGGTAAGTTTATTCAAGAGCCTTTGGTGTGGGACCTTGTCAAAAGCCTTCTGAAAGTCCAGATAAACAATGTCAACTGGATCCCCCTTATCCACATGCTTGTTGACACTCTCAAAAAATTCCAACAGATTAGTGAGGCATGATTTGCCCTTGCAAAAGCCATGTTGGCTCTCCTTTAGCAGCGCCTTCTCTTCTATGTAACTATTAATTCTATCTTTTAGGATGGTTTCCATCACTTTACCTGGGACACATGTCAAACTGACAGGCCGGTAATTTCCTGGATCACCCCTGGATCCTTTTTTGAAAATTGGTGTTACATTCGCTACTTCCAGTCATCAGCACAAAGCCTGATTTGAGGGAAAGATTATATATTTTGGCTAGGATATCAGCAATTTCATCTTTAAGTTCCCTGAGAACTCGTGGATGGATGCATCTGGTCCTGGGGATTTGTTAGTGTTTAGCTTAACAAGACATGCAAGGACCTCCTCCCTGGTTATTTCTATCTTGCTTAATTCTTCGGTTTCCCTCTCTACGAAGATAGGCTCTGTTTTGGGCATGTGGTCTCTGTCTTCTTCAGTGAATACTGAAGCAAAGAATTCATTGAGTTTCTCTGCAATCTCTGTTTCCTCTTTAATAACCCCTTGCCTTCCATTGTCATCTAATGGTCCAATGGCCTTCCTAGTTGGGTTCTTACTTCTAATGTACTTAAAGAAGTCTTTGTTATTTCTCTGAGTATTTTTAGCTATACGCTCCTCAAAGTCTTGCTTTGCTTTCCTGATTGTTGCCTTGCATTTGTTCTGCCAGAATTTATGTTCTGATAAAGAATTGTAAACTATTACTGTATTTGTTCAAAATTACCTACAATAACCTTTTTACTGTTTTAATGCATACGTGAGATACTTCAAAGGACACCGTTTGGTATACTTTGAAGAATGATTTGAATCAACTCCAATGCATGGAAAGGGGAGGCAAAAATGATGAAACTCAAACTGTAATATTTTGGGCACATCTTGAGAAGGCAAGACTGTCTGGAAAAGGCAATGGTTATGGGAAATGTGGACGGTAGCAGGAGCCAGAGAAGGGCGATGCACAATGAATGGATTCCATAAAGCAGTGGTCCTCAACCTTTTAAAGTCATGGGCCGGTTCACACCTCCTCAGTCTGTTGGTGGGTCAGACTCCCTCTGCTGCCACTGCTACCAGCAGCGGGACCACCCAAAGCTCACCACCATTGCCCCACATGCTGCTTCCCTGCTTACTAGCCTGGAGGAGGTGCATAGCATGTGTGAAGGAGGGGTCCGGGCTGTCCTTCTCACCCTTGCTCGGCCAGAGTGGCCCCAGGCCCCAGGAAAGACGCAGGCAGCCATGTACGTAGGAGCTGAGCAGATATGTTGAGGACTGGATATTTTGAATCTCTCATTCAAGCATTGCCTTCTTTTTCTTTCATGTTCTGATCAAATCCTGGACTGACAAAATGAAGCCACTTTCTTGGCTTTGTTGTTGGCCAAACTTAAGAAGTCCTCAATGGTACATTTCTGGCGGTAATCAGCACACCCGTTGTAATGAACTGAAATGGGGGCTTTGCCTTTGGTAGTTTAAAATTGGTTGCTGGTGTTTGTTTGTTTATTTATTTATTAAATTTGTATAGCCACCCCAATTGACATGCGACTTCTTGAGAGGGGTGAAGAAAGGTTTGAATTTTGACCTTGGGCCTAGGTGTAGGATAGTCATAACAAACAGAAAAAATGGGTTTGGTTATCTTAGAATAGAAGAGGCACCGTTTATTTATTTATTTAGCCCACCCTTTTCATGCAAGAACCACTCAGGACAGTTTACAATATAACGTTTACAAAAATCCCAAAGTAGCCAATAAAAAGACAAGCAAAAACACATGAAACAAAACCATTTGGCATAAACAAATCTTATAACCATAGAAGCACTATCACCAGCAATAAAAGGAGGTAATATCATTTTTTTTTAAAGTCCAGGGTCAACATTGCACCATTCTAATTATCTTAAAGACCTTAAAAGGCTTGCTGACACAGGTAGGTCTTAAGTGATTTACATGCCTGGGTGCTTTGGGTATGCATATCCCAAAGAGTACATGGAGATGGAGGTTGTCATGCTTGCTTGTGAGTACTGTATAACAGTAGAAATACTGTGTTTGCCAACATGTAAGACAAATTTCCCCCCCTTGAAATACACTGGAAAAATGGAGTGTGTCTTGTGTGTGGCAAATACGGTGTTCACGGTACATAAGGGTCGGACTCGACTGTGCAACTGAACAACAACAAAGTGGGCCTCTAATGGGCTATTTTAGTAATATTATACAGGAGCTCATGAGGAATGGAGGGGGAAGGGGTAGTTCGGGTGCATCTTTAAGAGGCTTTCTAGCCTCAAATCAGGAATTCTGGAGCTATTTGGGTGAGCTCTTCATCGGGCCAGGAGATGGCTCCAGGGTATCTGAAGGGTAAGTAAGGGAACTGTGAAACTGTTGGGAAACTCAACATTTTCATTGGATTGCTTCTTCTGGAAGGCAGGGAGATTCAGGGGAAAGGGGAGCTTTTCCCTAACTCAGAGAAGCATGCCTATACAACCGGACCAAGTACCATGCAGGAGAGAAACCTGCACAATTTATAATTGTGCCGGAGGTGGTTCTGCCAGCCAGCTGGCACTGAGTGAAGGGAACCATCGGGGTGAGGGGGACATCCTTCTCCTGGGGAAGAAATTATTTTTTCCTTAAAATATGTATGCTAAACAGAGTGCATCTTATACTCTAATGAGTCTTATACGTCAGCAAATATGGTATGTAATCTTGATTTTGTGAACTGTCTATGCTAGGAAATGTAGATATACTTTTATTATTTCATCCAGGGAAAGTGAAATTGCAAAAATGTTCCTTTCCTATTTTTGTGATCCTGAACTTTGCTCTATAGCACAAACTGGTGGGAAGTTTCCAGTTCCTTTATTTCTTTATCGGCAACTACATATTGCTACCTAATGTACATTGTATTTTTACTTAATCGAGCTGGTCTGTTAGCATAAACCAGTGAAGGCAAACCTTTTAGAGACCGAGTGCCCAAACTGCAACCCAAAAACCACTTATTTATCACAAAGTGCCAACACAGCAACAGGGGAGGAAGGAAATACATTTATACGATTTTTCTTATGTGTGGGCTCTCTGATGAGTCACAAAGCTTGATTTGCATGCAAAACATTTCCCACACTCCTTGCAGTTGTATAGTTTCTCTCCTGTGTGGATTCTGTGATGACTCACAAGATGTGTTCTCCGACTAAAGCATTTCCCACACTCCTGGCATTTGTGCGGTTTCTCTCCTGCATGGACTCTCTCATGAGACACAAAACTTGATTTGCATGCAAAACATTTCCCACACTCCTGACACTTGTATGGTTTCTCTCCTGTGTGGATTCTGTGATGATTCACAACGTGTGATCTCCGAGAAAAGCATTTCCCACACTCCTGGCATTTGTATGGTTTCTCTCCTGCATGGCCTTTCTGATGAGTCACAAAGTTTGATTTGCGTGCAAAACATTTCCCACACTCTTGGCACTTGTATGGTTTCTCTCCTGTGTGAATCCTCTTATGCTTCAAAAGGTCTGAATTTTGAGTAAAACCTTTTCCACACTCTTGGCACTTGTGTGGTTTCTCTCCTGTGTGGATTCTGTGATGACTCACAAGGTGTGATTGCCAAGTAAAGCATTTCCCACACTCCTGGCACTTGTATGGTTCCTCTCCTGCATGGGCTTTCTGATGAATCACAAAGCTTGATTTACGTGCAAAACATTTCCCACACTCCTGACACTTGTATGGTTTCTCTCCTGCATGGACTCTCTGATGAGCCACAAAATTTGATCTGCGTGCAAAATACTTCCCACACTCCTGACACTTGTATGGTTTCTCTCCTGTGTGGATTCTCTTATGCTTCAAAAGGTCAGAATTATCAGAAAAACATTTCCCACACTCCTGGCACGTGTATGGTTTCTCTCCTGTGTGGATTCTGTGATGACTCACAAGATGTGATCTCCGAGTAAAGCATTTCCCACACTCCTGGCACTTGTATGGTTTCTCTTCCCCATGGGCTTTCTGATGAGTCACAAAGCTTGATTTGAGTGCAAAACATTTTCCACACTCCTGGTAGTACTTGTGTGGGTTCTCTCCTGTGGGTATCCTCTTATACTTCAAATGGTCTGAATTCTGAGAAAAACATTTGCCACACTCCTGGCATATGTACAGTTTCTCATCTGCGTGGACTGAGTGATGACTTACAAGGTGTGATCGCTGAGTAAAACATGTCTCACACTCCTGGCATTTGTATGGTTTCTTTCCTCTGTGGATTTTTTCATGGCTCAAAAAATTATCTAAAGGTGTCCCAGAATCTTCACTGAACATATGTTGGTCTTCAGGATAATTTCTTCTGTAATGCATCAGTGCAATCTTTTCAGCAAAATATTTTCTATATACAGTGCATTTGTTGACCTTCTCTTGAATACAACTTTCCTCCTCTGTGCTGGTCCTTGGGTGTTGTCCAAGCTCAAATTGGTCATTAATACACTTTCCAAGTTTGGGAGATATATTACTCTTTATCCAATTGTCCTCTGGGAAAAATGAGACACGGAAGAAATAAATGGAACTGAAATCATTTTTTTTAAAGTAATAGAAATTGAAATTGGTATATGCTAAAGCAAAGGCTAATAGAGTTTTGCCAAGAGAATACACTGGTCATAGCAACCACGCTCTTCCAACAACCTAAGAGGGGAGTCTACACATGGACATCACCAGATTGTCAACATTGAAATCAGACTGATTACATACTCTGCAGCCAAAAATGAATAAGTTCTATATAGTCAGAAAATACGAGACCTGGAGCAGACTGTGGCTCAGATCATGAGCTACAGATTGCCAAATTCAGGCTTAAAATGAAGAAAGTAGGGAAAATAATTAGGCCGAACAGGTATGACCTAGATAAAATCCCATGAATATATGGTGGAGGTGAAGAATTAAGGGATTAGACCTGACAGACAGAGAGCCTAAAGAATTATGGACTGAGGTTCATAACATTACACAGGAGACAGCAATTAGAACCATCCCAAAGAAAAAGAAATACAAGAAAGCAAAATGGTTGTCTGATGAGGCTCTTCAAATAGCTGAAGAAAGAAGAGAAGCAAAAAGCAAATGGGAGAAAGATTCACTCAACTGAATGCAGAATTCCAAAGAAAAGCAAGGAGAGATAAGGAGGCCTTCTTAAATGAATACTGCAAAGTAACAGAGGAAAAATAACAGAAGGGGAAGTACTTGAGATTTAAAATGGTTAAATTAAGGGAATGTATCAAGCAAAAATGGCCATGGTAAAGGACAAAAACAGTAGGGGCCTAACAGGTGCAGAGAGATTAGGAAAAGTTGGTAAGAGTACACAGAAGAACTCTACAAAAGGACCTCCTTGTATCTGACTGCCACAATAGTATGACCATTGATCTCAAACCAGACATCCTGGAGTGTGAAGTCAAGTGGGCCCTAGAAAATATTACCTGTACTAACAAAAAAACTAGTGTAGTTGATGGTATTCCAGCGGAGCTATTTAAAGCCCAGAAAGAAGATGAAATTAAAGTGTTGCACTCAAAATGCCAGCAGATTTGGAAGATGCAACAGTAGCCACAGGATTGGAAAAGGTCAGTATATGTTCCAATTCCAAAGGCAATGTCAAAGAATGTTCAAATTATCATACAATTGTGCTGATGTCACATGCTAGCAAGGTCATGTTCATGATATTAGAAGCTAGGCTTCAGCAGTATGTGGATTAAAAACTTCCAGAAGTGCAGGCTGGGTGCTGAAGAGGCAGCGGAACTAGAAACCAAATTGCCAACATTCGCTGGTTCATGGAAAAACCAAGGGAGTACCAGAAAGACATCTACTTCTGTTTCACTGACTACACCAAAGTCTTTGATTGTGTAGATCACAATAAACTGTGGCAAGTCCTTAAAGAGCTGGGAGTATCAGATCACCTCACCTGTCTTCTGTGAAATCTGTATGTGAGTCAAGAAGCAACAGTTTGGACAGGATATGGAACTACTGGTTGGTTTAGAATAGGAAAAGGAATACAAGAAGGCTGTATATTGTCACCCTGCTTATTTAACTTATATGCAGAGTACATCATGCGTAATGCAGGACTGGAAGAAGCATAAGCTGGGAGAAGCAGCAACAACCTGAGATATGCAGATGACGCTACCCTAATGTCAGAAAGTGAAGAAGACCTAAAGAGCCTCTTGATGAGGGTGAAAGAGAATGCAAAAACTTGCTTGAAACTCAACATTTTTTTAAAAAAAACTCCCAAGATCATGGCATCTGGCCCCATCACTCCCTGGCAAATAGAAGGGGAGGAAATGAAAGCAGTGGCAGACTTTACCTTCTTGGGATCAGAGTTCACTGCACATGGTGACTGTAGCCATGAAATAAAAAGACACTTACTTCTTGGGAGACAAGCTATGAGAAACCTAGGCAGCATGATAAAAGTAGAGACATCACCCTGCCAAAAAAATTCCGCATAGTTAAAGCAATGGTCTTCCCTGTAGTAATGTATGGCTGTGAGAGCTGCACTTCAAGGAAAGCTGAGCATAGAAGAATAGATGCCTTTGAACTCTGTGGTGTTGGAGGAGGCTACTGGGAGTTCCCTGGATTGCAAGGTGATCAAATCAGTCAATCCTGAAAGAAATCAACCCTGACTGCTCCTTGGAAGGGCAAATATTGGAGCTGAAACTCAAGTACTTTGGCCACCAAATCAGAGAGGACTCATTTGAGAATGCCTTGATGCTGAGAAAGACAGAAGGCAAAAGGAGAAAAGGGGACGCAACAGGATGTGGTGGCTAGATGGCATCATTGAGGTGGTAGGCCTAGATCTGGGCAGGGCTGCAGAGGATGGCAGATGACAGAGGAACCTGGCGTGAAGTGGTCCATGGGGTCGCAAAGGGTCGGACTTGACTGTATGACTGAAGAACAAAAAAAAAAATCTAAGGAAGGGACTGCGGTGGCTCGTGGTTAAGACACTAAACTTGAAGACTGGAAAGTTGGAGTTTGATACCTGCGTACTTGCATGATGGCGTGAGCTCCCATCTCTGTCCCAGCTCCTGCAAACCTAGCAGTTTGAAAGCAAGAAATTTCAAGTAAATAAATAAGGTGAAAAGGTCAAACAATACTATGATGAAAGGTCTCATGGAGGTATGGAAGAAGGTAAAAAAAGATATGGTTCCGAATCTCTCTCCAATTTTGGAATTGACTGATATGATGTGTTTCCCAATAAAATTAGATAAAGAAAAAATGGAAATATTGGATAAAAATGGGAGGTTGTTATTGAAGGATTGGTTAAAAGCATGTGAAGTTGATGACGAGCGGAAAAAAATGTTTGAGATTTTAAATCTGAACTGGTTTCAGAAGTTAAAGGTGGATAATTGGAATAAAAAATATAAAAAAGAAATAGGGATAGATAGAGTATATACAGAATTTGAGGAATTGGTAAGGAAGATTAGAAAAGGGGAAAGCAGTACTAAAGGTCTTGTAAGCAAGCTTTATAATATATTGAATAGAGGTGCAGATCCACAGGAGGACTTGAAACGGAAGTGGGAACAAAACTTGAATATAAAAATTGGGGAGATTGAATGGAAAAACAAATGGAAAAAGAGAATTATGAGAACAATGTCTGTAAGAATTAAAGAACATAATTTCAAAATGTTGTGGCAATGGTACCTGACACCATTAAGACTTTACCAGATGGATAATAAAAGAGATAAGTTATGTTGGAGATGTAAAGAATATGACGGAACATATGAACATATGTGGTGGAGCTGTAAAAAAATAAGGGATTTCTGGGCAAGAATAGAAAATGAGTGTGATGAAATATTGGGTAAAAGTGTTAAGTTGGTGTCCGGTACCATTCTTTTAACGAATGTGGAAGGTTTGGGTTTAAATAAGGAGGAAAAAGAACTATTGGAAATCATATTGACAACAGGTAGACAATGTATAGCTAGAAATTGGAAAAACGATATAGATATACAGATTGGAGAATGGTATAAAGAAATGTGGAGTTTAGCACTGAATGATAAATTGACATGGGAGATTAAAGTCAAAAGAGATAATTTAAAAGAGAATAGATTCTGGAATATATGGAAACCGTTTGTGGATCACTCTATTATGGCAAGCGATAGTTCAGGACCAGTACCATCACAAAGAAGCTTCTGGAATTGAGTAGAAAATAAACTCTCCGGGCATTGTATATATACACAGGGTGATTATTATTGGTTAAAAAAAAAAAAAAAAGATTAGTGCTAGTACAGAAAGTTTTTTCTATCATTTTGGATATTGAAATAATGGTTTTTAATATTTGGTGGTTAAATAGCAGTTAACGAGTATAGATATTGTTATGTGCTAGCATATAGTAATGTCTGTTAGTATGATATTAAGGATTTGTTAGTGTATTGTATCGTTAATGTATTGTTAATGCTTTTTTTTTTCGTTTTCTGTATGTCTATTAAAAACTCAATAAAATTTATATTAAAAAAAAAAAAAAAAAGTAAATAAATAGGGACCATTTCAGAGATGAGCACTGAACCCTAGAGCCAGATTACCACTGGCTTTTGAGCAGGGCAACCTTTACCTTTAGCTAAATCTAAGGAAGTTGTTGTGCTGAGGCTCAGTATATGGTGTTTAAAGCAGGGGTGCCCAAACATTTTGGGCCAAGGCCTGACCACATCCCCAGAACAGCTGAGCAGGCCACACCACACCCCTGAAACAGGGCATGTTTGTGCATGTGTGGCCATTTTATTTCCTGGTTTGGTTTGGCCGCTTCTGCACATGCATGAAAAGCAGCCATTTTATTTCCTGGTTTGGCACAGACACTTTTGCACATGCGCGAAAGCGGCCATTTTACTACCTGGTTTGGCGCGGACATTTCTGCACCTGCCTGAACGTGACCATTTTACTCCACAGAAGCATCCGCGCCAAACCAGGAAGTACAATGGCTGCTTTTAGCACATGCGCAGAAGTGTCCGTATGTATTCCTGGTTTGGTGAGGGCATTGTGGGCCTTCAGGGGCTGTATCCGGCCCACGGGATGTAGTTTGGGCATGCCTGGTTTAAAGGATCACTTTCACATAAGTAGAATCTGGGCTGAAATAGCTCCAAATGAAATCTTATAAATGTTTTAACAATTCAGTGGAACAAAAATTATTTAATAAAAAAGATGGCGATTCTTCAGGGGTTTTGAATTTAGCAAAAAGTCTTTTTTCATGTCCTGACCAAACCCTGGACTGCCAAAATGAAGCCACTTTCTTCACGTTGTCACTGCCCAAACTCAAGTCCTTATTGGTGCATATTTTTGGCAGTAATCAGCAAATCAGTAAATAAGCCAGATTTTATATCTCTCCACATTCACATCATGTGTTTTTCTTCACCTGCAGCCCCCACTTCAGCATGTTGGTCTTGCATTTAGACTCCGACCCCCAACCTATTTAGGGTCCTCCAAGTGACATTGGGGAGGTTGATATCCTCAACTATTTCCTTCATCAATATTGTTCCTTGTCCAGTGAGGGCCTCCTAATTTGGTTTTGCTCTTGCCCAGAACTGGAAAAATGTGCCAGATCTTTCCTTTCAAAGATTTTTGAACAGAACATGGCCAACATTTTAATGGGAAAATTGACAAATCAAGCTAGACCAAGTTATTCCTCTTACCTTGCTCTGGTTTGAATTACATTTAATATGCTTCAAAATGGTTTCATTGCTGTTTTAAGTATGAGAAGCAATGGAACAATTTCTCAAAGTGGTAGAGAATAGACAGCGGCAATCCATCAGGGCAGGGTAGGGCAGTATGGCTGTCAACAGCTCACAGTTGACTGAGACTATTCTAAAGTAAACTGGCAATCCACAGATCACAGCATTCACGTGCCTAGTCCTAATTGCAGAGATTAGCAACAACCAGGGAAAGAGAGGGCCTTACCAAGAAAGGTTACAGACACCATGTTCTCGTTCATGACCTCTTCATGCAGGGCCATCTGGTCAGGATCAAGCAGTGCCCACTCCTCTAGAGTAAAGTACACGGCCACCTCCTCAAAGGACACTGGAACCTAAATGGAAAGAGGGAGGAAAAGGAGACCTCCTTCAAACTTTTCCACAATCAAAAACACCTAAAAAGATGTGGCTGGACC
This sequence comes from Bradypodion ventrale, assembly GCA_035047345.1. Classification (NCBI taxonomy): domain Eukaryota; kingdom Metazoa; phylum Chordata; class Lepidosauria; order Squamata; family Chamaeleonidae; genus Bradypodion; species Bradypodion ventrale. The sequence continues at coordinate 374,719,494 of JAWDJE010000002.1, forward strand.
TTAACCTCTAGATTTGAACTTTCATGGGTGGCCTTCTCAGCCATTCTGATGGAGATCAAGATAACCAATGTCTACCAGTTCCTTTGGCTCCATGCTCCCACTAGGAAGAGAGGCCTCCAAATCCCAGTTGATTCCCACAAGAGTGAGTGGGATGGAAGAAGCTAAGAGTGTTCTGCCTGTTTTGGGGAGGATCCTGGAGGCATCTAAGAAGATTTTTTGAGAAACAAGAGGCTAGATTTGACCTGGTTGGATGGAGATTAGCTCCTCTTCCTCTTCTGAAATCATGAAACAATTTACAAAACTTAGTCCTTCCTTCAAAACAGAAGAAAATCAAGATCCCTTTCTCAATTGCTACAGTCAGATGTACATTAATACAAATACACAAGGACTCTTTTAACCCCATCCGTCCTACCTGATCCGCTTCTGCTCCATCCCAAGGAAGAGATGATGGAATACTGGTTTCTGCCAACCTTTCCATCCCTGTGGGAAAGACCAACAAGGAGGAATGCCTGTCCTGTAAAGTCCTCTCAAAATTAGAGCATCATCCTAAGAAGGTTTGCTTAAAAGGAAAGCCTTTGAACACAAAAGGATTCTCATCCCAGTGAAAGGAATAGGGTCTCCGAGTTCAATATGTAGCCCTCAGAAGAGTATTTCCAAATGAAATTTGAAGAGGGATAAGTCTGTAAGATGTTTTCTGAGAAAAGAAACATTTAAAATAGCTAGGAATACTAAATACTAAATTGTGTGGAAGTATTTTTTAGTACAGCAAAACCCTGACTTACAAATGCCTCAAGTTAAAAAATTGTCTTACATAATGATTTTATGCTACAACCATGTCCCAACTTACATTATTTCCTATGGGTTTGCTTCAAGTTACGTAAAAATCCATTTCCTTATGGGTTTGCTTTGATTTACATAAAAATTTCATTTTTCCTGTGGGTTTTCTTTGAGTTACATAAAAAAAAATTTTTTCCTATGGGTTTGTTTCAAGTTACAAAAAAATCCGATTTAAGCAAAAGCCTACAGAATTGACTTTTTTCATAAGTATGGGTTTTACTGTACTTCAGAGCTTCCTGGAAAGGGCACATGGAGAGATGTGGAGCAAGGATGCCAAACTTTCACCACTCACTTTCTGTAATAACAAATTAGTGAGGGATCAGAGGGACAGGTTTCTTTGGTAAACTGAAAATTAGAAAACTGCAGTGCCCAAAAGAGTCAGGGGAGAAAAATATACACAGATCTTCCTTTGTTTTCATGCAGGAAAGGATTAAAACTCACATTCCTAACAATAATCCTCACCTATTAATTTGGCATCTTCCTCGTTGCCTTGACTGGTTTCTCCTTGCTGGAGACACAGATTGGTGTAGAACTGAGGTACCTCCACCATGGGGAAATCAGGCTGAACTTCTGCAGAGAGATTTCTTATCTGAGAATCAATGAGAAGGACAAAAATTATAGTAAAAAGACGAGGGGGGAAAGATCTGAATGTAGATAAGGTTGGGGCAAGGGAAATAGAGTACCTCACTGTCTGAATGAATCGCTCTCACCTTTGGCTCTTCCAGATGTTTATCTCCCGCCCAACTCAGAGCCAGGAAACCTTCAGCCAGGTCCACCGCCTGGGAAGTGGTTTCTGCTCTGCATTCTCTCACCCAGCTTGACATCTCCACTGGGAGGAGGGTCAAGAACTGCTCCAGGATCACCAGGTCCAGCATCTGAGCCTTGGTGTGTCGCTCAGGCCTGAGCCACCGGCGGCAAAGCTGGTGGAGTCGAGTGCAAACCTGCCTAGGACCATCGGCCTCTCGGTAGGAGAATTCCCGGAACCGTTTCTGCTGCATCTCAAAGTACCCAAGTATTTCCTCAATTGAGTCCTCTGGCCCCGTCCCTTCCCAGGGTGGGCTGAGGCTTCTGCTCCTGAGAACATCAGGGTCCCTTCTTTCCTTTTGGCTTGAGAAGAGTGCCATCGTATTTTCTGCCCAAGGATGCCTCCAAGGAAATCTCTCCTGCTGGGGAAAGGTGGCCTGTTCCCTGCTTTCTTCAGGTAGACTGTCACAGGAGTGGCAGGTTCTCTTCTTGACTATCCCTGCCTGGAGTTCCAAAATTAGAACAGGAGAAAGTGCATCATTATCACATAATTCCTCCCCCACCGCATCGATTAACTGCTCTCTAAACACCTTTATAAACAGAGATGAGCACTGAACCCTAGAGTCGGATACGATTGGCTTTTGAGCAAGGCCGGCTTTCACTCAACACCTTTGGAAATGTACACCAGAATTTGATTCCTAAAAATAATTTCATGTCAGAAATCATTCTGGATTGTAAGGATTTTTGCAGAAGAAACTCCGCTCAAGGAACAGCCAAATGTAACTCCCTTCATGTCCCAAGAGCTGGGACAGAGACGGGCACTCAATCCGTCATGCAGTACCCTGATGTCAAACTGCTGACTCACAGCCTTCCAGCTAACGAGGTGAGCTTCATAATCACTGAGCCACCTCAGCCCATTGCTTTCCACTCATGAAATAAAAAATGAACAATAAAAAAAGAGCCTCATAACCCATAAACCTCCCCTTCCAGTCCTACCTCATATTGGAAGCCCAGAGAAAGAGCCCTGCCCTTTCCAAATTTGGCACCTTCAGAAGTTCTTGGGCAGGCTGTGTTTCTATAGGGCAGTGATGGTGAACCTTTTAGAGACCGAGTGCCCAAACTGCAACCAACAGAGTTCACCCCCTGCTCCTCTGCCCAGCAGCCCAATGGGAGCGCTTCCTTCCTCCCCTGTTGCTGTGTTGCCACTTTGCTCTCACCTCTGGGGGAGGGAGTGCTGTGAAACACTTTCCTGGGGAGGCAACAAAGCTTGGGCCACCACCAGGACCCCCTTTCCTGGGTCTCCCCTTCCAGGGGCTTCTCCTGACCACCCCCACCCCAAACCATCTATTCATATTATTTTTAGGAAGGTATAAAAGACATGGGGGGGTTGTATCTCCCACGCCTCCTCCCGACCCATATTGGAATCCCAGAGAAAGTGCCCTGCCCTTTCCAACTCCGGCACCTTCAGACGTTCTTGGGCAGGACTCGTATCTGGAGGGATAGGAAGCCCCGAACTCTTTTCTTTGGGTCTGTCTTCCTGCACATCCCGACGGGGCAAGGTGTGTGTCTGGGTGGAGGAGTCCCCTGCCCTTCGCTTTCCTCACCTGGGCTCCCCCAATTTTCCCCTCCCCTATCCCCGCACCCCAAGAAAATACTTCTCTCCGGGGTGGAAACTCCTCTACCCTCCAGCCTTTGTTCCCCTTCCCTTCCCCCACCACTGTCCACCTTGTGGGGAGGGAGAAAAGGGACGGACCGGAAGGGAGGGTTTTTGGTGACGGACCGTTTCCTTTGAGGTGAGGGAGACAAAGAGATGTACAGAGAAACGCCCTTTTCCGGCTCCTTCCCTTCTAGGAATGTCAACTCTGTGCTCTTCAACCCCTTCGATGCCGGGTAGAATCTCTTCTCCCGAAAGAAGATTCCAACTTTAATTTGTACCCTGCCCCACTCAGCACATGGCCGACTCTGGGTGGCATTACAACATAATTTAAATGCAATATACAATAAAAATATAAACAAAATTGATTTCTATATAAGCACAATATACAGTGCCTCTGACCCACATTGATTCCGGGTCACTTCCTCCCCCCATCTGGACCCAAAGGCTTCTCAAACGATCTCCCCCCCCCCGCCGCATTGAGGTGTGGGGCGGCTTAATTGGAGCCCGTAAAAAGAGAAGGGAAATGTAGATCCGTGGTGGCGAACCATGGCACTCCCGATGTTCTTGGACTTCAATTCCCAGCAGCCCAAGCACCCTGTGAATCCACACGAATAGGCTTACTGCAATTCATCCGCGTGCACCCTCATTGCACCCGGAAGCGGAAGTAAAACGCGCCCGTACGGTTAAGGCTCTTCTGGGTTAACCCGCCGTACGGGCGGGTCTTACTTCCGCTTCCGGGAGCAATGAGGGCTGCGTAGGCCAAATGAATCGCAGTAAGCCCATTCGTGTGGATTCACAGGGTGCTTGGGCTGCTGGGAATTGAAGTCCAAAAACATCTGGAGTGCCAAAGTTCACCATCACAGACAGTGGTGGGCTTCAGCAGGTTCGGACAGGTTCGGGAGAACCGGTAGTAAAACTGGCTGGCCCCGCCCACTGCTATGCCCTGCCTCTCCCACCTCCTCCTCCTCCTCTCACCCCACTCCTGACACGACTACAACATCCTTGTTGCTGGGTCCTGGCACCTGGAGTGGGGTGAAGCTGAGCCATTAAAATGCAGCAGGTTAACCACGCCCACCCAGTCACCTGGCCATGCCCACAGAATTGGCCACACCCAGAGTTGGCCACGCCCATAGTGTGATAGTAAAAAAAAAATGAAGCCCACTACTGATCACAGATCTAGGAGATTCTACCCAATGCCACTTTTGGGCTCCTTTCCAACCTATATGGAAAGAGACAGAGGAAAAGACAGTGTATTACCAGCATATCAAGTTGTGGAATTTACTTTATTTTATTGAACATATTCCCCACAAACGTATTCGTCATTTATCAACCGATCCTTTGGGATATTTTGTACTTGTTAATGATACCGTTCAGCCCAGATTTTGTTGAAAATGGGATACTTGACAAGTATGCTGTGAATCCACATGAATGGGTTTACTGTGATTCATCCAGTCCATGCCGCCCACGTCGCTTCTGGAAGCGCAAGTAAAACGTGCCCGTATGGGCACGTTTTACGATTTGAAGCTGCCAGTCAGGCATGGTCAAGAAATACTTAATTTGGTCAAGAAGGTACATATCTGTAATAATAATTTTGTGTGATCTTTTACCATCAAAGTGGTACCTATTTATCTATTTGCAATTTCTTGCTTTCAAACTGCGAGGTTGTCAGGAGCCAGGACAGAGATGGGCGCTCAAACCCTCTTGCAGGACCCGGGTCTCAAACTGCTGACTTGCTGGCCTTCCAGCTAACAAGGTGAGCTTATTATAATTTCTGAAGGGGCTGTGGTGGCTCAGGGGTTAAGAAGCTCACGTTGTTAACTGAAATGCCGGCAACTTGGCAGTATGAGACCTGGGTACTTCATGACGGATTGAGCGCCGTCTCTTTCCCAGCTCTTGGGGACATGAAAGGAGCTTCATTTGGGCATTCTCTGAGGAGTTTCTCCCACAAAAATCCTTTCAACCCAGAATAAGTTGACACAAAGTTATGTTCAGTGGTGAGCATAAAAATAATAATCCTACCACACTGTGGGTGTGGCCATGTGACTGGGTGGGCAAGGCCTGTTGGCCATGTGACTGCTCTTCGCTATAGAGCTATGAAAATAGAAGCCTCTTCTATTTTCATCACTCTATAGCGAACCTCTGAAGCCATTTCCCCTTAGTCCAGACTCCAAGACTTTTCCAGGGCTCCGTTTCACCCTGAAGCACCTTCCCAGCCACCCCGGAGTGGCTAGGGATAGACTTAGGGGTGAAACGGAGCCCAGTAAAAGCCTTGGAGAAGAGGGGAGTGGCTTCAGAGGTTCGCTATAGAGTGATGAAAATAGAAGAGGCTTCCATTTTCATAGCTCTATAGCGAAGAACCCCCTCCAAAGCCATTTCCCCCTTCCTCCAAGGCTTTTCCAGGGCTATGTTTCACCCCCAAGTGCCTCCCCAACCACTCCGGAGTGGCTGGGGATGCACTTTGGGGTGAAACGGAGGCCAAGAAAAAGCCTTTGATGAAGGGGGAAATAGAGCCAGCCCCCTCCGAAGCTTCTTCTAGAAGGGGGTGGGGCAGGGTGGTGGGTGGCGACAGCCATTTTTACTACCAGTACGCGTGTACTGGTGCGAACCTGCTGATGCCCACCACTGTAAATGTTCCTGACTTATAAATTTAAGCTTGACAGTTGATGAGCTGTGGGGATATGTGAAATAAGACAGGTCAGATTCTCAATTTATGGGAAGACAAGGGACAGCTTGCTTTTCATTCACAGATTGTAACAAAAAATAAGAGAGTGGTCTTCAAAACCCCTCCTTCTAAAGAAACCAAACCCTCTACAAAAATTGCTGGAAAATCTCTTACCCTCATTGTTCCAAAACAAGTGACTTGTTTTAATTGTGGCCAGCCCCAAAAAATTGTCCGCTAAAGCACCAATAAACAAGATGCAATTACTGTAATTCAAGTTGCAGGAGGAAATGTAGAGGGGGAAGCAATATTTGCCCACCGAGTTCCCACTTTCTGAATGGAAAGCACAAAGCTTGCAGGGATCTCTGCCTAGAGAGTCACATCTGGAGCCAGGAGCTTTACGACTTCATTTCCCAGCCTACCTTCGACAGCTATTTCCTGCTTCTCTATGGAAGGGACTGGCCATGCTTAAGCCACCGCATCCACATTTTGGATCTGAAAGCAAGAAAACTAAGAGGAAGAAAAGGTACTGAAGAATTATACTGTTTTGAGCCCTGAATAGCCACTAAACACTTTGGAAATCAACTTTTTTGGCTTGCAAATGAAGATTTTTATTGAAACAAACAAATAACAAACAGGAAGGTAAAACAAGGCTTGATGGGTGGCATACACAAACACTCCCCCCACCCCCCAAGGAACTTTCAAAAACCATACCTTCAACCAGAGAATTAAACAAAGCTGAACTGAAAGCAATCCATTTAGTCGCTGCACTCAAACTGTTCTTAATAAACATTATCATCCCGTGTTTTGTTCCCAATTAATTAATTAATTGCATGCTGAGTATAATGGTCTAAAATGGGTTCATGACATAAAACAAGCAAATCATCCTCTCCACGCTTGACTGTGCCCTGTAAGATCTCATGTTAACATCGCTATTTAAGGTAAAGCTTGCCCGTGCTTGAAAGCTGGTCATATCCAATTCTAGGGATCAATGCTCATCTCTGTTTATAGCCAATGAGCCAGCGCTGTCTACGTCAGCAGACATCTCCATGAATATATGGCAGGCATGCCTAATTGAAAATCTTCTTTTCTGTCCCACTGGAGTCTCATAATACTTTCTTCTGGTGACTCTCTGAGGGTTTAAAATGTGTGGATCTGAAGCATAAACAAAATAATTTCCCTATTACAAGGTATCTTAAGTAGTTGTTTTTCCTGTGTGGACACTCATTTGTTTTACAAGGACTTGATTCTGAGCAAAATGTTTCCCACACTCCTTACATTTATATGGTTTCTCTCTTGTGTGGAACCTCTTATGCTTCAAAAGGTCTGGATTCTGAGACAAACATTTCCCACACTTTGTTTCTCTAATGTGTGGATTCTAAGATGATCCATAAGGCGTGATTTCCGAGTAAAGCTTTCCCCACACTCCAGGCATTTGTATGGTTTCTCTCCTGTGTGTATCAACTGATGTCTCACAAGGTTTGATCTCCGAGGAAAGCATTTCCCACACTCCTGGCATTTATGTGGTTTCTCTCCTGTGTGAACTTTGTAATGACTCACAAGGTGTGATCTCTGAGGAAAACATTTCCCACACTCCTGGCATTGGTGTGGTTTTTCTCCTGTGTGGGCTCTCTGATGAGTCACGAGGTGTGATCTCCAAGGAAAGCATTTCCCACACTCCTGGCATTCATGCGGCTTCTTTCCTGTGTAGATTCTTTCATAGCTTAGAAAATGATCTGATGGTGCCCCAGACTCTTCACTGGCCATGTGTTCCTCTCCCGTATGGATTCCCCATATTCCTGACATTTGCATGGTTGCTCTCCTGTGTGAATTAAGTGATGTCTCACCCCACTCCTGCCATTCATGTGGTTTCTTTCCTGTGTGGACTCTTTCATGGCTTACAAAATGATCTGAAGGTACCCCAGACTCTTCACTGGCCATGTGTTTGTCTCCTGTATGGATTCCCCACATTCCTGGCATTTGTATGGTTTCTCTCCTGTGTGAATTAAGTGATGTCTCACCCCACTCCTGCCATTCATGTGGTTTCTTTCCTGTGTGGACTCTTTCATGGCTTACAAAATGATCTGAAGGTGCCCCAGACTCTTCACTGGCCATGTGTTTGTCTCCTGTATGGATTCCCCACATTCCTGGCATTTGTATGGTTTCTCTCCTGTGTGAATTAAGCGATGTCTCACCATGCTTCTGCCATTCATGTGATTTCTTTCCTGTGTGGACTCTTTCATGGCTTAGAAAATGATCTGAAGGTGCCCTAGGCTCTTCTTCACCGGCCATGTGTTTCTCTCCTTTGATCTTTTTGAGAACCATCTGTACAATCTTTTCGGCAAAATCATTTCTATAGACAATGCATTTCCTGGCCTTCTCTTGAATACCACTCTTCTGGTCATTGACTGCAATAAAGTTTGATTGATTGATTGAATTCTTCTTCTCTGTGCCAGTTCTTGGGTGACATCCAAGCTCAGGTTTGGGAGATATATTATTTTTTGGAGATATATTATTATTTTTCCAGTTGTCTCCTGGGGAAAAAAGGAGAAATTCAGTGGAAAAATGGAACTGAAAACTTTAAAAAAGTAATATAAATTGAAACCAGTATGTACTAAATATAAGGAGGTAGTGCTGAAAGCACAGTCAATCAGTAAAGACATACTGGATGCAGGTGGGGCAAAGCATGGTGTTTATAGGATCACTTTCACATAAGTAGATCCTGGGTATAGATAATTAACCAGTTAAAATGCTAAGAAATAAATATATAAATAAATTAAACTACAAATGAAATCTTATTATTGTTTTCACAATTCAGTAGAACAAAACTCCATTAATAAAGAATGGCAGTGATTCCTCAGGAGTTTGGAATTTAGCAAGAAAATTGTCCAGAACTGGGAAACAGCAGGGAGTCTGGGCAGGTTATCCTGCTAAGGTAACAGAGTAGACTAGGCGTTCTCAACCTGTGGGACCATTCTATGTGCCCTCCCTACCTCCACAGCACCAGGAAGTGCCATGTGTGGTTCCTTTTTTAATGTGCAGGCTGCCCCCATTGTGCAGGCAGGGCAAAATGGCCTCCTGGCCCCCAAAGCTGTTTGAGGGAGCAATCTCTGGAGTAGATCATACTGCCAGCAACTCAATGTCAATGGTCAGGCAGTGGTTAACTAACCTGACAACGCTGAAGATTAACGGCCTTGGGTGCCAAAGTCTGCAGGGAAGGGTGATGGTCCCCAAGTGGATTAAATCCAGGATACCTAAGACCACATCGCCCCAAGAGTGTCTGTCTCTCCAACCAGAGTGGACCGGAGGAGCTCTCTAGTTGTACCATCAGCTAGAGGGGTCCACCTCTCTAGCACACAAAGGAGGGCCTTCTCCGTGTCCACACTGGCCCTATGGAACCTCCTCCCAACAGAGCTAAGGTTACAGACAGAATTGCTGCCCTTTAGAAAAGGTTTGTAAACCTGGCTGGCGGGGCAGGTGTGGGGTCCCAATGGAGATATGCCCCCGCCTTTTGGCTCACATCAAGATAAATAATCAGGAGCCCTTCTCTTTCTCTTATGTATAAGTGGGGTCGGCGGGTGGAAGGGATAAGTGGGGTTTTTATGTGTTTTTAAACCTGATGTAAGCCACCCTGAGTCGGGTTCACCTGATTGGGCAGCGTATAAATGTGAATATTAAATTAAATTAAATTAAAATCCCACTTGAATTCATCTTTATGGAGGGTAGCAGATTAATCAATACTGGCCTGGGGCTGAGGAGGACTTTGTGTGCCAAAAGGGCTCAGGACCAGAAAGTTACTCATGGAACTGGATCAGTGGGGTGGGTGGGGTGATCAGGCTGTAATAGGGTAGGATTCTGGCTGGACTGTCGTGAAGTCATTTAACACACTTTAAAGCCAAATCTAAAAAACTAAAGGTATGAGATCCAGGAGGAGTTTTTGGCATTGTGTTGCTCCCCATTTATATTAGTGCTACATGGGAACGCTCAGCTCTTCAGATGTGGATGATGAACAATTTTTCTCACGGTTGAGCTCAGCACTTCAGGAGGACCAGAGGCTGCAAAGTCCGGCATCACCAATCCCACAATGGCTATATCATCACTGTCCTTATGGTGACTAGTTCTTATTACAGAAATTAGCATCAGCCAGGGAAAGAGAGGGCCTTACCAAGAAAGGATACAGATATCAAGTTCTCATTCATGACCTCTTCATGCAGGGCCTTCTGGTCAGGATCCAGCAGTGCCCACTCCTCTTGAGTAAAGTACATGGCCACCTCCTTAAAGGACACCGGAATCTAAATAGAAAGAGGGAGTAAAAGGAGACCTCCTTCAAACTTTTCATAACAACAACCTCCTCAATCCAAAACACCTAAAATGTGGCTGGTCCTTAACATCTAGATTTGAGCTTTCATGGATGGCCTTTTCAGCCTTTATGATGGAGATTAACATTACCAAGTTCTACCAGTCCCCTTGGCTCCCTAGATTCCCACAAGAGTGGGAGGGGAAAGGCTAAGGATGGCCTGCCTGTATTGAGAGGATGCTGGAGGCATCTTAGGAACCTCTGTGAGAAACAAGAGGCTAGCTTTGACTTGGTTGGATCGAGAACGGCTCCTCTTATGAAAAACATGAAACAACTCATAGTTTTTGCCAAAACTGAAGAGAATCAAGATCATTTTCCATTTGCAAAAGTCAGATATAATAAGTATTGCTATTCCCTGCGTGGAAAGGACAGTGTCGCGTCAGTTTCAATATCAAACGAGAAATTCAGGAGTTGCCCAATAAAAAGGAATGGCCAGATGAATTCAAGACTAAAATGCTTGAACAAACACTGATATAAATGCACAAGGAGTCTTTTAACCCCATCCTTCCTACCTGATCCGCTTCTGCTCCATCCCAAGGAAGAGATGATGAAATGCTGGCCTCTGTCAGCCTTCCAGACCCTGCAGGAAAGACCAAGAGGGAGGGTTGCCAGTCCTGTAAACACCTCTCAGAGATAGAGCATCAGCCTAAGAAGGTTTGCTTAAAAAGAGAGCCTTTGAACACAAAAAGAGTCACACCCCTGTGAAAGGAACAGGGTCTCAGAGTTCAATATGTGGCCTTCAGGAGAGTGTTTCCAAATTAAATTTCAGGAGAGGAGCAAGTCTTTAAGTTGTTTTACTGAGTAGAGAAACATTTGCAAGAGCTAGGACAGGGGTGCCCAAACATTTTGCGCTGGGGGCCTGACCACACCCTCTGAAACAGCTGAGTTGGCCTGAGCACGCCCTTGGAAGTGAGCAAATTTGTGCATCAGCAACCTCTTCTGGGTCTGTTGTGGGCATGCATGCAAATTGGCAGGGGCTTCTCCCATCCACTTCCAAGAGCAATGAGGGCAGCATGGGATTGATGAATTGGTGCCATGGGTCTTACGTGGCACACAGGCCATAGTTTGGGCACCCCTGAGCTAGGATTTCTCCAAAATGTTGTGAAATATTTTTCACTAATTCAGAGCTTCCTGGAAAGAGCACATTTCATTTCATTTATTCGATTTATATCCCGCCCTACTTAGCCAGGGCCAACTCAGGGCGGCTTACAAGTAAATTAAATACAATATAACAAGAGAAAACAATATAAACACACAAAACACAATAGTATACAATTACAAATCAACAACTGCAGAATTAAATATACAATCAATGCAAAAAGACTAGTCTATAAACAACAGCATCCTAAAATATACCACAAAAATTCCAACTAACAAAGTAGCACAGCACAGAATCAATATGCATTACAAAATTCAATATACAAATAATCAAAAAATTCAGCACAATTATCACAATCCCATAAAGGTTGTGTCCTTACGGTTCCCACAGAGCCCAAAGTTCCACGTTCTCAACAGACTGGGAAAAAAGCTCTGCTCTCTGTGTCCCAACGTCAGGTGTTAGTGAGCACAAACAGGTCCCCTCATTGCTGTGAGGAGATGGTGCAGATGCTATCACTCCCTCCAGAACGAGGCAAGCGTCCGATGGCCTCAGAGGATCAGAGACGTGGAGCAAGGATGCCAATCTTTCACCACGCCCTTTCTGTTGTTACAGACTAATGTGAGTCCAGAGGAACAGGTTACTTTGGAAAACTAAACATTAGGAAACTGGCTAGAGGTTTGGGTCAACAAATCCCCCAGCTCAAAAAAGTCGGGGGAGATAAAAATACACAGACCCTCCTTTGCTTTCAGGAAAGGAATAAGACTCATCCTCCTAACATTAATCCTTACCTATTAAGTTGGCATCTTCCTCGTTGCCTTGTCTGGTCTCTCCTTGCTGGAGACTCAGCTTAGTGTTGAACTGAGGTTTCTCTTCCATGGGGAAATCAGACTGAACCTCTGAAGAGAGATTTCCAATCTGAGAATTGACGAGAAGAACAAAGATTATTATAGTAAAAAGAAGACACGGGGGAAAGATCCGAATGGAAAATCTGAATGAAAAATAGAGTACCTTTACTGTCTGAATGAACTGCTCTCACCTTTGGCTCTTCCAGATTATTGTCTCCTGCCCGGCTCAGAGCCAGGAAACCTTCGGCTAGGTCCACTGCCTGGGAAGTGGTTTCTGCTCCACATTCCCTCACCCAGCTCGACATTTCCACTGGGAGGAGGGTCAGGAACTGCTCCAGGATCACGAGGTCCAGCATCTGAGCCTTGGTGTGTCGCTCCGGCTGGAGCCACTGGCGGCAAAGTTGGTGGAGTCGAGTGCAAAGCTGTCGTGGACCATTGGCATCCCAGTAGGAGAATTCCCAGAACCGTTGTTGCTGTGTCTCCGAGTGCCCGGGCATCTCCTCAGCTGAGTCTTCTGGCTCCATCCTTTCCCATTTTGGGTCGAGGCTTTCGCTCCTGATCCTTTGGCCTACAGTGTGTCCGTCTGTCATCATATTCTCTGCCCAAGGATGCCTCCAAGGTAATCTCTTCTCCTCCTGCAGCTTTCACAGACCTCAAGGACTGGAGCTCTATAAAGCTAAGACACCCCTGATTAAGTAAAAGGCTAAGTAAAAATGCAACAATACATCACTCTCATTGTGTTTGATATCCTTTGTTCCTTCATTACTCAACCTAATTCCTGTTATCTCATAGCACTGCTCCCTGCTCTCTTTAGGTAAGAGTGTGACAGGAGCGGCAGGTTCTCTTCCTGACTATCCCTGCCTGGAATACCAGAACTAGAACATGAGAAAGCTCATCGTTATCACATACTTCCTCCCCCACCACACTGATTAACTGCTTTCTAAACAACTGTTCTCTAAATAGGGACTGCGGTGGCTCAAGTACTTAAGACACTGAACTTGACAACTGGAAGGTCGGAGTTCAATTCCTGAGTACTGCACGATGGAGTGAGCTTCTGTCTCTGTCCCAGCTCCTGCCAAACTAGCAGTTTGAAAGCAAGAAATTGCAAGTAGATAAATAGGTTTTCAACGATGGTTGCCTTAATAAATACCCTTGGAAAAAATTACAGCAACATTTCATTCCTTTCCACCCACAGATAAAAGGATTTTTTTTAAAAAAATAATCCTCACAACCCATTAACCTCCCCTATCGTGGTTTGCATCTCCCAAGCCTTCCTCCCTTCGCTCCGTACTGGAAGCCCAGAGAAAGAGCCCTGTCCTTTAATTGAATTTTATATGCCGCCCACTCAGGTAAACCCAACTCAGGGCGGCTCACATAACAATCTAAAAAATAAATACATAATCACAAGTAAACACAAGCAGATAAAACCAGCAAAGATAAAAACAGATAAAAACCATCCCCATTAAAACCCACCCAACCTATTCTTAAAAAGGAAAAAAAAAAGGGGGGGGGGATCTTGAACTATTATGTAACTTTGGCACCTTCAGACGTTCATGGGCAGGACTCGTGTCTGTAAGGGGAGGGGAGGGGCGCTGCGGATCCCTTCCCTGGGGCGGCAACGGAGCTACTTCCTGGGTCTCGAAGGAGCCTCTCCTGCCCACTCCTCCCCCCCAAGTTGTGTGTCTAGGTCCCTTCCCTCTCCTGGGATCTCCCCACTTCCCCAACTCCTCCTCCGCCCCCCTCCCCAGAAAATACTTCTCTCCGGGGTGGAAACTCCTCTTCCCTCCAGCCTCCGCTTCTCCTCCACTGTCTGTCCTCCAGCTCCTTGTGGGGAGAGAGAAAAGGGACGGACCGGAAGGGAGGCTTTTCGGGAACGGACCATTTCCTTTGAGGGGAGGGAGGCAAAAAAGAGACGCACAGAAATGACCCCTCTTTCCGGCCTGGGCCTCCTTCCCTTCTAGGAATATCAACTCGGTGCTCTTAAAAGACGTTAACTCAAAAAATAACAAATATATATTCAAAATTCGAAGGGTTAATTCTAGACATTAGAAATGAAGGTGGGAGAGAAAAGCTTTCCATTGCGAAATGGCCTTTGCTACTAGAGAGCAATCACATTATTATAATCCGATTCCACAACGGTTCCATCTTTTCTCACTTTATACCGGGGGTTCTCAACCTTTTCAAGCCGAGGGCCAGGTCACGGTCCCTCAGACAGCTTCGCGGGCCCGGACGACAATTTTGCCCTGCCTGCCACACATGGCACTTCCGGGTGGGGTGTGTGTGTGTGTGTGTGTGTGTGTGTGTGTGTGACATGAAATGGTGTGGGCTGAATCCGCCCCCCCCCCCGTAGATTGAGAACTCCTGCTTTATACTGTGACCTAGTTCGAAAGCAAGAAATTGCAAGTAGATAAATAGGGACCACTTCGGTGGGAAGGTAACAGCGTTCCGTGCGCTCCGGTGTCTAGTCATGCCTGCCACATGACCATGGAAATGTCTGCAGAAGCAGACATCGCTGGGCTCTTTGGCTTGGAAACAGAGATGAGCACTGCACCCTAGAGTCGGATACGACTAGCTTTCGAGCAAGGGAATCCTTTACCTTTACCTTTATGTCAGTGCGGGACTGCAGTGATGCTGACTGAGAGGCGGAAGGTCAGCAGTTCGATTCCTTTGATGTTTGCAGATTGATACCCCATAGACAGCAGTCAGGGGCCCAAACACATCTTTATTGCATGGTAGTCAATCTGAACATGAGGTAATGGCGGAGGCGCAGCTCCTTATATATGGTACGGTACATTTGAATTTCGCCCAAAGGCGTCCATTGGTTACTGTATCAGTGATGTCATTCTGACGTACTGCATACCTGGCGTGGCTCACCTGTGGCGGGAAGGTTTCCCACACTAATCACTGATTGGGTGATTGAAGCCACGTGAGCTGAGCACTTTCAGGTGCGCTATCGCTGGCAGCTGACCTCTATGTGAGTGGCAGACGACTTACATGCACACACAGTATCTATACAATATGAGTATTCACAAGGGAGGGGAAAGGAAGGGGGGAACATGGAGGATCGCTAGATCCGATTCATTCACATTACACTTGGTTACATACACAACAATTCCCGAGTACTGCAGGGCGGAAATGAGCTCCTGTCTTTGTCCCAGCTCCTGCCGACCTAGCAGTTCAAAAGCAAGAAATTGCAAGTAGATCAATAGGGACCACTTCGGTGGGAAGGTAAATAGTGTTCTGTGCACTCCGGTGTCTAGTCATGCCTGCCACATGACCACGGAAACGTCTGCAGAAGCAGACAGCACTGGCTCTTCGGCTTTGAAGCAGAGATGAGCACTGAACTCTAGAGTCGGATACGACTGGCTTTCGAGCAAGGGAAACCTTTACCTTTTAATTATGTTCGTGTTGATATAAAAGTCTGTTTTTTGGGCATAATGTGTGGCACTTTAAAAACTAACTGCTGTATTTTAATGCGAACTTTTGTGGATCAAGGCCACTGGCTCTTTGGCTGTAATCAGAGATGAGCACTGAACTCTAAAGTTGGATACAACTGCCCATCAATTTCTTTTGGGGAATTGTGTATTCCAGCCACCGCCGCCACCCCAATGTGAGGAGAGAGAAAAGTGTGTGTGTATATGTGTGTGTGTGTGTGGGGGGGGGGGGCAATAGGATTGCTCGGTACGGGTCCCAGAAATTTCTGATGGCAGCCCTGAATGTGATACTTTGTAATTGTAATTTGTGATACTCTATTTCTTTGTTAGCCGCCCAGAGTTGCATTGAGAGTGGGGCAACATACAAGTCGAAATATTATGATGATGATGATCGTAACAATAACAATGCTTGAAGACCAAAATCAGTGCAAATTATTCTCCCTGCTTTTAAGTTCTCAATCTCCTGCGCGGTGGACTGGGATGGAAAAACAATGATGGGCTTTCAAAATACTCACTTTATGCTATGCCAGTTGCCATACTTCTTGGTCAGACCTAACCTGTTTGGGAGCCCACCTCCCACCCAACACTTCACACTCTTACTGCTCTTTCCAGACACAATTCTGACCTGCACAGTGCCCTCTCCTTGTCTGTAAGGCGGAACGCTTGGCTTTTGACTCAGCTTTTCTAAACAAGCTTCCCGATTCCTCCCAGCACCAGCTGTTCAACGAGTGGTGGGATTCATATTTTTTTAAACTACCTACTGGGTGGGCATGGCCAGGGGGAAAAAAACCCTGTGTTATGTCAAAACTTTGATGGGTGTGGCCAGCCAGAATTTCTGCTACCAGTTCTGGTGAACTGGGGCGAACCTGCTGAATCCCACCCCTGCAGCTGTTGCTCCTGGACAGCTCCTGAAGGGTGACGCAGAACAAAGAGGATGAATCTAGGATGCTGTTTATTGCCTGAAAACAGTCACAGAATTGCCACAGCTGACAACATCTTCCTCACTATACAGCATAAGGCTATACAACAGGATTTCATCCAGTAATTAGGAAAAGTACTAAGTGAATCATACAAAAGCATAATAACACTTAATTTACTTAGACTTATTATTTATTATACATATTTTGAATGTAATTCTTTCTAACTACCTATTTATATGCTGCTTTCCTCCCAAAACTGGGTCACCGCCTCCTGACGACCTGCTGCATCGGAGTCTCGATCCCGCTCTCACCAGGGGGAAACTTCCCTTGGTTGTGAGCGGGGAGGCAATTGAGACTCCGATGCAGCAGGTCTCCTAATGGGCCACGCCGGCGCGCCTTACAGCTGAGACCAGTCTCGATTGCGCTTCCCACTCACAACCAAGGGACGCTTCTCTTGGTTGTGAGTGTGGAAGCGCGATCGAGACTGGCCTCAGCTGTGAGGCGGCCAGCGTGGCCCATAAGGAGACCTGCTGCGTCGGAGTCTTGATCCCGCTCTCACCAGGGGAAACTTCTCTTGGTTGTGAGCAGGGAGGCAATCGAGACGCCGATGCGGCAAATCTTCTTATGGGCACCATCCTGGACACCGGAAGCAGGAAGTGGCATGCGATCGGAGATACAGCAAATCGCCAGGAGGTAAGGAGGTCTTATTTTTTTGATGGGGCCTTATATTTCAAAGGCAGGGGAAAAAGGGTGTGTGTGTCCTATTATGGGAGGAGGTCCTATATTCGGGGAAACACGGTATCAACAGGAAAAGGGAGCCCTGGAACAGGCCAGCGAAGTCGATGTGCACTCGGGACCATGGGCCGCGGGCTGTGTCCCATGCTCTATGGGGAAGCCGGGATTCCTCGGGTCTAGAGCTCTGGCAACTCTCGCAAGTGCCCACCATGTGCTCTATATCAGCATCTATTTGGGGCCACCAGAAATAGCTTCTGGCCAGAGCCTTAGAGCATACGATCCCCGGGTGACTGGTATGCAGTAGCTTGAGCACTTATGGTCATAGCTTTTCGGGAATGACCACCCACTGGCCCCAGAGGAGGCAGCCCCTCTCTATGGAGAGTTCAACCCTCCATTTGAAGAATGCTTTGAACTCCTCCACAGGGGGAGTCGTGGGCCACCCTTTCTAAACCCAGGAACTGACTAGGGACAGAGCTTTGTCGGCTGCTGTGGCAGTGGTGAGGTCTGCGGGTACTATGGGGGGTGAGTCGAGAGACTCGATCAGCAGAACCTGGTGATCCTGTTCTACCTCGCATTCGGGGTCTCCCAGCTGGGGGAGGGGGGACCGGGAAAGCGCATCTCCTTGACCAGGCGGTGGGCCAGTGCATACTGGTAGGCATTGAGGAAGATGGCCCATCGTAGCATTCTGGGGGACAGAATCTGTGGTGTAAGCTTGCCTGTGGTGAAAATACCCAAAAGAGGCTTGTGGTCGGTCACAATGGTGAACTGTCAACCGCACAGGAAATCGTGGAACTTCTTTGTTCCCGCGATTATGGCAAGGGTTTCCCTATCTGTTTGCGCGTAATTGCACTCTGCCTTTGAAAGTGACCTGGAGTAAAAGGCAACCAGGGCTTCCCGCCCATTTTCCAACATGAGGCACAGCATGGCCCCACCCCCGCCCATTTTCCCCACCCCCGCCCATGGCCCCACCCCCGCCCATTTTCCAACATGAGGCACAGCATGGCCCCACCCCTACAGGTTTCCTCGGGTCGAAATGGGTCAGAACGGCTTCTGAGGACAGGAGCCGCTTGAGCTCTTTGAAAGCCTTTTCCTGGCTATCTTCCCACTGCCAAACCGCATCTTTCTTCAGTAATTTGTGCAGTGGCTCCGCAACGGATGCTTTCCTTGGCAACATTTAGGAGCCCTAGAAATGACTGCAGCTCCGGTTTCGCGGTGGGGTGAGGGGCATTTTGAACAGCCGCAACCTTTGACTCGGAGGGCTTAACACCATCAGGGGTTATCCTGAACCCAAGTAACTCAACCTCCCTCGCAAAAAACACACATTTGTCCCTCCTCAACCTAAGTCCCGTTCTCTCGAATACTGTTAGGACCTTGTCTAGCCTTTTTGCTAGTTCAGATTCGCTCTCCCCAGTAATCAAAACATCGTCGAAGTAGGGGAGAATACCTGGGAGGCCCTTTAAAAGGGGCTCCACGAGGGACTGGAAAATCCCAGGGGCCGAATTTACACCGAACTGTAGGCGCGTTACCTTGAATGCACCTTTGTGAGCAATGATGGTTTGTGCAGCAGCGGCGGCTGTAGTTACAGTGAGCTGCTGGTACGCCTGCGCCAAATCTAGCTTAGCGAAACATTTACCCCCGTGTAAAGTGGCTAGTAAGTGGCTAACTACCGGCACTGGATATGCATTGGGCCGAATGGCCTAGTTAATCGTACACTTATAATCAGCACAAATCCTAACCTCCCCATTAGATTTCAATGCTGTAACAATCGGAGTTTCCCACTCCGCAGAATCCACTGGAACCAAAATCCTCTGACCCACCAATTTGTCCAATTCCGCCTCAATCTTGTCCTTGAGGGCGAAGGGGACTCTTCTTGGCTTGAGCCGGATGGGTCGGATTTCTGGGTCCAGGTCAAACGAAACTGGGGGTCCCCTGTACTTCCTGAGCCCCTTTTCGAAAACCGCCGGGTGTGCATCGCACACATCTCGAGTTGGGTCAGTCTCGATGGAGTTTATGCCTGACAGTTCAATTCCCAGGGGGGCAAACCACTGAGTCCCCAGGAGGCAACAAGACCCTTGTTTAAGAACTACTAGGGGCAGTTTCTCCGTGAACCGTTTAAACTTGACCGTGAAGTTACCCACCCCCAACACCGGGATCCCATAACCCTGTACGTTCCGCAAGTTTGTCTTCAAGGCCCTTAGCTTGGGCCGCGCATTTGGGGGAATGCGCAGGAACTCTTTCTGTGAAAGGATGGAGTAGGACAACCCCGAGTCTATTTCCATCCTAACCGGGACCCCTTGTAACAGTACCTCAACAAAAAACCGCCGGAGCTCCAGGGACACGCGGTTCACTGCCGGCGCGTCGTCCTCTGAGACCTTTCCGATCCCGGCCTCCTTCCGTTGGGTTTGTTCTGCTGGGCCCTTGTCCTCTGTTCGACGTCGCCTGCACACCTTGGCGATGTGGCCTTGCCGCCCGCAGTTGTGGCACTCGGCCTTTCGGAAAGGACATTTCTTCCGGTCATGAGCCGCCCCACAACCGTTGCACCAGCGGTCTCCTTTGTCACTGGTGCGGCTCTTCACCACTTGCCTCTCGACCCTTTGCATGTCGTCATCCTCGCTGGAGCAAGAACCCGCTGCCGCGGACGACTCCAACGACGATGGGGGGCTGGCAGGAGGCCGGGGCGCACGCCAGGTAGCTTGGACCGAGGACTTGGCCCCCTTGAGCGCAGCAGGTCTAGCCTTGAAGATTTTGACTCCGCTCTTCGCTGCCTGAGCCTCCCGCAGGACCTCGTGGAAGGTCAGGCGGTGGTCCCGGGTCATCAGTTTCCGTTGGACCTTCTCGTCCCGCAGGCCGCACAGCATAAGGTCCCTCAGAGATATCTCCAGATCTTCCCACTGGCAGGGGGCGGCTGTTACCCTGAGAGCTGCCACGTAGGCAGACACGGATTCGCCCGGGCATTGGTCTCACCTCTGGAACGCGGCCTGGGCCTGGAAGGTTGAGACAGTCAGCTGGAAATGCTCCCGCAACGTCGTCAGGAGGCGGTCAATTGGAACCACGTCGACCTTCCTGGGTGCCAGCAGGTTTATCAGGAGGCGCAATGTGGCTGGCCCGATCTGGGCCAGGAAATGCAAACGCATCTTCCCTTCATCTTCGATGCCGGCAGCGTCCATCGCATGCCGGAACTGGCATTCATACAGATCCCATTGTTTGGTATCACTGATATCGAATGGGTATGACTTGATCTTGTGGGATACCATCATCCCATCCTCGTCGCCAATTTGATGTCTACAGATTGATACACAGTAGGCAGCAGCTATGAGGCCAAACACATCTTTATTGGAGGGTATACAATCTGAACATGTGGTAATAGCAGAGGTACAGCTCCTTTTATACAGCAACACATATTTGAATATGGATGCACGGTAGCCCATTGGCCACCGCCTGCATGACATCATCCTGAGTCACGCCCTTCTTCACCAGGTGTAGCCGTGGCAGGAATGTTCCCGCAGCTGACAGTAATTGGGGAATTTGTACCATGTGAGCTAAACGCTCGCAGCTGCCCTCTATGGGTAGTTAGCTCGTGTTCCATTGCAGCTGAGAAACATTGTGTTCATTACAAGGTTACATTCTTACATCACAGTGGTTACATTCGTTCTTAAAGATATAGTGTTTCCATACACAACAGGTGGTGGGGGCCAAGGTGGTGTGGCATTTCACTAACAAACGCCATGACACCTTGGTTTTAGTTATATAGAAGACTAGCAGGGGTTACCGGCTTCGCGCTGGCAGGGTTTAGGGGGAGATCTGTCCTACCTCCCGGGGTTGAGTTGGAGTGTGGCCTCCATCCACGCACCCTCTCCCACACACACATCCATTCTCTCTCTCCCTCTGTCTGTCTCTCTCTCTCTCTCACACACACACACACCTTCTCTTTAATCCTCCTCAGCGTGCGTGCGCACACAGTCACACACACAGAGCAGTTGCATAATTTGACTCTGCTCTCTCTCCCACTCTCAGATACTCTGTCTCTCCCTTTGTCTCTTTGATACACACACACATACCATCCCTGGCCTGCGTCTCCAGACAATGGACTGCTTCCGGAGGTGCCGTCTGTTGCCTGGAGATGCAGGCCACGCTGGCGGGAGATGTGGGGTAGCGCCGGGCTGGGCTTTACGGAGCCCTGTGTGCTAGCTAGTTATCCCCCCCATGCCACTGCCCCCCCACCACGTTGCTTGCTTCACCTGTGGGGCATTCTCTTCCGTGCAGCCCAGCCTGGGGCTTCCGCGCCGGCAGCGTGGCCTGCGTCTCCAGGCAACGGCCAGCACTTCGGCAGCACAGCCGTTACCTGGAGATGCAGGCCATGCTGCCAGGAGAGGTGCGGAAGCCACGAGCTGTGCTGCATGGAGCCTGGCTAGCCGGGGGGGGGGGGCAGCACCCCTGAGAAACTGCCCCCCCCAACGGCCGCCTTACCTGTGGGGCATCCTCCTCCATGAAGCCCAGTCCAGCGCTTTCGCCTCACGCCTGAGGGCATGTCGTGGATCGGGCGCTGGCACTCTCTTGGGCTAGGCGCCCAAAACCCCAGTCCATGCGCGGTTCCCAGCATCAGGCATGGGCCGAATGGAGCACTTCGGTCAGCCCATACCTTCCGGAGAAGCCAAGGCGGAAGGCCCGCTTGACTTCTCCGGAAGGCAACTGGTGTACGGGCGCCCCGTTCGGCCCATGCTTGCTGAAGAAGGGCCTTGGCTTCTCCGGCAGGCATGGGCCGAACGGAGCACTCCCTTTGGCCCATACCTTCCGGAGAAGGGCCGCCCACCGTCCTCTGGCCGAAATGGCAGCCAACCAGTGGAGCCTCCCAATCAGGGAGGCGGTAATATGCATGCACTAGAATCCACGCAGATGCAAAAGCATGCCCGGAGTTCCAAGTGCCACTGCCTAGAAACTCCAGACAGGCTTCTGCGCCTGTACAGATTCTGGTGCATGCGGATTACTGCCTTACAGCCATTTCATGCTGCGGAGGGGGGGGGGGGGCCTTTGCAGCTGGTTTTTGGGGACCTGTAATGGTCTGCCGGTCCCCCGCGCCAGCCACCCCAGAAGTGTGAGGTAGGCGGGAGCGCCATTTCCAGGGCTTGGGGTGCAGGCATCGTGTATTGGTCTTTTTGAATAATATTTGTTGTCATGTTTTATTATGTTGTGTAATGTATACCTTTTACAAAATCCAAATAAAGGGGGAAACACTTTGGTTCAATACTTATATAGTGTTTTATTAACCATCAATGTATGCCCAGGATCCCAATATGGCCATGAGAGGAAAAGAAAACAGTCCCTAAACTCCAGATAAGCCATCTTTCTTACTCTAACTGTTCTCTGTGGTAGATTTGCTTGTATGTGGGCCTGAAGATCAGCTCACTTTTCTGTCAAGGCTCCTGTCATGAGCCAGAACTTTGATTTTCACCTAAAGAGAATCTTAATAGACAGAAATCGCTTTTCACATGAACAAAGTGACAACCAACGGAGAAAGGCTGGCATGCTCCCCTCCTTGAATGCTGCCTAATGCTGATTACTCTTCTTAAGGCCTAATTAATAGTTAAGAACACCTGAAAACAACTATCTTCAGTAGAATTTCAACGTGTGCAAAGAGCAGTCATTTTATAAAAAAATGATTAATTTTCCCTCTAGCTATCTCATCTTTCATTAATATCAGTTGTGGCCAATCATGAAAAGGAAATATTAGCCCAGGGTTCCCAACCTTTCTGTGTTGTGGACCATGCCTGCCAGACTGCTGAGAGGGCCAGTCACGTGGTTCCTCTCACCACAAGGGCTGCCGTGAAATGTGTCCTCAGCTGTTGTGAATGTCACAACTGCACTTATGAGAGTGTTTACAGCATACATGGGCGTGTTTACGCATGTACATTTTATGGCTGTCATAAACATGCTTGCTCCCTGTGAGGGTGGTGGTGTGCCACGTGAAATGATGTCACAAGCCGGGTCTGGCCCACAGGCCATAGGTTGGCCACCCCTTCTCTAGTAAACACAGAATAATTTCCCTATTACAAGGAATCTAAGTATTGTACAGTAAAACCCCTACTTACGCAAAAAGTCCGTTCCGTAGGCTTTTGCTTAAATCGGCTTTTTATATAACTCGAGGCAAACCCATAGGAAAAAAATTATTTTTAAAACCTATAGGAAAAATGAATTTTTATGTAACTCAAAGTAAAGCCATAGGAAATTGTGTTATGTAATGTATGTAAATTGGAACATTTATGTAATTGGACATGGTTTTAGCACAAAATCATTATGTAAGTCGAATGTTATGTAACTCGGGGCATTTGTAAGTCGGGGTTTTACTGTAGTTTTTCCCTGTGTGGACACTCCTATGTTTTACAAGGACTTGATTCTGAGCAAAATGTTTTGCACACTTCTGGCATTTGTACGGTTTCTCTCTTGTGTGGCTCCTCCTATGCTTCAAAAGGTATGAATTCTGAAAAATCATTTCCCACACTCCTGGCACTTGGTTTCTCTACTTGCAGGGGTTCCCAAATTATGGCCTGTGGGCCTGACCCTGTCCACAGCACCATTTCATGTGGCCCACCGCTGCCACCTCACCCGGAAGTCGAAGAGGATGTGTTTATGTCAACTGCAAAATGTGCCTGTGCATGCTTAAACGCAGTTACGTCAGCCATAAATGTGTTTGCTGCCGCCGTAAACCCAGAAGCAGGCACGTGTACTTTCACATCAAGGGTATGTGGTCCAGTCTGTTCAGCTGTCTGGATGGCATGGTCAGGCTCATGGCGTAAAAAGGTTGGGAACCCCTGTTCTACCGTGTGGAATCTGTTATGATTCACAAGATGTGATCTCCGAATAAAGCATTTCCCACACTTCTGGCATTTATGAGGTTTCTCTCCTGTGTGAATTGAGTGATGTCTCACAAGATTTGATCTCTGAGTAAAGCATTTCCCACACGCATGGCATTTATGTGGTTTCTCTCCTGTGTGGGCTCTCTGATGAGCCATACAGTTTGATTTGCATGCAAAACATTTCCCACACTCTTGGCACTTGTATGGTTTTTCGCCTGTGTGGAATTTATGATGACTCACAAGGCTTGATCTCCAAGTAAAGCGTTTCCCACACTCCAGGCATTTATGTGGTTTCTCTCCTGCATGAATTTTGCAATGACGCACAAGATGTGAGCTCTGAGTAAAGTATTTCCCACACTTCTGGCATTTGTACGGGTTCTTTCCTGTGTGGATTCTTTCAAGCCTCAGAAAACGATCTGAAGATGACCCAGACTCTTCAGTGGCCACGTGTTTCTCTCCTGTATGGATCTTTTTGAGAACCATCTGTACAATCTTTTCAGCAAAATAATTTCTAAAGACAATGCATTTCTTGACCTTCTCTTGAATCCAACTTTCCCTCTCTGTTCCGGTTCTTGGGTGTCGTCCAACCTCAAGTTTGTTCTTAGTACACTTTCCAAGTTTGGGAGATATATTACTCTTTCTCCAGTTGTCCCCTGGGAAAATGAAGAAACGCAGTGTGAAAACGGAACTGAAAACATTAAAAATGTGATCTAAATAGAAATTATTTATATCTAAGGAGGTTGTGCTGAAAGCATAGTCAATCAGTAAAGACATACCAGATGCAGGTGGAGCAAAGTATGGTGTTTAAAGGATCACTTTTACATAAGTTGATTCTGGGCCTAAAGAGTATTCTTTTGGCAGTTAATTAAGTGGCTAAAAATGCACACACCTAATTCAATGTATACATCTAATTAATTAATTAACTATATGACTTAACCTCCAAATCAAGTCTTATTGTTTTCACAATTCAGGGAGGGGGGGTTGGTGGTGGTGGGGGAATTGTTTAATATGTTAAATTTCAAATTTTATATTTTTGTATAGTTATGTTGTGTTTTTATATTTGTATGCTGTCCGGAGTCACCTCAGCGGCGGCAGGAGGAGCAACATCATAAATGTGATTATTAAATTAAAATTAAATTAATAAATAAAGGTGATGATTCCTTGGGAGTTTTGAATTTAGGAAGAAAAGATAATGATGACAGCCGCGGACACATTTTACTGCAGCGTTTACAACAGGGGAACCTAATTTTATGTTTGCTGGCTAGGAATTTCAGCCTATCTAGAAACTGTGAGAGAGTGGGAAGGTAGCCAGCACAATAACACATTTACTGAAGTCTTTTTACCTCCCCACATGGTCCAAACTCTGAATCTCAAGGTCTTTGTGAATCACCTGGCAAGCTCTAAACATCCCACCAGAAATGGCCAGGATAAACCTATGGTGAGAAAAGATAAGACCTTCTGCTGGATGGAGGAACACTGGGAGAACACTGTCTCCCATTGGGATAGGATTCTGGTACGACTGTCATGAAGTCAGTTACACTTTGAAGCCCAATCTGAACAAGTAAAAGTTTGAGGACCAGGAGTTGTTGTAGTTGTTGTCAGTGTGTTGCTCATTTATGTTATTGCTATCTGGGAACCTTTAGCTCTTCAGATGTGGATGATGAACAATTATTCTCACCACAGTTGAGCCCAAGTCTTCAGGAGGGCCAGAGGCAGCTCTGTCCATCACCAATCCCACAATGGTTAGCCTGATTGGGAAAGCACTGTCATCACTGTCGGTATGGTGACTAGGCCTTATTGCAGAGGTTAGCATCAGCCAGGGAAAGAGAGAATCTTACCAAGAAAGGATACAGATTCCAAGTTCTCATTCATGACTTCCTCATGCAGGGCCTTCTGGTCAGGATCGAGCAGTGCCCACTCCTCTGGAGTAAAGTACATGGCCAACTCCTCAAACGACACTGGTTTCTAAATGAATAGAAGGAGAGACTAGAAGACCTCCTTCAAAGTTTTCATAACAACTCCTAAATCCAATACACCTAAAGAGCTGTGGCTGGACTTTATCATCTAGATTTCAATTTTATTGGATGACCTTCTAAGCCTTTCTGATGGTGATCAAGATAACCAAGATCTACCAGTCCCCTTGGCTCCCTCCAGGAAGAGAGGCCTCCAAATCCCAGTTGATTTCCCCCAAGAGTGAGTGGGATGGAAAGGGCTGAGACAGTTCTGACTGTTTTGGGAGGATCCAGGAGACATCTAAGGAGCCTTTGTGAGAAACAAGAGGCTAGGTTTGACCTGGTTGGATGGAGAATGGCTCCTCTTCTGAACAGCATGAAACAACTCACAGATCTTAGTCCCTTTTTCAAAACAGAAGAGAGTCAAAATCCTTTTCTATTTGCAACAGTCAGGGGCTGAGAGTGTTCTGACTCTTTTGGGAGGATCCAGGAGACATCTAAGGAGCCTTTGTGAGAAACAAGAGGCTAGGTTTGATCTGATTGGATGGAGAATGGCTCCTCTTCTGAACAGCATGAAACAACTCACAGATCTTAGTCCCTTTTTCAAAACAGAAGAGAATCAAAATCCTTTTCCATTCGCAACTGTCAGATTTAACAAGTATTGCTATTCCCTGCCTGGAGAGGACCATGTCATATCAGCTTCAATATACAAAAACGAAACTATGGAGTTGCCCATTAAACAGGAATAGCCAGATAAATTCGAGACTAAAATGCTTGAACAAACATTGATATAAATTCACAAGGAGCCTTATAACCCCTTCCTTCCTACCTGATCCATTTCTGCTCCATCATAAGGAAGAGATGATGAAATGCTGACTTCTGTCAACCTTTCAGCCCCTGCGGGAAAGACCAAGAGGGAGGGATGACAGTCCTGTAAACTCCTCTCAGAATTGGAACATCATCCTAAGAAGGTTTGCTTAAAGGAAAGTCTTTGAACACAAAAGGGTCAACTTTCCAATGAAAGGAACAGGGTTTCAGAGTTTAATATGTTTTACTGAGTAGAGAAACATTTGCGATAGCTAGGATTTCTCCAACATGTTGTGAAGTATTTTTACTACTTCAGAGTATCATGGAAAGGGCAAACTTCTGTAATTACAAACTAATGAGACACCAGAGGAACAGGTTACTTTGGAAAACTGAACATTAGAAAACTACTAGAAGTTTTGGGTAAACAAATCACCCAGCTCAAAAAGGTCAGGGGAGATAAAAATACACAGATGCTCCTTTGCTTTCATGCAGGAAAAGAATAAGACTCACCCTCCTAACATTAATCCTTACCTATTAAGTTGGCATCTTCCTCGTTGCCTTGACTGGTCTCTCCTTGCTGGAGACTCAGCTTAGTGTTGATCTGTGGTTTCTCTTCCATGGGGAAATCAGATTGAACCTCTGCAGAGATATTTCCAATCTGAGAATTGACGAGAAGAACAAAGATTATTATAGTAAAAAGAAGACATGGGGGAATATAGTAGCTCACCGTCTGAACGAATAACTCTCACTTTTGGCTCTTCCAGATGTTTGTGTCCTGCCCGGCTCAGAGATAGGAAACTTTCGGCCAGGTCCACCGCCTGGCAAGTGGTTTCTGCTCCGCATTCCCTCACCCAGCTTGATACCTCTAGTGGGAGGAGGGTCAGGAACTGCTCCAGGATCACCAGGTCCAGCATCTGAGCCTTGGTGTGTCGCTCCGGCTGGAGCCACTGGCAGCAAAGCTGGTGGAGTCGAGCGCACACCTGGCGAGGACCATAGGCCTCCCAGTAGGAGAATTCCTGGAACCTTTGTTGCTGTGTCTCCGAGTGCCCAGGCATCTCCTCAGTTGAGTCTTCTGGCTCTTTTCTTTCTGATTGTGGGTCGAGGCTTTCGCTCCTGATCCTTTGGCCTACAGTCTGTCCGTCTCTCATCATATTCTCTGCCCACGGATGCCTCCAAGGTAATCTCTTCTCCTCTTGCAGCTTTCGCAGACCTCAAGGACTGTTACTCTGCAAAGCTAAGACACCCCCGGGTTAGGATGGTGAAGGTTAAGTAAAAATGCAACAATGCATCTCTCTCATTGTGTTTGATATCCTAATCCCCATTATCTCATAGCACTGCTCCCTGCTCTCTTCAGGTAAGAGTGTGACAGGAGTGGCAGGTTCTTTTCCTGACTATCCTTGCCTGGAACACCAGAACTAGAACATGAGAAAGCTCATCATTATCACATACTTCCATGATGGCGAACCTTGGCACTCCAGATGGTCTTGGACTTCAATTCCCAGAAGCCCAAGCACCCTGTGAATCCACACGAATGAGTTTACTGCGATTCATACGGCACGCGCTGCCATCGTTGCTCCTGGAAGCGTAAGCAAAACATGCCCGTATGGTTAAAACTCTTCCAGGTTAACCCTTCCTCCGTACGGGCGTGTTTTACTTCCGTTTCTGGGAGCGACGAGGGCAGCGCGGGCTGGATGAATCCCAGTAAACACATTCGTGTGGATTCACAGGGGGCTTGGGCTTCTAGGAATTGAAGTCCAAGAACATCTGGAGTGCCAAGGTTCGCCATCACGGACATACTTCCTCCCCCACCACACTGATTAACTGCTCTCTAAATAGGGACTGCGGTGGCTCAAGTGCTTAAGACACGGAACTTGACAACTGGAAGGTCCTTGTTCAATTCCTGAGTACTGCACGTTGGAGTGAGCTCCTGTCTCTGTTCCAGCTCCTGCCAACCTAGCAGTTTGAAAGCAAGAGATTGGCAAGTAGATAAATAGGTTTCCGAGCGAGGGTTGCCTTTACTAAAACACCTTTGGAAATTAAAGCAACGTTTGATTCCTTTCCACCCAAAAGATAAAAAAGGAATTTTTAAAAAAATGTCCTCACGACCCATTAATCTCCCCTCGCGGGGTTTGCATACATCTCCCAAGCCTTCCTCCCGCAGCTCCGTACTACTGAAAACCCAGAGGAAGAGCCCTGTCCTTTCCAACTTTGGCACCTTCAGACGTTCATGGGCAGGACTCGTGTCTGTAAGGGGTGGGGCGATGCAGATCCCTTCCCTGGGGCGGCAACGGAGCTTCTTCCTGGGTTTCCAAGGAACCCCTCCTGCCCACTCCTCCAACCCAAGTTGTGTGTCTAGGGGGAGGCTTTTCGGAAACGGACCATTTCCTTTGAGGGGAGGGAGGCAAAAAGGAACGCACAGAAATGTCCCCTTCCCTTCTAGGAATATCATCTCGGTGCTGTTAAAAACCCCTTCCATGCCCGGTAGAAATTCTCTTCTCCCTCCTGTGAAGAAAGAGAAAAAGGACGGACCGGAAGGGAGGCTTTTCGGAGACGGACCATTGCTTTTGAGGGGAGGGAGGCAAAAAAGAAACCATGGAGATGAAAGAAACGCACAGAAACGCCCCCTTCCCTTCTAGGCATATCAACTCGGTGCTCTTAAAAACCCCTTCAATGCCCGGCCCCGGTAGAAATTCTTATCTCCAAAAAGTATATA
The DNA here is from genome assembly GCA_035047345.1 of Bradypodion ventrale. Classification (NCBI taxonomy): domain Eukaryota; kingdom Metazoa; phylum Chordata; class Lepidosauria; order Squamata; family Chamaeleonidae; genus Bradypodion; species Bradypodion ventrale. The sequence continues at coordinate 374,749,104 of JAWDJE010000002.1, forward strand.
TTCAAAAATCGTAGGGTTAATCTAGAAATGAAGGTGGGAAGGAAAAGATTTCCATTGCTAAATGGCCTTTGCTGCTAGAGAGCAATCACTTTATTATATTTATTTATTTATTTATTTATAATTCAAATTTCTATGCCGCCCAATCAGGCGAACCCGACTCAGGGCGGCTCACAACAGGTTAAAACATACATATAAGAAACAATTAAACCCCCAACATTAACCACAGGGCAACGTCCAAGAGCAGTCATTGTAGCTGACCACCGGAAAATGCCACGTATGCAAGCCTTCTGTATAGGGGCATCATGAGTGTCCTAGGCACATGTCACGAACCCCAAGGCAGGGTAATAAATACTTATTATACTCTGATTGGGGCTGGACTTCACCACACGATCGCCTCTGTGTGTCTTCCTTGCGGCCAGCTATTCCTAAATGGCAGGAGGTTCCACAAGGCCGGTGCGGACATGGAAAAGGCCCTCCTTCGTGTGCCAGAGAGACAAGCCCCTCTGGCAGATGGAACAATTAGAGAGCCCCTCCGGTCCGCTCAGGAACCAGCACCTTGAATTGCACCCAGAGGCAAACTGGTAATCAGTGCAGCACCCGAAGCAATGGTGAGGCGCGAGCATAACGCCCGCGCCCCATCACCACCTGGGCTGCTGCATTCTGGACCAGCTGCAGCCTCCGTATGGTCATCAAGGGCAGCCCCATGTAGAGCGCATTGCAATAATCTATCCTGGAGGTGACCAGAGCATGTGTGACCATGAGGAGGGAGTTCCGGTCCAGGAGCGAAGGCAACTGACGGATGACGCGAAGCTGTGCGAAAGCACTTCTGGCCACAACCGTCATCTACAAGTAGCAGCCCCGAATCCAGGAGGACCCCTAAGTTGCGTACCGGGTCTGTCTGGGGCAAAGCAGCTGCATCCAAGACCAAAGTTGGCAGTTCCCTGGATAACGTGGGATCTCCTATCCATAGCCACTCAGTGGCTATTATAATTCTATTCAACAACAGTTCCATCTTTTATCAGTTTATACCAGGGGTTCTCAACAGTTTCAAGCCAAGGTCCAGGTCATGGTCCCTCAGACAGCTCCAGGGGCCGGATGGCCATTTTGCTCTGTCTGCCATACATGGCACTTCTGGGTGTAGTGGGGGGGCCACATGAAATGGTGTTGTGGGCTGCATCCGGCCCCCAGGCTGTAGGTTGAGAACTCCTGCTTTATGCAGTGACCTCCTTTATGTCAAAGTTCTCCTCTGGGTTGTGTGTGAGCTGTCAGAAATGAACAATTCTGGGAACTTATTATTTATTTAGTTTTTTAAAAAATAAACTACAAAATTATGAGGGGACTGAAACACCTTCTTTACCATCTGAGGCTGCAACGGTTGGACCTTTTCACTCTTGAATGACGGCGTCTAAGAGGTGACCTGATTGAAGTTTATAAAATCATGCACGGTGTGGATAAAGTAGATAAGGAAAAACTGTTTTCCCTATCGCACAACACTAGAACTAGGGGACACTCGATGAAACTTTTGGGTACTAGTTCTCAAACAAATACAGTAATACCTCATACAAAGTCCGCTTCATACAACATCGGATTCATACAACATCGCCTAATTCCTTGAAAAAAGTTACCTCATACAAAGTCGTATCTCTCAATGCCATTTCCAGGGAATCCTAAGCAGGTGAAGGCATCTGCTTGGGAATACCCTGAAGGAAATGGTGAGCCACTGTGTGAGACAGAATGCTGGACTGGATGGGCTCCTGTGGCTTGTTCCAGCAAGGCTCCTCTTATGTTCTTATGTACTCCTGGTTCTACTACAGAAGTCATTAAAGTTGCAGGTGTTCTGGGGACCAGCCCCTCCCTGGCCAGGAGGATTTCGCCACTCCTCTCCGCAGCTCACGCCATCTGCTATGGATGCAGAACAGCTGTGGTCACCGCTTCCACCCTCTGGGCTATGTTTGTCTGGAGAGTTTTAAAAGAGTGGTTATGGGATGGAGGACTCTGCCGCATTTCCCCACAGTCCATTAGACTTCCTCTCTCTGCCATCCCTGGCCTTGAGGGAGATGAGAAGCATGTCCTTTGTGGGAGCGAGGAGGGCCGCTAGATCAAGGGCCAGGTCTCGTAACATCTGCCAGTGCTCCCGGGTCCCACCTCCCCCTTCTTTTTGTGGGAAGGGTTTGTGCTGTGATATATATTGTGTTTTTGACATGCTATTGTTTTTATTGCAATTATGTTTTTGTATTTTGTATGAATTTATATGTTGTATACTGCATTTCTTACCATGTAAACCGCTTTGAGTTCCCTTAGGGGAAGGAAAGCAGAATAGAAATATATTAATATTAATAATAATAATAAACGCAATTTACTCATTTAAGAGGTTGGATTCTATCTAAAGCATTAAGAGTTTGGATTCTATCTAAAGCAATTGGTGTGGGTGGGAGGTAGTTTTTCAGTGTTTTTAGGGATTTTAACTTTCTATAGTTTAAACATTGGGGATTTTATGTACGCCGCCCAGAGTTGCATGTTGATTGGGGCGGCTATACAAATTGAATGAATGAATGAATAAATGAAAGGCAACAGAAAACAGCTGTGATTTCTCGTTTCCTGTGAAACCCATTTCATGGTCTTAACACTAAAAAAAAACCACCACAATAGTAAAAGAGAAGTGGTTATGCTCAAAACTTTGAAACAGTGATTCAAATGATTCAACCTACAACAACAGACTGAAAAACCAAACTTATATTTGGCATTTGTTTTATTTCATTGATAATATGCATACATGCGCACATAATGCGCAGTGCAGGGATGGAGGAATCACAATATGGGATTAAAATCGCTGGGAAAAACATCAATAATCTGAGATATGCAGACGATACCACCCTAATGGCAGAAAGTGAGGAAGACCTAAAGAATCTCTTGATTGGGCTGAAGGAGGAGAGTGCAAAAGCTGGCTTGAGACTCAATATCAAGAAAACCAAGATAATGGCAACAGGCCCAATCAGTTCCTGGAAAATAGACGGGGAAGAAGTAGAAGCAGTGACAGATTTTACTTTCTTAGGATCAAAGATCACTGCAGATGGGGATTGCAGCCATGAAATAAAAAGGCGACTGATTCTTGGGAGACAAGCGATGAGAAACCTGGGGAACATAGTGAAAAGCAGAGACATTACATTGCAAACAAAAATTAGAATAGTCAAAGCAATGGTTTTCCCAGTAGTAATGTATGGATGTGAGAGCTGGACAATTAGGAAAGCTGAACGCAGAAGAATAGATGCCTTTGAAATGTGGTGTTGGAGGAGGGTTTTGAGAGTCCCCTGGACAGCGAGGAGAACAAATAGGTCAATCTTAGAAGAAATTAACCCTGACTGCTCATTGGAAGGTCAAATAGTAAAGATGAAGCTAAAATACTTTGGACATCAAATGAGAAGGGAGGATTCACTTGAGAAGGCATTGATGTTGGGAAAGGTGGAGGGCAAAAGAAGAAGGGGGAGGCCAAGGATGAGATGGCTAGATGGTATTATAGACACAATGGGCACAGAGCTGGGAGGGCTGAGGGGGATGGTAGAGGACAGAGGCGCCTGGAGGAAAATGGTCCATGGGGTCGCAAAGGGTCGGAGTCGACTGTGCGACTGAACAACAACAACAATGCATACATTCAAATTGGGTTCATGTTTTTATATTGTGTTAATGTGATACTTTGTAACTGTAATTTCTGATACTCTATTTGTTTGTTAGCCGTCCAGAGTCGCATTGCGAGTGGGGCAGCGTACAAGTCGAAATATTATGATGATGATGATGATAACAATAACGATGCTTGGAAGACCAAAATCAGTGCAAATTATTCTCCCTGCTTTTAAGTTCTCAATCTCCTGCGCGGTGGACTGGGATGGAAAAACAATGATGGGCTTTCAAAATACTCACTTTATGCTATGCCAGTTGCCATACTTCTTGGTCAGACCTAACCTGTTTGGGAACCCACCTCCCACCCAACACTTCACACTCTTTCTGCTCTCTTTCCAGACACAGTTCTGAGCTGCACAGAGCCCTCTCCTTGTCTGTAAGGCAGAACGCTTGGCTTTTGACTTAGCTTTTCTAAACAAGCTTCCCGATTCCTCCCAGCACCAGCTGTTCAGTGAGTGGTGGGATTCATACTTTTTAAACTACCTACTTGGATGGGGTGTGGCCAGCCAGAATTTCTGCTACCGGTTCTGGTGAACTGGGGCGAACCTGCTGAATCCCACCCCTGCAGCTGTTGCTCCTGGACAGCTGACCGACCAAGCTGCATCCACCTAAATGTTTGTTCTGAAGTTCTGTTTTCTCTAACACTTGTCAATCAAATTGAGCTGGTCACCATCTTGCAGACACACACTGGCAACTTACTATGCCATCCCAAAGAACCTCTCCCAGCCTCTACCCAAAATCTACTCCCAACGATGTTGAGAAACTGCCTCATACTCACATGCCTATCAGTGAGAACCAACATTGATTATGCATGCCTGTTCCCTCCACAATTAGGAGAATGTACAAGAAAAAGGGCATGAGACAGGCCAGGGGTTCTCAACCTGTGGCCCATGTGGCCCACCGCCCTTGCTCCTGAAGGGTGACACAGAACAAAGGGGATGAATCTAGGAGGCTGTTTATTGCCTCAAAACAGTCACAGAATTGCAACAGCTGACATCTTCCTCACTGTATGGCATAAAGTTACACAACAGGATTTCATCCATTAATTAGGAAAAGTACTAAGTAAATCATACAAAAGCATAATAACACATGACTTAGACTTATTTATTATTTATTTATTACATTTTTATACTGCCCATTTGGGATAGTTCCAACTTTGGGCTGTGTACAAACAATAAGACAACAGCAACATAATACAATAATCAACAAAATAAACTATTTGTCTTACTCATACTAATACTAAGCTGAGTCTTATTTACACACACACACACCTACCCTGCCCCAAACTGTTGGGGTACGGAAAGCCCAGGGGGGCCCTGCACCCCACACACTGAAAAAACAAAACAAGACTACATGTCCCAGCGGGCTGTGCAGCGTGGCACACCCCAGCCAATCAGGGATGCTGCAACGTGCAGGAGGGGCAGGGCTATGGGCTCGCGGATGCTGCCCCAACCGCCACTGCACGCCCTCCTAAGAACCATGGCCGCAGGGGAGACGTGGATGGCCCCGGGCCGCCCAAGGAGGAGACAGAGGAGGCCATCACAGTGGCAGGAGCAAGGCCGCCAGAGGTGGCCGCCGTATCCTCCCCAGAAAAACAAACTGTGACCGCCTCAGAAAAACCAACCCATAGAAAGAGCTGAGAAGGAAAACCCTCCGGAGCTGTAAGGGCCTCTGGACAAGGCCTGAGGCGTTGGGGCTGGACCGGCTGGCATGTCTGGGCCCTGCACGACGCTGCTGGCCTCCGCCTTCACCGCCTCAGCACTCAGCTCACAGGACTGAGAAGGGAGAAACGCAGAGGCCTCCGAGGAAACCGCAGGACAAGACGCAGAGGAGACCAAGAAGCGGCAGAAGGCAAGGCTCCGGCATCGCTGGGGGGGGGGGGGGAGAGGAGAAATGCACGTGTGTTTTAAAGGGCTCAATGATGGAGCAAAAGGGGACACCACCCCCTTATTCTTCCACTGCTTCTTCCTCATATCACCTTAGAAAGGGGAAAAGGAGATTGTTCAGACTACTCAGTGCAGGGCAATAAAAGGAGAGGGAGAGGAGGGGGAGAAGATGAGAGAGGAAGAAAAGAAAAAGAGGAGGGTGGGAAGAGGAAAAGGAGAATGGATGGAAGAGGATAAGTAAAAGGGGGAGAAAGAGGGAGAACAGAGGAAAATGAAGAGGAAATATAACAACCTGGCAGGTTAGTTACTGCAATCTGTATCTCGCCAGGAGCCATTGTTGCCCTAGTCCTAACCACCCCTCACCGCCCCCACCCAAGAGGACACCCACACCCCAGGAGAGCAGCACCCCACCAAAAACAACAACAACCCGGGCAGAGCCAGGTACCCCTGCTAATATTTATTATTTGCTGTTGAAGCATTGCTGCCTTAAGGCTAATCTTAAAATGTTCACAGATTTGTATCTAGTATACATATTTTGAATGCAATACTTTCTAACTAACTACCTGTTTAGTTATGCACCAAAAAGTGCGATTTGGTGGAGGAAGGGCAAGCTGAAGCTGTCTGAGGGAGCATGACCCAGCCCCTGGCTTAAAAAGATTGAGAACGCCTGGCCAAGAATTTGAGCCAAGGATTAGTATGTACTGTTCAATGCTGAAACGACTAGAGACATTTTCACAAAATGAAAATAAATGCCCATGTTTGACTGAAAGCAACTAAATGAATGTAAATGTGTCAGCTAAAATGTTATTATTATTTTTTGGAGAATGTAAATGCAGGCTTAGTTAGTATGTCTGTGAGAAATTTTATTTATTTCTTGCTATTAAAATAAGAGTCAAGAGAGAAAGCTAACATTTAATTCACATATTTAAAAAATCAATTTAGAGAATTAGAAATTTCAGTAATAAATGCAATTTTTTAAAAAAGTCATTGATTTTCATCCTTCATGCTTTCTTATACAACTTCCAGATTTATGTTCAAGAAAAGTAACAACAGACATAATAACCAAAAAAACTTGTAAGGTTACACAGTACGACAGTGGTACAATGTGTAAGGCAAGAGCCTCCACCACGCCAGGAAGTGCCATGTGGTGGAGGAAGGGCAAAATGGGCGTCCGGCCACCCAAAGCTGTCTGAGGGAGCGTGTCCCGGCCTCTGGCTTTAAAAGGTTGACAACTCCTGCTGTAAAACAGGGGTTCATAATCTCCGGCCTGTAGGCCAGACTCAGGCCGTGGCACCATTTCATGTGGCCCATGCTGCTGCCGCTGCCAACACTGGAAGTGGACGTGTTCACGACAGTTGTAAACGTGCCGGTAGCTGTTGTAAACACATTTTATGGCAGCTGTCTGAAGGGGCATGGTCCGGCCCATGGCTTGAAAAGGCAAAGAACTGCTGCTCTAAGACTTAATGTTTAGGTGACTGTGATCCGACGCAGCTTGATTACTTTTTTGTTGTTCAGTTGATACTGACCCTTTGCGACCCTATGGACCATTGTCTTCCAGGCACCTGTCCTCCACTATCCTCCTCAGCCCACCCAGCTCAGTGCCCATTGCGTCTACAATACCATTCAGCCAACTCATATTTGGCCGCCCTTCTTCTTTTGCCCTTGACCTTTTCCAGCATCAAGGCTTTCTCAAGTGAATCCTCTCTTCTCATTTGATGTCCAAAGTACTTTAGTTTCATCTTTACTATTTGACCTTCTAAGGAGCAGTCAGGGTTTTCTTCTAGGATCTACCTATTTGTTTTCCTCGCTGTCCAGGGGACTCTCAAAACTCTCCTCCAACACCACATTTCAAAGGCGTCTAGTCTTCTGCGCTCAGCTTTCCTAATGGTCCAGCACTCACAACCGTACTTTACTACTGGGAATACCATTGCTTTGACTATGCGAATTTTTGTTTGCAAGGTGATGTCTCTGCTTTTAATTCCTCACTGTTTAGGTCAAATTCACTTTGCAATTTTACAAGCAAGGGCTTACCATGTCATGTTCAGTACAACAAAACAATTTGGTTCAATACTTATACTGTATAGTGTTTTATGTCAATGTATGCCCAGGATCCCAATATGGCCATGAGAGGAAAAGAAAATAGTCCCTAAACTCCAAATTAGCCATCTTTCTTATCTAACTGTCCCTCTGTGGTAGATTTGCTTGTATGTGGGCCTGAAGATCAGCCCACTTTTCTGTCAAGGCTCCTGTCATGAGCCAGAACTTTGATTTTCACCTAAAGAGAATCTTAATGGACAGAAATCGCTTTTCACACGAATAAAGTGACAACCAATAGAAAAAGGCTGGCACGCTCCCCTCCTTGAATGCTGCCTAATGCTGATTACTGTTCTTAAGGTCTAATTAATAGTTAAGAACACCTGAAAACAACTATCTTCAATAGAATTTCAACGTGTGCAAAGAACAGTCATTTTTAAAAAGGACGACTAATTTTCCCTCTGCCTAGCTCATCGTTCATTAATATCAGTTGTGGCCAATCATGAAAAGGAAATATTAGCCCAGGGTTCCCAACCTTTCTGTGCTGTGGACCATGCCTGCCAGACTGCTGATAGGGCCAGTCACATGGTTCATCTCACAAGGGCTGCCGTGAAATGTGTCCTCGGCTGTTGTGAATGCATGTATGACATCCACAGCTGCATTATGGGAGTGTTTACAGCATACACGGGCACGTTTATGCATGCACATTTTACGGCTGTCATAAACACTCTTGCTTCCTGCGAGGGTGGTGGCATGCCACATGAGATGATGCCGCAGACTGGGTCTGGCCCACAGGCCATAGGTTGGCCACCCCTGCTCTAAGGGTTCAAACTATTTGGATCTGAAGCATACACAGAATAATTTCCCTATTACAAGGAATCTAAATAGTTTTACCCCATGTGGACACTCCTATGTTTTACAAGGACTTGATTCTGAGCAAAATGTTTTGCACACTCCTGGCATTTGTACGGTTTCTCTCTTGTGTGGCTCCTCCTATGCTTCAAAAGGTATGAATTCTGAAAAATCATTTCCCACACTCCTGGCACTTGGTTTCTCTACTTACAGGGGTTCCTAAATTATGGCCCGTGGGCTGGACCCTGCCCACGGAACCATTTTACATGGCCCACTGCTGCCACCTCACACGGAAATGGAAGAGGATGTGTTTATGTCAACTGCAAAATGTGCCTGTGCATGCTTAAACGCAGTTACGTTAGCCATAAATCCGCCGGCTGCTGTCGTAAACCCAGAAGCAGGCACGTTTGCTTCCACTTCCAGGGGGCGTGGTCCAGCCTGTTCAGCTGTCTGGATGGCATGGTCAGGCTCGTGGCATAAAAAAGGTTGGGAGCCCCTGCTCTACCATGTGGCTTCTGTGATGACCCACAAGGTGTGATCTCCGAGCAAAGCATTTCCCGCACTCCTGGCATTTATGAGGTTTCTCTCCTGTATGAAGTGCGTAATGACTCACAAGATGTGATCTCCGAATAAAGCATTTCCCACACTCCAGACATTTATATGGTTTCTCTCCTGTGTGAACTGAATGATGTCTCACAAGATGTGATCTCTGAGTAAAGCATTTCCCACACTCCTGGCATTTATGTGGTTTCTCTCCTGTGTGGGCTCTATGATGAGTCATACAGTTTGATTTGCATGCAAAACATTTCCCACACTCTTGGCATTTGTATGGTTTTTCTCCTGCGTGAATTCTGTGATGACGCACAAGGTGTGAGCTCCGAGTAAAGCATTTCCCACACTCCTGGCATTTGTAGGATTTGTCTCCTGCATGGACTCTCTCATGAGTCACAAAGCTTGATTTACATGCAAAACATATCCCACACTCCTGGCACTTGTATGGTTTCTCTCTTGTGTGGATTCTGTGATGATTCACAAGGTGTGATCTCCGAGTAAAGCATTTCCCACACTCCTGGCATTTGTATGGTTTCTCTCCTGTGTGGGCTCTCTGATGAGTCATACAGTTTGATTTGCATGCAAAACATTTCCCACACTCTTGGCATTTGTATGGTTTTTCTCCTGCGTGAATTTTGTGATGACGCACAAGGTGTGAGCTCCGAATAAAGCATTTCCCACACTCCTGGCATTTGTAGGATTTGTCTCCTGCATGGACTCTCTCATGAGTCACAAAGCTTGATTTGCATGCAAAACATATCCCACACTCCTGGCACTTGTATGGTTTCTCTCTTGTGTGGATTCTGTGATGATTCACAAGGTGTGATCTCCGAGTAAAGCATTTCCCACACTCCTGGCATTTGTATGGTTTCTCTCCTGTGTGGATTCTGTGATGACGTACAAGGTCTGATTGCCAAGTAAAGCATTTCCCACATTCCTGGCACTTGTATGGTTTCTCTCCTGCATGGACGCTCTCATGAGTCGCAAGGTGTGATCTCTGAGTAAAGCATTTCCAACACTTCTGGCATTTGTATGGTTTCTTTCCTGTGTGGATTCTTTCAAGGCTCAGAAAATGATCTGAAGGTGACCCAGCCTCTTCACTGGCCACGTGTTTCTCTCTTGTATGGATCTCGTTGGGAACCATCTGTATAATCTTTTCTGCAAAATAATTTCTACAGACAATGCATTTCCTGACCTTCTCTTGAATACAACTTTCCTTCTCTGTGCCGTCCTTCTCTGTGCCGGTTCTTGGGTGTTGTCCAACCTCAAGTTTGTTGTTAATACACTTTCCAAGTTTGGGAGATATATTACCCTTTCTCCAGTTGTCTCCTGGGAAAATGAAGAAATGCAGTGCGAAAATGGAACTGAGAACATTAAAAACATAATATAAATACAAATTGATATGTGCTAAATCTAAGGAAGTTGTGCTGAAAGCACAGTCAATCAATAAAGACATACCAGATGCAGGTGGGGCAAAGTATGGTGTTTAAAGGATCACTTTCACATAAATTGATTCTGGGCCTAAAGAGTATTATTTTGGCATAGTTAATTAAGTGGCTAAAAATGCACTGTTGTTGTTCAGTTGCACAGTCAATTCCGATCCTTTGCGACCCTATGTACCCTTGTCCTCCAGGTACCTCTCTCTTCCACCATCCACCTCAACCCGCCCAGCTCTGTGCCCACTGCGTCTACGATATCATCTAGCCATCTCAACTTTGGCCACCCCCTTCTTCTTTTGCCTTCCACCTTTCCCAGCATCAAGGCCTTCTCAAGTGAATCCTCCCTTCTCATTTGATGTAAAAAGTACTTTAGCTTCATCTTTACTATTTGACCTTCTAAGGAGCAGTCAGGGTTGATTTCTTCCAAGATTGACCTATTTGTTCTCCACGCTGTCCAGGGGACTCTCAAAACTCTCCTCCAACACCACATTTCAAAGGCATCTATTCTTCTGCGTTCAGCTTTCCTAATGGTCCAGCTCTCGCACCCATACATTACCACTGGGATTTCCTGCATTAATTAATTAACTAAATTACCTAATTAATTACCTAATTAATAAATTAACTAATTAAATTACCTAATTAATTAACTAAACAACTAAACCTCCAAATGAAATCTTATTGTTTTCATAATTCAGGGTGTGTGTGTTAAATTATTATATTTTTGTATAGCTATGTTGTGGTTTTATATGTGTATGCCGCCCAGAGTCGCCTCAGCGGGGGTGGGGGGTGGGTGGGAGCAGCATAAATGTGAGTATTAAATTAAATTAAAATTAAATTAATAAAGCAAGGTGATGATTACTCGGGAGTTTTGAATTTAGGAACAAAATATAATTACGACAACCGCGGACACATTTTACTGCAGCGTTTGCAGCAGGGAATGTTTGCTGGCTAGGCATTCCAGCCTATCTAGAAACTGTGAGAGTGGGAAGGTAGCCAGCACAATAACACATTTACTGAAGTCTTTTTACCTCCCCACATGATCCAAACTCTGAATCTCAAGGTCTTTGTGAATCACCTGGCAAGCTCTAAATATTCCACTAGAAAAGGCCAGGCTAAACCTATGGAGAGAAAAACTAAGACCTTCTGTTGGATGGAGGAACACTGGGAGAACACTTTCTCCCATTGGGATAGGATTCTGGTAGGACTGTCATGAAGTCAGTTACACTTTGAAGCCCAATCTGAACAAGTGAGTTTGAGGTCCAGGAGTTGTTGTTGTTGTCATTGTGTTGTTCCTCATTTATGTTATTGCTATCTGGGACCCTTCAGCTCTCCAGATGTGGACGACGAATATTTATTCTCACCACAGTAGAGCTCAGGGCTTCAGGAGGGCCAGAGGCAGCCCAGTCCTGCATCACCAAGCCCACAATGGCTAGCAGGATTAGGGACATTGGGAAAGCATTATCATAACTGTCAGTATGGTGACTAGGCCTTATTGCAGAGATTAGCATCAGCCAGGGAAAAAGATAGCCTTACCAAGAAAGGACACAGATTCCAAGTTCTCATTCATGACTTCCTCATGCAGGGCCTTCTGGTCAGCATCCAGCAGTGTCCACTCCTCTGGAGTAAAGTACATGGCCAACTCCTCAAAGTACACTGGAATCTAAATAGAAAGAGGGAGGGAAAAGAAGACCTCCTTCAAACTTTTCATAACAACAACATCCTAAATCCAATACACCTAAAAATATACTGCTCAAAAAAATAAAGGGCACACAAAAATAAGGCATCCCACGATCTGAATGACTGAAATACTGTATCCCTATTGTTGTTCACATACTGTAGTCGAATGTGCTGACAACAAAATCACACAAAACTTAACAATGAGAATCAAATTCATCAACCCATGAAAGTCTGGATTTGGAGGTACAGAGTGACAGTGGAAGAAAACACTACATGCTGATCCAACTGTGAAGTAATGTCCTTAAATCAAGTCAAAATGAGGCTCAGCAGTGTGTGTGGCCTCCACGTGCCTGTATGACCTCCCTACAATGCCTGGGCATGCTCCTGATGAGGTGGCGGATGGTCTCCTGAGGGATCTCCTCTCACACCTGCACTAAAGCAACCCCCAACTCCTGGACAGTCTGCGGTGCAACGTGGCGTCGGTGGATGGAGTGAGACATGATGTCCCAGATGTGCTCAATCGGATTCAGGTCTGGGGAATGGGCGGGCCAGTCCATAGCATCAATGCCTTCGTCTTGCAAGAACCGCTGACACACTCCAGCCACATGAGACCTAGCATTGTCATGCATTAGGAGGAACCCAGGGCCAACTGCACCAGCATATGGTCTCACAAGGGGTCCGAGGATCTCATCTCAGTACCTAATGGCAGTCAGGCTACCTGTGGCGAGCACATGGAGGGCTGTGTGGCCCTCCAGGGAAATGCCACCCCACACCATTACTGACCCACTGCCAAACCGGTCATGTTGGAGGATGTTGCAGGCAGCATAACATTCTCCATGGCATCTCCAGACCCTGACACGTCTGTCACATGTGCTCAGTGTGAACCCGCTTTCATCTGTGAACAGCACAGGGCACCGGTGGCGAACCTGCCAATCTTGTTCTCTGGCAAATGCTAAACGTCTTGCATGGTGCTGGGCTGTGAGCACAATCCCCACCTGTGGTCGTCGGGCCCTCATACCACCCTCATGGAGTCTGTTCCTGACCGTTTGAGCAGACACATGCACATTGGTAGCCCGCTGGAGGTCATTTTGCTGGTCTCTGGCAGTGCTCCAACTGTTCCTCCTTGCACAAAGGCGGAGGCAGCGGTCCTGCTGCTGGGTTGTTGCCCTCCTACGGCCTCCTCCACGTCTCCTGATGTACTGGCCTGTCTCCTGGTAGCGTCTCCATGCTCTGGACACAACACTGGCAGACACAGCAAACATTCGTGCCACAGCTCGCACTGATGTGCCATCCTGGATGAGCTGCACTACCTGAGCCACTTGTATGGGTTGTAGGCTCCATCTCATGCTACCACTAGAGTGAAGGCACCGCCAGCGTTCAACAGTGACCAAACCATCAGCCAGAAAGCAAAGGAACTGAGAAGTTGTCTGTGGTCACACCTGATCTACACCTTTATTGGGGATGCCTTGCTAATTGCCTCTGATGTCCACCTGTTGTCTCTTCCATTTGCACAACAGCATGTGGAATTGATTGTCAATTGGTGTTGCTACCAGGGTGGACAGTTTGATTTCACAGAAGTGTGATTGATTTGGGGTTACATTTTGTTGTTTAGGTGTTCTCTTCATTTTTTGGAGCAGCATATGTGGCTGGACCTTATTTTTTAGGTTTGAACTTTCAAGGATGGCCTTTTCAGCCTTCCTGGTGGTGATCAAGATAACCAATGTCTACCAGTGCCCTTGGCAACCTGCTCCCACTAGGACAGGCCTCTGAATCCCAGTTGATTCCCACAACAGTGAGTGGGACGGAAAGGACTAAGAGCGTTCTGCATCTGACGAGTGTTTGTGAGAAACAAGAGGCTAGGTTTGACTTGGTTGGATCAAGAATGGCTCCTCTTCTGAAAAAACATGAAACAACTCACAGATCTTAGTCTCTTCTTCAAAACAGAAGAAAATCAAGATCCTTTTCCATTTGCAACAGTCAGATATAGTAAATATTGCTATTCCCTGCCTAGAGAGGACCCTATCATATCTGCTTCAATATTAAAAAAATGAAACTTTGGAGTTGCCCATTAAACAGGAATGGCCAGATGAATTTGAGACTAAAATGCTTTAAAAACATTAATATAAATATACGAGGAGCATTTTAACCCCCTCCTTCATACCTGATCCACTTCTGCTCCATCCCAAGGAAGAGATGATGAAATGCTGACTTCTGGCAACCTTTTGGCCCTGCAGGAAAGACCAAGGGAGAGATGCCAATTCTGTAAACTCCTCTCAGAATTGGAGCATCATCCTAAGGTTTGCTTAAAAGGAAAGCCTTTGAACACAAAAGGGTCAACTTTCCAATGAAAGGAACAAGGGTTTAGAGTTCAATATGTTTTACTGAGTAGAGAAACATTTGCAATAGCTAGGATTTTTCTAACATGCTGGGAAGTATTTTTCACTACTCCAGTAAAGGTGCACATGGAGAGATGTGCAGCAAAGAAGCCAAACCTCTGTAATTACAAACTTCTGTGATTAGAAACTTCTGTAATTACAAACAACTGAGGGACCAGAGGAACAACTTGCTTTGGAAAACTGAAAATTGGAATACTGGATAGAAGTTTGGGTTACCAAATCCCTTAGCCTAAAAGAATCAGGAGACAGAAAAATACACAGACCCTCCGTTTTCATGCAGGAAAGGAATTAGACTCCCTCCTCTGAACATTAATCCTTACCTATCACATTGTCATCTTCCTTATTGCCTTGACTGGTCTCTCCTTGCTGGAAACCCAGCTTGGGATGGAAGTGAGGTTTTTCCATCACGGGGAAATCAGGCTGAACTTTTGCAGAGAGATTTCTGATCTGGGAATCGATGAGAAGGGCAAAGATTATAGTAAAAAGAAGACACTGGGGAAAATATCTGAATGGAAAATGTTGATTCTTGGAAAATATAGTACCTCATTGTCTGAATCAATCACTCTTACCTTTGGATCTTCCAGACGTTTGTCTCTTGCCTGACTAAGTGCCAGGAAACTTTCAGCTAGATCCACGGCCTGGGAAGTGGTTTCCACTCCACATTCCCTCACCCAACTCGACATCTCCACTGGGAGGAGGGTCAGGAACTGCTCCAGGATCACCAGGTCCAGCATCTGAGCCTTGGTGTGTCGCTCCGGCCTGAGCCACTGGCGGCAAAGCTGGTGGAGTCGAGTGCAAACTTGACGAGGACCATTGGCCTCCTGGTAGGAGAATTCCCGGAAACATCGTTGCTGAATTTTTAAGTACCCGAGCGTCTCCTCAGCCGAATCCTCTGGCTCCATCCTTTCCCAGGGTGGGCTGAGGCTTTTGCTCCTAATAACAATAGGGTCCCTTCTTGCCCTTTGGCCTGCCATGAGTCCGTCTGCCATCCTATTTTCTGCCCAAGGATGCCTCCAAGGAAATCTCTCCTGCTGGGGAAAGGTGGTCTGTTCCCTGCTGTCTTCAGGTAGACTGTCACAGGAGTGGCAGGTTCTCTTCCCAACTATCCATGCCTGGAGTTCCAAAACTAGAACAGGAGAAAGCTCATCATTATCACATAACCCCCCCCCCCCCTGCACCAGTTAACTCAGGGATTCTCAACCTGTTGCCTGTGGGCCAGATGCAGCCTGCAACACTATTTCATGTGGCCCCCGCACCACCTCCATCACACCAGGAAGTGCCATGTGGTGGAAGAAGGGCAAAATGGCTGTCTGGCCCCCTAAGCTGTCTGAGGGAGCGTGACCCGGCACCCAGGTTTAAAAAGTTGAGACGTCCTGGATTAGCAGCTCTCCTTTCAAAGTTACATCAAAAGTTGATTACTTTCCTTTCGAAGAGATAAAAAGGGGAACAAAGAAATAGCCTCACAAACAATAACCTTCTCCTCGTTTTTTCTTGAGGTATAAAATAAAGTGTGTGTGTGTGTTGTTGTTGTATCTCCCAAACTCTCCTCCCGTCCACCCCATATTGAAAGCCCCAAGAAAGAGCCCTGTCCTTTCCAACTTTGGCACTTTCAGACGTTGTTCTGCAGGACCCGTGTGTGTCTGTGGGCGCTGCGGGTGCCTTTCCTGGGGCGGCAAGGGTGCTTGGGCCACCCCGGACCCTCTTCCTGGGTCTCCGTTCCAGGGGCCTCTCCTGAACACCACCCAAAATATCTACGGGGCAAGGTGTGTGTTGGGGGGTGGGGGTCCCTACCCTTACCTGGGCTCCCCCCCCCCCAATTTCTCCCCCTCACACACACCAAGAAAATACCTCTCTACGGGTTGGACAGACCATCTAACCTCCCCCCCCCCCCAATAAATAAATAAATAAATAAATAAATAAAAATCGCGCCTTTTGGGGAGAAAAAAAAAGGACGGACCGGAAGGGAAGCTTTTGGGTACGGACCATTTCCTTTGAGATGAAGGAGGGAGACAAAGAGACGTACAGAAACGCCCCCTTTCCGGCCTCTTTCCCTTCTAGGAATGTCAACTCTGTCATTCCTAGATTGTCAAGATTCTTTCTACCAGACATCAATGGGGGTTTCACTCTTGAAACCCCCTTTGATGTCTGGTAGAAAGAATCTCTTCTCCTGAAAGAAGATGGGAGGAAGGAACAGGGATATTCCCACGTCACCCATGCGGGGGATCCTCCTGACCATACCTGCCTCCTCTGAACCACAGTCATCCCATTCATCTCATTTGGACCCCCCAAAGGCTTCTCAGATCCTCCCCTGGGCTTGGCCGGAAGGAGGGGGCACCTTGTCTGGAGCCCATCAAAAGGGAAGGGGAATCTAGGGGATCCCCCCTTCTTTTGGGGGGATTGAGAAAATCCTAATAGTTTGGGCTTCCCTCCTGTTGGACTGGCAGAACCAAGAATGGATCTCTGCAGGGGGAGAAGATGCTGGGCTTCCGGGCAGGGGTGTTGCCAACCCGTACGGTAATTACCGTACGGTACGGTAATTTGGCCCTCCGTACGATGTACGACTACCGTACAGAGATGTACGACTACCGTACAGAGATGTACGGTAATTTTCAGCAATGTTGAAAAATAATAATAAAAAAGATTATTTTCCGGTTCCGTCCTGGGTCAAAATGAAAAAAACATTACTTCCGTTTTCTTTCCTCATAAATATTTGGGGAGAAATGGCTGCCCATAGCTCCGCCTAGTATGCACGCGCAGAAATGGGTCTGCATACGTACGGTAATGTACGGTAATTTTTGCGCAGCCCTACAGTAATGTACGGTTTCCGGGTTGGCAACGGTACGAGACCTGACCAGAGTGGGAAGAGGGGGGGGGAGTCATGTGGCAAGGAGGACCCACTGGTGACCATTGCCCTCCTGTGAGGAATGAGGGTCTTGGAAGGAGAGCCCAGGCTAGTAAGGGCCACTGAGCAACCCTTCTGAACTCTGGACCCAAAGTCTCAAGTCCTCAAGGATCATTTTGTGGGACATCACCCCCTTTTTCAGACTCATGTCCATGGGGTCCAGCTTGGTCCACTTTATTATTAGTGTTGTTATTGTTCTTCCATGTCTAGGCCAGATGTGAAACTGTCAAAATGAAGGCAGCTTTTGGAGAGTTCATTCCATAGTTCCTATCACCTGGCCTAGTGTAAGAAAAATTATCTAACAAGACTAGGCAGCCGTTACCAGGGTACACCCAATTGTGATTCAAAAATACCAAAATCCCAGGAGAGGCTTTTTCTGTGTATCTTGTTGCTGTTATTATCACTATTATATCCCACACATATTGGATATTGGATCAAGCAGTCAGGATGGACAATAATTTTTAAAAGTGCTCAAGCTGGGGCCCGGGTCATGCTCCCTCAGACAGCTTCGGAGGCCGGATGGCCATTTCCCCCTTCCTCCACTACATGGCACTTTCTGGTGTGGAGGTGGTGATGTATATGAAAGGGTGCCGCTGGCTTCAGGTTGAAAATCCTTGATTTAAAAGAAACAAATCTCTAGAAGACATGGAGCTGTGTGGGGTAAATTCAGAGACGTGTCAGCCATCTTGAAGTAGCCTGTACCTTCCAAGTGGGGCAATTCCCCTCTGAATTCCCCTGTAGTCCACTTGGCTCTCGGGCTAGTGTAGGTACGCAGGGTTTACCTTCGGTAGTGTTTGGCCTATTAACGTGGTCCAGCTCAGCTCCTTGCTCCCAATTCAGCAGATACAAAGATCTATATCTCATAAGTTTTATTAAAGCTTCTTTAACAATATAGTTATAGGATAGGAAACCAGACTAGGCAAACTAGTCATTTCAAGGTAAAAAGTAATAAAACTGGGTTTCTTAGGCCTACGGCCATCCTGACGTCAAACTCTCCCATGGCTTTCATATGGTGAAAAGAGAAAGTACCTCCTCTCACATGTTCCTTTATCCTCACCTAATTCTTCTACATCAGACTTTCCACGTGTGGGAATCCAGACAGTTACAGATAGATAACTTACTCGAAGGTGTACATTCCATCCAGGAACTGTTATGTCTACGAAAAGGCTGAACTTCCCCTGACACTCGCTTTGCGATAAAGTAAAAAAATGATATCAGGTGAAAATCACTACTTTTTTAAATTAAGTTTTTTTAAAAATACAAACAATACAACAGAAAAAATACAGATATATATATAAAGAAATACAAACAGAAATACATGCTTAATATTCTTGCATTATAACATAGTAAGAATATTTTAATACATTTTAAAAACTCATAAATATTCGATATAATATATATTTCTCATTCTTTTAATATATTCTTCTTATCCAAAATATCTATCTAGTTCTATACTCATGAGTATTTTTATTTATATATTTATGCTTATAATTACTATATTATAATAAAAGTTTATTGTATTTCTATCACATAAGAACATAAGAACAGCCTTGCTGGAACAGGCCACAGCCCATCCAGTCCAGCATTCTGTCTCACACAGTGGCTCACCATTTCCTTCAGGGTATTGCCAAGGAGATGCCTTCACCTGCTTAGGATTCCCTGGAAATGGCATTGAGAGATATCCTGCCTATCTCTCCAACCCGGAGGTTGTCCTTAAGTATCCATAATTATAGCCATTGATACTCTTGTCCTCCATGAACTTGTCTAATCCTTTCTTAAAGCTGTCAAGACTGACAGCTGTCACCACTTCTTCTGGCAGGGAGTTCCATAGACCAGTAATCCTCTGGGTGAAAAAGTACTTTCTCTTATTTGTTTGAGAACTAGTACCCAAAAGTTTCATGGAGTGTCCCCTAGTTGTAGTGTTATGCGATAGGGAAAACAGTTTTTCCTTATCTACTTTGTCTACACCGTGCATGATTTTATAAACTTCAATCAGGTCACCTCTTAGACGTCGTCGTTCAAGAGTGAAGAGGCCCAACCGTTGCAGCCTCAGATGGTAAGGAAGGTGTTCCAGTCCCCTAATCATTCTGGTTGCCCTCCTCTGCACTTTTTCCAGCTCCATAATATCCTTCTGGAGGTATGGCGACCAGAACTGTACACAGTATTCCAGATGGGGCCTCACCATAGATTTATAAAGAGGCAAAATGACACTTGCTGACTTATTTTCTATACCCTTCCTAATGATCCCTAGCATTGAGTTTGCTTTTTTCACTGCTGAGGCACACTGGGTTGACACCTTCATTGAGTTGTCCACCAGGACACCAAGGTCCCTTTCCTGGTTTGTCGCAGAGAGTTCAGACCCCATCAGTTTATAAATGTAATTGGGGTTCTTTGCCCCAACATGCATCACTCTGCACTTACTAATGTTGAAACTCATTTGCCACTGTTTTGCCCACTCCCCCAGTGTCGAGAGATCCCTCTGGAGCTCCTCACAATCTCTCACAGTTTTCACTACCCTGTATAATTTAGTGTCGTCAGCAAATTTGGCTACCTTGCTTTTTACTCCTACCTCTAGATCATTTATGAAGAGGTTGAAAAGCAGGGGTCCCAGTACTGAACCTTGGGGGACCCCACTCTTTACTTCCCTCCACTTGGAGAAGTGTCCATTTAGTGCTACCCTCTGTTTCCTGTCCCTTAGCCAGTTGCTGATCCAGGACAAGACCTGTCCCTTTATTCCATGACTGGTAAGTTTATTCAAGAGCCTTTGGTGTGGGACCTTGTCAAAAGCCTTCTGAAAGTCCAGATAAACAATGTCAACTGGATCCCCCTTATCCACATGCTTGTTGACACTCTCAAAAAATTCCAACAGATTAGTGAGGCATGATTTGCCCTTGCAAAAGCCATGTTGGCTCTCCTTTAGCATCGCCTTCTCTTCTATGTGCCTATTAATTCTATATTTTAGGATGGTTTCCATTACTTTACCTGGGACACATGTCAAACTGACAGGTCGGTAATTTCCTGGATCACCCCTGGATCCTTTTTTGAAAATTGGTGTTACATTCGCTACCTTCCAGTCATCAGGCACAAAGCCTGATTTGAGGGAAAGATTATATATTTTGGCTAGGAGATCAGCAATTTCATCTTTAAATTCCCTGAGAACTCGTGGATGCATGCCATCTGGTCCTGGTGATTTGTTAGTGTTTAGCTTAACAAGACATGCAAGGATCTCCTCCCTGGTTATTTCTATCTGGCTTAATTCTTCGGTTTCCCTCCCTACGAAGATAGGCTCTGTTTTGGGCATGTGGCCTCTGTCTTCTTCAGTGAATACTGAAGCAAAGAATTCATTGAGTCTCTCTGCAATCTCTGTTTCCTCTTTAATAACCCCTTGCCTTCCATTGTCATCTAATGGTCCAATGGCCTTCCTAGTTGGGTTCTTACTTCTAATGTACTTAAAGAAGTCTTTGTTATTTCTCTGAGTATTTTTAGCTATACGCTCCTCAAAGTCTTGCTTTGCTTTCCTGATTGTTGCCTTGCATTTGTTCTGCCAGAATTTATGTTCCTGCCTGCTGTCCTCATTCGGACAAGCCTTCCATCTTCTAAATGAGCTTTTCTTGCTCTTGATCACTTCCCGAACAGCTCCTGTAAGCCACATCGGAGTCCTCTTGGACCTGGCAGTGCCCTTTTTCCTTTTGGGTATGCATTCCAATTGGGCCTCTGTTATTGTTTTTGTAAACAGCCTCCATGCCTCTTGGAGTGTTTGGACTCTCTCAATTTTCCCTTTCAGCTTCTTTTTTACTAGTTTCCTCAACTTTGGGAAATTTCCTTTTTGAAAATTTAAGGTCTCTGTGTTAGATTTTATCAGTGACTTGCGGTCTATGATCAAGTTAAACATAATTGAGTTGTGGTCACTGTTCCCTATTGGATCAGTCACATTAACATCTTGCACCAGATCCTGAGTATTACTCAGGATCAAGTCAAGGATTCTTGTACCTCTAGTTGGGTCTTCAACCATCTGTCCCAGGAAACAATCATTTAGCATATCTAGGAACTTTATCTCTTTATCATGTGCTGAACAACAGTTCACCCAGTCTATGTGAGGGTAATTGAAGTCCCCCATTATAACCAGGCTTCCCTTCTTGGATGCCTCCTTTACAACATTCTCCAACTGCCAGTCTCCCTCAAGAGTTTGGGTCGGAGGCCGATAGTATATGCCTACTGTTAGACCATCCTTGTGGCCTGGTACTCTTACCCACAGAGCTTCTAATGGTGACTCCAAATCACCTAGATATTCCAATTCATACGATTTTATCACTTCTTTGACATACAAGGCCACACCACCTCCCGTTTGCCCCTTCCCATCTTTCCTGTACAGTTTGTAGCCTGGGATAACTGTATCCCATTGGTTATCATCCGTCCACCAGGTTTCAGTGATACCAATAATATCAATATTCTTATCTATTGCTAAGTATTCCAGCTCCCCTATTTTGTTCCGGAGGCTTCTGGCATTTGTATACAAGCATTTATATATGCTTTTCTGACACAGTCTTTTGAGTCCAGTTGCATTGTTAGACTGCCTCTTGCATCCTTCTGCTAGAATGCTAGTGACTAGCTCCTCGCTCTGTTCAGTAATTTTTGCATCCTCCTCACTACTCAAGTACACACTTTCCCGAACCGGATGCTGCCCAGCTCCTGTCGGCTTTCCCCCAGTTATCAGTTTAAAAGCTGCTCTGCAGCCTTTTTGATGTTGAGTGCTAGCAATCTGGTCCCATCATGGTTCAAATGGAACCCATCCCTCCTGAACAGATTTGGCTTGTCCCAAAATGTTCTCCAGTTCCTGACAAATCTGAAACCCTCCTCTCGACACCACCGCCTCATCCACGCATTGAGGCTTCTGAGCTCTGCCTGCCTGGTATCACAGTGCTACATAACCAAAACAAAGTAAAAACATATATAAAACCACAAAATCAAATTCATAATACACACCCTAGTGAAATATACTACTAAAAGTAATAGTAACAATACCTGATGACAAATCAGGATGGGCTAGCCATGTTGCACGCACAAGTGACAATAGATGAAGCGTCAGAATAATGAATTAGAATATACCTAGGGGAACATCACCTCACAGATTGGAAAATTTTCTCAAGAAAAATGTTGGACCAACATGTAGAAGAACTACCAGGGACAAATTGTTATGGACAGATTGTAATGGGCAGAATTTGTGTGGAATGTCATTGCAGAATGTTGTATGTAGGGCCCACCAGGGCGTACTTGATTAATCAAGGGGAAAAAAGGCCTGATCGGTCTCTGGATGCAGAAATGATGAAACTCAAATTGCACTACTTTGGGCATATCTTGAGAAGATGTCAAGACTCTCTGGAAAAGGCACTAATGATGGGAAAGATGAAAGGCAGCAGAACTGTGAAGAACAAAAGAACAACTGATGGATTCCCTAAATCATGGACTGTCAAAATGAAGCCACTTTCTTGGCTTTGTTGTATGCAAACAAGGCCTCAACCATGATGCACGTTTCTGGCCGTAATCAACAGAATTACTGATGCAATGCATTAATTGAAATGGTGGCTTTGATTTTTGGACTTTAAAAACTTGTTGATGTTTCTTTGCTTCCTGAAAAGGGTGAAGAGAGGCTTGGAATTTAACCAGGTATAGATAGTCACAAGCTGAAACTGTGAGAATGGAAATAGGTATGATGGACATTAAATTTGCAGCCTTATTGGGTAGTGTGCAGGAAGATGTGAAATCAAAGATGTAAAAAATGGGTTTGGTTTCAAAGAATGTAGAGGAAGCGCCATAAGGGAATGCAGTGGCTCAAGTGGTTAAGATGCTGACTGGGAGGCGGAAGATCAGCAGTTCAAAACCCAAGTATTGCATGACGGAATGAGCACACCTCTCTGTCCCAGCTCCTGCCAATCTAGCAGTTTGCAAGCAAGAAATTGCAAGTAGATAAATAGGTACCACTTCAGTGGGAAGGTAAACAACATTCTGTGCACTTCAGTGTCTAAGGCATGTCTGCCACATGCTCACAGAAATGCCTGCAGATGCAGGCAGCCCTGGTTCTTTGGCTATTAATGGAGATGAGCACTGAACCCTAGAGCCGGATACGACTGACTTTCGAGCAAGGGTGACCTTTACTTTACAAACAGTCTTGATTTTCTTTAAATACAGCAACATGTCTTCAACCCACCCCATTGTAGGCAAGCACTTTCTATCAATAGAAAACAAAGTCACCGGCCTACTCTCATGATGTTTGGGCGACCTCCATCTGGAGCTGCATTGCTTTCTTCTGCCTTTGTAAGAAATCCTCCACAAACATTAGTCTCTTGAGGTAAAGGTAAAGGTTTCCCTTGCTCGAAAGCCAGTAGTATCCGACTCTAGGGTGCAGTGCTCATCTGTTTCTAAGCCGAAGAGCCAGCGCTTTTCCGTGGTCATGTGGCAGGCATGACTAGACACTGGAGCGCACGGAACGCTGTTACCTTCCCACCAAAGTATTTATCTACTTGCAATTTCTTGCTTTCGAACTGCTAGGTTGGCAGGAGCTGGGATGAAGACGGGAGCTCATTTCTGTCCTGCAGTACTTGGGAATCGAACTGCTGACCTTCCGCTTCCCAGTCAGCGTCTTAGCGACTTGAGCCACTGCAGTACCCTCTTGAAGAGACTACTCTTGCAGTAGTCTCTTGAAGGTATCCTGAAAACTGATTATGGCTTCAGCAGTAGGTGGCGCTGTTGCTCTTCTACTCGCTGGTCTTTCACAGGCTTCCCTCTGCTTCTTTCCCTCTGTCTGGATCAAAGTTTGGTCCCAGGTGGTTAGGGAAATTCATTCCTCTGCCCCAAGCCCTCTGTGAAATATTTGGGTCTCACTGCATTTGATGTAGGCAGATTGATTGCACACGAGCCGGCAGATGGGCTAAACACTCCTTTATTGCAACATGGTCAATCTGCCTCCTTATATATGGTACAATACATTTGAATCTCGCCTGAAGGCGCCCATTGGTTGCAGTATTGGTGACGTCTTTCTGATGTACTGCTTATGTTTAATGTAGGCAGATTGATTGCACAAGAGCCAGCAGGTGGGTCAAACACTTCTTTATTGCAGCATGGTCAATCTGTACATGAGGTAAAGGCGGAGGCTTGCCTCCTTATATATGATACAATACATTTGAATTTTGCCCGAAGGCGCCCATTGGTTGCAGTACCAGTGACGTCTTTCTGACGTACTGTATACCTGACATAGTTCACCTGTGGTGGGAAGGTTTCCCACACTAGTTACTAATTGGGTGATTGGAGCCACGTGAGCTCCATCAGCTGCGCTATGGTGAGCAGCTGAACTGCATGCATACACAACATCCCTCCCCCCTAGGATGGGACGAAGTCCCTCAACCATCGTGGGGGCCATCGGGTGTGCTGCAGTTGTCCGGTTGATTCAGCGGTGCTACCAGAGTCAGCCTCTGCGCCTGAACTTTCCCCCCGAGAGAACTGCAGGGTTCCATCGAATCCTGGCAAAGGCAGGGATGGGGTATCTCTGAGTAGGAGAGGATGGGGGGACCTTTGGGACAACTTAAAACCCCACTGCTCACTGGGACGAGTGGGGGAACACTCGCGAAAACTCCCCCCATCCTGCAACAAAAAATCAAACTGGGGTTGTTCATCTCTGGGTTGAGAGACAGTCTCCTGTGGGTCTAGGCAGCCTGTCATTCTGAGTCCTGTATTCCCCCCTTGGGTTACGCGGGTGGGGGGCAACCCTAACGCTGACTCATCTAGATACTCATTCTCCCATACAAGAAATCATAAAATTTCTTCATTCCTGCGATGATCGCGCGGGCTTCCCTGTTTGTCTGGGCGTAGGTGCGCTCCGCTTTCGAGAGGGATCTCGAGTAGAATGCAATCGGTGCCTCCCTCCCGTTCTCGAGCACGTGGCAGAGGACAGCCCCGACCCCCACCGGTGAGGCATCACACACAAGTACTATGGGCTTCCTGGGGTCGAAATGAGTTAATATCACCTTGGAAGAGAGTAGCTGCTTTAACTCATTGAACGCTCGCTCTTGACCCTCCCCCCACCGCCAGACTGGATCCTTTTTCAGTAGGCAGTGTAACAGCTCTGCCACGGATGCCTTCTGTGGGAGGTAGGAGTGGTAGAAGTTTAGGAGCCCCATGAACGACTGCAGCTCTGGTTTAGTGGCTGGTCTGGGGGTGTCCTGAACGGCCGCAACCTTGGATTTCGAAGGTTTTACCCCATCAGGGGTGATTTGAAACCCCAGAAACTCAACCTCGTTTGCGTAGAATATGCATTTGTCCCTTCTCAGGTGTAACCCAGCCCTCTTGAACACAGACAGTATCTGGTCTAACCTCTGGGCTAATTCTGACTCATCCCCAGCTGTTATCAATATGTCATCAAAATATGGCAATACCCTGGGGAGACCCTTACGGAGGCGTTCTACAAGCGCCTGAAATATCCTGGGAGCTGAGTTCAGGCTGAACTGGAGGTGCGTCACCTTAAACGCACCCTTGTGCGTAACTATCGTCTGGGCAGCTGCGGCCGCAGGTGTAACCGTTAACTGTTGGTAAGCCTGTGCTAGATCCAACTTCGCAAAGCATTTACCCCCGTGTAACCTGGCCAGCAAGTGGTTAACTACCAGCACCGGGTAGGAGTTGGGGCGAATTGACTTATTGATAGTACACTTGTAATCAGCACAAATCCTAACCTCCCCGTTAGATTTCATGGCAGTTACAATCGGTGCCTGTCTGTCTGTGCATAGTTTTGCTCTGCTTTTGAGAGGGATCTCGAGTAGAATGCAATCAGTGCCTCCCTCCCGTTCTCGAGCACGTGGCAGAGGACAGCCCCGACCCCCACCCGTGAGGCATCACACACAAGTACTATGGGCTTCCTGGGGTTGAAATGAGTTAATATCACCTTGGAAGAGAGGAGCTGCTTTAACTCATTGAATGCCCGCTCATGACCCTCCCCCCACTGCCAGACTGCATCCTTCTTTAGTAAGCGGTGCAGCGGCTCCGCCACGGATGCCTTCCATGGGAGGAAGGAGTGGTAGAAATTCAGGAGCCCTAAGAACGACTGTAGCTCTGGTTTGGCGGCTGGCCTGGGGACGTCCTGTACTGCTGCAACTTTGGATTTCGATGGTTTTACTCTATCGGGGGTGATTTGAAACCCCAGAAACTCAACCTCGTTTGCGTAGAATATGCATTTGTCCCTTCTCAGGCGTAACCTGAGACAGTACACGATCTAACCTCTGGGCTAGCTCTGACTCATCCCCAGCTGTTATCAATACGTTGTCAAAATATGGCAATACCCTGGGGAGACCCTTAAGGAGGTGTTCTACAAGCACCTGAAATATCCTGGGGGCTGAGTTCATGCTGAACTGGAGGCGCGTCACCTTAAATGCACCCTTGTGTGTAACTATCGTCTGGGCAGCTAAGGCCGCAGGTGTAACCATTAACTGTTGGTAAGCCTGTGCTAGGTCCAACTTCGCAAAGTATTTACCCCCGTGTAACCTGGCCAGCAAGTGGTTAACTACCAGCACCGGGTAGGAGTTGGGGCGAATTGACTTATTGATAGTACACTTGTAATCAGCACAAATCCTAACCTCCCCGTTAGATTTCATGGCAGTTACAATCGGTGCCTGTCTGTCTGTGCATAGTTTTGCTCTGCTTTTGAGAGGGATCTCGAGTAGAATGCAATCAGTGCCTCCCTCCCGTTCTCGAGCACGTGGCAGAGGACAGCCCCGACCCCCACCCGTGAGGCATCACACACAAGTACTATGGGCTTCCTGGGGTTGAAATGAGTTAATATCACCTTGGAAGAGAGGAGCTGCTTTAACTCATTGAACGCCCGCTCATGACCCTCCCCCCACTGCCAGACTGCATCCTTCTTTAGTAAGCGGTGCAGCGGCTCCGCCACGGATGCCTTCCATGGGAGGAAGGAGTGGTAGAAATTCAGGAGCCCTAAGAACGACTGTAGCTCTGGTTTGGCGGCTGGCCTGGGGACGTCCTGTACTGCTGCAACTTTGGATTTCGATGGTTTTACTCTATCGGGGGTGATTTGAAACCCCAGAAACTCAACCTCGTTTGCGTAGAATATGCATTTGTCCCTTCTCAGGCGTAACCTGAGACAGTACACGATCTAACCTCTGGGCTAGCTCTGACTCATCCCCAGCTGTTATCAATACGTTGTCAAAATATGGCAATACCCTGGGGAGACCCTTAAGGAGGTGTTCTACAAGCACCTGAAATATCCTGGGGGCTGAGTTCATGCTGAACTGGAGGCGCGTCACCTTAAATGCACCCTTGTGTGTAACTATCGTCTGGGCAGCTAAGGCCGCAGGTGTAACCATTAACTGTTGGTAAGCCTGTGCTAGGTCCAACTTCGCAAAGTATTTACCCCCGTGTAACTTGGCCAGCAAGTGGCTAACTACCAGCACCGGGTAGGCATTGGGGCGAATTGCCTTATTGATAGTACACTTGTAATGAGCACAAATGCTAACCGTTTCTTCCGGTCGGGTGAGCCCCCGCACCACTCGCAGCGTCGGGTTGCTTCGGCGGTGTCTCTCTTTTCAGATGGCCTTTTCCTCACTTTCTGGAACTCTGGTTCGCTCTCGCTCTTGCTGGATTCCGAAGAGGACATGGCAGCGGCTGCCGCGGCTCTCGACTTTCGTTCCCGGCGTGACAAACAGCTGTGGGCTTGCACCACAGACGTCAAACTTCCCGAGGCTGCGGATCTCATCCTGCATGCCCGTACTCCATCCTTTACCGCCTCAGCAGTTTGTGCAGCCCACAAGACCTGCTCGAACGTGATGTCCTCGTCCCAGGCTAACAGTTTTCGCTGAGCCTCTTCATCCCGTAGGCCGAGTAGGAGACGGTCTCACAATGCCTCGGCCAGGAAGGCTCCCTACCGGCATGGAACGGCTGCCAGCCACAGCGCGGCTATGTACTCTGCCACGGTTTCTCCAGGTTGTTAGTCTCGCCGGCTAAATGCCAATCTTGCCAGGAACACGGACACTTTTGGGCAGAAATGTGCCCGCAGGGCAGTGAGGATTTCGGCCAGGGGTACCGTCTTGAGTACCATTGGCATCAGAAGGTTTCTTGCCAGTTCCAAGGTTGGCAACCCACGCTGAGCCAGTAGGCAGGCTCGTCTTTGCGCTTTGCCCTCGATTTTCTCCGCGTCCATCACATACAGAAATTGCTCCTCGTAGAGGTCCCATGACTCCGGCTGGGAGGTATCAAACGGAGCAAGGGTGACCCTCTGGGATGCCATTATGCCACCTTCGTTGCCAATTTGATGTAGGCAGATTGATTGCACACGAGCTGGCAGATGGGCTAAACACTCCTTTATTGCAACATGGTCGATATGTACATGAGGTAATGGTGGAGGCTTGCCTCCTTATATATGGTACAATACATTTGAATCTCACCCGAAGGCGCCCATTGGTTGCAGTATTAGTGATGTCTTTCTGACGTACTGCATACCTGACATAGTTCACCTGTGGTGGGAAGGTTTCCCACACTAGTTACTCATTGGGTAGATTGTAGCCACCTGAGCTACATCAGCTGCACTAATGGCAAGCAGCTGAACTGTATTGCATACACAACACTGCAGCATCATGATAAAGCAGGAGTTCTCACCCTTTTAAAGCCAGGAGCCGGGTCACCCTCCCTCACAGCTTCAGGGGCCAGATGGCCATTTTGCCCTTCCTCCAGCACACTGCACTTCTCTGTGTGTTGGAGGTGGTGGTGGGCTACGTGAAATGGTGCCACACCGCATCCAGCCCACGGGCCACAGGTTGAGAATCCCTGTGATAAGGGTTTAGTGGAAAGGACATGACTGTCCTCTACATGGGAAGGAATTGCTTTCTTTTTGACATCTGTTGCATTCCACAAGGTTTGTGAGCCTCCTTGGAACTAGTCAGTCCCGGCAACATCAGGCTCCTGCAATATTCCCTTCCCTGCCATCCCTATCTGTCTTCAAGTCCCAGTTGAAAATCTATTTTGGGACTCACAGTAGAAAAAAAAGATCTGCAAAACCCCTGTAATAAAGGAAATTTAATTGTAGCATATGCAGTGATGGCAAACTTTGACACTCCAGCTGTCCTAAAACTTCACTTCCCAGAGGTCCTGAGTGCTTACTTGGGCGATGTGGATTCCCCATGCCCAGTTGGCATGGAACGGCCCTTGCAGAGGCCACTTCAGTCGAGAACGCTCCTGGCCCGTGGGCTCTGCGGGCACAGAAATTAAGGGGGGTGGATTAATAATAAGGGTTGATTCACCCACAATCTGACCTGACCAGCGATCCTGCTGAGAGAAGCAGATCACTAACCTCCGTTACCTATTAGGCAATTACTGACTCACAGAAGAGCCTAATCCTTGGTGCAAATAGAAGCCATATTTACTCTGGCGTAAACCTCAGACAATGGTTTCCCTCTGTCAATGTTTGCCTTAGTTAATTAACTTCCCCAAGAAAGGTTCTCAATTAACCCGGGTAAATGGGTGATGTGATTTTCTGTCAGATGACCATTCTACCATGCGCAGCCTTGAACATAATATATACTGATGATTTTCCCTCAATAAATCACTGGTCTTCACTCCATCTTGCCTCGTGTCGTTCCTTTGACCAGTCTCCTCCGGGACCCCAAGGGCCGCTTCACGGCCCCAATCCTACAGGGCTTCTGGTAATTGAAGTCCAAGAACACTTGGAGTGCCAAGTTTCGCCATCACTGACCTATGGTCATGATTTGAATTTGAAAATAAGGGATTTGAAAATAAGGGAAATTTTGGCCACACCCCTCTGTGGGCGTGGCCAAATCCGTGAGCATGGCCAAATATAGCCATGTGACTTGCTGGGCTCTAGTCATGCTTGCCACATGGCCATGAAAATGTCCGCAAACACAGACAGCACTGGCTCTTTGGCTGTAAATGGAGATGAGCACTGCACCCTAGAGTTGGATATGACTGGCAGATTTTACTTTCTTAGGATCAAAGATCTGAAAATTGGGAAACAAGCTATGAGAAACCTGGGGAACATAGTGAAAAGTATGCAAACAAAAAATTGCATAGTCAAAGCAATGGTAATTCCCGGTGATAATGTATGGGTGTGAGAGCTGGACCATTAGGAAAGCTGAGCACAGAAAAATAGATGCCTTTGAAATGTAGTGTTAGAAATAGGTTGATCCTAGAAGAAATCAACCCTGACTGCTCATAAAAGGTCAAATAGCAAAAATGACGCTAAAGTACTTTGGACATTAAATGAGAAGAGATGATTCACTTGAGAAAGCCTTGATGCTGGGAAAGGTGGAGGACAAAAGAAGGGGGTGGCCAAAAATAAGATGGCTAGATGGTATTGTAGATGCAATGGGCACAAAGCTGTGATGGCTAACCTTGGCACTCCAGAAACGACTGTCTTTCGAGCAAGGGAAACCTTTACCTTTAGCATAGTGAGCAAGCACTCCCCCCCCCCCCCAAGTTAACTCTAGAACAGAAACGGAAGGCAGGGGGCATGAGAGTGAGAGAGAGTCTGCCCCCAGAACAAGAGCTGATTTGCCCCTGCATATATGAAATATTGCTCATCTCTAGAGTAGACACCCGTCCCTAGTCCCAGCATGAAACGAAGCGCCATCTTGTGCGAAAAGCCACACAGCGACCTCTGGTGGCTGAAAAAAAAACTGCACCTTATTTCTTTTTTAAAAATAAGGGAAGATACGGGGAAATCAATTAAACGGGAGGGTGTGGGAAGAGGGGTAAAAATAAGGGGTTTTCCAGGGGGAAACGGGATGGTTGCTGTAGAAGGACCCAATCAAAATGTTTCAAATCAGACAGAGACTCAGTCCACGTCATCAAGGCCAGGGCCTAGGGAACCTTTTAAGTTTCTTATTTCTGTGTGTAACTTTGAATGACTACATTGCAAGTTTGATTCCTCATGCTATACCTATTTTCTTAGCTTAATTAATAAATATAATTACTCTGAGACCCTTTGTATCTATTAATTTGGGAATTGAGTGTGACTGGACCACGCAGAGAAAGGGCCACATCCTGCTACCGCACTTCTGATCCCCTGTATGCTTGTCAATAGGAGCCTGGAAACGGGTACTGGCAAGGCAAGGTAGTAAGGGTGGGTAAAAAAAAGCCCCGGTGAGGGGGCAAACACACATCATATGGTGGCAGTTCGGTTTTATTTGCCAGTCAGCTCTCTAGAAGAATTGAGCAGTTTTTTGCATGGGTATATAGCATTGGGAATCAGAAATGCTAGTAGCCATGAGAACATAGTGAAGTAAGGAAGGATGGAGAATCAATCTAGCTGGAGTAGTCCATGTGGCCTCTGACTCAGTGCAAAATTGGACTCTCCAGGGGGAGTTTGGAGAAAAGCAGCAGGACGTTTATCTTTCATGGAGCAATTATCTCTGTGGGAAGGAGGGCTGCCAAATACGGCCTTGTGGAAAGGCCATACAAACTATGAGGACGGCTGGAGAGACCGTTATATTGCAGAACTGTGCAGACGCCAAGGAGAGCCCTTCCTCCCTCCCCCCCCCCCCCCGCTCCCTCGGCCCTGGGAACTGAAGCAGAGGAGACAGTCACTACAGCCGCAGAAGAAGCAGAGATGGAGTCTGAGGTGACAGGGGGGCCCATTCCCCCCCAGACCCCCGCAGTGGGCAATCCTAACGCTGAACTCTGGGCCATGTTCACCCAATTTCTGCGCATGCAGAATGCAACAGAACCCCCACCTTGGAAATATTGACTTTAGGAAACTGCCCATTATGCAGAAGGGGGAGGGAGTACTCCCGTTCCTCCATAGATTTAGATCAGTGGCTACCCAGTTGAACATTCAGGACATGTGAGCTACCCTTTTGGTCACCCAAGCTACGGGGAAACTGGCTACTTTAATGGCATCTCTGGATCTTCCCATGAGCTGGGCAGAGCTAATGACTATTATCAGGCAGCACTTTGCCTTAACCCCAGCAATTCTGTACCAGCGGTTCTGCTCTATCTTCTGGGATCAGAAAGAGTCCTTTTTTGAGTTGGGACACAGGGTCCATGCTGCAGAAGGATTATGGCTGGAAGCCGAAAATATGCCCCCAAACCCCCTGTATAGGAAACTCATTGAAAAGGATCAGTAATACCAGGCCCTGCCTCCCGACATTGCCAAGTTGGTCATGCATAGGAATCCCGCTTCCCTTGCAGACGACGAACTAGCTCTTATAAACTTGTGTCTGGGCATGATGTTTTCTAGTATGGGGGAAGGGGAGGGGGGGCGACAAAAGCCTCGTGTGGTACAACCAATCTCTTCTTGGCCCCTCCATTCTGGAGGCCAGCCGACCCAAAGAGGAGGAGGTCTACCCGCAGCCAGAGGGCATACCCAAGCATGCTGGAAATGTGGAGCTGAAGGCCATGTGGCTTGGCAATGTAAAGACAAGGAGGGGCAGAAAATGAGGCCACCCACCCAGATGTTTTCCCAACCAGTGGACCCGCCCCTTTCAGGAGCAGCGGAACTCTTGGAGGACCATAAGCCTAGAGAGGCAGCAACAACTCCTTCCCTTCCCAGCAACCTGCAGTTTGTCTCCCCAGAGAGGAATTCACTGGCCACGGAGGAGCCCACGTGTATTTCAATCAACTGGCTATTCCGGATGAGATGCCTTCTGATTCCGAAGAACTAGATGCACAGACGCTTTTGGATCAACTGGTCTCTTGGGGGATGCAAGCTTCGATCCTATACCTTCTAATGAACTCGAATCTCAGGTATTTTTGAACCACGCAGAGAAAGGGCCACACCCCACTACCCCACTTCTGATCCCCTGTATGCTTGCCAGTAGGAGCCTGGAAACGGGTCCTGGCAAGGCAGGAAGGGTGGGTAAAAATCCCCCAGTGATGGAGCAAACACCAATCATAATGACTTTCTGCTTCAAGGGAAAAATTGCTATATGGAACTTTCTTTTGGGTGTTCTTACACTTCAAATGGCGGGAGGGTGTTTAAAGCATTTCTGCTCCATTTGTGAAAATTGTCATTGGGTTTTGGAACCTCCAAAAGCATTCCCTGCAGCCAGGAAAGGCTAGAATTCCTCCATCCCATCATCAGCTGTTCGGCTGGTATTTTTCCTGCAATTACAAGGGCTGGCTGAATATGCATTGTCAATTGTAAAAAATGAGTTTCAGAACTCTTTCCAAAGAACACTTTGGAATTTTTCGCTGTGATTTTGCCACTTTAAAAAGAGCTTTGAACAGAAAAAAACCCCACATTTTCTTGCCTCCTTTCTAACTTCTGGAATGGAAATATTGGTTTTCAATGCATTTTTATGGGAAACCGCAGTTCACTTTAAGCAATAATCTCTATAAGGAAAACACTTCGGAACAGATTAATTCCGTCAAGTGTGGGCTCAATGTATTTGGAGCACTTAGTGAATAAAATAAATTTAACCCTGATGGAGGGCTCTGGGTTGCTATACTATGTCCCCCCTCCCAGCTAAATGGAATCCTGCCATGTCCAAAGCAGCCTATCTGCAGCCATTGGACACAGACATGTTTCCTTGAGTTACCAAGAATGGGATGTGATATTAGACTTTGCCCGGGGTTTTTCTAACGCAGTTTGTGGAAATAAAGTTTAGCTTTGAGAAGGAATCTTGAATGACAAAACATTGCATTATCTTGTTGTGATCTAATAACTTCATTGTGTTTCTCCTGCATTTCTGTTCTGTAAGGAGCACAGATCTGTCATTGTCTGTATTTGCCAAGGAAATTTTGTTCCTAAGACACACACACACACACACACACACACCCCGGAATTGAAATCCTCATTTCTTTCTCAACCTATCACTATGCTCTTTAATTACAATTGCCTATAAACCTCTTGGTAAAAAATATTTACGTAAACTGAATATTACTCTATGTTGCAATATGTAGAAAGACCTAGTGTTTTGGTGTTTTCTTTGCTCCCTTTCTTTTATATTTTAAAATATACCTGCATCCCCACCCACCCACAGAACCTTAGAGGCAGATTATCTGAACATTTGATTATTATTTTTACCATGTCTCACACATCACCAATCATTTCCAAACATATATTCTTTCCTCAACTGGCATCACATCTTTCTCTTTTAATAACACACAATATTGTTCTTAGTTATAATTTTCTGTAAGAGCCAGGGTGAATTAGAAAATGGAGACCCACTGGGTCTAACTGTTAATCAGGCTGGGTTTCTTTAAGCCCTTGCAAGAGAGAAAGCATATTTCCCTGGAGAAATGCCTCACCAGCTCTGCAGACCATTATCAAGATATGTGGCCCAGTTTCTCATAACTCCTAACAGGGGCTTATGGTTGGTCACGACTGTGAACGGTCTGCCATAAAGGAAGTAATGGAACTTTTTGGTTCCCGCAACTATCGCCAGGGCTTCCCTATCTGTTTGCGCGTAGTTGCGCTCTGCCTTGGACAGGGATCTCGAATAGAATGCCACCGGGGCTTCTCGCCCTCCCTCTAGCACGTGGCATAGGACTGACCCCACCGGTGAGGCATCATAGACCAACACAATGGGTTTCTTGGGATCGAAGTGGGTCAGGACAGCCTCGGAGGATAGAAGCTGCTTGAACCCACGGAATGCCCGTTCCTGTCTGTCCCCCCACCGCCAAGCTGCGTCTTTTTTGAGTAGTTTGTGCAGCGGCTCTGCCACTGACGCCTTTCCCGGCAGGAAGGAGTGGTAAAAATTTAGGAGTCCTAGGAAGGACTGTAGTTCGGCCTTGGTGGCGGGGCGAGGGGCGTTCTGCACTGCCGACACCTTTGACTCTGCTGGCTTGATGCCCTCAGGGGTTATCTGGAAACCCAGAAACTCCACCTCTTCTGCGAAAAACACACACTTATCCTTTCTCAACCTGAGCCCCGCTTTCTCGAACACGGTTAGCACCCGGTCTAACCTCTTGGCCAATTCTTGTCCACCCCACCCCCCGCCATTATCAAAACGTCGTCAAAGTATGGGAAAACACCTGGGAGCCCCTTCAAAAGCCGTTCCACGAGGGACTGAAAAATTCCTGGGGCCGAATTCACGCCGAATTGTAGGTGCGTTACTTTAAAGGCTCCCTTATGACTAACTATGGTTTGAGCGGCGGCTGCAGCTGGGGTCACCGTTAATTGCTGATATGGTTGTACTAAATCTAGCTTGGCGAAACACCTCCCCCCGTGCAAAGTTGCTAACAGGTGACTTACTACCGGCACCGGGTACGCATTTGGGCGAATTGCCTTGTTAATCATGCACTTGTAGTCAGCGCAGATTCTGAGCTCCCCGTTAGCCTTAAGCGCTGTAACAATGGGGGTTTCCCACTCGGCAGAGCCCACAGGTACCAAAATCCCCTGACCCACCAGTTTGTCCAGTTCCGTTTCAATTTTGTCCTTTAGTGCAAAAGGCACTTTCCGTGGCTTGAGCCTGATGGGCCGGATGTCGGGATCCATGTCGAATGAAACTGGGGGCCCCTTGAACTTCCCGAGCTCCTTCTCGAAGATGGCAGGGTGTGCGTTACACGCCTCCGTGATCGGATCAGCCTGCACGGCGTGTATGCCTCCAATGAAAACCCCCAGGGGGCCAAATCACTGTGTCCCTAGGAGGCAGCAGGACCCGTCCCTTGAGACTACTAGGGGCAACTGCATGGAGCGCCTCCTGAACTTCACCTTGAACTCCCCCACCCCCAACACTGGGATACTTTTCCCTTGAACGTCCCATAGATTAGTCTTTAGGGCTTTCAGCTTGGGGCGTGACTTTGGGGGAATATGCAAAAATTCCCGGTGGGAGATGATGGAGTATGACGACCCTGAGTCTATCTCCATTCTAACTGGGACCCCTTGTATCAGTACCTCAAAAAAAAAAAAAACCCCGGGGGTGCCTCAAAGGCATGCTGTGAACTGCCTGGTCATGGTTGTCGGGAACTCGTCGAGACACGCGGTGCTCCTGCGGCTCATTGTCGTCGAAGATCTTGCCGACCCCGTCTGCTTTCCATTGGGGCCGTTCCGCCTGGCCCTTGCCATCATCCCGTCGCCACCTGCAGACCTTTGCGATGTGCCCACGCCGCCCGCAGTTGTGGCACTCCACCTTCCGGAATGGGCACCGGCTCCGGTCATGGGATGCCCCGCATCCGTCGCAGCGGCGGTCCTCTCTGGCGCGGTCTCAAACTTCAAACCTCGGGCCTCCTCTGCACCCGCTGCACGTCGGCGTCCTCGCTGAGGTCGGAGGTGGACGTGGTGGACTCGGAGGGCCGCTCCTCTCCGTGGGAGGAACAGCTGTGGACTGGGACCGCCGGCGGGGCCCCCCAGCCGCCGCAGTCCTGGCCCGGCACACCCGTTCACCTTGTTGCACTGACTCGGCGGCTTGGGCAATTCGCAGGACATGCTCAAAGGAGATGCTCTCGTCCTTGGCCAGTAATTTTTTTCTGGCCCCCTCATCTCGCAGGCCCAGCAGGAGCCTGTCTCGCAGCACCTCGCTCAGGGACATTCCCCACCGGCAAGGCATGGCAGCTACTCTCAGGGCTGCCACAAAGTCGGCCACGGACTCACCGGCCTGCTGGCACCGCTGCTGAAAGGCCAGCCTTGCCGGAAACACCGACACTTTTGGGCGGAAATGTTTCCTCAGCTCGGTGAGGATCTCGTCTAGGGGTACCTCCCTGAGTGGCCTCGGCGTCAGGAGATTTGTTGCCAGCTCTAGCGTTTCCAGGCCGCACTGGGCCAGCAGGTATGCTCGGCGCTGGGCTTCTTCCTCGATGCCCTCGAGATACATCGCATATAGGAACTGCTGTTCTTAGAGTTCCCATTTCTCTGGCTTCGCGGTGTCGAAAGGCGCGATGTTCACTTTTCGGGACGCCATCCCACCTTCATCGCCAATTTAGTGTCTTGCAATGAAGACAATAGAAGGAGCCATAACAAGGCTAAACACAACTTTATTGCATGATGGTCAGGGTGAACATGAGGTAATGGCGGACAAACAGCTCTATTTATAGTACACTGTACATTTGAATATCCCGGTGTGGTAGCTCATTGGCTACTGTCCGCGTGACGTCATTGATCGTCACGCTCATCTTCTCCAGGTGCGGTGTGCCGGGAATGTTCTCCGCTCTTCAGGTATTCGGGGAATCTGTACCATGTGAGCTGGATGCTCGCTACTGCCACCTGTGGCCACTTAGCTCGCATCCTTATACAGCTTGTTACAATGTGTTCCTGATTAGATACAATTTGATACATTGACTGGTTACACTCTGTTAAAGGGAACCTTGCATCATTCATTCAATACATAACACCCAGTGTCACCAGTGTCACTGAAACCGAGAAGGTAGGCCACATTTCATTCCCTCTGGCCCTAACAAGAACAGTATAAAACTGAAGAGAAGACAAAAATAATGGATCAAGTCTAAGAACGGAGTGTAAGTTAATAAGAAACAAATTGCTGGCTTTTGAAACTTCTGACTGCTTGTTGTTTGATCTTGAAAACACGTGGTGAAAGGGGGTGGATGGGTGGGTGTGCGGACTCTCCTGGCCGTAGAGCTGCAAACTGGAGGGTAGAAATTGAAAACTGGAGCTGCAGCTTCAAGCCTGGGAGAAAACCAGCCACAAAATCGAACATTAAACATCCAGTGCTTAAAGCTATGTACAACTTCATAACTCTGGTTGGTTACAGAGAGAAAGTGAAAGGAGGAAAGTTTTACTGTAATCTTCCCACCCACCACAAAATACTGGTAAGACCACATTAGAACAAGTAGTGGTGAGAGAGGATGAAAAGGCATTTGAAAGATATTTGAAAGATTGCCCCCCCTATCCTTGGAACAACTCAACTGAATTTGTTTATACCAAAACCAGTAAATATTCTAACCTTGGGCCAAGGTTTTGGGATCTTGAGGTTTGATGAGACAGAAATAATATTACCAGATAAAAAGATTAAATTATTAAAAGACTAGATGGAAGTGGGTAAGGATTGCCGAGTAAGGCAAGAAGCTGCCGTCATGGTCGACTGCAAGTCGTTTTCGAGAATGCATTTTTTCCTGAATTTGTTTAAGGGGGATCCCAGTTTACTATGAAGTGACCCACACGGGAGGAGCCATCTCCTGCGGCACGTATGAAATGAGACGTGCGGGATTTAACACCAAGACTGTAATGGGGTGTCACAGCCTTGCTAGTCTACTGTAGTACAGATCAAAGCATGCAGGGCAGATGGAGGTTGCCCTAAATTAGACAGTGAGATTGGTCACCGGATGCCTAAAACCAAACCCAATACAAAAAGTGCATTCCTTAGCTGGCATCCTTCCATTGATTTTATATTTACTTTGTATTGATGTATGATTATGTAATTTTTCACTAGACCCTTTATTGTATTTTGTATTTTGCCTTGACGGGCACTACCTGCGTGAATCCTGTAGCTTGGAGTCGCCACACTTGAAGCATAGATTAATGGTAAAGGAGAAAATAGTTGACAAAAGTGGATTCCTGTGGATCACGTGCTTCGAAGTTGCAGCAGAGCAGATCTTGCGCCAGACTGCGGCGCACCTGGTGGAGTTAAAGGAACAGGACGAGGCTTACAAAGCTGTATTCCAGGAGGCTCTTCACGAGGAATATGAGTTTGACATCTGTGCCAGATTAGAAACAATAAATGGCCAAACATATAAATGCGACTGCCATGGAGGTCAGGCTGGTCAATCAGCCACCGGACACACACCAGGAGTTTGGATAGGTCAGAGCAGAGCCACCCATTTGCCCTCCGTAAAGTCAAGGCTGCCCCTTCTTCTGCACCAGGGTGATTATTTGGGTCCTTGGCCCCTGCAGTTGTGCCGGGCATATTGGGATATGTGCTGTAACGATCACCCATGGTTGTGAGCTGCTGAACCAAATTGCTAAGTTCAAAGGTTTGCTTGATAAGCACTTATATCCATAATGTTTTGCTTTGCTTTGCATTATTCTTCTACATGCCTAGGATGTATTCAAAAATCCCTGGTAGCTTGTCTGTTTCAAAAGTAGCAGTCTCTGCCTGCCACAGTATAAGATTGAGCTGTGGTCAGTGAAACCAAAGATAAGGGCATTCTCAGAATTCCTTCATGAAGAGAGAATGCACATCTGCATTCATGTTTGGGTTAAAACATGGAGTCCCGCTTTTAGGGAAAACAACTAAGACTAGATTGAGAAAACAGGTTCCCGGTTAGGATGGAGGTGGACTCGGGTTCGTCCTATTCCATCGTGTCCCAGAAAGAATTTCTGCGCATTCCCCCAATGTGCGCCCGAAACTTAAGGCCCTAAAGACTACCTTGCAGGACGTTCAGGGCAACATGATTCCTGTTTTGGGGGTGGGGGAGTTCCAAGTAAAGTTCAAAAGTTTCACAGAGAAGCTCCTAGTGGTACTAAGACGGGGTTCCAGCTGCCTCCTTGGGAGCCAGTGGTTCGCTCCTTTGGGTATTGAACTGTCCGGCATAAATGACATATCATTGGAAGAACGGGTCTGGAGGTCGCGTTTAAAACCAGTGACTAGAATATTAAGAGATAAGGGCATTAAATATAATTGGAGGCCACCCAAACAATTAAGATTCATGAATCAAGGGAAAAATTTTGTATTCAGGGAAACTCCTCAAATGTTGGACATACTTACAAGTGCAAATATTATAGAGAAGGATTCAAAGGACTGGCAATCTCTAAAGGAGTCACTAACTTCAAAGATGAAGGAGCAGGAAGATGAGGTGGAAGACGAAGAAGTGCTGGGGGCAGAGGGAGGTAACTAAATGGTTTGGTCATTCATTTTATTAAATGGTCTATTCAAAATATATTAATCTTTAAGTTTGTAAAAATAGATATTGAACATGCAACGGTTGTATGTCAGAATGTTATTTTTTTGCTTAACGTCCCCCCCCCCCCAACTTTGGATGTCAAAGGTTGCTTTCTGACTAGGAAAGTGGGGGGGGGGGGTTCGAGAATTTTTTCTCACTTTTGTTATTGTTAAGTTTTTTTCTTTGCGCATGGAATTCAAAGGTTGATAGAAGGAAATTAAAATGGATAAAAGAGAACTTTTTTTTGTAGTTTTTAATTTTTTTCCACTATTTTTCTCCCCCCCACACACACAATGTTGGGGAACTGTCGGTGAGGGTAGTAAGACCAATACTCCCTCATGTCAAGGAGATTAAAAATTATATCATACAACGTTAAGAGCCTGGGAAATCAAATTAAGAGAAAAAGACTAGAGGTAATTTTGAACAGAGAGAAAGCAGATGTTATATTTCTTCAAGAGACTCACCAAAAATGTAATAAAAATAATCTTTATGTAAATTGAACCCATATATATGAAAAATGTTTGGGAACCTCAAATTCTAGAGGTATAGCTACCATAATAGCGAATAAGCTGGGGTTTATAATGTCCAAGAATATATGTGATAAAGAGGGAAGGTTTCAGCTAATTAAGGGTAAGATTGAAGATGAAGAATATACCTTGGTAAACATTTATGCTCCAAACAAAAATCAAGATTTCTTTTTAGATAAGATTTTACCAATTATAAAAAAAGAAAGAACACCAAACTTGATAGTAGGTGGAGACTTTAATTTAACAAGAGCTGTGACTGATGTTTCCAATTATTCTAACTAAAGAAAGGTCAAATTGATAGGTGGATGAAGAAGCTAAATCTTACAGATACTTGGAGATATATGAAAGGAAAGGAAAAGGGATTTACCTTCTCCTCAGTGTCAAGAACATATTCCAGATTAGATTATTTTATGGTACCAGAGAACCTTTCACACAATTTAGAAGAATTTAAAATAGGCACATTTAAGTTGTCAGATCATACCCCAATCACTTTGGAAATTAATTTAGGAAAGGATGTTTCAAAAAGTAATATATGGAGGTTTGACACAAAACTCCTAAATAATGAAGTGATAAAGAAAAGACTGATGGACAAATGGATAGAAAAATGGGAGATCAACGATACGGGTGATATGGCGCCACATATTTTATGGGACGCCATGAAAGCGGTATTAAGGGGAGACTGCATTCAGGAAAAAATTATTACTGATGGAGAATTAAATAGGAAAATAGTTAAAAGAGAACAAGAATTAAAAGAATTAGAAAGAAGACATGCAGAGGATGGTAATGAGAGGAATTGGAATAAACTTCAGTCTTTAAGAAAAGAGGTAATAGGTTTAGAAATTGATAAAGCAAGAAAAGATTTGGTATATCTAAAGAGAAATGACTTTGAATTTAATAGTAAGGATATGAAAACTTTAGCAAAAAGAGCAAAAAATAAGAAGATCAAGAGACAAATAGAAGCTCTGGCAGATGAGGATGGTCTCATAGTACATAAACTAGAGGGGAAACTCCATATTGCAGAAAAGTTCTTTGCGGATTTATACAAAGAAAAGTCTGTTAATGTGACAAATTTAGGAACTTTTTTAGATCAAAATTTAAATATAAAATTAAAAAAAGAACACTCAGATTATATGGAGCAAGAAATTCAAGATAAAGAAATTGAAATAGTGATTAAAAACTTTTAAAAATGACAAAGCACCAGGTGAAGATGGTTTTCCGTCGGAAATATATAAACAATGTCAGGAAGTAATTATTCCCAAATCAAAGAAACTGTATAATTATATATTAGAGGGGGGGGGGGGGGTAATATGCCAAAATCCTGGAGTCGTTCAATTATGGTATTGATCCCAAAACCGGGTAAAGACAGGGAAAAA
Source organism: Bradypodion ventrale (assembly GCA_035047345.1). Taxonomy (NCBI): domain Eukaryota; kingdom Metazoa; phylum Chordata; class Lepidosauria; order Squamata; family Chamaeleonidae; genus Bradypodion; species Bradypodion ventrale. Next base: position 374,791,202 of record JAWDJE010000002.1, read on the forward strand.
ATTGATGCCTACCGCCCTATCTCCTTATTAAATCAGGATGCTAAGATATTCACCTCTTTATTGAATAGACTTAATAGCTTTTTAAGCTTTTATATAGGAGAGGACCAAGCTGGTTTTTTGTCGGGCAGACAGATGGAGGGACTAATAAGTAGGTTAGTCAATATTATAGATTTGATTAAAAAGAGTAAGGAAAAAGTTTGTATTTTGGCACTAGATATCTACAAAGCATTTGACTCTATTCAGTGGTCTACTATTAAAGAAATATGTTGCAGATTAGAGTTTGGTTCTAAATTTAAACATGCAATTGATCAATTATATAATGATTCGGTGACAAGAATAAAAATGAATAATAGGTTAAGTGGGGAAATCGAGATTAAGGCTGGTACTCGACAAGGCTGTCCGCTCTCCCCATCACTTTTCATTCTAGCAATGGAGTTGTTAGCAAGAAGTATTCGACAAGATGAAGGTTTGACAGGTGTTAAAAAAATAGTTTATTTGCAGATGACACCTTGCTAGTAGTCAAGGACCCTCTTCTAAATATTAATAAAATTCAACATCACTTGAAGTTATTCGAGCAAATTACAGGATTCAAAATAAATTGGAATAAAACAGAAGCTATTACTTGTAATCTATCGGAGGGGGAAAAGAAGAAAGTAATGGAGAAATATAAATTTAAAATAAGAGATAGAATGAGATATTTGGGAATAATGGTGTCAGACGAAGTTAAGGATTTGTATAAGATCAACTTTAATAAGTTAAAAGAGGAAATAAAAAGAATTAAGGATCAATGGAAATCATTGAAAATTTGGGATGATAAATTTGTGCAGGATGAAAATTATGCCAAAACTAAACTTTCTATTTGAAAATTTACCAATACAAATAAAAGAAACAGAGCTTAAAATCTTGCAGAAACTGATAAATGAAATCTGTAATAACGGAAAAAAGTCAAGAATTAATAAAAGTTTATGGTATTTAAAAAACAAGTTGGGAGGGCTAAATATCCCGAATGTTAAACTCTATTACAGAGATTTCAATTTAAAGAGAATTATTAAACTATTAAGTCAAAATTGTGCGCAAAAGTATGAATTAGATTATATAGAGTTTAGAAATTGGAAGGGCGAATTATTTTTAGGTGAGATAAGAACTAATCCCCAATTTTGTAATTTTTCTTTAAAGAATATATTTAGAATATGGAAAGAATTAAAACCAATATTATCTCCAAATTCTTTGCCCATAATGGAAATCCTAGACCAACAAAATTGTCCTTTAGAGGTAACAATAACAAGAGAAATTTTAATACGCAAAAAAGCTCTATTAATCACAGATTGGATTGATAATTGTAATACCATCTTCCAAAGAAAAAGTATTTATATGGAGTTTGGCTTAAATTGGCTGCAAGAACTCCAGATGGAGGCGTGGAATAGAAAGATGAGGGAAAACAGTACAATAAATCGGTCATCAACCCCCTTTGAAAATCTGACTCTTGAAGTAAGGAATGGTAAAAAGAATTTAAAAGGTTTTGTGGGTAAGATTTATCAGTTGTTAAATTCCAGTGAAGATACTCAGCATTGGCTTAAAAAAACTTGGGAGGAGGATTTGGGAATTATAGTAAAAGATGAGAACTGGAAAAAGAAATGGACCCATAGAAGTATTAAATCACTTTCAATAAAGGAAAAAGAACATAATTGTAAAGTACTCTGGAGGTGGTATCTCACTCCAGCCAAATTACATTTAATAAATAATAAGAACTCTGATTTATGCTGGAGATGTAATAAAGAAAAAGGGACTTACATTCATATGTGGTGGCTGTGTGGTAAAATGAGGAATTTCTGGGATGTTATAGAAGAGGAATTGAATAAAATATTAAAAATAACAATAGTGCTAAGTCAAAAGATAGTATTATTGGGTGAAGTGGATGATTTACATCTGGAAAATAATAAAAAAGAATTATTGTTATCTTTATTGATGGTAGCCAGACAGCTAATTGCCAAGGAATGGAAGAGTGGAACTAACATTAGTAAAGCTAGATGGTATGCAGATGTTTGGCAATTGGCTCTCAACGAGAAATTAACTATCCAAGTCCACCAGAAAAAGGGGTTACCAAAAAAGACACAATTTTGGGAGATTTGGGGTTCCTTTGTCAACTTTGCTTTATTAGGTGATAACAAGTTTAACCCAAGCCCTGACACGATCCAATTTTGGAAATAGAATTGAAGGCAAATTGTGGGAATGCATCTGGATTCTGTCAGGCTGTCTCTGACACATTTTGTAAGCAAAAGCCTCTTTGCTTGCATGCGTAGAATAGTGAAAAAGTATTCTCCTTATTTGGGCTCTGACACTTCTGATTGGCTGTGGGCCTTAGGTTTTGTTTCTGTTAAGTTTCGTTTCTGGTATACTCTGCTTGCTTAAGTTTTTTCTGTTATACTCTGCCTGAATAAAGAGTAGTATTAGTATCGTTTGTTCAGCCAAAGACTGGAGTCCTGTTTTCTGTCTCTCTGTGTTCTTTCCTTACTCTGAGCCTAATGAAGCTGGACTTCGTGGACTCTTAAGTTTCTATCTTAAAAGATCTGACGATATAAATTGCTGCTTCATTAGACTGAATGAGAAGAGAGCTTTACATGAATCAGATTTCAACAAGTGGTGCTCCGTGGTGAGGCGATTGAATGAAATTCAAAGGAATGCTTTGAAGAGATCTGCTTCAGCGAACAGCAATTAGCACCTAATTAGCACCTCATAATTGCGACCGGACAAGGTCTTCACTCACTCGCGACCAGAGGAAAGGTCATTCGAGCGCTCGAAATTCATCCAATTCTACATTGGGTCCCACACAGGGTGAGTGAAAAAGGAAAGAGAAAAATATTTTTTTTTAATTATGGGATGTGTGCTGGCGTCGCAAACGCAGGAACTTTGTAAAGATATCTCAGATCTTTTGAATAACAATGGGCGAAAGGCTGATGAGCAGGAGATACAAAAGCTAGTCAAAGCTATAGAAAAAATCAGTCCTTGGGTTAAATTTGATGAATGTCTGGACTTAAAACAGTGGAAAAGATTGGGAGAGAAATGCAGAAGCATAATGGAATTTCTGTATCAGTATTATTTACATGGGAGGAAGTTAGAGACTGCCTTCAGAGACTCACTCCAAAGAATATGTTATTCTCTCAGAGGCTTGATGGCCCCCTCCCACAGCTTTTGCCTCCACCAAGGGAGGGGCTATGGCAACTGCCCCTCCATCATATGAGCAACAACAGCTTAAGCCTCCTGATGAAGGTGGGGGTGGAAATGGAGATGGGACATTATATCCTGCCTTGCAGCAATCAAGCACTTTTAGCCCTACAAAAAACCTGTTCACTGCTGCAATACTGCCTGTCGAGTCTAAAAAACAACTAGTGCCAGCTGATGGGGAACAAATGGTGGGGACCTCATCACAGATTGAAGCTGTTAATGCATGCAGAGTGGCAGGAAGCAAGGAGTGTGTTTCAAAGAGCAGCATAGGAGATCTCAGCCCCCCCGTGAAGCAACCCTCTTCACAAAAGCCGGAGAAGCTGAGTAGTAAACTTGATACCTCACGTTTGGGCAGGAAGATCCTACAGAAATGGGAGGATGGCCCAGAGGAGGAATGCACAAAACCCAAGCCCAAAAAGGGGTCTTCTTGCAAGTACAAACTAACAGATGCAGTTTGTCATAAGGTTGAGAATCAGATGCTGCAAATGAAAGAAATTCAGAGGAAGAGGGGGGTGAATCCTGCCTGTATGGACAGCAGGCTGTTGCAAAAATACAAGGAGGGAGAAGACATACAGTTTTTGGCTGATTTTGAACTGCCCAACCCTCAAACAAAGAGATCCAGAGTGAGCTGTTCCAAGTTTCAGGCATCAGGATTGCAGGGAAAGCAACTTGGAATTCCCTGTGATATTCTTCTGTGTGAAAGCTGCTTGCAAATTCTGGAGAAGTTCCTTGTGCCTTCACACCTCATCAGCCTGCCTTAATGCAGATGGGTGTGGCTGGAGCATGAAGGAATGTGTGTTTGCCTGAAAAGCTGAAAAGGGGGGTTGTGTGGGATTGTCTTGTGAAGTCAGTGAGACTTAATTTATGGCTTAATTTCAACCTTTGCCATGCCAAGAACTGTGCTGGAGAGAAGATAGTGTTTAAAAAGAAACATTTGGACTTTTAATTTGGACCTTTTAATTGGACTAAAAAGAAAAAAAAAGTTTGTGTGGACTCTAAGCAAAGAATTGGCTTTGTTTGCATTTTAAAACCTGAAAACCTTTTTAAAGCAACCTGCTCATGCTATGAGTGTGAAATGCTCTAATGATATTTGTACTGTATTGGTTTACCATGCTATGCTGGTTTAAGTTATTGAATGCCTTTTTCACTTTACATCTAGTGAGAGAAGAAAAAATTTAATGCCTTACTCATGTAATTGGGGAGTAAGAAAATGCTTTCTAGAATGCAACAGAGACCTACTTCATGTAAGGAAGAAAAGAAATATTCATGTGTTGTTCATGCTTAAATGTTTTGCTTATTCTTTTGCAGGGGACAGACCTGTCTTTGCTTATGTTATGTTTCACCTTATGAAACTGCATTTCTCAAGGTACCTTCAGAAGTACATGGAAGAGTTTTCAGTACCCTACACATTCAGTACCCTACACATGTAAATGGGTTTGTGATATTGCATTTGTGTTATATGTCAGACATGTTTCATGAGAACATATGAACATAAGAACAGCCTTGCTGGAACAGGCCACAGCCCATCCAGTCCAGCATTCTGTCTCACACAGTGGCTCACCATTTCCTTCAGGGTATTCCCAAGGAGATGCCTTCACCTGCTTGGGATTCCCTGGAAATGGCATTGAGAGATGTCCTGCCTGTCTCTCCAACCCGGAGGTTGTCCTTGGGTAGCCATAATTATAGCCATTGATACACTTGTCCTCCATGAACTCCTTTCTTTAAGTTTCATGTTTAGTTACATGATACTAGTAATAACAGGGCATGCTCCTGTTTCTTAGGGGAGTGTCTTCCTAAGCCATTAGTCATTTATTGGCAACAAGGGGATCCTGAGTGGAAGGATTCCTGCTCGAGCGATCCGCCCATGGAGAAAGGTTACTCAGCTCCAGGATGGTGGTTCACCAGTAAACTAACTTTGCTGACATTTGTTCTTTTCTTTCTTACTGTGCTTCCAGCTGTAAGAACAATGCCTCATGGGGGCAACCCCAACTTTTGGATTCGTCATGCTAACTATATGTTTGAAGTTCATGATAAGAATGCAACGTTATACTATGAGCATCCACTGGCAGTGTCTCAAATGGCCTTTCTTCCGGCATTGTTCAACACGCCTGAGTTGGTTATTGGACATTTGCAACATACTGATAGGTCTACACTCTTCTCCAATCCTCCAGAACAATTTAACAACACCCGCTGGCGAAGCATGACATTCAAGAAATACACTAAAGGACTTTGTTTCTGCTGTCATAGTTCTGGAGTCTGGAATAGTAAATGGAAGCACTGGACTCAAGCAAAAAGGGTTTTGCAGAATGTAGGCAATTATACGGGTTGTGACGATTATTTTTGGTTATGGGGTAGTTATAACAGTTCTTATAAGCTTAATTATACCTTGTTTAACACTACTATTGAAGATATATATGATGTGTTTCCTATGTTTACTCCTGATTATTCTGCTATAGATAGTGGTTCAATTTGCAATGGATGGCAAATTAAGGATCCCAACATGTGGTTCTTTTTTAATGGAGTTGCCACGAATTTCCATCCAGGACAATATCAATGTGCAGCATTGGGTTATTTTGCCTTACCCGTACAAGTGCAAATGCCGCTTCGGGCAGATGCACGGCGCTGGAGAGCTGCTGCCGGCCCGATGGGTTCTGGTTGCAATTATGAAGTGATAATCGATGTTCAGCTGTCTGATGGTAGCTCCTGGGGGAGAGCTATAGGGAGTGCTATCACTGAAGCACTCACCTTGGGATCATACCCAGGTGTCATTTCCCAGAGAATAGAAGATCCATTTTGGGACTCACCTGTAGGCTGGAGAAATCAATCAATGCCACAGGGAGGGTCATACGGGATCTTCAAATGGAAATCACTGAGCTTCATCAAGACCAAATGCAGGACAGACTGGCCATAGATTACCTGTTAGCAAAATCCGGAGGATTTTGTAAACTGGTCGGGAACCAGGGATGTCGGGTAAAATTCCAGGATCTGAATAATACTATTGAGGAAGAACTTCAGAATTTACAGGAGAGCATTATTAACAATGTATGCACTGATGTTAATCTTTTTGATTGGGTGACTTCTTGGTTGCCTGATTTGTCTGTCCTTAGACAAGTTTTCTTTTATGGGTTCATTATTATTATCTGCCTTATACCTTTGTGTTTTTGCATTTATTGTATTCCTAACCTTATTTCCATGTGTAACACATGTCCACTGCGTAGAAGGGAGACATCGGGTTTTGCACGACGGCAATTGTACTCAATGAGGTATCATCCTCCGGAACAAAGTACCAGGAGTCAGGAGGGGTACGATGTCCAGGAGGACAGTGATGATGTATATGGAGGAGTAGTTATGGAGTATGATGACATGCAGGGGTATGATTAGCCGTCCCTCTCTCAAATTTAAATGAAAAAGGAGGACATGTGGGAATGCATCTGGATTCTGTCAGGCTGTCTCTGACACATTTTGTAAGCAAAAGCCTCTTTGCTTGCATGCGTAGAATAGTGAAAAAGTATTCTCCTTATTTGGGCTCTGACACTTCTGATTGGCTGTGGGCCTTAGGTTTTGTTTCTGTTAAGTTTCGTTTCTGGTATACTCTGCTTGCTTAAGTTTTTTCTGTTATACTCTGCCTGAATAAAGAGTAGTATTAGTATCGTTTGTTCAGCCAAAGACTGGAGTCCTGTTTTCTGTCTCTCTCTGTTCTTTCCTTACTCTGAGCCTAATGAAGCTGGACTTCGTGGACTCTTAAGTTTCTATCTTAAAAGATCTGAGGATATAAATTGCTGCTTCATGAGACTGAATGAGAAGAGAGCTTTACATGAATCAGATTTCAACAGCAAATGGTCAAGAAACCCTGCCGACATCCCCCGACAGAGCACAGGTGGTCGGGTTATACTGTTTTATTGCTTTATGGTTTACTGAGACGGGGTTCCAGCTGCCTCCTTGGGAGCCAGTGGTTCGCTCCTTTGGGTATTGAACTGTCCGGCATAAATGCCATAGAGGCTGATCCAGTGTGAGACGTGTGAGACGCACACCCATGAGTTTTCGAGAAGGGACTCAGAAAGTATAGCGGGCCCCCAGTCTCGTTTGACCTGGATCCAGCAATCTGACCCATCCGGCTCAAGCCACGATGAGTGCCATTCACCCTCAAGGACAAGATTGAGGCGGAACTGGACAAATTGGTGGGTCAGGGGATTTTAGTTCCAGTGGACTCTGCGGAGTGGGAAACTCCAATTGTGACTGCCATGAAAGCTAATGGGGATGTTAGAATTTGCGCGGACTATAAATGTACCATTAACAAAGCTATTGGCCCTAATGCATACCCGGTGCTGGTAGTTAGCCATTTACTAGCCACTTTACATGGGGGTAAATGTTTCGCTAAGTTAGATCTGGCGCAGGCATATCAGCAGCTTACAGTCACACCTGCTGCCGCAGCTGCGCAGACAATTGTAACGCACAAAGGTGCCTTCAAGTTAACACGCCTACAGTTTGCCGTGAATTCAACCCCCGGGATCTTTCAATCTTTAGTGGAACGCCTCCTCAAGGGTCTCCCTGGGGTTCTCCCCTATTTTGACGATGTTTTGATTGCAGCGGGGAGTGAGTCGGAACTTGCCAAAAGACTGGATAAGGTTCTTACAGTATTCGAGAAAGCGGGGCTAAGATTGAGATGGGATAAATGTATGTTCCTGGTGAGGGAGGTAGAATTCCTGGGGTTTAAGATAAACCCCGAGGGAGTTAAGCCCTCCGACTCAAAGGTTGTGGCTGTTCGAAATGCCCCTTGCCCCACTGCGAAACCAGAATTACAGTCCTTCTTAGGGCTCCTAAATTTCTATCATTCCTTCTTGCCAAGGAAAGCTTCTGTAGCGGAGCCTCTCCATCGTCTTTTAAAGAAAGACGCGGTTTGGTGGTGGGGGGACAGCCAGGAAAAGGCTTTCAAAGAACTCCTCTCCTCAGAGGCAATCTTAACCCATTTCGACCCCCAAAAGCCCGTGGTGCTAGTGTGTGATGCTTCACCAGTGGGGGTGGGGGCAGTGCTGTGCCACGTGTTAGAAAACGGGCGGGACGCCCCGGTTGCCTTTTACTCCAGGTCACTTTCAAAAGCAGAGTGCAACTACACGCAAACAGATAGAGAGTTTCTTGCAACAGTCACGGGAACCAAGAAATTCCATGACATCCTCTACAGTCGGGAGTTCACCATTGTAACCGACCATATGCGTCTGCTGGGTATTTTCATAATGTGCAAGCCCATACCCCAGATTCTGTCCCCAAGAATGCTGCGGTGGGCCATATTTCTAAACGCTTACCAGTGCACACTGGTCCACCACCCGGGCAAAGAGATCAGCCACGCTGATGCACTCTCCCGGTCCCCCTTCCCAGAGCTAGGGGAACCTGAATGCGAGGTGGAGCAAGATCACCAGGTGTTGCTGATCGAGTCCCTCGATTCACCACCCATAGTACCCACAGATCTCGCCAAGGCCAAGTTCTGTCCCTAGTAATTTCATGGTTAAAGAGGGGCTGGCCCACAATTCCGCCAGCCGAGGAGTTCAAAGCATTTTTCTGGAAAAGGGTTGAACTCTCGTTAGAGAGGGGTTGCCACCTCTGGGACCAATGGGTGGTCATTCCCGAGGCACTGCATGCAAAAGTGCTCAGATTGCTGCACATCAGCCACCTGGGGATCGTGCGCTCAAAGGCTTTGGCCAAGAGCTATTTCTGGTGGCCCCAGAGAGACGCTGACATTGAACACATGGTGGGCACTTGCGAAAGTTGCCAGAGTTCTCGACCCGAGGAGTCCTGACTTCCTCACAGAGAATGGTACACAGCCCGCGGTCCATGTTCTCGATTACACATCAACTTTGCTGGTCCTTTTCGAGGCTCCATGTTCCTCCTAGTGTTCGACTCTTTTTCAAAATGGTTGGAGGTCATTCCAATGACCAATACCTCCTCTGCTGCAACCAGTAAACACTTGCGGAAGCTGTTTAGTTGTTTTGGGTTACTCATAAGAACATAAGAACATAAGAACAGCCTTGCTGGAACAGGCCACAGCCCAGCCAGTCCAGCATTCTGTCTCACACAGTGGCTCACCATTTCCTTCAGGGTATTCCCAAGGAGATGCCTTCACCTGCTTAGGATTCCGTGGAAATGGCATTGAGAGATATCCTGCCTATTTCTCCAACCCGGAGGTTGTCCTTAGGTAGCCATAATTATAGCCATTGATACACTTGTCCTCCATGAACTTGTCTAATCCTTTCTTAAAGCTGTCAAGACTGACAGCTGTCACCACTTCTTCTGGCAGGGAGTTCCATAGACCAGTAATCCTCTGGGTGAAAAAGTACTTTCTCTTATTTGTTTGAGAACTAGTACCCAAAAGTTTCATGGCGTGTCCCCTAGTTCTAGTGTTGTGCGATAGGGAAAACAGTTTTTCCTTATCTATTTTGTCCACACCGTGCATGATTTTATAAACTTCAATCAGGTCACCTCTTAGACGCCGTCGTTCAAGAGTGAAAAGGCCCAACCGTTGCAGCCTCAGATGGTAAGGAAGGTGTTCCAGTCCCCTAATCATTCTGGTTGCCCTCCTCTGTACTTTCTCCAACTCCGTAATATCCTTCTGGAGGTATGGCGACCAGAACTGTACACAGTATTCCAGATGGGGCCTCACCATAGATTTATAAAGAGGCAAAATGACACTTGCTGACTTATTTTCTAAACCCTTCCTAATGATCCCTAGCATTGAGTTTGCTTTTTTCACTGCTGAGGCACACTGGGTTGACACCTTCATTGAGTTGTCCACCAGGACACCAAGGTCCCTTTCCTGGTTTGTCGCAGAGAGTTCAGACCCCATCAGTTTATAAATGTAATTGGGGTTCTTTGCCCCAACATGCATCACTCTGCACTTACTAATGTTGAAACTCATTTGCCACTGTTTTGCCCACTCCCCCAGTGTCGAGAGATCCCTCTGGAGCTCCTCACAATCTCTCACAGTTTTCACTACCCTGTATAATTTAGTGTCGTCAGCAAATTTGGCTACCTTGCTTTTTACTCCTACCTCTAGATCATTTATGAAGAGGTTGAAAAGCAGGGGTCCCAGTACTGAACCTTGGGGGACCCCACTCTTTACTTCCCTCCACTTGGAGAAGTGTCCGTTTAGTGCTACCCTCTGTTTCCTGTCCCTTAGCCAGTTGCTGATCCAGGACAAGACCTGTCCTTTTATTCCATGACTGGTAAGTTTATTCAAGAGCCTTTGGTGTGGGACCTTGTCAAAAGCCTTCTGAAAGTCCAGATAAACAATGTCAACTGGATCCCCCTTATCCACATGCTTGTTGACACTCTCAAAAAATTCCAACAGATTAGTGAGGCATGATTTGCCCTTGCAAAAGCCATGTTGGCTCTCCTTTAGCAGCGCCTTCTCTTCTATGTGCCTATTAATTCTATCTTTTAGGATGGTTTCCATCACTTTACCTGGGACACATGTCAAACTGACAGGCCGGTAATTTCCTGGATCACCCTTGGATCCTTTTTTGAAAATTGGTGTTACATTTGCTACCTTCCAGTCATCAGGCACAAAGCCTGATTTGAGGGAAATATTATATATTTTGGCTAGGAGATCAGCAATTTCATCTTTAAGTTCCCTGAGAACTCGTGGATGGATGCCATCTGGTCCTGGGGATTTGTTAGTGTTTAGCTTAACAAGACATGCAAGGACCTCCTCCCTGGTTATTTCTATCTTGCTTAATTCTTCGGTTTCCCTCCCTACGAAGATAGGCTCTGTTTTGGGCATGTGGTCTCTGTCTTCTTCAGTGAATACTGAAGCAAAGAATTCATTGAGTCTCTCTGCAATCTTTGTTTCCTCTTTAATAACCCCTTGCCTTCCATTGTCATCTAATGGTCCAATGGCCTTCCTAGTTGGGTTCTTACTTCTAATGTACTTAAAGAAGTCTTTGTTATTCCTCTGAGTATTTTTAGCTATACGCTCCTCAAAGTCTTGCTTTGCTTTCCTGATTGTTGCCTTGCATTTGTTCTGCCAGAATTTATGTTTCTGCCTGCTGTCCTCATTTGGACAAGCCTTCCATCTTCTAAATGAGCTTTTCTTGCTCTTGATCACTTCCCGAACAGCTCCTGTAAGCCACATCGGAGTCCTCTTGGACCTGGCAGTGCCCTTTTTCCTTTTGGGTATGCATTCCAATTGGGCCTCTGTTATTGTTTTTGTAAACAACCTCCATGCCTCTTGGAGTGTTTGGACTCTCTCAATTTTCCCTTTCAGTTTCTTTTTTACTAGTTTCCTCATCTTTGGGAAATTTCCTTTTTGAAAATTTAAGGTCTCTGTGTTAGATTTTATCAGTGACTTGCGGTCTATGATCAAGTTAAACATAATTGAGTTGTGGTCACTGTTCCCTATTGGATCAGTCACATTAACATCTTGCACCAGATCCTGAGTATTACTCAGGATCAAGTCAAGGATTTTTGTACCTCTAGTTGGGTCTTCAACCATCTGTCCCCAGGGAACAATCATTGAGCATACTCGATGTGCTTGTCTCTGACAACGGCAGTACTTTCACTTCTGCCGAATTCCAGGCATTTCTAGCGAGGAATGCGATTCGGCACATTACTTCAGCCCCTTTTCACCCCGCAATGAATGGCCAGGTTGAGCGCCAAGTACGAAAAACTAAGGAGGCACTTCGGCAAATGGGCCCCGGGGATTTAAATTTGCAATTGTGAGAATTGCTCATCTGCTACAGAGTAACTCCCCTGGCATCCGGGCTCTCACCTGCAGAGCTTCTCATGCACAGGAGACCAGGCTTCCTTTTTGATCGGTTGGATCCAACTAGGGTGGAGGATAGGGGGAGGAATATAGAAATTGCGCACACCAAGATATTCGAGGTAGGGTACCCAGTGTATTGCAGAAACTATGTGGCTACCGGCCCAACATGGGTCCCAGGGGTTGTGATTGAACAGACAGGACCGGTGTCCTACCAGGTAGAAACAAGTATGGGTTTACTGTGGAGGCGACACGCCGACCAGCTCAGGCGTTGGGTCACAAATACACAGGGAGATGAAGGTATGGGTGAGTCAACATTAGGGTTCTCCTCCACCCGCTTATCCCAAGGGGGAGATACGGCAAACAGCCCACAAAGGGATCCTTATATCAGTTCCTTCCACGCCAGTCAAGGGAACCTGAATCCCCATCTCTTTCACCCATGGCAGGCGGGGTCTGAGGTCCGCGAGAGCCCAGACCCCGACATTGTAGCTTTTGAGTTGCAGGACCGGGGGGAGTTTTCAGAGTATTCCCCCACTCATCCAAGCGAGAAGCGGGGCCTTGAGTTCACCCCTTTGGTTTTCGAGTCTTCCTCTACTCCCATGCAAAAGAGGCAATTTTCTGTTGAGTCGCCCACCACTCCGAGTAACAGGCGGGACTTTTTGTTAAGGTATTATTCTCCCCTACCAGGTTTTGATTTCGAGCGATCCCCTGCTCCTCCTGAAACAAAATGGGGTTCTGATTTACAGTTTGCCCTCCCAAGTTCCTCTTCTGAATTGGACCAAGCCTTCCGACATGCTGCTAATGAGTCTCATTTTCCTATTGCACGACAAGAGTCTGCGGAACTCAGATCCCCTAGTTCTCCTGAGCTCGGCCAAGCTGCCGCACGGCCCAAACGCACATGCGGGCCACCACGATGGTTGAGGGACTTCATCCCATCCTAGGGGGGAGGGATGTTGTGCATGTAACATTGTATCTTTAAGAATGTAACCTTGTAAAGAAGTCTCTGTAACTCGATGTAAACCTGCTGCAATTACAAGCGATTCAGCTGCCGGTAGATGGCAGCTGCAATAGCTCAGCTCACATGGTCCAGACCACCCAATCACAGTGTAACGCGGGAAACATTCCCACCACAGGTAAACCTTATAAGGTATGCAGTACGTCCCAATGACGTCACTTATACCACAGCCAATGGGCGCTCTTGGAGCAGAATTCAAATGTACTGTACAGTATAAAAGGAGCTGCGCCTCCGCCATTACCGCATGTTCAGATTGCATACCTTGCAATAAAGATGTGTTTGGCCCCATGAATGCTGCCTACCACGTATCAATCTGTAAACATCAAATAGACTCTCTTCTGTCTTCTCCCGAAAAAAGATAGAACAGGGATATCCCCACGTGACCCATGCAGGAGATCCTCCTGACCATACCTGCCTCCTCTGACCCACATTCATCTCATTTGGACCCCCCAAAGACTTCTCAGATTCTCCCCTGGGCTTGGCTGGAAGGAGGGTGGCACCTTATCTGGAGCCCATGAAAAGGGGAAGGGAAATCTAGAGGATTCCAACCCCACACCTTCCTTTTGGAGGGGATTGAGAAAAGCCTATTAGTTTGGGCTTCCCTCCTGGAGGACTGGCAGGACCAAGGATGGATCTCTGCAGGGGCAGAAGATGCTGGGCTTCCAGGAAGGGGTGGAGCCCCATGGCCTCCAGAAGACCTCACCCCCTTCCTGACCCCCAAACCAGGGCCAAGGCTACTTTCCTCACAGCCAGACCTGACCAGTGGGGAGGGGGGAGTCATGTGGCAAGGAGGACCCACTGGTGACCACTGCCCTCCTGTGAGGAATTAGGGTCTTGGAAGGAGAGCCCTGGCTAGTAAGGGCCAGTGAAAAACCCCTCTGAGCTCTGGACCCAAAGTTTGAGGTCCTCAAGGATAATTTTGTGGGCCATCACCCTTTTTTCCAGACTCATGTCCATGGAGTCTAGCTTGGTCCACTTTATTATTATTGTTGTTGTTGTTGTTCTTATAGTTCTTCCTCCATGTCTAGGCCAGATGTGAAACTGACAAAATGAAGGCAGCCTTTGGAGAGTTCATTCCGTAGTTCCTATCACCTGGTCTAGTGTAAGAAAATTTATCTAACAAGACAAGGCAGCCGTTACCAGGGTACACCCAATTGTGATTCAAAAATACCAAAATCCCAGGAGAGGCTCTTTCTGTGTATCCTGTTGTTGTTATTATCACTATTATATCCCACACATATGGGATATTGGGTTAAGTGGTCAAGATGGACAATGATTTCTAAAAGCGCTCAACCTTTTTAAGCTGGGGGCCGGGTCATGCTCCCTCAGACAGCTTCGGAGGCCGGACAGCCATTTTCCCCTTCCTCCACTACATGGCACTTTCTGGTGTGGTGGAGGTGATTTCCAGAACAGACTGTTTGCCCAAACCTCTTTCTATCTATAGATTTCCTGCAGGACACCACTCTTGTGGACATTTTACTTTTTGTCAGTTTATGTGGATTACGAATGTGGTTACAATCCCGAGCAGTAACTTTAAATTATATCTCTCTGTCTTTTCAAATTGTAGTACACGGGATGCCATATAAATGATTGTATGTTCATGTCAACTTGCATACATAGGACAATCTTGCAGACCACTGAAGACAAGACTGGGGGAACATCAGTCTCGTATTAGAAACAATGTCACCACTGCTCCGCTGGTTGCCCATTTTACCGAGAAGAAACATTCTCATATGGATATGCGGGTGGTTATTCTTGAAATGTTCTCTCCCCGCAAATATTATAGTATAGATAAACAACGTTTCTTATTACAACGAGAAGCCTTTTATATCCTTCGATTTTCTACTCTTACTCCTAGGGGCTTGAATACTGATCACAATCTTTCAGCCTTTCTTTAGTTTGTAACACAGAGATTCTTGCTGTTTATATATGTCGGATCTTTATTGCACTATGTGTCTTTAACTTTTAGGGTTATTTGGTTTTCTGTTCTAACTAGATTACAGGTGTGGATGGTGTGCATGTGTTAGCTGTAGACTATATTTAGAATTATGTACTACTTCCTATAACGCTCTGACTCAACATAAAACAACACTAAGGAGGTCGTTTAGGGCGCATTTTCTCAATATTATGCAGGTGCCACTATTGTTGTTATACCATTGTTTGAGAATGCTTTATCATGTTTATAGTGTATAGTGTATAGTGTATAGTGTATAGTGTATAGTGTATAGTGTATGTTTATAGTGTATAGACGGCGGCCACGGCGAGCAGCGGGGAAGCCGGGCGGGCAGACAGAGCGCGGCACTGCTCGGCATCGGGGGCGGGGGGGCCGTCGTCCGGGGCGGGATCTGGTCCTGCAGGAGGGTCGCCCACAGACCGCGGGGGGGGGGGGGGCACCCGAGCGGGAGCCATGCAAACGGCCACCGCTTCGATCCTCGACGTCTCAAGGACGGTGGTGATCTGGGAGGAAGGAGGCAGCGGACGGAGGAACCACACAGCGGCAAAGGGGCCTGCCGCCGCCAGACAGCCACCCCATCCCCAGCCGGGGGAGAAGAAGGAGGAGGAGAGCCGGGGCGAGCGGCAAAGGGGCCTGCCGCCGCCGCCGGCGGACAGCCACCCCATCCCCAGCCGGGGGAGAAGAAGGAGGAGGAGAGCCGGGGCGAGCGGCAAAGAGGCCTGCCGCCGCCGGATAGCCACCCCATCCCCAGCCGGGGGAGAAGAAGGAGGAGGAGAGCCGGGGCGAGCGGCAAAGGGGCCTGCCGCCGCCGCCGCGGGACAACCACCCCATCCCCAGCCGGGGGTGAAGGAGGAGGAGAGCCGGGGCGAGCGGCAAAGGGGCCTGCTGCCGCCGCCGCCGGACAACCACCCCATCCCCAGCCGGGGGAGAAGAAGGAGGAGGAGAGCCGGGGCGAGCGGCAAAGGGGCCTGCCGCCACCGCCGCCGGACAGCCACCCCATCCCCAGCCGGGGGAGAAGAAGGAGGAGGAGAGCCGGGGCGAGCGGCAAAGGGGCCTGCCGCCGCCGCCGCCGGACAGCCACCCCATCCCCAGCCGGGGGAGAAGAAGGAGGAGGAGAGCCGGGGCGAGCGGCAAAGGGGCCTGCCGCCGCCGCCGCCGGACAGCCACCCCATCCCCAGCCGGGGGAGAAGAAGGAGGAGGAGAGCCGGGGCGAGCGGCAAAGGGGCCTGCCGCCGGCGCCGGCGGACAGCCACCCCATCCCCAGCCGGGGGTGAGAAGGAGGAGGAGAGCCAGAGCTCCAGGCAAAGGATAAGTAGCAGATATGCAAATGTAGAAGACCTAATATAGCAAATGACATAGAGACTTTATACTGACTAAACATAGAAACTGACATAGAGACTGTGCTTTAAAGTGTGATAATATGCATGATAATATGTTGTCTTAAATGTTTTTAAACTTTTAAAACTGTGATAAAATGTATGAGGAGAGAAAAATGGCGTAGACACCGGCAACCACGCCACAAAGCTTGCCAAGAGAACCCTATTGACCAAAACAAAAGGCAAAACAAAGGGGCAAACAAAGGGGCAGGCTAGGTGATACAGGATGCTTAACACCACAGAGTGGAGGAAGGGGAGGGACAGGAAGGGGGGAGGGGAAATGCAATGTTGTAAGGAGCAATACTGCATAGGGACATGGAATGTGAGATCAATGAACCAAGGAAAACTGGAAGTGGTAAAAAACGAGATGGAAAGAATAAGCATTGACATCTTGGGCATCAGTGAGCTCAAATGGACAGGGATGGGTGAATTCAGCTCTGGAAACCATCATATCTACTACTGTGGACAAGAAAACCTTAGAAGAAATGGAGTAGCCATAATTGTCAATAAAAGAGTGAGAAAAGCAGTAATGGGATACAATCTCAAAAATGACAGAATGATGTCAGTTAGATTCCAAGGAAAACCTTTCAATGTCACTGTGATCCAAATATACGCACCAACCACTGGCGCAGATGAAGCCACAATGGACCAGTTCTATGAGGACTTACAACACCTCATAGAACAGACACCAAGAAATGATGTCCAAATTATATTAGGAGACTGGAATGCCAAAGTAGGAAATCAAAAAGTGGAGGGAATAACAGGCAAATTTGGTCTGGGAGTACAGAATGAAGCAGGGCAAAGATTGATAGAGTTCTGCCAAGAGAACGCACTGGTCATAGCAAACACTCTCTTCCAGCAACACAAGAGGCGACTCTACACATGGACATCACCAGATGGCCAACACCGAAGCCAGATTGACTACATACTCTGCAGCCAAAGATGGAGAACCTCCATACAGTCAGCAAAAACAAGACCTGGAGCAGACTGTGGCTCAGATCACAACCTATTGATCGCAAAATTCAGGCTTAGACTAAAGAAAATAAGGAAAACACGGAGACCAGAAAGATATCACCTAGACAGCATCCCTAAAGAATACGCGGTGGAGGTGATGAACAGATTCAATGGCTTAGACTCAATAGATAGAGTGCCAGAAGAATTATGGACAGAGATGAGGGACATCATGCAGGAAGCAGCAAAGAAAACCATACCAAAAGAAAAGAAGAGTAAGAAAGCAAAGTGGTTGTCTGATGAGGCTCTTAAAATAGCAGAGGAAAGAAGGAACGCAAAAGTCAAAGGAGAAAGGAAAAACTACAATCATTTGAACACAGAATTTCAAAGAAAAGCAAGGAGAGATAAGGAAAACTACCTAAAAGAACAGTGCAGAGAAATGGAGGAAAACAACAAAAGAGGCAGAACCAGAGATCTTTTCAAAAAAATCGGGGAAATTAAGGGAACATTTAAAGCAAAAATGACCATGATAAGGGACAAAGAAGGAAAGGAGCTAGCTGATGCAGAAGAGATTAAGAAAAGATGGAAAGAGTACACAGAGCAACTCTACAAAAAGGACCTCAACACTCCTGACAATCACAATGAGGAAGAAGTAGAAATTGAGCCAGACATCCTGGAGAGCGAAGTCATAAAAGCCCTAAAGAGCACTGCAAACAACAAAGCTAGTGGAGATGATGGTATCCCAGTTGAATTTTTCAAAGCGCTAAAAGACGACGGCGTCAAATTACTGCATTCAATATGCCAGCAGATTTGGAAAACAAAACAATGGCCACAGGATTGGAAAAGATCAGTATACGTCCCAATCCCAAAAAAAGGCAATGCCAAAGAATGTTCAAATTATCGAACAATCGCGCTCATCCCACACGCCAGTAAAGTGATGCTCAAGATAATACAGGATAGACTTCAGCAGCATGTGGAAAGAGAATTACCAGAGGTGCAGGCAGGTTTCAGAAGAGGCAGGGGGACTAGAGACCACATTGCCAACATACGCTGGATCATGGAGAAAACAAAGGAATACCAGAAACAAGTTTACTTTTGTTTTATTGACTACACTAAGGCATTTGACTGTGTGGACCACAACAAGATGTGGCAAGTAATTAAAGAGATGGGAATACCAGAGCACCTCATATGCCTCCTGAGAAA
Source organism: Bradypodion ventrale (assembly GCA_035047345.1). Taxonomy (NCBI): domain Eukaryota; kingdom Metazoa; phylum Chordata; class Lepidosauria; order Squamata; family Chamaeleonidae; genus Bradypodion; species Bradypodion ventrale. The sequence continues at coordinate 374,809,672 of JAWDJE010000002.1, forward strand.
TCTGTACATGAACCAAGAAGCAACAGTTAGGACAGAACATGGAATGACAGAGTGGTTTGGAATAGGAAAAGGAGTAAGACAAGGCTGCATTTTGTCACCATGCTTATTCAACCTATACACAGAGCACATAATGCGCAGTGCAGGGATGGAGGAATCACAATATGGGATTAAAATCGCTGGGAGAAACATCAATAATCTGAGATATGCAGACGATACCACCCTAATGGCAGAAAGTGAGGAAGACCTAAAGAATCTCTTGATTGGGCTGAAGGAGGAGAGTGCAAAAGCTGGCCTGAGACTCAATATCAAGAAAACCAAGATAATGGCAACAGGCCCCATCAGTTCCTGGAAAATAGACGGGGAAGAAGTAGAAGCAGTGACAGATTTTACTTTCTTAGGATCAAAGATCACTGCAGATGGGGATTGTAGCCATGAAATAAAAAGGCGACTGATTCTTGGGAGACAAGCAATGAGAAACCTGGGGAACATAGTGAAAAGCAGAGACATCACACTGAAAACAAAAATTAGAATAGTCAAAGCAATGGTTTTCCCAGTAGTAATGTATGGATGTGAGAGCTGGACAATTAGGAAGGCTGAACGCAGAAGAATAGATGCCTTTGAAATGTGGTGTTGGAGGAGGGTTTTGAGAGTGCCCTGGACAGCGAGGAGAACAAATAGGTCAATCTTAGAAGAAATTAACCCGGATTGCTCACTGGAAGGCCAAATAGTAAAGATGAAGCTAAAATACTTTGGACATCAAATGAGAAGGGAGGATTCACTTGAGAAGGCATTGATGTTGGGAAAGGTGGAAGGCAAAAGAAGAAGGGGGAGGCCAAGGATGAGATGGCTAGATGGCATTGTAGACACAATGGGCACAGAGCTGGGAGGGCTGAGGGGGATGGTGGAGGACAGAGGCGCCTGGAGAGCAATGGTCCATAGGGTCGCAAAGGGTCGGAACCGACTGTGCGACTGAACAACAACAACAAGTGTATTTGTATTTTGCTTCACTGTTGCAGAGTCTTGACAAAGGACTACGAAATATCCATTTTACTGGAAGGATATGGACTTAACTTTCTGCTACACTTGAAGATTGATGATTGCAGTAGCACCCGGACATTCCATTGTTGGGATTTTCACGGACTCTATTATCTCGGACTCTTTATCTCGGACTTTATTATTCGGACTTTTTATTCACAGAGTGTACTTTACCATATTGTATATAGTCCGTACATGTCACCTGATTTATATTATGGTCAGGAGATTACCGTGTATAGTGATATCCATGATTTATTAGAGTGAGGTTGGGATACTTATTGGTCAGTGTATAATTGCTCTTTGGACATATATAATTTACCTTGTTCAAATTTTTTGATCATTGTATTTGTGGTTGCTATAACAGGTACTTTGTCTGACCAGCATGTTTTACGAACTTTGACATCACGTTCTTTTGGCCTCGCTATTTGGGTTCTTGCCCGGGTTGCTCTGCTTCTGCAAAGTGCCATTGATTTTATTATTTGGTTGACTCCTTCTATTTGGGTGGTTTTGCTCCTCGCTTTTCTACATGGTAGTGGGCCAGGATCCCTAAGAGACCGCGTTGTCCCAAGGTCGTCCGTCCATCCAACCAGAGCGGACCGGAGAAGCTCTCTACTTGTACCATCTGCTAGAGGGGCTCGTCTCTCTAGCACAAGAAGGAAGGCCTTCTCTGTGTCCACACTGGCCCTATGGAACCTCCTGCCAGTTGAACTACAGATGGAATTGCTGCCCTTTAGGAAAGAACTGAAAACTTGGCTGGCGGGGCAGGTGTGGGGAGCTGATGGAGGAGCGACGCCCGCCTGCTGGTTGGTCTAACATTACAGAGTAATTCTCTCTCTTTTTAGTAAGTGTGGGTGGGTTTTTAATGGGTTTTAATGGGGTGTATTTGTATTTTAATGGAGTTTCTATCGGTATTGGGGTTTTTTTTTAGTATTGTAAGCTGCCCAGAGTCCTTTGTGAGCAGGACGGCTATAGAATGAATGAAGTTAATGAGATATGTATAACTGCTTAAAAAGCATTTGGGAAGGCAGGAGGCTGAGCTGACCTCTTCTCCTTTTCTTGGGACCCAGAGAGGAAACTCAAAAGTCTAAATCCCTCCACAGTATTTGGTAAGGCTGGTGAGATCTCTCTCCTTTTCCTCCTTTGGATGAGAACCACCACTCTACAGTTAATAGGATGTAATATGTTGTAAATCTTAGAACAAGGGTTCTGAACCTACGCCTCATGGCACCATTTCATGTGGGGAACACACTGCCTCCACCACGCCCAGAAGTGCCACGTGCGGTTCCTATGTAATGTACAGGTCACACCCATTGTGCAGGTAGGACAAAATGGCTGTCAGCCCCCCGAAGCTGCCTGAGGGTGTGTGACCTACTGGGCATTCATCAATGAAAACAATCTTTCCACATTGGTGTTATACCCTGGAAGTGAAAAATAAAACAGTGCAGTCTTCAAAAACTCAGACTACTGCTCTTCTGAAACACACGCTTTGAAAAACAATACCCACTTTTCATGTGCCAACAAAACATCAAACTTAGCACCTGTTTTTTTCCTCATTAACAAATGACTGAAGCTTGACAAACTGGTCAAATAAACTACATTCGTTGAGATCATATTTTCAATTTCCATTTAGCCATTTTAAAGTACATTCTACTTCATCCCATGAAATTGATGTCTGTAGAAGGAGCCAATCAAAATGTTTCTAATCAGACAGACTCAGTCCACGTCATCAAGTAATAAACAGTGTCTCAAAAACCAGTTTTGCCAAATGTAAAGATGAATTTATGATACATCCACAAAGTCTTTACTTCCAAGCTAACAAAACCTTGATTTTGTAATTCTCTCAAAGTTTTCATTATAGACAACAAAATTATTGTAACCTCTTTCACTGAAATGTCTTTTTTTTCAACCCTACTTATAGCCTTCTGAAATAGACTCATCTGTGCACTTAAATACCAGAAATAGGCTTCTCCAACTTTATTTATTTATTTATTTATTCATTCAATTTGTATAGCCACCCCAATTGGCATGCAACTCTGGGCAGCGTACATAAAACCCCCAACGTTTAAACTAATCATCTGAGAAAAATGATTCCAAGTGAATTGCACATTTGTCCAGTGACAGAAAATATGATTTTAGTGGTTCAAACATCTGTAAGAACCTTTCAATTGCTAGGGAACATACTTATCAATCTCGTTTTGACATGGTTCAGGAGACCTTGATATGTTACATTTACAAATTCACTATACAGTAAAAACCCGACTTACATATGCCTTAAATTAAATAAAATTTGTTTTACATGATTTTTGCACTAAAACCATGTCCTGATTTACATAAATGTCCTGATTTTGTTGTTGTTCAGTCGCACAGTCAATTCCGACCCTTTGCGACCCCATGGACCATTTTCCTCCAGGCACCTCTGTCCTCCACCATTCTCCCCAGCCCACCAAGCTCTGTGCCCATTGTGTCCACAATACCATCTATCCATCTCACCTTTGGACGCCCCCTTCTTCTCTTGCCCTCAACCTTTCCCAGCATCAAGGCCTTCTCAAGTGAGTCCTCCCTTCTTATTTGATGTCCAAAGTACTTTAGCTTCATTTTCACTATTTGTCCCTCCAATGAACAGTCAGGATTGATTTCTTCCAGTATTGACCTATTTGTTCTCTTTGCTGTCCAAGGGACTCTCAGGGCTCTCCTCCAACACCACATCTCAAAGGCATCTATTCTTCTGCGCTCAGCCTTCCTAATGGTCCAGCTCTCACACCCATACATTACCACTGGGAATACCATTGCTTTGACTATGTGAATTTTTGTTTTCAAGGTGATGTCTCTGCTTTTCACTATATTCTCCAGGTTTCTCATAGCTTGTCTCCCCATAATCAATCGTCTTTTTATTTCATGGCTACAGTCGCCATCTGCAGTGATCTTAGATCCCAGGAAAGTAAAATCTGTCACTGCTTCTACTTCTTCCCCATCTATTTTCCAGGGACTGATCGGACCTGTTGCCATTATCTTGGTTTTCTTGATATTAAGTCTCAAGCCAGCTTTTGCACTCTCCTCCTTCAATCCAATCAAGAGGTTCTTTAGGTCTTCCTCACTTTCTGCCATTAGGGTGGTATCATCTGCATATTTCAAATTGTTGATGTTTCTCCCAGCAATTTTGATCCCATATTGTGATTCCTCCATCCCTGCATTGCGCATTATATACTCTGTGTATAGATTGAATAAGCAGGGTGATAAAATGCAGCCTTGTCTTACTCCTTTTCCTATTCCAAACCACTCTGTCATTCCGTGTTCTGTCCTAACTGTTGCTTCTTGGTTCATGTACAGATTTCTCATGAGGCATATGAGGTGTTCTGGTATTCCCATCTCTTTAATTACTTGCCACATTTTGTTGTGGTCCACACAGTCAAAAGCCTTGGTGTAGTCGATAAAACAAAAGTAGACTCGTTTCTGGTATTCTTTTGTTTTCTCCATGATCCAACGCATGTTGGCAATGTGGTCTCTAGTCCCCCTGCCTCTTCTGAAACCAGCCTGCACCTCTGGTAGTTCTCTCTCCACGTGCTGCTGAAGTCTATCCTGTATTATCTTGAGCATCACCTTGCTGGCATGTGGGATGAGCACAATTGTTCGGTAATTTGAGCATTCTTTGGCATTGCCTTTTTTTGGGATTGGAACGTACACTGATCTTTTCCAATCCTGTGGCCACTGTTTTGTTTTCCAAATTTGCTGGCATATTGAATGCAGTAGTTTGATTCCATCATCTTTTAGGGCTTTGAAAAATTCAACTGGGATACCATCATTTCCACTAGCTTTGTTGTTTGCAGTGCTTTTTAGGGCCTTTCTGACTTCACTCTCCAGAATGTCTGGTTCAAGTTCAAATTTCTCATTATTGTTATTAACAGGAGTGTTGAGGTCCTTTTTGTAGAGTTCCTCTGTGTACTCTTGCCATCTTTTTTTGATCTCTTCTTCTTCAGCTAACTCCTTTCCATTTTTGTCCCTTATCATGGTCATTTTTGCTTTAAATGTTCCCTTGATTTTCCCAATTTTTTTGAAAAGATCTCTAGTCCTGCCTCTTTTTTTTAGTCTTTTTAGTCCTGCCTCCTGATTTACATAACACAATTTCCCATGGGTTTGCTTCAAGTTACGTAAAAAAACCATTTTTTCCTATGAGTTGCTTTGATTAACATAAATATCATTTTTAAATGGGTTTGTTTTTGAGTTACGATAAAAATCATTTTTCCTATGGGTTTAATTTGATATAAGTATAAAGGATTTAAATAAAAGCCTACAGAAGAGACTTTTCACGTGAGTAGGGGTTTGCTTTTGTTTGGAGAAGGGGAACAGTTTTTGTTAAATCTCTTTCCATATTCCAAGCATTCATATGGTTTATCCTGAGTAAGTTTAATTTTATTCACATTTTACACAAGAATGTAAGAAATAAGAAAAAGGGGCCAATTACTAGTGCTCATTCTCAGTGATGGAAATGAAAGATGCAAAGCCAAGGAGGACCATGAAATATAGGTTGCAGATCTTGGGTAGAGACAGTTCAATAGATGACAAAAAAACAAACTATTAAATGCTTTGTAAAAATTAACATATGGAAACTACAAGAATAGACTGTGTCATTAAACAGTTTTACAGGCTGATTGAAATTATATGTCGCTGCTGATTGAATGTTCTCAATATAACATTTATTAAGATGTTTTCTTTCCATATGTGTACGTGGATATGAATAAAAATACTTTATAGCTGGTAGTTTCTCGACTGTTCCTGGCTATTTAGGTGACTGCTCTGACTGAAACTGTCCACATTTGTGTTTTTCTCCCCACCCACCCCTGTGAGTGTTTAACTTAGTGCACTGCTCTGACTGGATTTCTTTCCAAATTCACTGAATTCATATTTTCTCCACTGTGTGAATTTTATAATGTCTACTTAGGCCTCTACTGTACCTGTATCTCTTTCCACACTCCACGCATTCATGGGGTTTCTCCCCTGTGTGACTTTTCTGATGGGTACTTAGGTTGCTGCAATGACTGAATCTCTTTCCACACTCCATGCATTCATAGGGTTTCTCCCCTGTGTGTGTTTTATGATGGGAATGTAGGGTACTGCTCTGACTGAATCTCTTTCCACATTCTACACATTCATATGGTTTCTCCCCTGTGTGAGTTTTATGATGTCTACTTAGGGCACTGCTGTGACTGAATCTCTTTCCACACTCCATGCATTCATAGGGTTTCTCCCCTGTGTGAATTCTTTGATGGGAACTAAGGGCACTGTTCTGACTGAATCTCTTTCCACATTCTACACATTCATATTGTTTCTCCCCTGTGTGAGTTTTATGATGTCTACTTAGGGCACTGCTGTGACTGAATCTCTTTCCACACTCTAAGCATTCATAGGGTTTCTCGCCTGTGTGAGTTCTTTGATGGGAAATCAGGTGGAGTCTCTGACTGAATTTCTTTCCACACTCCATGCATTCATAGGGTTTCTCGCCTGTGTGAGTTCTTTTATGGGAATTCAGGTGGATCCTCTGAGTGAATCTCTTTCCACACTCCATGCATTCATATGGTTTCTCCCCTGTGTGACTTTTCTGATGCGTACTTAGTTTGCTGCGCTGACTGAATCTCTTTCCACATTCTACACATTCATAGGGTTTCTCTCCTGTGTGAGTTTTATGATGTCTACTTAGGTCACCGGTCCGAATGAATCTCTTTCCACACTCTAAGCATTCATAGGGTTTCTCGCCTGTGTGAGTTCTTTGATGGGAAATCAGGTGGAGTCTCTGACTGAATCTCTTTCCACACTCCATGCATTCATAGGGTTTTTCGCCTGTGTGAGTTCTTTGATGGGAACTCAGGTGGATCCTCTGAGTGAATCTCTTTCCACACTCCATGCATTCATATGGTTTCTCCCCTGTGTGACTTGTCTGATGGGTACTTAGTTTGCTGCGCTGACTGAATCTCTTTCCACATTCTACACATTCATAGGGTTTCTCCCCTGTGTGAGTTTTATGATGTCTACTTAGGCCACTGCTCTGAGTGAATTGCTTTCCACACTTCATGCATTTATAGGGTTTCTCCCCTGTGTGACTTTTCTGATGGATACTTAGTTTGCTGCGCTGACTGAATCTCTTTCCACACTCCATGCATGCATATGCTTTCTCCCCTGTGTGAGTTTTATGATGGGAATTTAGGGTACTGCTGTGACTGAATCTTTTTCCACACTCAATGCATTCATAGGGTTTCTCCCCTGTGTGTGTTTTATGATGGCAACTTAGGGTACTGCTGTGACTGAATCTCTTTCCACACTCAATGCATTCATGGGGTTTCTCCCCTGTGTGTGTATTATGATGGTAACTCAGGTGGATGCTCTGACTGAATCTCTTTCCACACTCCATGCATTCATATGGTTTCTCCCCTGTGTGGGTTTTATGATGGGAACTTAGTGCACTTCTGTAACTGAATCTCTTTCCACACTCCAAGCATTCATAGGGTTTCTCCCTTGTGTGTGTTTTATGATGGGAACTCAGGTGGATTCTCTGACTGAATCTCTTTCCACACTCCATGCATTCATAGGGTTTCTCCCCTGTGTGGGTTTTATGATGGGAACTTAGGTCCCTGCTCTGACTGAATCTCTTTCCACACTCCATGCATTCATAGGGTTTCTCCCCTGTGTGAGTTCTTTGATGGGAACTCAGGTGGATTCTCTGACTGAATCTCTTTCCACACTCCATGCATTCATACGGTTTCTCCCCAGTGTGGGTTTTTTGATGTTTGTTTAGGTTGCTGCAGTGACTGAATCTCTTTCCACACTCCATGCATTCATATGGTTTCTCCCCTGTGTGTGTTTTATCATGGGAATGTAGGGTACTGCTCTGACTGAATCTCTTTCCACATTCTACACATTCATATGGTTTCTCCCCTGTGTGAATTTTATGATGTCTACTTAGGGCACTGCTGTGACTGAATCTCTTTCCACACTCCATGCATTCATAGGGTTTCTCCCCTGTGTGAATTCTTTGATGGGAACTAAGGGCACTGTTCTGACTGAATCTCTTTCCACACTCAGTGCATTCATACTGTTTCTCCCCTGTGTGTGTTTTATGATGTTTACTTAGGTAACTGCTCTGAGTTTTTCTCTTTTTACACTCCATGCATTCATAGGGTTTCTCTCATATGTGGGTTGTTTGATGTCTACTTAGGTTACTGCTCTGACATAAAATCAGATTTCCCCATTTTTTTGCAGAGACAAGCTCTTTGCATACTCCTTGTGTTAAAACAGTTTTTTCCAGTGGGCTCTTTAATATATCTGAGGCATTTTTGAATGTATTTCTGATGGTGAGACACTTTCCCTCTCCTATTCAGTTCTGGCTTTTGCCCCTCTTAGGGACTTTCAATTCACAAAATGAGAAACCTGACAAGTTGTGTATTTTCCTCTATTTTTGTTGGCTTCCCACCTTCTTTCTTCCTCCTTATGGGTGTCTACGTTTTGTCTTCCACATTGCCTTTCAACGCACACACGGCATGGCTCTATTTAGTCTGGTTTTCCCATTTTTCTCTGAAGGAGAAAGAAGATGAGTACAGTTTAAAGTTTGTTTCGTACCAATAGTTAGATTGTGAAGAAGTACGATAGGTACCTGCACATTTTACACCGAGAGTCTGCAGTTACTGTTGAAAGAGTAATACCATCATGGCCATAACTTGTGAAGGCTTCTTAGAGTACTTGGTATTGGATAAGTTATTTTATGATAGGTAGTTGTCAATGTGTATATTTATAGCCAGCAGGATTAGAAACAGAAGCTACTAGGTCATATTCCAATTAACTTTCTTTTGACTATACAGTGGAACCTTGTATAATGAATACCTCCTATAGCCAAAAAATTGCATAATGAATAGTTTTTTTAAAAACACAGGATCCCACATAACGATTTTTCCTATAGAAAATAATTGAACAATGAATATTCAATGGGGAAAACCACTTAGCGAAATAATTCATTGTATGAATTGTTGTACAATTTTTTCCATAGTAAAAATCATACAATGAAAAATCACATAGCAAACAGATTCATAGAAAAAATTAAAATTTTTATACAGGGTTTTCTGTACAGTGAACCCCTGCTTTACGGATGGCTCTCATACTGGAAAACTCGTTACAGGAAAATAAATTCATAGGCAATGACTGTCAGACGAAGAACCTTATCGGTGTTTTCCTCTTATTCTGTTCCCGTGGGGGATGGGGTGGCTGTTTTCTCCCATTTCAGACCACAACTTTAGGGGAGGGGCTACCTGGAGGGATTCTTGAGTGACAGCTTTATTGTAAAAATTAGGGCTGGGCAAGAAGAGAATCTTCATTGAAGACCTGCAACTCCTCACGTAGGAAGAAGGGCTAATAAAAGACCAGGTGACTCAGGGAACCAATTGGGGGGTTACTTGAACTCTGAGTCGTATCCCCTATGAAAGCCTGTGGTTTGGAGATGCTAGTTCTCTTCGTCATGGTCTTATCCTGAGCTGAGCCCCACGAGATGTGGGTAAGAAATTAGCTAAGGCCAGGGCCTAGGGAACCTTTTAAGTTTCTTATTTCTGTGTGTAACTTTGAATGACTACATTGCAAGTTTGATTCCTCATGCTATACCTATTTTCTTAGCTTAATTAATAAATATAATTACTCTGAGACCCTTTCTATCTATTAATTTGGGAATTGAGAGTGACTGGACCACGCAGAGAAAGGGCCACATCCCGCTACTCCACTTCTGATCCCCTGTATGCTTGCCAATAGGAGCCTGGAAACGGGTACTGGCAAGGCAAGGCAGGAAGGGTGGGTAAAAAAAACCCTGGTGAGGGGGCAAACACACATCATATGGTGGCAGTTCGGTTCGATTTGCCAGTCAGCTCTCTAGAAGAATTGAGCAGTTTTTTGCATGGGTATATAGCATTGGGAATCAGAAATGCTAGTAGCCATGAGAACATAGTGGAGTGAAGTAAGGAAGGATAGAGAATCAATCTAACCTGAATAGTCCATGTGACCTCTGACTCAGTGCAGAATTGGACTCTCAGGGGGGAGTTTGGAGAAAGGCAACAGGTCATTTATCTTTCATGGAGCAATTATCTCTGTGGGAAGGAGGGCTGCCAAACACGGCCTTGTGGAAAGGCTATAAAAAGGAAAGGCACTTCAAATGCCCAACTGGAGCAGACAGGGGCCAGAACTGCAGCAGATGCCAAGGAGAGCCCTTCCTCCTCCCCCCTCCAGCTCCCTCGGCCCCGGGAACTGAAGCAGAGGAGACTATCACTACACCTGCAGAAGAAGCAGAGATGGAGTCTGATGTGACAGGGGGGGCAATTCCCCCACAGATCCCTGAAGTGGACAATCCTAACGCTGAACTCTGGGCCATGTTCACCAAATTTCTGCGCATGCAGAATGCAACAGAACCCCCACCTTGGAAATATTGACTTTAGGAAACTGCCCATTATGCAGAAGGGGGAGGAAGTACTCCCGTTCCTCCATAGATTTAGATCAGTGGCTACCCAGTTGAACGTTCAGGACATGTGAGCTACCCTTTTGGTCACCCAAGCTACGGGGAAACTGGCTACTTTAATGGCATCTCTGGACCTTCCCATGAGCTGGGCAGAGCTAATGACTATTATCAGGCAGCACTTTGCCTTAACCCCAGCAATTCTATACCAGCAGTTCTGCTCTATCTTCTGGGATCAGAAAGAGTCCTTTTTTGAGTTGGGACACAGGGTCCATGCTGCAGGAGGATTATGGCTGGAAGCCGAAAATATGCCCCCAAACCCCCTGTATAGGAAACTCATTGAAAAGGATCAGTAATACCAGGCCCTGCCTCCCGACATTGCCAAGTTGACCATGCATAGGAATCCCGCTTCCCTTGCAGACGACGAACTAGCCCTTATAAACTTGTGTCTGGGCATGATGTTTTCTAGTATGGGGGAAGGGGAGGGGGGCTGACAAAAGCCCCGTGCGGTGCAAATAACCTCTTCCCGGCCCCTCCCTTCTGGAGGCCAGCAGACCCAAAGAGGAGGAGGTCTATCCCCAGCCAGAGGGCATACCCAAGCATGCTGGAAATGTGGAGCTGAAGTGGCTTGGCAATGTAAAGACAAGGAGGGGCAGAAAATGAGGCCAGCCACTCAGATGTTTTCCCAACCAGTGGACCTGCTCCTTTCAGGAGCAGCGGAACTCTTGGAGGACCATGAGCCTAGAGAGGCAGCAACAACTCCTTCCCTTCCCAGCAACCTGCAGTTTGTATCCCCAGGGAGGAAGTCACTGGCCAACTCAATGAAGGTGTCAACCCAGTGTGCCTCAGCAGTGAAAAAAGCAAACTCAATGCTAGGGATCATTAGGAAGGGTATAGAAAATAAGTCAGCAAGTGTCATTTTGCCTCTTTATAAATCTATGGTGAGGCCCCATCTGGAATACTGTGTACAGTTCTGGTCACCATACCTCCAGAAGGATATTATGGTGCTGGAGAAAGTACAGAGGAGGGCAACCAGAATGATTAGGGGACTGGAACACCTTCCTTACCATTTGAGGCTGCAACGGTTGGGCCTCTTCACTCTTGAACAATGGCGTCTAAGAGGTGACCTGATTGAAGTTTATAAAATCATACACGATGTAGACAAAGTAGATAAGGAAAAGCTGTTTTCCCTATCGCATAACACTAGAACTAGGGGGCACTCCATGAAACTTTTGGGTGCTAAAAGTTCCCAAAAATTCCCAACGGGTCAGGATGGGCTCTCATGTCTCTGCGGATCTTAGTATAAGTACGGGGACGCCGCAGGGGTGCGTGCTGAGCCCGCTTCTGTACACGCTTTACACATATAATTGTGTTCCCAGTTACCCCAGCAATAAGATCATCAAGTTTGCAGACGACACAACGGTGGTGGGTCTGATTACTGCTGGGGAGGGAGAGTCGGTTTACAGGAAGGAGGTTGAGATGCTGACGGAGTGGTGTGGGGAAAACAATTTATTCCTCAATGTAAAAAAGACAAAAGAGATCATTGTGGACTTTAGAAAATGCAAATTAAACATCCAGCCACTTATTATTGAAGGGAATTTTGTGGAACAGGTCTCGGTGTTTCGATTTCTGGGAATGGAGCTGAGGGATGATCTAACATGGGGAGCAAACACCAAAGATCTGATGAAGACGGCACAGCAGAGGTTATACTTCTTGAGAATCCTCAGGAAGAACTATCTTTCAAAGGACCTGCTGTTGGCATTCTACCACTGTACCATAGAGAGTGTGTTAACCTATGGTCTGTGTGTATGGTTTGGGAGTTATACAGCTAGGGAAATAACAATGCTGTCCAGGGTCATAAAGACTGCAGAGGGGATAATCGGGCGTACTGTTCCCACTCTAGATCAAATCTATGCCACCAGGTGTTACAAGAAAGCTGTAGAGATTGCGCAAGATAGTACGTACCCCGGAAATGATCTCTTTCAGCTTCTGCCTTCTAGAAGAAAGTATAGGGTCATAAAGACCAGGACCAGCCGCTTGAAAAATAGTTTCTACCCAAAAGCGGTTCTGGCTTTGAATGCAGTGCAATGCAGTCTATGAGGGAGCTTCTGTATATAGTTTTTAAAGTTTTACAGTTTTTAGAGTTTTAGAGCTTTTTAGGGGTTAAATGTGTATATGTGGGGTGGGTGTATGTTGATAAATTTGAATAGTTGTATTTTGTTTAGGTTTTGTTGGGTTGATAAGTGTCCCCCCTCCCAAAAAAAAAATCTTATTGTTCTGTGCAGGACAATGACAATAAAGATTTATCTATCTATCTATCTATCTAGTTCTCAAACAAATAAGAGAAAGTACTTTTTCACCCAAAGGATCATTGGTCTATGGAACTCCCTGCCAGAAGAAGTGGTGACAGCTGTCAGTCTTGAAAGCTTCAAGAAAGGATTAGACAAGTTCATGGAGGACAAGGGTATCAATGGCTATAATTATGGATACCTAAGAACAATCTCCAGGTTGGAGAGATAGGCAGGATATCTCTCAATGCCATTTCCAGGGAATCCTAAGCAGGTGAAGGCATCTGCTTGGGAATAATACCCTGAAGCAAATGGTGAGCCACTGTGTGAGACAGAATGCTGGACTGGATGGGCTATGGCCTGTTCCAGCAAGGCTGTTCTTATGTTATGTTCTTACGTATGTTGTAACCGGGCCACTTTTCTCCTTTGGCCCCCCTTCTCTAATAACTAGAGTTAACTTTTCTTGGGAAAGAGCAAGGGGGGAGAAGGCAGTAGTTAATTTTAGCTTTGTATGTGATTCTATGCTGGTGTTGCATCTGACACAAATAAAGGAAGAAGGTTGGCAGCATTTGCTGCTAGTGATAGGAGGTGGAGTTAAGCCTCTCTGGAGGCCCAAGGACTGCCCAGACTGGGCTTTCAGAGGTAAGAGAGAGTGGAGGGGGTTATGGGCTAGTTGGGAAATCACTTAAAGGTAAAAGCATTGTGTTTGTAACTATTATTGCACTGGCAATAACACAAATTAGAATATAATGGCCTTTACCAGTCCTCTTCCGTGACTTCCATGTACAGGATCTTCTGGTCAGGATCCAGCAGTGCCCACTCCTCCCGAGTAAAATACAGGGCCACCAAGGGAATCTAAATGGAAAGAAGTGGAGAGAGGCGGTTTTCCCTCATACTTTCAATAATAATAACCTTCTACATCCGAAACAATTGGAAGATAAGGAGCCTCTGTAAGAAACCAGATGTCTAGGCTTAACCAACCATTCTTCTGATCCAACATAGCTCCTCCCACACTATTAGGTAGCTCTTCTACTAGAAAAATGGGGCAGAGAGAGAGAGAGAGAGCTATTCAGGAGTAGAGAACAGAAAGAGGGAAAATAATTCCTGCTGTCCAGGCCTATCTGAAGTCTATTCAATGACTTCAAGATGGGTAAGCCAAGATCTGGCCCTGATCTCTTCAGCATTCATCCTTTTTGCTCTCCATAGGTTTCGCCTTGTCTCTTCTGGCTCAATCTTTATACCTTGGGAAGTAAGCAAATATCCCCCCCCCCCCCCATGTTAAAACACTAAAAATAGGCAGCATTTCATTCAAAAGGAAGAAAATGGTTAAACACATAAGGATTCAACTATCGAAGGTGTCTTTTATTAGCTGCCTTCTCCATACCTGATCTGATTCTGCTCCAACACATGGAAGAGATTACAGAGTACTTGCCGGCATCCTTGTGGCCCCTGCAAGGAAATTAAAGGAGGGCTTGGTTAGACTCAAAGACTGAACAGAAAAGTATTAAAAATAAGTTCTATTTCACAGCACCCCTGGAGGACAGTTTCCCCCACATCCCAAGCCAATTCCCCTATAAGATGATGCTGAAGCTGCCGCCACTGCCGTGACCCGTTGCCTCTCCACAAGCCCACGCCACCAGCTCGGGGATGGGAGGCAGGTGCGCCGGGTGCTTTCCTCACCTCCCCCCCCCCAAGGTCTGCCTGCTCAAGGGGCTATAAGAAGATCTGAGGCAGACGCTGCCGACGCCGTGACCCGTTGCCTCTCTTTGAAGTGTATTCTTTTTGCATTGTATTGTTGTTGCTCAGTCGCACAGTCAATTCTGACCCTTTGCGACCCCATGGACCATCGACCTCCAGGCACCTCTGTCCTCCACCATCCTCCTCAGCCCGCCCAGCTCTGTGCCCATTGTGTCTACAATACCATTTAGCCATCTCATCTTTGAGATGGCTAGAATATTATTTTAGAATAATAATAAAGTATTATTAATTAATATTAATTAATAATTATATTATTTAGAATAATATTATTCTATTTTGTTGCAATTCTGCTTTATTGTATTTTTCATGTATTGCTGCTTATTGTGCTTTATACTTCTATATTGTATTTTTCTTCTGTAAGTTGCCTTGAGTCGCGCTTGCGCTGAGTAAGGTGGGGTATAAATTTAAAAAAATAAAAAAATTCAGCTGTAGCCCGTCATCCCCCATAAGATGCTCACAGCCTGCAGGCACCTGGATAGGACATTGACAGCAACATTTGGGTCACCACAGGCAGAGATGTACAGTTAGGTACATCTCTTAGGTACCCTGGTCCACTACCATGTAGGGCTTTAAAGGTCATAACCAGCACCTTGAATTGCACCTGGAGGCACACTGGTAGCCAATGCAGCTCCCGCAACAAGGGTGAGGCATGGGCATAATGACCACACCCCATCACTGTGCGGGCTCCCATATTCTGTACCAGTTGCAGCCTCCCAATGATCATCAAGGGCAGCCCCATGTAGAGTGCATTACAATACTGGGAGGTAACCATGGTGTGAGTGACCATGAGCAAGGAGTCCCACCAGGAATGGGTGAAACTGGCGAATCACTCAAACTTGAACAAAGTCTATCTAGGGCACTGGGTCTATCTAGGGCAAAAGAGCCCCATCCAGTACCAAAAGTGATAATTCCTTGGACAACCCGAGGGCCTTTATCCACAGCCACTCAGTCTTGCCGGGATTCAGTCTTGCCTGCTCGGGGGGCTCCCAAAGTCCACTGGTGCTAAAGGGCTGGATGGCAGAATGTCTGAGAGGTAAGGTCTCTCCCCCTTCTCCGGTCACTTCTTTCCTATGGGGTGGAGGCTTCAAAGATCCCCTTGTTAAAACGGACCCGATTAAGAAATGCAGCATAATATAAGCAACCCGGTCTCCTCTCTAAAGGAAAGACAGGAAGGTCACAAGAGCTGGAAGGGAGAGACGAGGCCTTTTCAGCTTCAGACCACCAGAGATTTCGGAAGAGGAAGCCATTCGTCCCTCCCCAAGTGGATCCGTTTCTCAATCCATTCAAACCCATTCTTCAATCAAAGTGCACCCAAGGTAAAATCTTCTCCCTGAGTCTCTTTATTTTAATGTTAACATAAAAACTAATTTTTTTAAAAAAAAAATCTGGGTATTAATATAGGTGGCAATATGCAAGATTTAAAGAAATTGAATTATGTTAAAAAAAAAATAGAAATAGAAAGTTTATTGAAAAAATATACCAATCAAAGCCCCCCTCCCATCTACTCCCTGAGATTATTTACACTATTTACCTTAAAATCAAGTACTCATTATACTTCTTTGGATGGAAGAAATATTTGGCACAACATCCGCTGATATTTAAACATCTAGGTTCTAATGACCATTGCTCCATGGCAGGAAGACATAAGAACATAAGAACATAAGAACAGCCTTGCTGGAACAGGCCACAGCCCATCCAGTCCAGCATTCTGTCTCACACAGTGGCTCACCATTTCTTTCAGGGTATTCCCAAGGAGATGCCTTCACCTGCTTAGGATTCCCTGGAAATGGCATTGAGAGATATCCTGCCTATCTCTCCAACCCCAAGGTTGTCCTTAGGTAGCCATAATTATAGCCATTGATAGCCTTGTCCTCCATGAACTTGTCTAATCCTTTCTTAAAGCTGTCAAGACTGACATTTTCCACCTTCGTCCCTGACACAGAGCCCCCTTAGCTCCTCCCCTCAGCCGGTTGCAGGACAGTGGAAGTGGCTGTTACCCATGACATGGGCTTTAAGTTTTATCTAATTTTACCATCTTTGTCTGTAAACCGCTTTGGGTCACCAATAGGTGAGGAAAGCGGTATAAAAATATACTAAATAAATAAATAAACACACAGCAATTATTCATAGGCATCTATTTATTCTCACCAGCCAGAAATTTGCATGCTGTATTCTAATACAGTAGTCTTTGTTCTATGTGCCTGAGCCTGTTGTTCCTTTTTTCCCCAGACAGAATTTCCACACACAGAAGTTAGAGGTTCTTCTCTCCCTCACTTCCCTTCCCAGCCTGGAGCTTCCCAAGAAGGAGGAGAAGAAGAGAAAGCTCTGAGGAAGAGCAGAATATCCCTTGGCGTCAAGGAAACCCTCGGATATTTCTCCTCCTTTCCTCTGCCAGGGGAACATCTTCTCTGGCCCTTCCCATGTCACTCCTCACCTGAACACACACAAAATACCCTCCAACCTTTCAGCATCTCCCCTCCTGCACAGCTTGAAGCACACCAGTGACATAATGTGGCGCACATACCCACATGAGGTCATCAGTACACATGATGCCTACCACCCAGCTCACCCCACCTCCTTGGGCACTCAGTTTCTAAAAGGTTTGCCACCATTGGTATAGGGTGTAACTCTAAAGATGTCGGACATGAATTTCCTTGAAAGATTTTCAGGTTTTGGGCAAGGAACCAAATAGTTCAGAATATTGGTTTTGGGTGAAGCAAAAACCTTTGCTCTGTGTTACAGGAAGGGTGTTATTCACTCAGGTCTAGCGCCTTGTCAGAAACCAGTATCTTTCACGACAGTAAAAAAAGAAGGCTTTCTTCATTAACAGATGAGAAGCTAAGACAGGTCGGCAACCTACAGCCCATGGTGGCAAAGTATCAGGCCCTCCCTCCACAACTCCCACTGTAAGTGGCCGTGGACACATTTACAGCGGCTATGGACTTGTTTATGACAGCCGCGGATGAATTTATGTCTGCCGTAAAGATGTAGGCAGACACGTTTATGGCAGTGGACCACTAGTCTGGCCCCCTCAACTGAGGGATTGTGACCCGGCCCGCAACTTAAAAAGGTTGCTGACCCCTGTTCTAAGATATGCTCTTATGTAGGGAAATAAATCAAAGTTCTGGATGCTGATACAGGGAGGATTTCTTCAGAAGGATCATGTAGTTGCTAACCCGACTGGCTAACCAAATGGATTACACATTTTGGCAATAAATTTAGGGGCTCTCGTCTTTTGGAGAAGACACATGAAACTTCCTGGTGTGGTGGCGGCGACCACATTAAATGGCACTGCAGGCCGCATCTGGCCCCTGGGCTACAGGTTGAGGATCTCTGGTGCAATTGCTATTCCTATTTCAACATTAGTAAGTGCAGAGTGATGCATGTTGGGGCAAAGAACCCCAATTACATTTATAAACTGATGGGGTCTGAACTCTCTGCGACAAACCAGGAAAGGGACCTTGGTGTCCTGGTGGACAACTCAATGAAGGTGTCAACCCAGTGTGCCTCAGCAGTGAAAAAAGCAAACTCAATGCTAGGGATCATTAGGAAGGGTATAGAAAATAAGTCAGCAAGTGTCATTTTGCCTCTTTATAAATCTATGGTGAGGCCCCATCTGGAATACTGTGTACAGTTCTGGTCGCCATACCTCCAGAAGGATATTATGGAGCTGGAAAAAGTGCAGAGGAGAGCAACCAAAATGATTAGGGGACTGGAACACCTTCCTTACCATCTGAGGCTGCAACAGTTGGGCCTCTTCACTCTTGAACGACGACGTCTAAGAGGTGACCTGATTGAAGTTTATAAAATCATGCACGGTGTGGACAAAGTAGATAAGGAAAAACTGTTTTCCCTATCGCTTAACACTAGAACTAGGGGACACTCCATGAAACTTTTGGGTACTAGTTCTCAAACAAATAAGAGAAAGTACTTTTTCACCCAGAGGATTACTGGTCTATGGAACTCCCTGCCAGAAGAAGTGGTGACAGCTGTCAGTCTTGACAGCTTTAAGAAAGGATTAGACAAGTTCATGGAGGACAAGGCTATCAATGGCTATAATTATGGATACTTAAGGACAACCTCCGGGTTGGAGAGATAGGCCGGATATCTCTCAATGCCATTTCCAGGGAATCATAAGCAGGTGAAGGCATCTGCTTGGGAATACCCTGAAGGAAATGGTGAGCCACTGTGTGAGACAGAATGCTGGACTGGATGGGCTGTGGCCTGTTCCAGCAAGGCTGTTCTTATGTTCTTATGTTATTCTGTGTCCCTAAACACACAGAGAAAAGGGCCTGGTAGTAGATAGATACCCCAAGTGCTCTTGGTGGGACTAGGCCAACATTATCTAGAATATGAACAACATGTGGCATCATCCTAAGTTAGTGTGCTCTAATGAATGGCCTTGTGAATTGCCCAGGGAGTGAGTGCTCTAAACCTGGGGGGAGAGGAGACTACAAGGAAAAATTGTCAAACTTACCTTCCCAAATGCTGGAGGGATTTCAGACTTCAGAGTTTTCTCTTTGGATCCCAAGAAAGCGAGAAGAAATCAGTCCAGTTTCACTCTTTCCCTTGGAGAAAAAAAAGGGGGAAAGATTATTTTGGAGGCTTCTTGGATGGAGGAAAAGAAAAACGTTCACTTACATTATGTTCCTTTCACATGTTTACATCTTGCAGGGTTTAATTTCCATGTGTTTCTCTTTTGCAGAGACCCCCCAAAAAAAAGGGGGGGGAGAAAGGTTTTGAGGAGGAAAAAGAAGAAGTGGTTGGGGGCATCTCTCAGAGCCTTTGAGCCAAAACCCCCTCCCTGCCTTGGATTTTAGGTATTAAAAGGGGGGGGGGGGGAACTGGTAGGAACCAGAGAGCTACACCATTCCTCTCCCCCCCTCCAGGATGGGTAATCTCTCAGGGGACCTTTATAAGTTTTGGCAAGAGATTCAAAAGGGAAGGGGAGAGAATTTCCTGGACTTGGTGGTGGTGGTGAGAATAGGAGCCAAGTGAGCTCCTACGCTTTCCACACCCACCCATTTGTGCAAGATTCACCCACTGCTTGCCTTGCACAGATGGCATTGCGGGGTGGGGTGGGGTGGGGGTGGGGGGGCTGGGTGGGTGGGGGGCTGGGGGGGTTGTCTCTCTCTCTCTCTCTCTGCCTCCATGATGGGATCTTAACCCCCCTCCCTCCCTTAAACACAATCCCCCTCCTCCCAAATAGAAGCAAGGGGGGGACGACTCCCAAAACAAGCCCCCCCCTTTTGCCCCCCCCCCCGAACCCAGGGGACCCAGGAGAGGGGATCAATCCCACACACCCCCCCGCCCCAACACAAGAAGCAATCGTAAACGGTAGTCTGCTAATGTTTTGGTCCACGTAATATGGCGGCAGGCCACGCCCACTGGCTTCAAAGCAAGGTACAGAATGAAGCCTGTAGTGTCATCTCCTGTTTTTTTATACCTCCATGGGTTGGGCAGAGTGGGGAGGGGGTGTGGCTTGGTCTGTGCTGAAGCTGGTGGTGGATTCTGGGATTTGTAGTAGCGGCAGGGTGGGGAAACACAATGGGAACCCTTTTCCCAATCGCTGTTTTCTCACCCACCCTTCCTTCCTTCCTAAGAGGGTCTCTGGTTGGGAGGTTTTTTCCCTTCTTCTTCTTCTTGCTTAGGGCGAAAGGAAGGAAGGAAGGAAGGAAGGGGGAGACTTCTTCTTCCTCCTCTCCTGGCAGAGGAACGACGTTACTTTCTCCCACCCCCAGGCGTTACTCTTCCCTGAGAAGGTCCGGTAAGCAGCCTTTGAAGTCCCCCCCCCCACACACACACCTATTTATTTGTTTATTGATGTGTTTCTCTTTTATAGATCCTGCCTCTATCTTGGTTACTACTGTATTTCTTTCTCCCACTCTGGGCGGCAAAACACGAAGTGGAAAATTCTGAATGCGAAAGAAAGTCAAGCAGAAGAAAATTTAAAAAAAGAAATATTAAACAACTGTGACATTCCTCTCCACCACCACCACCCGCCCTGCCAGGACTAGGAGGGACTTTTTTTCGGTGCAAGTTATCCCTTCCCCCAATGAGGAAGCTCGCTCCTCATTCGCGTCACCAGTCTCCGGGCAGAAGGAAAACCAGAAGGGGCCCCTCCCGCCGCAATTCCCCCACCGCCAGGGGTTGCCTAGCAACCCAGCGGGGCAACCTTCCTTGGCGCTGCTTCTCCCAACCGCTACGCACTCAGCCTGCGCATGCGCTACCTCCTCCGCTCGGTAGACAGCCCCTCCCTCTTCACAGGAACCGCCTCGTACGAGTAACCAAAGGCAGAATGGGGGCGGGGGAGGGAAGAGAAGGGTCGTTTTTTTTTGGTGGGGGAGGGGGGCCGGTGCTGACGACGAGCGCCTTCCGAGGTAGGCCCTTTTTCCTGGGTCTCCTCTCTGGGCTGGGGAGAGGGAGGGGGGATGCCCAGAACCCCCCCCCCACAACTCCCCAAAGCAGTTGGGATGACTCCCCCTCCCCCTCCCCTCCTAGTGCTACATCTGCATAAGGGCAGTGGAGAGGGGAGGGGGGGGGGTTGGTTCCATCCTGGGTTTAGGCCCCTGTGACCACCCCAAAATTAATTAATTTGAATTATTAAACCACTTTCCCCTTATCAAAACAAGCCTGCAGTTAATGGAAGCTTCTGTAATGTATTTATCGTATGGCGATTAATCTACGTTTAATGTTGATATAACAGCAAGCAGAAATTGACCATCTCAAGTTCCCAGCTTTTGTGTGTGTGTAAAATTCATGGAGGTACAGTATATTTTTTAAAAAAACAAAACATTGTCATGACGTCACAAACTTGAAGCCGACTAATCTGAAAGTCCACCATGTTAGTTGGCCCAAAACATTGCCTTTGATGATGTAGAGTCGTGAAAGTAAATCGGGGAATATCAGTGGGTGGGGGGGTTGCGATCCCCCTCTCCGCTGGCTCCCCTGGGGTTGGGAGGGTTGGGGGGACAAAAGGGGTCTGTCTCCCTGTAGAGAACTCCGATGGTTGATGTGAATAACTCATGATCAAAGTTCATTTAAAGTATTTGGGGAAAAGGTATCCATGCTGGGTTCCGAGAGGTCTCGGAGGTAGGTTAAAGGTAGGATGAGGTAAAGCGGGAAAAGCATTTGTATATATACATGCAGTGGCTCAAGTCGCTAAGATGCTGACTGGGAAGCGGAAGGTCAGCCGTTCGATTCCCGAGTACTGCAGGACGGAAATGAGCTCCCGTCTTCATCCCAGCTCCTGCCAACCTAGCAGTTCGAAAGCAAGAAATTGCAAGTAGATAAATAGGGACCACTTCGGTGGGAAGGTAACAGCGTTCCGTGCGCTCCGGTGTCTAGTCATGCCTGCCACATGACCACGGAAACGTCTGCAGAAGCAGACAGTGCTGGCTCTTCGGCTTGGAAACAGAGATGAGCACTGAACCCTAGAGTCGGATACGACTGGCTTTCGAGCAAGGGAAACCTTTACCTTTATGGGATACGTCATAGGAGCATTGCATTCTGGTACATGTAGTTGAGACAGTTTGATATTACATCTGACACTCCCCAACCCTCCTGAACCCAGGGGACCCTGTGGAGAGGGGATTCCCCCCCACCCCCACCTCCCATATTAAAGAGAAGAAACCAAGCGGATTTTTCTCTTTAACAACGGAGTGTTGGGGTGGTGGTGGATTTGATCCCCTCTCCACAGGGTCTCCTGTATCCGGGAGGGTTGGGGGGACAAAAGAGGTCTGTCCCCACAACCCTTCTGGACCCAGGGGAGCCAGCGGAGAGGGGGAATCCCCCCCCCAAACACTCCATTTTTAAAGAAAAGAAACTGCTTAGTTTCTTTTCTTTAATAATGGCGTGCCCAGTGGGAGTATCCCCTCTCTGCTGGGTCCCTTGGGTTCGGGGTGTTCGGGGTGTTGGGGAGACAATAGGGGTCTGTCCCCCCAACCCTCCCGGACACAGGAGACCCGGGAGAGGGGATCAATTCCACCCCCACAACACTCCGTTTTTAAAGAGAAGAAAGCACTTGGTTTCTTCTCTTTAATAACGAGGTGTCCCCCTCTCTGCTGGCTGTCCTAGCTCTGGAAGGGTTGGGGGGACAGACCTCTTGTCCCCCCAATTCCCCGAACCCAGGGGACCCAGGAGAGGGGATCAAATCCAAACACCCCTCCAACACAAGAAGCAATGTAAACAGTAGTCTGGTAATGTCATGGATGTAATGTTTTGGGCCATCTAATATGGCGGCAGGCCATGCCCACTGGCTTCAAAAAAACTGACAGCATGAAGTCTGTAGTGCCATCTCCTGTTTTTTTATACCTCCAAGGTAAAATTTACTACCACAGTGTGGGCAGGGCTATGTGGGCGGTGCCAAATATTTGGTTTGCTGGGGTGGCCACGTAATCTGGGTAAGATCATATGTTCCCACGGTATCATCAATATGCTGACGATACCCAATTATATATCTCAGCTCCTGGGAACCCGAGTGATGCAGTCGAAGTCCTAACCAGGTGCCTGGAGGCTGTAAGGGTCTGGATAGGGGACAATGGGCTTCAACTGAACCCTGGCAAGACTGAGTAGCTGTGGGTCAGGGTCCCCGTGTTGTCCTGGGAGCAACCGTCTTTGGTTCTGGATGGGGCTTCTTTGCCCCCAAACAGACCCTGTGCGTAATTTGGGGATCCTCCTGGACTAGTGACTGCTGTTCGAAGAGCAGGTGGCATTGTGGCCAGGGCTTTTGCGCAACTTCATGTCATCCGCTTATTGCACCTGCTTCTGGACCAGGACTCCTTACTTTCGGTCACCCAGGCTCTGGTCACCTCCAGACTGGATTATTGTAATGCCCTCTACATGGGGCTGCCCTTGATGGCCAACCGGAAGGTACAGCTGGTTCAGAATGTGGCTGCCCGGGTGATGATGGGGAGCGGGCGTTATGCCCATGCCTCAACACTGCTACAGAAGCTGCATTGGCTGTCGGTCTGCTTCTGGGTGCAATTCAAGGTGCTGGTTTTGACCTTTAAAGCCCTTCATGATAGTGGACCAGGATACCTAAGAGACTGCATTGCCCCAAGGTTTTCGATCCGTCCTACGAGGGCAGGCCGTAGGGGCTCTCTCGTGGTCCCCATCAGCTTGGGAGGCACACCTCACTGGGACCAGGAGGAGAGCCTTCTCAGTATCTGCCCCGGCCCTATGGAACTTCCTGCCACCAGAACTGTGCCTCCAGGCAGAGTTGCTCCCCTTCAGGAAGGCTTTAAAAACATGGCTTTGCCAGCAGGTGTGGGTTGCATCTAGCACCACAACCTAGCCCTGCTGGCTTATTTAGCCCTGTCCTGGGTTTCTTTTCCTGCCTAGGTGTCCCTCTAAATGGGATTAGGAATGTTTTTAGGGATGTTTGTATATTGTGCTTGTGTGTGTGTGTGTTGTATTTTCGTTGTGACTGCTGATTGTTTTGTTGGCTGAATTGTATATTGTATTTAATCTGTAAACTGCTTTGGGTCACCTATCAGGCTGAGGAAAGCGGGACATAAATTAAAGTTGTTTATTATTATTATTATTATTATTATTATTATTATTATTATTATTATTATTATTATTATTATTATTATTATTATTATTATTATTATGATTATGTTTTAATAATAATAATAATAATAATAATAATAATAATAATAATTCCATATCAGACATTATTCTGGGTTGAAAGGATTTTTGCGGGAGAAACTCCACTTAGGGGAATACCCAAATGAGGCTCCTTTCATGTCCCCAAGAGCTGGGACAGTGACGGGTGCTCAATCTGTATATATAATATTTCCCTCAAATCAGGCTTTGTGCCTGATGACTGGAAGGTAGCGAATGTAACACCAATTTTCAAAAAAGGATCCAGGGGTGATCCAGGAAATTACCGACCGGTCAGTTTGACATGTGTCCCAGGTAAAGTGATGGAAACCATCCTAAAAGATAGAATTAATAGGCACATAGAAGAGAAGGCGCTGCTAAAGGAGAGCCAACATGGCTTTTGCAAGGGCAAATCATGCCTCACTAATCTGTTGGAATTTTTTGAGAGTGTCAACAAGCATGTGGATAAGGGGGATCCAGTTGACATTGTTTATCTGGACTTTCAGAAGGCTTTTGACAAGGTCCCACACCAAAGGCTCTTGAATAAACTTACCAGTCATGGAATAAAGGGACAGGTTTTGTCCTGGATCAGCAACTGGCTAAGGGACAGGAAACAGAGGGTAGCACTTAATGGACACTTCTCCAAGTGGAGGGAAGTAAAGAGTGGGGTCCCCCAAGGTTCAGTACTGGGACCCCTGCTTTTCAACCTCTTCATAAATGATCTAGAGGTAGGAGTAAAAAGCAAGGTAGCCAAATTTGCTGACGACACTAAATTATACAGGGTAGTGAAAACTGTGAGAGATTGTGAGGAGCTGCAGAGGGATCTCTTGACACTGGGGGAATGGGCAAAACAGTGGCAAATGATCTTCAACATTAGTAAGTGCAGAGTGATGCATGTTGGGGCAAAGAACCCCAATTACATTTATAAACTGATGGGGTCTGAACTCTCTGCGACAAACCAGGAAAGGGACCTTGGTGTCCTGGTGGACAATTCAATGAAGGTGTCAACCCAGTGTGCCTCAGCAGTGAAAAAAGCAAACTCAATGCTAGGGATCATTAGGAAGGGTATAGAAAATAAGTCAGCAAGTGTCATTTTGCCTCTTTATAAATCTATGGTCAGGCCCCATCTGGAATACTGTGTACAGTTCTGGTCGCCATACCTCCAGAAGGATATTATGGAGCTGGAAAAAGTGCAGAGGAGGGCAACCAGAATGATTAGGGGACTGGAACACCTTCCTTACCATCTGAGGCTGCAACAGTTGGGCCTTTTCACTCTTGAACGACGACGTCTAAGAGGTGACCTGATTGAAGTTTATAAAATCATGCACGGTGTGGACAAAGTAGATAAGGAAAAACTGTTTTCCCTATCGCATAACACTAGAACTACGGGACACTCCATGAAACTTTTGGGTACTAGTTCTAAAACAAATAAGAGAAAGTACTTTTTTATCCAGAGGATTACTGGTCTATGGAACTCCCTGCCAGAAGAAGTGGTGACAGCTGTCAGTCTTGACAGCTTTAAGAAAGGATTAGACAAGTTCATGGAGGACAAGGGTATCAATGGCTATAATTATGGATACTTAAGGACAACCTCCGGGTTGGAGAGATAGGCAGGATATCTCTCAATGCCATTTCCAGGGCATGTTATGTTATGTTATGTTTATTTGATTTATATGCCGCCCTTCTCAGCACATGCCGACTCAGGGCGGCTCACAACACATCAAACAAAATACAATATAGCAAAAATACAATAGCAAATACAATGTAGCAAAAAACAAAATACAATATAGCATAGAGCAAGGACAGAAATACAAAAGTAGACATTAACAATAATAACGCAATAATACAATACAAAAAGTAATGGCAGCAGAGTCTCGCTGCCTCAACTGCCTTTAAATCCTGGCCAGAGGCAATTGAAGGCAGCTGGAGGCGGGTCCCAGGAACGCCGGCGGTGGTCTCGCTGTTCGGCGCTGCAGGGGTCCCTCCACCCTGCCAGGAGGGCCGGAGGCGGCGGCAAAGTCTCGCTGCCTCAACGGCCTTTTAAGTCCTGGCCGGAGGCAGCTGGAGGCGTGGCGGGTCCCAGGAACGCCGGTGGTGGTCTCGGCGTTCGGCGCTGCAGGGGTCCCTCCACCCTGCCAGGAGGGCCGGAGGCGGCGGCAAAGTCTCGCTGCCTCAACGGCCTTTTAAGTCCTGGCCGGAGGCAGCTGGAGGCGGGTCCCAGGAACGCCGGCGGTGGTCTCGCCATTTGGCGCTGCAGGGGTCCCTCCATCCTGCCAGGAGGGCCGGAGGCGGCGGCAAAGTTTCGCTGCTTCAACGGCCTTTTAAGTCCTGGCCGGAGGCAGCTGGAGGCGTGGCGGGTCCCAGGAACGCCGGCGGTGGTCTCGGTGTTCGGCGCTGCAGGGGTCCCTCCACCTTGCCAGGAGGGCCGGAGGCGGCGTCAAAGTCTTGCTGCCTCAACGGCCTTTTAAGTCCTGGCCGGAGGCAGCTGGAGGCGGGTCCCAGGAACGCCGGCGGTGGTCTCGGCGTTCGGCGCTGCAGGGGTCCCTCCACCCTGCCAGGAGGGCCGGAGGAGGCGGCGCCCTCCTCCTTCCGTCTGTTCTCCCTCCAGCAACACTCCAACAACACTCAAGGGTATCAATGGCTATAATTATGGATACTTAAGGACAACCTCGGGGTTGGAGAGATAGGCAGGATATCTCTCAATGCCATTTCCAGGGAATCCTAAGCAGGTGAAGGCATCTCCTTGGGAATACCCTGAAGGAAATGGTGAGCCACTGTGTGAGACAGAATGCTGGACTGGATGGGCTGTGGCCTGTTCCAGCAAGGCTGTTCTTATGTTCTTATGTCATGCAGTACCTGGGTCTCGAACTGCCAACTTGCTAGCCTTCCAGCTACCAAGGCAAGCTTCTTAAACACTGAATAACCATAGCCCGAACTAGTGCTGAATAGAGGGAGACTAGTCGTACTCCATGTGATTTGTAAACTAGGCAAAGGTCGCCCTTGCTCGAAAGCCAGTCGTATCCAACTCTAGGGTTCGGTGCTCATCCCTGTTTATAGCCAAAGAGCCAGCGCTGTCTGCGTTCCTGTGGTTATGTCTCAACACCGGAGAGCACAGAACGCTGTTTACCTTCACATCGAAGTGGTCCCTATTTATCTACTTCCAATTTCTTGCTTTGGAACTGCTAGGTTGGCAGGAGATGGGACAGAGATGGGCGCTCGTTCTGTCATTCAGTACTCGGGTCTCGAACACTGACCTTCTAGTCAGTGAGTTCAGAATTTTAGCCACTTGAGCCTCCGCAGTCTCTGGAAACTAGACTTTGGAAACTGGACTTCTGTTATTTCAGCCTAAAATGGGAATGGCCTTGTTTGCAGCCACGTCACACTCTTGGCTCATATTTCGCCTGTGGCCTACAACAATCCCAAGATCCTTCTTGGTTGTAGTATTGTTAAGTCAGGTCTCCCCAATTAAGATGTCCGGGGCTGTGCCTTCATAATTTGAAAAATCAAGGATTGCAGCTGATAGGGGTTTTCTCCTGTTCCCCCTCCACTCCCCCTGTGCCGTGGCAAAGGTTTGCAGAGAAGTTCCAGGAAGTGAAGGAAGCTGCCCGCTTAGCCAGAGAGAAGTCCTAAGACAAGACTGAGAGCTCCAGCCCAGCCCTCAGCTTAACTTCTCAACAGGTAAAGCCAGGGGTTTATTTATTTATAATTCAAATTTCTATGCCGCCCAATCAGGCTAACCCGACTTAGGGTGGCTCACAACAGGATCCCACCCCATCACCACCCGGTGATGCCGCATTCTGCACCAGCTGTAGCCTCTGAATGGTCGTCAAGGGCAGCCCCATGTAGAGCGCATTGCAATAATCTAGCCTGGAAGTCACCAGTTCTCAACCTAAGGCCTCTAGGCCAGATCTGGCCCATGGCACCATTTCATGTGGCCTCCCACCCCTCCAAGGGCATTCAAGAAACAAAATGGCCACCCCCTTTGAAGCTGTTGGGATAAAATGGCCACCCCCATCATTCAGGCAGGGCAAAATGGCCGTCCGATCCTCAAAGCTGCATGAGAGAACGTGACCCGGCCCCCATCTTGAAAAGGTTGAGGACTCCTGGGTAAAGCACTTCACAGGTAGTCCCCTTTCCTCCTTATCCTTATCCCCAGGAGGTGGAATGGGGCGGCTGCCCTGGGGCAGAGAACTTTCCTTCCTTGGGGTGGCAGAGTCTTGGCCTGTCTTGAACTTCTTGCAGGAAGAACATCTGGTGCTCCTCAAGGGAAGCTTCCTTCTTTAGCATCCCAGTCCTCTCTAGAGCCGATCTTCTAGACCAGGGTTCCTCAAACTTGACATTCCCAGTGTTTTTCGCAGGGCCGCCATCAGGGCAGTACTACCAGTACTGCTGTATAGGGCCTGGAGCTGACAGGGGCCCTGCCACTGTGACATTAATGTGAGACATTATTGTTGGGGGCCCAATAGGATTGCTCAGTATGGGGCCCAGAAATTTCTGATGGAGGCCCTGGTTTTTTGACTTCAATTCCCAAAAGCCCTTGTTAGCACAACTGCTCATTGGGGCTTCTGGAAACTGAAGTCCAAGAACATCTGGAGAGCCAAGGTTGAGGACCTTAATCTAGATCTGAGACTTCGACCGTCTAACCCAGGGGTCCTCAAACTTGGCTCTCCAGGTGTTCTTAGACTTCAATTCCCAGAAGCCCAAGCTAGCACACCTGCTCATTGGGGCTTCTGGAAACTGAAGTCCAAGAACATTTGGAGAGCCAAGTATGAGGATCTAAATCTAGATCTCAAACTTCGGCCATCTAACCCAGGGGCCCTCAAACTTGGCTCTCCAGGTGTTCTTAGACTTCAGTTCCTAGAAGCTCGAGTCAGCACTCCTAGGCCATGCCCCACCTAAGTCTCTTTACAATCCTGATGGGCCCCCTTCCCATGTGACATATAATTCTTAGAGATAGATAGAATCCTTTATTGACCAAGTGTGCTATAACCCACCAGGAATTTGTCTTCGGTACATATGCTCCCCCGAATGATAAAATGCAATAAAAACACACGATTTAGTTATTCAACAAGTTGATAGCATTTGGAAACTGTCGTATCTGGTTGTTCTAATATGTAGTGCTCTGAAACGTCGTTTTGACGGTAGAAGCTGGAGCAGATTATTACCAGGATGTGTGGAGTCTTAGTATATTTTCTCTGCTCTCTTTTTGGCTCGTGTAATATATAGATCTTCAATAGAAGGTAGATTAACAGCAATAATTTTTTTCTGCAGTTCTGATTACTCGTGGGAGTCTGTTTATGTCTTGTTTAGATGCAGAACCAAACCAGACAATTACAGTATAGAGGTGCAGATGATAGACTCTATAATCCCTCTGTAAAATTGAATCAGCAACTCTTTAGCAACTTCCTGAGTTGACGCAGAAAAAACAGTCTCTGTTGCGCTTTCTTAATGATGTTCCTAATGTTAGATGACCATTTTAAGTCTTGGGATATAAAACTTGAAGGACTCCACTATTAATACTGGATTATTTAATATTATAAGCGGTGGATGTAGAGATCGAAGCCTCCTAAAGTCCACTATCATTTCTACGGTTTTGCCTGCATTCTGTTCAAGATTATAACAGCTACACCACAGGACTAGTTGTTCAATCTCTTTTCTGACTCATCATTGTCTCAAATGAGTCCAATCACCGTGGTGTCATCTGCAAACTTAACTATTTTAACCGAAGAGTCTTTTGAGATGCAATCGTTGGTGTACAATTGTGTGTGGTCTGGATAGCACAAGTCTCAAGTGGATATACAGTTGGTTGCAGAATTGTACACAGAGAGTTCTTATTAATGGTTCCTTCTCAAGCTGAGAGGAGGTAACAAGTGGAATATCACAAGGTTGTAGGCCAGGGGTGCTCCCTTAGACAGCTTCAGGGGTCGGATGACCATTTTGCCCTTCCTCCACCACATGGCACTCCCTGGTGTGGTGGAGGGCCACGGGAAATGGTGCCATGGGTTGCATCCGGCCCACGGGCCACAGATTGAGAATCCTTGTTCCCTCTTTGCTCTACATTTTCATAAACGACTTGGACGAAGGAATGGAGGGAATTCTCATATTTGCAGATGACACAAAACTGGGTGGAATGGCTAATACCTTGGAAGACAGGAGCAGAATTCAAAAAGATCTTGATAGGCTGGCTTGAACCCTGGGCTGAAACCGAAAGAATGAAATTTAACTGGTTTAAGTACAAAGTTTTATAATCTAGGGCAGTGGTGGAGAACCTATGGCACGTGTGCCAGAGGGGGCACTCAAGAACTTTCTGTGGGCACGCGTGCTGTGTCACCCCAGCACAGAGTTCGCCCTGTGCCTCTGCCCAGCAACCCAATGGGAGAACTTCCTCCCCCCCCCCCCCCCCAGCACAGAGCTTGCCATGCCCCGCTGCCCAGCAGCCCAATTTTATTTATTATATCTCTATACTGCCCATTTGGGTGGTATCCCACTCTGGCCGGTGAACAGACAGATAATAAATGACGACAAAACACATAACAGGTCAGACAAATAACCGACAAATGTGTCACAAACTACTAAAGAAAAATAAAATAATAGGCCTCTGAGGGCATAGGGACTCAACCTGACTGTTAATTTATCTGTAAAGGGACAACACCCTGAAAAGTCTTATTGAAAAAAGGTTTTTAATTGCTTCTTAAAGATAGCCAGCACGTTCACCCCACTCCTCTGCCCAGCAGTCCAATGGGAGCACTTCCTCCATCCCCCCCCCCCCCCAGCACAGGGTTTGACCCACCCCTCTGCCTGGCAGCCCAATGGAAGCGCTTCCTCCCTCCCCTGTTGCCATCTTGGCTCTTAGCAATAAATAAGTGGGGTTTGGGTTGCAGTTTGAGCACTGTCTCTAAAAGGTTCACTACCACAGTCCTAGTTGAAAAGAACCAGATGCATAGATAGTTCTCTGGCCCTCTCTCATGCATGCTCTCTTGGCCCACAGATCTTGCCTAGCCCCATCATGAGTCCCAACGGCCCTGGAGACAACAAGTTCTTCTGAAGCCAGAGCACGGACACGGAGATGACGACAGAACAGGAGAGGATCAAGAAAATGCTCTCAGAAGGGTGTGGGTTTTATCCTGTTGCTTTCTTCTGGGGGACCCTCAAAGAGCCTTCTGTGTAAGAAATAAATGAGGAGGACTGCAGTGTCATGTAGGACTGTGGGCTAGCCAAACTGAAAAGGGGATGGATCTTGGGTCTAGATTTGCTGCCAAAACAAATTCCCAGTCAAGAATCTCTGGGAGGTCATAGTGGAAAGATTGACCCAAGAAGATGAGCTGGAGTTTAGCAGCATCTCTACCATCACCTCTCTTAAGAAAGGATTATTATTATTATTACGTTTAATTTCTATCCCGCTTTCCTGACACAAGTGCCACTCAAAGCGGCTTACAACATACAAAAAATACAATATCATCAAACAGCAAGATTAACAAAAGTACAATTACAATAATCCAAAATGGATATATAATAAAAAAACAATACAATCACAAAGAAGCAGCATCCCAGTATTCATAACCCCAGGCGTCCCAGTGCAGTGGGAAACCGCCAAAAAGTCACAGTTACACCCGCCCTTGCCGACCTCCTGGACGCCAAAGGGGCCAGGAGGCACAATGTCTCTTCAGCTGGAAGAATCCCTTTATCTCCCCACCGGTGAAAGAGGCGGGGAGAGTGCGGCGCTCATGGTGGCGGCGTCTTCGGGGTCTCCCGGGCCGGGGGAGACTCCCTTTATCTCCCCGCCAGTGGAAGAGGCGGGGAGAGCGCGGCGCTCACGGCGGCAGCGTCTTCAGGGTCTCCCGGGCCGGGGGAGACTCCTTTTTATCTCCCCGCCGGTAGAAGAGGCGGGGAGAGCACGGCGCTCATCCTGCATGTCTCAATGAACTTTGCGACCGGGCACTGGTGACGCTGCCAGACAGGCACTACCTGGGTGAAGCCTGTAGCTTTGAGTCGCCACACTTCAAACATAGATTAATGGTGAAGGAGGAAATAATGGACACAAGTGGATTCCTGTGGATCACGTGCTTCGAAGCTGCAACAGAGCGGATCTTGCGCCAGACCGCGGCACACCTGGTGGAGCTAAAGGAACAGGACGAGGCTTACAAAGCTGTATTCCAGAAGGCTCTGCACGAGGAATATGAGTTTGACATCTGCGCCACATTAGAAACAATAAACGGCCAAACTCCTATAAATGCGACTGCCATGGAGGTCAGACCGGTCGATCGGCCACCAGACACACGGCAGGAGTTCGGAGAGGCCAGAGCAGAGCCACCCATTTGCCCTCCGTAAAGTCAAGGCTGCCCCTTCTTCTGCACCAGGGTGATTATTTGGGTCCTTGGCCCCTGTAGTTGTGCCAGGCATATTGGGGTATGTGCCAACCCCCCTCCACCGCCCCGGGTGTTTCTTCTGCCATGAGCCAGAAGGGGAGAAAATGACAGTGCTGGCTACACCGATAGACCTATGTGATGCTGTGTGGTTTTTGGGTTCAATGAAAAGTTGAGATGTTCCCCTTGTTGTAAAAGTCAACATCAGTATTATTGTTTATTGCATTAGTGTTTATTGTATATTGTACTTGATATGTAACTCAGTATTTTGTAACTGTGCCATATATTTCCTGTTGTAAGCCACCCTGTCACATTTTTGTTGAGTAGGGCAGGATATAAATCTAATAATAAATAAATAAATAATATGTTATGTTATGTATATTGGATTTATACCCCGCTCTACTTGGCATAGGCCGACTCAGAGCAGCTTACAGCAAATTAATGCAAGTACAATAACAATATAATAATACAGAAAATAAATAGTTAATATGCTTACAATAGATTCCAAAATAATAATACAATATCTCAGCACAACATGTCAGAATAATAACAATCAATATATCATAAGGGCATATCCAACATGAAAATACAATGCAATGCAAGTACAGTTCCAATATCACAAAACGCAAAAAATACAATATAGCAAACACAGTGCAAAATACAATAGATGGCGGCAGTACCTGGGACGCCAGCTGGTGTTGGGCTGGCTCAGCGTCCGTCTTCACGGGAGCCTCCCTGCTCCACTGGGAGCTGAAGGCGGTGGCAAAGGCTCAGCCACCTCGACAGCCTTTTAAAGTCCCGGGCTGGAGGTGGGGCTTGGGACGCCCTTAGAAAAAAAAGGAAGGGGGTAAACTCCCAATAGGAGTTTTGAGCAGCTACTTCAGAAAGAGGAGTCGGGTCCTTTTAACTCCTTGTGAGGCAGGGCTGGAAGTTTCATTGGCCAGATAATCGCCCGGATTTCTTGCAAGTATCCACTGTATTTTTAAGCCCATTATTATGCTCCTCCTCTACTTCAATGTAGTCCAAACCATCTTGATGCAGCGCATCAATCGCTTGAAAAAGGTGTGGTTTTTTTTTTTGGGGGGGGTGTCAGGTGTTTCTCTGAAGCCTTGGGTCTGGGGAATAAGTGGTTCTTCTGGATGGACTTGGCTTGGAAGCCCCCGGGAAATATGGCCTTTTTTACCTTGGAGATGATTTGGCTGATGTCTGGGGGACCCTTTTCTTAAGGGAGTTGGACGTGCCCTTGCTGGTCATCGGCAGCAGATGCGCTCGTCCACTTGGGTGCGCCTTGAACCGCACTGCAGGGCTCTGCAATCGGGCTGGATTTTAAGGCAGGCAAGAAAAGTTAAGCAGCTTGCATGGTTTATTTAATTAAGTAGAACAACAAACAAGGAAAGAATTGCCCAAGAGAAAAAATAATTTAAATTTTACTAGAGAAAACCGATTTTCCAAAGTGCCTTAGAAGTGCTTTGGTGGGGAGGTGGGTTAGGGTCAATGGAACAGTTTCACCCCTGGACTCTGGATCGGGGATTCAAATATAAGGCCCCCCAAGCCCACATGCCTTTGACTACATAGTCCTGGGTACCTATGGACCTGCTCCAGGGCTAGAGTCACAGTCTTAGGCATTTTGCCCTCCACTTTGCTGCCTTGAATAGCAGCGCTCCATCACAGAACATCCCCTCGACTATAATGCACAGATTGAAGCACAGAATAAGGATTGTTGAAACATTAAGGAACTGGCCACACAATGCGTCAATTTTAAAGAGCTTGCCTTGCTCATTTAAGGAAGGATTATCTTCAGTCTGAAAGATGCATCTAAACTGGTCTGGTTTCTCTTCAGATTGTCAAAATATTTTGCTTGGGGGGTGGGGGAACAATGCCTTGTTTGGTTAATTAATTTGGCAAAAACGTCCACTTTCCCAAGATTTTAAGCTTGCTATAAAGTTAGGGGACTGCACACTCAAAAGGTGAAGTACAAGGCAATCATGACAGACAGATCATACACTGAATGACAGGCTCTCCCAACTAGCAGCAACACCCTGGATGTCGGGGGTCTGGGAATGCCATTACCACCACCACCACAGGTAATTTTGATAGACAGCTCTGTGCCCTTTGGGTCTCTGAATGGGTTGGCAAGCACCTCTGGCTGAGGGATTTCTCTTCTTCCTGGCAGAAGATGATTCAACTAATCAAACCGAACATCAGGCCGTTTACCAAGCCAACAGAAGACTTCCAACCCTGCCACACAAGGAGATAAAACCCCTAACAGATCTTTCTGAAATAGCCTCTTAAAACTTCCATTTGGGAGTTTCTCCTGTGTTGCTTAATTTTTTTTTTTTTTGCACAAATTCTCTGGAAATGAATAGGGACGATTCGGAAAGCTCCATTTACAGCTCAAGAGCCAGTGCTGGCTGAGCCTGCAGGCCTTTCCAAGATCACGTTGCAGGCGCGAGTATACCCTGAAAAACTCGGCTTTGCTGCCATCGCCACCACCACTGGTTTCCCGTAGCCAGTCGGGCGGAGGGAAGGATGAATACTTGTGCGGGTAGCCGGCCGGCTATAAAAACTCACCTTTGCAAGTTCTTTGACTGGGAGGCGGAAGGTCAGCAGTTTGATTCCCGAGCACTGGAGGACGGAATGAGCTCCTGCCTTTGTCCCAGCTCCTGCCAACCTAGTAGTCTGAAAGCAAGAAATTGCAAGTAGATAAATAGGGACCACAATGGTGGGAAAGTAACAGCATTCCGTGTGCTCCAGTGTGAGTGCCACAGTGGTAGAGAGTGAAAAAGCCTGTGCTAAAGACAATTCCAACTTGCCATGGATTAATTCTGTAAATCTGGAGAACATAACTCCTCCTAAGAGTGATGAAGAGAGTCCTGGGAATGACCAGTTTGCCCATACTGGTGAAAAATGTGTGGGTAATGGATATTTACAGGAAGGCAGCATGGCTGAGGACCTCAGGAGAACCACTTCAGGAAGTCAAGGTCAAAGTCATTCAGCACTGCAGGAAAACACAAAGTGTAATCAAACCGAAATAGGTGAAGGAAAGACTCCTCCACATGGATATTATTCCAAGTTCTTTGTGCAGATTTAGGGCAGGGACTGGCACAAGCAGTCTGGAGTATGGACTGCCTTTGGTCAAAGCTGCTGTCCCATCTAAAGATGAGTCCACAGCTTCAAAGCTGTGTGAAGTTGATGTAGGACAAATCAGCCAGGATGTATCCATGCCAGAAGAGGGAGAGCACTTCAAGGGGGCAGGTGCAGAAGTCTCGCCGTGATTTGAGCCTTAACCAAGAAATCTCTAGGAGCGGCGATTGGATCTGGAAGACAAGGAGAAAATGCTGGATGTTGAAGCATGATGGGGCTTTTGCATCCAAAGGAGACAGCAGGCTTGTAATTCCATCACTGGAGAACAGCAACAAGCCAGGCCTCTTAAAAGAATATACTGCAACCATGAAGCACATCCAAGCAGCATGATGGTTTGAGAAGAGAATTGGGGTCAGGACACTCCTGGAATAAGACTTGGGGAATATGGAATGATCCCACTGAAAACACTTTAGCTATGGAATGTTTGCGTTTTCATTTTAAGGTAAAACAGGTCCTTAGGAAATTACAACTTTTTACCTCCGCTGCTACCTTTGCAAATGCGTTTTCATCTCAGGTAATGACAGATCCATTACCATTGAGCAATGTACCTGAAGGCCTTGCTTTGAGTCCACCACCCAGATGCCCAAGTCCCCTTCAGATAACAGTTAGGAATCCAAGCCAAATCTTGACTCAAAGGACTGTCGCATATGAGCATCTCTTTGCTGATTTGTGCAACACACTACATTTCAGACTTTAAAATGTTGCCCAGGAAGCATGCAAAAAACTGTACTCATTCTACTTTTTGGAAACAGATGACGATCCATTCTTACAATCAACCAATCCATCTTTATTACTCATAGACCAGTGCAAAATAAATAAATGACATTCCAAGAGTTGAGTATAAAAGACAATTAAAAGGCCCTTATGACATGGATAAGTTATTTCATCTAAAACATGACAGGCTGGATTTGTTAAAATACTAGCTACCAAAAGTTTTAAAACAAGTACTGTAATACAAATAGAATTTTTTAAATCTAAAATAATCAAATTTTTATCCAAAGTAACTTGTCAAATCAAATGCATGCTTTAATAGCAGTTTATCTTCAGATTTCTGCAACTCTTTAACACCACTGTGCTGATGTAGTTACAAGGGGAGCCATTTTAAAATGGAGCTGAAAGATTTCAGTAATTGTGACACTAAAAATGTAATATATCTTTGGCAATGTCTTTGTGCCCTCAAATATGTTGGTAAATCGACATGCCCATTGAAATTTCGGATAAGTGAACAACGTTCACGGATAAAAAATAAAATAGAGACTGCTCCCCTTGTAACCCATTACTTACAATTAGGACACTCAGCAGACGACTTCACAGTCACTGTATTAGAAGTTATAAAATCTAGACCTCATCATACAATCAACATTGACAACGTGTTATTACATAGAGAAGCATTCTATATTCACCGTTCTATATTCACCGACTACGAACCTATCAACCCCATGGTCTAAACAACGAATTAGAACTCTCTAGTTACCTTTAAATGGTTCAGGAATAATTAAATAAAAATAGTACTTCCGTTTTTGTGCACCTGCAGATAGTATTTAATGACTGTCAAACGCACTCCGTTAACGCTCGCAAGCCCAAAGGAGAAAAGGCTAGAGAGGCATAGAGTGTGAAAAAACAAGAAAATAAGAATATAAAGGTATGTGTTAACATTGGGCTAAAATGTAATCATAACTGATACAAATAATACATTAATGCTGTCCAGTTACCCTGTGAAATCCTGTAAATATATTTGTAAATAGAATTGTAAATATGTTAAAGGATTCAATTCCACATTGTGGTTGTTTTTGTCCTTACAGATTATATTGTTTTCTGATGAAGAATTCCGAAAAAGGTTCTAAACTGGTGAATTTTTTAAAACAATAAAACAATACGAAGTAATACAAGAGAACTATAGTCTGTTATAGTCTGTTCCTTTACTAGCAGCCTCGAATGGCTTCTACTCTTTTTGTTTGGACATCTTTTAGGGCAGGCAAATAGTGGTGCCTCTTTGGGCATTTCTACAGGGCTGAGTTTGTGCCCAAAGTCATTTTATCGACTTGGCGCCAAGTACATTTTCACATACGTCTTATTTTCTGATGTTCCAAAGTTACTTGATGACCTGACATCTAAAACTGCAGCACATGCTGATGAGGGGAAATGATTTGAAGTGTTGAAAGCCAGATGTTGAGTTGAACACCAACAGACCTCAAGCGGTGGGCTCAATGCCAAACTGTTGAGTTCCACACCAACAGGTGAGGCCAACAGGTTAGCCAAAAAACCAAACAATCTATTTATCCTGCGCTGAGTGCCCATAGAGACTCAGGTAAGGGAGATCAATGCGAAACCTCCAAAGAGGCAACAGCAAATTGAGCCAAAATGCCAGGTGATGCCACACCTAACTTGTGGGGGGCATTTTGAGTTCACAGTGGCCATGTGATTCAGCCAACCCCCTGCGACTGTGCAGATGGGTGATTGTCTAAGTGGGAAATTAGGGAGGGGGGACCCTATTGACTCCTACCCCCACTCACCCCAGGAATCCTCTTGTAAAGAGGCTGGGACATTGGGCACTGGCCTCGGATTCAGTGTCTTTGGTAGGAAGTTGTTGTTCAGTCGCACAGTCGATTCCGACCCTTTGTGACCCTATGGACCATTGTTCTCCAGGTGCCTCTGTCCTCCACCATCCCCCTTAGCACTCCCAGTTCTGTGCCCATTGTGTCTACAATACCATCTAACCATCTCATCTTTGGCCTCCCCCTTCTTCTTTTGCCCTCCACCTTTCCCAACATCAAGGCCTTCTCAAGTGAATCCTCCCTTCTCATTTGATGTCCGAAGTACTTTAGCTTCGTCTTTACTATTAGACCTTCCAATGAGCAGTCTCATTCTCCCAATATTCTTAATTTGAAAGGCTCGATAATAATTCCTCAAATTTGGTATTCCTAATCCACCTTCCTTCTGAGATAAGTACCAAAGTTTTTTTCACTATTCTAGGTTTCTTTCCACCATTACAAAAATTATCTATCATTTTTTGAAACTCCTTAATTTCATTATCCTTTAGTTGAATCGAAAGAGCTTCAGATAAAAAATTCATTCTCAGTAATAACATCATTTTACTTAGCGCTATCCTTCCAAACCAAGACTTCAGCTTTTGATATCGCTGTATTTTATCCTTAATTTCTATTTTCAATTTTCCATAATTCAATTTCTTAAGCTGTTCAAATTTATTTGAAATGTTTATCCCCAAATACTTCAGATTATCCTTAAATTGCAAATTACCCTTACCCTTTATCTTTTGTTGTTCTTCCTTACCTATATTACACAATATCATTTCCGACTTATCCCAATTTATTCTCAAACCTGTCATATCTTCAAATTCCTTCAACTGTTTTTGTATCCTACCTAACGCCTTCCTGGGATGTTTTGTTATTTTCAAAGTATCATCTGTGTATAAACTTATTTAATTTCCTAAAAAAACCTCAATTTCTTTATCCTCCCTTATAGCCTTTGCCAACAACTCCATTGCCATAATAAACAATATTGGCGATAATGGGCAGCCATGTCTTGTTCCAGCTTCTAATTTCACTTCTTCTGTGACCTCGTCATTTACTCCAACAATAGCTGTTCCATGCTGATATAATTGTTCAATTGTTCTTCTAAATTTGTCTCCAAATCCATAACATCCATAAGAATCTCGTTGATTGTCGCCCATTGTAAAGAATCAAATGCCTTAAAATATCTAGAAATAATAATCCAACTTTTTCTTTTGTTTGTCCTACTGTGTCAATTAAGTCTATTACTCTTCTTGTCAAATCTGCCATATGTCTTCCTTTCAAAAAACCCTCTTGATCTTCATTTATATAACTACCCATAAAATTACCAAGATTTTGGTAATAAAACAATTATGGTTCTATACCATGAAGTCGGAATTTGCCCTCCTTCCAATATATAATTATATAATTTTACCAATTTTGGCACCACTAAATCTTTAAATTTCTTATAAAATTCAGCTGATAGCCCATCTTCTCCTGGAGCTTTATCGAATTTCAAACTGGCTATTATTTCTTTTACTTCTCTCTGTTATTCCTTCTTCCATTCTATTTCTATGTTCCTGTTTTATCTTATTTTCTATTTGTTTCTCCAATTGAACTTTTTATTTCATCAAATCTATATTCTTTTTAGCATACAAATCCTGATAAAAATATTTGACGATTTTACATTTATCTCGAATCTTATTACATCTTATTCCATCTTTATTAATCAAAATTCCAATTTCCCTTTTTTTCTCTTTTCTTTGGCTGCTCTTGCTAATAATTTTGAGTTCTTATTACTATATTCAAAATATTCCCTTTTTAAATATATCAAATCTCTTTTTACCTTTTCTATATCTTTGCCTGCCAATTCAGTCTTTAATCTTTGCATCCCTTCAAAAACCTTCTCATCCTTTGTTTTTACATACTCTTCTTGTACCCGTTTTATCTCATTTTCAACTTTATCTTGCGACTTTTTATATTGTTTATTTCCAATACTGGCCAGTTTAATACTCTCCCCTCTAAAAACTGACTTCATGGCATCCCACACCATATTCATCTCATCCGTATCATTCCAGTACCAGCTTTCCTTCCATTTCTCAGTTATTTGTTCTTTACATTTATGATCTTTAAAAAGTTTGGCATCATATCTCCAATTCTTTCTCATTTTCCTTGTACCCTCTATCCTTAAGTCTGCCAACACTTTCGCATGACCAGACTCTTTAAAAATTCCCACTTCTACCTCATCTATATTTCTAATCATGTTCTCTGTTACAAATATGTAATCTATTCTGGAATATGAACTGTGCACCTGTGAGAAAAAAGTATAAACTCTTTCCGACCCTTTAAATTCC
Organism: Bradypodion ventrale; assembly: GCA_035047345.1. Classification (NCBI taxonomy): domain Eukaryota; kingdom Metazoa; phylum Chordata; class Lepidosauria; order Squamata; family Chamaeleonidae; genus Bradypodion; species Bradypodion ventrale. The sequence continues at coordinate 374,850,202 of JAWDJE010000002.1, forward strand.
CTCCATATATCCTTCAATCCTAGAGATATCATCCATTTATCCAAAATCTGCTTTTTAATATCTTTTCCGCCTCTTGCTATATTTGTACAATCTAAATTTGACCTTATTAAATTGAAATCTCCAGCCACAATCATTTTTGTTATTTTTTCTTTTGCCAAAATGTCATATATTTTATCCAAAAACTCCCCTTGATGATCATCAATCTTCCCTTTTACTATTAAGTATCTACCTTCCGGGTCGGAAATAGTGCTTATCATTTCGAAACCCAACCTGGTTGAAATCAGAATCGCCACCCCTCTTGCTTTTGAAGTACCATAAGACTTTTCGTAAAATTGCATCCATCCTAAAAAAATCTTGTTTGTATCCTGAGATTTTTGGTGAGTTTCCTGTAAAAAGACTACATCCGGCCTATCTTTTCTCAGAGCTGATTTAATTCTTCTTCTCTTAACTTGAGACCCTGTACCTTTTACATTCCACGTTAACACTTTAACATTTCTCATATTTTAATCAACCGCCATCTTCTATAACCTCCGATTTCTCCAATGGGCGTGTTTCCCTCTACCACACAATAACAATACCTATACCCAGAACAAAAAACCCTCCCCACTCTTTTCTTCAAAGAAGTCGCCTTTGTCACCCAAAGAGGGGAGGGGGGGAACATGGAAGATGTGCCTACTATCAGATGCTCTAGCACTTTTCTTTCTTTATTCATAAAACAAACTACATTCATAAAGACATTTCTCTCCCCTGTAACACCCTATCTTGCATTCTCTCCTCTACACACTAATTTACCCTTCATCAGCTACTGTCTCTGATTTTGAGTCCAAATCTATCCCTCCTGTGGCACCCACTTCTTCTGTACCTTCATAATACCTTCTTATACCTCCAAATTCTAATAAAGATTTCCTTAATGCAAGCCAATCTCTTGAAGCCGCCTTAACCAGACCAATTGAACACAAATATTCCAAAGCATCAGTTTCTGCATCAATTGTGTGCATTTTCTTTTCATAAAAAAATCTTAATTTTTGTGGAAATCTCCAATTATATTTTATGCCACGTTCCATCAAAAGTTTTGTTGCTGGTTTCATCTTGTAACACCAAACACGCTCATTAACTGAAATATCATTATATACTTCAACATCATTCCCATCAATTTTTAAAACGCCAGACCCAGCTTGTTTTATGAAAGCCATCACCTTTAACTTATGCCCTGTTTGCAAACTTGACCAAAACATTTCTTTGAACACTTTCCCCCCTCCTCGCACCCAGTCTATAAACACTTGCAATGTCTTCATTAACAAAATCTTTCCCCATTTTCAAACTATTCAACCAATCAACTATTCTATCCTTCAGCTGATTTGGCGTTTTCCCCACAAGATTACGTATTACTATGTTCTGCTTTCTCATCATCTCTTCCACCATATCTATCCTTTTCTCCTTCAAATCCACTTTCATTTTGGTTTCCTTTTTGCAAGCGTTTCTGGGGCTTCTGAACTTTTACCATTCATTTTTACTTCAAAAGGCCACTGTGGCCACCGCACTACTCCAGCTGCTGAGGAAACAGGTGGTGTGGCATTGGGGTCCCCCACAGGACAAGGCGTTTCAAGAGGTTAAGAGGCTTCTTACTTTGGACACCGTCCTCACTCATTTTGACCCAAGTAAGCCAGTCATCCTTGTCTGTGATGCTTCCCCTGTAGGGGTAGGGGCTGTACTTTGCCATGACCTGAGGGGAAAGGCGCCGATCACTTAATATTTAAGGTCTCTAACAGATACTGAAAAAAGATATGTCCAGATTGATAGGGAAGCTCTATCAATTATTACAGGTACAAAAAAAATCATGACTTTATTTACGGGCAGCCCTTTACTATCATCACAGATCACAAGCTGCTTCTGGGCATCTTCATGCCCGATAAGCCTACCCTTCAGATACTATCTCCTAGAATGCTTCGAACCTGAGCGGGCAGCATAAAAATTTAAAAATTAAATTAAATTCCTTCAAGCTTATCAGTACACACTACAGCACCGGCCTGGTGCCAGTATCTCAAATGCAGATGCCCTATCTAGATCCCCTGTGGAGATGGTGGGCAAGATTGGTTCGGACCATGAGGTCCTCATGTCAGAGGTTTTGGAGTCCCCACCTGTGTCCACCAAGGACATCGCTAATGCTACTAAAAGGATTCCCTCTTGATGAAGGTTGTCTCGTGGGTTTAGAAAGGGTGGCAGGTGCCACCAGTGTCTGAAGAATTCAAAGTTTATTATACAAAATGTAATGAACTGTCTTTGGAAAGGGGATGTTTGGTGTAGGGGGACAGAGTGGTAATTCCACCTATTGGGCCAGTGGAAACAAGTAACTTGGAAGATTCCTCCTGTGGAGACTACAGGATTCGAGATGACAGATAGCGAAGGACAAACCTCCTCGGCTGATGAAGGAACCTCGTATAATTTACGAACTCAACAACGGGATCCTCAGAGCACCGCCACCCCAGCTGCTGCCCAGCCTTTTTTAGGACAACGCAGACTGCAACGGGGGAAAAGAAAGATTTAGACATTGTTTTTAACTTTTCATCAAGGCAATTAACGGAAAAAGAAAGGACCTTGCTTAATCTGGGTGTGAAATTTGTTCCCACACCCAATTATTTTGGTTTCAGAACAAGGGTTATTTTTAAATTCATCCGACAGTTAAAATTAAGATTTTTTTCGGGAACGAGGGGGAACATAGGAGGGAAACATTCCTTCCAAAATCCTCTTTCTGCACAAACGTAAGTAATGCATCAATTGAAGTGTTTCGCAGACTTGTGTTACGAGATTTAGATCGCTTAGAGTCAAAAAGATTCAGATGGTATCGGAACCTTTCCCCCGCAGATGTGAAGGTCCTAAAAAACTTAGGTAGAGACCGTTCAATAGTAATAAAAGAGGCCGATAAGGGGGGTGGAGTGGTGTTGCAAGGTAGAACAGATTATGAGAGAGGGGTTTGGAGACAGCTCTTGGATGAAAACTTTTACCTGAAACTGAGAGGAGATCCCACCAAGAGAGTAGCAAATACGATTAAAATTGTGGTGCAGGAAGGTTTTGCTTTAGAAAACTTTCTGCTTCCTTATTAATGATTTTCCAAGGGTCCCGGTTTTTTACCATCTGCCTAAAATACATAAAATGACCAGTTCTAATGACATAATCAAAGGAAGACCCATAATTTCAGGCATAAATTAAATCACCCAGCCCCTGGCTAAATATGCGGATTCTTTCATTATTAATCAGGCTAAAATACACCAACGTTTGTCAGGGACTCAGCTGATTTCACTACCCAATTAGAAGGTCTGCAAGTTCCGAAAGAAGCTGTGTTTCTCTCTATGCATGTAGTCTCTTTATACACCAATATACCAATTGAAGACGCTAAAACAGTTGTGGAAGAGGCACTGATGTCCAGACCCCATAGGCACCCCCCTACACACTTTATAAGCCTTGATTCGGCTGAGAAAGTGCGGGATATAAATTAAAATTAAAATTTATTATTATTAATTTTAGATTAGGTTTCTATTTGTTCTATTTGTTTCAAGAGGGGGCCAATGCACCAGTGCCTCCCCCCTGAAAGAGAAACAAAACTAAAAAACACAAACAAACACCAAAATAATTAAAATAAATAAACCATTAATAAAAAAAACAAAAAAAACATCCAAAATTAACCAAAACCAAAAATAACAAACAGAAAAAAAAACACAGAAAACCACCAAAAACTCACAAAAGAAATTAAATCAGCCAACTTACCAGCATGTCCTATCTCCATGACGGCGCCACCCAGAGGCCAGTAGAGAAAAAACAGTCAAAGTAAAAGAAATACTCAACAGCCCCACCCAGAGGCCACAAGAGATAAAACAGTCAAAAACATAACATTACATCACACATTCACACAAATCACAAACAAATCACAAAATAATAAAATAAAAACATTTCTAAAATCCGGTATAGAGTTTTCACTCAAAAAAAAAAACCCAAAACATCTAAACACAGTTTAAAAACATTGAATGTAAAAAGCATGTACTTTCACATTTTAAAAATTATTATCCAAGGTACAACTATTAAAAAAAATTCACATACTAAAACATTATTTGGTTAAATAAAATAATTGTAAAAAATTATATCATCCTTTCCTCTTTTTTTAATCCACCAAAACAAAACCAAAAAAGCTGATCACAGTTTATAACAGCCCGTGTGTATAAATAAACATTTTAAAAATCATAATTACAGACTAACCTCATCTGTACAAACATTAACAAAACAAAAACCTTCCAACACAATGTAAAACAGCCCGGCACCGCCGAGCAAAATTTGCTAGTATCAATCAATCAATCAATCAGTTTAATTTATATCCCGCTGTTCTCGGCCAAAGGCCAACTCAAGGTGGCTAACAGCATATACAAATAGCAACAAAATAATAATACAGAGATACAATAAATTTACAATAGCGAGCAATACAAGTAAGCATGGTATCAAAATACAAAAACTACATAATTACATTAAAAAACAGTATAATACAACAACAAACCCAGCATGGAAAAACCCCATGTCCGCTGGAGAAAGTCACAGGAGCTACCACTCCCCCCGGCAGCAAAGGCAGCCACGGCAGTTCAGATTGTCCCAAGGGCTGCAGCAGCTGCAAAGACGCAGGCAAGAGCCTTAAGGACAGCATCAGCTCCAGCCGAGACAGAAAGGGGGGTTAACTCGTTCATTGCCGGCCTGCCACTGGTTGAGAGCCCCGACGGGGTCGGTGGTGGCTGGAGCGGGTTTTGAGGGCAGTGACGAGCCCTCCAGGTGCCGCTCGTTCATTGCCGGCCACCCACCAATCGAGAGCCCTGCCACTGGCCCGACTGGCCAAAGGAGGGGGAAGCGGGAGTCCCAGAGCCGTGACAGCGCAGTCTTTTGAAGGCGCCCACCGCCCTCCCGCAGGTGGAATCACTCCCCTCTGGCCCGACTGGCCGAAGGAGGGGGGAGGGGGAGTCTCGGAGCCATGGTGGTGCAGTCTTTTGAAGGCACCTGCCACCCTCCCGCAGGTGGAATCACTCCCCTCTGGCCCGACTGGCCGAAGGAGGGGGGAGGGCGATTCCCGGAGCCATGGTGGTGCAGGCTTTTGAAGGCACCCACCGCCCTCCCGCAGGTGGAATCACTCCCCTCTGGCCCGACTGGCCGAAGGATGGGGGAGGGGGAGTCTCGGAGCCATGGTGGTGCAGTCTTTTTGAAGAGATCATTTTTAAACCTTCAGGGGATTCGCCCAGCGCGGCCCCTCGACCCCTCATTTGAGCGCCGCTTCTTGCAAACGGAGGCGTCACCAGGAAGAGCGCGCGGGGGGGGCGCAAGCCAAGCTGGCATTTACCCGGCTTCGGCGAGGCGCCAGGGACCCAGCTCGCCGCTGAGCAGGAAAATTCCCTGCCCTTGCCCGCCCGCCCGCCTCCGTCTCCCTCCCTCCTTCCCTATATAGTATCATATATTTTACTGACAACACCGTTTAATCTTTGTGAGTCATTCCTTATTTCATTGATGTAACCTTCAAATTTCATCAGTTCTCTCATCTCCAATTTTTTTTGTCTAATTTTCTTCTCCCAGCAGTCTAATTTTATTTTCACGTTTGAATTCTGAGTAAAACATTTCACACACATTTCCCTAACTATGATATGATTTCCCTCCTGTGTGGATCCTCTTATATTTCACAAGGGATTAAGTCTTAATTAAACATTTCCCACACTCCTGATATTTGTATGTTTTCTCTCATGTGTGGGCTCTCTGATGAGTCACAAAGCTTGATTTGCATGCAAAACATTTCCCACACTCCTGGCACTTGTATGGTTCCTCTCCTACATGGATTCTGTGTTGTCTCACAAGGTTTGATCTCTGAGTAAAGCATTTCCCACACTCCTGGCACTTGTATGGCTTCTCTCCAGTGTAGATTCTGTGATGACGCACAAGGTCTGATTTCAGAGTAAACCACTATCCACACTCCTGGCACTTGTATGGTTTCTCTCCTGTGTGGATTCTGTGATGACTCACAAGGTGTGATCTCCGAGTAAAGCATTTCCCACACTCCTGCCACTTGTATGGTTTCTCTCCTGTGTGGATTCTGTGATGACTCACAAGGTGTGATCTCCGAGTAAAGCATTTCCCACACTCCTGGCACCTGTATGGTTTCTTTCCTGTGTGGACTCTATGATGACGCACAAGGTTTGATCTCTGAGTAAAGCATTTCCCACACTCCTGGCATGTGTATGGTTTCTCTTCTATGTGGGCTATCTGATGAGTCAAAAGGTATGATTTATATTATTGCTTTCTGGGACCCTTCAGTTCTTCAGATGTGAGCCATGAATATTTTTATCTCACCACAGTACATACCTGTCAACTATCCCGTTTTCCTCAGGAAAACCCCTTATTTTTACCCCTCTTCTCGCCCCCTCCCATTTCATTAATTTCCCCGTATTTTTTAAAAAATATCCTGACCAGAGCCCTCACAGGCGAAGCTGCAGTATTTTTTTCCGGCCACCAGAGGTTGATGTGTGGCAGGCTTTTTGCTTGTGGAAGGAGAGAGAGAGAGAGAAGGTGCAACCTCATGCTTTATTGAGCTGTTTTTGCCCAGCCTCCTGGCTGGAGGATTTCATTTCTAGAGTTCTAGAGTTAACTTGGGAGGGGGGGGGGGGGTTGCTTGATCACTATAAGAGAGAAAAGGGGGGAATTAATCCTTTGCTCCTCCACCCTAATGGGAGGGGGTTTGTTGCCTGATCACTATATGAGAGAGGGGGGGTTCCCTTGCTTGAAAGCCAGTCGTATCCGACTCTAGGGTTCAGTGCTCATCTCTGTTTCAAAGCCGAAGAGCCAGCGTTGTCTGCGTCTGCAGACATTTCCATGGTCATGTGGCAGGCATGACTAGACAACAGAGCGCATGGAATGCTGTTACCTTCTCACCAAAGTGGTCCCTATTTATCTACTTGCAATTTCTTGCTTTCGAACTGCTAGGATGGCAGAAGCTGGGACAAAGATGGGAGCTCATTCCATCCTGCAGTACTCTGGAATCGAACTGCTGACCTTCTGTCTCCCAGTCAGCATCTTAGTCACTTAAGCCACTGAGTAAACAAGAAAGAAAACAAAACAAAAAATCCCCCAAGAAGATGGGGAAATGGTTCTTTACCCCACACAGCTTTGTGCCCATTGCATCTACAATACCATCTAGCCATCTTATTTTTGACCACCCCTTTCTTTTGTCCTCCACCTTTCCCACAATCAAGGCCTTCTCAAGTGAATCCTCTCTTCTCATTTGATGTCCAAAGTACTTTAGTGTCATCTTTACTATTTGACCTTTAATGAGCAGTCATGGTTAATTTCTTCTAGGATCGGCCTATTTCTAACACCACATTTCAAAGGCATCTATTTTTCTGTGCTCAGCTTTCCTAATGGTCCAGCTCTCACACGCATACATTACCACCGGGAATACCATTGCTTTGACTATGCAATTTTTGTTTGCAAGGTGATGCCTCTACTTTTAACTATGTTCCCCAGGTTTCTCATAGCTTGTTTCCCAAGCATCAGTTGCCTTTTTATTTCATGGCTGCAATCACCATCTGCAGCGATCTTTGATCCTAAGAAAGTAAAATCTGCCAGTTGTATTCAACTCTAGGGTGCAGTGCTCATCTCCATTTACAGCCAAAGAGCCAGTGCTGTCTGTGTTTGCAGACATTTTCATGGCCATGTGGCAGGCATGACTAGAGCCCAGCAAGTCACATGGCTATATTTGGCCACGCCCACAGATTTGGCCACACCCACAGAGGAGTGTGGCCAAAATTTCCCTTATTTTCAAATCCAAAACTTGACATGTATGCCACAGTAAAGCTCAGGGCTTCTGGAGGACCAGAGGCAGCCCAGTCCTGCATCACCAATCCCACAATGGCTGGCAGGATTGGAGACATTGGGAAAGCTATTGTTATGATGACAAGTCCTTATTGCAGAGATTTTAGCATCATTCAGGGAAAGAGAGGACCGTACCAGGAAAGGCCACAGATTCCAAGATCTCATCCATGACCTCTTCATGCAGAGCCTTCTGGTCAGCATTCAGCAGTGCCCACTCCTCTGGAGTAAAGTACATGGCCACCTCCTCAAAGAACACTGGAATCTAAATGGAAATAAGAGGGGAAATGAAATCTCCTTCAAACTTTTCATAACAACAACCTCAGAAATCCAAAACACCTACTAAAATGAGGTGGCTGGACCTTAGCTTCTAGATTGGAATTTTCATTAATGGCCTTTTTAACCTTTCTGATACTAAGATTACCAAGGTCTACTAGTCCCCTTGGCTCCCTACAGGAAGAGAGGCCTCCAAATCCCAGTGGATTCCCAGAAGAGTGGGGGGGGGGGAAGGGCTAAGCATGACCTGCAAGTTTTGGGAGGATCCTGGAGACATCTAAGGGGTCTCTGTGCAGAAACAGGAAGCTACATCTGACCTGGTTGAGTCAATAATAGTTCCTCTTCTCAAAAACATAAAACAACTTTTGCAAGTCAAGGTGCTGGTTTTGACCTTTAAAGCCCTATATGGCAGTGGGCCAGGATACCTTAGAGACCGCATCGTCCCAAGAGTGTCTGCCCGTCCAACCAGAGCGGACCAGAGGGGCTCACTAATAGTGCCATCAACTAGGGATGCGCATCTATCCAGCACCCGAAGGAGGGCCTTCTCCGTGTCAGCACCAACTCTCTGGAACCTCCTGCCAACAGATCTAAGACTTCAAAGAGAATTGCTGCCCTCCAGGAAAGGACTGAAGACCTGGCTGGCAGGGCAGGTGTGGGGCCCTAATGGGAACACGGTCCCCGCCTGCTGGCTTATGTAAACAATTAAGAACCCTCTCTTCTTTTTCTTTTTTATAGTGGGTGGGATGGGTGGGTGGGATATGGTTTTTTTGAAGCGGGTGGGATATGGGTTTTAAAGTGTTTTTATGTGGTTTTAGAACTTGTAATGCCGCCCTGAGTCGGATTCTACCTGAGTGGGCGGCATATATAAATATAACTATTAAATTAAATTAAATTAAACTTACATATTTTAGTCCTTTCTTCAAACCAGAAAGAAATAAAAATCCTTTTCCATTTGCAACAGTTAGATTTAATAATTATTGCTATTTCCTGCCTGGAGAGAACTATGTAATATCAGCTACTCTATATAAACAAGAAACTGTGGATTTGCTCACTAAAAAGGAATGGCCAGATGAATTAAAGAGTAAAGGCTAGAACAAACATTGATATAAACACACAAGGTGTTATTTAACCCCATCCTTCCTACCTGATCCGCTTCTATTCCATCCCAAGGAAGAGATGATGAAATGCTGACCTCTGTCAGCCTTCCAGATCCTACAGGAAAGACCAAAAGGGAGGGATGACAGTCCTGTAAACACCTCTCAGAGTTAGAGTATCAGCCTAAGAAGGTTTGCTTAAAAGGAAAGCCTTTGAACACAAAAAGATTCACACTCCTGTGAAAGGAACTGGGTCTCATAGTTCAATATGTGTCATTCGGAAGACTGTAGGATGTTTTACTGAGTAGAGAAACATTTCCAATAGCTAGCAATACTAAAGAGCAATACTAAAGGATTGTGAGTTCGATCCTAACCAGGGATCAAGGTTGACTCAGCCTTACAGCCTCCCGAGGTTGGGAAAAAGAGTATCCAGCATGTTGGGGGCAAAATGCTAATTAACTTGTGAACTGCCCAGAGAGTGCACTAAGCATGATGGGGCGATATATGTGTTTCACCTCTCCCTTTCTGCAATTACAAACTAATGAGGGACCAGAAGAACAGGTTGCTTTGGAAAACTGAAATTTAGAACACTGGCTAGGAGTTTAGGTTTCCAAATCCCTTAGCCCAAAAGAATCAAGAGAGAGAATACTACCTAGACCCTTCTTTGCTTTCATACAGGAAAGGAATAAGACTCCCCCTCCTAACTTTATTCCTTACCTATCAAGTTGGCACCTTCCTCGTTGTCTTGATGGGTCTCTCCTTGCTGGAGACTCAGCTTGGGTTGGAACTGAGGTTTTTCCACCATGGGGAAATTAGGCTGAACTTCTGCAGAGAAATTTCTCATCTGAGGATCAATGAGAAGGACAAATATGATGGTCAAAAGAAGACAGAGGGGAAAATCTGAATTGAAAAGGCTGGGACTTGGGAAATAGAGTACCTCACTACCTGAATGAATCACTCTCACCTTTGGCTCTTCCAGATGTTTGTCTCCTGCCCAACTCAGAGCCAGGAAACTTTCAGCCAGATCCACTGCCTGGGAAGTGGTTTCCGCTCCACATTCCCTCACCCAGCCTGACATCTCCAGCGGGAGGAGGGTCAGGAACTGCTCCAGGATCACCAGGTAGAACATCTGAGCCTTGGTGTGTTGCTCCGGCCTGAGCCACTGGTGGCAAAGCTGGTGGAGTTGAGTGTAAACCTGCTTAGGACCATCAGCCTCCCAGTAGGAGAATTCCCGGTACCGTTTCTGCTGCGTCTCGGAGTACCTGAGCATCTCCTCAGTTGAGTCCTCTGGCCCTGTCCTTTCCCAGGGTGGGCTGAGACATCTGCTCCTGAGGACATCAGGGTCCCTTCCCTCCCTGCTGGGGATAGGCGGCCTGATTCCTTCAGGTAGAGTGTGACAGGAGTGGCGGGTTCTCTTCTTGACCATCCTTGCCTTGTACTCCTTGGTCTAGAACAGGAGAAAGCTCATCATTATTACATAATTCCTCCCCCATCCCACCAATCAACTGCTCTCTAAACACCTTCCGAAAGTATATCAACATTTGATTCCTTTCCTTCGAAGATACAAAAAAGGAACAAAAAAAGCCCCCACCACATATAACTCTCCCCTTCTATTTTCAAGGAAAGTAAAAATGATATTGGGTGTGTGTGTTATCCCCCAGGTCTTCCCCCTCCCCATTTTGGAGGCCCAGAGAAAGAGTCCTGCCCCCTTCCAACTTTGGCACCTTCAGACGTTCCTGGACAGGACACGTGTCTGTATGGGGAAGAGGCGCAGTGGATTCCCTTCCCTTTGTCGGCAATGGAGCTTGGGCCACACGGACCCTCTCCCTGGATCTCCCCTCCAAGGGCCTCTACTGCCCACCCACCCCAAAATAATCTATGGGGCAAGGTGTGTGTCTGGGAGGGGGGCTCCCCCCACCACTTCTCATCCCTCTCAACTCCCCAAACCCAAAGGAAAAAACCTCTCTCTGGTGTGGAAACTCCTTTTCTCTCCAGCCTCTGCTTCTCCCTCCACTTTCCTCCCTTTTGGGAAAGCGAAAAGGGACGGACAGGAAGGGACGCTTTTCAGAAGGGACCATTTCCTGTAAGGTGTGGGAAACAAGGAGACTTATAAAAATGCCCCCTCTTGGTCTCTTTCCCTTCTAGGAACATCAACTCGATGCTCTTAATGCAGCTGGGGCTTCTAGGCAGGGCTGGGTCCCCCTATGGGGTTTTATCCAGGAGAGACAGAGAGTCCTTCCTAAACCCCCCAAAACCAGGGCCAAGGCCAGCCTTCCTCACAGCCAGGCCTAGCTAGAATGGGGGGTGGGGGGGGGCCTTTTGTCATGTGAAGGGAGGCGAGGGTTGATGTTCTCAGAAGGATGGAGTAACGTGTATAACCAAGTATCTTCCATGGGACAACAATAGCAACCTTGGGAATAATCAGATTTATTTATTTACTTACTTACTTACCGTATTTATATTGGCGCCTCCCTCCCAGAAGCAACTCCGGGCGCCTCACAGTTGATATCAAAAAGTTCAAAGTATAAAACATCCCCATCATGCAAAGTCAACACTTAAAACTTTAAAAACTATTAAAACCAATTTAAAACATCCTCCCTATAAAATTTAGTAGCAAATTAATACTGTATTGGGAGAAGTTGCTAGCTGAACCATAGCGGTGTAACCAGAAGATGGGATACTTAATTGCTATACCTGTCATGTTATTCGTTTTATCTTGACCCTTGAAGAATTTTCAAGGTCCATTCACAATCACTGTCTCCTAAATAAATTCCTTACCATTACAGGATGCACAATGTTGGCCAGGGGCTGCAATGGAGAGATCTCAATGATGGGTTTCTGACCATTGTTCAAGAGAAGTGGTCATGGGGGATAGATTACTAAGAAACCATTGGGGAGAAAGGATAATTGCTCTCCAGGGAACAACATTCCATGTCTCAGGGACCTCCACAAGCCCAACAACTAATTAAATGAAAAACCTTTGTTATTCCATCATAGCTACATCTTACAGTAAAACCCCGAGTTACAAAGAAAACCCGGTTCCATGGCCTCTTTCGTAAGTCGTTTCCCCCCGTAACTCGAGGCATTCTCATAGGGGGAGCTGCGGGGTGAGTTGGACCCCAGTTCTAGGCTCCAATTCACCCCGCACTTCCTTCCCAGCCAGACCGGAGGGACTGGAAACGAACTGTGGGGTGAGTTAGAGCCCAGTCATAGGCTCCAATAAACCCCACAGCTCCTTCCCAGCCAGACTGGAGTGGTGAATCGGAGCTCAGGAGCCCGCCACTCTCCTAAGTCCTGGGGTTTGGTGTCTTGCACGGAAGACAAAGAAGGAGTCGCAGTGAGGACTAACACAGGTTTATTGGGTGATGATCAGGATGAACATGTGGTAATGGCGGAGGTACATCACATTATATACAGCAGTACAATACATTTGAATCTTGTTGCACGGTAGCTCATTGGCTGCTACCGGCATGACGTCGTTCCAAGTCACGCCCCTCTTCTGTAGTTAGTGATAGTGCGGGAGAGTTCCCACGGCTGCCGGTGATTTGAGGAATGTGAACCATGTGAGTTGAACGCTCGCAGCTGCCCTCTATGGGCAGCTTACTCGCGTTCCTTAACAGCTGAGCTACATTGTAATTCTGGTCAGGTTACATTCATACATTTCTTAAAACAACATTGTACATACATAACACCCCTCCCCCCTAGGATGGGACGAAGTCCCTCAACCATTGCGGTTTGCCGCACGTGCGTCTGGGGCGTGCGGCCGCTTGACTTAACACAGGGGAGCTGGGGGCTCCTGGTTCCGCGGAGTCCCTTCCTGCAACGGAAAGGGGGGACTCATTAGTGGTTCGGTGGGGACTCTGCGACAACCTTGCATTGGGGGACGGGAATGGAATGAACAGTTGGGACGTGAACCCCTGCCTGCCGCTTGAGGAGCTTGGGGTCCCCCCCCCTCAGTACGAATCTCGGGAGCGACGAGGAAACCCTCGTGGTCTCGCCGCCCCCTGTTGCCTGTCCGGGAGTTCTAGAGGCTGAGGTGGGCGGACTCCCCCCTGCTGGCTGTCTCGGGGGTGTCTGTCTCCGGGGAGCTGGAGCTATGGTATATTCTAAAACAAAAGGGCTAGGGGGACTGGAGGTACCAGGGGCTGAACTGAAACCCCTCTTCTCGCTAGGATGGGTGGGGGACCACTCCGCGACACCCCCCTGGTCCTGCAAATCATAATCAAACTCATCCCTCTCTTCCAAAGTATCCTCCTCTGTGGCTGAGAACCCAGGGTATGCATTTGTACCCGCGGATGCCGCCGTGTCTCCCCCTTGGGTAACGCGGGTGGGGGAGGACCCTAACGCTGATTCCCCTTCACTGGTGACTCGCCTTCTGAGTTGGTCGGCGTGCCTTCTCCAGAGTAGACCTGAGCTAGTCTCGACCCTGTAGGATACTGGCCCCGTCTGCTCAATGATCGTCCCTGGTACCCACGCTGGCCCCGAGGCCGCGTAGTTCCTGCAGTGAACCGGGTCCCCTACTGAAAAACTTTTGGAGCTCTCTCCCCCTATATTTATATTTCTCACTTCATCCTCCACCCTGGACGGATCCATCCGGTCAAAAAGTGTTACCGGACGCCTCCTCATGAGGAGTTCGGCTGGGGAAAATCCTGAAGCTAGGGGGTTGTCCTGTAGCAGATGAGGAACTGACACAGATGAAGGTTCAACTCACCGGGACCCATGCGCCGCAGTGCGTCTTTCGTAGTGCGCACTTGGCGCTCTACCTGACCGTTTGTGGCGGGGTGAAACAGGGCAGCGGTAATGTGCCTGATGGCGTTTCTCTCAATAAACGTCTTGAACTCCGCAGACGTGAAAGTACTAGCGTTATCGCTAACAAGGACGTCTGGCAGGCCGAAGCAGGCAAAAAGCTTGCACAACTGTTTAATGGTTGCCGCGGAGGAGGTGCTGTTCATGGGAATTACTTCCAACCACTTGGAATAGGAGTCGACTACCAGCAGAAACATGGACCCGCGGAAGGGGCCAGCAAAGTCGACATGTATTCGGGACCATAGCCCGCGAGCCGTGTCCCATTCCCTATGGGGTAGCCAGGACTCCTCGGGCTGAGAGCTCTGGCAGCTCTCGCACGTGCCCACTAAGCGTTCTATGTCTGCGTCTATCTGGGGCCACCAAAAGAAACTCCTGGCCAGAGCCTTGGAGCGTACTATTCCCGGGTGACTGGTATGAAGCAGCTTCAGTACCTTAGCCCTTAGCCTCTCTGGGATAACTACCCGCTGGCCCCAGAGTAAGCAGCCCCTTTCCAGAGAAAGCTCTACTCTACGCCTGAAAAATGGCTTGAAATGTTCCTCGGGGGGAGTAGAGGGCCACCCTTTCCTAACCCAGGAACTAACTTGGGCCAGCATCTTGTCGGCCGCCGTGGCCTTGGCGAGGTCGGCCGGGACAATGGGGGGTGAGTCGAGGGACTCGATCAGCAGGACTTGGTGGTCCTGCTCTATCTCGCATGCGGAATCCCCTAAACTAGGGAGGGGAGACCGGGACAGTGCGTCCGCATGAGAGATCTCCTTCCCTGGGCGATAGACCAGCTCATACTGGTAAGCGTTGAGGAAGATGGCCCAACGCAGCATCCTGGGGGATAGAATTTGTGGGGTGGGTTTGCCGGTAGTGAAGATCCCCAGAAGTGGCTTGTAATCCGTCACTACTGTAAACTCGCGGCCGTATAAAAAATCGTGGAACTTCTTCGTTCCCGCGATTATGGCCAGGGCCTCCCTATCTGTTTGCGCGTAATTGCGCTCAGCCTTCGAGAGGGACCATGAGTAATATGCCACCGGGGCTTCCCGCCCGCTCTCCAACACGTGGCACAGGACCGCCCCCACCCCCACTGGGGACGCATCACAGATTAAGACCACTGGTTTTTTCGGATCAAAGTGGGTCAGGACAGCATCCGAGGATAGGAGTGTCTTAAGCTCCTTGAACGCTTTCTCCTGCCTGTCCCCCCACCGCCAAGCCGCGTCCTTTTTTAGTAGCGCGTGCAGTGGCTCCGCGACCGATGCCTTCCGAGGCAGGAAGGAGTGATAGAAATTTAGGAGCTCTAGAAATGACTGCAGCTCCGGTTTCGCAGTGGGGCGAGGGGCGTATTTCACGGCCGCAACCTTGGACTCAGAGGGTTTGATTCCGTCCGGGGTTATCTTAAAACCGAGAAACTCGACCTCCCTTGCAAAGAATACACATTTGTCCCTCCTCAGTCGAAGTCCCGCCCTCTCGAACACTGAGAGTACCCCGTCTAGCCTCTTTGCTAATTCTAATTCGCTCCCCGCCGTTATCAACACATCGTCAAATATGGGAGGACGCCTGGAAGCCCCTTTAAAAGGCGTTCCACGAGGGACTGGAAAATTCCGGGGGCCGAATTCACGCCAAACTGAAGGCGCGTTACCTTAAACGCCCCCTTGTGCGTCACGATCGTTTGCGCAGCGGCAGCAGCCGGGGTTACAGAGAGCTGCTGATATGCCTGCGCCAGATCTAGCTTGGCAAAACACCTCCCCCCATGTAACGTGGCCAGCAAGTGGCTGACCACGGGCACCGGATATGCATTTGGCCGAATGGCCTTATTGATCATACATTTATAGTCCGCACAAATCCTGACCTCCCCGTTTGACTTAAGGGCTGTAACATTCGGCATTTCCCACTCCGCCGAATCAACTGGAACCAAAATCCCCTGCCCCACCAATTTGTCCAGTTCCGCCTCGATCTTGTCCTTGAGGGCGAAGAGCACTCTCCTTGGCTTGAGGCGGATGGGCCGGATTTCTGGGTCCAGCTCAAAGGAAACTGGGGGGCCCTTGTACGTCACGAGCCCCTTCTTGAAAACGTCCGGGTGTGTGCATTGCACACGTCCCGCATTGGGTCGGTCTCGATGGCGTTAATGCCGGACAGTTCGATTCCCAGGGGAGCAAACCACTGTGTTCCCAAAAGGCAGCATCTCCCCCCCTTGAGGACCACTAGGGGCAGTTTCTCGGAGTAATTCTTGAACTTCACCTTGAAGTTCCCCACCCCCAACACTGGGATCCCATTTCCTTGCACGTCCCATAAGTGTGACTTCATGGCCTGCAGTTTGGGCCGCGCGTCTGGGGGAATTCGCATGAACTCTTTTTGGGACAGGATGGAATAGGACGACCCCGAGTCTATCTCCATCCTCACTGGGACCCCCTGTAACAGTACCTCTACGAAAAAACGCCGGTGCTCCAGGCCCACGCGGTTAACGCCTTCCTTGCTGTAGTTGGCTGAGACCTTCCTGGTGCCGGCCGCCTTCCGTTGGTGCGTCTGGGGATGGCTCGAAACGCCCTTGTCCTCGGCTTGCCTGCGCCTGCATACTCTGGCGATGTGTCGGCCGCAGTTGTGGCACTCGGCCTTTCGGAAGGGACACCTCGTGCGGTCGTGGGACGCCCCACAACCGTCGCAGCGGCGGTCTTGCCGCTCGCGGGTCTGTCGCGTCTCCCCGCGTTTCTTTACTCTCTGGACGTCGTCGTCCTCGCTGGAGCAGGAGTCTGCCGTCGTGGACGACTCCTCAGACGTCGCTGGTGTGCCGGCGGGCAACTTGGGAGCCCGCCAGGCCATCTTCGCCGATGTCCGCCAGTCCGCCTGCACTGGTGACTTGGCCCTTTCGGACGTGGCCCCTCGGGACTTGAACACTCTGACCCCGCTCCTGGCCGCCTCAGCTGCTTGGGCCTCCCGCAGTACCTTGTTGAATGTGAGGCGATAGTCGCGGGTCATCAACTTCCGCTGGACCTCCTCGTCCCTCAGGCCACACAGCATGTGGTCTCGGAGGGCTGTGTCCAGGTCTTCCCACTGGCAGTGCACCGCTGCAAGCCTGAGGGCCGCCGCATAGGCGGACACGGACTCTCCCGGGCGCTGGTCTCGCCTGTGGAACGCGACCCTGGCCGGGAAAATCGACACGGGGGGCTGGAAATGTTCGCCCAGTAACTCCAGGATGCGGCTGAGTGGCACCACGTCCACCTTCCGGGGGGCCACCAGGTTCATCAGGATCCGCAGCGTGGCCGGCCCCACCTGGGCCAGAAAATGGGAGCGCATCTTCGCGTCGTCGTCGACGCCCGCAGCTTCCATCGCGTGCCGAAACTGGTACTCGTACAGCTCCCATTGTTCCGGGTCGCTGATATCGAACTGGTAAGGCTTGACCTTGGGATTCGCCATCGATCCCATCCTCGTCGCCAATTTGGTGTCTTGCACGGAAGACAAAGAAGGAGTCGCAGTGAGGACTAACACAGGTTTATTGGGTGATGATCAGGATGAACATGTGGTAATGGCGGAGGTACATCACATTATATACAGCAGTACAATACATTTGAATCTTGTTGCACGGTAGCTCATTGGCTGCTACCGGCGTGACGTCGTTCCAAGTCACGCCCCTCTTCTGTAGTTAGTGATAGTGCGGGAGAGTTCCCGCGGCTGCCAGTGATTTGAGGAATGTGAACCATGTGAGTTGAACGCTCGCAGCTGCCCTCTATGGGCAGCTTACTCGCGTTCCTTAACAGCTGAGCTACATTGTAATTCTGGTCAGGTTACATTCATACATTTCTTAAAACAACATTGTACATACATAACATGGGGCTTGGCTGCAGCCTAAAATGTTCCCCTCCACTTCCTAGGCTGCAGCCAAGCCTCAGGACTTGGGAGACAGACGGCGATCGAGGGGGTCTTTTTTCATCGGTCCGGGGAAATGATTTATCTCCTGTATGGATCCTCTTATGTTTCACAAGGGATGAAGTGTTAATAAAACATATCCCAAACTCCAGATATATGTATGGTTTCTCTCATGTATGGGTTGCCTGATGAATCACAAAGCTTGATTTGCATGCAAAACATTTCTCACACTCCTGGCACTTGTATGGTTTCTCTCCTGTGTGGACTGTGTGATGACTCACAAGGTGTGATCTCTTAGTAAAGCATTTCTCACATTCCTGGCACTTGTATTATTTTATTTATTTATTTCGGTTTCATTACCGCCCACTTGGCCAAGGCAACTCAGGGCGATTCACAGCATAATAAAAACACAATTAAAAACATAGTTAAAACTTCTTTATAAACTATCCACCCCTCCACCTGCACCCCATACTTGGCCTGCCAGCCAGATTTTAAGTTCTTTCCTGAAGGGCAGCAATTCCGTCTGGAGACATAACTCTTTTGGTAAGAGGTTCCAGAGAGCCAGTGCGGACATGGAGAAGGCCCTCCTCCTTGTGCTGGAGAGGCGAGCCCCTCTAGCGGATGGTACAATGAGAGAGCCCCTCTGGTCCGCTCTGGTTGGACGGACAGACGTCCTTATGGCGATGCGGTCTCTTAGAAAACCTGGCCCACTATCATGTAGGGCTTTAAAGGTCAAAACCAGCACCTTGAATTGCACCCGGAGGAGAACTGGTAACCAGTGCAGCTCCTGGAGCAAAGGCGAGGCATGAGCATAACACCCACACCCCAACACTACCCGAGCCGCCGCATTCTGGACCAGCTGCAGCCTCCGAATGGTCGACAAGGGCAGCCCCATGTAGAGCGCATTACAATAATCAAGTCTGGAAGTGACCAGAGCATGTGTGACCATGAGCAAGGAATCCCTATCCAGGAGCGGGCACAACTGGCGAATTACACGAAGTTGTGCAAAGGCCCTCCTGGTCACGGCCGCCACCTGGTCTTCCAGCAGCAGACGCGCGTCCAGGAGGACCCCCAAGTAGCGCACTGGGTCTGTCTGGGGCAAGGTAACGCCATCCAAGACCAAGGATGGCAGCTCCCGGGATAGTATGGGACCTCGAACCCACAGCCACTCAGTCTTGCTAGGATTCAGCTGTAACCCGTTGGCCCTCATCCAGACCCACACAGCCTCTAGGCACCGTGTCATCCACGTACTGATGGTACCGCACCCCGTGGTGATGATCTCACCCAGCAGCTTCATGTAGATATTGAATCGGAGAGGAGAGAGTACCGACCCCTGAGGCACCTCATATTGGGGAACCCTAGGGCCAGACCTCTCACTCTCCAACCACACTGACTGGGTCCAGCCCTCCAGGAATGAGGAGAACCAGGATAGTACAGTGCCCTGGATCCCCAAACCTTTGAGCCGTCCCAGAAGAATACCATGGTCGACGGTATCGAAAGCCGCTGAGAGGTCAAGGAGAGCAAGGACGGACGGATGACCACCATCCCGCTCTCTCCAGAGATCATCCACAAGCGCGACCAAATGCCGTCTCCATACCATATCCGGGCCTGAAACCAGACTGGAAGGGGTCTAGATAATCCGCTTCATCCAGTACCCCCTGCAGCTGACACGACACTACCTTCTCCAATAATTTCCCCATAAAGGGAAGGTTGGAGACGGGCCTGTAGTTGGATATGACTGTTGGGTCTAGGGATGGTTTTCTCAGGAGGGGGCACACCAAAGCATGTTTTAATGGTGCAGGAAACACCCCCTCCCACAAGGATGCGTTAATGATTGCCTCAACCCAACCACCTGTCACCGACATGGAGGCCTTAACCAACCAAGAGGGACAAGGTTCTAATGGGCATGTAGTGGTGTGAACCACTGCAAGGAATCCACTTCCTCAGGGCCAACTGGATCAAACCGATCCCAGATGACATGGCAAGACTGTGCTCCAGTTTCCTCCGAAACCTCCCCATCCACGCCAAGCTTAAACCCCGAGCAAATCCGATCGATTTTCTCCACCAGATGGTCTGCAAAGTCCTCAGCTGAACCCTGCCAACCAGGCATCGCCCCCCACCCCCCACCCCGCCAAGGAGGGACCTAGTCACCCGGAACAGAGTAGCTGGGCGATTATCAGCAGAGGCAATAAGGGTGATCTGACCATGGCACAGGTGTTATATCTAAGTTCTGTAAACTCAGATCACTCTGCCACCGCTCCGACAAGAAAATTATTTCCGGGGTATGGCCACTGCTCATGGTTGGGCCATGAATTACCTGAGTCAGGCCCATGGCTGCCATGAAAGTCATTAACTCCTGAGCAACCTCGGAGCCAGTCCCCAGGAACGGTAAATTGAAGTGTCCCAGAACCATCAGTCCAGGGGACTCCAACACCAACACCGAGACAACCTCGAGGAGCTCAGGCAGGGTGTCCCTTACCCTGCAAGGGGGCAGGTACAGGGGTAAGACTCCCAACTGACCCTTAGGGCCCAACTGCAGGAGCAGGGCCTCACAACCGGGAATTTGTGGAGCGGTAGCCCTGGTGATTCCCATTGACTCCCTGGCTATAATGGCCACGCCACCGCCCTTACCCTCTTCCCTAGGCTGGTGTCAAATACCAAACCCGGCCGGACACATTTCTGACAGAGGAACCCCATTCTCTAGTTTCAGCCAGGTCTCGGTGATGCATGCCAGGTCGGCCTGCTCCCCCAGAATGGAATCCTGTATCAGAGAAGCCTTATTACAAACCGACCTGGCATTCATCAGCACCAGCCTAAGGGCAGGGCCATTCTGGATTGACTGCTAAGGGCCTAGAGATGTAACTGGGGTGGGGGTGGGGGGATGGAACGGGAGACGGATACTAACCATCGGTCTCTTGTTCCCCGAGTGCAGCCCGCCCCTCAGTACCCGCTGTATCGCCCCAAACCTGTTACAACCCTTATAGAGGCCCCTGGAACCTCCTCAAGCTCCCCAGACAGAATGCCGCCCCTCCTACCCAGCTGGCAAGGCAGATGTTCCCTCTCACTCCCCCCAACCCGCTTAAAACCAGCCCATTTATTTCCTCCCCCCTCCACTCCCCCAAAGCACCAAGTGCACTTATCAGGCCTGGGGTGGGAGCTACCAAATCCTTCACCCACTAGTGCTGTTTGAAGCCCTCCCTCAAGGCGCTGTCCCAAGAAACTGGGCTAGACTTTTTGCCCTGGGGGAGCAAAAGGGGTCGGATGAAAGTATCGATGATTGCTAGCCAAAGTCCACCAGGTCCAGCATCAGCGGTGGCAGCAGTGACAACGAGGAGCATCCTGCTCCCTGCCTCCTCCTCCTCCTCCGACTGAACTACCAGGTGAAATCCGCCTGGTCAGCGGTGGTGACAGGGAGTGACTTTTGGGGCCAGTGAACGACCCCAGGTGTTGAGCTTCCTGCTCCGTCTCCTCTTCCTCCTCCTCCTCTGGCCAAACTGCCTGGCCCCAGGTGTTGGCGGTGGGGGCCTCCTCCTCCTTCTTCCCCCCAGCCTCTTTAAAGGAACCGGAGGGGTGCGCTGGAGATGAGCGGCGCGGCAGCCTGGCCCCAGGTGTTGGCAGTGGGGGCTTCCTCCTCAGCCCCTTTAAAGGAACCAGAGGGGTGCGCTGGAGATGAGCGGCGCGGCAGCCTGGCCCCAGGTGTTGGCAGTGGGGGCTTCCCCCTCCTTCTTCCCCTGGCCCCTTTAAAGGAACTGGAGGGGTGCACTGGAGATGAGTGGCATGGCAGCCTGGCCCCAGGTGTTGGCGGTGGGGGCTGTATGGTTTCTCTCCTGTGTGGACTCTGTGATGACGCACAAGGTCAGATCTCTGAGTATGTTGAGCATGTTGGTCTTGGATTTAAAGGAACCGGAGGGGTGCACTGTAGATGAGCGGTGCGGCAGCCGGGCCCCAGGTGTTGGCGGTGGGGGACTCCGACCCTCAGCCTATTCAGGGTCCTCCAAGTGATGTAGGAGAGATAGAGATCTTCAACTATTTCCTCTGTTAATATTGTTCCTTGTCTAATGAGCACCTTCCTCCATCTTTGAATTTGGTTTGGAGAATAGAAAGTGGCAATCCGTCAGGGCAGGGAAGGCCAGTGGTGGGCATCCACAGGTTTGCACCAGTTCACCAGAACCGGTAGTAGAAATTCTGGCTGGCCCCGCCCATCCAAGTTTTGAAATAAAGTAGTCCTAATTCGGGGGCAACGCAGGGCTTTTCCCCTGGCCCACGCCCACAGTGTGGTAGTAAATAGCTGAGGTGTCTGCTCTTGATAACATCAGGGTCCCTTCCCTGCTGGGGATAGGCAGCCTGATTCCTGCTCTCTCCAGGTAGAGTGTGACAGGAGTGGCGGGTTCTCTTCCTGACCATCCCTGCCTTGTACTCCTTGAACTAGAATAGGAGGAAGCTCATCGTTATCACATAATTTTTCTCTCACCCTTGATCAACTGCTCTCTAAACACCTTTGGGAATTACAGCAAAATTTGATTCCTTTCCCTCCAAAATAGAAAAAAGCAACCCAAAAAGCACCTTATCCCATAACCCTCCCCACCTTTTTCCAGAAAGGCTTGTGTCCGCAAAGCCTTTCCCATCCCTCCATATTGGAAGTCCAGAGAAAGAGCTCTGTCCCCTTCTAACTTTGGAGCCTTCAGGCCTTCTTAATCAGGATGCGTGACTGTATGGGGCATAGGAACAGCGGATTCCGTTCCCTGGGGAGCCAATGGAGTTTGCGCCACACGGACCCTTTTCCTGAATATCTCTTCCAAGGGCCTCTCCTGCCCGCCTACCTCAAAAAGCTAAAGGGCAAGGGGTGTGTTTGGGATCCCTCCCCCACCTCTCCCACATGAAAGGAGATACAGACTCCTTCCTAAACCAAACCCAACCAGGGCCAAGGCAGCCTTCCTCACAGCCAGACCTAGATAAAATGGGGAGGGAGGTTTGTCATGTGAAGGTAGGCCGAGAGACCACTGGCCTCCCTTTAGGAAATGAGAGTCTTTGAAGGAGAGCCCAGTCTGTCTCAGATCCTCAAGGATCATATTAATGGACTGGCATCATCCCCCTCCCTTTCCCCAGGTAACCCAAAATTAAATAATTAAGTTACGTTGAACAAATAAAGCACAAAAACAATGCAAGGCCATGTATAGTGGTACCAAAACAAGTGTGCCACTTGTCTTAAAGGAGACATTGGCCAACACGGCAGATGCTTCTGAGATTCCTCTGTCTACTTCCTCCCATCGAGGATTCCAACAAGACCTATCAAGGAGTCCTAAAATGTCTCCTCTTTCCTCATGTCAAGAAATAGCTAAACCCATCACGCTTTCTTAAGATGTCAGTGAGAAAATAACATGAAAAGATTGAGGCTGTGGGCTAGCTAAACTGAAAAGGGTATCTTGGGTCTAGATTTGCTGCCGAAACAAATTCCCAGTCAAGAATCTCTGGGAGGTCATAGTGGAAAGATTGACCCAAGAAGATGAGCTGGAGTTTAGCAGCATCTCTACTGTCACTTCTCTTAAGAAAGAAGGATCCCTATATCCTGTATGTCCCAATATCCTGCATGTCCCAATGAACTTTGCGGCCAGCTACTGGTGGCGCTGCCAGACAGGCGCTACCTGTGTGAATCCTGTAGCTTAGAGTCGCCACATTTCAAACATAGCTTAATGGTGAAGGAGGAAATAGTTGACACAAGTGGATTCCTGTGGATAACATGCTTCAAAGCTGCAGCAAAGCGGATCTTGCGCCAGACTGCCGCGCAGCTGGTGGAGCTAAAGGAACAGGACGAGGCTTACAAAGCTGTATTCCAGAAGGCTCTGCATGAGGAATATGAGTTTGACATCTGCGCCTCATTAGAAACAATGAATGGCCTAACTCATATAAATGAGACTGCCATGGAGGTCAGGCCAGTCGACCGGCCACAGGATGCACACCAGGAGTTCGGAGAGGCCAGAGCAGAGCCACCCATTTGCCCTCCGTAAAGTCAAGCCTGCCCCTTCTTCTGCACCAGGGTGATTATTTGGGTCCTTGGCCCCTGCAGTTGTGCCAGGCATATTGGGATATGTGTCAACCCCCCTCCATCCCCTGGGGTATTTCTTCTGCCATGAGCCAGAAGGGGAGAATATGCCAGTGCTGGCTACACCGATAGACCTATGTGATGCTGTGTGGTTTTGGGTTCAATGAAAAATTGAGATGCTCCCCTTGTTGTAAAGGTCAACGTCAGTATTATTGTTTACTGCATTATTGTTTATTGTATATTATACTTGATATGTAACTCAGTATTTTGTAACTGTGCCATATATTTCCTGTTGTAAGCCACCCTGAGTCACATTTTTGTTGAGTAGGGCAGGTTATAAATCTAATAAATAAATAAATAAATAAATAAATAAATAAATAAAAATAAACCAGAAGGCCCTTAGAAAGAAAGAAAAGGGGTAAACTCCCAAGGGCTGGAAGTTTCATTGGCCAGATAATCACCCGGATTTCTTGCAAGTATCCACTGTATTTTTAAGCCCATTATTATGCTCCTCCTCTACTTCAATGTAGTCCAAACCATCTTGATGCAGAGCATCAATCGCTTGAGAAAGTTGGGGGGGGGGGGATTGTTTCTCTGAAGCCTTGACTCTGGGGAAAGGGTGGTTGTTCTGGAGGGACTTGGCTTGGCAGCCTCTGGGAAATATGGCCTTTTTTGCCTTGGAGATTGTTTGGCTCATGTCTGGGGGACCCTTTTCTTAAGGGAGTTGGACGTGCCCTTGCTGGTCATCGGCAGCAAACGTGCTCGCCCACTTGGGTGCGCCTTGAACTGCATCGCAGGGCTCTGCAATCGGGCCAGATTTTAAGGCGGGGCAGGAAAAGTTAAGCAGCTTGCATGGTTTATTTAATTAAACAGAACAACAAACAAGGAAGGAATCGCCCAAGAGAAAAAATTGTAATTTAAATTTTACTAGAGAAAACCGATTCTCCAAAGTGCCTTAGAAACGTTGACCACCCTTGGCCTGAGAAAATGCCTGGTGATGACCAAGGGTGATGCCAGACCTGTGGGTTCACTGCAATATCACCCTGGGTGAGGGTCAACCTACTCCCCCAAAAGTTCAGTTCTGCCACCCATCAAAGGCCCAAATCAGCACTCCAGACACACCCTGGGGCAGAGATCGGCCTGGAGAGCTTGGAATAAGAGGGCTCCTGAATATGTACAGAGTGCTTTGGTGGGAATGTGGGTTAGGGTTAATGGAACATTTCAAAATTTCACCACTGGACTCTGGATCTGGGATTCAAATATAAACCAGCCCCCCCCCCCCCCAAGCCCCCATGCCTTTGACTACATAGCCCTGGTTACCTATGGACCTGCTCCAGGGCTAGAGTCACTGTCTTAGGCATTTTGCCCATCACACTTGAAGAGATTCACACACACATACACCAGGATGTGGGTACGAGACAAGACACCCAACAAAGGATGCCCAGCTCCTTTATTTCTAAAGCTCCAACCCTACGTGTGCATATGGTAATCACGAGGGTGAACAAAACTACGAATCATGCTATAGCAAAAAGACATAACAATCAATCTTTTAAGATATAGGTGAAAAGCATAAGATAAACATAAGCATAACCTTGTTGTCATGCACCAGAGCATCTGAGGCTGCTTGACTAACTTGACCTACCCTTTTGCATACCTAGATGTCATCGCAACTTTTACCGGAGCCTAGTTTACACAGAGGTGCTTTCCAGAAGGCTAGGAGATTAGATTGAGAGCTTCAAAGAGAAGCAAAGGAATGTTTTGTGCCATCTTCCGCCAGGGAACCATTAAGAACATAAGAACAGCCTTGCTGGAACAGGCCACAGCCCATCCAGTCCAGCATTCTGTCTCACACAGTGGCTCACCATTTTCTTCAGGGTATTCCCAAGGAGATGCCTTCACCTGCTTAGGATTCCCTGGAAATGATATTGAGAGATATCCTGCCTATCTCTCCAACCCGGAGGTTGTCCTTAAGTATCCACTCTTGAACGACGGCGTCTAAGAGGTGACCTGATTGAAGTTTACAAAATCATGCACGGTGTGGACAAAGTAGATAAGGAAAAACTGTTTTCCCTATCACATAACACTAGAACTAGGGGACACTCCATGAAACGTTTGGGTACTAGTTCTCAAACAAATAAGAGAAAGTACTTTTTCACCCAGAGGATTACTGGTCTATGGAACTCCCTGCCAGAAGAAGTGGTGACAGCTGTCAGTCTTGACAGCTTTAAGAAAGGATTAGACAAGTTCATGGAGGACAAGAGTATCAATGGCTATAATTATGGATACTTAAGGACAACCTGCGGGTTGGAGAGATAGGCAGGATATCTCTCAATATCATTTCCAGGGAATCCTAAGCAGGTGAAGGCATCTGCTTGGAAATACCCTGAAGGAAATGGTGAGCCACTGTGTGAGACAGAATGCTGGACTGGATGGGCTGTGGCCTGTTCCAGCAAGGCTGTTCTTATGTTCTTATGTTCTTATCTCCAAGGCAAAAAAAGGCTGTCAACTGGATCCCCCTTATCCACATGCTTGTTGACACTCTCAAAAAATTCCAACAGATTAGTGAGGCATGATTTGCCCTTGCAAAAGCCATGTTGGCTCTCCTTTAGCAGTGCCTTCTCTTCTATGTGCCTATTAATTCTATCTTTTAGGATGGTTTCCATCACTTTACCTGGGACACATGTCAAACTGACAGGTCGGTAATTTCCTGGATCACCCCTGGATCCTTTTTTGAAAATTGGTGTCACATTCGCTACCTTCCAGTCATCAGGCACAAAGCCTGATTTGAGGGAAAGATTATATATTTTGGCTAGGAGATCAGCAATTTCATCTTTAAGTTCCCTGAGAACTCGTGGATGGATGCCATCTGGTCCTGGTGATTTGTTAGTGTTTAGCTTAACAAGACATGCAAGGACCTCCTCCCTGGTTATTTCTATCTGGCTTAATTCTTCGGTTTCCCTCCCTACGAAGATAGGCTCTGTTTTGGGCATGTGGCCTCTGTCTTCTTCAGTGAATACTGAAGCAAAGAATTCATTGAGTCTCTCTGCAATCTCTGTTTCCTCTTTAATAACCCCTTGCCTTCCATTGTCATCTAATGGTCCAAGAGAGAGATGGTTTGGCTGATGTCTGGGGGACCCTTTTCTTA
Source organism: Bradypodion ventrale (assembly GCA_035047345.1). Classification (NCBI taxonomy): domain Eukaryota; kingdom Metazoa; phylum Chordata; class Lepidosauria; order Squamata; family Chamaeleonidae; genus Bradypodion; species Bradypodion ventrale. Next base: position 374,877,284 of record JAWDJE010000002.1, read on the forward strand.
AGGGAGTTGGACGTGCCCTTGCTGGTCATCAGCAGCAGACGCGCTTGCCCACTTGGGTGCGCCTTGAACTGCATTGCAAGGCTCTGCAATCGGGCCAGATTTTAAGGCAGGGCAGGAAAAGTTGTCAGTTGTTTTTATGCAGTAGTATGATTTTGGCTTGTATGGTTTTAGCTCGTTAGTTTTTATTGTTTTTATCTTTCTTAAGGGGTTGGAGAAGTTTTGTGCTGGTTTTTTTTAAAGATGTTTTTATGATTGTGTGTATTTCTTTGTAAATGTTGTTAGCCGCTCTGGGTGGCGTTCATGCCATGAGAGCGGGATATAAATGAATTATTATTATTATTATTATTATTATTATTATTATTATTATTATTATTATTATTATTATTATTATTATTATTAATAATAATAATAATAATAATAATTATTATTATTATTATTATTATTATTATTATTATTATTAATACACTCTCCCCTAAAAATAGACTTCATGCTATCCCATAATATACCGTCTGCTACATCATTTGTATCATTCAGTATCCAGTATTGTTCCCAATTTTTAACTACCTCCGCTTTATTTTTTCAATCCTTAAACAATCTTGGGTCATACCTCCAACCACTTTTTTTTTTGCTTCCCGCCTCCTAAATTTACATCCAATATTATTTTAGCATGGTCTGATTTCTTAAGTATGTCAACCTCTAGGAAGGGCTGTTCCTTGGTCTAGGAAAAGAATAAATCACGAACATATGGTATGTATGGAGGAGAAGATAATGAGCAAAGAAATTAATGATGTTATAGATAAGTGGAAGGTAGACAAATCACCCGGGGAGGATGGTTTATCAGTTGAATTTTTAAGGACTTTAATGAAATGTTGATTCCCAAGATTATGAGACTCTTTAATCACATTATGGAAGAGGGTGGGTTGCCAAATTCATGGTATAAAACAATTATAATTCTCATACTGAAGCCAGGGGAAAATATAGAAAGAATTGATTCATACAGGCCAATTTCTTTAATGAACCAGGATGCCAAATTATTTACGGCAATTTTGACAAACAGACTAAATAAATTTATGGGGAACTATATTAACAAGTATCAGGCAGGTTTCATGAGCGACAGAAGAGTCGTAGATATAATGAATTTAGCAGAGCAAAAGAAAAGAAAAGATGGGTGTATTGTTGCTTGATATTTTAAGGCATTTGACTCCCTACAATGGTTGGCAATAAGAGAAGTAGTGGAGAGCTATGGGTTTGGAACAAGATTTAAAGGAGTTATCAAACATTTATATCAGCAGAGCCTGGTTAGGGTTAAAGTTAATGATATATTCACATCGGACATCAGGTTGGAGGCAGGAACGAGACAGGGAGACCCATTGTCATCGATGGTGTTTATCATGACAATGGAGTTATTAGCAAATGTGGAACCAGAGGATAGGGAGTTAGAAGGAATAAGTGGGAACAAAATCAATTTATACGCCGACGACACCTAGTAATAATAAAGAATCCTTATAAATCGATGGCAAGGATACAAACTCGTTTATTAGACTTTCAGGAAGTAACGGGATTAAAAATAAATTGGGAAAAATTGGAGGCAATTCTTTTTAATGTGGAAAATGAGGAACTAAATAGGATAAGAGTGTAAGATATTTAGGGATAAACATTTCAAATAAATATGATCAATTAAATCTATGGTGAGACCCCATCTGGAATACTGTGTACAGTTCTGTTCACCATACTTCCAGAAGGATATTATGGAGCTGGAAAAAGTGCAGAGGACAACCAGAATGATTAGGGGACTGGAACACCTTCCTTACCATCTGAGACTGCAATGGTTGGGCCTCTTCACTATTGAACGATGGCGTCTAAGAGGTGACTTGATTGAAGTTTATAAAATCATGCACGGTGTAGACAAAGTAGATAAGGAAAAACTGTTTTCCCTATCGCACAACACTAGAACTAGGAGGCACTCGATGAAACTTTTGGGTACTAGTTCTCAAACAAATAAGAGAAAGTACTTTTTCACCCAGAGGATCACTGGTCTATGGAACCCTGCCAGAAGAAGTGGTGACAGATATCAATGGCTATAATTATGGATACAGTAATACCTCATTCAACGTCCGCTTCATAGAATGTTGGATCCATACAACGTTGCCCAATTTCTGGAAAAAAGATGCCTCATACACCCTCGCCGGATGTTGTATGAGGCATTAGGGTTTTTACGCTTCCCTTGGTTGTGAGCGGAGAGGCGGGGGCTAGAGGCTGGCCCCAGCTGTAAGGCGGCCGGCGTGGCCCATAAGAAGACTTGCCACGCCGGAATCTCGCCCTCACCTCCCCGCTCTAACCTGGGGAAGCGACTCTTGGTTGTGAGCAGACTGCCTCCAGCTGTAAGGCAGCCGGCATGAGCGTAGGGGAACCCCCCCAAAATATCCAACGCTGACCACCGACTCACCCTTGGTCTGCTGCTTGTTGTTGCCTCCCCATGGCTGCTACCAACGGAGCCAAGCGGCCCCGACCTCCCTCGCCCGGTGGCAAACAGGACAGGAGGAACTGGCAGGGAGGCTTTTGCAGACATTTCCGTGGTCATGTGGCAGCCATGACTAGACACTGGAGCGCACGGAACGCTGTTACCTTCCCACCGAAGTGGTCCCCGCTCTCACCAAAGGAAGAGAGAGAGAGAGAAAGCAAGCGCTGCTTAGCAGGCCAGCCCGCCACGGCCTTTCCTTGCAGCTCTTCGCAGGGACCGCTCCTCAAGCGGGGCGGTGCTGCTATCATCATGGCCGAAGAGGAGGAGACTGGTCGGGTCTCCCGCCATGTTCTCCAACTTCCTTCCACCCCGGAACTTGCTTCAATTCCTCCTCCCCACCCGTTACTCCTGTCCTGTTTGCCACCGGGCAAACAGGACAGGCAGGATATCTCTCAATGCCATTTCAAGGGAATCCTAAGCAGGTGAAGGCATCTGCTTGGGAATACATAAGAACATAAGAACATAAGAACATAAGAACAGCCTTGCTGGAACAGGCCTTAGCCCATCCAGTCCAGCATTCTGTCTCACACAGTGGCTCACCATTTCCTTCAGGGTATTCCCAAGCAGATGCCTTCACCTGCTTAGGATTCCCTGGAAATGGCATTGAGAGATATCCTGCCTATCTCTCCAACCCGGAGGTTGTCCTTAGGTAGCCATAATTATAGCCATTGATACCCTTGTCCTCCATGAACTTGTCTAATCCTTTCTTAAAGCTGTCAAGACTGACAGCTGTCACCACTTCTTCTGGCAGGGAGTTCCATAGACCAGGGATCCTCTGGGTGAAAAAGTACTTTCTCTTATTTGTTTGAGAACTAGCACCCAAAAGTTTCATGGAGTGTCCCCTAGTTCTAGTGTTGTGCGATAGGGAAAACAGTTTTTCCTTATCTACTTTGTCCACACCGTGCATGATTTTATAAACTTCAATCAGGTCACCTCTTAGACGCCGTCGTTCAAGAGTGAAAAGGCCCAACCGTTGCAGCCTCAGATGGTAAGGAAGGTGTTCCAGTCCCCTAATCATTCTGGTTGCCCTCCTCTGTACTTTCTCCAACTCCATAATATCCTTCTGGAGGTATGGCGACCAGAACTGTACACAATATTCCAGATGGGGCCTCACCATAGATTTATAAAGAGGCAAAATGACACTTGCTGACTTATTTTCTATACCCTTCCTAATGATCCCTAACATTGAGTTTGCTTTTTTCACTGCTGAGGCACACTGGGTTGACACCTTCATTGAGCTGTCCACCAGGACACCAAGGTCCCTTTCCTGGTTTGTCGCAGAGAGTTCAGACCCCATCAGTTTATAAATGTAATTGGGGTTTTTTGCCCCAACATGCATCACTCTGCACTTACTGATGTTGAAGCTCATTTGCCACTGTTTTGCCCACTCCCCCAGTGTCAAGAGATCCCTCTGGAGCTCTTCACAATCTCTCACAGTTTTCACTACCCTGTATAATTTAGTGTCGTCAGCAAATTTGGCTACCTTGCTTTTTACTCCTACCTCTAGATCATTTATGAAGAGGTTGAAAAGCAGGGGTCCCAGTACTGAACCTTGGGGGACCCCACTCTTTACTTCCCTCCACTTGGAGAAGTGTCCATTTAGTGCTACCCTCTGTTTCCTGTCCCTTAGCCAGTTGCTGATCCAGGACAAGACCTGTCCCTTTATTCCATGACTGGTAAGTTTATTCAAGAGCCTTTGGTGTGGGACCTTGTCAAAAGCCTTCTGAAAGTCCAGATAAACAATGTCAACTGGATCCCCCTTATCCACATGCTTGTTGACACTCTCAAAAAATTCCAACAGATTAGTGAGGCATGATTTGCCCTTGCAAAAGCCATGTTGGCTCTCCTTTAGCAGCGCCTTCTCTTCTATGTGCCTATTAATTCTATCTTTTAGGATGGTTTCCATCACTTTACCTGGGACACATGTCAAACTGACAGGCCGGTAATTTCCTGGATCACCCCTGGATCCTTTTTTGAAAATTGGTGTTACATTCGCTACCTTCCAGTCATCAGGCACAAAGCCTGATTTGAGGGAAAGATTATATATTTTGGCTAGGATATCAGCAATTTCATCTTTAAGTTCCCTGAGAACTCGTGGATGGATGCCATCTGGTCCTGGGGATTTGTTAGTGTTTAGCTTAACAAGACATGCAAGGACCTCCTCCCTGGTTATTTCTATCTGGCTTAATTCTTCGGTTTCCCTCCCTACGAAGATAGGCTCTGTTTTGGGCATGTGGTCTCTGTCTTCTTCAGTGAATACTGAAGCAAAGAATTCATTGAGTCTCTCTGCAATCTCTGTTTCCTCTTTAATAACCCCTTGCCTTCCATTGTCATCTAATGGTCCAATGGCCTTCCTAGTTGGGTTCTTACTTCTAATGTACTTAAAGAAGTCTTTGTTATTTCTCTGAGTATTTTTAGCTATACGCTCCTCAAAGTCTTGCTTTGCTTTCCTGATTGTTGCCTTGCATTTGTTCTGCCAGAATTTATGTTTCTGCCTGCTGTCCTCTGAAGCAAATGGTTGAGCCACTGTGTGAGACAAAATGCTGGACTGGATGGGCTATGGCCTGTTCCAGCAAGGCTGTTCTTATGTTAATTTTAAAAATTTAATTACGACAAATTGGAAAGTGAACTCAAAGAAAAAATACAGTGGTATAATAAGCTAAAATTGACCTGGTTTGGTAGAATTGCTCTCTGCAAAATGAAGTTATTACCTAAAATTAATTTCCTGTTTAAGAATCTACCAATCCAAATTAAAGAAAAGTATATTAAAATCCTTCAAATTTGTTAAATAATTTTTGTAATGGGGGAAAAAACAGAGTATTGAAAATCTTTTCGTACTTATCTCAAAAGGAGGGAGGATTAGGGACACCAAACCTTACAGATTACTATATCAGTTAAGAAATATTTGTAAATTATTAATGAGGGAGGAGGTGATTTTGGGGGAAATCAAAATGAAGGATTTGGTAAAGGTAAAGGTTTCCCTTGCTCGAAAGCCAGTCGTATCCGACTCTAGGGTGCAGTGCTCATCTCTGTTTCAAAGCCGAAGAGCCAGCACTGTCTGCTGCTGCAGACATTTCCATGGTCATGTGGCAGGCATAACTAGACACCAGAGCACACGGAACACTGTTACCTTCCCACCAAAGTGGTCCCTATTTATCTACTTGCAATTTCTTGCTTTCGAACTGCTAGGTTGGCAAGAGCTGGGACAAAGACGGGAGCTCATTTCTGTCTTGCAGTACTCGAAAATCGAACTGCTGACTTTCCGCCTCCCAGTCAGCGTCTTAGCCACTTGAGCCACTGCAGTCCCACTGCAGAAGGATTTGGAAGAGGTTGGAAAACGGCCTTTTTAGACAAAAATAAAGTTAAGATTAGCTCAGAAATTAAATTGTTAAAAGGAATGATGGAAGTGTGGTTGACTTTAAAGAAAAAACTGCCTCCTAACATATCACCGATAATAGAGCTGCAGGATATGAGGGATTTTCCAATAATGATGGATAAAAGGACAGAAGAGGTAATCAGCAGAAACGATGTGTGTCTGTTGAAAAATGGATAAAGATCTGCAACGATGTAACAAAGAAAAGGGATATTTTTGAACAATTGAAGTTAAACTGGCTTCTAGTGGCATCAGTAAACAATTGGAATAAAAGGTATATAGTGTCATGGATATTCACAAGAGTGTGGTCCTTTTTTAGAAGGGGGTCATTTCATATCTCATGAAGCCTCACATGAGGGCTTCTAACAGCATTAATGTCACCTAGTTCCTATGAACAGACCTCCCCATAAAGGTCTGGCAGTGTAGACTTTCCATCTGAAATAAGTGGGTTTCCTATAAAGACCCATGGATACCAGCTCAGTTAAGGGCTTTGCTCTGTTTTAAGGCATGTCCAGCCTTGCCTAAGCAAAGGCAGGCTGAATAACCCTGAAGGAGGGGGGCCTGGGAAATCAGTCTGGGCCCTGTAAGCCTGCAAAGCCACAGGAATGTTGCGTGAATTTGCAGAGTTTGCCAAATGTATATGTTCACTTACATGTTGGGCAGAACCCATGTTCCGCCTCTTATCAACATTTCCAGTAGGGAACATGTTTGTCTGTTGTGGAAAACACTCTGTACATGCTAGCTGTTCTCACACAGTCAGCAAAATCACTTTCCCATAGAGGGAGGGGGTATTATTGGAGGTGCTGGGTTAACTGTCAATCACACAATTGACTCACATTTGTTTACCATGGTTATCCAAGGGAACCTGTAAGAAGTTACCTCTGAGGAGAAGAGAGGAGAGACATCGAAGGAGAAAGGAGAGGAATCAGAGAAGGAGGGGAGCGAACATCTTTGAGGGTGAAACTTTGTAACTCTGGCCCTCAAGATGCCTAGCTAGAAGGGGACCTATGGGGGGGGGGGATTCAGAAGCCCCATTCTCTTATTACTTAGAATGATTATAGAATGATTACCTTTTTATTTTATTAGAAATGTGTTTTAAGTGTAAAGGCAAAGGGTTCCCTTGCTCGAAAGCGAGTCCTATCCGACTATGGAGCAGTGCTCATCTCTGTTTCTAAGCCGAAGAGCCAGCGCTGTCTGCTTCTGCAGACGTTTCCGTGGTCATGTGGCAGGCATGACTAGGAACTGGAGCACACGGAATGCTGTTACCTTCCCACCAAAGTGGTCCCTATTTATCTACTTGCAATTTATTGCTTTCAAACTGCTAGGTTGGTAGGAGCTGGGACGAAGACGGGAGCTCAATTCCGACCTGCAGTACTCGGGAATCGAACTGCTGACCTTCCGCTTCCCAGTCAGCTGCATAGCCACTTGAGAAGAAGTAGGTTAAAGAACAATTATTTGAAAAGGCATCTTCACTGTCTGCCTTTCTGTGCTGCTTATCAGGGAGTCAGGAGCACATAGCAGATAAGGAGAAGACTTTGGCTGGACTCTTGGTGTGGGGGAACCAGGAGCCATAGCCACTTAAAGAGGACATTGGCCAACACGGCAGATGCTTCTGAGATTCCTCTTTCTACTTACTCCCATCGTGGATTCCTACCGAGACCTATCAAGGAGTCCTGAAATGCCTCCTCTTGCCTCATTTCAAGGAATAGCTAAACCCATCACGCTTTCTTAAGAGGTCAGTGAAAAAATAACTTGAAAAGATCGAGGCTGTGGTCTAGCCAAATTGAAAAAGGGATGGATCTTGGGTCTAGATTTGCTGCCAAAACAAATTCCCAGTCAAGAATCGCTGGGAGGTCATAGTGGAAAGATTGACCGCAATGAACTTTGCGGCCAAGCAACGGTGGCGCTGTCAGACGGGCGCTAGCTGTGTGAATCCTGTAGCTTGGAGTCGCCACACTTCAGGCATAGATTAATGGTGAAGGAGGAAATAGTTGACACAAGTGGATTCCTGAGGATAACGTGCTTCGAAGCTGCGGGAAAGCAGATTATACGCCAGACCGCGGCGCACCTGGTGGAGCGAAAGGAACAGGACGAGGCTCACAAAGCTATATTCCAGAAGGCACTGCATGAGGAATATGAATTTGACATCTGTGCCACATTAGAAACAAAAAATGGCCAAACTCATATAAATGCGACTGCATTGGAGGTGAGGCCGGTCAATCGGCCACCGGAAACACGCCAGGAGTACAGAGAGGCCAGAACAGAGCCACCCGTTTGCCCTCCGTAAAGTCAAGGCTGCACCATGGTGATTATTTGGGACCTTGGAGCTTGCAGTTGTGCCAGGCATATTGGGGTATGTGCTGTAACGATCACCCATGGTTGTGAGTAGCTGAACCAAATTGCTAAGTTCAGAGGTTTGCTTGATAAGCACTTATATCAATAATGTTTTGCATTGCTTTGCATTATTCTTCTACATGCCTAGGATGTATTCAAAAATCCCTGGAAGCTTGTCTGTTTCAAAAGTAACAGTCTCTGCCTGCCACAGAATAAGACTGAGCTGTGGTTAGTGAAACCAAAGATAAGGGCATTCTCAGAATTCCTTCACGAAGAGAGAATGCACATCTGCACTCATGTTTGGATAAAAAATTGGAGTCCCGCTTTGAGAAATATGATCCAGTGTATTTAGCATGGGATTGTTATCTTATACTAAGTTGTCAACGACCATCCTTCCTTGGAGTAACTATCTATATATATAGATAGTAACAACAGTTCGGATATACAGTCATGTCTTGGGTGTAGATTTATCTTGAAAATAGAAATGTAAAGGGAACATTCTATGATTTTTGTATGCAATTATCCTCTTTACGTATTACCATGACGGTTGCCAAGGTTTGATTTTTAGATTATTATTTTTCGAGCACATGGGTAAAGCCCATGGGCTTGTCATGACATGGAGCCATCACAGGCATGAGAGCAGAGCCAAAAGAAAACGCACCTCATCTGAAGTTTATAATTTTGTCACATATTCACAAGCTTCTTTCTCTTGTTGTCATAAGAAAATACAGTAGTAGGGTAATGCTGTTACTTATGTCATTTTGATCAGGGATTAAAATACAAGGGCTTTCTGATGCTATCCAAGGCCATGGAAAGGTTCTTATGGCAAAAGCAAAAGGTTTTCTGTGATTTTCAGTAAAAGACTTAAGGCTGGACAGAAAATACCAAAGGACTTAGGTGAGCCCCAAATGAAATAATTAAATTAAGTTAAACAAATGAAACACAAAAAACAATGCAAGGCCTTGCCTAATAGCACCAAAACAAGGGTGCCACTTGTCTTAAAGGAGACATTAGCCAACGCGGCAGATGCTTCTGAGATTCCTCTTTCTACTTTCTCCCATCGAGTCCTCACATGCCTCCTCTTGCCTCATGTCAAGGAATAGCTAAACCCATCACGCTTCCTTAAGAGGTCAGTGAGAAAATAACTTGAAAAGATCAAGGTTGTGGGCAAACCAAACTGAAAAGGGGATGGATCTTGGGGCTAGATTTGCTGCCAAAACAAATTCCCAGTCAAGAATCTCTGGGAGGTCATAGTGGAAAGATTGACTGAAGAAGATGAGCTGGAGTTCAGCAGCATCTCTACCGTCATCACCTATCTTAACAAGAAGGATCCCTATATCCTGCATGTCCCAATGAACTTTGCGGCCGGGCAGCCGGTGGCGCTGCCAGAGGGGGGCCAACTGTGTGAATCCTGCAGCTTGGAGTCGCCACACTTCAGTCATAGATTAATGGTGAAGGAGGAAATAGTTGACACAAGTGGATTCCTGTGGATCACATGCTTCAAAGCTGCGGCAGAGCACTTCATGCGCCAGACCGCGGCGCAGCTGGTGGAGCTAAAGGAACAGGACGAGGCTCACAAAGCTATATTCCAGAAGGCTCTGCATGTGGAATATGAATTCGAATTCTGTGCCACGTTAGAAACAATAAATGGCCAAATTCATATAAATGCGACTGCCATGGAGGTCAGGCCGGTCAATCGGCCACCGGACGCACGCCAGGAGTACAGAGAGGCCAGAGCAGAACCACCCGTTTGCCCTCCGTAAAGTCAAGGCTGCCCCTTCTTCTGTACCAGGGTGATTATTTGGGTAATTGGCGCCCGCAGTTGTGCCAGGCATATTGCGGTATGTGTTGTGAGCAGCTGAACCAAACTGCTAAGTTCAGAGGTTTGCTTGATAAGCACTTATATCAATAATGTTTTGCATTGCTTTGCATTATTTTTCTACATGCCTAGGATGTATTAAAAAATCCCTGGAAATTTGCTGTTTCAAAAGTAACAGTCTCTGCCTGCCACAGTAAATGGAACATTCTATGATTCTAGAATGCAATTGTCCTCTTTATGTGTTTCCATGACAGTTGCCAAGATTTGAATTTTTGATTATTATTTTTCAAGAACATGGGTAAAGCCCATGTGCTGGTCATGACATGGAGCCATCACAGGCATGAGAGCAGAGTCAAAAGGAAAACGCACCTCATCTGAAGTTTATAATTTTGTCACATGTTCACAAGCTTCTTCAAAGCTTCCATAGATGCTATTAGCTTCCTGCTGTTAAATGCAATTAAACACTTGAAATACAACTGGGTGATAATCAAAAAGCATGAACTGGCCTTTAGATAGAGTAAATAACTCAAAAAGTGACACTAATAATTATTGCATTGCTCTGAAAATTGAATTATTTTTTGCTCTTGTTGCCATAATAAAATACAGTAGTAGGATAATGCTGTTACTTATGTCATTTTGATCAGGGATTAAAATACAAGGGCTATCTGATGCTATCCAAGGCCATGGAAAGGTTCTTATAGCAAAAGCAAAAGGTTTTCTGTGATTCTCAGTCAGAGACTTAAGGCTGGACAGAAAATACCGAAGGACTTAGGTGAGCCCCAAATTAAATAATTAAATTAAGGTAAAGAAATAAATCACAAAAACAATGCAAGGCATTGCATAATAGCACCAAAACAAGCGTGCCACATGTCTTAAAGAAGACGTTGGCCAACTCGGCAGATGCATCTGAGATTCCTCTTTCTACTTCCTCCCATCGTGGATTCCTACCGAGACCTATCAAGGTGTTCTGAAATGCCTCCTCTTGCCTCATGTCAAGGAATAACTAAACCCATCACGCTTCCTTAAGAGGTCAGTGAGAAAATACCTTGAAAAGATCGAGGCTGTGGGCTAACAAAACTGAAAAGGGGATGGATCTTGGGTCTAGATTTGCTGCCAAAACAAATTCCCAGTCAAGAATCTCTGGGAGGTCATTGTGGAAAGATTGACACAAGAAGCTTGGAGTCGCCACACTTCAGGGATAGATTAATGGTGAAGTAGGAAATAGTTGACACAAGTCGATTCCTGTGGATCACGAGCTTCGAAGCAGCGGCAAAGCAGATCATACGCCAGACCGCGGCGCACCAGGTCGAGCAAAAGGAACAGGAAGAGGCTCACAAAGCTATATTCCAGTAGGCACTGCATGAGGAATATGAATTCGATATCTGTACCACATTAGAAACAATAAATGGCCAAACTCATATAAATGCGACTGCATTGGAGGTGAGGCCGGTCAATCGGCCACCGGACACACGCCAGGAGTACAGAGAGGCCAGAGCAGAGCCACCCGTTTGCCCTCCGTAAAGTCAAGGCTGCCCCTTCTTCTACACCATGGTGATTATTTAGGTCCTTGGAACCTGCAGTTGTGCCTTATATCAATAATGTTTTGCATTGCTTTGCATTATTCTTCTACATGCCTAGGATGTATTAAAAAATCCCAGGAAGCTTGTCTGTTTCAAAAGTAACAGTCGCTGCCTGCCAGAGAATAAGACTGAGCTGTGGTCAGTGAAACCAAAGATAAGGGAATTCTTAGAATTCCTTCACGAAGAGAGAATGCACATCTGCACTCATGTTTGGATAAAAAATTGGAGTCCCGCTTTGAGAAATATGATCCAGTGTATTAGCATGGGATTGTTATCTTATACTAAGTTGTCAAGGACCATCCTTCCTTGGAGTAACTATCTATATATATAGAGAGAGTAACAACAGTTCGGATATACAGTCATGTCTTGGGTGTAGATTTTTCATGAAAATAGAGGTCAGTGAGAAAATAACTTGAAAAGATCAAGGCTGTGGTCTAGCGAAACTGAAAAGGGGATGGATCTTGGGTCTAGATTTGCTGCCAAAACAAATTCCCAGTCAAGAATCTCTGGGAGGTCATAGTGGAAAGATTGACTAAAGAAGATGAGCTGGAGTTCAGCAGCATCTATACCGTCATCACCTATCTTAACAAAGAAGGATCCCTATATCCTGCATGTCCCAATGAACTTTGCGGCCGGGCACCGGTGACGCTGCCAGACGGGCACTACCTGTGTGAATCCTGTAGCTTGGAGTCGCCACACTTCAGGCATAGATTAATGGTGAAGTAGGAAATAGTTGACACAAGTGGATTCCTGTGGATCACGAGCTTCGAAGCTGCGGTAAAGCAGATCATACGCCAGACCGCGGCGCACCAGGATGAGCGAAAGGAACAGGACGAGGCTCACAAAGCTATATTCCAGTAGGCACTGCATGAGGAATACGAATTCGATATCTGTACCACATTAGAAACAATAAATGTCCAAACTCATATAAATGCGACTGCATTGGAGGTGAGGCCGGTCAATCGGCCACCGGACACACGCCAGGAGTACAGAGAGGCCAGAGCAGAGCCACCCGTTTGCCCTCCGTAAAGTCAAGGCTGCCCCTTCTTCTACACCATGGTGATTATTTGGGTCCTTGGAACCTGCAGTTGTGCCAGGCATATTGGGGTATGTGCTGTAACGATCACCCATGGTTGTGAGTAGCTGAACCAAATTGCTAAATTCAGAGGTTTGCTTGATAAGCACTTATATCAATAATGTTTTGCATTGCTTTGCATTATTCTTCTACATGCCTAGGATGTATTTAAAAATCCCTGGAAGCTTGTCTATTTCAAAAGTAACAGTCTCTGCCTGCCACAGAATAAGACTGAGCTGTGGTCAGTGAAACCAAAGATAAGGGAATTCTCAGAATTCCTTCACGAAGAGAGAATGCACATCTGCACTCATGTTTGGATAAAAAATTGGAGTCCCGCTATGAGAAATATGATCCAGTGTATTAGCATGGGATTGTTTTCTTATACTAAGTTGTTAAGGACCATCCTTCCTTGGAGTAACTATCTATATATATAGATAGTAACAACAGTTCGGATATACAGTCATGTCTTGGGTGTAGATTTTTTTTGAAAATAGAGGTCACTGAGAAAATAACTTGAAAAGATCAAGGCTGTGGTCTAGCCAAACTGAAAAGGGGATGGATCTTGGGTCTAGATTTGCTGCCAAAACAAATTCCCAGTCAAGAAACTCTGGGAGGTCATAGTGGAAAGATTGACCGAAGAAGATGAGCTGGAGTTCAGCAGCATCTGTACTGTCATCAGCTATCTTAACAAAGAAGGATCCCTATATCCTGCATGTCCCAATGAACTTGGCGGCCGGGCACCGGTTACGCTGCCAGATGGGCACTACCTGTGTGAATCCTGTAGCTTGGAGTCGCCACACTTCAGGCATAGATTAATGGTGAAGGAGGAAATAGTTGACACAAGTGGATTCCTGTGGATCACATGCTACGAAGCTGCGGCAGAGCAGATCATGCGCCTGACCGCCGCGCAGCTGGTGTAGCTAAAGGAAGAGGACGCGCTTACAAAGCTATATTCCAGAAGGCTCTGCATGAGGAATATGAATTCGACATCTGTGCCACTTTAGAAACAATAAATGGCCAAACTCACATAAATGCGACTGCCATAGAGGTCAGGCCGGTCAATGGGCCACCGCACGAAAGCCAGGAGTACAGAGAGGCGAGAGCTGAGCCATCCGTTTGCCCTCCGTAAAGTCAAGGCTGCCCCTTCTTCTCCACCAGGGTGATTATTTGCTTCCTTGGCGCCCGCAGTTGTGCCAGGCATATTGCGGTATGTGTTGTGAGCAGCCGAACCAAATTGCTAAGTTCACAGGTTTGCTTGATAAGCACTTATATCAATAATGTTTTGCATTGCTTTGCATTATTCTTCTACATGCCTAGGATGTATTCAAAAATCCCTGGAAGCTTGTCTGTTTCAAAAGTAACAGTCTCTGCCTGCCACAGTATAAGACTCAGCTGTGGTCAGTGAAACCAAAGATAAGGGCATTCTCAGAATTCCTTCACGAAGAGAGAATGCACATCTGCACTCATGTTTGGATAAAAAATTGGAGTCCCGCTTTGAGAAATATGATCCAGTGTATTAGCATGGGATTGTTATCTTATACTAAGTTGTCAAGGACCATCCTTCCTTGGAGTTACTATCTATATATAGAGATAGTAACAACAGTTCGGATATACAGTCATGTCTTGGGTGTAGATTTATCTTGAAAATAGAAATGTAAAGGGAACATTCTATGATTCTTGTATGCAATTATCCTCTTTATGTTTTTCCATGACAGTTGCCAAGATTTGATTTTTCGATTATTATATTTTTAAGCCCATGGGTAAAGCCCATGGGCTGGTCATGACATGGAGCCATCACAGGAATGAGAACAGAGTCAAAAGAAAACGCACCTCCTCTGAAGTTTATAATTTTGTCACATATTCACAAGCTTCTTCAAAGCTTCCATACATGCTAGTAGCTTCCTGCTGTTAAATGCAATTAAACACAATTTGAAATACGACTAGGTGATCATCAAAAAGCATGAATTGGCCTTTAGATAGAGTAAATAGCACAAAATGTGACACTAATAATTACTACACTGCTCTGAAAATTGAATTATTTTTTGCTCTTGTGCCATAAGAAAATACAGTAGTAGGGTAATGCTGTTACTTATGTCATTTTGATCAGGGATTAAAATACAAGGGCTATCTGATGCTATCCAAGGCCATGGAAAGGTTCTTATGGCAAAAGCAAAAGGTTTTCTGTGATTCTCAGTCAGAGACTTAAGGCTGGACAGAAAATACCGAAGGACTTAGGTCAGCCCCAAATTAAATAATTAAATTAAGTTCAACAAATAAAGCGCAAAAACAATGCAAGGCCTTGCATAATAGCACCAAAACAAGGATGCCACTTGTCTTAAAGGGACATTGGCCAACACGGCAGATGCTTCTGAGATTCCTCTTTCTACTTCCTCCCATCGTGGATTCCTACCGAGACCTATCAAGGAGTCCTGAAATGCCTCCTCTTGCCTCATTTCAAGGAATAGCTAAACCCATCACGCTTTCTTAAGAAGTCAGTGAGAATATAACTTGAAAAGATCGAGGCTGTGGTCTAGCCAAACTGAAAGGGGATGGATCTTGGGTCTAGATTTGCTGCCAAACAGATTCCCAGTCAAGAATCTCTGGGAGGTCATAGTGGAAAGATTGACCGAAGAAGATGAGCTGGAGTTCAGCAGCATCTATACCGTCATCACCTATCTTAACAAAGAAGGATCCCTATATACTGCATGTCCCAATGAACTTTGCGGCCGGGCACCGGTGACGCTACCAGATGGGCGCTACCTGTGTGAATCCAGTAGCTTGGAGTCGCCACACTTCAGGCATAGATTAATGGTGAAGGAGGAAATAGTTGACACAAGTGGATTCCTGTGGATCACATGCTACGAAGCTGTGGCAGAGCAGATCATGCGCCATACTGCGGCGCAGCTGGTGCAGCTAAAGGAACAGGACGAGGCTTACAAAGCGATATTCCAGAAGGATCTGCATGAGGAATATGAATTCGACATCTGTGCCACATTAGAAACAATAAATGGCCAAACTCATATAAATGCGACTGCCATGGAGTTGATGCCTGTCAATCGACCTCCGGACGCACGCCAGGAGTACAGAGAGGCCAGAGCAGAGCCACCCGTTTGCCCTCCGTAAAGTCAAGGCTGCCCCTTCGTCTGCACCAGGCTGATTATTTGGGACCTTGGCACCTGCAGTTGTGCCAGGCATATTGCAGTATGTGTTGTGAGCAGCTGAACCAAATTGCTAAGTTCACAGGTTTGCTTGATAAGCACTTATATCAATAATGTTTTGCATTGCTTTGCATTACTCTTCTACATGCCTAGGATGTATTCAAAAATCCCTGGAAGCTTGTCTGTTTCAAAAGTAACAGTCTCTGCCTGCCACAGAATAAGACTGAGCTGTGGTCAGTGAAACCAAAGATAAGGGAATTCTCAGAATTCCTTCACGAAGAGAGAATGCACATCTGCACTCATGTTTGGATAAAAAATTGGAGTCCCGCTTTGAGAAATATGATCCAGTGTATTAGCATGGGATTGTTATCTTATACTTAGTTCTCAAGGACCATCCTTCCTTGGAGTAACTATCTATATATATATAGATAGTAACAACAATTCGGATATACAGTCATGTCTTGGGTGTAGATTTTTCTTGAAAATAGAAATGTAAAGGGAACATTCTATAATTCAAGTATGCAATTATCCTCTTTATGTGTTACCATGACAATTGCCAAGATTTAATTGTTTGATTATTATTTTTCGAGCACATGGGTAAAGCCCATGGGCTTGTCATGACATGGAGCCATCACAGGCATTAGAGCAGAGCCAAAGGAAAACGCACCTCATCTGAAGTTTATAATTTTGTCACATGTTCACAAGCTTCTTCAAAGCTTCCATAGATGCTATTAGCTTCCTGCGGTTAAATGCAATTAAACACTTGAAATACAACTGGGTGATAATCAAAAAGCATGAATTGGCCTTTAGATAGAGTAAATAACTCAAAAAGTGACACTAATAATTATTGCACTGCTCTGAAAATTGAATTATTTTTTTGCTCTTGTTGCCATAATAAAATACAGTAGTAGGATAATGCTGTTACTTATGTCATTTTGATCAGGGATTAAAATACAAGGGCTATCTGATGCTATCCAAGGCCATGGAAAGGTTCTTATAGCAAAAGCAAAAGGTTTTCTGTGATTCTCAGTCAGAGACTTAAGGCTGGACAGAAAATACCGAAGGACTTAGGTGAGCCCCAAATTAAATAATTAAATTAAGGTAAAGAAATAAATCACAAAAACAATGCAAGGCATTGCATAATAGCACCAAAACAAGCGTGCCACTTGTCTTAAAGAAGACGTTGGCCAACGCGGCAGATGCTTCTGAGATTCCTCTTTCTACTTCCTCCCATCGTGGATTCCTACCGAGACCTATAAAGGTGTTCTGAAATGCCTCCTCTTGCCTCATGTCAAGGAATAACTAAACCCATCACGCTTCCTTAAGAGGTCAGTGAGAAAATAACTTGAAAAGATCGAGGCTGTGGGCTAACAAAACTGAAAAGGGGATGGATCATGGGTCTAGATTTGCTGCCAAACAAATTCCCAGTCAAGAATCTCTGGGAGGTCATGTGGAAAGATTGACACAAGCAGATGAGCTGGAGTTCAGCAGCATCTCTACCGTCATCACCTATCTTAACAAAGAAGGATCCCTATATCCTGCATGTTCCAATGAACTTTGCGGCCGGGCACCGGTGACGCTGCCAGATGGGCGCTACCTGTGTGAATCCAGTAGCTTGGAGCCGCCACACTTCAGGCATAGATTAATGGTGAAGGAGGAAATAGTTGACACAAGTGGATTCCTGTGGATCACATGCTACGAAGCTGTGGCAGAGCAGATCATGCGCCATACTGCGGCGCAGCTGGTGCAGCTAAAGGAACAGGACGAGGCTTACAAAGCGATATTCCAGAAGGATCTGCATGAGGAATATGAATTCGACATCTGTGCCACATTAGAAACAATAAATGGCCAAACTCATATAAATGCGACTGCCATGGAGTTGATGCCTGTCAATCGACCTCCGGACGCACGCCAGGAGTACAGAGAGGCCAGAGCAGAGCCACCCGTTTGCCCTCCGTAAAGTCAAGGCTGCCCCTTCGTCTGCACCAGGCTGATTATTTGGGACCTTGGCACCTGCAGTTGTGCCAGGCATATTGCAGTATGTGTTGTGAGCAGCTGAACCAAATTGCTAAGTTCACAGGTTTGCTTGATAAGCACTTATATCAATAATGTTTTGCATTGCTTTGCATTACTCTTCTACATGCCTAGGATGTATTCAAAAATCCCTGGAAGCTTGTCTGTTTCAAAAGTAACAGTCTCTGCCTGCCACAGAATAAGACTGAGCTGTGGTCAGTGAAACCAAAGATAAGGGAATTCTCAGAATTCCTTCACGAAGAGAGAATGCACATCTGCACTCATGTTTGGATAAAAAATTGGAGTCCCGCTTTGAGAAATATGATCCAGTGTATTAGCATGGGATTGTTATCTTATACTTAGTTCTCAAGGACCATCCTTCCTTGGAGTAACTATCTATATATATATAGATAGTAACAACAATTCGGATATACAGTCATGTCTTGGGTGTAGATTTTTCTTGAAAATAGAAATGTAAAGGGAACATTCTATAATTCAAGTATGCAATTATCCTCTTTATGTGTTACCATGACAATTGCCAAGATTTAATTTTTTGATTATTATTTTTCGAGCACATGGGTAAAGCCCATGGGCTTGTCATGACATGGAGCCATCACAGGCATTAGAGCAGAGCCAAAGGAAAACGCACCTCATCTGAAGTTTATAATTTTGTCACATGTTCACAAGCTTCTTCAAAGCTTCCATAGATGCTATTAGCTTCCTGCTGTTAAATGCAATTAAACACTTGAAATACAACTGGGTGATAATCAAAAAGCATGAATTGGCCTTTAGATAGAGTAAATAACTCAAAAAGTGACACTAATAATTATTGCACTGCTCTGAAAATTGAATTATTTTTTTGCTCTTGTTGCCATAATAAAATACAGTAGTAGGATAATGCTGTTACTTATGTCATTTTGATCAGGGATTAAAATACAAGGGCTATCTGATGCTATCCAAGGCCATGGAAAGGTTCTTATAGCAAAAGCAAAAGGTTTTCTGTGATTCTCAGTCAGAGACTTAAGGCTGGACAGAAAATACCGAAGGACTTAGGTGAGCCCCAAATTAAATAATTAAATTAAGGTAAAGAAATAAATCACAAAAACAATGCAAGGCATTGCATAATAGCACCAAAACAAGCGTGCCACTTGTCTTAAAGAAGACGTTGGCCAACGCGGCAGATGCTTCTGAGATTCCTCTTTCTACTTCCTCCCATCGTGGATTCCTACCGAGACCTATCAAGGTGTTCTGAAATGCCTCCTCTTGCCTCATGTCAAGGAATAACTAAACCCATCACGCTTCCTTAAGAGGTCAGTGAGAAAATAACTTGAAAAGATCGAGGCTGTGGGCTAACAAAACTGAAAAGGGGATGGATCATGGGTCTAGATTTGCTGCCAAACAAATTCCCAGTCAAGAATCTCTGGGAGGTCATGTGGAAAGATTGACACAAGCAGATGAGCTGGAGTTCAGCAGCATCTCTACCGTCATCACCTATCTTAACAAAGAAGGATCCCTATATCCTGCATGTTCCAATGAACTTTGCGGCCGGGCACCGGTGACGCTGCCAGATGGGCGCTACCTGTGTGAATCCTGTAGCTTGGAGTCGCCACACTTCAGGCATAGATTAATGGTGAAGTAGGAAATAGTTGACACAAGTCGATTCCTGTGGATCACGAGCTTCAAAGATGCGGCAAAGCAGATCATACGCCAGACCGCGGCGCACCAGGTCGAGCGAAAGGAACAGGACGAGGCTCACAAAGCTATATTCCAGTAGGCACTGAATGAGGAATATGAATTCGATATCTGTACCACATTAGAAACAATAAATGGCCAAATTCATATAAATGCGACTGCATTGGAGGTGAGGCCGGTCAATCGGCCACCGGACACACGCCAGGAGTACAGAGAGGCCAGAGCAGAGCCACCCATTTGCCCTCCGTAAAGTCAAGGCTGCCCTTTCTTCTACACCATGGTGATTATTTGGGTCCTTGGAACCTGCAGTTGTGCCTTATATCAATAATGTTTTGCATTGCTTTGCATTATTCTTCTACATGCCTAGGATGTATTCAAAAATCCCTGGAAGCTTGTCTGTTTCAAAAGTAACAGTCTCTGCCTGCCACAGAATAAGACTGAGCTGTGGTCAGTGAAACCAAAGATAAGGGAATTCTCAGAATTCCTTCACGAAGAGAGAATGCACATCTGCACTCATGTTTGGATAAAAAATTGGAGTCCCGCTTTGAGAAATATGATCCAGTGTATTAGCATGGGATTGTTATCTTATACTAAGTTGTCAAGGACCATCCTTCCTTGGAGTAACTATCTCTATATAGAGAGAGTAACAACAGTTCGGATATACAGTCATGTCTTGGGTGTAGATTTTTTTTGAAAATAGAGGTCAGTGAGAAAATAACTTGAAAAGATCAAGGCTGTGGTCTAGCGAAACTGAAAAGGGGATGGATCTTGGGTCTAGATTTGCTGCCAAAACAAATTCCCAGTCAAGAATCTCTGGGAGGTCATAGTGGAAAGATTGACCGAAGAAGATGAGCTGGACTTCAGCAGCATCTATACCGTCATCACCTATCTTAACAAAGAAGGATCCCTATATCCTGCATGTTCCAATGAACTTTGCGGCCGGGCACCGGTGACGCTGCCAGATGGGCGCTACCTGTGTGAATCCTGTAGCTTGGAGTCGCCACACTTCAGGCATAGATTAATGGTGAAGTAGGAAATAGTTGACACAAGTCGATTCCTGTGGATCACGAGC
Organism: Bradypodion ventrale; assembly: GCA_035047345.1. Classification (NCBI taxonomy): domain Eukaryota; kingdom Metazoa; phylum Chordata; class Lepidosauria; order Squamata; family Chamaeleonidae; genus Bradypodion; species Bradypodion ventrale. The sequence continues at coordinate 374,897,921 of JAWDJE010000002.1, forward strand.
TTCAAAGATGCGGCAAAGCAGATCATACGCCAGACCGCGGCGCACCAGGTCGAGCGAAAGGAACAGGACGAGGCTCACAAAGCTATATTCCAGTAGGCACTGCATGAGGAATATGAATTCGATATCTGTACCACATTAGAAACAATAAATGGCCAAACTCATATAAATGCGACTGCATTGGAGGTGAGGCCGGTCAATCGGCCACCGGACACACGCCAGGAGTACAGAGAGGCCAGAGCAGAGCCACCCATTTGCCCTCCGTAAAGTCAAGGCGGCCCTTTCTTCTACACCATGGTGATTATTTGGGTCCTTGGAACCTGCAGTTGTGCCTTATATCAATAATGTTTTGCATTGCTTTGCATTATTCTTCTACATGCCTAGGATGTATTCAAAAATCCCTGGAAGCTTGTCTGTTTCAAAAGTAACAGTCTCTGCCTGCCACAGAATAAGACTGAGCTGTGGTCAGTGAAACCAAAGATAAGGGAATTCTCAGAATTCCTTCACGAAGAGAGAATGCACATCTGCACTCATGTTTGGATAAAAAATTGGAGTCCCGCTATGAGAAATATGATCCAGTGTATTAGCATGGGATTGTTATCTTATACTAAGTTGTTAAGGACCATCCTTCCTTGGAGTAACTATCTATATATATAGATAGTAACAACAGTTCGGATATACAGTCATGTCTTGGGTGTAGATTTCTTTGAAAATAGAGGTCAGTGAGAAAATAACTTGAAAAGATCAAGGCTGTGGTCTAGCCAAACTGAAAAGGGGATGGATCTTGGGTCTAGATTTGCTGCCAAAACAAATTCCCAGTCAAGAATCTCTGGGAGGTCATAGTGGAAAGATTGACCGAAGAAGATGAGCTGGAGTTCAGCAGCATCTCTACTGTCATCAGCTATCTTAACAAAGAAGGATCCCTATATCCTGCATGTCCCAATGAACTTTGCGGCCGGGCACCAGTGACGCTGCCAGACGGGCGCTACCTGTGTGAATCCTGTAGCTTGGAGTCGCCACACATCAGGCATAGATTAATGGTGAAGGAGGAAATAGTTGACACAAGTGGATTCCTGTGGATCACATGCTACGAAGCCGCGGCAGAGCAGATCATGCGCCTGACCGCCGCGCAGCTGGTGGAGCTAAAGGAACAGGACGAGGCTTACAAAGCTATATTCCAGAAGGCTCTGCATGAGGAATATGAATTTGACATCTGTGCCACTTTAGAAACAATAAATGGCCAAACTCACATAAATGCGACTGCCATAGAGGTCAGGCCGGTCAATGGGCCACCGCACGAAAGCCAGGAGTACAGAGAGGCCAGGGCAGAGCCATCCGTTTCCCCTCCGTAAAGTCAAGGCTGCCCCTTCGTCTGCACCAGGGTGATTATTTGGGTCCTTGGCGCACGCAGTTGTGCCAGGCATATTGCGGTATGTGTTGTGAGCAGCCGAACCAAATTGCTAAGTTCACAGGATTGCTTGATAAGCACTTATATCAATAATGTTTTGCATTGCTTTGCATTATTCTTCTACATGCCTAGGATGTATTCAAAAATCCCTGGAAGCTTGTCTGTTTCAAAAGTAACAGTCTCTGCCTGCCACAGAATAAGACTGAGCTGTGGTCAGTGAAACCAAAGATAAGGGCATTCTCAGAATTCCTTCACGTAGAGAGAATGCACATCTGCACTCATGTTTGGATAAAAAATTGGAGTCCGGCTTTGAGAAATATGATCCAGTGTATTAGCATGGGATTGTTATCTTATACTAAGTTGTCAAGGACCATCCTTCCTTGGATTAACTATCTATATATATAGATAGTAACAACAGTTCGGATATACAGTCATGTCTTGGGTGTAGATTTTTCTTGAAAATAGAGGTCAGTGAGAAAATAACTTAAAAAGATCAAGGCTGTGGTCTAGCGAAACTGAAAAGGGGATGGATCTTGGGTCTAGATTTGCTGCCAAAACAAATTCCCAGTCAAGAATCTCTGGGAGGTCATAGTGGAAAGATTGACCGAAGAAGATGAGCTGGAGTTCAGCAGCATCTCTACTGTCATCAGCTATCTTAACAAAGAAGGATCCCTATATCCTGCATGTCCCAATGAACTTTGCGGCCGGGCACCAGTGACGCTGCCAGACGGGCGCTACCTGTGTGAATCCTGTAGCTTGGAGTCGCCACACATCAGGCATAGATTAATGGTGAAGGAGGAAATAGTTGACACAAGTGGATTCCTGTGGATCACATGCTACGAAGCCGCGGCAGAGCAGATCATGCGCCTGACCGCCGCGCAGCTGGTGGAGCTAAAGGAACAGGACGAGGCTTACAAAGCTATATTCCAGAAGGCTCTGCATGAGGAATATGAATTTGACATCTGTGCCACTTTAGAAACAATAAATGGCCAAACTCACATAAATGCGACTGCCATAGAGGTCAGGCCGGTGAATGGGCCACCGCACGAAAGCCAGGAGTACAGAGAGGCCAGGGCAGAGCCATCCGTTTCCCCTCCGTAAAGTCAAGGCTGCCCCTTCGTCTGCACCAGGGTGATTATTTGGGTCCTTGGCGCACGCAGTTGTGCCAGGCATATTGCGGTATGTGTTGTGAGCAGCCGAACCAAATTGCTAAGTTCACAGGATTGCTTGATAAGCACTTATATCAATAATGTTTTGCATTGCTTTGCATTATTCTTCTACATGCCTAGGATGTATTCAAAAATCCCTGGAAGCTTGTCTGTTTCAAAAGTAACAGTCTCTGCCTGCCACAGAATAAGACTGAGCTGTGGTCAGTGAAACCAAAGATAAGGGCATTCTCAGAATTCCTTCACGTAGAGAGAATGCACATCTGCACTCATGTTTGGATAAAAAATTGGAGTCCGGCTTTGAGAAATATGATCCAGTGTATTAGCATGGGATTGTTATCTTATACTAAGTTGTCAAGGACCATCCTTCCTTGGATTAACTATCTATATATATAGATAGTAACAACAGTTCGGATATACAGTCATGTCTTGGGTGTAGATTTTTCTTGAAAATAGAGGTCAGTGAGAAAATAACTTAAAAAGATCAAGGCTGTGGTCTAGCGAAACTGAAAAGGGGATGGATCTTGGGTCTAGATTTGCTGCCAAAACAAATTCCCAGTCAAGAATCTCTGGGAGGTCATAGTGGAAAGATTGACCGAAGAAGATGAGCTGGAGTTCAGCAGCATCTCTACTGTCATCAGCTATCTTAACAAAGAAGGATCCCTATATCCTGCATGTCCCAATGAACTTTGCGGCCGGGCACCAGTGACGCTGCCAGACGGGCGCTACCTGTGTGAATCCTGTAGCTTGGAGTCGCCACACTTCAGGCATAGATTAAGGGTGAAGGAGGAAATAGTTGACACAAGTGGATTCCTGTGGATCACATGCTACGAAGCCGCGGCAGAGCAGATCATGCGCCTGACCACCGCGCAGCTGGTAGAGCTAAAGGAACAGGACGAGGCTTACAAAGCTATATTCCAGAAGGCTCTGCATGAGGAATATGAATTTGACATCTGTGCCACTTTAGAAACAATAAATGGCCAAACTCACATAAATGCGACTGCCATAGAGGTCAGGCCGGTCAATGGGCCACCGCACGAAAGCCAGGAGTACAGAGAGGCCAGGGCAGAGCCATCCGTTTCCCCTCCGTAAAGTCAAGGCTGCCCCTTCGTCTGCACCAGGGTGATTATTTGGGTCCTTGGCGCACGCAGTTGTGCCAGGCATATTGCGGTATGTGTTGTGAGCAGCCGAACCAAATTGCTAAGTTCACAGGATTGCTTGATAAGCACTTATATCAATAATGTTTTGCATTGCTTTGCATTATTCTTCTACATGCCTAGGATGTATTCACAAATCCCTGGAAGCTTGTCTGTTTCAAAAGTAACAGTCTCTGCCTGCCACAGTATAAGACTCAGCTGTGGTCAGTGAAACCAAAGATAAGGGCATTCTCAGAATTCCTTCACGAAGAGAGAATGCACGTCTACACTCATGTTTGGATAAAAAATTGGAGTCCCGCTTTGAGAAATATGATCCAGTGTATTTAGCATGAGATTGTTATCTTATACTAAGTTGTCAACGACCATCCTTCCTTGGAGTAACTATCTATATATATAGATAGTAACAACAGTTCGGATATACAGTCATGTCTTGGGTGTAGATTTATCTTGAAAATAGAAATGTAAAGGGAACATTCTATAATTCAAGTATGCAATTATCCTCTTTATGTGTTACCATGACAGTTGCCAAGATTTGATTTTTTGATTATTATTTTTCGAGCACATGGGTAAAGCCCATGGGCTTGTCATGACATGGAGGCATTACAGGCATTAGAGCAGAGCCAAAAGAAAACGCACCTCATCTGAAGTTTATAATTTTGTCACATATTCACAAGCTTCTTCAAAGCTTCCATACATGCTAGTAGCTTCCTGCTGTTAAATGCAATTAAACACAATTTGAAATACAACTGGGTGATCATCAAAAAGCATGAATTGGCCTTTAGATAGAGTAAATAACACAAAATGTGACACTAATAATTACTACACTGCTCTGAAAATTGAATTTTTTTTGCTCTTGTTGCCATGAGAAACTCCAGGAGTAGGGTAATGCTGTTACTTATGTCATTTTGATCAGGGATTAAAATACAAGGGCTATCTGATGCTATCCAAGGCCATGGAAAGGTTCTTATGGCAAAAGCAAAAGGTTTTCCGTGATTCTCAGTCAGAGACAAGGCTGGACAGAAAATACCGAAGGACTTAGGTGAGCCCCAAATTAAATAAATAAATTAAAGTCAACAAATAAAGCGCAAAAACAATGCAAGGCCTTGCATAATAGCACCAAAACAAGGGTGCCACTTGTTTTAAAGGAGACATTGGCCAACACGGCAGATGCTTCTGAGATTCCTCTTTCTACTTCCTCCCATCGTGGATTCCTACCGAGACCTATCAAGGAGTCCTGAAATACCTCCTCTTGCCTCATTTCAAGGAATAGCTAAACCCATCACGCTTTCTTAAGAGGTCAGTGAGAAAATAACTTGAAAAGATGGAGGCTGTGGTCTAGCCAAACTGAAAAGGGGATGGCTCTTGGGTCTAGATTTGCTGCCAAACAAATTCCCAGTCAAGAATCTCAGGGAGGTCAGTGGAAAGATTGACCGAAGAAGATGAGCTGGAGTTCAGCAGCATCTCTACCATCATCACCTATCTTAACAAAGAAGGATCCCTATATCCTGCGTGTCCCAATGAACTTTGCGGCCGGGCATTGGTGGCGCTGCCAGACGGGTGCTATCTGTGTGAATCCTGTAGCTTGGAGTTGCCACACTTCAGGCATAGATTAATGGTGAAGTAGGAAATAGTTGACACAAGTGGATTCCTGTGGATCACGTGCTTTGAAGCTGCGGGAAAGCAGATCATGTGCCAGACAGTGGTGCACCTGGTGGAACTAAAGGAACAGGACGAGGCTCACAAAGCTATATTCCAGTAGGCACTGGATGAGGAATATGAATTCGACATCTATGCCACATTAGAAACAATAAATGGCCAAACTCATATAAATGCGACTGCATTGGAGGTGAGGCCGGTCAATCGGCCACCGGACACACGCCAGGAGACAGAGAGGCCAGAGCAGAACCACCCGTTTGCCCTCCGCAAAGTCAAGGCTGCCCCTTCTTCTGCACCATGGTGATTATTTGGGTCCTTGGAACCTGCAGTTGTGCCAGGCATATTGGGGTATGTGCTGTAACGATCACCCATGGTTGTGAGTAGCTGAACCAAATTGCTAAGTTCAGAGGTTTGCTTGATAAGCACTTATATCAATAATGTTTTGCATTGCTTTGCATTATTCTTCTACATGCCTAGGATGTATTAAAAAATCCCTGGAAGCTTGTCTGTTTCAAAAGTAACAGTCTCTGCCTGCCACAGTATAAGACTCAGCTGTGGTCAGTGAAACCAAAGATAAGGGCATTCTCAGAATTCCTTCACGAAGAGAGAATGCACATCTGCACTCTTGTTTGGGTTAAAAATTGGAGTCCCGCTTTGAGAAATATGATCCAGTGTATTAGCATGGGATTGTTATCTTATACTAAGTTGTCAAGGACCATCCTTCCTTGGAGTTACTATCTATATATAGAGATAGTAACAACAGTTCGGATATACAGTCTAGTCTTGGGTGTAGATTTTTCTTGAAAATAGAAATGTAAAGGGAACATTCTAAGATTCTAGTATGCAATTATCCTCTTTATGTGTTTCCATGACTGTTGCCAAGATTTGAGTTTTTGATTATTATTTTTCAATAACATGGGTAAATCCCATGGGCTGGTCATGACATGGAGCCATCACAGGCATGACAGCAGAGTCAAAAGAAAACGCACCTCATCTGAAGTTTATAATTTTGTCACATATTCACAAGCTTCTTCAAAGCTGCCATACATGCTAGTAGCTTCCTGCTGTTAAATGCAATTAAACACAATTTGAAATACAACTGGGTGATCATCAAAAAGCATGAATTGGCCTTTAGATAGTCGCCACACTTCAGGCATAGATTAATGGTGAAGGAGGCAATAGTTGACACCAGTGGATTCCTGTGGATCACATGCTTCGAAGCTGTGGCAGAGCAGATCATGCACCAGACCGCGGCGCAGCTGGTGGAGCTAAAGGAACAGGACGAGGCTCACAACCCTATATTCCAGAAGGCACTGCATGAGGAATATGAATTCGACATCTGTGCCACGTTAGAAACAATAAATGGCCAAACTCATGTAAATGCGACGGCCATGGAGGTCAGGCCGGTCAATCGGCCACCGGATGCACGCCAGGAGTACAGAGAAGCCAGAGCAGAGCCACCCGTTTGCCCTCCGTAAAGTCAAGGCTGCCCCTTCTTCTTCACCAGGGTGATTATTTCGGTCCTTGGCGCCCGCAGTTGTGCCAGGCATATTGGGGTATATGCTGTAACGATCATCCATGGTTGAGTAGCTGAACCAAATTGCTAAGTTCAGAGGTTTGCTGGATAAGCACTTATATCAATAATGTTTTGCTTTGCTTTGCATTATTCTTCTACATGCCTAGGATGTATTCAAAAATCCCTGGAAGCTTGTTTGTTTCAAAAGTAACAGTCTCTGCCTGCCACAGTATAAGATTGCGTTGTGGTCAGTGAAACCAAAGATAAGGGCATTCTCAGAATTGTGGTATGTGCCAACCCCCCTCCACCCCCCGCGGTGTTTCTTCTGCCATGAGCCAGAAGGGGAGAAAATGTCAGTGCCGATAGACCTATGTGATGCTGTAAGGTTTTTGGGTGGAATTAAAAGTTGAAATGCTCCCATTGTTGTAAAAATCAATGTCAGTATTATTGGGTATTGCATTAAGGACGAATACTTGTGGCGGCCGGCCAGTCGGCTATAAGAACTTGCCTTTGCGAGTCCTTTGACAGGGAGGCTGAAGGTCAGCAGTTTAATTCCGGAGTACTGGAGGACGGAATGAGCTCCCGCCTTTGTTCCAGCTCCTGTCAACCTAGTAGTCTTAAAGGAAGAAATTGCAAGTAGATAAATAGGGACCATAACGGTGGGAAGGTAACAGCGATCCGGTGCCTTTCCTATTGCCTCCTTCCTTTTTCTTTGCAATCTATCAAAAATGTTTTTATCCTTTGTTCTAGCATGCTCCTTCTGTAACTATTTGATTTCTTCTTCATCCTTCTTCTGCTTTTCTTTTATTTGTTTACTTTTAATACATGATAATTTAATACTCTCTCCACTAAAAATAGACTTCATGGTATCCCATAATATACCGTCCACTACATCATTCGTATCATTCAATATCCAGTTGTTCCCAATTTTTAACTACCTCTTCTTTATTTTTTAATCCTTAAACAATCTTGGGTCGTACCTCCAACCACTTTTTTCTTGCTTCCTGCCTCCTAAATTTACATCCAACATTATTTTAGCATGGTCTGAAGGAAGGTGGGCAAATCATCCGGGGAGGATGTTTTATCGGTTGAATTTTATAAGGACTTTAAGGAAATGTTGATTCCCAAGATTATGAGGCTCTTTAATCACATTATGGAAGGGGGTGGGTTGCCAAATTCATGGTACAGTATAAAACAATTATAATTCTCATACTGAAGCCAGGGGAAAATATAGAAAGAATTGATTCATACAGGCCAATTTCGTTAATGAACCAGGATGCCAAATTATTTACGGTAATTTTGACAAACAGACTAAATAAATTTATGGGGAACTATATTAACAAGTATCAGGCAGGTTTCATGAGTGATAGGAGAGTCATAGATATAATGAATATAGCAGAGCAAAAGAAAAAAGAAAAGATGGGTGTATTATCGCTTGATAGTACTTGTGCTGCTTGTGCTGGCGGATGCATGCGCACCAGTGTATTGTTTATCAGGCACCCAGTTGTGACATCAGCATGCTGGCGCACACTGGCGCACCACTGGTGGTGTGGTGGTCCTCCCCGGTGGGGCTGTTGCCCCTCCCGCAGCATCTGGACCCCCTCTTTTGGTGATGGGACGCGCAAGGTAGGGCCTGGTGCATTGTCAGGGGGGGTGGGTCCCGGGGGATAAAACGTATCCAGGACATACTATGGTACTTCTTTGATTTATAGATATAGATTAAATCAAGATGATAAACTGCGGAAAATTTTAAAAAACAATGTGGGAGCAGGATTTAAATATAAAGATTAGTGAAGAGAATTGGAGAAAGAAATTGAATACAAGAATCATGAAAACATTGTCAGTCAGGGTCACAGAACATAATTATAAACTACTTTTGAGGTGGCATTTAACTCCTGCCCGTCTGCACCAAATTGACAGCTCAAAGTCATTGTGTTGGAGGTGTAAAAACATGACAGGAACGTATGTGCATATGTGGTTGGAGTGTGGTGATTTGAAGTCCTTTTGGACAGAGATTGAAGTGGAGATTAAGAAAATAATAGGTATGGACATAAAGTTGGAACCGTGCTGCAGCTGAGGGTCCGGCATTGCCAGCGAATCCCAAGGCCTACCGGCGAGCAGGTGGAATTGTGCACCCAACCCTGGGGTATGTGTGTGATTTTTTTCTATTTTTTTGGGACGGGGGGGCAAGTCAAGAGATCAAATGTCAGAGGGAGATCCAAGCCCTGGTCGGAGCCAGTGTTGGGGTGGGGGCATGACTAGGAGCCAAGGCCACTTAAAGGTGACACCAGGAGGGTTTCAGGGATGGCGTGGGGAGTAGCAGTAACAGGGACAGTTTCTGAAGGTATCACGCTCTTCTGTGGCATATTAATAGACCCTGTGAGTGCCACAGTAGTAGAGAGTGAAAAAGCCTGTGCTAAAGACAACTCCAATTTGCCATGGATTAATTCTGTAAACCTGGAGAACATAACTTCTCCTGAGAGTGATGAAAAGTCCTGTGAATGACCAGTTTGCCCACTGGTGAAAAATGAGTGGGTAATGGATATTTGCACTGCAGGATAACAGAAAAGTGTAATCAAACCAAAATAGTTGAAGTAAAGACTCCTCCACATGGATATTATTCCAAGTTTTTTGTGCAGATTAAGGGCAGGGACTGGCACAAGCAGTCTGGAGTATGGACTGCCTTTGGTCAAAGCTGCTGTCCCATCTAAAGATGATGAGCCTTTGGATGAGTCCACAGCTTCAAAGCTGTGTAAAGTTGATGTAGGACAAATCAGCCAGGACGTATCCATGCCTGAAGAGGGAGAGCACTTCAAGGGGGCAGGTGCAGAAGTCTTGCCGTGGCTCTTTCCAGTGAAAGGACACACTCGCTTTCCAGAGTTGCAGGTGTGAACCTGGAATGGGATGGGGAATCTACCTTTGAGGGTGGTGATCATGAAGTTGCTGGAGATTCCGATCACAGTATATCTGAGAGTTCATGTATTACACCGTCTGCTGCTGCACCAGGAGATTTGGAACCTGTCACTGTCTGTATTTTGAGCCTTAACCAAGAGATCTCTAGGAGCGGCGATTGGATCTATCTGGAAGACAAGGAGAAAATGCTGGATGTTGAAGCATGATGGGCCTTTTGCATCCAAAGGAGACGGCAGGCTTGTAATACCATCACTGGAGAACAGCAACAAGCCAGGCCTCTTAAAAGAATATACTGCATAAACTTTTCTGTAACCATGAAGCACAGGGAGGAAAACATAACTTTTCACACATCCAAGCAGCATGATGGTTTGACAAGAGAATTGGGGTCAGGGCCCTCCTGAAATAAGTCTTGGGGAATATGGCATGATTCCACTGAAAACACTTTAGCTAGGGAATGTTTGCATTTTCATCTAAAGGTAAAACAGGTCCTTAGGAAATTACAACTTTTTACCTCCGCTGCTACCTTTGCAAATGAGTGACAGATGCATTACCATTGAGCAATGTACCTGAAGGCCTTGCTTTGAGTCCACCACCCAGATGCTGAAGTCCCCTTCAGATAACAGTTAGGAATCCAAGCCAAATCTTGACTCAAAGACATGGGTAAGCTATTTCATCTAAAACATGACAGGTTGGATTTGTTAAAATACTAGCTACCAAAAAGTTTTAAAACAAGTACTGTAATACAAAGTAACTTGTCAAATGTAATGTATGCTTTAGAAGGAGTTTATCTTCAGATTTCTGTGACTCTTTAACACCACTGTGCTGATGTAGCATTTGGTGATACTTGGGGCAGAAGGACAGCGGGAAGAAAACTCTCAAAGGGAGCTCAGAAAGCTTCCCTCTCTAAGGTAGATCCTCTGGACCTGCAAAGCTAAAGCATATATAAGCCGCCTGTCTGGAGAGCTGAATCAAGCGCGAAGCAAAATAACCTGCTTGCAGCAAATCTACTTGCAGCAAGACTGGGTGTGTACAGACTGCCAAAACAATAGGGAATTGGTCACACAATGCGCCAATTTGAAAGCGCAGGTGGCTAAACTAGAAGCAGAAAAGGCAGACAAGGGTTGTAAGTGGAATATAGTCTTTGTTACATCTTTTAGGGCAGGCAAATAGCGGTGCCTCTTTGGGCATTTCTCCAGGGCTGAGTTTGTGCTGAGTTTGTGCCCAAAGTAATTTTTATCAACTCGGCGCCAAGTAAATTTTCACATACGTCTTATTTTCTGATGTTCCAAAGTTACTTGATGACCTGACATCTAAAACTGCAGCACATGCTGATGAGGGGAAATGATTTGAAGTGTTGAAAGCCAGATGTTGAGTTGAACACCAACAGACCTCAAGCGGTGGGCTCAATGCCAAACTGTTGAGTTCCACACCAACAGGTGAGTGCCCAAAGAGACTCAGGTAAGGGAGATCAATGTGAAACCTCCAAGATGCAACAGCAAAGTGAGCCAAAATCCCAGTTAGGTGTTCGGGTTTGCCCCCCCACAAGTCAGGTGGCCTCACCTGGCATTTTGGCTCACTTTGCTGTTACCTCTTGGAGGTTTCGCATGTTGCCTTGTTTGGGTATGCATTTTTATCCTGCATCTTTCCCTGCAAATATGTGTAGTATGTGTTCACATATATACCTTGTGCATTCAGCTCTTTCTTCAGATGTACTTTGGTGCAAGTAGCTGTGCTTCCAATGTTTTCAATTTCTTGATTATACAGTAAAAACCTGATTTAGGGGGAGGGGATCAGTTCCATGGCCTCATTCATAGCTCGATTTTTTTCGTAACTCGAATCATCCCCATAGGGATGCATAGAAAAATAAAAATTAATAATTTTTTTAAAAAATTTAACCTGAGAGCTCTTCCTACCCTTTGGCTGCTGCTACTGGCTCCTTCCTCCTGCTGCTCCGGGTGGATTTTAAGAAAATTGGTTTTTACAGAAAAAAATGGCGGCAGCGCCATTATGATCTGTAAAAATCTACAGAAACCCCTTTCGTAAGTCAGGTTATTTTTGTAAATTGGGACCCCAATTTACAAAAATAACCCTTTTGTAACTCGAGTTTTTCGTAACTCGAGTCATTCGTAAATTGCGGTTTTACTGTATATATATTTGTGAAACAGCAAAGACAGTCATTGGGTACAGACCTCCACCTGACTGTACCAGTTCGTGATTTTATGTGAGGTTGCTTCCACTTCAAAATATTGAGCACTTGTGAAGGGAGAACTTGACAGAAGTAAGTATCCTCTTATTTCTGGAAATATTACTTCAGAGGAAATGCCTTAGCCTAATGTTTTGTCCATAAACATTCTGTATACCAAAAAGTTTTGTACAGAAGTATGTTTTCAAGTAAATAACTCTTCAGGTGCATTCTAAATACCCTGATGCCTGCCAGACCAACGCAGTGGCCATGCAGTCTCACTGACATAATGCAAGCTCTCCTGACCTATCTTTGAATCTGAGCACCCCTTGCCCTTTTGTTCCTCTTTCCCCTGAAGAAGGTTTTGTTTCAAACTGGAAATGAGTGAACAGAATGAACAAACTGCTTGGGACACTCAGAGACATTGGTGAATAATATGAGAAGTTGGAATTCTGGAGCAAGCCAGAATTGTGCACATTGTGTGCTGGGATGAGCACCTGGCGGTACCTCACAGTGACTCTTCTGAGGTGGGAAAGTGCCTTTCACCAGAATTATACACAGTGGCAGCAGTCCACAAGCCATTTGTCTTGAAAAAGCTGCTTCATCCAGGCTAGTGTAGATTTTAATAATTGGCTTGGTTCTCACCCTTGCATTTTTAATATTACAGTTAAACATTCAAATTAACGAATAGATTGCACTGACTACATACTGCCAGACATGGACCAAAAGCAGAAGAAGCCACCCAGACAGATGCTTCTGACTGTACTCTGTTTTTATTAGTACAGTATATTCTCCAAGAATGATTTGCTTTGTGTCAGAAGCAAAGGTGGTGAAAGAGACATATTTGGATGGAAATTCCCAGAGTACCTCATCAAGATGAGATATCCAGGCTGTTGTACTCCAAAATAGCAACTGCAAGTGGGAAAACCTCAACATTGCTCTTTGTGACCGGCTCCTGGTAGGCCTCAGGGACGAAAAGGGACACTCTAACATTTGCTCAGGTGCTCAAGGAGGCTCAGGCGGCTGAGGTTGACACCGTCGGGGTCCAATTTCTCCAAGCTACGTCCACAGCACCAGTCTGGAGGGGATCGGCTGTCTCTGTCAGTCAGGTTGGCCCTTGTCGTGATCAAGGTGGGTAAGAACAATCTTTTGGGTACACAATGGTTTGGGCCCCTGGGTATTGCCTTTTCGGATATTAACAGGGTTGAGGCTGATCCCATTCAGTCGACTTGTGAGCGTTACCCAGACATATTTCACCCAGGACTGGGTACGTTCAAGGGGCCCCCTGTTCACTTTGAACTTGATCCTTTTGTTCGGCCCATCAGGCTGAAGACCCGCTGGGTGCCTTTTGCGCTCAAGGACCATATTGAGGTCGAACTTGACAAGCTGATTGTGCAGGGCATCATGGAGCCGGTGGACTCAGCTCCATGGGAGACTCCGATTGTTACTGCTATCAAGTCCAATGGGGACATCCGTATCTGTGCAGATTAGAAGTGTATTATTAAAAATTCAATATGCCCGAATTCCTACCCGGTGCCAGTTGTGAGTCACCTACTGGCTACACTTCACGGAGGACACTGTTTTGCCAAATTGGACTTGGCGCAGGCATACCAGCAGTTGCCTGTTACTCCGGAACCTGCTTTATGTCAGACTATAGCCACACATAAGCGTGCGTTTAAGGTCAAACGATTGCAATTTGGTGTCAATGCGGCACCCGGTATATTCCAAGGGTTAGTCCGAAGCCGCCACCGCCGCGAGCACCGCATTCTCCACGCCCCAACCACCGGCGGGAAGATAAAGGGAGTCTCCCAAGGACCGGGAGACTCCTAAGACGCCACCGCCGCGAGCACCGCGTTCTCCCTGCCCCAACCACCGGCGGGGAGATAAAGGGAGTTTCCCAAGGACCGAGAGACTCCGAAGACACCGCCGCGGCGAGCGCTGCGCTCTCCCTGCCCCAACCACCAGCAGGGAGATAAAGGGAGTCTCCCAAGGACCGGGAGACTCCAAAGCCGCCGCCGCGAGCACCGCGTTCTCCCCACCCCAACCACCAGCAGGGAGATAAAGGGAGTCTCCCAAGGACCGGGAGACTCCGAAGACACCGCCGCCGTGAGCACCGCATTCTCCCCGCCCCAACCACTGGCGGGGAGATAAAGGGAGTCTCCCAAGGACCGGGAGACTCCAAAGCCGCCGCCGCCATGAGCACTGTATTCTCCCCACCCCAACCACCGGCAGGGAGATAAAGGGAGTCTCCCAAGGACTGGGAGACTCCTAAGACGCCACCGCCACGAGCGCCACGTTCTCCCCGCCCCAACCACCGGCGGGGAGATAAAGGGACGTTGTACCTCCTAGTTCCTTTGTTGTCCAGGAGGTTGGCAAGGGCAGGTGCAACTGTGACTTTTTTGTGGCGGTTTTCTACTGCGCCGGGACGTTTGGGGGATTATGAGTATTGGGATACTGCTTCTTTGTGACTGTCCTGTCTCTATGATGTATCTGTTTTATATTATTGTAATTTTATTTCTATTAATCTTGTTGTTCGATGATATTGTATTTTTTATATATGCTGTAAGCCGCTTTGAGTGGCACTTGTACTAGGAAAGCGGGATAGAAATTAAACGTAATAATAGTAAAAAAAAATAATAGTGGGAAAATTACTAAAATGTCTCCCAGGGGTTCTGCCATACTTTGATGATGTGTTGATTGCTGGGAAAGATAGGGGGGACCTTGCTGAGAAGTTGGGCAAAGTACTTGAACATTTCCATAATGCCAGTCTTAGAGTTAAGAACGAGAAATGTTGGTTTTTTTTGCTATTGAAGTAGATTTTCTTGGTTTCAAGGTTACCCCAGAAGGAGTTAAGCCCTCTGACTCTAATGTGAAAGCGGTTTGGGACACTCCACATCCGAATTTGAAAGTGAACTGCAAGAATTTCTGGGGCTTCTGAACTTTTACCATTCATTTCTACCTCAAAAGGCCACCGTGGCCGCCCCACTACACCAGCTGCTGAGGAAACAGGTGGTGTGGCATTGGGGTCCCCCGCAGGACAAGGCATTTCGAGAGGTTAAGAGGATTCTTACTTCGGACGCCATCCTCACTCATTTTGACCCAAGTAAGCCAGTCATCCTTGTCTGTGATGCTTCCCCTGTAGGGGTAGGTGCTGTACTTTGCCATGACCTGGGGGGGGGGGGGAAGGTGCCGATCGCCTACTATTCAAGGTCTCTAACGGATACTGAAAAAAGATATGCCCAGATTGATAGGGAGACTCCAGCAATTATTGCATGTACAAAAAAAATCATGACTTTATTTACGCACGGCCCTTTACTATCGTCACAGATCACAAGCTACTTCTGGGCATCTTCATGCCCGATAAGCCTACCCTCCAGATACTATCTCCTAGAATGCTTTGAATCTGAGCGGGCAGCATAAAAATTTAAAAATTAAATTAAATTCCTTCAAGCTTATCAGTACACACTACAGCACCGGCCTGGTGCCAGTATCTCAAATGCAGATGCCCTATCTAGATCCCCTGTGGAGATGGTGGGCAAGATTGGTTCGGACCATGAGGTCCTCATGGTACAGGTTTTGGAGTCCCCACCTGTGTCCGCCAAGGACATCGCTTATGCTACAAAAAAGGATTCCCTCTTGATGAAGGTTGTCTCGTGGGTTTAGAAAGGGTGGCAGACGCCACCGGTCTCTGAAGAATTCAAGGTTTATTATACAAAATGTAATGAACTGTCTTTGGAAAGGGGATGTTTGGTGTGGGGGAACAGAGTGGTAATTCCACCTATACTTTGGGATAAGGTTTTACGCACATTACACATTAGTCATCCAGGCATAGTCCGCTCTAAGGCACTTGCCAGGAGTTATTTGTGGTGGCCCAGGCTCGACTTAGATATCGAGGCTTGGGTGGGGTGCTGTAGAGAGTGCCAGTCCTCCAGGCTGGAGGAAACCCACCAGCCCACCAGTGAGTGGGATACTGCAAAGGGCCCCTGGTCGCGAATCCACATCGACTTCGCTGGCCCATTCAAGGAAGCTACCTTCCTGCTCATTTTTGATTCATACTCTAAAAATGGTTAGAGGTAATGCCCATATCAGGGACTTCGTCAGCTGTCACAATTTCTAAGCTAAGAAGGGTTTTTTGTACTTTTGTGTTGCCCGTCATTGTTGTCTCTGATAACGCATCAACTTTCATGTTGGCGGAATTCCAGGATTTCCTTAGCCACAACGGTGTAAGCCAAGAACGTAGCCTTCCACAACCACTCGTCTGCTATCTTCTGTGAGATCACGTAGTTGTCGAACTGGACCTCATATATTGGCCATGAGTCTTGTCTGGAGATCTCGAATGGACTGAACAAAGCAGGAACGGTGGCAGCCATTGCAATCCCACCTTTGTTGCCAATGTTGAATCCGGCGCTTAGAGAAGTATTCTGACCAGCAGGATCAGGTTAAACACAAGTGATTTATAATTCAGCTCATAATACCGGACTGGGGAACATGTACAAGGTGGCTGGCTTATATACAGGGGGAAAGGCAGTTACACAGGTTGATACATTTCGGCAGGCTTCCAGAGAAGCGGAAAGATTGTACTGACGAATCAGCTCTTTTTGAGTCCTTTGAAAATGTCGCTTTTGCAAAAGGCACGCGATTCCGCCGTAGACATTACGGCGCTCATAGCAGTTATAGCAAATAACGTTTGGACACAACAAGTCTGGAGTCACTACACTTCAAATACAGACTGATGCTTAAGGGAGATTCAGAGGTCACCCTTGTGAGAGTTAAGAAAAGCCCATCACCCTTGAAGCTTGGGAAGGGAAGAAATTGTCTTTGGGTGCCAGTCACACAGAAGATGGGACCAGCTCACCAGACCTGAAAGCAGAGGATTCAAATTACCTGACTAGATTTTAGGGGAAACTCTGACCTTTCCCCTGGGACAGATTCCCCCAGAGGAACGAAAGTCTCCTTCGCTGGAGGGCCCTTAGAGAGGATGTTGGGTGGGCAGCTGTCTGTCTGTCTGGGGAGTTGTTGATTCCTTCAGTGGCTAGACAAGACAACCCTCGGGGTCTCTCACCCCCCACTCTCTGGCCAGTCTTTTTTTCATTTGGCTCCTCTTGGGAAGAGCTGGTTCTTCATGAATGGATTTCCAGAGATAAACCAGGAAGGTTGCCTGTCGATGCTTAATGGTGTTTGACAGGGAGAGAGACTGCCCCATTACTCCTGTTTAAAGGTCTTGGGGATTAAATCTCTCCTTTCATTGCTATCGTTCCATCTGCCAAGCACTGCCTCCATCAGCTGCATGCTCCCACTGCTTGGTGCCCTGGAAAGAGACCTCTGAATTTGAGATTTAAATTTCTTTCCCCACCTGGCAGTTCTCACTCTGGAGGTGACGTCTGTGAAGAAAGGCGTACTGTAAGACTTTTGTTTTTGTTTCACTTTGCAAATGTCCTTTCTCTCCCCCTTCTCCGCTTGCAACTCATAGCTGGGTGTCTTTTGGGCACAGGTGGCCCTCAGGACTGACGGGGCTGTGGGTGCCCCCCTCTCTCCTCTTCCACAGGATGATCAGGTATATTAAGCTGTATTCCAAAAAGCCCAGCACGCCACATGCGAGTTCGGTATCAGAGCTTCGCCGGAAACCATCACTGAAATCACTGATGAAGAATCTGAAGGACATAGTCGATGATGAATCTTACCAGCAAAAGGAAATTGCTAACCTTGAGAGTTGCACTGAAGATACCATGAGTTACATTGCCAAAGAATTTGAGGTTCTCCATCAAATCTTGCACGACAAGGAAGAATATATTAAGAAGTTATTCCAGGAGAGGAAGACAAAAGAGGAGATTCAGGATGCCTTAACCTCTTTGAAAGATGATGTGTCATCACACACTAAGCTTATTGTCAGGATTAAAGAAGCATTAGTAACTACAGATCATGTTGCCTTTCTCAAGGACTTCAAGGACCTGGTGGACAAAATTGAGGAGTGTAATCTTAAGTGTTCCGTGTGCTCCGGTGTCTGGTCATGCCTGCCACATGATCACAGAAACGTCTGCAGAAGCAGACAGCGCTGGCTCTTCGGCTCTGAAACAGAGATGAGCACTGAACCCTAGAGTCGGATACGACTGGCTTTCGAGTAAGGGAAACCTTTATCTTAATCTTAAGTGGATCAAAGATGGCATCATAGGCGAGAAGGCGGGAAGCAGAAGAGGTGATTAAGAGAATGACACGTCTGACAGAGACCCAAGTGATGAGAGGAGGGGGAGAAGTTAGGCCATGAAAAGCCCAGAGATAACAGTGGATCAGTGGAGTTTGATTTGGAAGAAGACAAAGATTACAGTCAAGAAGAATACAAAGAAGAAGAGGAGGAAGAGAAGGAGGAAGACAGAGTGGTAGTAGCAGAGCTAGCCCTTGAAGAATTTATGGCCTCCTTAGATTTTGAGGCTTGGGGGGAAATGTTGAAAAGTATAGGGCCAAGTTAGGATCCAAATTTGGGCTTCCACAGTGAACCATAAGGACAATGATCATTCCAACTTCACAGAAAACTGTACCCTGGAAAAAAACAAATGACCCTAGATGCAATTATGTGCTGGGCTTTACAGCACTAAGCACTGTTACTGCCAGCGGTAGGCACCAGCAGATTCGCACCAGTTCGCCAGAACCGGTAGCAGAAATTCTGGCTGGCCCCGCCCATTCAAGTTTTGAAATAAAGTAGTCCTAATTCAGGTGCAAGTCAGGGCTTTCCCCCTGGCCACGCCCACCATACCACGCCCACAGTGTAGTAGTAATTTTTTTTGGAGCCCACCATTGGTTACTCCCTTGCTGAGTTTGCTAACCCCAAAATTCTGCTTCTAAGGGTGATTCAGATTTTCTGATAGCACACTGGGTGGGTGGGGGTTGGGATCTTTGCTTCCTTTATAACAATGGATGAAACAGGAAAAATTGGCCATTACTGCGAGAGTATGTTTATTTTTCTTCATTACTATAGTAAGCACTGTTTGCATATTGTTATTTAAGTTGTGGTTGGTGGGGTTTTTTTGGGGGGGAAGGTGTCTTGAGGGGTTTATTTCAGACTGTCAGCAAGCAATGTCCCCTGTCTGGGGAATTTTTGATGTTATAATCCAGGAAAAAATAACTCCGCTTGAGAACGTGGAAATATGGTTCTAATTTTCTCACAGTTACCTTTGGATGAATAAGATTTTTCAACTGCTCCCTCCCAGCCCAGGAAGGGGTAAAAGCAGCTGTCCCCTGGCTCGCCAAAGTCCATTACCAATGCCGCCGACGCAGCTGTTTTGGGCCTTCCCACTCCCAGCCCTGGAAAGGGTAAAGGTGGCGAAGGACATTGAGCCCCCAGGTTCTGTTGGGGATGTTGAGCAAACTATGATCTACTTTTATAATGCCAGATCGCTTGGGGGGGGGGGGGATGTTAAATGAAAATGAATCTTTTTCACTGTTTCAGCAGCAAGATGATTTATAGTCTTGTGTTTCACTTTTGTTATCATTTCTGCAACGCTGCCCATTTTTCTACAGGGGCAACTACACCGCCCTTCCAAAACCAAGTGAAAACACAGCAACCCTAAAAGCAGCCGTAAAAAGATGAGCAGTTGGGACCATGAGATGATTAAAGAAAATAGGCTGTAGGGCTCAAATAAATATCCCATTCCCAGCAAGTATCAAAAACAAAAATACCAATTCAATCAGCATGAGCAAGGCCAAGAGTGAGAATGATTTAATGCCCAACAAGCACTACTATGCAAATCTGTGCACTGACATATCAACTCCAACTCATGGTCTTAAAATAGTCAAACCCTACGACATCTTTAACAGGTTTTATTTCCTCTGTTTGTTGAATATCCTCCAAGATGCTAACCAGAAAACATATTCACCTTCAGAAGCCTCAGCAATATGGTATGGTGCAAAACCACCCATTTTCCAGAGGAGGTTCTTCTAAGTCCCTGGAGGACATTTATAATGGTCCATCTTCAGTCTCTTACTTGGCCATGGCTCTCACCAATGACAGGAGACACATCTTGGGGCTGATCAGCAACACCACTCACATGCCATGCAGCCTCAAGTTCTACATCAACAGAGTTGAGTGCATTAATTTAGAACAGGCCCATGCTGGCAAACCGGGATATCGAGTTAAGTCCTGGTGTGCTCCTTGGATTGGCGGCTTTTGGCACCCCCAACCTTAGATACCGACTCTTGCCTCTGGCCCACCAATGGGACGAGAGGGTGAGTGGCACAGAGGAGGAGGAAGATCAGGGCGTGAGCTCCGGCCAAAGTAAGGGAACTTAAAGGGGTGACCATGGGAAACACTAAGCAGGATCACATTGGCTGGTTTGCGCCCGGGAGGGCAAAGGCAGTCACAGCCTGGGGGGAAGGGGAGCTTCAAAGGAAAACAAGTTTAAATGGCCCAATTTTACCCCACCATAACTATGCATTTGTAAGTAATTTGGGAGGTAGCACTTTTGTTGTCGGCATGGACATTTCTTTCATGCCTGCCAACTGAGCATGTTTATGAATTATAGCTACAAACAGGAAAGAACCGAAGTGTATTGAAATAAGAACATTATGACATGTTAACATGACTTGCAGGTGGCATTTGTAATTCCAGAAGTTTGCTTTAACTTATTATATTACTTCTTGTGATTCGTTCTACCTCAATTTTATAGTCGCTGTAATTGACACTCAGTGTAATCTGCAGGCTCAGTAGCTGTTAATGATGATCGTGTCAATTCTAACTTACCCTGGTGACCATTTCCAGGGCTTTCTGGGTAGAAAATACAGTACTCAGAAAAGTGGTTGGCCCCGTTAATTTTTTTATACACCGCAGCAAGTGGTGCAACTTTACAAATAGTGTTCCTTACAGTTTGCAAGTTCTCCAAGTATTACACTCCCCACTCTAACCTAGCAATCAAACTCTTCACATGTGTTTGGAAATATAAGGAAATAAATATTTACTTACAGTTGCTTTTAAAAAAAAGGAAAAGGGGCTCTACGTATTGTACCCACAGAGCCCAGCTGTTGCAAATTTTGGGGTTGACTACTGGAATAAGCCCTTACATGATAACTGTATTCACTTATTACATCCAAGACAGGGACACTGTAATTTTAAAGACTTAAGCAGAACCATTGCCTTAGTGGATGGCATTAATCTCAAAGCCCTATGTTAAGTGCAACGCATGTCAACAAGCAAAGAGCAGGGTTGCCCCTGCCAATAGGTTGCATGATTTAAGCTCCGGAAAACCTCCCAATCTAGTCCTCATTGATCTGATTGGACTCATGAGGCCTAGCTTGGGGGGAGCTAAGTATGTTTTGAACATTACTGACCAATATTCCAAGTATGATTTCACGAACTGACAAGCAGGATATAAATCTAATAATAAATAAACAATAAACCAGGAGGCCCTTAGAAAGAAAGAAAAGGGGTAAACTCCCAATGGAAAGAGGAGTCGGGTGCTTTTAACTCCTTGTGAGGCAAGGCTAGAAGTTTCATTGACCAGATAATCGCTTGGATTGCTTGCGAGTATCCACTGTATTTTTAAGCCCATTATTATGCTCCTTCTCTACTTCAATGTAGTCCAAACCATACTTGTGCGGCCGGCCGGCCGGCTATATGAACTTGCCTTTGCGACTCCTTTGACTGGGAGGCGGAAGGTCAGCAGTTTGATTCCTGAGTACTGGAGGACGGAATGAGCTCCCGCCTTTGTCCCAGCTTCTGTCAACCTAATAGTCTGAAAGCAAGAAACTGCAAGTAGATAAATAGGGACCACAACAGTGGGAAGGTAACAGCGTTCTGTGTGCTCCGGTGTCTAGTCATGCCTGCCACATGACCACAGAAACATCTGCAGAAGCAGATAGCGCTGGCTCTTCGGCTTTGAAACAGAGATGAGCACTGCACCCTAGAGTCGGATACGACTGGCTTTCGAGCAAGGGAAACCTTTACCTTTAGTTATATGATGTGTATTGTGTGTATGATGACTTATGTATTGTTGCTATATGCGACTGTATTTATTGTTTTGTACTCTATTATTATTGTATTTGAGCAGCTGAAGATAGTCCCACCTTGAGGCTGAGGACACCTGCCAACCCATCCCCGGACGTGTCTTGGAAAGTTTTCTATGTGGTTGTAATGTATATATTATATGTTGTTTTTTCGCAGATTGTATTTTGTATTCTGGATTATTGTGTATTTACTCTGTATATTGCTGATTTATATTGTGATTCTTGTGAGCCGCCCTGAGTCGGCGTATGCTGAATCAATCTAATTTTTCTTTTTCAATTGTTTTCTCAGAGTACAATTCCTGACAGAATTCCTTTACTATTTCAAGTTTTCCCTCTATTTTATTACATCTCTTATCCTACTTATCTAACAGAACTCCTATTTCCCTTTTATCTTTTTTATCTTCAGCTGCCCTTGCCAATAGTTTTGAATTTTTGTTACTATATTCGAAATATTCTCTTTTCAAATAAATTAAATTTCTTTAACCCTTTCAATGTCCTTTCCTATTGCCTCCTTCCTTTTTCTTTGCAATCTATCATAAATGTTTTTATCCTTTGTTCTAGCATGCTCCTTCTGTAACTATTTGATTTCTTCTCCGTCCTGCTTTTCTTTTATCTGTTTACTTTTAATGCATGATAATTTAATACTTTCTCCCCTAAAAATAGACTTCATGGTATCCCATAATATACCATCCGCTATATCATTCGTATCATTCAATACCCAGTATTGTTCCCAATTTTTAACTGCCTCTATTTTTTTGATCCTTAAACAATCGTAGGTCATACTTCCAACCATTTTTTTTCTTGCTTCCCGCCTCCTAAATTTACATCCAATATTATTTTAGCATGGTCTGATTCCTTAAGTATGTCAACCTCTAGGAAGGAAGAGTTGTTTCTTGGTCTAGGAAAAGAATAAATTACGAGCATATGGTATGTATGGAGGAGAAGATAATGAGCAAAGAAATTAATGATGTTATAGATAAGTGGAAGGTAGACAAATCACCCGGAGAGGATGGTTTATCAGTTGAATTTTTAAGGACTTTAATGAAATGTTGATTCCCAAGATTATGAGACTCTTTAATCACATTATGGAAGGGGGTGGGTTGCCAAATTCATGGTATAAAACAATTATAATTCTCATACCGAAGCCAGGGGAAAATATAGAAAGAATTGATTCATACAGGCCAATCTCGTTAATGAACCAGGATGCCAAATTATTTACGGCAATTTTGACAAACAGACTAAATATATTTATGGTGAACTATATTAACAAGTATCAGGCAGGTTTCATGAGCGACAGGAGAGTCGTAGATATAATGAATATAGCAGAGCAAAAAAAAAGAAAAGATGGGTGTATTATCGCTTGATAATACTTGTGCTGCTTGTGCTGGTGGGTGCATGCGCACCAGCACAATTGTTGTTTATCAGGCACCCGATTGTGACGTCAGCGCACTGGCGCACGCTGCCACACCACTGGCACAGTGGAGGTCCTTACCGGTGGGGCTGGTACCCCACCCGCAGTGTCCGGACCCCCTCTTTCAGTGATGGGACGCGCAAGGTAGCATTGTCAGGTAGTGGGTCCCGGGGGATGAAACGTATCCAGGACATACTAATGTACTTCTTTGATTTATAGATATAGATTAAATCAGGATGATAAACTACGGAAAAATTTAAAAACAATATGGGAGCAGGATTTAAATATAAAGATTAGTGAAGAGATTTGGAGAAAAAAATGGGAAAAAAGGATCATGAAAACATTGTCAGTCAGGGTCAAGGAACATAATTATAAACTACGTTCGAGGTGGTATTTAACTCCTGCCCGTCTGCACCAAATTGACAGCACGAAGTCATTGTGTTGGAGGTGTAAAAGCATGACAAGAACATATGTGCATATGTGGTTGGAGTGTGGTGAATTGAAGTCCTTTTGGACAGAGAATGAAGTGGAGATTAAGAAAATAATAGGTATGGACATAAAGTTGGAAGCGCGCAATGTATAAAGGAATGTGGATGATTGCATTAAATGATAAATTAACATGGGAGTGAAACTTAAAGGGAATAATAAAGGAAAGCAAATTTCATGTAATATGGAGATCCTTTATAGAGTATACAATAGTTAGAGGGAAAGGATGTGCACCAGTGGCCGATCAACTAGTATTTTGGAATTAAAATGTTGGGAATGGGTGGAACCATTTTCCAAGATAAATGTAAATATCACAGGGTTCTATTTTATGTTATTGTTGTTTTGTTTTGATATATTGAACAATAGTATATTCTGCCATAACCACATACAAATGCAACAGTAGATAATCTTAACCTATAAATCCAAGGGTTAACCGTTGGAACTGCCTATAGATTGCTATGCCTCGCCCTACTTGCCTGCACTCGCCCTTCGTGCACACGGCCGATCTGGGTACGCAGGTCAACGAAGGATTGAGAAAACCGGCAGTGGGGCAACAGCCCCACAAACGCAAAAAAAGGGAAACAACTTCATTTCCCAACGTTCTTTGTGCCGCGCTGCGCCACAGCCAATCAGGCTGAGAGGCGGGAGCACAAAGAACCTGGGGAAACACGGCGTGGCCAATCAAAACCAAGCCGCATGAAAAAAAGGAGCACAAAGGGAAAGCACAAATGGAAAAATACAATCCCCAGGGTCCTGCGCGCCATGAGTGCGCAGAACTCTGGGAAAGCCGGCACGGCCAAAATAAAAATAAAAAACGCACAGCCACACAGCCCCGGTAACGAAAGCACAACCCCCCGCCGCTGGGCTTCCTTACCGTGGGCCACCCAGGGAGGCCAGCCCCTGGTGAGGAAAGCCCACCCACCCACCCTGCCGCTGGGCTTCCTTACCGCGGGCCGCAAGCCAGCCTCCGGTAAGGCTCACAGCGACACAGCCCCCGGTAATGAAAGCCCCCCCCCCCCCCGCCGCTGGGCTTCCTTACTGCGGGCCGCCCAGGGAATCCAGCCCCCGGTAAGGAAAGCCCACCACCCCGCCACTGGGCTTCCTTACACACACCCCGACGCTGGGATTCCCCCCCCAAACAAAAACAAAAACGCCGTGGGGATTTGTGCAGTACGGCCACCAAGGCCAAGCCGCGAAGCCCCCACCCCCACCAAAACAAACAAACCAACAAACACAATGGGGGGATTCCCACGGGCCGGCGGCGTGGATATTCCAACGTGGCCGGCCTGCGAAAATACCCCCAACCTACCACCACATGGTATTTCAATGGGCCAGCCAGCCACCGAGTCCGGCCCACAGAAATACCCACACCAAAATCACAAACAAGAACATTATAAACATAAAAATTAGAAACAAAAACATCCACAAACAAAAAAATAATAAACAAGGACAAACACAACCCCCCACAAATCCCAACACCACCACCCCTAACAGAAAAGAGCACACACCTTAAACCTCCAGCCTCAACGAGGTCCATAACTGAAATGACAAAAGAACAGGAAGAATACACAGGCCAGGACACAGTTAAAATTAGAAAATTATACAACAGCACACCCCAGTGGCCACAGGAAAAATGACACTCAATGAATTCAACTTAATCTCCAAGAATTTAAAAAAGGGAAATTAGTTTTAAAAACATTCAAAAATATCCTAACAAAAAAATTATTCAAACATAAATAAATAAGAACACACTAAAAGAAAAACCAAACATCTAAACACAGTCAAAAATATTGAATTTAAAAAAACATACACTTACACATTTTTAAAAAATTCTTATCCAAGGTACACCTATTACCAAAAACCACATAGTAACACATTATTTTTAAAAATGCCATTATTGGGAAAAAAATTTATATCAACCTTTCCTCTTTTTAAAATCCAATTTTTTTATAACAGTTTAAAACACTACCTAGGTATAAAAAACCATTATTTTAAAAAAATAACATAACTCATTTAAATACACATACAACAAAAATCATCCAACACCATTTTTCATATTTTTTAAAACAAAAAACAAAAAAAAGCCCGGCAACGCCGGGCAACCCTTGCTAGTATAATATAGGATAAGATCTGTTGTCATAATATATCGGATGTATGAGAGTTGAAAACTGGGGCAGAATGTAGGTGCAGGGTAAGCGCAGGTTTGCGCAAAGATATTTAGGATTATTTGCTTAAATGTTACTTTATATCTTATATGTTGATTGTAATATTCATGTACATTTGAACAAACAAACAAATTGAATAAATCAAATCAAAACACAGAATGCTGTCCATTATCTGGAGAAGATCCTGAAGATGACTGAAATCAAGGTTGCCGGCCAAGTGGACGAGTCACGATGGACCCATCCCTTCTTAACATTGATTTCTCAGGATTGCTCAGAATAATATTCGTGTGCTACTTGTCTGGTATATTTTTTTGCGGCAGTGCAAAATAATATCCCTAGTTTGGGGGGGGGGGGTTTGATGTATTGTCCCTGTAATACTTGTTAGGTCTGGGGCTCCCCTGAGCGCAGAAGATGAATGGCAGGGGAATGACATTGCAATGGGAAAGCTAAGAAAAGCATTGTTTCCCAGGAGGTATCTCACCAGCCAGGTGTATTGGGTACCTTCAAAGCCTTGTACAGGCAGAGCCACAGGTGAACAGGTGAGAAAGAGGGTTGACGTCTCTGCTGGCTCAGAGGTGCCCCCCAATGAAGACTAACGCTTCTGCTGTATCTTTTGGAAGAGATCGGCTCTTGAGTCAGACAGCAAGCCTATCCGATCTGGGTGTCATGATGCCATAACAAAGATGGCATTATTTTATGTTATTAATCATATTGTTATGTAGGTTAACATGTTGCAATGCTATGTAGTTAATTTCATATCATTCTACGTTAGTACACTTAGCCTAAGCGATGCCATTGTAGGACAATATCCCACCATTTTCTGGAAGTTTTAACTTGCCTGCCTACAGTCCCGTGAGGTTTGTGAGGGGGAATTCCCAGCCAAGAAGCGGCGAACCAATTTTAAAGAAAGAGGTAACAGGCAAACCCCTACGCACCCACAGAACATTCAAAGCCAGCTAAGTTTCCCAAGACTAGATAAGGGTGGTGTTCCGTGAGAATTGGCATTTAACAATCCCAGAGGTCCTTGCAGCCTAATTAGACCTACAACATTAATTTGTCGTTTGCCATTTTCTCCGGAACTCATAAGAACAGCCTTGCTGGAACAGGCCACAGCCCATCCAGTCCAGCATTCTGTCTCACACAGTGGCTCACCATTTCCTTCAGGGTATTCCCAAGGAGATGCCTTCACCTGCTTAGGATTCCCTGGAAATGGCATTGAGAGATATCCTGCCTATCTCTCCAACCCGGAGGTTGTCCTTAATTATCTGGACCAGCCTTTCTCTGCCAAGCTAAGCCTGAGCAGAGACAGAGCACCATTAGGCCGCACAAACCAACTTTACGGGGCCACCGCCTGTCCGTGCTGCAGCTGAGGGTCCGGCATTGCCAGCAAATCCCAAGGCCTACCAGTGAGCAGGTGGAATTGTGCACCCAACACTGGGGATGTGTGTCGTGTTTTTCTATTATTTTTTTTGGGGGGGGAGGGCAGCTCAAGAGATCAAGTGTCAGAGGGAGATCCAAGCCCTGGTCGGACCCAGTGTTGGGTTGGGGGGATGACTAGGAGCCAAGGTCACTTAAAGGAGACACCAGGAGGGTTACAGGGAAGGCGTGGGGAGTAGCAGTATCAGGGACAGTATCTGAAGGTATCAGGCCCCTCTGTGGCACATTAGTAGACCCTGTGAGTGCCACAGCAGTAGAATAAAAAAGCCTGTGCTAAAGAAAATTCCAACTTGCCATGGATTAATTCTGTAAACCTGGAGATCTTAACTCCTCCTGAGAGTGATGAAGAGAGTCCTGGGAATGACCAGTTTGCCCATACTGGTGAAAAATGTGTGGGTAATTGATATTTACAAGAAGGCAGCATGGCTGAGGACCTCAGGAGAACCACTTCAGGAAGTCAAGGTCAAAGTTATTCAACACTGTAAGAAAACACAAAGTGTAATCAAACCGAAATAGTTGAAGTAAAGACTCCTCCACATGGATATTATTCCAAGTTCTTTGTGCAGATTTAGGGCAGGGACTGGCACAAGCAGTCTGGAGTATGGACTGCCTTTCGTCAAAGCTGCTGTCCCATCTAAAGATGATGAGCCTTTGGATGAGTCCACAGCTTCAAAGCTGTGTGAAGTTGATGTAGGACAAATCAGCCAGGACGTATCCATGCCTGAAGAGGGAGAGCACTTCAAGGGGGCAGGCGCAGAAGTCTCGCCGTGCTCTTTCCAGTGAAAGGACACCCTCGCTTACCAGAGTTGCAGGTGTGAACCTG
This sequence comes from Bradypodion ventrale, assembly GCA_035047345.1. Taxonomy (NCBI): domain Eukaryota; kingdom Metazoa; phylum Chordata; class Lepidosauria; order Squamata; family Chamaeleonidae; genus Bradypodion; species Bradypodion ventrale. The sequence goes on from JAWDJE010000002.1 coordinate 374,926,228, forward strand.
AAATGGGATGGGGAATCTACCTTTGAGGGTGGTGACCATGAAGTTGCTGGAGATTCCGATCACAGTATATCTGAGAGTTCATGTATTACACTGTCTGCTGCTGCACCAGGAGATTTGGAACTGCCACTGTCTGTGATTTGAGCTTTAACCAAGAGATCTCTAGGAGCAGCGATTGGATCTATCTGCAAGACAAGGAGAAAATGCTGGATGTTAAAAGCATGATGGGCCTTTTGCATCCAAAGGAGATGCATCACTGTAATACCATCACTGGAGAACAGCAACAAGCCAGGCCTCTTAAAAGAATATACCGTATTTTTCGCCGTATAAGACGCACTTTTTCTTCCCCAAAACTGGGGGGGAAAAGTTGGTGCGTCTTATACGGCAAATATACGGCAGCCGCGCTCTCCCCGCCCCCACCATCGGCGGGGAGATAAAGGGAGCCTTCCGTGGCCCGGGAGGCTCCGAAGACGCCGCGCTCTCCCCGCCCCCACCATCAGCGGGGAGATAAAGGGAGCCTTCCGTGGCCCGGGAGGCTCCGAAGACGCCGCCGCAGCCGCGCTCTCCCCGCCTCCACCATCGGCGGGGAGATAAAGGGAGCCTTCCGTGGCCCGGGAGGCTCCGAAGACGCCGCGCTCTCCCCGCCCCCACCATCGGCGGGGAGATAAAGGGAGCCTTCCGTGGCCCGGGAGGCTCCGAAGACGATGACGCAGCCGCGCTCTCCCCGCCCCCACCATCGGCGGGGAGATAAAGGGAGCCTTCCGTGGCCCGGGAGGCTCCGAAGACGCCGCGCTCTCCCCGCCCCCACCATCGGCGGGGAGATAAAGGGAGCCTTCCGTGGCCCGGGAGGCTCCGAAGACGCCGCGCTCTCCCCGCCCCCACCATCGGCGGGGAGATAAAGGGAGCCTTCCGTGGCCCGGGAGGCTCCGAAGACGCCGCTGCTGCGAAGCATCGTGCCCTCCCGGCCCTTTGTTCCTCTTGGAGGTTGACTAGGGCAGGTAGTTTTTGACTTTGAGTATTTTTGTGGTGGCTTTATTGTACCTGGACATGTGGGGTTTCTGAAAAGATGTGTTTTTTTTTCTTCCCTTTTAGTACAGTATTTGGTTCAGAATCTTTTTTTTCTAATTTTCCTCCTTTAAAATTGGGTGCGTCTTATATGCCGGAGCGTCTTATACGGCGAAAAATACGGTACTGCATAAACTTTTCTGTAACCATGAAGCACAGGGAGGAAAACATAACTTTTCACACATCCAAGCAGCATGATGGTTTGACAAGAGAATTGGCGTCAGGGCCCTCCTGAAATAAGTCTTGGGGAAAATGGAATGATCCCACTGAGAACATTTTAGCTAGGGAATGTTTGCATTTTCATTTTAAGGTAAAACAGGTCCTTAGGAAATTACAACTTTTTACCTCCGCTGCTACCTTTGCAAATGCGTTTTCATCTCAGGTAATGACAGATGCATTACCATTGAGCAATGTACCTGAAGGCCTTGCTTTGAGTCCACCACCCAGATGCCGAAGTCCCCTTCAGATAACAGTTAGGAATCCAAGCCAAATCTTGACTCAAAGGACGCTCGCTTATGAGCATCTCTTTGCTGATTTGTGCAACACACTACATTTCAGACTTTAAAATGTTGCCCAGGAAGCATGCAAAAAACTGTACTCATTCTACTTTTTGGAAACAGATGACGATCCATTCTTAAAATCAATCAATCAATCTTTATTACTCATAGACCAGTGCAAAATAAATAAATGACATTCCAAGAGTTGAGTATAACTAAAAGTCCCCTATGACATGGGTAAGCTATTTCATCTAAAACATTACAGGTGGATTTGTTAAAATACTAGCTACCAAAAAGTTTTAAAACAAGTACTGTAATACAAGTAGAATTTTTAAAATCTAAAATAACCAAATTTTTATCCAAAGTAACTTGTCAAATGAAATGTATGCTTTAGAAGGAGTTTATCTTCAGATTTCTCCGACTCTTTAACACCACTGTGCTGATGTAGCTTTTGGTATTTACGATGATACTTGGGGCAGAAGGAAAGCGGGAAGAAAACTCTCAAAGGGAGCTCAGAAAGCTTCCCACTCTAAGGTAGATCCTCTGGACCTGCAAAGCTAAAGCATATATAAACCGCCTGTCTGGAGAGCTGAATCAAGCGCGAAGCAAAATAACCTGCTTGCAGCAAATCTGCTTGCAGCAAGACTGGGTGTGTACAGACTGCCAAAACAATAGGGAATTGATCATACAATGCGCCAATTTGAAAGCGCAGGTGGCTAAACTAGAAGCAGAAAAGGCAGACAAGGGTTGTAAGTGGAATATAGTCTTTGTCACATCTTTTAGGGCAGGCAAATAGCGGTGCCTCTTTGGGTATTTTTCCAGGGCTGAGTTTGTGCCCAAACCCAAAGTCATTTTATCGACTCAGCGCCAAGAACATTTTCACATACATTGATTTTGTTTTTCGTTCCATGCCTTGTTTATGCTGTGAACCACCTTGAGTTGCCCACTGAGTAAGAAAGGCGGTATAGAAATAAACTTTAACAACAACAACAACAATAAGTCATTTTCTGATGTTCCAAAGTTACTTGATGACCTAACATCTAAAACTGCAGCACATGCTGATGAGGGGAAATGATTTGAAGTGTTCAAAGCCAAATGTTGAGTTGAACACCAACAGACCTCAAGCGGTGGGCTCAATGCCAAACTGTTGAGTTCCACACCAACAGGTGAGGCCAACAGGTTAGCAAAAAAACCAAACAATCTATTTATCCTGTGCTGAGTGGCCAAAGAGATTCAGGTACGGGAGATCAATGAGAAACCTCCAAGAGGCAACAGTAAAATGAGCCAAAATGCCAGGTGAGGCCACACCTGACTTGTGTTGGGGCATTTTGAGTTCCAATCCCCTGTGAGTGTGCCGATGGCTGATTGTGTAAGTGGGAAATTGGGGAGGGATGACCCTCTTGACTCTCACCCCCACTCACCCCAGGAATCCTCTTGTAAAGAGGTGGGATATTTTGCACACTGACCTCGGATTCAGTGTCTTTGGTAGGAAGTAGGCAAGGATAATATTTTACTTTTTCATAGTAACTCCTGTTTGTGGATTTTCTGGTAGAGAATTTTCTGGTTTCAAAGTCTTCGGGGTTATACATGGCAGTGTATACATGTACCTTGTCTTCATGTGTGGTGGTGAAGGGCACCAGGCAATACTAATCTTTATGCATGTTGTCTGGTTTGGGTATGCAACAAAGAAAAGGAATATTTTTGAACAATTGAAGTTAAACTGGCTTCAAGTGGCACCGGTAAACAATTGGAATAAAAGGTACATAGCTGATGAAAGTTTAGATAGAAGTAGAACGAAATTTGAAGACAGTGTATAATTTAAGATTAGGAACTGTAGAAAATAAGGGTCTTGTGAGCAAATTATTTAGAATATTAGCACTACTGCCCGGGCTCCGCCCCAGGGATGGTATTTGGCTGTGGCAGTCGCAGCCGATAGTGAAGTTGCTGAGGGTCCCCTGGGGCGAAGGGGAAGGAGGTTGGTCTTGCGGCAGAGTTGGGAGGGGGGCGGCATCCGCCTCTGGCGGCCTCGCGTCCCCATCCCTTGTGGAGGCTGGTGGTGGTGGGTGGGAGGGCGTGCGGGCCGCAGTGGCTTGAGAGGTGCGACGGCTTTCTCCGGCGGCCTTGCGTCCCAGTAAGGTGTTCAGGTTTGCCCCCCACAAGTCAGGTGTGGCCTCACCTGGCATTTTGGCTCACTTTGCTGTTGCCTCTTGGAGGTTTCACATGTTGCCTTGTTTGGGTATGCATTTTTATCCTGCATCTTTCCCTGCAAATATGTGTAGTATGTGTTCACATATATACCTTGTGCATTCAGCTCTTTCTTCAGATGTACTCTGGTGCAAGTAGCTGTGCTTCCAATGTTTTCAATTTCTTGATTATACAGTAAAAACCTGATTTAGGGGGAGGGGATCAGTTCCATGGCCTCATTCGTAGCTCGATTTTTTTCGTAACTTGAGTCATCCCCATAGGGATGCATAGAAAAATAAAAATTAATAATTTTTAAAAAGAATTTAACCTGAGAGCTCTTCCTACCCTTTGGCTGCTGCTACTGGCTCCTTCCTCCTGCTGCTCCGGGTGGATTTTAAGAAAATTGGTTTTTACAGAAAAAAATGGCGGCAGCGCCATTATGATCTGTAAAAATCTACAGAAACCCCTTTCGTAAGTCAGGTTATTTTCGTAAATTGGGACCCCAATTTACGAAAATAACCCTTTCGTAACTCGAGTTTTTCGTAACTCGAGTCATTCGTAAATCGCGGTTTTACTGTTTCACTTTGCTGTTACCTCTTGTAGGTTTCACGTGTTGCCTTGTTTGGGTATGCATTTTTATCCTGCATCTTTCCCGGCAAATATGTGTAGTATGTGTTCACATATACACCTTGTGCATTCAGCTCTTTCTTCAGATGTACTCTGGTACAAGTAGCTGTCCTTCCAATGTTTTCAATTTCTTGATTATATAGTAAAAACCTGTTCTGTCTCTCCCGCTCACTCTTTTCCCTGTCGAGAGAACACTCACTGTAAGGGATATCTGAAGAGTAGTCTAAGTCTGGTCCAAAGTTCTAATTCCAGAGTTTCCAAAGAGTAGTCTAAAACCAGTCCAACGTTCTATTTCCAGAGTTTCTGAAGAGTAGTCAAACCAGTCCAATGTTCTATTTCCAGAGTTTCTACGAGTCAAGACGCCACGGTACAAAGCAAGAGCAGGGAAGCTAAACTTTGTCCGTCACAGAGCCACATCCGGCGTCCTGGTTCCTTATATGCCTCCATGGGTGTGGCCAGACACTTCCTGATTACCTGCGGCCCCTCTTTCCTCTCAGCCTCTGTAGACAACGCTTCGCCCTGCTTCGATGCCTAGCGTCCAGCCACGCCTCATCCTCAGAGCCGTCTGAACACGAAGACTGCTGTTGGAGGACATCCTCGTTGCCATCCTGCTGCTGCAGTTCCAAGGGAGGCTGAGATGGTGCTGGGGGGGAACCCTGAGGAACAGGGTCCTGTCAGCTCCTCCCCTTCATCCTCAGAGTTTTCATCCCCAAGGTGGGCCGGTTCGGGGACCAGAGGTGGGCCAGGGGCCGGAGTCACAACACTATCCCCCACCGCAGGACACTTCCCCCGGGGCCGACGGTCCGGATGAGGCCGCGAGGGAAACTGGGTATGGAACAAGCGGGCGAGATTGGAGGCATGAACGTCGACGGTGTCCACCCAGGTAAAGTCCTCGGGCCCGTACCTCTGCCACTCGACCAGGTATTGGAAGCGGCCCTTGAGCTAATGAGACTCACCGGAATAAGCAGAACAAAAAAATTGCACAACACCACCACCCAGTGGCCAAAGGAGAAAAAACATCCAAAATATTCCCAAATATTCAATAAATCCCAAAAAATAGGGTAATCAATTCCAAAAACATTCAAAAATATCCAAAAAAATCAAAAATAATTCACAGATAAATAAATAAATTTTCAATAAAAAATAAAAAAACACTGTAAAATACATTCAATTTAATAAAACATATATTTACACATTTCTAAAATTATTATCCAAAGTAAAACTATTTACAAAAATTCACAAAGTAACACATTCTTTTTTAAAATACAATAATTAAAAAAACAACAACAACCTGTCCTCTTTTTTAAAATCCAAAAAACAACAACATAACAACACAGTTTAAAACAGTCCGTGTGCATAAATAAACATTTTCACAAACACAAATAACAGACTAACCTAATTTCCATAAACAAAAACCTACAAAAACCACTTTAAACAGCCCGGCACTGAGGAAGCCGGCACACACAAAAAAACAAAAACAAAAAAAACCCACTGGGAGCGCAAGTCCGCCGCAGGCGGACGCAGTGCCTCAAAGCCAAAAAAACACAAAACCTTACACCACCATTTAAAACAGCCCAGCACCATTGGTTCAAGAAAAAAAAGAAACCCTTTACTATCCAACACAATTTTAAAAAGCCCGGCACCGCCGGGCAAAATATGCTAGTAATAAATATTATTGACCATTATTCCAGGTATGGTTTCACGTTCTGACAAGCCCTTTCTCCTGAAGGGTTTGAAAAAGACAAGTGCTGTGATGGATGAGGAACTCCCACATACAGCTCTTAGCATCAACAACGGAGCTTTGCAATGTTTTGAACCTGCAATCCTTGTACAAACAGAACAAGGTAAAAATATGCATCCCCTTCTACTATTTCCAGCTAACTTTGAGAATTGTGGCAGTTTCTGAAAGAAGTATCCAACTTGCCTAGAGTGCAGGTAGGCTTTCATTACGTATTCCACCTCTTCGCTGTGTGTTTAGTAATAAATCCCAAGTTCCAGCTTCATCAAGAATACAGCAGTGGATTGTCAAGATATAAAATCAAACATTTCTTGTACTATATAATATCATTATGCTCTGTAATCATAGTTCCTCCCACTGTTCATGAGACTAACCCTTCCCACCTGGATTTTTTCCTTACCTCAGTTCCAACTGTCACTTCCAACTGTCGTTTTGGTGGTCGTGCTTTCTTAAGGTTCCTGTATTGTAAGAAATAAAATGTTATTATTTCTTTAATATCTGATGATATTTGGCCTGATCCTCTATTAATCCGTTACATGGATAACAGGGAATTAGGGGCATAATATTAATATTATTTTTTATTTCTTGAGCATTATTCCATTTATTCTTTTTCAATAGAAAAATAACAACTATTGTAATGTGACCTAACCCAAACCCCCCCCCCCCTATTACAATATAATATACTGTAAAGGTACGTGCTCCTTTCACCAAGCAGGACAATGCGTATGTATCTTTTGCCTATTTTATTCTACCATCTCTTTTATTTATTTATTTATTTATAAAAAGTATACAATTACACAACAATATTATACAAAAAACAAAAACATAAATACTCTTAAACTCAAATATACCGTTTAATATCAACAATTTATATAATTCTTTATTAACCCTTAACCATACAGTGCTGTTGACTGTTGTTGAGTTAGAGATACATCACCTATACATCTATACCTATAAAATGGTGTGTTAACCGTTGGAATGTGACAAAGGATGTTGCACCAGGCCCCACTAGCCCCGTACGAGCCTCCGTTCACTTGCCCGAACGGGGTTCGCAGGTAAATGTCGGGTTGAAATTTTCGACCCGGGGGCAGGAGCCCCCAGTCACAAACAAAAAAAGGGAACTTCAATTCCCAAAGTTCCTTTCACCGCACCGCGCCAGAGCCAATCAGGCTGAGCGGCGCGGCAAAAGGAACGTTCGAAAATGCACCGCAGCCAATAAAAAAAAGCCGTAAAAGAAAAACCGCCACAGAAACCAAACACGCACAGCCAAAACTACAAGCCCCAACGTCCTACGCGCCATTAGCGTGCAGAACGCTGAGGCGGCCGGCACGCGAAAAATAAAAGCTAAAAAAATAACACCCGCCGCTACCATTCATCCCCACGGGCGAGCCAGCATTGCCCGTGGGGGAAAGAAATAACACCCCCCGCTGCTGCCCTTCTGTTCCAAGGGCCAGCGGCGCACGAAAAAAACAAGTAAAAACAAAAACCCCGGCCGCTGCTGCCCTTCCATTCGAAGGGCCAGCCGGCGCGCCAAAAATAAAAGCAACCCACACCCCAACACCACAACTGCCCTTCTTCCCAACGGGCCACCCAGCATGGCCCATGGGAAGAAAAGGCACCCCCGCCGCAAGTGCCCTTCCTACCCATGGGCCACCCAGCATGGCCCATGGAAAGAAAAGGCACCCCCCCGCAAGTGCCCTTCCTACCCACAGGCCACCCAGCATGGCCCATGGGAAGAAAAGGCACCCCCCCCGCAAGTGCCCTTCCTACCCACGGGGCACCCAGCATGGCCCATGGGAAGAAAAGGCACCCCCCGCAAGTGCCCTTCCTACCCATGGGCCACCCAGCATGGCCCATGGGAAGAAAAGACACCCCCCCCCCGCAAGTGCCCTTCCTACCCACGGGCCACCCAGCATGGCCCATGGGAAGAAAAGGCACCCCCCGCAAGTGCCCTTCCTACCCACGGGCCACCCAGCATGGCCCATGGGAAGAAAAGGCACCCCCGCCGCAAGTGCCCTTCCTTCCCATGGGCCACCAAGCATGGCCCGTGAGAACAAAAGGCACCCACCGCCTAAAAAAAGAACGCACCAAAAACAATCCAAAAACACTCAAAGAAACCCCCAACCAAAACCAAAAAACAGTAAAAAAAAACCACACACAAACCCCCACCCCAAACCCTAAACAAAAAAAGAACGCCCCCCCACCCCAAACCCCACCTTAAAAAAAACACACACACAAACCCCCACCCAAAACCATACACAAAAACAGAACGCCCCCCAACCCAAAAAAAAAACCCCTTAAAAAAAACCTGGACAGAACTTACCAAAAGACGACTTGCCCAGATGAAACCCGGAAATGAAATGAAGAGAAGAAGAGACTCACCCAATTCCAAAAAAACTGTTCAACACCGCCACCCAGTGGCCAAAGGAGAAAAAACATCCAAAATATTCCAAAATATTCAATAAATCCCCAAAAATAGGGTAATCAATTCAAAAAACATTCAAAAATATCCAAAAAAATCAAAAATAATTCATAGATAAAATAAAAAATTAATTTTCCATTTAAAAAAAAATAAAAAATACATTCAATTAAAAAAACATAAATTTACACATTTTTAAAATTATCCAAAATAAAACAATTTACAAAAATTCACAAAAAACTTAAAAAAAACACTTCAAACAGCCAGGCACTGAGGAAGCCAGCACACAAAAAAAGCCAAAAAAAGCCCCCACTGGGAGCGCAAGTCCGCAGCAGGCGGACGCAGCGCCTCAAAGCCAAAAAAAGCCCCCACTGGGAGCGCAAGTCCACCATAGGCGGACGCAGCGCCTCAAAGCCAAAAAAAGCCCCCACTGGTAGCGCAAGTCCGCCGCAGGCGGACGCAGCGCCTCAAAGCCAAAAAAACAAAAAACTTTACACCACCATTTAAAAAAGCACAGCACCATTGGTTCAAGAAAAAAAAAGGGAACCCTTTACTATCCAACACAATTTTAAAAAGCCCGGCACCGCCGGGCAAAATATGCCTTTTTTTATTCCCCTTATTATTTTCCCCAGAATTAACTGGTCTCCGGGTCAGGGCCAGCCATATTTTCTTTAGGCAGGGCATATGATATAAATGGATTCCATATTCCCCAAAAATCGCTTTTCATTTTATACCTCTTTTTATATTCATATAACGTTATTTTCATTCAGTGCTAACTGTCAAATTTCAGAGTACCATCTGTGCCTATTAAACACAACTTCTCTTTCCAATCTTTAGCAATAATTTGTCTTAATACTACAAAGTTATTAATAGTTTTTTTATTTTTATCTAGGGTTAAATCATCATCCTCTCCTAATACTGTATAGCTAACTTTGGGTTTAATTGGATTGTTGTGTTCATTATTTTTCCTAATTTTATTTCAATTGCTCGCCAATAAATAAATTCTAGTACAGTATATCGACATTCCCACCACATATGTGTGAGGGTCCCCTCTCCTGACAGCATCTCCAGCACTGGTCCGTTGTGGATTTTTTCATTCGGTGCACCCTGACCGGAGTCATGTACCACCTCCAAAAGACCTTTCTATTGTGCGATCTCATGATTCTTTGGAACCATTTTCCTTTCCACTTTTTTTCATCGATGGTGATTTCCAAATCATCCTCCCTTATTTGTTTCAGTATATTTTGTGTTTCCTCCTTGTAGTTGAGGTTTTGGCATATTCTACCTTCTGCGCCTTGTATACTCCCATTCCTTATCCCACTTACTGCCAACCTAGCAGTTCGAAAGCAAGAAATTGCAAGTAGATAAATAGGGACCACTTCGGTGGGAAGGTAAAAGCGTTCCGTGCGCTCCGGTGTCTAGTCATGCCTGCCACATGACCACGGAAATGTCTGCAGAAGCAGACAGCGCTGGCTCTTTGGCTTAGAAACAGAGATGAGCACTGCACCCTAGAGTCGGATACGACTGCTTTCGAGCAAGGGAAACCTTTACCTTTACCTTTAGTTCTTCAGATATTGTTAGATCTCTCTCTTCAGGGTAGTTCCCTTTTCCCCTCATTTTCCTGTCCCAGTTATCCATTTGAATTCTTTGATACCATTTGAATTGTAGTTTGTTGTACTGTATATTGCTTTTCTTATTTGTGTATTGTTAATTTATTTATCCAATCTGTTAAAAGTAAAACTTTGTTCTGATTTAAAATATTTCTTCCTGAGCAATTTTTAATATCTAGTATTTCTATAATTGGGGATCCCTTCGGTGCTGCTGTTCTTTAGAGATCCTCCATACATTAAACGTTGTTCTCAGTGAATAGGTGTTAATTTTTTGTTTCAATATATCTACACCTAAAAATAATTCTTATTGCAAGTTCTTGTACTCCAAACAATCTGGTCCTAAGCTCCATGGCTCTTCATATGTCAACTTCTTTAACACTCTTTTTAGGTGGAAAGCGTAATAATAATTCTTAACATTAGGTATTCCTAACCCTCCTCCTTTTTGTTTCATGTACCATAAAGATTTATTTATCCTAGGGCTTTTCCCTTTATTACAATATTTGTTTATCAATGATTGCCATTCTTTAAGCTCTCGTTCATGTACTTTAATGGGGAGGTTCTGGAACAAAATAAATAAATTCTGGATTAATTTCATTTTAGATATACTGATTCTCCCAAACCATAATAATTTGAGTTTTTAAAATTGTGTTATTGTATTTTTGACTTATAACTTTATTTTTTGAAATTAATTTTGTAAAGGTCCTTAACTTCTGCTGTTATATGGATGCCCAAATATTTCATTCTCTCTTTTACTTTAAAATTAAAAGTATCCATCAATTTCTTCTTTTCTGTTTCCATGTGATTGCAAGTTATTGCTTCTGTTTTGACCCAATTGACTTTTGGACCTGATATATCTTCAAACAATTTCAAGTGGTGCTGAACCTTCAAAGATCCCCTTGTTAAAACGGACCCAATTAAGAAATGCAGCGTAATATAAGCAACCCGGGCTCCTCTCTAAAGGAAAGACAGGAAAGTCAAAAGGGCAGGAAGGGAGAGATGAGGTCTTCCCAGCTTCAGACCACCAGAGATTTCAGAAGAGGAAGCCATTCGTCCCTCCCCAAGTGGATCCGTTTCTCAATTCCATTCAAACCCATTCTTCAATCAAAGCGCACCCAAGATAAAATATTCTCCCTGAGTCTCTTTAACGTTACTTTTAATGTTAACATTAAAACTATTTTTTAAAATCTGGGTATTAATATAGGTGGCAATATGCAAGATTTAAAGAAATTGAATTATGCTAAAAAAAATAGAAATTTTATTGAAAAAATATACCAATCAAAGCCCCCCCCCCCAATCCCTGAGATTTTATTTATTCTCACAAGCCTGAATTTTGCATGCTGTATTCAAACAGTCTTTGTTCTACATGCCTGAGCCTGTTGTTCCCTTCTTTTCCCCAGACAGAGTTTCCACATACAGGAGTTGGAGGTTCTTCTCTTCTTCCTCACTTCCCAGCCTGGAGCTTCCCAAGAAGGAGAAGAAGAGAAAGCTCTGAGAAAGAGCAGAAAATCCCTTGACGTCAAGGAAACCGTCTGTCATTTCTCCTCCTTTCCTCTGCCAAGGGAACATCTTCTCTGGCCTTTCCCATGTCACTCCTCACCTGAACACACACAAAATACCCTCCAACCCTTCAGAATCTCCCCTCCTGCACAGCTTGAAGCACACCAGTGACATCATGTGGCGCACATACCCACATGAGGTCATCAGTACACATGATGCCTACCACCCACCTCACCCCACCTCCTTGGGCACTCAGTTTCTAAAAGGTTTGCCACCATTGATATAGGACGTAACTCTAAGGATAGCTATGCAGAGATGTTGGACATGAATTTCCTTAAAAGATTTTCAGGTTTTGGGTAAGGAACCAAATAGTCAGAATATTGGTTTTGGGTGAAGCAAAAACCTTTGCTCTGTGTTACAGAAAGGATGTTATTCACTCAAGTCTAGCGCCTTGTCAGAAACCAGTATCTTTCACTTGACAGTAAAATCTGAGAAGCTAGGACAGGTCGGCAACCTACAGCCCATGGTGGCAAAGCATGGCCTCAGCTGCCTTGGGGCTGGATCGTCCTCTTCTTTGGCTCCGTTAGAACATGCGAGCAATGGGGCTGTTTTGGGGACATTGGTAGCCGAGGGATTGCGTAGTTGATTTTGTTGTGTTGGAGCTTGAATGTTTATTGCATATTTTACTGTTTAAATTACTGTATTGTATCTGTATTTCTAACATTGCATTTGATGCTCTGTGATTTTGCTTTTGTAATGCTTTGTTTACTGTGATATTGATTTTTGATACTTATATTGTGATGTTGTTATGATGATATTGATATGTTGCATTTTTTGTGATATTTTTGTGATATTTTTATACTGTAACTTGTAAATTGTACTTTGTAAACCTCACTGAGTCTCCCATTGGGCAGAGAATTGCGGTATATAAATTAAAAATCAAATTAAAAAAAAATCAAATCAAATCAGGCCCCCCTTCCACAGCTGACACATTTACGGTGGCTATGGACTTGTTTATGACAGCTGCGGATGCATTTATGGCTGCCGTAAACATGTAGGCAGACACGTTTATGGCAGTGGACCACCAGTCTGGCCCCCTCAACTATCTGAGGGATCATGACCCGGCCCACAACTTTAAAAGGTTGCCAACCCCTGCTCTAAGATATGCTCTTATGGAGGGGAATAAATCAAAGTTCTGGAAGCTGAGAGAGGAAGGATTTCTTCAGAAGGATCATGTAGTTGCTAACCCGACTGGCTAACCAAATGGATTACACATTTTGGCAATAAATTTAAGGGCTCTCGCCTTTTGGAGAAGACACATGACACTTCCTGGTGTGGCGGCGGTGGCGGGGGGCACATTAAATGGTATTGCAGGCCACATCTGGCCCCTGAGCCACAGGTTGAGGATCTCTGGTGTAATTGCTATTCTATTCTGTGTCCCTCAACACACACAGAAAAGGGTCTGGTGGTAGATAGATACCCCAAGTGCTCTTGGTGGGACTAGGCCAACGTTATCTAGAACATGAACAACATGTGGCATCATCATCCTAGGTTAGTGTGCTCTAATGAATGGCCTTGTGAATTGCCCAGGGAGTGAGTGCTCTAAGCCTGGTGGGAGAGGAAATTACAAGGAAAACCGGTCACACCTTCCCAAATGCTGGAGGGATTTCAGACTTCGGAGTTTTCTCTTCGGATCCCAAGAAAGCGAGAAGAAATCAGTCCAGTTTCACTCTTTCCCTTGGAGAAAAAGAGGGGGAAAAGATTATTTTGGAGGCTACTTGGATGGAGGGAAAGAAAAACATTCACTTACATTATGTTCCTTTCACATGTTTACATCTTGCAGGGTTTAATTTCCATGTGTTTCTCTTTTGCAGAGACCCAAAAAAAGTGGGGGGGGGAGAAGAAGGGGGTGGGGGCATCTCCCAGAGCCTTTGAGCCAAAATCCCCTCTCTGCCTTGGATTTTAGGTATTAAAAGGTGTGTGGGGGGGTACACCATTCCTCTCCCCCCCCCCCTCCAGGATGGGTAATCTCTCAGGGGACCTTTATAAGTTTTGGCAAGAGATTCAAAAGGGAAGGGGAGAGAATTTCCTGGACTTGGGTGGTGGTGGTGGTGGTGGTGAGAATAGGAGCCAAGTGAGCACCCATTTGTGCAAGATTCACCCACTGCTTGCCTTGCACAGATGGCATTGCGGGGTGGGGTGGGGGGGCTGGGTGGGGGGGGGCTGCGGGGGTTGTCTCTCTCTCTCTCTCTCTGCCTCCATGATGGGATCTTAACCCCCCTCCCTCCCTTAAACACAATCCCCCTCCTCCCAAATAGAAGCAAGGGGGGGACGACTCCCAAAACAAGCCCCCCCCCTTTTAAGCTGGCCTTTCTTCAAAACCTTAAAAGGAAGGGGAACCCCCCCTCCCCCATGCCCTCCCTCCGGGAAATGAGGACTTCTCCCCTTCTCCTCCCCCAACTTCTTTCACTTCCTGATATATCTTCACCCCCACCCCCACAAAACCAAAAGGGCCTCCCTTGCAAAGCCTTTTTCCTTCTAGCAAGGAAGAGGGGAAAGGTTTGCAATCTGGATTTCAATGGGAAAGTCCCCCCCTCTTCTCTTCCGATGTCTCCTTTCGGATTTATTTTTGCATTGGGGGTAAAAATCTCCCCACATCCCCCAATAATAAGAGGCATCGCCCCAAGACACCCACCTCCACCTCCTCCTTCCAGGAGCTGCGGGGGAGTGGGGAGATAACTCTCGAGGAGACCCTCTTTCTCCCGGAGACTGAGAGCAGAGCCAGAGGGGGGGGGGGTAGCTTGGTCTGTGCTGAAGTGGATGCTGGGATTTGTAGTAGCGGTGGGGGAAACACAAAGGGGGGGAACCCTTTCCCCAATCGCTGCCTTTGAAGTCCCACCCATCCCACCCTATTTATTTATTTATTTATGTGTTTATCTTTATAGATCCTGCTTCTATCTTGGTTACTTTGATGTTCAGGGATTGAAACCAACAGGGCCAAACACAACTTTATTTTAGGCCACCTGAGCATGGAGAGCAATCATGGCATGGGGTCGGCCCAGCATTGCTCTATATAGTCAATCAGCAATGGATACATTTGGGCGGGAAACAACAGGACTGGTCGGGAGATGAGTGGAGACAGAGAGGAAAAGAAAGTTGGAGGTCTGAGACTTGCGAATGGGAGTGAGGTGGAGGTGATGGAATCTGATGAGGGTTGAGATGTTACATTGAAGTAGGGATGTGAAGGTTTAGGGGAAAGGGTCAAAGTAGAATGGTTATAAAGTGTGGAGCGCTTAGAGCATATAATTTGACTATCAGGTTCATCTTCCTCGCTCCCCCCCTTCTTTGGTAATGCAGAGGCGGCTTTTTGTAATGGAAAGTAAGGGGGTTGAGGAGAAGAATTTTTTTAGTTGTTTATATGTTTTGTAGTATTATAAATTTTGGGTTTATTTATTTATTTTATTTAAAGGGTTAAAGGGAATAATTTGTTTATTTGTGTGCACTGCCTTGGAGGATTGCAATAGATTGGATAAGAGGGATTTAAAAATAAAATATGGAGCCTGGCTGGTTAGAGCAGCCAAGGTAACTATGGGCAGCTGGGTTGGTGAGGTGGTGAATGCCTCTCTGCGGGAGGGGGTGTTCAAACATGCAGTTTTCAAACATGCGCTGGTGTGCCCCTTCCTGAAAACGCCATCGCTCGACCCGAAGGTTATTTCTAACTTTAGACCGATTTCCAACCTTGCCTTCGTGGGGAAAGTGTTGGAAAAAGCAGTGGCGCAGCAGCTCCAGGGGGTTCAGGATGATACGGATTATCTGGACCCATTTCAGTCAGGTTTCAGGCCCGGCTATGGTACCGAGACTGCATTGGTGGCATTCTTGGATGATCTCTGGCGGGAGCGGGACAGAGGCAACCCCTCTGTTCTTGCTCTTCTCGACCTCTCAGCAACTTTCGATACCGTCAACCACGCTATCCTTCTGTGCCAGCTTGGAGGATTGGGGGCCCAGGGCACTGTGTTGTCCTGGTTCTCCTCATTTCTGAGGGACTGGTCCCAGTCGGTGTCTTTGGAGGATGAGATGTCCAGCCCTAGGCCGCTCCTATGTGGGGTGCCGCAGGGCTCGATACTCTCACCTCTTCTGTTTAACATCTACATGAAACCGCTGGGTGAGATCATTCATTCCCATAGGGTTGGGTATCACCAGTATGCAGATGATACCCAATTATACATCTCGGCCCGTGGGGACCCGAGTGATGCAGTCAAAGTCCTGACCGGTTGTCTGGAGGCTGTTCGGGTCTGGATGGGGGACAACGGGCTTCAGCTGAATCCTGGCAAGACTGAGTGGCTGTGGGTTCGGGGTCCTGTGTTTACCCGGGAGCTACCAGCTTTGGTTCTGGATGGGGCATTGTTGCCCCAGACAGATCCGGTGTGCAACTTAGGGGTCCTTTTGGACTCGCGGCTGCTGCTCAAAGAGTAGGTGGCAGCCGTGGCCAGGAGGGCCTTTGCACAGCTTCGTGTTATTTACCAGTTGCACACGCTTCTGGACCGGGACTCCTTGCTCACGGTCACTCAAACTCTGATCACCTCCAGATTGGATTATTGTAATGCGCTCTACATGGGGCTGCTCCTGACAACCATTCGGAGGCTTTAGCTGGTCCAGAATGCGCCTGCTCAGGTGGTGATGGGGTGCGGGCTTTATGCCTGTGCCTCGCCACTGTTCCGGGAGCTGCACTGGCTCCCAATATGCCTCCGAGTGCAATTCAAGGTGCTGGTTTTGACCTTTAAAGCCCTTCATGGCATTGGTCCGGGTTACCTTAGAGACCGCATCTCCCCAAGTTATTCAGCCTGTCCTACCAGGACAGACAGGAGAGTTTCAGTGGTGGTCCCGTTTGCTGAAGAAGCCACCGGAGCCAGGAGGAGAGCCTTCTCCGTGTCTGCCCCAGCCCTGTGGAACCTCCTACCACAAGAACTGAATTTTGAGCAAGATCTTTCATGTTTTTTATGATTCTGTATGCAACATGGACTGTAAGTTTTTACCAGATATCTAAGTTGTTTCTTGCTGAGCCAACATGATCCCCTTTCCCTTCCCATTCTGTGATGAAACTCACCTGTATGATATAGCTGTTTACTATAAAGGTATCTCTTAGCTGATTCATAGTAACGTTGACTGCCCGAAAGAAAGAAACGTTAAGAGGCAACAACACGTATAAATAACTTTAATAATCCTCCGTTTCACTGGATTGATAAGGTAGCATTTTGTAATTAGTAAAGAGATGATTAATGTATGTTTTTAAATGTTTTTCATATGAGACCTATGTTGAGTTCTATTTTTTGTTTCTTTGTAATCTGCAGATCGATAAAAAATTCAGCAATCATTTCTAGCAAAGCTCCTGCCGAAGCTCACGAAAAGAAAAATATCGGATTTTCTTAGAGAGTTTTTTGCTTGATTTTCAACCTGTTAAGAATAAAATATACAAAGATTACAAAAATTTGTTATACTTTGACTGAAGGTCTTTGGATTACAGGAATTAATTATACAATATTTGGATTACAGGAATTAATTATACAAGATTTACTGCATTTACTTTTAGAACTTTGAAGCTTTCCACACAGACTTTAAGTACTTTGAATAATTTACATGAATCAATGACAATTACTTTGGAAGTTATATACATGAGTCAATGAACATTTATTTTTGCATTAAAATATCTAAAACTTGCATCATTGAAGACTATTTGCATTCAAACGCTTGTAATTTTTGCAGCACGCATTCAACCACCATTCTGCCCATTTTTGTGAGCCACTGTATGAGACAGAATACTGGACTGGACTGTTTGTCTCCCCACCCACTGATATTAAAGGGGAAACCCCGATCTACTTTCACGACTCCACACAATCAAAGCACCATAACACAATAAAGCCCCCCTCCCCACCACCTAGCCAACCCTTCCTATCCCCCAATGACCACGCCCCCCTCTCCACCACCTAGCCCACCCTTCCTAACCCCAAATGACCACGCCCCCTCCCCACCACCAAATAAATACTTTTTTAAAATTACTAAAAACAGCCAAAAACATCCAAAAATACACAACAACACCAAAAAACAATACAAAGTAAACAAAAACAATCAAAAACAAAACAAACAGACAAAAAATACAAATTCCAAAACTACACACACACACAAGAAAGAAAACAAGCAAACTTACCAAAAGATGTCCTACCTCCACGAGGACCGGAAAAGAAATGAACAAAGAAAGAGACTACTTACCAGAAGAAGCTCCACCCAGAGGCCAGGAGAGAAAAAATAGTCAAAATACAATAACCCCTACCAGCACCACCTGCTGGCCACAATAATAAAAACAATTCAAAAACACAAAACAGCCCCAAACAAAAGGCCACAAGAGTAAAAACAAATTAAAAACATAACACAAATTCACAATTTTACACAAAAGGTCACACCAATAAAAACAAGTCAAAAAAATTACACTAAAACACACTTTAACACAAATCACAAACATGTCATTAAAATACAATAGAAACTTTTAAAAATCCTGTGCTGAGTTTTAACTCAAACCCCAAAACATCTAAACACATTTTAAAAACATTGAATGTAAAAAACATTTACTTTTACATTATTAAAATTATTACCTACGGTACGACTAATTTAAAAAATTCAAAAAACTAAAACATTATTCGCTTACATAAAACAATTTGAAAAAATTATATCATACTTTGTTCTTTTATTAATCCTCAAAAAAAAGCAGATCACAGTTAATAACAGCCAAGCCAAAAAAAAATTTACATAAACATTTTAAAAATTAAAATTACAGACTAAGCAATTTTTAAAAAACATTAACACAATTTAACCTTCCAACACAATTTGAAACAGCCCGGCAACACCGGGCAACCTGTGCTAGTATATTATATATTTTACTGACTACACCATTTAATCTTTGAGTTATGCTTTATTTCCTTGATGTAAACTTCAAACTTTGTCATCTCTCTAATCTCCCCAAATTCTTGTCAATTTTTTTCCCAGCAGTCCAAATTTATTCTCATGGACCAATTAACTTTAATCTATTATCTATAAAACAGAGGTGTGGGTTTGTATGTGCTCTAAAAAAATCCACACCCCTGGACCAATCTCGCTGAAATTTGCCACATACATACCTTGGGCTTGCGAGATCAGCACTGTGGAGGTCACAAGCCCCATGGGGGGCATACACCCCCAAATTGATCTGTTTCCCAATGAGCTGTCTGATGTCATAGCCCCAGGCAGGTGACATCATCTGATATTGTGACACCATTTGCCTTTCCCCTTGGGTTTCCTACCTCCCTCTGAGCTCAGGTGTAGTTTTCACAGTAGGTGGAAGGCAAATGGGCATGTGAGATCAGCACTGTGGGGGTCACAAGCCCCATTTGGGAGTGTATGCCCCCAAATTGAGATGCAAAAGGGATGCACTATTGGGAAGGATAAGGGCAGTAAGTGACCGTCAACTGAGAAGTGGGATGGGTGAGGGAAGAGAGAATCGGAGGAAGGGAGGCAGGAGTGACCCACATACATCCCATGAGGGAAGAGGGAGGGGGGAATGAGGGCCATGGAGTTCCCATAACGTTTCTAATCAACAGGACATGGCAGCGCAACTATATGTACCCGAGCGAAGCTGGGTAATCAACTAGTTTACTATATATTTCTTGTCTCTATTGACAATCTCCACATACCTCTATCAAATCTTTACTAAATTAATCTCGTATTCTGTTACTGTTGATTTGGCCACTTCATCCCACCTCAGAGCAGCATGTTTTTACTTCCTCCAGCTCTGTTATCTGAGACGTACCTGGAGACAATTTTTGTTTATATTATAAGGATTCTAAGTAGGTTTTTTCCTGTGAGGATTCTCCTATTTTTTTACAAGGGCTTAATTCTAAGCAAAATGTTTTCCAGACTCATGGCATTTGTATGGTTTCTCCCTTGTGTGGATTCTCTTATGATGCAGAAAGATTGAATTCTGAGTAAAACATTTCCCACACAATTATATGATTTCTCTCCTGTGTGGATCCTCTTATGATTCACAAGGGATGAAGTCTTAATAAAATATTTCCCAAACTCCAGATATTTGTATGGTTTCTCTCATGTGTGGGCTCTCTGATGAGTCACAAATCTTGATTTGCATGTAAAACATTATTCACACACCTGGCACTTGTATGGTTTCTCTCCTGTGTGGACTCCGTGATGCCTTACAAGGGATGATCTCCGAGTAAAGCATTTTCCACACTCCTGGCACTTGTATGATTTCTCTCCTGTGTGAACTGGGTGATGCCTCACAAGGTCTGATCTCTGAATAAAGCATTTCCCACACTCGTGACATTTATGTGGTTTCTCTCCTGTGTGGACTCTGTGATGACGCACAAGGTGCCAATTTTTAATGAAGCATCTCCCACATTCCTGACATTTGTACGGTTTCTCTCCTGTGTGAATCCTCTTATGAATCAAAAGGTGTGAATTATGCAAAAAACATTTCCCACACTCTTGGCACCTGTATGGTCTCTCTCTGGTGTGGATTCTGTGATGACACACAAGGTTTGATCTCTGAGTAAAGCATTTCCTACACTTCGGACACTTGTACAGTTTCTCTCTTGCACAGGCTTTCTGATGAGTCTCAAAGCTTGATTTGCATGCAAAACATTTTCCAAATTCCTTGTACTTGTATGGGTTCTTTCCTGCGTGGATCCGCTTATTCTTCAAACAGTCTGAATTCTGAGAAAAACATTTGCCACACTCCTGGCATATGTATGGTTTCTTTCCTCTATTGACTCTTTCATGGCTCAGAAAATTATCTGAAGATGTCCAAGACTCTTCACTGACCATGTGTTGGTCTTCAGTGTAACTTCTGTTGCAATGTATCAGGGCAATCTTTTCAGCAACATGTTTTCTATATACAATGCATTTGTTGGCCTTTTCTTGAACACATCTCTCCTCCTCTGTGTTGGTTCTCTGGTGTCGTCGAAGCTCAAATTTATCCATAATACATTTTCCAAGGTTGGGCAATATATCATTCTTTCTTCTGTTGTCCTCTGGGGAAAAGGAGAAATGCAGTAAATGAATGGAACCGAAAACATTTTTTTTAAAAAAATAGAAATAGAAAATATGTGCTAAATCTAACGAAGAGACTGCGGTGACTCCAGTGTTTGAAGGCTGGAAAGTCGGAATTTGATACCTGAGTACTGCATGATGGTGTGAGCTCCCATCTGTCACCACTCCTGCAAAACTAGCAGTTCAAAAGCAAGAAATTGCAAGCAGATAAATATGTACAACTTCAGTAGGAAGGTAAACAGGGTTCCATGCACTCTTGTGTCGGTCATGCCTACCACATGTCCATGACACCACTGGCTCTTTGGCTATAAAAGGAGATGAGTACTGAACCCTAGAGTCAGATACAACTTGCTTTTGAGCAAGGGTGACTTTTACCTTTACCTAAATCTAAGGAAATTGTGCTGAGGCTCAATTGGTGTTTAAAAGGTAACTTTCATATAAGTGGATCCTGAGCTGCAATAGCTCAAAATGAAAATCTATAAATATTTTAACAATTCAGTGGAAGACAAATTATTTAATAAAAACGATGATGATTCCTCAAGGGTTTTGAATTTAGCAAAAATTCTCCTTTCATGTCCCAATCAAATCCTAGGCTGTGAAAATGAAGCCACTTTCTTCGATTTGTCATTACCCAAACCCAAGTCCTCATTGGTGAATATTTCTGGCAGCAATCAGCAAATCAGTAAATGAGACGGATTCTGCATTTGTCCAAATTCACACCGTGAGTTCTTCTCTGCCAGTAGCCCTCACTTGAGCAGGTTGGTCTTGGATTTAGGGACTCCAACCCTCAGCTTATTCAGGGTCCTCCAAGTGACGTAGGAGAGATAGAGATCCTCCACTATTTCCTCTGTTAATATTGTTCCTTGTGAGCACCTTTCTCCATCTTCAAATTTGGTTTTGAGAATAGAAAGCGGCAATCCGTCAGGGCAGGGAAGGCCAGTATGGATGTCAACCACTCACAGTTGACTAAGACTACAGTAAAACCCCAATTTATGAATACCTAGAGTTACAAAAAACTCGAGTTACGAAAGGGTTATTTGTATATACAGTAATACCCCGCATAACGTTAAAGCTTGGTTCTACAAGCTTTAACATTATACAGTTTTTAATGTTGTGTGATACATTTATCGCACAACGTTAACCCAAAGCCCATGAGATGGGAAGGGCTGGGGGAAAACACAGTGCCAGCTAGGGCAACTTCTAGGCACCCCCTTCCCCCCAAGTCAAAACAGCCACTGTGGGCTTGTTCTCCGCTGCCTGCTTTGACTTTGGAAAGGCCGGCGCTTCCCAGGGGGAGACCAGCCCTGCGGGCTGTGGGGCAGAGATTTCTGGAGGTACCCTTGCCGTTTCAAGGCAAGCCTTGAAACGGCAAGGGCACCTCTGGAGATTCAAGGCAAGCAGGCGGAGCGCACGGGCTGAGTCCAGCTCATCTTGGAAGGGAAGAGGGGGAAGCACTTCACACCTTCCATTCCAAGGTGAGCAGGGTGGGTGCACTGGCTTAGCTGGTTCCCTTCCAGGAGGAGCTGCGGGTGCGCCTGCACTCACCCGCAGCCCAACCTAGAAGGGAAAGGGCCGAGCGCTTGGCCCCTTCCCTTCCAGGAAAAGCCTCGTCTGGGCCCAAGAGGGTTGTCTGCCTCTTTGGAAAGGGATCCAGCGGCGGGAGCGTCTGATCCCCAGTCCCCTTTCCAAGGCAGGCTAGAGGATATCCAAGCACCAAAGCCGGCAGGGCTGCTGTCTGCCTGGGAAGCGCCTTCCCAGGAGACCAGCCTTGCGGGCTTTGGGGCTTGGATCTCTGGTGGTGCCCTCGCTGTTTCGAGGCAAGCATAGAAACAGCAAAGACACCTCGGAGATCTCTACCCCAAGGCTGGCAGGGCTGGTCTCCCCCTGGGAAGACGCTTCCTCTTCAAAATGGCGATTTCAAATAAGTGGGAGTTAGAAAGAATGTAAACATTCTTGCCTCATGACTCTGGAGAACTGAAACCTAATGTGTGATTGATATGATTGATCATTGGTGATTGATCATTGGTTGGAATCCCTGAGGGGTAGGGCCAAAGGTGGACCCTTGGGGGAAGAGATACATCATGCACACACAAACGGGCAGAATTTCTCTGGATGTAAGGGCTTGAGAGAAAGGGGGGCCGGCTGGCTTTCCTTCACCCAAGCAGCCAGCTTTATCTATTTGTTTCCTGATCTTTTGATGGACTGTATACTGTATCTTGCTATGCTTTCAATACAATTATAAAATGAGTGAAGAAACTTGAAGTGATTTCTTGGCTCGATGCTACTTAATTCTACACACATCTGATGCCTGGGTTGTCCAGCCAGGGGGCTGCAACTCAGGAGGACAATAGGGCCTACTTGTAAGGATCCTATTGTTACAAGCTCTCTCATCTCTAAAAATCATTGACTAATTTTCTTCTCCCAGCAGTCCAATTTTATTCTCACGTTTGAATTCCAAGCAAAACATTTCCCACACATTTCCCTAGCAATGATATGAATTCTCTCCTATGTAAATCCTCCTAAGTTTCACAAGGAATGAAGTCTTAATTAAACATTTCCAACACTCCTGATATTTGTATGGTTTCTCTCATGTGTGGGCTTTCTGATGAGTCACAAAGCTCGATTTGTATGCAAAACATTTCCCACACTCTTGGCACTTGTATGGTTTCTCTCCTGCATGAATTATGTGATGACGGACAAGGTCTGATCTCTGAGTAAAGCATTTCCCACACTCTTGGCACTTGTATGGTTTCTCTCCTGTGTGGACTCTGTGGTGACGCACAAAGCTTGATTTCCAAGAAAAGCCTTTCCCACATTCCTGGCACTTGTATGGTTTATCTGCTGTATGTACTCTGTGATGACGCACAAGGTCTGATTGCCAAGTAAAGCATTTTCCACATTCCTGGCATTTGTATGGCTTCTCTCCTGTGTGGACTCTTTCATGGCTCAGAAAACAATCTGAAACTATCCCAGACTCTTCATTGGCCACGCGTTTCTCTCCTGTGTGGGTCCTTTTGAATACCATCTGTACAATATCTGCCGCAAAATCATTTCTATAGACAATGCATTTCCTGGCCTTCCCTTGAATACCACTCTTCTCTGTGCCAGTTCTCAGGTGTCGTCCAAGCTCAAATTTATCCAAGATTGGGAGATATAGTCCTCTTTCCCCAACTGTCTCCTGTGAATAAGGAGACATGTAAAGTTAAAGGCCACCAATGCTCGAAAGCAAGTCTTATCCAATTCTCAGGTTCAGTGCTGATCTCTGTTTATAGCCAAAGAGTATTTGCAGATGTTTCCATGGACATATGGCAGGCACGCCTAGACACCGGAGTGCACAGAACACTGTTCACATTCCCACCAAAGTGGTATCCATTTATCTACTTTCAATGTCTTACTTTCGAACTCTAGGTTGGCAGGAGCTGGGGCAGAGACAAGGAGCTCACTCCATTGTGCAGTACTCGGGAATCGGACTCCAACCAACCAGTGTTTAAGTTCAGTAGCTTAACCACTTGGAAATTAATATGTGCTAAATCTAAGGAAATTGTGCTGAAAATACAAAGTCAGTAAAGGCATACCGGATGCAGGTTAAGTGTGGTGTTTAAAGGATCACATTAACACAAGTGGATTACTGGGTGAAAATGTAACCTTTCGGCACAGATAATTAACTGTAAGAGATGCTAGGATTCCCAGAATCCTAAGTCAGTACATTGGCTGATCAGTAACTGAAGTCCAAAACCAAAAGGTTGGGAAACACTGAGTATTAAGTCATGTTCTTCTTACTTCTCTTAACTAGCTCTGGCCTGAATTACATTGAAAATGTTTCAAGGTGGTTTCATTGTTGTTTTAGGTATGACAAGCACTGTAACAATTACTCAGTGTGGTAGAGTATAGAAAGTGGCAATCTGTCAGGGCAGGGAAGGCCCGTATGGCTGTCAACAGCTCACAGTTGGCTGAGACGATTCTAAAGTGAACTGGCCATCCACAGATCAGAGCATTTGCCCCAGTGACCTTTGAGGCGACTGACCTCTTCTCTGATTGCCTCCTTTAAATGGCCTTTCCCAGCCTGGCATGTTTCAGATAGGCAGAAACCCCACTTTATGTTTGCTGGCAAGGTTTTCCAGTCTATCTAGAACCTGCCAGAGAGAAAGAGAAGATATTCATCACAGTAATACATTTACTGAAGCTTTGTTTCCTTCCTGCATGGATCAAACTCTGAAACTCAAGGTCTTTGTCAATCACTTGCAAAGCTCCAAATATTCAACCAGACCAGGCTAAACATATGGAGAGAAGAGCTAATGGATAGAGAAACACAGGAAAATGTCTCCCATCAGGACAGAATTATTCTGGCTGGACTGTCATGAAGTCAAATAACACACTTCAAAGACAAATCTGAAGAACTAAGAATCTGAGATCCAGAAGGAGGAGATGTCATTATGTTGCTCCCCATTTATATTATTGCTATCTGGGACCCTTCAGCTCTTCAGATGTGAACCATGAATATTTATTCTCACCACAGTAGAGCTCAGGGCTTCAGGAAAGCCAGAGGCAGCCCAGTCCTGCATTATCAATCCCACAATGGCTGGCAGGATTGGGAACATTGGAAAAGCATTATCATGACTATTGTTATGATGACAAGTCCTTATTGCTGAGATTAGAGCATCAACCAGGGAAAGAGAAAGCCTTACCAAGAAAGGACACAGATTCCAAGATCTCGTCCATGACCTCTTCATGCAGGGCCTTCTGGTCAGCATTCAGCAGTGCCCACTCCTCTGGCGTAAAGTATACGGCCACCTCCTCAAAAGACACTGGAATCTAAATGGAAAGAAGAGGGGAAATCCCCTTCAAACTTTTCATAACAACAACCTCCAAAATAAAATAAAAACACGTAAAAAGTGGTGACTGGTCCTTTCTGATGCTAAGATTACCAAGGTCTACTAGTCCCCTTGACTCCCTAAAGGAAGAGAGGCCTCCAACTCCCAGTTTATTCCCACAAGAGTGAGAGGGAAAGGGCTAAGCCTGTCCTGCCTGTTTTGGAAGGATCCTGGAGGCATCAAGGAAGCAAAAACAGGAAGCTAAATTTGACATGGTTGGGTCGAGAATAGTTCCTCTTCTCAAAGACATAAATCAGCTTATATATTTTAGTCCTTTCTTAAAACCAGAAAGGACTAAAAATCCTTTTTCATTTGCAACAGTTAGATATAATAATTATTGCTATTTCCTGTCTGGAGAGACCTACATAATATCACCTACTCTATACAAACAAGAAACTGTGGAATTCATCATTAAAAAGGAATGGCCAGATAAATTAAAGAATAAATGCTTGAACAAACATTGATATAAACATACGTGGAATCTTTTAACTCCATCCTTCCTACCTGATCCGCTTCTGCTCCATCCCAAGGAAGAGATGATGAAATGCTGACCTCTGTCGGTCTTCCAGACCCTGCAGGAAAGACCAAGAGGGAGGGATGCCAGTCCTGTAAACACCTCTCAGAATTAGAGCATCAGCCTAAGAAGTTTTGCTTAAAGGGAAAGCCTTTGAACAAAAAAGATTCACATCCCTGTGAAAGGAACAGGGTCTCAGAGTTCAATATGTGCCATTCAGAAGACTGTAGGATGTTTTACTGAGTAGAGAAACATTTCCAATAGCGAGCAATACTAAAGAGAAAGAGAAATACTAAAGGTGGAGCAGTGGTTAAATGGCCGAACTCCAACCAAATGGTTGTGAGTTCAATCCTGACCAGGATGACCCAGCATTACAACCTCCCAAGGTTAGGAAATGAGTACTCAGCACATTGGGGGGAATTAACTTGTGAACCACCCAGAGAGTGCACTAAGCATGATGGAGTGCACTAAGCAATGACATATGTCATTGCTTTGCTGAAAGTCAAAATTTCTCCAACATATTGGGAAGTATTTTTCACTAATTCAGAGCTTCCTGGAAAGGGCACATGGAGAGATGTGGAGCAAGGATGCCAGTCTTTCACCACTCCCTTTCTGTAATTACCTGTTATTGAGGGACCAGAGGAACAGGTTGCTTTGGAAAAATGAAAATTAGAAAACTGGCTAGAAGTTTAGGTCACTAAATCCCTTATCCCAAAAGAATCAGGAAAGAGAAAAATACATAGACCCTTTAGGAAAGTAGTAAGATTCACCCTCCTAGCATTAATCCTTGCCTATCAAGTAGACACCTTCCTCATTGCCTTGATTGGTCTCTCCTTGCTGAAGACTCAGCTTGGGATGGAACTGAGGTTTTTCCACCATGGGGAAATCAGGCTGAACCTCTGCAGAGAGATTTCTCATCTGGGGATGAATGAGAAGGACAAATATGATGGTCAAAAGAAGACAGAGGGAAAGTTCTGAATGGAAAAGGCTGGGACTTGGAAAATAGAGTACCTCATTGCCTGAATAAATCACTCTCACCTTTGGCTCTTCCAGATGTTTGTCTCCTGCCCGACTCGGAGCCAGGAAACTTTCAGCCAGATCCACCGCCTGGGAAGTGGTTTCCGCTCTGCATTCTCTCACCCAGCTTGACATCTCCACTGGGAGGAGGGTCAGGAACTGCTCCAGGATCACCAGGTCCAGCATCTGAGCCTTGGTGTGTTGCTCCGGCCTGAGCCACTGGCGGCAAAGCTTGTGGAGTCGAGTGCAAACCTGCCTAGGACCATCGGCGTCCTGGTAGGAGAATTCCCGGAAGCATTTCTGCTGCATCTCAGAGTACCTGAGCATCTCCTCAGTTGAGTTCTCTGGCCTCGTCCTTTCCCAGGGTGGGCTGAGGCGTCTCCTCCTGAGGACATCAGGGTCCCTTCCCTGCTGGGGATAGGCGGCCTGATTCCTCCTCTCTCCAGGTAGAGTGCGACAGGAGTGGCGGGTTCTCTTCCTGACCATCCCTGCCTTGTACTCCTTGAACTAGAATAGGAGAAAGCTCATCATTTATCATATAATTCCTCCCCCATCCCACCAATCAACTGCTCTTTAAACACCTTCAGAAACTATGTCAAAATTTGATTCCTTTTCTTCCAAAATACAAAAAAAGGAACACCCCCCCCCCCGCAACTTATAATTCTCTCCTTCTTATTTAAAGGAAGGTAAAAATGACTTTTTTTTTTGCTTTATTGCTTTATTGACTACACTACACTTTTTTTGCTTTATTGACTACACTAAGGCATTTGATTGTGTGGATCACAACAAGATGTGGCAAGTGATTAAAGAGATGGGAATACCAGAGCACCTCATATGCCTCCTGAGAAATCTGTACAGGAACCAAGAAGCAACAGTTAGGACAGAACATGGAATAACAGAGTGGTTTGGAATAGGAAAAGGAGTAAGACAAGGCTGCATTTTGTCACCCTGCTTATTCAACTTATACACAGAGCACATAATGCGCAAGGCAGGGATGGAGGAATCACAATATGGGATCAAAATTGCTGGGAGAAACATCAACAATCTGAGATATGCAGACGACACCACCTTAATGGCAGAAAGTGAGGAAGACCTAAAGAATCTCTTGATCGGTTTGAAGGAAGAGAGTGCAAAAGCTGGTTTGAGACTCAATATCAAGAAAACCAAGATAATGGCAACAGGCCCGATCAGTTCCTGGAAAATAGATGGGGAAGAAGTAGAAGCAGTGACAGATTTTACTTTCTTGGGATCTAAGATCACTGCAGATGGAGATTGCAGCCATGAAATAAAAAGGCGACTGATTCTTGGGAGACAAGCCATGAGAAACCTGGGGAACATAGTGAAAAGCAGAGACATCACCTTGAAAACAAAAATTAGAATAGTCAAAGCAATGGTATTCGCAGTAGTAATGTACGGATGTGAGAGCTGGACAATTAGGAAAGCTGAACGCAGAAGAATAGATGCCTTTGAAATGTGGTGTTGGAGGAGAGTTTTGAGGGTACCTTGGACAGCGAGGAGAACAAATAGGTCAATCTTAGAAGAAATTAACCCTGACTGCTCATTGGAAGGTCAAATAGTAAAGATGAAGCTAAAATACTTTGGACATCAAATGAGAAGGGAGGATTCACTTGAGAAGGCCCTGATGTTGGGAAAGGTGGAGGGCAAAAGAAGAAGGGGGAGGCCAAAGATGAGATGGATAGATGGTATTGTAGACACAATGGGCACAGAACTGGGAGGGCTGAGGGGGATGGTGGAGGACAGAGGCGCCTGGAGAACGATGGTTCATAGGGTCGCAAAGGGTCGGAATTGACCATGCGACTGAACAACAACAAAAATGACATTGGGTGTGTGTGTTTCCCCCCAAGTTTCCCTCTCCCCATTTTGGATGCCCAGAGAAAGAGCCCTGCCCCCTTCCAACTTTGGCCCCTTCAGACGTTCTTGGTCAGGACACGTGTCTGTATGGGGAAGAGCCGCAGTGGATTCCCTTCCCTGGGGAGGCAATGGAGCTTGGGCCACAGGGACCCTTTTCCTAGATCTCATCTCCAAGGGTCTCTCCTGCCCACACACTCACCCACAAACAATCTATGGGGCAAGGTGTGTGTGTGTGTGGGGGGGGTCCCTTCCCTTTGCTCACCTGAGCTCCCCCCTCCCAACGGTGAAAAAAACCTCTCTCTGGTGTGGAAACTCCTCTTCTCTCCAGCCTCTGCTTCTCCCTCCACTTCCCTCACTTTGGGGAAAGAGAAAAGGGACGGACAGGAAGGGATGCTTTTCTGAAAGGGACCATTTCCTGTCAGAGGGAAACAAGGAGACTTATAGGAGCGCCCCTTCCCGGCCTCTTTCCCTTCTAGGAACATCAACTCGGTGCTCTTAAGGCAGCTGGGGCTTCTAGGCAGGGCTGGGTCCCCCTATGGGGTTTTATCCAGGAGAGACAGAGACTCCTTCCTAAACACCCCCAAAACCAGGGGCCAAGGCCAGCCTTCCTCACAGCCAGGCCTAGCTAGAGGGGGGGAGGGGGCGGGGGGGGCTTTTGTCATGAAGGGAGGCGGAGAGACCCCTGCCCTCCCTTTAGGAAATGAGGGTCTTGGAAGGAGAGCCCAGTCTGTCTCAGGTCCTCAAGGATCATGGATGGGCCAGCATCCCCCCCTTTACCAGACTACATGTCCATTAGTGGGTCCAGATTCGTCCACTTTCAGCAAGTTTGGGGCACGCTTGACTCTACCAGTCAGGCCCGGTGGCTGATTTAGCCTATGTGAGGGGCTGCCCCCCCAGGCTTGGTTATTCTGTTTTAACAGGGCTAGGGTGGGTGTGGGTTGTTTTTTAATGACGATTTGTGTTTTAATGCTGGTTTTAATTGGGGTGTTAGGTTTGTTTTTAGTTATTGTCATTGAATAGTTTTTATTGTAATCTTTATTATATTGTTAGCCGCCCTGAGTGGTGTACCCACCAGGAGGGCGGGATATAAATGTGCAAAAATAAATAAATAAATAACCCCAAGATAGAGGGTCTGACACAAACCTGCACTTGGAGCCCCTGATTGTTTCATGTGCAGAGAAGCAGGGGGTGGTGGTGGTGGGGTTCCCATCCAGGAGGCTAGGGGAGCCCCTTCCTACCCAGGTTCCACAGAAGCCCTAGTTGTGCAACTAAAAGGGCATCATGTTGGAGGGGCACAGAATCCGGTGGGCCGTCTGGGGGCTATGGAAAATATCCTCTAAGATTCCCCTTATAATTAATACACAACAGACACACCAGGAGGTCAGCCATCATTGGCTGCTACTCATATCAGCGTATACATTTGCCCCGGAAGTTGTTGGATGTATCTCTGGTGACTCAATAAAACACGCCACCACACACATTACCCTGAATTGGTGGATGGCAGAGTTGAGTTTTACTAAACCTCCGTGCTCGCCACTTAGCCTCTTCATATCTGCCCCATTCATCTTCAAAGTAATTTGTAGCAGCAGAGATAGCATACCTGTCAACCATCCCGATTTGGCCAGGAAAACCCCGCAATTTGATGTCGATTGACGTCATAACCTGCCCGCCCTGCCAAAACCCCGTAATTTGGCAGCGGGGGTGTTGTGTCCTAATGGTTTGATCCTCCACATGGATAACAATGTATCTGAACCAATGTAACCTTGCCTATGGGCAACAATGTAACCTTCAGCTGTATCACATAAACCCTGTAATAGGACGCGAGCTAATGACCACCAGCTGGCAGCAGCGAGCGTCCAAAGCTCTCTTGGTCCAAACTCATCAAAGGCAACAGCGCGGGAAGTTTTCCCGCCACCACCTACACCTGGACAAGAAGGGCGTGACCAGCAATGACGTCACGCAGACAGTAGCCAATGGGCTATCATGGAACCACGTTCAAATGTGTTACGACTGTATATAAAGAGCTATTGTTCCGCCATTACCTCATGTTCCCTCTGACCACCATGCAATAAACCTGAGTTAACCCAGCCCGAGGCTGTGTCCTGTGTCTTGGTTTTCATACACCAAATTGGCGACGAAGGTGGGATAATGGATCCCCAAGGAGCAGCCAGGGCACAGAGCGGGTTCAACATCACCAAACCGCAAGACTGGGAGCTTTTTGAGATGGACTTCCAGGCGGCGCTGGTGGAACTCAAAGTCAAAGAAGACGATGAGGAGAGGAAGAGGGCCATCCTCACCAGAATGCTTGGGATAGAAACCAAGCGAACGCTGGTGGGCATCATTGCACCGAAGAAGGTGAGCGAATTCAAAGCAGACGACATCATGAAGCTGCTGCGTGAGCGTTTCCGTCCCTCGAGGGCAATGTTTCCCGCTCGGAGCGCGTTTTGGAGGCGAGTCCAAGCGCCGGACGAGTCGGTTGAGGCATTCGTAACAGCCATGAGGATAGCCGCCGGCCCCTGCAGATGGGACGACCTAGAGACGGCCCTCAGGGACGGAGTGCTGTGTGGCCTGAAGGACAAGGAGGTGCAGCGCAGCTTGATGAACAAGGAGCCACCACCCACGCTGGCGGAGGTTGTAGAGGCCGCGGAAGCCGCGGAGTCCACGAATGCTGGAGTGGACGAAATGCACCAGTGGCGTGAGTGGCGTCCTAGAGCCGGCAAAGCTGAGAATTCGGTGCACGGAAAGTCCGGACAGTCGGTGCACGCAACCCGAAGGGCCTCAAAGTCGTCTACGGAAGGCAGCGACGGCGAGGAGGTCCAAAGGGTCCGAAAAGGGGGGCGCCGCTGCGATGGTTGCGGAGCGGCCCATGAGCGCGCAAGGTGCCCATTCAGGAAAGCCGAGTGTTACACCTGCGGCCGTCGGGGGCACATCGCCAAGGCGTGCAGAAAACGGAAGGAGGGCCGGAGGCAGTCACAAGACCGCTCAACCAGACCGGACCGTCCAGCAAGGTCCAAAGATGGCGCCCAGACCACGAGGAAGCAGGACGGCGTGGGCCGCATCTCGGACGACAGCGAGGACGACGCTCCGGTGTTCAACGTGTCCGCGGGACAGTCCCATTACTTCGTTGAGGTACTAGTACAAGGGGCCCCTATCAGGATGGAGATTGACTCGGGGTCCTCCTACTCTATAATTCCCCAGAAAGAGTTCTTAAAAATCGACCCCCACGTGCGACCCAAACTTAAAACGTTGAGGTCCACGCTACGAGATGTACAGGGGAACAGCATTCCAGTGTTGGGGGTCGGGAAATTTCGGGTCAGTTTTAAGAGACATTCTGCGGAGCTGCCCCTAGTTGTCCTTAAGGGGGGTAGTTGTAGCCTCCTAGGGACGCAGTGGTTTCAGCCCTTAGGATTGTTCATAGGGGGAGTGCATACCGTGGGGGTGGATCCAATACAAGCGGTGTGCGACGCGCATTCCGCCGTTTTTAAAAAAGGACTTGGAAAGTTCAAGGGACCCCCTGTAGCCTTCGACCTAGACCCGGAGGTCCGCCCGATAAGACTCAAACCGCGCAGGGTGCCGTTCGCACTAAAGGACAAAATAGAGGCGGAACTGGACAAACTGGTGGGCCAGGGGATTCTTATTCCTGTTGATTCCGCGGAGTGGGAAACTCCAATTGTAACCGCTCTGAAGGCTAACGGGGAGGTGCGCATTTGCGCTGATTATAAGTGTACAATTAACAAGGCGATCCGCCCTAATGCATACCCGGTGCCGGTGGTCAGCCACCTGCTGGCCAGGCTGAATGGGGGAAAGTGTTTCGCTAAACTCGATTTGGCTCAAGCTTATCAGCAACTCCCGGTAACTCCCGCCACGGCCGCGGCACAAACGATAGTCACACATAAAGGAGCGTTCCAGGTGTCGCGTTTACAGTTCGGCGTGAACTCGGCACCGGGCCTTTTTCAGTCGCTTGTGGAACGCCTCCTGAAGGGGCTGGAGGGGGTGTTGCCTTATTTTGATGACGTGTTGATAACAGGGGGGAGTGAGGCCGAACTGGCAAAGAGATTGGATAAGGTTCTGACTGTCTTCGAGAAAGCGGGGCTACGACTGAGAAAAGACAAATGTGTCTTCTTCGAAACTGAGGTTGAGTTTCTAGGGTTTCGAGTCACGCCAGAGGGTATTAAGCCATCCAAATCCAAAGTAGCCGCCATCAAGAATGCCCCTCGCCCCACATCCAAAACCGAGCTACAGTCATTTCTGGGGCTCCTCAATTTTTACCATACCTTCCTTCCACGGAAGGCGTCCGTGGCCGAGCCACTCCATCGGTTGCTAAAAAAGGAGGAAACATGGGTGTGGGGTGATGAGCAAGAGAGGGCGTTCAAGGAGTTGAAGCAACTCCTAACATCCGAGGCAATCCTAACGCATTTCGATCCCAAACGGCCAGTGGTCTTAGTCTGTGACGCATCCCCGGTGGGGGTGGGGGCGGTGCTTTGCCACGTGTTGGACGACGGAAGGGAAGCCCCGATAGCGTTTTATTCAAGGTCCCTGTCCCAAGCAGAGCGTAATTACGCACAGACCGACAGGGAGGCACTAGCGATAGTAGCGGGGACCAAAAAATTTCACGATTTTCTGTATGGTCGGCCGTTCAAAATCGTGACTGACCACAAGCCCCTATTAGGAATTTTCACTGCAAGTAAGCCCACACCACAGATCCTGTCCCCAAGAATGCTGCGGTGGGCTATTTTTCTCAACGCATACCAGCATGAGCTGGAATACCGGCCCGGGAAGGAGATCAGCCATGCCGACGCACTCTCGAGGTCTCCTTTGCCCTTGTCGGGCGTCCAAAAGGAAAGGGCAGAAAGAGATCACCAGGTTTTGTTAATAGAGGTCTTAGACTCACCCCCGATAGTACCAGCCGACATTGCCAGGGCCACAGGTAAGGACAGAACGCTAGAGAAAGTTAGCTCATGGGTACAGAAGGGGTGGCCGGCGTCATCCCCAGGTACGGAATTCGACCCATTTTTTCGAAAAAAAATAGAGTTGTCCCTAGAGAGGGGCTGCCTTTTGTGGGGCCAACGGGTGGTGGTTCCTACGTCCCTGCGACCGAGGGTACTCGAACTGCTGCACGTCAGCCACCCCGGCATCGTCCGGTCAAAGGCGCTGGCCCGGAGTTACTTCTGGTGGCCACAGCTGGACGCGGACATTGAGCACATGGTCGGCACTTGTGAGGCATGCCAGGGCTCCCGGCCAGAGGCGGCCCGTCTTCCGCATAGGGAATGGGACACAGCAAGGGGGCCATGGTCCAGGGTGCACGTAGACTTCGCTGGCCCATTCCGAGGAACAATGTTTCTCCTGGTGGTGGATGCATTCTCCAAGTGGTTGGAGGTTATCCCAGTAAAGAGTACGTCCTCCGCCACTACAATTAGCCAGCTAAGGAGAGTCTTTTCCACGTTCGGTTTACCCGACACTTTAGTCAGCGATAACGCTAGTTGTTTCACCTCCGCTGAATTCAAGGCATTCATGGAGGCAAACGCCATTCGGCATGTCACGTCCGCGCCGTTTCACCCCGCCACGAATGGCCAAGTGGAACGGCTGGTGCGAACGACAAAGGATGCGCTGCGGCGCATGGGCCCGGGGGACCTAAATCACCAAGTATGTCAGTTTTTGTTAGCGTATAGGGTGACCCCCTTAGCGTCAGGTTACTCGCCGGCAGAGCTGCTGATGCGGCGAAAACTGACCACGATCCTGTCCAGGCTAGACCCGACGAGAGTCGAGGACAAAGGAAAAAACATAGGGCTGGCAGTCTCGAAAGGTTTCGCCGCCGGCGATCCTGTTCACTGCAGGAACTACGCCAGCGCAGGTCCAGCCTGGGTACCAGGGACGGTTGTGGAAAGGACGGGGCCAGTGTCGTACCGGGTCGAGACTAGCACAGGTCTCCTCTGGAGGAGGCACGCGGACCAACTTAGGCACCGAGTGAGTGGGGGGCCGGTCAGTGGAGCTCAGCGACAGGACTCAGCGTTAGGGTTCTCCCCCACCCGTTTAGCCCAAGGGGGGGGACAGCAACGGACAACGGTCCCAAGCAAGGGGGGAAAGCAGCGGCCCCGACTCATACCCTTTTGATACGCCAGCTCTATCAGAGGCTGGGGAAGGGGGAGAGGAGTTCGCGACCGCTGCCCCCGAATTTAATTCTGATTTTGATTTTGAGAGCCGGGGGGGTTTTCGGGAGTGTTCCCCCACCCGTCCAAGCGAGAAGAGGGGTTTTTCGTTAGCCCCCAGTGCCCCCGGTTCTTCCCCAATAAAGCACACACCTCCCAACAACGCCGCGGAGCCGCGGCAAGTCACTAACGAGTCTCCCTCTCCAATTACAGGGCAGGAAACCAGGGGACAAAGAGAAGGTAGCAAACCAGGGGGAAGGCAGCCCACACCGAGACCCCAGCGTGTTCGAAATAAGCCATCTTGGCTGAGAGACTTCGTCTCATCCTAGGGGGGGGAGAGTGTGGTTTCGAGACTTCGTCTCATCCTAGGGGGGAGGGATGTTGTGTCCTAATGGTTTGATCCTCCACATGGATAACAATGTATCTGAACCAATGTAACCTTGCCTATGGGCAACAATGTAACCTTCAGCTGTATCACATAAACCCTGTAATAGGACGCGAGCTAATGACCACCAGCTGGCAGCAGCGAGCGTCCAAAGCTCTCTTGGTCCAAACTCATCAAAGGCAACAGCGCGGGAAGTTTTCCCGCCACCACCTACACCTGGACAAGAAGGGCGTGACCAGCAATGACGTCACGCAGACAGTAGCCAATGGGCTATCATGGAACCACGTTCAAATGTGTTACGACTGTATATAAAGAGCTATTGTTCCGCCATTACCTCATGTTCCCTCTGACCACCATGCAATAAACCTGAGTTAACCCAGCCCGAGGCTGTGTCCTGTGTCTTGGTTTTCATACACCAAAGGGGGGAAACGCTTTCCATGCATGCGTGGAAGCGCTACGCCACTTGCGCAGCCCCTACGCAAGCGGCGTAGCACTTTCGCCCATGCGTGGAAGGGGTAAAACCTTTCTACGCATACGCAGAAGCGCTATGCCGCTTGTGTAGGGGCTGCGCAAGCGGCGTAGCGCTTCCGTGCATGCATGGAAGGGGTAAAACCCTTCCACATATGCGTGGAAAGCAACCTGCGCACAAGCGATCTGCGCAGGTCCCGTTTTTCCAGAGCCGCAGGTTGACAGGTATGCAGAGATAGTTTGTAGCTAAAGTGGCCAATCTATGGCTGCTACCTCCCAGGTTTGTGAGTTTATATCTGACGACTTCGTGGTTTGCAGGTCAGTAGTACAAAATGAAGAAGGCTGGGGTTATCACTCCTGTCCAATTTGCCAGTACATCAGTATATGCTTTTGGATAACATATCCAATACTGTACTGTCCTTTAAGTGCAAACATAGGGTTTTCATTGAGAGGGTTGATGTTCTCAGAAGGATGGAGTAATATTCATAACCAAGTACCTTCCATGGGGCGACAGTAGCAACCTTGGGAATAATCAGACTTACTTACTTACTTACTTACTTACTTACTTACTTACTTACTTACTTACTTACTTACTTACAACATAAGAACAGCCTTGCTGGAACAGGCCACAGCCCATCCAGTCCAGCATTCTGTCTCATACAGTGGCTCACGATTTGCTTCAGGGTATTCTCTAGGATTCCCTGGAAATGGCATTAAGAGATATCCTGCCTATCTCTCCAACCCGGAGGTTGTTGTTAGGTATCCATAATTATAGCCATTGATACCCTTGTCCTCCATGAACTTGTCTAATCCTTTCTTAAAGCTGTCGAGACTGACAGCTGTCACCACTTCTTCTGGCAGGGAGTTCCATAGACCAGAATCCTCTGGGTGAAAAAGTACTTTCTCTTATTTGTTTGAGAACTAGTACCCAAAAGTTTCATGGAGTGCCCCCTAGTTCTAGTGTTGTGCGATAGCGAAAACGTTTTTTCCTTATCTACCTTGTCCACACTGTGCATGATTTTATAAACTTCAATCAGGTCACCTCTTAGACGTCGTCGTTCAAGAGTGAAGAGGCCCAACCGTTGCAGCCTCAGATGGTAAGGAAGGTGTTCCAGTCCCCTAATCATTCTGGTTGCCCTCCTCTGCACTTTCTCCAACTCCATAATATCCTTCTGGAGGTATGGCGACCAGAACTGTACACAGTATTCCAGATGGGGCCTCACCATAGATTTATAAAGAGGCAAAATGACACTTGCTGACTTATTTTCTATACCCTTCCTAATGATCCCTAGCATTGAGTTTGCTTTTTTCACTGCTGAGGCACACTGGGTTGACACCTTCATTGAGTTGTCCACCAGGACACCAAGGTCCCTTTCCTGGTTTGTTGCAGAGAGTTCAGACCCAATCAATTTATAAATGTAATTGGGGTTTTTTGCCCCAACATGCATCACTCTGCACTTACTAGTGTTGAAGCTCATTTGCCACTGTTTTGCCTACTCCCCCAGTGTCGAGAGATCCCTCTGGAGCTCCTCACAATCTCTCACAATCTCTCCATCGTACAAAGTCAACACTTAAAACTTTAAAAACTATTAAAACCAATTGAAAACACCCTCACTATAAAAAAAATTACTAGCAGATTAATACTGTATTGGGAGAAGTTGCTACCTGAGCCATAACAGTGTAACCAGAAGATGGGATACTTAATTGTTGTACCTGTTATTCGTTTTATCTTGATCCTTAGCAAGGAAGAATTTTCAAGGTCCTTTCACAATCACTGTCTCCTAAATAAATCCCTTTACCGTTACAGGATGCACAATGTTGGTCAGGAGCTGCAATGGAGAGATCTCAATGATGGGTTTCTGACCATTGTTCAAGAAAGGTGGTCATGGGGGATTTATTACTAAGAAACCATTGGGGAGAAAAGGGAATTGCTCTCCATGGAACAACATTCCATGTCTCAGGTCCAGGGCAAGGTGAACGCAGCAGTCGCTCCAGGCGCCCACTCCCAGGGGTATATATATAGTAAAGGTAAAGGTTTCCCTTACTCGAAAGCCATTCGTATCCTACTCTAGGGTGCAGTGCTCATCTCTGTTTCTAAGCTGAAGAGCCAGCGCTGTCTGCTTCTGCAGACGTTTCTGTGATCATGTGGCAAGCATGACTAGACACCGGAGCGCACGGAACGCTGTTACCTTCCCACCGAAGTGGTTCCTATTTATCTATTTGCAATTTCTTGCTTTCGAACTGCTAGGTTGGCAGGAGCTGGGACGAAGACGGGAGCTCATTTCCGTCCTGCAGTACTCGGGAATATTTTGATTGCAAGCGTATGGCATGTATGTTAATGACCTTATTTGTAAAGTTTTGCCAAGTAACTTAATTTAACCCCATATATTAGGGTTGACCAAGGGGGCGCCATAGTTGGATCTCGCTCCATCCTAAAACTTGCCTCGGGCCAGCAATGTCAAGGACCTCCACAAGCCCAAGAACTAGTTAAATTAAACACCTTTGTTATTCCATCATAGCTACATATTACAGTAAACCAGTAACCATGGTATGGCAGTGTTGGGCTATATCACGACAGCCACCACTCTCCTAAGTCCTGGGGCTTGGCTGTAGCCTAAAATGTTCCCTCCACTTTGGAACATGGATGGCGACCAAAGCGTTCATTTCACCAGACCGATGGGAAAAGACCCCATTGGTCGCTGTCCATCTCCCAAGTCCTGGGGCTTGGCTGTAGCCTAGGAAGTGCAGGGGTACATTTTAGGCTGCAACCAAACCCCAGGACTTAGGAGAGTGGTGGCGACCAAGGGGATCATTTCCTTCAACTGATGGGAAAACATCCCATCGGTAGCCGTCCGTCTCCCAAGTCCTGGGGCTTGGCTGCAGCCTAAAATGTCCCTTCCACTTCCCAGGTTACAGCCAATTAAAGGTCACTGGGCTTAATCTTTCGATTCAGGATATATGCACTTCATCTTGTTCCAATAAGGTGGACACACAATGGGATAATCTGCTTGAAGTTGCCTAGATACAGCATGAGGGGTTTGGACTGCCAAAATTGCTCCCAAAGTGATTTTCTGGGCTTCTGTTGAGTCCAGTGCTAAGAAGTACTCTGACCGGCAGGATTGGGTCAAACACATGTGATTTATTCTAAAATCTGCTGGAACTGGGCTGGTAGCTTTTCCATGTGGCCTCTTCACCCATTCCTCAGCTTTTACTTCTCCAACTTCAAGGAGGACACTTACACATTTAATTTTAATTTAATTTTAATTTAATTGTTGGATTTCTATACCGCCCACTCGACCAAGGCCAACTCAGAGCAGTTCACAATCATAGATAAAATAGATAAAACAGAATTAAGAACCCGTCCCCTAAAAAGGGTGCAGGTACCGACAGAACCGTGGGGGAAGGAATAATCCTCTATACCACCCACCCAATGGAAGCCACCTCTCCACCTGCACCCCACATTTGGCCCGCCAGCCAGGTTTTTAGTTCTTTTCTAAAGGGCAGCAACTCCGTTTGGAGATGCAATTCTACTGGCAGGAGGTTCCAAAGGGCCGGTGCAGACACGGAGAAGTCTCTCCTCCTTGTACCAGAGAGGCGAGCCCCCCTCACTGATGGAACAACTAGAGAGCCCCTCCGGTCCGCTCTGGTTGGACGGACAGATGTCCTTAGGTTGATGCGGTCTATTAGGTAATCTGGCGCACTACCATATAGGGCTTTAAAGGTCAAAACCAGCACCTTGAATTGCACCCGGAGGCAAACTGGTAACCAGTGCAACTCCCGAAGCAGTGGTGAGGCATGGGCATAACGTCCACACCCCATCACCACCCAGGCTGCAGCATTCTGGACCAGCTACAGCCTCCGAATGGTCATCAAGGGCAGCCCCATGTAGAGCGCATTACAGTAGTCTAGTCTGGAGATCACCATAGCGTGAGTGACCATGAGCAAGGAGTCCCAGTCCAGGAGTGGGCGTAACTGGCGTATTACCCGAAGTTGGGCAAAAGCCCTCCTGGCCACAGCCGCCACCTGTTCTTCTAGCAGCAGCCGTGAATCCAGGAGGACCCCCAAGTTGCGCACCGGGTCAGTCTGGAGCAAAATAGCCCCATCCAAAACGAAAGATGGTAGCTCCCGGGATAGCGCAGGACCCCTTATCCATAGCCACTCAGTCTTGCTAGGATTCAGTTGTAGCCCGTTAGCCCCCATCCAGACCCCAACATTCTTTGTTGCAGTCTTAATGCTTTTATTGCATTGCTCACAAACAAAACCTAAGGCCAACTGGGCCTCTTTCCCTCTTGCCAACAGAAGGTCCTCCTCAGTGCACGTTGAAGGGCATTGTGTGCATTATATCATATGGGCGAGTGTTTGCTCTTTTCTGCACTCACACAGGCTACCATCTACAGGGAAACCCCACTTTCTCAGATTAGCCCTTGATCTTCCTACCCTGGCATGTAGTCTGTTTAAGACTTTCCACACAGGCTATGGTTGCTCGTGGCCAGGCGGTAGAGGATCATGTGATTCTGCCCATTTATCTGGTAGCTCCTTGCTCGCCTTCGTCTGTGAGCAGTGGTGGGCTCCAAAAAAATTACTACCACACTGTGGGCGTGGCATAGTGGGTGTGGCCATAGGGAAAGCACTGTGTTGCACCTGAATTAAAGGTAAAGGTTTCCCTTGCTCAAAAGCCAGTCGTATCCGACTCTAGGGTTCAGTGCTCATCTCTGTTTCAATTAAGACTTTATTTCAAAACTTGGATGGGCGGGGCAAGCCAGAATTTCTGCTACCGGTTCTGGCAAACTGGGGCAAACCTGCTAATGCCCACCACTGTCTCGGGGGGCTGTTTGTTTGGAGGAGCAGAAGTTATGAGGAACTGTGCCTTGATTTCAGTCTCTGCTTTGGTGGTTGGTGATCAAATAGCAGGTGTGTTTCTGAGGATCTTACTTTTGCCCACTCTTTCTGAGTCACACTTTCTCAGCGAAATGTTGGTGGAGGAATGCCAGCTAAATAATGAATATTTTGTATTGGGGTTGGTTTTAGGCATCCTGTGACCAATCTTGTTGTTTCACTTAGGGTAACACCCACCTGCTTTGCATGTGTTGATCTGCACCACACCAGACAAGCATACTCTCCTACAGAGTAACATAAACCTAGTGGAGAAGTTCTTAATGTGCGTGGTTGGACACCCAAACATGAGCCTGTTATTTTCTTCAAAATATTGTTCCTGGCAAAAACCTTCTGTTTTGTATTTAAGCAGTAGGTCTTGAAGGTGAGATTTCGATTCAGGGTAACTCCCAGGTATTTGGGGGTGTCACAGTGTTTGAGCTTGGTGCCATTCCAGTTCACCTGCAACCTTCTTGATGCCTCACGGTTTTTCAGATGAAAAGCACAAAGTTGAGTTTTTGAGCTGAACTGAAAGCAATTGATTTATTCTCTGCACTCAAACTGTTCTTAATAAACCATCTATTATCATCACAAGTGTTTGTTTTCCAATTAATTAATTGGTTGCTTGGAGTATTATGGGCTAAAAATAAGCCCATGACATAAAACAAGCAAATCATCCTCTCCCTCTCCTCTCACCACACTTGACTCTGCCTAGAAGATTTCATCTTCCAATTGTCATCTAAACCTACCTAAATACCATCTCCCAAACCCGTTCCTTCCCACCAATTCCCTACATGCATTCCACTCACTACACAACATCTTTCCAATTGAAAAACTTCTGATCTATCCCATTGGAGTCTCCTAACACTTTACATTTGCAGTCTGTCCACTAACACAAGGTTACAAAAAAATTGTATTGGAGGCCATTCCATATGGGTCTTATAGCATTTTTCACACTGATTTCAAATCTGTAAACCATTTTTCTCTAGCACAAGTTTTTGTTTTATCAGCAATTATATATTTTGATGGCTTTACTATAAGCCTTGCTGTGTGAGTTCGTGCTCAGCGCTGACAGTGTAACTGGTTGCCTCAGCAACAGCAGTTATTGCCCTGTGGGGTATTGCGCGGTTAGACCCGGCTGTAAAAAACAGCCTTTTTAAGCTATCTAAGACAAACTGTATTTAATTAAATCTGCTTTCCTCTATATTCTGGTGGAATCATGCCTACGCACTGCAGGAATGAACCTGATAGTTTCTGTTACGTGTGTGGATCATTTACATCGTCAGCACAACGTCGACCAATTACTGTTGATCTTAAAAAGATGTACATGCTGTACTTTGGCTGTCCATTAGGTGACCAGGATAAATCCTGGGCTCCACATATCATGTGCACCAGCTGTTCCAGTGGCCTACGCAACTGGTTGAATTGACGACGGACATCAATGCCTTCTGCCATCCCAATGGTGTGGAGGGAA
This sequence comes from Bradypodion ventrale, assembly GCA_035047345.1. Classification (NCBI taxonomy): domain Eukaryota; kingdom Metazoa; phylum Chordata; class Lepidosauria; order Squamata; family Chamaeleonidae; genus Bradypodion; species Bradypodion ventrale. The sequence continues at coordinate 374,968,571 of JAWDJE010000002.1, forward strand.
CCGCAAGACCATATTAATGACTGCTACTTTTGTCGGGTTAATACAACTGGATTCTCATCTAAAACGAAGCACAAATTGCATATCCTAGCCTAGATTCAGCAATTAGGCCTGTTCTCCATGATGGTTCCTTGCCCATTCCATTACCACCAGATGATGGTCTTGCTTCCGTAGAAGGTGATCAGAAATATGGTGAAGCCGCTGGCCACGTTCCAGAAACATCAGACCCAGACTACTTGTGGGATGATGACACAGAACCAAAGACTTTTACCCAAGCTGAACTGAATGATCTTGTACATGATTTAAAGCTATCTAAAGATCAAGCTGAGCTTCTTGCCTCCAGACTTAAACAGAAGAACTTGCTCGCACATGGTGTGAAAATAACTTACTATAGGCAAAGAAATAACTTGTCCTCATTCTTTACTCATGATGGCTCATTGTGCTATTGCCACGATATCAATGGACTCTTCATTGGTTTGTCACAAGTGCACTGCCCACCTGAATGGCGTCTGTTCATCGATTCTTCACAAAGAAGCTTGAAGGGAGTTTTACTGCACAATGGTAACTCCAAACCGAGCATACCAGTTGCACATTCTGTCCATTTGAAAGAGTCATACGAGAGCATGAACACTTTGTTGGACGCTATTAGTTTTAAGACAATGGGGATGCAAGGGGGATTCACCAAATACTGCTGCTTCCTGTGTCTGTGGGACAGCTGGTCTACTGCAGAACATTACGTCAAGCATGACTGGCAACCAAGAAAGTTCGGTTTCACTTACCAGTGATAACTTTCGTTCTTCGAGTATATAGTTTGTGAATACACACTCATGGGGTTATGCGCCTGCGCAGAACGGCCGATCGGAGGCTTGAAAAGCTATTGGTCAAAAGTTTTGGCGGTAAGACCGCCCACCGTACCGCCCACCCTGAGGCGCCCGCGCGCAATTTTACCTCAGTTCCATACTTAAGCCAAGCACAGGATAAACCAATTGATCTCATCCGTGCAGCTCAAGAGGGGAGGCAGGGTGGGTAGTGTGTATTCACAAACTATATACTCGAAGAACGAAAGTTATCACTGGTAAGTGAAACCGAACTTTCTCCTTCGTATAGTTTGTGAATCCACACTCATGGGAGATTAGCAAGCTCACACTTACTTGGTCGGTGGGCAGTCGGATGAGATGATCCCACGATGAGGATAATGACGGTCAGGCAGGGTGAACTGTCAAGGGCGATGGGCCCGGAGCCCCCGAGTGAGGACGACACGGCCAAGCCTGGCGTCCGCAGTGGCTCTGGTGTCCACCCTGTAATGCTGGACAAATGTAGAAGGTCTGGACCAGGTGGCAGCCTTACAGATGTCCTCAAGCGGTGTGCCCTCCAAAAAGGCCGTGGATGTTGCAACCGCTCTGGTAGAGTGCGCCCTGACATGCGGTGGAGGTGGCAGCGATGCCGACTCGTAGGCCAAGTAGATGGTAGAGGTGATCCATTTGGAGAACCGCTGCGCAGAGATGGGTTCACCTTTGGACTTGCCCCCATACGCCACGAAAAGGCGTTGCGACTTCCTGAACTCCCTTGTCCTGCTGGTGTAAAACAATAAAGCTCGTTTGACATCCAGTGTGTGCCAAGTCCTTTCTTGGGCGTTAGTGGGGTTCTGGAAGAATGTAGGCAAGGAGATAGTCTGTGCCATATGAAACTGGGAGACCACCTTGGGAAGAAAGGTGATGTCCGCTTGGAGTACCATACGGTCATTGAAGAATTGAAGAAAGGGTGCGTCTGCCCGCAGAGCAACCAGCTCCCCAGCTCGTCGAGCAGACGTGATGGCCACAAGAAAAGCCGTCTTCCAAGTGAGGAGACGAGCATCCGCGGTGGCCATGGGCTCAAAAAGAGTCCTGGTGAGCGCGTTGAGGACGGTAGAGAGTGACCATTGGGCCGTCGGAGTCCTGACCGGAGGGAAGGCGTTCCGCAACCCCTTGAGGAAACGTTTCACCGTTTGGTCGCGGAAAGCGCCAGAAGAGGGCGAGCCAGCCGGAGAGTGAGCCACCACCGCTGCGAGGTGTACTCGGATGGAGGTGATGCTGAGGCCAGACTCCGCCAGATGGAGGAGGTAGGTCAAGACGTCCTGCAGTCCCACCTGTGAGAGGGACGTCTGCTGGGATGCCAGGAAAGCACAAAAGCGTCTGTATTTGGATGCATAGGACTTCCTTGTGGAAGGGTGCCTGGCTAGTTCCAGGATCCTGGACAGTCTGGGGTTATCCTCCACGCGGTGAGGTGGAGGCTGGGCAGGTCCGAGTGGTGAAGCTGGCCCTGCTCCATCTGGAGAAACGTCGGTGACTCCGGTAGCGTGCGATACTGAGATGACATGCGCAACAGCAGCGGAAACCATGGTTGGCGGGGCCATGCTGGGGTCACTAGGATGGCCCTGGTCCTGTGCTGAAGCATTCTGGTGAGAACCTTCTGGATCAGAGGAAACGGAGGAAAAGCGTAGAAATAGTCCTGATCCCACCGTTTCATGAAGGCATCGCCCTCGGAGTTCACACCGATGCCCGCCCTGGAGCAGTACCTGTGGCATTTCGTGTTGGACTCTGACGCGAAGAGGTCGATGTTCGGAGTCTCCCAGGCCTCGCAAAGCGACTGCAAAACCTCGTCGTTCAGTTCCCATTCGTGGGTCGTCGAGGTGAGGCGGCTGAGATGGTCGGCCAAGACATTCAGTTTGCCCTGAATGTGCACTCCAATCGGGAAAATGTGCCTCTCCAGGCACCATTCCCAGAGTTGCACAGCGAGGTAAAGAAGGGTGGTGGATCGTGTTCCTCCCTGCTTGTTCAGATACGCCACAGCCGTGGTGTTGTCCGAGGCCACTTGGACCGCCTTGCCCATGAGCAGGCTCTCGAAGGAACGGAGGGCCTTCCAAATGGCCAGCAGCTCCAAGTAGTTGATATGGTGCACCATCTCCTGAGGTGACCAAGGGTTGTTGACCGTGAGAGTCCCGCAGGCAGCCCCCCAGCCGAGGTTGCTTGCGTCGGTCAATATTTGCAACGAGGGTTGCGGGGGGTAAAAGCTCTTCCCCGTTGTCACGTTGAGTGGTGCCGTCCACCAAAGCAGCTGGTCCCTCAGCTCCGGAGACGGAGTTAGCCGTTTGGACTGACTCTCCCGGAGCGCATCGAATTCGTGCAGGAGCCACGACTGTAGGGACCGGAACTTTAACTTGGCGTGAGGAACCACAGCCGTCGTTGAGGCCATAAGGCCTAACAGTCTTTGAGCCTTTTTTGCCCGGGTGCACGGTTTGGTGCGAAGGTCGTTCACTCCCTGCGCGATGTCCCACAAGCGCTTCTGGGGTGCAAAGGCTCTGGTGGCAAGCGAGTCGAGTACCGCTCCGATGTACTCGACGCGTTGAGAGGGAATCAACTTCGATTTGGTGAAGTTGATCCTGAGGCCGAGACTCTCCATGAGGTGGACCGTGAATTGCATGTCCCGAATGGCCGACGAGCTAGTGGGGGATACAATCAGCCAGTCGTCGATGTATGGGAAGACCCTGATTCCCCGCTGGCGAAGGAAGGCAGCCACCGGAGCCATGCATTTGGTGAAGACTCGTGGTGCCGTGGCCAGACCGAACGGTAGACATCGGTACTGGTACACCGAATTGCCAATGCGGAATAGGAGGAACCTTCGGTGCTCCTCGAGGATGGAGACATGGAAGTAAGCGTCCTTGAGGTCTATGACTGTGAACCAGTCCCCTTTGTTGATGAGGGGAAGGACGGTCTGCAGGGTCACCATCCGGAACTTCCTGGTGTGGATGCACTTGTTGAGGCGGCGCAGGTCCAGAATCGGGCGAAGTCCTCCGTCCTTCTTCTGAACCACGAAGTACCTCGAGTAGAAGCCGTTGTCCCATTCGGGTGGCGCCACCCGCTCGATGGCTCCCTTGGACAGAAGAGTTGATATTTCTTCCTCCAAATGGGGGGACGAGGTGGTGAGACGATGTCTTCCTACCCGAGGCACCCGCACGAACTCGATGGCATAGCCAGAGGACAAGATCTTTAAGACCCACCGGTCGTCCGTGATGCCTGACCATACCTGGAGGAAGTTCCGGAGGGGGAGGTACAGGATGTGGAGCGAGAGAGACTCGGCCGTCGCAGCTTCAAACGCGCGACTTGGACTTAGCGTCCGAACGCTTGCCGTGCCCGTAGGGCTGGTAGCGGGGCTTGTGCTGGCGCCGTTGCTTGTAGGAGCCAGACCTGGGCTGTTCCACGGGGCCACCCTGTTGTTGCGGGTTCCCCTGGTACCGCCGCGTGAAGGGCTGGAATCTCGGTCTGGCAGCCGGAGCTGGCGTGGTGAGCCCCAGGAACTTGGCGGTGGAGTTAGTCTGCCGCATCTCATTGAGGACCTTGTCCGTGTCCTGTCCGAAGAGGCCTTGCCCATCGAAGGGGAACTCCTCGATGAGCTTCTTCATAGCATCATCGAGGGAGGTGCCCCTAAGCCAGGCGTGACGACGGAGCAGGATAGCAGACGCCATGTCCTTCGCCGCATAGTCATTGATATGCCTGGCTGTTCGCATTTGTTGCTCCGCCAGGAAGTCCCCTTCGGATGCCAGCGCGTCGATCCGTTTCTGGGCGTCGGCGGGCAGCGTCGCCGTTTCGGCCTTCACTCACTCCCAGAGGTGAGACTGGTAAAGGCCCATGGCAGCCGAGTAGTTGGCGGCGCGGAAGAAGAGGGAACCGGTGGCGTAGAATTTTCGGCCCACCGCGTCCAGCTTCTTCCCTTCCAGGGTCGAAGGCACCGGGAATCCGCTGGTGGCCGTCCTGTGCTGAAAAGCCTTGACCACCAGGGAGTTTGGCAAGGGGTGAGCCTGCAAAAACTCGACGTTCTCGTCCAGGACTCTATACATGCCGTCGAGCCTGGACGAAACGGAGTGTGCTGACACCGGCTTCCTCCATGTCGCCTTCGCCGACGTCAACATGGACGGAAGCATGGTGATATGGACCGGCCGTACCGCACGTCTGTCCAGCTTTGCGGTCATTTGGTCCTCACCTTCCAGTGGCGGTTGGTCCACCTTCAGGTTCAGTGCGGTCCCCAGGCGCGTCAGCATGGCCGTAAGCGAACGTTGATCCTCACCACGCGGTGGGTCAACCGCGCCGATGGCTTGGTCTGGCGTCCTTTCAGCGTCGACGTCTCCCTCGTCCTCCTCCGAAGAGGCGCTGGAGTCATCGGAGGACGAGGGAGGAACTCTTACATCCACGTTGGGACCGCGCCAGTACGGCCTGGGCGGGCCGGCGGGATGGGAGTCCACCGCATCAACGTCTGGACCAACCCGTGACGATGTGGGTGGGCCAGCGGAGCGGATACTCGACCCTCGGGAGGTCGGAGGGGCCACAGCAGGGCCAACATCCCTGGGGCTTGCGGTGGTCGGTACCGGAGCCGCAGAGGCCGCAGGCATGGAGGTCTTAAACTGGTTGGCAAAAGTCTGAGCCATGACCTCAAACATCCCTTTCAGGAGCTCCATCTGGGATGGATCCGGCATCGTCGGGAGCGACGAAACGGTGGCCGACGAAACGGTGGCTGGTAGAATCGGCGACGAAACGGTGGCCGGCATGGTGATTGCCGCGTCGTCGAGCGTTGGAGTCCTGGGCCTTGGGGAGACGGAGGCCTGTCTCATCGGCGAACGGGCCCTCCCACGAGGCGGCGACAGGAGAACCTGAAGTGGGCGAGCTGGAGCCCCAGCCCTGCGTCCTTTTTCAGGCAATCCCGAGGAGGACCGTCCTCCCCAGATGGAAGACCCAGGTGACGGACATCTCGCGACCGAGTATGGCGGCGAAGGTCCCGTAGAGACAGGGGTGCATGGAGTAGGCGGGAGCGATCGCCTCTTCTCCGACCCGTGTTTCTTTTTCTTCTCTCCGTTCTTGTCCCTCTTCTTCTTCTTCTTGATGGGGAGAGCGGAAGAAGAAGCCGAAGGCGGAGGAGGCTGAGAGACACTAGCCGAGGTAGAAGCGGCCGCAGCGGGAGCCAGAGAGAGTTCCATCAGATGGGCTTTGAGCCGGTAGCTCCGGTTCTGCACCGCCAGACGGGTGAATTTCTTGCAGTGAGGGCAAGACTGGCTCTGGTGAGACTCTCCAAGGCAGAAAAGGCAGAGGCTATGCCCGTCGGAGGCCGGAAACTTTTTCAGGCAAGCCGAACACTGTTTGAAGGCCGCGGCCATCAAAGAAAAAATTCTTCCAACGGAAGTTTCTGGAACGCGGGTACCCCGAAGGGCTGGCCAGCCGCCACCCCCTTGAGGGGGGAAACGGTGACCGAAGCGAGTAGGTAACTGAGTCCACCAGAAGGAAGAAACAGCACCGGGGTGGCGATCCTGCCCGAAGGACAAGATCACCGAAAAAATTGCAAAGTTAGCCAAAAGACTTTCCCTCAGAAGGGCGAAAAAATTGAGGAAGCTCTCAACGATCGTCCTGCTGCTACGGCGGAAAGAAGAGAACTGAGGTAAAATGGCGCGCGGGCGCCTCAGGGTGGGCGGTCTTACCGCCAAAACTTTTGACCAATAGCTTTTCAAGCCTCCGATCGGCCGTTCTGCGCAGGCGCATAACCCCATGAGTGTGGATTCACAAACTATACGAAGGAGAAACGCCTATACACCCGGAACAAGCAGTGTCAAATTTCTGCCTCTGGTTGATCCAAACAAAATTTATCTACCTCCTCTCCATATCAAGTTAGGCTTGATGAAGAATCTTGTCAAGGCCTTGGGTAAAGCAAACTCAAGACTTTTTCAGTACTTTGTGAAGAAATTTCCCAGCATCAGCGCTGGAAAACTAAAAGAAGGAATTTTCACAGGCCCACAGATTGTCTGTTTTGCATGATGAAGAATTTAAACAATCTCTTTCAGCAGAAGAATTGGAAGCTTGGGAGGCTTTTCTTTGGCTTGTCGAAAACTTTTTGGGTAATCACAAGTCTCCTGGGTACAAAGAGAGAGTTCAGAATCTTCTTCATTCATACCACAAACTTGGTTGTCGCATGTCATTAAAAATACACTTTTTGCACTCTCACCTAGATTTCCCCCTAGAAAATCTTGGAATGGTGAGTGATGAACAAAGAGAATGGTTCCGCAAGGACATTCAGTTAATTGAACGTCGATACCAAGGCTCCTGGAACGAAAGTATGATGGCCGACTACTGCTGGATGCTGTACCGTGATAATCCGGATGTTGCTTACGCAAGAAAGCCCTATTCTAAGTGCTTTTGAAGACGCCATTGTAGCTGTTCTAGCACAGTTATGCAATGTATTTCAAAGAGTAGGCCTGCTTTGACTTTTGTTGAGATACTGAGATAGCTGCTGTGCGTACATGATTAAGAGTGATGTTTTTATTTATTTATATTTGTGCTTATATACCGCTTTACTTGTCTACTGACAACTCAAAGCGGTTCTCAACAGTTATATAAATACAAAGTAACAGCAAAACAATAAAAACAATAAATATCATAATATATGACACATTGTTCATGACTTTAAAACCTGATGTGATAGGGAAAAACCAATGGCAGTTCTGAATTCAGCATGAAAAACTACTTTAGAAAAATGTGTTTTCATCTCTGATACAGAAAAAAAAGTTTCATTCTGTTCCCTTGTATAATAGATTCCAAAGAAGCAGATCTTCAACTTTTTTAAACGTCATCTCCAAAATTCCTGGAAGGACCACAAGGCACACTGAAATGAAACATAACCACTTTCACCCACCTCTCTTCCAAACACTACCATAAACTCTCAGCCATACCAGAGATCTTCAAACTCCAAAACTCACCAAAATATTTCCTTCCAAAAATTTTCATCCAAAATGTCCAAAAATCATTCCTCAACCTATTACTGACTTGCAGATACTGTCAATAGATCGTGAGACCAGTGGTGGACTCCAAAAACTTTTACTACCACACTGTGGGAGTGGTATGGTGGATGTGGCCAGGTGGAAAGCCCTGTGTTGCACCTGAATTAGGACTACAGTAAAATCTCAAATAACCTAATTTTTGGTGGGTGGGTGGGTGGGTGACTGCATCGGATAATACTAGAATCCTATGGGATGCATCGGATAACATTCACTAAAGCCAGTGCCGGTTACAATGCATCTCTATGGAATTTTAACATCCGATGCATCCCATAGTATTTTAGTGTTATCCGATGCATGCATTAGATAACACTAAATATCGGATAACACTAAGACTTGTGGAACCAAGTTTTAGCGTTATCTGAGGTATTAGGTAAAGGTAAAGGTTTCCCTTGCTCGAAAGCCAGTCATATCTGACTCTAGGATGCAGTGCTCATCTCTGTTTCAAAGCCGAAAAGCCAGCGCTGTCTGCTTCTGCAGACGTTTCCGTGGTCATGTGGCAGGCATGACTAGATACCGGAGTGCACGGAACGCTGTTACCTTCCCACCAAAGTAGTCCCTATTTATCTACTTGCAATTTCTTGCTTTCAAACTGCTAGGTTGGCAGGAGGTATCTGAGGTATTACTGTACTTTATTTCAAAATTTGGATGGATGGACAGGGCCAGCCAGAATTTCTGCTACCTGTTCTGGCAAACTGATGCAAACCTGCTGATGCCCACCACTGCATGAGGCCTTGTAACTAACTTCAACAAGACTTGTAAGAGTCTCACCTTAAGAAACTAGCTCCCTGATTGGTGATTTTAATCTGTTTATTCAGAGTCTTTGGTCATACCGTTAATCTGCCAGAGTGGTTTTCTTCAGGCCAAGATCTGACGGAGCCTCCACTTTTCTTCCATCATGTCCTCTCTAGAGTCTCTCAATGGTAAATGGAACATTTCCAACACTCCTGTCCTTTGTATGGTTCCCCTCCTCTGGTGACTCTAAGAGGGTTTAAAATGTGTGGATCTCAAGCATAAACAAAATAATTTCCCTATTACAAGAATTCTTTTTTTAAAAAAAAATTTTTTTATTAAAGATATAAAACACTACAATAATGAAATTCACTTGAAAGTAAAAGTGAAAGTACAGGGGGGAACATCCATAGAAAAAAAGATAAGAAAAATCAATCTTGTGCACCCTTCACTTGTGTAGGGAACTAATTATAAAGGAGAATAGTAAAAACTGAGGCAATTTTTTGTGAAAGTGTGTATTCAAAGTCCTTTAAAAAAATAAACACCTTCATAATATTGCACAGAGCGACCAGTGCCCGGCTCGCTCTGACACTGTCTTGTCCAAGACCCGTCCTTGCGGTGGCCGCTTTTTCACCTGCTTCCACTGATCGATCAGCTTGTCTGGTCACCTCGTTCCCAGACTAATGGAACAGTTTGCTGACTCACAGAAAGAAAGCAAAGCGGACCTTTGGTAGCGTTGCGAAAGGGTGCCTCGCCTAAGTTAACCCGGCCAGCAAAAACTAGCAAGAAAGATGAGGTTCTAATAGGTAATGGAGATGCCTTAAAAAGTGTTGCAGTTTGAAAAACTCTGCAAAGCCCTCTGGGACTGGTAGCGGCTTCACCCATTAGAACTAACATACCCTTATCATGGTATTCTGGTGGGAATTTGGCCTTCAATGTTGCAGCTAGGTAAGGGGGAGGAAGGCACAGTCCTGGGAAGATGAAACTCCCGAAATCTCTCCCCTCTAACTCCCTTTGATTATCGGCTTCAGCTGCACTAGCTGAAAAACAAAGTTTGGTGTTGAAAAGTAACAAGGCCTTATCTGTAAAATTCCCTTTCTGCTCCTTCATGGCTGGAAGGAGACAGAATAACCACTCTTAACGAAGAAATTATTAAAAAGGTTTACTGGGATAAAAATAGAGAATTGCAACATATAAAAATCCTCACTAAACTACGCTAAGAAATACATGGATCTAAAAAAATAAGAAAGCATTTCAGAAAAGCAATACTTATCTAAAAAGAGTGCGGCTGAGCAATCCACCAATCAGAGTAACGAGTTACGGGTTGGATCGGTTCTGGAAGATGGAGAGCAGCATCTCGCTGATGATCTGAGATAACTGCCCTATCCCTCTCCTAATCTGGCTTGATCACCACAATATACTATTTGTGGTGGGAAAGCATATGCAGGTATTTTGAGTGACAGACACCTCTTTTTGAAGTCCAGTCTGGGACAGGACATTTAATCAGCGTTCCCATCAGAAAGACGTGTGTCTCACATCAGTGAGTCTGAGAAGCTTGCTTCTCCCAGGTGCTTAGTCTGAGAACAGGCACTTTTTCAGGTTCACTGTCTAAGAACAGAGAGCAGGTTGACCTTCCGCTTTTAATTGGTCAGAAGTTGGCTTCTGCGTACTGCAGCCTTCCAAAATGGATCTGTTTGAGCTAATTAAAGCTAAACATTATTACAGAATAAAACAGATTAATTATTAAGGCACACTAGGCATTAAATAAATAGATTAAAGACGTAAAATTAAATCTTCCCTGACTTTGAAATCTAGACACATAAATCTCTTGTATTACACTTTTTTCGTATTCAAAGTCCTTTTAATCCAACAAAAATAAACATCTTCATAAATCTCTTGTACTGCACTTATTTCACATCAAATTGTTTCCACAACCAACTTTTCTTCAGAGGTATATTTTATAATTTCTCTATTGTATCACACCATTCCCAAAGCTCTTCCGGTATTATTGGCTTTTCAGTATATTATCTTCATCAGGAGATATTGATATTAATTCCCTCACTAATGTTAAGGAAATGCAGAGAGCAATAGCAAATATTTAAAAAATAGTTCTAAAATATTGGCACATAGTCAAAAATATTCCCGGATGTAAAAAGAGGCCAACAATAGGCTATAGAAGAACCAGGACTATAGGAAATATTGTTTCACGTACTGACTGTATACACAAGACACCAACAAGAGATCTAATTTTAGGACACTATAAGCGTCATAACTGCAATTTATGTAGATTCGTGTGAGAGACTAAAATTGTCTCATTTCCAGAAATAGGTTTCAATCAAGTATTGGAGGGGTTTTCTAACTGATATACAGCAAATTGCATATACTGTATTTATGGATATGCCCGTGCGAGCTGATTTATGTAGGTAAAACCACAAGACCTGTAAGGATACGGATAAGGACGCATAGGTCGAAAATATGAAGCCAGAATGTACAAGCACTGTTAGTTCAACATTATCTTGAGAAAAAGCATACTGAAAATTAATTTAGATTTGTGATCATTGAAACGGTGCAAACAAAAGATTATGAAAAAAACTGATATAGTAATGAGATTGCTACAAAGGGAAGCTTTTTATATACTGTACACAGACTGAATACAGTTGCTCCTGAGGGTTTGAATCAAGAACTGGAACTAGCGTGCTTTTTATAAAGTTCTTGCTGTTTAGAAATCATGAGCCTTTCTTTTATAAAAGTTTCAGAATGTTTACTGTCTAGACTATGCATACAGAAGTTACTGGTTAGCTAAGTAGGGTCCTTCGTTCGAAATGCAGTCTTCCCCTTTAAGTTGATTAACATGAGTAATGAATCAATGTACTAGGGACACATGGAGTTCTAACACAGATAAGAAACATAAGTCATTTAGAAAAATGGTCAGTAGGCACAAGAGAAAGATGTATTAACAAGAGGCTGTTTGACGCGTTTATATGGTATGTAGTGGGTTATTAGATATAGATATGGTATACTTCAGTTTTAGGTCCAACAACAGATATTTTATAATGTTGAATGAAACTGTATTTTTTGTTGAATTACAGAATTAATTTCAATATCTCCTGATGAAGATAATATACTGAAAAGCCAATAATACCGGAAGGGCTTTGGGAATGGTGTGATACAATAGAGAAATTATAAAATATACCTCTGAAGAAAAGTTGGTTGTGGAAACAATTTGATTTCTGAGTTCATCCCAATGTGAAATAAGTGCAGTACAAGACATTTATGAAGATGTTTATTTTTGTTGGATTAAAAGGACTTTGAATACAAAAAAATACAATGCAAGAGATTTATGAAGATGTTTATTTTTGTTGGATTAAAAGGACTTTGAATACAGACTTTCACAAAGATTTCTTTGCCTCAAATGGTTTTTACTATTCTCCTTTGCATTTAAAACCGTTTGGCCATTACCTCGTTGTGCTGGCAACTAATTATATTCTTTACATATAATAATATTGTCTTCCTTCATTTTCATTTTACTGGCGTTAAATACCATTTCCAAAGCAATTTATAATTATGTTCCTTAATTCTTACAGACATATTTCTCATTATTCTAGTTGTTCATTTGCTATTCCAAACGTTGTCTGTAATTTTAAGGTTTAATTCTGTCTCCCAAATTTCTTTCAATGGTTTTTGAGGGTTTGCATCATTATTCAATATATTATATATTTTACTGACTACACCATTTAATCTTTGAGAGTCATTCGTTATTTCCTTGATGTAAACTTCAAACTTAATCAGCTCTCTCATCTCCAAAAATCGTTGTCTAATTTTCTTCTCCCTGCAGTCCAATTTCATTCTCACATTTGAATTCTGAGCAAAACATTTCCCACACATTTCCCTAGCAATGATATGATTTCTCTCCTATGCAGATCCTCCTATGTTTCACAAGGAATGAGGTTTTAATTAAACATTTCCCACAGTCCTGATATTTGTATGTTTTCTCTCATGTGTGGGCTCTCTGATGAGTCACAAAGCTTGATTTGCATGCAAAACATTTCCCACAGTCCTGGCACTTGTATGGTTTCTCTCCTGTGTGGGTTCTCTGATGAGTCAAAAGGTCTGATCTCTCAGTAAAGCATTTGCCACACTCCTGGCATTTATGTGGTTTCTCTCCTATGTGAACTCTGTGATGACGTACAAGGTGTGATCTCCGAGAAAAGCATTTCCCACACTCCTGGCACTTGTATGGTTTCTCTCCTGTGTGGAGTCTGTGATTACCTACAAGGTCTGATCTCCGAGAAAAGCATTTCCCACACTACTGACACTTGTATGGTTTCTCTCCTGTATGGATTCTGTGATGACGCACAAGGTTTGATCTCCGAGCAAAGGATTTCCAACACAGTTGGCACTTGTATGGTTTCTCTCCTGTGTGGATTCTGTGATGAGTCGCAAGGTCTGATCTCCGAGTAAACCCTTTCCCACACTCCCGGCATTTGTATGGCTTCTCTCCTGTGTGGATTCTGTGATGAGTCACAAGGTCTGATCTCCGAGTAAACCCTTTCCCACACACCCAGCATTTGTATGGCTTCTCTCCTGTGTGGATTCTGTGATGACTTACAAGGTCTGATTTCAAAGTAAAACCTTTCCCACATTCTTGGCACTTGTATGGTTTCTCTCCTGCGTGGATTCTGTGATGACTCACAAGGAGTGATTTCCGAGCAAAGCATTTCCCACACTCCTGGCAATTGTATGGTTTCTCTCCTGTATGGACTCTGTGATGACGCAAAAGGTGTGATCGCCGAGTAAAGCCTTTCCCACATTCCTGGCACTTGTATGGTTTCTCTCCTGTGTGGACTCTGTGATGACTCACAAGGTCTGATTTCAGAATAAAGCCTTTCCCAAATTCCTGGCACTTGTATGATTTCTTTCCTGTGTGGACTCTGTGATGTCGCAAAAGGTGTGATCTCCGAATAAAACATTTCCCACATTCCTGGCACTTATATAGTTTCTCTCCTGTGTGGATTCTGTGATGACGTACAAGGTCTGATTTCAGAGTAAAGCCTTTCCCACATTCCTGGCACTTGTATGGTTTCTCTCCTGTGTGAACTCTGTGATGACGCAAAAGGTGAGATCTCAGGTGTCATCCAAGCTCAAATTTATTCTTAGTATACTTTCCAAGGTTGGGTGACATATTTCTTGTTCCCCATTTGTCCACTGTGAATAATGAGACATGTAAAGGTACAGGCCACCAATGCTGGAAAGCAAGTCTTATCCAATTCTAGGGTTCAGTGCTGATCTATGTTTATAGAAGAAACGACAGAGGCCAAACGGTGAAACGTATCAATAATCCCCAAAAATCTGTTAGAGGCACGTTGGGTACAGAATGAAAACATCCAATGTTTGAAGTCCAAAAATCTGTTCAAAATCTAATCCGGTAGTAGATTTTTCAATACCCGTAAATTATTTCTAAAATATAATAAACATTGATAAAAATATCAGCACATCAAAAAACTTTTTCATCTTGTCATAAACATTACTAAAGAACCCTTAATCCCCGAGTTTACCAAAAACGTGTCCAAATGGCTAATGGCTAAATAATTTACGTCACTCCTGAGGAAGATCGGTATTGAAAAATCTACTACCAGATTAGATTTTGAGATGATATTACAGAATGGTTCAACTTTATTTCAACATTGACAAGTTTTGTATCTTGCAAGATTTTTGGGGAAAAAATTCTGTGAAGGAAACATGAGTCATCATTATCTGAAAATATTTTATTTTCTCTGTGAAGGAAACAAGAGTTATTATTATTAGTATATAATTATTGGATTAAACAGATTTTTGGATTTCAAACATTGGATGTTTTCATTGTGTATCCAATGTGCCTCAAACGTTTTTTGGGGGGTTATTGATCTCTGTTTATAGCCAAAGAGCATTTGCAGACATTTCCTTTGACATGTGGCAGGCATGCCTAGGTTGGTAGGAGCTGGGGCAGAGATAAGGAGCTTACTCCATCGAGCAGTACTCAGGAATCAGACTACAACCAACCAGTCTTTAAATTCAGTATCTTAACCACTTGAAATTAATACAGTATGTGCTAAATCTAAGGAAATTGTGCTGAAAATACAAAGTCAGTAAATACATACCGGATGCAGGTTAAGTGTGGTGTTTAAAGTATCACATTAACACAAGTGGATTACTGGGCAGAAATGTAACCTTTCGGCACAGATAATTAACTGTAAGAAATGCTAGGATTCCCAGAATCCTAAGTCAGTACATTGGCTTATCAGTACTTTGGGGAATTGATTTAGGCTTCTGGGAACTGAAATCCAAAACGAAAAGGTTGGGAAACACTGAGGTAGACTGTATTACGGCATGTTCTTCTTACGCATTCTCTAGCTCTGGTCTGAAATACACTGAAAATATTTCAAGGTGGTTTCATTGTTGTTCTAAGTATGACAAGCAATGTAACAATTGACCTCCTTCAAATTTTTCATAACAACAACCTCTTAAATCAAATACACCTAAAAAGCTGTAGTTGGACCTTATCAACTAGATACGAACTATTATGGATGAGTTTCTCAGCCTTTCTGACGGTGATCAAGATAACCAATGTCTACCAGTCCCCTTGGCAACCTGCTCCCACTAGGAAGAGAGGCCTCTGAATCCTAGTTGATTCCCACAACAGTGAGTGGGATGGAAGGGCGAAGAGTGTTCTGCCTGTTTTGGGAGGATCCTGGAGGCATCTAAGAAGACTTTGTTCTCACAAGAGGCTAGATTTGACCTGATTGGATCTAGAATGGCTCTTCTGAAAAACATGAAACAACTTGCAGACCTTAGTCCTTTCTTCAAAACAGAAGAGAATCAAAATCCTTTTCCATTTGCAACAGTCAGATTTAATAAGGATTGCTGTTCCCTGCCTGGAGAGGACCATGTCATATTAGCTTCAATGTACAAAAATGAAACTATGGAGTTGCCCATTAAACAGGAATGGCCAGATGAATTTGAGACTAAAATGCTTAAACAAACATTAATATAAATACACAAGGAGTCTTTTAACCCCCTCCTTCCTACCTGATCCATTTCTGCTCTATCCCAAGGAAGAGGTGATGAAACGCTGACACCTGTCAACCTTTCATTCCTGCAGGAAAGACCAAGAGGGACGGATGGCAGTTCTGTAAACTCCTCTCAGAATTAGAGCATCATCCTAAAAAGGTTAGCTTAAAAGAAATGCCTTTGAACACAAAAGGATTCTCATCCCAGTGAAAGGAACAGGGTCTCAGAGTTCAATATGTTTTACTGAGTTGAGAAACATTTGCCATAGCTATAATTTCTCCAACATGTTGGGAAGTATTTTTCACTACTTCAAAGTATCCTGGAAAGGGTACATGGAGAGATGTGCAGCAAAGGAGCCAAACCTCTGTAATTACAAACTACAAACTTCTGTAATTACAAACAACTGAGGGACAAGAGGAACAGCTTGCTGTGGAAAACTGAAAATTAGAAAACTGGCTAGAAGTTTGGGTCACCAAATCCCTTAGCCCAAAAGAGTCAGGAGAGAGAAAACTACACAGACCCTTCTACCCTGAAGGAAATGGTGAGCCACTGTGTGAGACAGAATGCTGGACTGGATGGGCTGTGGCCTGTTCCAGCAAGGCTGTTCTTATGTTCTTATGTTCTTCTTTGCTTTCATGCAGAAAAAGGAATAAAACACACCCTCCTAAAAATAATTCTATCATGTTGACGTCTTTCTCGCTGGAGTCTCAGCTTGGGGCCGAACTGAGGTTTTTCCACCACGAGGAAACCAGGCTAAATTTCTGCAGAGAGATTTCTCATCTGGGAATCAATGAGAAGCACAAAGATTACAGTAAAAAGAAGGTAGATGGAAAAATCTGAATGGAAAAGCCTAGGACTTGGAAAATATAGTACTGTACCTCACTGCCTGAATAAATCGATCTCAACTTTGGCTCTTTCAGATGTGTGTCTCCTGCCCGACTGAGAGCCAGGAAACCTTCGGCCAGGTCCACTGCCTGGGAAGTTGTTTCTACTCCACATTCCCTCACCCAACTCAACATCTCCAATGGGAGGAAGGTCAGGAACTGCTCCAGGATCACCAGGTCCAGCATTTGAGCCTTAGTGTGTTGCTCCGGTCTGAGCCACTGGCGGCACAGCTGGTAGAGTTGAGTGCAAACCTGATGAGGACATCGGCCTCCTGGTAGGAGAATTCCTGGAAGTATTGGGGATGCATCTCAGAGCACCTGGACATCTTGTTAGCCAAATCCTGTGGCCCTGTCCTTTCCCTTCTTGCCCTTTGGTCTGCGATGAGCCCGTCTGCCATCATATTTTCTGCCCAAGGATGCCTCGAAGGAAAACTCTCCTGCTGGGGAAAGGTGGTCTGTTCCCTGCTTTCTTCAGGTAGACTGTCACAGGAGTTCCAGAACAAGAACAGGAGAAGGTTCATCATTATCCCATAATCCCCCCCCCCCCAGTGCACCAGTTAACTCAGGGATTCTCAACCTGCAGCCTGTGGCCCTGATGTGGCTCACAACACCATTTCATGTGCCCCACACACACACACACACACACACTGCCTCCACCACATCGGGAAGTGCCATGTGGTGGAGGAAGGGCAAAATGTCTGTCAAACACCTTCCAAGATTACATCAAAATTTGATTTCCTTTTCCTTTCCCTCCAAAGAGATAAAAAGAGAAACAAAGAAATAGCCTCATAAACCATAATCTTCCCCTCGTTTTTTTCCTGAAGGTGTCAAGCTCCCCCCCCCCCCCCCCCCCCAATATTGGAAGCCCAACTTTGGCCCCTTCAGACGTTCTTGGGCAGGACCCGTGTGTGTCTGTAGGGGGAGTGGGGGGCGCTGCGGATCCTTTCCCTGGGGCTGCAACGGAGCTTGGGCCACCCGGACCCTCTTTCCTGGGACTCCCCATGCCCGCTTTACACACACACACACACACCCCAAGAAAAAAAAACCCTCTCTGCGGATTGGAAACTCCCTCCAGCCTCTCTCCTTGGGGAGAGAGAGGAAAAGGAGGACGGACCGGAAGGGAAGCTTTTTTGGGAGGCACCATTCTCTTTGAGGGGGAGAGAGACGTAGAGACACGCCCCATTTCCGGCCTGCCTCCTTCCCTTCTAGGAATATCAACTCCGATGCTCTTACACCTCCTTTCCTTTTCATGCTGGGTAGAAGAATCTCTTCTCCCGAAAGAAGCTGGGGAGGGATATTCTTCCCATCCACGTGGCCCATGCGGGGGAAGGAATCCTCTCCTGACCTGACCTGTTGCCTCTGAGCCACATTCATCTTTCTTGGGTCTCCCATTTTGACCCAAAAGGCTTCTCAGATCCTCCCCCTCCTGGGCTTGGCTGGAAAAGGGGGGAGGGGAGGGGCACCAATCGGAGCCCATGAAAAGGGGAAGGGAAATCTAGGGGATCCCCACCACCCCACACCTCTTCCTTTTTTGGGGGGAGAGGGGGGTTGAGAAAATCCTATTTGGCCTTCCCTCCTGGAGGACTGGCAGGACCAAGGATGGACCTCTCTGCAGGGGGAGAAGATGCTGGGCTTACAGGGCAGGGGTGGAGCCCCATGGCCTCCAGAAGATCTCACCCCATTCCTCTCACCCTCACACCAGGGGTCAAGGCCACTTTCCTCACAGCCAGACCTGAGCAGAGTGGGGAGTCATATGGCAAGGAGGACCCACTGGTGACCACTGCCCTCCTGTGAGGAATGAGGGTCTTGGAAGGAGAGCCCAGGCTAATAAGGGCCAGTGAGCAACCCTTCTGAACTCTGGACCCAAAGTCTTAAGTCCTCAAGGATCATTTTGTGGGCCATCACCCCCTTTTCCAGACTTATGTCCATGGAGTCCAGCTTGGTCCACTTTATTATTGTTATTGTTCTTCCATACCTAGGCCAGATGTGAAACTGCTAAAATGAAGGCAGCTTTCGGAGATGAACTCATTCCATAGTTTACCTGACCTAGTGTAAGAAAAAATATCTCTCAAGTCAAGGTGGCCATTACCAGGGTACACCCAAATGTGGTTCAAAAATAACAAAATCTCCGAAGAGGCTCTTTCTGTGTATCCGATTGTTGTTATTGCAATTATATCTCACCCATATGGGATATTGGGTCAAGTGAAAGGCTCTTTAAAGGGACTCTTCGAAATGCTGCGGAAGGCCTCTCTGCCTTGCTATCTGAGATAGGACTTTCCGAACCATCTGGTCAGTAATGACCATTTGGTCAGTAGAATGAACTGACCAAAAAGGTGCCTTCATTTTGGCAGTTTCATGTCTGGCATAGACAAGGAAGAAGAAAAACTCAGAGAATTAACCAAAACCAAACTGAAATTAATCTATTTAGTCTCTGCATTCAAACAGTTCTTAATAAACCATCTATCATCCCTAGTGTTTTCTTTCCCAATTAATTAATTGGTTGCTGGGAGTACAAATCAAAAACATTAGTCCTTTTAAGACTTATATTTTAATGTGAGCTTTTGTGGATCAAGGCCACTTCATCAGACATGGGAGTGACATTAATTTATATACATCAGGTACAGAGGCACAGAATGATTGGTCAGCATGACAGATAAGTACAAATCAATAAGGCTTTTTACAACTGGCAGTAGCAGATGATCTCTGGCTGTAATTCAGATTAGTGGTAAATGTCCCCTTTTCAATTGCAAAAAGTGGGAGGACACAAAACAAACATCTGGCATTGAACATTTGCCAACGAGTTTAAACTTTTCTGTTACTTTATTCTGAGAGACTGCCTAAGACTAGTTGTGAATGAGAATTTTACAGGAAAATTTGTGAAGGTGATACAACAAAATATAATAGGCAACATATATAGTAGCATATAATAATCTGTGTTATCAAATTTGATAGTGTTCCAGAAACCCTTGGCTAATATTTAAACCTTTGTGATGGGTGACCAACAGATGGATGTATTTTATTTCTGCTGTCTCAATCTGGATCCTAGTCTTTAAAAAGCTGCAGGGATTCTGACCAGCAGAATGACACGAGATATCTAGTGGGTGCTAGCGTGGGTACTTTGGAGTCTTCTTCTTCTCCCAGTATCTCTTTTTATTAGCAGTTTTACACACAGCATACGAGCAACTATTATAATCAATTAACCTTTCACCACACTGAAATGCTAGGCTACACTAGGCTTATTCTAGTAGACAGGTACTCAATCAGTGGATCAATGATACACCTATATTTGTACTCTTACAACAGTAGGGTGCATATAGCTAGAGAGAAAGAAATGTTCTGACATCATGGGTCCAGGAACAGGACATTTTCACTATTACATAGGGAGTAAACCACAATATTGGAGAATGTGTTCTCACAATGGACCCAGCCAGTTCACTTGGCAGCAACATGTCTTGTAATTTCTCTGTCCCAGATTTGCAACTTTCAAGTCTTGGATTGTTTTATCCAGATTGTCCAGAGAGATTGAAATGGTTAGAAACAGGTTTACCTGTGTTTCCATGCTGGATATCTGATTCATGTCTACGAACTCTTTTTGCACAAAGATTGTCCTGTTTGTCATCTATAGAATACAAAAGGGTTTTTTTATTTTATTTTTTGCAAAAGATGGCATAAATCACGTTGGTGGAAGAACAAGTAAAACTGCTCTTAATGTTGAGTCTTTGCAAATGTTCAATGTCAGGTGTTTGTTCAAGTGGTTATGACAAAGAACTTGAAGTCAACAGGTCAGCAGTTCAAGACCCGAGTACTGCAAGATGGAGTGTGTTCCATCTCTGTCCCATCGGATCTGAAGCATAAACAAAATAATTTCCCTATTACAAGGATTCCAAGTAGTTTTTTCCTGTGTGGACTCTCCTATGTTTTACAAGGGCCAGATTTTGAGCAAAATGTTTTCCACAGTCCTGGCATTTCTCTGGCTTCTCTCCTGTGTGGATTCTCTTATGCTTCACTAGGGATGAAGTCTTAGTAAAACATTCTGGATTCTGTGATGACTCACAAGGGATGATCTCCCAGTAAAGCATTTCCCACACTCCAGGCATTTGTACAGTTTCTCTCCTGTATGAATCTTCTTATGATTCAAAAGGTCCGAATTCTGAGAAAAACATTTCACACACTCTTGGCACCTGTATGGTTTCTCTCCTGTGTGAATCCCTTTATGCTTCAAAAAGTGTGAATTATAAGAAAAACAGTTTCCACACCCTTGTCACTTGTATGGCCTCTCTCCTATATGGATTCTGAGATGACTCATGAGGTCTGATCTCTTAGTAAAGCATTTTCTACACTCTTTGCACGTGTATGGTTTCTCTCCTGTGTGGATTCTGTGATGACTCACAAGGGATGATCTCCAAGTAAAGCATTTTCCACACTCTTGGCACTTGTATGGTTTCTCTCCTGTGTGAATCCTCTTATGAATCAAAAGGTGTGAATTATGCAAAAAAACATTTCCCACACTCTTGGCACTCTCTGGTGCAGATTCTGTGATGACACACAAGGTTTGATCTCTGAGTAAAGCATTTCCTACACTTCTGGCACTTGTACAGTTTCTCTCTTGCATGGGCTTTCTGATGAGTCTCAAAGCTTGATTTGCATGCAAAACATTTTCCAAACCCCTGGTACTTGTGTGGGTTCTTTCCTGCATGGATCCTGTTACTCTTCAAATGGTCTCGATTCTGAGAAAAACTTTTGGCACACTCTTGGCACTTGTATAGTTTCTCTCCTGTGAGGACTCTGTGATGACACACAATGTCTGATTGCCAAGTAAAGCATTTCCCACACTCCTGGCATTTGTAGGGTTTCTTTCCTCTGTTGACTCTTTCATGGCTCAGAAAATTATCTGAAGGTGTCTCAGATTCTTCACTGACCATGTGTTGGTCTTCAATGTAACTTCTTTTGTGAAGCATCAGGACAATCTTTTCAGCAAAATATTTTCTATTGATAATGTGTTTGTTTGCCTTCTCTTGAATACAACTCTCCTCGTCTATGCTGGTTTTCTGGTGTCGTCCAAGCTCAAATTGATCCATAATACATTTTCCAAGTTTGGGAGATATATTACTCTTTCTCCTGTTGTTCTCTGGGGAAAAGGAGAAATATAGGAAATAAATGGAACTGAAAACTTTAAAAAAAAAAATAGAAATATAAAATAGTATGAGATAAATCTAAGGAAGGGACTGCGGTGACTCAAGTGTTTAAGACACTGAATTTGAAGACTGGAAGGTTGGAATTTGATCCCCGAGTACTTCATGATGGCGTGAGCTCCCATCTCTGTCACAGTTCCTGCAAACCTAGCAGTTCAAAAGCAAGAATCTAAATAGAAAGGAGGAGGAAAAGGAGACCTCCTTCAAACCTTTCATACAAACAATAAAAAACACCGAAAAAGTGGTGGCTGGCCCTTAACCTCTGGATTGGAATTTTATTAATGGCCTTTTTAGTCTTTCTGATGCTAAGATTACCAAGGTCAACTAGCCCCATTGGCTCTTTAAAGTAAGAGAGGCCTCCAAATCCCAGTGGATTCCCACAAGAGTGGGAGGGAAAGGGCTAAGCATGTCCTGTCTCTTTTGGGAGGATCCTGGAGGCATCTAAGGGGCCTCTGTGCAGAAACAAGAAGTTAAATTTGACCTGGTTGGGTCGAGAATAGTTCCTCTTCACAAAAACAACTCACATATTTTAGTCCTTTCTTCAAACCAGAAAGGAATCAATATCCTTTTCCATTTGCAACAGTTAGATACCTGGAGAAAACTACGTAATATCACCTACTCTATACAAACAAGAAACTGGGGAGTTGCCCATTAAAAAGGAATGGCCAGATGAATTAAAGAATAAATGCTTGAACAAACATTGATATAAATACACGAGGAGTCTTTTAACCCCATCCTTCCTACCTGATCCGCTTCTGCTCCATCCCAAGGAAGAGATGATGAAATACTGACCTCTGTCAGCCTTCCAGACCCTGCAGGAAAGACCAAGAGGGAGGGAAGCCAGTCCATACCTGTCAAGTTTTGGACATGAAAATAAGGGAAATTTTGGGCCGCGCCCCTCTCTCCACCAAGCCAAATCACTGGTCTTCGCTCCATCTTGCCTCGTGTCTCATTGCTTGACCAGTCTCCTCCGGGACCCAACGGCCGCTCCGCGGCCCCGATCCAACGTCTGGTGACCCCAAGACGTGATTCTACTCGTGAGTAAGCGTTCTTCGCGGTCCAGATCTATGCCAGAACCGTGTCCGAATCGTCCCGGAGGACAGCGCGGCAGCTCTGGTCGGAAAGCCATCCGATCTGAGTGACAGCTACGCGGCGAGGCATTCCAGAGAGGCATTCCACAGCACACTCCAAAGCTCCGAGGCAGCTTGCTCCGCGGAAACGGGTTCCGCTCAGGGTCGGCTGTGAAACCCTGACTCCAGCGCAGAGGCCGCAGAGGGCCCGTGGCAGCAGTCCACGCTCCGAGCTCCGTCCTAGAGGTTCGTCATGCTGAGACCTGTTACCTAGAACTCAGACGCGTCGCATCGTCCCGAGGAGGAAAACTTCAAAGGACCAGCAGGTAATATGGGGACTTGTCCTCAGAGGCAACGTCCAACTGCTAACCAGAGAATTCACTTAATGGAATTCAAGGCCCTGGCCAGGGTATACCAAACACCCATTCACAGTGTTAAGTTAGTGGAACTCTTAGCGTACCTGGGGGGCAATTATCCGGTTTATCCAGAAGCGGGCATGCTTAACCTCCAACTTTGGGACCGGATAGGAGCCTGCATTCAGCAAGCCCTGAGAGCTCCAGATTGCATAATCAGCACATGGAGCAAGTGTAGGAAGCTCTTAGCAGAGGTAGACCCAGTCCGGATAGAGACCCAGAAACCCCCAGTGCAGTCAGAGCCATCAGCCCCAACGGCTCTCTATCCGTCATTTCAGCTCAAGCAGGGCAGTGTAGGGAGCTTTCCCTCAGTGACGGCTGCAGACGTCACTGAAGGAATTCATGGCATGAGAAGCCTTGGCGCCTCTCTGACAGTTAAAAGTTTCCTGCCAACTAAGAATTTCATTCAGCGCATGGGTGAGGAAGATCCATTCACGGAGAAATTGCCAGCAGTACAATTAGCTAACACCCAGCTGCTGTGTTCAGCCTGTCTGAAGGCAGGCACACGTTCAGGCAGACAGATCAGTGTCCACCTGCCTGCTCAGCGCCCACTGCTCATGGAAATCTGCACGGCTTCTGGCCACGCAGGGCTCCAGAGCAGACCCATTACCACACTCAGGCGCCAAGCAGTGTCAAAACCCAAAGGCGCCTGCTTCCAGTGTGGAAAAATGAGACACCTTAGAAGAGAATGCCAATCTAGACCAGGCAGATCTTCAAGAGGTTGTCCAAATAAGCCTAAGACCAAATGGCCACGCTGGCACTGGAGGGCGAGACAGCACCGAGATCCGGGAATCCGGCCCTCCGGCATGCATCTGGCTCAGGCTCGCAAGGAGGCAGCCATCGCCCTGGCTATGCCAGAGGAACCATCCCAGCAATAGTACCCCAAGCAATCCCAAGGCACAGGCAGAACCTACTTGTCTCGCCTCAGAGCAGCCCAGAGAAACTCACCCCTAAGCAGAAGCACCCAGATGGTTGTAAAGGGTCAGCTGTGTATAAGTCATCTCCTCATGTGCATATAGAACACTGCAGATCAGGGGAGGAATGTGCGAATGCGTAAATAAATGTGTGTATGCGTGGTGCACCACTGAATGTATGACTGGAAGAACCAGTATGATTGCAAAAACCTTGTCTCTATGACCACAGTATGATTGCAAAAGTGTTCCTTGTGTGTAACCGCGTGGTAATGTCACTGTGAAATATCAGGCATTGTGTGTTAAACAGTTTGCACTCTGTTCATGGGCAGGAACCATTTAAGGTTTGAGAAAGCATGGTGAGCAAGACCTCTTTGCCTTGCCTGCTTAGCAGCTTAAGGCACCCAGGGCAACGAAGGCAGGAGGGGGGGGGGGAGAATCCTAACCTGCAATAGGGCAAAGTGACCCCCTTCTTCCCTTGAGACTTTTTTCTTTGTCTTAAGGATTAAGCCACTCTTGAGAACCGGTTTTGCAATCCGTGCCACTCAGGCAAACAGATAATTGGAAATGATAAAAGCCTTGTATTGAAGAAACCTGCCTGAAAGAGGTGATTTTCTTTTCAGAAGCGTGATCTGAAAACAAAAATCACTTCTATGAGTTTTCCTCACTAAATCATAAACTATGGGGCCCCTCCCTACGCCTGTGTTTCTCAAACCCCTATCTCTGTGTTTTAAGGTGTTTGAATGTCCCTTAGCGTCTTTAAGTCACATATCTCACTAGGAATGAGAGAATTGCATTGTCTTCATGTGTTATCATCTTGTAACCTAGGTTCTCAACCTTTTAAAGTAAGGGACCAAGTTCCGCGGCCTCAGGCAGCTCTGGAGGTCCGGACAGTCATCCTGCCCTTCCTTTACCACATAGCCCTTCTTGGCTTGGTGCAGGTAGTAGCAGAGCAATGTGGGCCGCATCTGGCCCACCAATCCACATCTGGCAAGCAGGTTGAGGGGTCGCACATATTATGTTCTTACTTGGCAAGAGGGACAGGCTTGGCACATGCTCCTGACTCTTCCGCAAGCGGGCAGAGTTGGCAGCGGTGAACCTCGCTTTGCGCACCTTTGCCAAAGAACGCTTGAACATAATTACTGACAGCCAGTATGTTAGGAATTTGCTTCACAGTCTACCAGGAGCATACACGACTCCCATGACAGACAAGAATTTGTTAAGCCTCTTTCTCACAACTCAATTTCACTTGCGGAACCGCACCAAAGCGCTCTATATAGCCCACATCAGAAGCCACCAGGATCTGCCTGGTCCGATTTCTGAGAGCAATAGCAGAGCGGATGCGGCCACAAAGAAAAATCAGCAACGGTCAGTTTTGGGAGTCTTCACAACTCCAATTCAGAGTCATGCATTCTTTCATCAGAATGCCAAAGCACTCGCAAGACAGTTCAACCTGCCACTTTCCCAAGCCCAGGGCATAGTCCGTTCCTGGCCGCATTGTGCAGGGGTGGTAGGAGGGCCCTCATGGGGGGTCAACCCACGAGGGACAGAGGCCAACCAGATGTGGCAGATGGACGTCACACATGCCCCACATTTTGGCAGATGGCAGTACATGCACGTTTGCATTAATACTTTATCACAGTTCGTTTGGGCTACAGCGCAGAAGGGAGAAATGGCTTCCCATGTGGAGCAGCATCTCATTTCCTGCTTCACGGCCATGGGCAAAGAAGACCGACAATGCTCCAGCTTATAGCTCCAGGCAGCTGGCCACCTTCATGGCCACCTAGGACGTTAAGCACACCTTTGGCGTTCCATACAATCCGCAAGGGCAAGCGATTGTGGAACGGGTCAATCGGACACTTAAGTCCTACATTGACAAACAAACAGAAAGGGGGGAACCACCAGCCCTCCCCAAAAATCAGGGTCAGGCACAACATTGTCTGAACAAGGTATTGTTTACGTACAATCACCTTAATGTTTTTTCGGATTGCACTCCGCAGGAGAAGCACTTCCGTCGCTCGGAAGCTCTCCCGTGGCCGATGGTGCATTACCGAGTGCCACCGGATCCTTCCTGGAAGGGCCCGGCGCCACTCATAACATGGGGAAGAGGGTATGCTGCAATTATGTCTCCTACAGGCGTTATCTGGATTCCAGCCCGGTGTGTCAAGCCTCACTTTGAGTCCAATGGCGTGGACCCAGGCAGTTCCGGACCCGAACCCGGACATGGAGGAACTAACCCTGATGGGAAGAGCCAAGCGGAGGAGGCGGCGACAGCAGATGACAGCGCCGAAGATCACCTGGGTGATGGCCAAGTCCCTGTGCCAGGAGGCGGCGGATGCCGTTTGGTGGGAAGACAAGGAGCCGACCCCGGAGAACATCTTGATTGCAGCCTTTTCCCTGATTACAGCTAATTCCATGATGACCACCATCATCTTGATCCTTTCCCTGCTTGCGGGGGGAGGCGTTCAAGCAGCTTCGCTTGATGCCAGGCGGAGATCTCCCTGCCCGGCTGCAGTACAATGTTTGGGAAAGATTGGCGAACCTCGTCAATCAGTCCGATTTTTGCCTGAGGCAGACCACCGCTTCTGCCTCTATTCTGAGCACTTGTCTCATCCTGGTGTGTCACTCCCCAGATGCGCGCATCAGGAATGGTGACTGGTTGGTGAAGCGGATATTTGGTCCGTTTTACAAGACTGCCTTTTCAACGTATGCGCATTGGGGAACCCAAGTCACCAAAGTCTTACCGGCTGATGCGGCCACTCTCTACACTCCCCGAGTGGCGGTCAGCTCGAACTCTACTTGTGCAATAACCCAGAGACTATTAGCTCAATGTATGCTCGTGTTACTTTGCCTTCAGGATGGTTTTTTACATGTAACCAGTATACTTGGAACTACATTCCTCAAATGTATCTGTTTCCCTTTGTTGTATCAGTCGTTTGACATTGTTGCTCCCCGCTAGAGACATGGTTGCCCCAAGCATAAATGTACCTTCACACATACGGCACGCTCGTGCCACCCAGTTAGACAGCTCATGTGATAGCCACATCAGAATTCTGAGTGAAGCTGAGCATGTTCCATTAGCAGTCAGCTTGTGTGGTGTGCCAGGCTTAGCCGTTAGGCAACGCTCGGAGAATTGGTCATTTGGGTTGCGCTTTGGCAAAAGCCAATAACCACACCTCCTTGGTGATAGCGCTGCTTAATCGAGAGCAGACAGAGCTTCACCATGCTATACTGGATAATCGAGCAGCTATCGATTACCTCTTGCTGTTACATCATTTGGGTTGCGAGTCTGTCCATGGCATGTGTTGTATTAACCTCACGGACAACTCACGCAAGGTACAGAGTCAACTCACAGACCTCCATACCTTGGTTAAAAACATCAAGGAAGATGCTACGTGGGCATGGTGGAATTTGTTATGGTCCTGGTTCCCATGGGGTTGGCTACAAATGACACTCAAGGTGATTGTGGGGGTGATAATACTGGGAACGACTGTGTGTTGTTTCATGCAATATATTCCCTTGCTGATGTCAAGATGTCCCCCATAGAGAGAACCCTGGAATGTCCTCACTCCACGTCAGCTGATGCCGCTCCTACGCCGAGCCATCTGTCAGGTCCAATTAAATAAATAAAGGGGGAGTGTGGTATCCACGCATACAATTGGTATACTGTCCCTGACAGAACCCCCGGTGATGGGTGATCACCTCGTTACCAGGGGTTCCTGAAGGGACAGAAATTGGGGGAGCGGAATATTAGATAGGGTTTAATTCACCTACAGCTAACCTGACAAGCAGCTCGGACAATAGGAAGCTAATGACTAACTCGCTAGTCATGTAATAGGTAATCTCGCATCTGCGGATTACTCTAAGTCCTAAAACCAATACCAGCCACATGTTTACCCCAGATAGCTTTGAACAATGGAGTTCCCCTGTCATTGATTAAGTTAGTTAATTAACTCCCCTGAAGAGTTTCCCAATTAACTCGTGTAAACATGGCATATGGATTCTGTCAGATTGCAGTTCTTTTGCATGCAGCCTGTACATGATAAATACTGATGATCTGCCTTCATTAAATTACTGGTCTTTGCTCCATCTTGCCTTGTGTCTCATTGCTTGACCAGTCTCCTCTGGGACCCAACAGCCGCTTCGCGGCCCCGATCCAACACCCCACAGCCCCTCCTTCTTCAAAAGGAAGGTGCACTTTGTGGCCCATGTAGTATAGTTTGTACCGTCCAATTGTGGCACTAACCCAAGAGGGCTTAGGGCCATCTTAGCAGAGGAAACTCACAAGAGCAGTGGAAACTATGAACGAACACACTTTCAGGGCATAGTCCTTCAAACGGTTGATTCGAGCAGCGCACCTGGGCCTATAACAATTGACAGTTCGTGGGGTGGGCCACAGACTGTAGTGGTGCACAGCAGTCGTAACAAGGTTCACACCTAGGCTGGTGCCTCCATTGTGAGGGTAACACAAACACAAACAGGTGTTGATGTTGTTGGAATACTTAAGTGGGTTTACTCAAAAGTAGGTTGTGCAAGATATATACAGTGCAGCAACAGAACAAACAGTACAGTTCTCTGTGTTTCCCAGTTCGCTCCACTGGGAAGCTAATATAATCTAATATTATCTAATAGAATCCAGGACCGTTGATGTGTAGGTCTCCAGATCTTGATCGTCAAACACATTCCAATCGGTCTCCTGGAAACAGTCCTGCAGCTGTTGAGAGGCTCCATCAGGCCACACAGTAACAGTCCGTGTTTGTATCGGGGCTTGTTTCCTAAGGGGTGTGTATGCTGGTGTCAAAAGCAGGGACACATGATCTGACCTACCAAGGTGTACCAAGGGCTTAACCTCATATGCCCGTTTAATGTTTGTATACACCTTGTCAAGAGTATTCTCCTCTCTAGTTGCACATTTAATGTGCTGAT
This sequence comes from Bradypodion ventrale, assembly GCA_035047345.1. Taxonomy (NCBI): domain Eukaryota; kingdom Metazoa; phylum Chordata; class Lepidosauria; order Squamata; family Chamaeleonidae; genus Bradypodion; species Bradypodion ventrale. Next base: position 374,997,592 of record JAWDJE010000002.1, read on the forward strand.
GAAATTTTGGGAATACTGCCTTCAAGTCTGTATGATTGAAGTCTCCTGCGATGATCAGCACGGCCTCTGGGTATTTGCTCAGTTTAGTATTGATGTTTCCATACAAAATATCCATGGCCATGCGTGCATTTGCAGTTGGTGCCACATACACCACCATTAATACTACTGCTGTAAATTCCCGGGGAAGATAAAAAGGTCTACATTTAATCATTAAAAACTCTACCTCCGGGGAACAGTGGCTATCCAACCTGACCGAGTCCTTGCACCAGTTGTGATTTATGAAGATACACACTCCCCCACCTTGTTTCTTGCCAGAATCCTTTGTCCAACCGGTGTGTAGTATAGCCTTGCAATTCAATAGCTGTGTTGGGAATGAAAGAGTTAAGCCATGTCTCTGTGAGTAGCAATGCACAGCAATCCCGAAAGTCTCCCTCAGCTCCAACACACAGCCTCCACTCGTCAAGTTTGTTCACCAAAGACCTCACATTGGAATAGAAAATACTTGGGAGACGTAATTTATAGCGTTGTTTTCTTATCTTTGCCCTCGTGTTCACATGGCCATTACCTCTACAGCCTCTTTTTTGCCTTCGCTCTCTCCTCCTCCTCCTCCTCATCTTCCTCCAGGTTTGATGATTTATGATTTCTGGAATCTTGCAAGCCCACAGTTTTTCACACAGTTTTCCACACATAGCACAGTCTCCACTTCTGCTTCCATAAAAAAAACAATTCCTGACAGCTATACATAACCCTACTTAACTGACCCTGTCTCAAAAGCAAGGAGCTCTCAGCCGCAGCGTCTGAACGTGCCGCCATTTGCACAGGTCCTGTTCCAGGCTGTTGGCAGAAGAGTGCAGCAGTGAAGAAGAAGCTTTGCATCAAATCTTCCGGCATGACAAGCCTAGTAGCCTGGGTTGGGTATTGATGCCAAGATCAGCATTGAAGCCGAGGTGAGCATGAAAGCTAAAGGCTGTAGCTCTGCTTAGTCATAAATACAGTGGCCATGGATTACTCCAGAAGCACTACAACACCTGTACGGTTTCCATAGCCAAGTCTTAAAGAGCCAGAGACCTAATATGCCTTACAACCCAGTTGGGGTTATCAGGCAAATATTTACATCCCCAACACATTGAAAGAAAATTGGGAGACAGAATTAAACGTTAAAATTACAGACGAAGCTTGGAATAGCAATTGGACAACTAGAATAATGAGAAATATGTCTGTAAGAATTAGGGAACATAATTATAAATTGTTTTGGAAATGGTATTTAATGCCAGTAATATTGAATTGCCAGTAAAACTGACTGTTCCAATCGTAGAAATACTGGACATGTCAGGCAGCAACTGGGTCATACATCCATAAGTGGTGGGAATGTAAATATGTAACTAAATTTTGGGCAAAGGTGGGAGAAGAAGTTAGTATGATGTTAGATACAAGAATAGAGTTAAAGTCATCAAATAGTATTGTTAATGGAGATGGATATGTTTAAATTCTCAAATAAAAAAAGATTTAATGATGACTTTGTTGACTCTTGCAAGATTAATGATAGCTATGGAGAATATCCTCCATAGCCCCCAGATGGCCCACCGGATTCAGTGCCCCTCCAACAAGATGCCCTTTCACTGGCACAACTAGGGCTTCTGTGGAACCTGGGTAGGAAGGGGCTCCCCTGGCCTCTGGATGGGAACCCCACCACCCCCACCCCTGCTTCTCTGCAGATAAAACAATCAGGGGCTCCAAGTGTGTGTTGGTGAAAGACCCTCCATCTTGGAGCTATTTGGGGAAATGGAGGGGGGAATGAAGCCAGTCCATTAATAAAAGTGGACCAATCTGGACCCATTAATGGACACGTGGTCTGGTAAAGGGGGGGATGCTGGCCCATCCATGATCCTTGAGGACCTGAGACAGACTGGGCTCTCCTTCCAAGACCCTCATTTCCTAAAGGGAGGGCAGGGGTCTCTCTGCCTACCTTCACATGACAAAAGCCCCCCCCCCCTTCTCCCCATCCTAGCTATAGGGGGATCCAGCCCCACCTAGAAGCCCCAGGTCAGCTGCCTTAGCCTTAAGAGCACCGAGTTGATGTTCCTAGACTGGAAAGATTCCGGGAGGGGGCGTTTCTCATCAAGTCTCCTTGTTTCCCTCACCTGACAGGAAATGGTCACTTCCGAAAAGCGTCCCTTCCTGTCTGTCCTTTTTCTCTTTCCCAAAGGGAGGGAAGTGGAGGGAGAAGCAGAGGCTGGAGAGAAGAGGAGTTTCCATATCAGAAAGAGGGTTTTTCCCTTTGGGTTGGGGGAGTTGAGGGGGGGAGAAGTGGGGAGAGCTCAGGTAAGGGACCCCAAGACACTCACCTTGCCCCGTAGGTTTTCTTTTGGGTGGGTGGGTGGGCATGAGAGGCCCCCTTGGAGGGGAGATCCAGGGAAAGGGTCCGTGTGGCCTAAGCTCCATTGCCTCCCCAGGGAAGGGAATCAGCGGCGCCTCTTCCCCATACAGACACGTGTCCTGACCAAGAACGTCTGAAGGTGCCAAAGTTGGAAGAGGGCAGGGCTCTTTCTCTGGGCTTCCAAAATGGGGATTGGGGAACTTGGGGGGAAACACACCCACACAATATCATTTTTACCTTCCTTGAAAAAAGAAGGAGAGAGTTATAGGTTGTGGAATCAGATTTTGATATAGCTTCTAAAGGTGTCCAGAGAGCAGTTGATTGGTGTGATGGGGGAGGAATTGTGTGATAAATGATCTTTCTTCTGTTTTAGTTCAAGGAGTACAAGGCAGGGATGGTCAGGAAGAGAACCCGCCACTCCTGCCGCACTCTACCTGGAGAGAGGAGGAATCAGGCCGCCTATCCCCAGCAGGGAAGGGACCCTGATGTCCTCAGGAGGAGACGCCTCAGCCCACCCTGGGAAAGGACGGGGTCAGACGACTCAACTGAGGAGATGCTCAGGTACTCTGAGATGCAGCAGAAACGCTTCCGGGGATTCTCCTACCGGGAGGCTGATGGTCCAAGGCAGGTTTGCACTCGACTCCACCAGCTTTGCCACCAGTGGCTCAGGCCAGAGCGACACACCAAGGCTCAGATGTTGGATATGGTGATCCTGGAGCAGCTCCTGACCCTCCTCCCAGTAGAGATGTCTAGTTGGGTGAGGGAATGCGGAGTGGAAACCACTTCCCAGGTGGTGGATCTGGCTGAAAGTTTCCTGGCTCTGAGTCGGGCAGGAGACAAACATCTGGAAGAGCCAAAGGTGAGAGCAATTTATTCAGGCAGTGAGGTCCTCTATTTTCCAAGTCCCAGGCTTTTCCACTCAGATCTTCACTCTGTCTTCTTTTGACCATCATATCTGTCCTTCTCATTGATCCTCAGATGAGAAATCTCTCTGCAGAAGTTCAGCCTGATTTCCACATGGTGGAAAAACCTCAGTTCCATCCCAAGCTGAGTTTCCAACAAGGAGAAACCAGTCAAGGCAATGAGGAAGGTGTCAACTTGATAGGTAAGGATTAATGTTAGGAGGGTGAATCTTATTTTTTTTTCCTGCATGATTGCAAAGAAGGGTCTGAGTATTTTTTTCCTCTCCTAATTCTTTTGGGCTAAGGGATTTGGTGATCCAATTTTCTAGACAGTTTTCTATTTTTCATTTTTCCAAAGCAACCTGTTCCTCTGGTCCCTCATTGGTTTGTAATTACAGAAAAGGAGTGGTGAAAGATTGGCATCCTTGCTCCACATCTCTCCATGTGCTCTTTCCATGGAGCTCTGAATTAGTGAAAAATACTTCCCAATATGTTGGAGAAATCCTGACTTTAAGCAAAGCAATGACATATAACGCCCCAACGTGCTTAGTGCACTCTCTGGGCGGTTCACAAGTTAATTAGCATTTTGCCCCCAACATGCTGGGTACTCATTTTCCGAACCTCGGGAGGATGTAAGGCTGAGTCAACCTTGGCTCAGGATCGAACTCACAACCATTTGGTTAGAGTTCTGCCATTTAACCACTGCACCACCTTTAGTATTGCTCTTTAGTTTTGCTAGCTATTGGAAATGCTTCTCTACTCCACAGTCTTCCGAAAGGCACATATTGAACTCTGAGACCCTGTTCCTTTCACAGGGGTATGAAACTTTTTGTGTTCAAAAGCTTTCCTTTTAAGCAAACATTCTTAGGCTGATGCTCTAACTCTGAGAGGTGTTTACAGGACTGGCATCCCTCCCTCTTGGTCTTTCCTGCAGGATCTGGAAGGCTGACAGGGGTCAGCATTTCATCATCTCTTCCTTGGGATGGAGCAGAAGTGGATCAGGTAGGAAGGATGGGGTTAAAAGACTCCTTGTGTATTTATATCAATGTTTGTTCAAGCATTTATTCTTTAATACATCTGGCCATTCCTTTATAATGGGCAAATCCATATTTTCTTGTTTGTATAGAGTAGCTGATATTACGTAGTTCTCTCCAGGCAGGAAATAGCAATAATTATTATATCTAACTGTTGCAAATGGAGAAGGATTTTTATTCCTTTCTGGTTTGAAGAAAGGACTAAAATATGTAAGTTGTTTTATGTTTTTGAGAAGAGGAACTATTCTCGACCCAACCAGGTCAAATTTAGCTTCCTGTTTCTGCACATAGATAGATAGATAGATAGATAAGTCTTTATTGTTATTGTCCTGCACAGTACAACGAGATTGAAAAACCACTTATCGACCCACAAAACCTAAACAAAATATAACTACAAAATTTTCAACATACCCTCAACCCACGTATACACATTTAACTCCTACAAAGCTCTAAAACTCTAAAACAGAGGACTCTTAGATGCCTCCAGGATTCTCCCAAAACATGCAGGACATGCTTAGCCCTTTCCTTCCATTCCCTTTCCTTCTGGGAATCCACTGGGGTTTGGAGGCCACTCTTCCTGGAGGGAGCCAATGGGACTAGTAGACCTTGGTAATCTTAGCATCAGAAAGGCTAAAAAGACCATTAATGAAAATTCCAATCTAGAGGCTAAGGTGCAGCCACCGCTTGTTAGGTGTTTTGGATTTCGGAGGTTGTTGGTATGAAACTTTTGAAGGAGATTTCCTTTCCCCTCTTCTTTCCATTTAGATTCCAGTGTCTTTTGAGGAGGTGGCCTTATACTTTACGCCAGACGAGTGGGCACTGCTGAATGCTGACCAGAAGGCCCTACATGAAGAGGTCATGGATGAGATCTTGGAACCTGTGTCCTTTCCTGGTAAGGCCCTCTCTTTCCCTGGTTGATGCTAATCTATGCAATAAGGTCTAGTCATCGTAACAATAGTTTTCCCAATGTCCCCAATCCTGCCAGTCATTGTGGGATTGGTGATGCAGGACTGGGCTGCCTCTGGCCCTCCTTGAGCCCTGAGCTTTACTGTGGAGATAAAAATATTCATCATCCACATCTGAAGAGCTGAAGGGTCCCAGATAGCAATCATATAAATGGGTGGCAACACAATGACAACTCCTCCTCCTCCTGGATCTCAGACTCTTAGTTCTTCAGATTTGTCTTTGAAGTGTGTTATTTGAACTCCTGACAGTCCAGCCAGAATAATCCTGTCTTGATGGGAGACATTCTCCTGTGTTCCTCCATCCATTGGCTCTTCTCTCCATATGTTTAGAGCTTTGCAGGTGATTGACAAAGGCCTTGAGCTTCCTTGCAGGGAGGAAACAAAGCTTCAGTAAATGTATTACTGTGATTAATATCTTCTCTTTCTCTTTAGCAGTTTCTAGATAGGCTGGAAGACCTAGCCAGCAAACATAAAGTGGGGTTTCTGCCCATCTGAAACATGCCAGGCTGGGAAAGGTCATTTAACGGAGGCAATCAAAGAAGAGATCAGTCGCCTCAAAGGTCACGGGCAAATGCTCTGATCTGTGGATGGCCAGTTCACTTTAGAATAGTTTCAGCCAACTGTGAGCTCTTGACAGTCATACGGGCCTTCCCTGCCCTGACGGATTGCCGCTTTCTATTCTCTACCACACTGAGAAATAGTTACAGTGCTTGTCATACCTAAAACAACAATGAAACCACCTTGAATCATTTTCAATGTAATTCAGGCCAGAGCTAGTTAAGAGAAATAAGAAGAACATGCCGTAATACAGTCTCGCTCAGTGTTTCCAAAACTTTTGGTTTTGGACTTCAGTTCCCAAAAGCCTAAGTCAATTCCCCAAAATACTGATCAGCCAATGTACTGATTTAGGATTCTGGGAATCCTAGCATTTCATACTGTTAATTATCCATGCCGAAAGGTTACATTTCTGCCCAGTAATCCACTTATGTGAATGTGATCCTTTAAACACCACACTTTGCCTAACCTGCATCGGGTATGCCTTTAGTGATGTTGTATTTTCAGCACAATTTCCTTAGATTTATTAGCACATATTAATTTCAAGTGGTTAAGATACTGAACTTAAAGACTGGTTGGTTAGAGTCCGATTCCCGAGTACTGCACAATGGAGTAAGCTCCTTGTCTCTGCCCCAGCTCCTGCCAACCTAGAGTTCGAAAGTAAGAAATTGAAAGTAGATAAATGGATAGGCATGCCTGCCACATGTCCACGGAAATGTCTGCAAATGCTCTTTGGCTATAAACAGAGAGCAGCACTGAACATTAGAATTGGATAAGACTCGCTTTCTAGCATTGGTGACCTTTACCTTTACATGTCTCCTTATTCACAGGGGACAATTGTGGAAAGAGCAATATAACTCCCAACCTTGGAAAGTATACTAAGGATAAATTTGAGCTTGGACGATACCTAAGAACTGGCACAGAGAAAGAGAGTGGTATTCAAGGGATGGCCAGGAAATGCATTGTCTATAGAAATGATTTTGCAGCAGATATTGTACAGAAGGTTCTCAAAAGGATCCATAGAGGAGAGAAACACATGGCCAGTGAAGAGTCTGGGATACTTTCAGATCGTTTTCTGAGCCATGAAGGAGTTCACACAGGAGAGAAACCATACAAGTGCCAGGAGTGTGGAAAATGCTTTACTCGGAGATCAGAACTTGTGCGTCATCACAGAGTCCACACTGGAGAGAAACCATACAAGTGCCAGGAATGTGGGAAAGGCTTTACTCTGAAATCAAACCTTGTGAGTCATCACAGAGTCCACACAGGAGAGAAACCATACAAGTGCCAGGAATGTGGGAAAGGCTTTACTCTGAAATCAGACCTTGGGAGTCATCACAGAATCCACACTGGAGAGAAACCATACAAGTGCCAGGAATGTGGGAAAGGGTTTACTCTGAAATCAGACCTTGTCCGTCATCACAGAATCCACACAGGAGAGAAACCATACAAGTGCCAACTGTGTTGGAAATCCTTTGCTCGGAGATCAAACCTTGTGCGTCATCACAGAATCCACACAGGAGAGAAATCATACAAGTGTCAGTAGTGTGGAACATGTTTTACTCAGAGATCAGACCTTGTGCGTCATCACAGAGTCCATGCAGGAGAGAAACCATACAAGTTCCAGGTGTGTGGGAAAGGCTTTACCCTGAAATCAGACCTTGTGAATCATCACAGAATCCACATAGGAGAGAAACCATACAAGTGCCAAGAATGTGGGAAAGGCTTTACTTTGAAATCAGACCAGGTAAGTCATCACAGAATCCACACTGGAGAGAAATCAGAAAAGTGCCAGGAGTGTGAGAAATGTTTTGCATGTAAATCAAGCTTTGTGACTCATCAGAGAGCCCACACATGAGAGAAACCATAGAAATATCAGGAGTGTGGGAAATGTTTAATTAAGACTTCATTCCTTGTGGAACAGGATGATCTACATAGGAAAGAAATCATATCATTGCTAGGGAAATGTGTGGGAAATGTTTTGCTCAGAATTCAAATGTGAGAATAACATCGGACTGCTGGGAGACGAAAATTAGAAAAAAAACTGGAAACCACTCAAAGGAAAAATTAGTCTTGGGCACTAAAAGAATAAACATTTAGAGGCTCTTCTGACACACAATACAGAACCAATGTCCTGATGAAGCTGTAAGGGAAAGACTAGGTTTACCGGAACAGTCTTGACACGCTTTGGACATAAGTTGACCTACTTATTTTTGCAACTATCTTGTGCTACATTGTGAAGTATTGAAGATATTATTTTGCTTTCCTTCTGATATTTTGACCTCTTTGTCACATTTAGAATGAATGCAACTTCATTGTGCCTTGAATATTTTTTATAAAATACTTGACTTGAGTGGTTTCCAGTTTTTTTCCTGTATTCCTACCACTCAAGCCATACTTGTTTTTGGGAGAAGAAAATTAGACAACGATTTTTGGAGATGAGAGAGCTGATGAAGTTTGAAGTTTACGTCAAGGAAATAAGGATTAATAAGGATTAAACAAAGATTAAACTGTGTAGTCAGTAAAATATATAATATACTCTATTGAACAATGATGCAAACCCTCAAAAACATTGAAAGAAACTTGGGAGACAGAATTAAACCTTAAAATTACAGACAAAGCTTGGAATAACAAATTGACAACTAGGATAATGAGAAATATATCTTTGAGCATTAAGGAACATAATTATAATTTGCTTTGGAAATGGTATTTAATGCCAGTAAGATTGAATCAAATTGACTGTTCCAAATCAGAGAGATGTTGGAGATGTCAGGCAGCGACTGTGGGTTTGTGCCAGACCCTCCATCTTGAGGTTACCTGGGGAAAGGGATGATGCCAGTCCATTAATAAAAATGGACCAAGCTGGAACCTATAATGGACATGTGTCTCGTAAAGGGGGTGATGAGCCATAAATTATTTTTCATGACCTGAGACAGACTGGGCTCTCCTTCAAAGATTTTTGTTGTTCAGTCGCACAATCGATTCCGACCCTTTGCGACCCTATGGACCATTGTCCTCCAGGTGCCTCTGTCCTCCACCACCACCCTCAGCCCTCCCAGTTCTGTGCCCATTGTGTCTACAATACCATCTAGCCATCTCATCTTTGGCCTCCCCCTTCTTCTTTTGCCCTCCACCTTTCCCAACATCAAGGCCTTCTCATTTGATGTCCAAAGTACTTTAGCTTCATCTTTACTATTTATCAAAGATCCCCATTCCTAAAGGCAGGGCAGTTGTCTCTCCACCTACCATCACATGGCAAAAGCCCCCCTCCCCATTCTAGCTAAACCTGGCTGTGAGGAAGTCTGGCCTTGGCTCTGGTTGGGCCGGGGGTTTCGTTTAGGAAGGAGTCTGTATCTCCTTTCCTTTGGGAGGTGGGAGAAGTGGGGTGGAAGCCCAGACACACCCCTTGCCCTTTAGTTTTTTGAGGTGGGTGGGCAGGAGAGGCCCTTGGAAGAGATATCCAGGAAAAGGGTCCGTGTGGCGCTGTGCCTATGCCCCATACAGACACGCGTCCTGATTAAGAAGGCCTGAAGGTTCCAAAGTTAGAAGGGGGCAGAGCTCTTTCTCTGGACTTCATATATTGGGTGGTGGGGGATGGGAAGGCTTTGCGGACACAAGCCTTCCTAGAAAAAGGTGGGGTGGATTATGGGATAAGGGGCTTTTTGACCTTCAAACCATGAAGTCGTCAGATATAAACTCACAAACCTGGGAGGTAATAGCCATAGGTTGCTCACTTTCGCCACAAACTATCTCTGCTGCTACAAATCACTTTGAAGATGAATGTGGTAGATATGAAGAGGCTAAGTGGCGAGCACGGAAGCTGAGTAAAACTCAACTACGCCATCCACTGTCTGTTCAGGGTAATATGTGTGTTTCGCATGTTTCATGCCAGAATCAGTTTTATTGAGTCACCAGAGATACATCCATCAACTGTGAAAATGACTTCCGGGGCAAATGTATAGGAGGATAAGAGTAGCAGCCAATGATGGCTGACCTCTTGGTCTGGCTGTTGTGTATTAATTATATGGGGAAACCTAGAGGATATTTTCCATAGTCCCCAGACGATCCACCGGATTCAGTGCCTCTCCAACACGATGCCCTTTCACTTGCACAACCAGGGCTCCTGTGGAACCTGGATGGGGACGCCACCCCCATACCCTGATTCTCTTCACATGAAACAGTCATGGGCTCCAAGTGTAGGTTGGTGCCAGACCCTCCACCTTGGGGTTACCTGGCGAAAGGGGAGAGGGAGTGAAGCCAGTCCATTAATAAAAGTGAACCCATCTGGATCCATTAATTGGACACATGCAGTGGTGGGCATCAGCAGCTTCGCACAGGTTCGCCAGAACCGGTAGCAGAAATTCTGGCTGGCCCTGCCCATCCAAGTTTTGAAATAAAGTAGTCCTGATTCGGGTGCAACGCAGGGTTTTTCCCCTGTCCACACCCACCATACCACGTCTACAGTGTGGTAGTAATTTTTCTTGGAGCCCACCACTGGACACATGGTCTGGTAAAGGAGGTGATGATGGCCCATCTGTTGGATCGGGGCTGCGGAGCAGCCGTTGGGTCCCAGAGGAGACTGGTCAAGCAATGAGACACGAGGCAAGATGGAGTGAAGACCAGTGATTTAATGAGGGAAAATCAGTATATATCATGTTCAGGCTGCGTCAGAAAGAACTGCGATCCACATGCCATGTTTACACGAGTTAATTGGGAAACTCTTCAGGGGAAGTTAATTAACCAACTTAAACACTGACAGGGGAAATCCATTGTTCCAAACTATCTTGTGGTAAACATGTGGCTGTTATTGGTTCAGGACTTAGGGTAATCCGCGGGTGAGGTATTATCTATTACATGACTAGCGAGTTAGTCATTCAGCTTCCTATTGTCCGAGCTGCTTATCAGGTCAGCTGTGGGTGAATTAAACCCTATTTAATATTCCGCTCCCCCAATTCCTGTCCCCTTGGAACCAAGGCTCAAAGGAGCGTTCTCCCAAACCGTGGTTCTGTCAGGGACAGTATGCCAATTGTGTCCACGGATACCACACTCCCCCTTTATTTGTTTAATTGGACCTGACAGATGGCTCGACGTAGGAGTGGCATCAGCTGACGTGCAGTGAGGACATTCCAGGGTTCTCTCCATGGGGGACATCTTGACATCAGCAAGGGAATACATTGCATGAAACAACACACAGTCGTTCCCAGTATTATCATCCCCACAATCACCTTGAGGGTCGTTTGTAGCCAATCCCATGGGAACCAGGACCATAGCGAATTCAACCACCCCCACGTAGCATCTTCCTTGATGTTTTTAACCAAGATATGGAGGTCTGTGAGTTGACTCTGTACTTTGCGCGAGTTGTCCGTGAGGTTAAAGCAACACATGCCATGGACAGACTCGCAACCCAAATGATGTAACAGTAAGAGGTAATCGATGGCTGATCGATTATCCAATATGCCATGGCGAAGCTCTGTCTGCTCTTGATTGAGCAGTGCTTTCGCTGAGGAGGTGTGGTTAATGGCTTTTGCCAAAACGCAAGCCAATTGACCAATTATCCGAGCGTTGCCTACGGCTAAGCCTGGCATGCCAAACAAGCTGACTGCTAAAGAAACATACTCAGCTTTACTCAGAACTCTAATGTTGCTATCACATGAGCTGTCTAGCTGGGTGGCACGAGCGTGCTGTATGTGTGAAGATACATTTATGCTTGGTGCAACCATGTCTCTAGTGGGAAGCAACAATGTCAAACGACTGATACAGTAAAGGGAATCAGATACATTTGCAGGAATGTAGTTCCAAGTATACTGGTTACATGTAAAAAAACCATCCTGAAGGCAAGGTAACATGAACATACATTGAGCTAATAATCTCTGGGTTATTGCAAGTCCAGTTGCTGTTGCCGGGGTCGAGGCAACGGCGCTGTGGTCCTTCAACCGCGGAACAGCCGGTCATACGAGCACAAGTAGAGTTCGGGCTGACAGCCACTCGGGGAGTGTAGAGAGTGGCTGCATCAGCTGATAGGACTTTGGTGACTTGGGTTCCCCAGTGCGCGTACGTTGAAAAGGCAGTCTTGTAAAACGGACCAAATATCCGCTTCACCAACCAGTCACCGTTCCTGATGTGCGCATCTGGGGAGTGACACACCGGGATGAGACAAGTGCTCAGAATAGAGGCAGAAGCGGTGGTCTGCCTCAGGCAAAAATCGGACTGATTGACGAGGTTCGCCAATCTTTCCCAAACGTTGTACTGCAGCTGGGCAGAGAGATCTCCGCCTGGCATCAGGTTGTTGTCTTCCAGCGAAGCTGCTTCAACGCCTCCCCCCGCAAGCAGGGAAAGGATCAAGATGATGGTGGTCATCACGGAATTAGCTGTAATCAGGGAAAAGGCTGCAATCAAGATGTTCTCCGGTGTCAGCTCGTTGTCCTCCCGCCGAACGGTATCCTCTGCCTCCTGGCACAGGGACTTGGCCATCCCCCAGGTGATCTTTGGCGATGTCATCTGCTGTCGCCGCCTCCTCCGCTTGGCTCTTCCCATCAGGGTTAGTTCCTCCATGTCCGGGTTCGGGTCCGGAACTGCCTGGGTCCACGCCATTGGACTCGAAGTGAGGCTTGACACACCGGGCTGGAATCCAGATAACGCCTGTAGGAGACATAATTGCAGCATACCCTCTTCCCCATGTTATGAGTGGCGCCGAGCCCTTCCAGGAAGGATCCTGTAGCACTCGGTAATCCACCATCGGCCGCGGGAGAGCTTCCGAGTGACGGAAGTGCTTTGGGAGTTGTGAAGACTCCCAAAACTGACCGTTGCTGATTTTTCTTTGTGGCCGCATCCGCTCTGCTATTGCTCTCAGAAATCGGTGATACCTTGTTCAGACAATGTTGTGTCTGACCCTGATTTTTGGGGAGGGCTGGTGGTTCCCCCCTTTCTGCTTGTTTGTCAATGTAGGACTTAAGCGTCCGATTGACCCGTTCCACAATCGCTTGCCCTTGCGGATTGTACGGAACGCCAAAGGTGTGATTAATGTCCCAGGTGGCCATGAAGGTGGCCAGCTGTCTGGAGCTATAAGCCGGAGCATTGTCGGTCTTCACGTGCCGTGGTTTGCCCATGGCCGCGAAGCAGGAAAGGAGATGCTGCTCCACATGGGAAGCCGTTTCTCCCTTCTGCGCCTTAGCCCAAACGAGCTGTGAGAAAGTATCAATGCAAACGTGCATGTCCTGCCAAAATGCGGGACATGTGTGACGTCCATCTGCCACACTTGGTTGGCCTCTGTCCCTCGTGGGTGGACCCCCCACGAGGGCCCCCCTACTGCCCCTGCACAATGTGGGCAGGAACGGACTATGCCCTGGGCTTGGGAAAGTGGCAGGTTGACCTGCCTTGCGAGTGCTTTGGCATTCTGATTAAAGAATGCATGACTCTGAATTGGAATCGTGAAGACTCCCAAGACAGACCGTTGCTCAATTTCCTTTGCGGCGGCATCCGCTCTGCTATTGCTCTCAGAAATCGGTCCAGGCAGATCCTGGTGGCTTCTGATGTGGGCTATATAGAGCGCTTCGGTGCGGTTCTGCAAGTGAAATTGAGTTGTGAGGAAAAGACTCAACAAGTTCTTGTCTATCGCGGGAGTGATGTACGCTCCCGGTAGACTGTGAAGCAAATTCCTAACAAACTGGCTGTCAGTAATTATGTTTAAGCGTTCTTTGGCAAAGGTGCGCAAGGCGAGGTTCACGGCTGCCAATTCCGCCCGCTTGCGGAAGAGTCAGGTGCGTGCGCCAAGCCTGTCCTTCTTGCCAAGTAAGAACACCATATGTGTGACCCCCATCAGTGAAAACTGTCCTAGCCCCCCGAAGTGGAACCAGGGACATTAATTCACACAAGGTGACTGTCTGCGTTGAAGCGAGACGAGTCTGGGGTCTTATGGCAAACCTTGGCGCATGATGTGCCAGGCTTCCCTTGGGTAAATTTCTCATGAAGGCCCCCCTGCACATTTCCGCCCATGGTGTGCGTGCGCACAATTCCTGGAGCTATTCTTGTGCTCCTGTGAGAAGGGTACCAGGTGTTGGCTTAGCCTTTTGCCTGTGCTTAGACTAACAGCAAAAAGAAGAAAGGGGTGGCCTGAAAATGCCTGTCTCTGATTGAAAGTGTGACCTGACTGCATTCTTAAAATGGTCCTTGGCAGCCCTGGCTAATGAGTGGCACTCTGTACATTCTCAGGAACTCAGGGACTATCTTATTTCCTCCCTTTGTGCTCTGGAGTTTGTGAAATGTGTCTGCTTATTTAGAGTGGGTGTTGTTGCCCAGGTGCCATACTTGAAATGACAGACTAAGACTTATTAAAAACAAGCCAACTATGACGTGCCAGCTGTAAGGAAACAATACACAAAAATGAAAAGACACACAAGTTAAACATTTCCAGCAGAGAGTTCCAATGGCGAAAGGAGGAAAGACAAGTCAGAAGTTAGCACAATGAGAATGCAACAACTCTTATCATAATGAAATCAGATTAGGTCAGATAATTAAGACAGCTGGCTGGGATCCTCCTGTTAAGGAATCCCTACCAGTAATTAACTCAGGAGCCTGTGAAAGGAAGCAATTTAAGACTATAGAAAGAAATAAATTGGTTACTTTTTAAGGCCTGGAGAGGAGTTTTGTTCCTGTAAAAAAGGTAAAGATTAAGCATTTTCTGAATATACAGAGTGCAAGAATGTTTGCGTGCTTCTTCCTGTGAAAGGGGTACAATGAGTGAGTTACTTTACACGGATTAAAGTCGAAATACCAGAACAACAGCTTTCTTAAGAGACTGAAGGAGAGTTAGAACGATTCTCAACCTGCGGGCCAGATGTGGTCCACATTGCTGTATTGGTGGGCCAGATGCGGCCCACATTGCTCTGCCACTGCCTCCACCAAGCCAAGAAGGGCTGTGTGGTGAAGGAAGGGTAGGATGACTGTCCGGACCTCCAGAGCTGCCTGAGGCCGCGGAACTTGGCCCCTGACTTTAAAAGATTGAGAACCTAGGTTACAAGATGATAACACAGTACACACCTGAAGACAATGCAATTCTCTCATTCCTAGTGAGATATGTGACTTAAAGACTGCTAAGGGACATTCAAACACAGAAATAGGGGTTTGAGAAACACAGACGTAGGAAGGGGCCCCATAGTTTATGATTTAGTGAGAAAAACTCATAGAAGTGATTTTTGTTTTCAGATCGCGCTTCTGAAAAGAAAATCACCTCTTTCAGGCATGTTTCTTCAATGCAAGTCTTTTATCATTTCCAATTATCTGTTTGCCTGAGTGGCACGGGTTGCAAAGAGTGGCTTAATCCTTGAGACAAAGAAAAGTCTCCCTTGCATATCCAAAAGAAAAGCCTTTTGGCTGAAAGGAGGAAGGGGGGTCACTTTGCCCTATTGCAGGTTAGGATTCCCCCCCCCCTCCTGCTTTCGTTGCCCTAGGTGCCTTAAGCTGCTAAGCAGGCAGGGCAAAGAGGTCTTGCTCACCATGCTTTCTCAAACTTTAAATGGTTCCTGCCCATGAACAGAGTGCAAACTGTTTAACACACAATGCCTGATATTTCACAGTGACATTACCACGCAGTTACACACAAGGAACACTTTTGAAATCATACTGTGGTCATAGAAACAAAGCTTTTGCAATCATACTGGTTCTTGCAGTCATACATTCAGTGGTGCACCACGCATACACACATTTATTTACGCATTCGCACATTCCTCCCCTGATCTGCAGTGTTCTATCCTGCACATGAGGAGATGACTTATACACAGCTGGCTATCACAACCATCTGGGTGCTTCTACTTTGGGATGAGTTTCTCTGGGCTACTTCAAGGCGAGACAAGTAGGTTCTGCCTGTGCCTTGGGAGAGCTCAGGGTACTATTGCTGGGATGGTTCCTCTAGCATAGCCAGTGCGATGGCTGCCTCCTTTCAAACCTGGGCCAGATGCATGCTGGAGGGCCGGACTCCCGGATCTTGGTGCTGTCTTGCCCTCCAGCGCCAGTGTGGCCATTTGGTTTTAGGCTTATTTGGACAACCTTTTGAAGATCTGCCTGGTCTAGATTGGCATCCTCTTCTAAGGTGTCTCATTTTTTCACACTGGAAGCAGGCGCCTTTGGGTTTTGGCACTGCTCGGCGCCTGAGTGTGGTAATGGGTCTGCTCTGGAGCCCTGCGTGGCCAGGGGCCGTGCAGATTTCCGTGAGCAGTGGGCGCTGAGCATGCAGGTAGACAATAGTCTGTCTGCCTGAACGTGTGTCTGCCTTCAGGCTGAACACAGCAGTTGGAAGTTAGCTAACTGTACTGCTGGCAATTTCCCCGTGAATGGATCTTCCTCACCCATGCGCTGGATGGAACTCTTGGTAGTCCAGGAACTTTTAACTGTCAGAGAAGCGCCAGGGCTTCTCATGCCATGAATTCCTTCAGTGACGTCTGCAGCTGTCACTGAGGGAAAGCTCCCCACACTGCCCTGTTTAAGCTGAAATAACGGAAAGAGACTCGTTGGGGCTGATGGTTCTGACTGCGCTGGGGGTTTCTTGGTCTCTATCCGGACTGGGTCTACCTCTTCTAAGAGCTTCCTACACTTGCTCCATGTGCTGATTATGCTATCTGGAGCTCTCGGGGCTTGCTGAATGCCGGCTCCTATCCTGTCCCAAAGTTGGAGGTTAAGCATGCCTGTTTCTGGATAAAGCAGACAATGATCCCCCAAGTACGCCAAAAGCTCCGCTAACTTGGCGCTGTGAATGCGTGTATGGTATACCCTGGCCAGGGCCTTGAGTTCCATTAAGTGAACTCTCTGGTTAGCGGTCGGACATTGCCTCTGAGGACAAGTCCCCATATTACCTGCTGGTCCTTTGAAGTGGTTCTCCTCAGGACGAAGCGACACGTCTGAGTTCTAGGTAACAGGTCTGGCGTGACGAACCTCTGGGAAGGAGCTCGGAGCGTGGACTGCTGCCACAGGCCCTCGGCGGCCTCTGCGCTGAAGTCAGGGTTTCACAGCCAACCCTGAGCGGAACGCGTTTTCCCGCTGAGCAAGCTGCCGCAGAGCTTTGGAGCGTGCTCTGCCTCTCTGGAATGCCTCGCCGCGTAGCTGTCACTCAGATCGGATGGCTTTCCGACCAGATCTGCTGCTCTGTACTCCGGGACGATTCGGACACGGTTCTGGCATAGAACCGGACCGCGAAGATCGCTTACTCACGAGTAGAATCACGTCTCAGGGTCACCAGATGCTGGATCGGTGCCGCGAAGCGGCTGTTGGGTCCCGGAGGAGACTGGTCAAGCAATGAGACACGAGGCAAGATGGAGCGAAGACCAGTAATTTAATGAAGGCAAATCATCAGTATTTATCATGTACAGGCTGCATGCAAAAGAACTGCGATCTGACAGAATCCATATGCCATGTTTACACGAGTTAATTGGGAAACTCTTCAGGGGAGTTAATTAACTAACTTAATCAATGACAGGGGAACTCCATTGTTCTAAGCTATCTGGGGTAAACATGTGGCTGGTATTGGTTTTAGGATTTAGAGTAATCCGCAGATGCGAGATTACCTATTACATGACTAGCGAGTTAGTCATTAGCTTCCTATTGTCTGAGCTGCTTGTCAGGTCAGCTGTAGGTGAATTAAACCCTATCTAATATTCCGCTCCCCCAATTTCTGTCCCTTCAGGAA
The DNA here is from genome assembly GCA_035047345.1 of Bradypodion ventrale. NCBI lineage: Eukaryota > Metazoa > Chordata > Lepidosauria > Squamata > Chamaeleonidae > Bradypodion > Bradypodion ventrale. Next base: position 375,015,099 of record JAWDJE010000002.1, read on the forward strand.
CCCCTGGTAACAAGGTGATCACCCACACCGGGGTTCTGTCAGGGCCAGTATACCAATTGTCTGCGCGGATACCACAGTGGGGTACTGTTGCGTCCCCACCAGATGTGACCAGACTTGGCCCCACCAAAAATGAAGACGCCCAGCAGCTGGCAAAGATACAGGATGAAAATCAAAGGACCCTGTGTATAATTGGTCTCACCTTGTCCAACGACCAGCTAGTCCACATCACGGGTTTGGATTCTGCAGTGGTGTGCTGGCAAGCTCTCCAGCAGCTCTACGTTAGGAACACTGTGGGCACACAAATCCAGTTCACCAAGCGCCTGTTCCAGACATGCCTCACCCGGGGTGGTGATGTGCTGCATCATGTGGAAAGGATGAAGGCTCTTTTGACAGAACTACAGGAGAAGGAGCTGGTCTTCACAGGCCAACAAAAGGTATACATTGTCCTATCCTCATTGAATGATCCATATGTTGGTTATGTGACTGCGCTAGAGGCCTTGGCCCGCAGCGAGGTCACCTTCAACAGCATAATTGCCCACCTCTTGGAGGAATCCCATCGAAGAGCCGAGCATGGTGCCCTCTGCCCTTCTCTGCGCCCTGCTCCCAAGAATTCAACTGAGAAGCAGTATTCTGCAACCTTTGTTTGTCTGCAACAAGCCTGGACATCTGGCTAAAGCATGCACCACCAAGAAGAGGACTGGGACAGGGGTAAGCTTTTTGCTGTCCAGTCTACGCACACCATGGTTGCCCACGAGAGAGACATTACTGCCAGTAGTTGGGTGCATCACCCAATAGTTGGGTGCATCACGAGGAATGAGGGCTTATTTACTACCCTGGGCAAGAGCAAGCAATACATATCCCTGGCAAATGGCTTCAAAATTGCAGCCAAGGGAGAAAGGGAAGGAACATGTCTGCTTTTAAGGAATATTCTGCAAATCAGGAACGAGGCTTTGATGTATCGCACCCACAGAGCTCAGCTGCTGTAAATGTTGGTGCTGGTTACCAGAATAGGCCCTTACGTGACAGCTGTATCTACTTGTTGCATCCCAGACTAGGGCACTGTAACTTTAAAGACTTAAGCAGAACTATTGATTTAGTTGATGGTATCAAACTCAAGCCCTGTTAAATGTCACGCATGTCAACAAGAAAAGAGCAGGGTAACCCCCACCAATAGGTTACATGGTTTCAGCTCTGGTAAGCCTCTCGATCAGGTCTTCATTGAGTCCTAGCTTGGGGGGTGCTAAGTATGTCCTGAACATAATTGACCATTATTCAAGATACAGTTTTATGTATTTGATGCCCTCTGAAACAGAGACCCTTTGGTGCTTTAAGAGATGGTTAGCCTATGCAGAGAGAAAGACTGGGACCCGTTTAAAGTGCTTAGTCTCCGATAATGAAACAGAGTTCACCAGCAAGGCGTTCTCAGAATTTTTGTCGAAAGCAGGCATTGATCATAAGTTCTCCACCCCATATAGGCCGCTGCACAACGCATTCATTAAACAGAGGGACCAAACCCTCCAGAATATGATGTGCACCTTGCTGGCGGATGCCGGTCTGCTCAAGTCCCTGTGGGGGGAGGTAATGAACTGTGCCACCCACCTTACAAACAATATCATTAACAGGACAACTGGGCAAGTGCCATACACTCTGTGGCATGGCAAAAGACCGGATCTAGGGTACCTCTGCACTTTTGGTGTGCCGGCCTGGGTTCATGTTCCATCACAGATACACTGCAAGTTTTAAAGTAGAGCCAAGAAACTAATATTCATTGGCTATGAATCAAACCACAAGGCTTATAGATTCTGGGTTCCAGGCACTAGAACGATCATGACAAGTGCCAGTGCCTGCTTTTTGGAGCACACGGGTTGGGACAAAATAGAACAGGGAGCCATCCCTAAACTTGACCTGGAGTTATCTACAAATCAGAGTCCCACTCTAATACCCGACCAGAGTGCTGCTGGCCCCAAAGATGATCCCATAGCAGAAAGTCCAAGGAGGAAAGGGTTAAAGAGGAGGTCCCGTCGGAGGACGAGGCCTCTGATGGGGAAGATCCTGGCGAAGGGCCATCAGGTGCCAGTCAGTCACCTGTGGTACCCAGGTAGTCCAGTAGGGAAAGACGTCCCCTGGGCCAGCATCAAATTTATCAGGCAAACACCATCATAATGGAGCTCGCAAGTTTTCAGGAACATTTGACTTTTCCCCGTGAACACCAACTTGCTTGGAAGCAAGTTATGGACAGAGAGATAAGCTCCTTGTCCACTCTGAAGGCTTTTTAAAGAAGTTCCAAACCCACCAGGTGAAAAGATCCTAGGATCCCGATGGGTATTTAAAATCAAGACAGGGGCTGATGGCCAATCTTTACATGGGTCAGGTTAATTAAGAGGCCGTGCCGCCCCAAGAATGTCTGTCCATCCAACCAGAGGGGCTCTCTAATGGGTCTCCCTCCCATTTGGACCCAAAGGCTTCTCAGATCCTCCCCCTGGGCTTGGCTGGAAAAGGGGGAGGGGCAACTTCATTGGAGCCCATCAAAAGGGGAAGGGAAATCTAGGGGATCCCCACCTCATGCCTTCCTTTTAGGGGGAATTGAGAAAATCCTATTAGTTTGGGCTTCCCTCCTGGAGGACTGGCAGAACCAAGGATGGATCTCTGCAGGGGGAGAAGATGCTGGGCTTACAGGTAGGGGTGAAGCCCCATGGCCTCCAGAAGATTTCACCCCATTCCTCATCCTCACATCAGGGGTCAAGGCTGCTTTCCTCACAGCCAGACCTGAGCACAGTGGGGAAGGGGGAGAGTCATGTGGCAAGGAGGATCCACTGGTGACCACTGCCCTCCTGTGAGGAATGAGGGTCTTGGAAGGAGACCCCTGGCTAGTAAGGGACAGTGAGTAACCCTTCGGAACTTTGGACCCAAAGTCTCAAGTCCTCAAGGATCATTTTGAGGACCATCACCCCCTTTTCCAGACTCATGTCCATGGAGTCTAGCTTGGTCCACTTTATTATTGTTGTTATTGTTCTTCTTCCATGTCTAGGCCAGATGTGAAACTGCCAAAATGAAGGCAGCTTTTGGAGAGTTCATTCGGTAGTTCCTATCACCTGACCTAGTGTAAGAAAAATTAGCTCTCAAGTCAAGGTGGCCGTTACCAGGGTAGACCAACTGTGGTTCAAAAATACCAAAATCTCCAAAAGAGGCTCTTTTTGTGAATCTTGTTGTTGTTGTTACAGTTATGTCCCGCTCGTATGGGATATTGGGTCAGGTGAAAGGAACTGTAGAACGATCTGACCAAAAGGTGCCTTTGTTTTGGCAGCTTCATTTCTGGCCTAGACAAGGAAGAAGAAAAACTCAGAGAATTAACCAAAACCAAACTAAAATTAATCTATTTAGTCTCTCCACTCAAACTGTTCTTAATAAATCATCTCCTATCATCCCTAGTGTTTTCTTTCCCAATTAATTAATTGGTTGCTGGGAGTACAAAATAAACACACTAGCACTTTTTAGGCTTATATTTTAATGTGAGCTTTTGTTGATCACGTCCACTTCATCAGAAATGGGAGTAGCATTAATTTATATACATCAGGTACAGAGGCACAGAGTGATTGGTCAGCATGACAGATAAGTATACAATTCAATAAGGCTTTTTACAACTGGCAGTAGCAGATGATCTCTGGCTGTAATTCAGATTAGTGGTAAATGTCCTGTTTTCAATTGCTAAAAGTGGGAGGATACAAAACAAACATCTGGCATAGAATATTTGCCAATGAGTTTAACCTTTGTGTTACTTTGTACTGTGAGACTGCCTAAGACTAGTTGTGAATGAGGATTTTACAGGAAAATTTGTGAAGGTGATAGAACAAAATAGAATATGCAACATATATAGCAGCATAAGGAGACTGCAATGGCTCAAGTGGCTAAGACACTGACTGGGAGGCGGAAGGTCGGCAGTTCGATTCCCGAGTACTGCAGGATGAAATGAGCTCCCGTCTTTGTCCCAGCTCCTGCCAACCTAGCAGTTTGAAAGCAAGAAATTGCAAGTAGATAAATAGGGACCACTTCAGTGGGAAGGTAACAGCGTTCTGTGCGCTTCAGTGTCTAGTCATGCCTGCCACATGACCACAGAAATGTCTGCAGCAGCAGACAGCGCTGGCTCTTCGGCTTTGAAACAGAGATGAGCACTGCACCCTAGAGTCGGATACGACTGGCTTTCGAGCAAGCGAAACCTTTACCTTTACTATAACAGCATATAATAATCTGTGTATCAAATTTGATAATGTTCCAGAAACCCTTGGCTAATATGTAAACCTTTGTGATGGTGTCTAACAGATGGATGTATTTTATTTCTGCTGTCTCTCTCTGGATCCTAGTCTGTAGGGATTCTGACCAGCAGAATGACACGAGATATCTGGTGGGTGCTAGCGTGGGTACTTTGGAGTCTTCTTCTCCTTTTCCCATTAGCTCTTTTTATTAGCAGTTTTACACATGGGATACAAGCATACCTGTCAAGTATCCCCTTTTCCCCAGGAAAACCCCTTATTTTTACCCGTCTTCCTGCCCCCTCTCATTTTATTAATTTCCCCATAATATCCCTTATGGTTTTTTTAAAAAAATCCTGACTGGAGCCCTCACAGGCGAAGCTGCATTATGTTTTTCCTGCCACCAGAGGTCGCTTTGGCTTTTCGCTTGTGGAAGGAGAGAGAGAAGGTGGGGGGGGGGCTTCTGTAGTTTCTCTTTCATTTCCCTTCCCTGCCACATTGTTGCAGTGGGCCACGGGATGGCACGTGGAGTCACGGAATGGCCCACAGAGGTTGGAGTGGCTGGACGCAAGGAAGGCACGTGAGACGAATGTGTGGTGAAAGTCCAGTCCCGATTGGTTTGGGTGGGCTGCATTTATTACCCTGTCTCAGGGGTTGAGTGCCAAGGTTGCCCATAACCTCGTGACAGAATAGCTTGCCTACGTGGCATTTCGCTGACCAAGTCAGCATGAGGAAGTGACTTTAGACTTACTGAATACCTTGCTGGAAAACTAATTAACAGGGTGGAAAAGAACCATTGTTCTGGCTTAATCCTTAAGCCCCTGGCCATGTTGACATTAGCTAAAGAACTGGACCAACCAGTCTGGCATGGCTCTGCTTGCTCAGCTAAGCCTATCACCAGGAGTTAGGTATTAGGTCCATCTCTGGGTTCATCACCTTATGACATTTGCCCTACTTCTGCCAGAGTTGGTAGCCAAGGCTATATAAATTATTGCCATAACTATCAATATTGCTCGTTTCCCAATTGCCTTTCCCTTAAAGTACAGTTGGTACTCTAGGCTGTGTTCCCGCTGAGCGCACCCATCTGGAAAAGTTATGGCCAATTATGAACGCGGGCTATCCACATTCCCCCCTTTTATATTATTTAAATGATCCTGGCTGCGGCTTGACAGATGTAAGGCCTGATTTGTTGGGGCGTAACAGTCTCTCGGGGTCCCTTTATGAGGTGTATGTTGGCAAGAGTGAAGGAATGCTTTGTGCAAAGCAGCAAGGCATAGTTTTCACCGCCATGAGGATGATTATGATATGGTGCGCCGTCTGCACCCCCCCCCCCCAAAGGGAATCCCTGAATACAGAACTAGCCCATTGATGTGTCACTTTGATTGAGGTGTCAGGGTTGGTTACCTGGTGCTGGATTTTTCGAGAGGTGTCCTCAGGTTGAGACAGCATATGTATCTATAGCTATGTGTCTGAGTTCAGCCTGCTCTTGATTTAGCATGGCAGTGGCTAATTGATTTCTCACTGTGGGGGGCTAATTTCTTTTCCCCCAGTGACAGAGGTGGTTTTTCTAAGGTAATCCTAGGCTACTTCTGCAAAGTGGCCTCTCTTCGCAATTATGCAAATGTTTCCTCACACGTAGAGAGGTGTGATTGATACAAACAAAAGGTAATCAATGAATGACAATAGCCAGGGTTTTTTTCTGACTGAGTGATGCTCAACCTTCTGTTGATGTGGCCCAGTTTGGATTTTCCCCCACCCCTATGGCCAAGATATGTTTTCCTAGCAATGGGTGCTGCCGGAGTGGCAAATGTGAGGGTAATATACAATCATGTGTGTACAGAAGCTTCACAATCTAGTACATATATCTTGCAAGTCCCAACCTGAGCATTGTACAAAGACATGAAAAATGAATTATATGCAAAAGCAATACAAGCAAATGGCAACATTCAGCTGCTCTTTTTGGTGAATCTTATGAAAGTCCCAATTGTCCTTTTTGGTGAGGTTTTTATGTATAACTCAGAATGTCCATTGACGGCTTGAAAAGTCCGTTTTGTGACAGTCCAAACTGGCATAAGCAAAGCAGGATTGTGTGTTTAAAGCATTGAGTGTCCTTGTGTGTGTGTGTATGCAGTATCCATGGTGGCTCCCAAAACCCACCTCCCTTGGGGTGCATGCCAAAATCATCTTATAAATGGAGAAAATGGACAGCTGATGTCATCTTTCGGCGATGTCTGCACTGGCTGCGCTTGGCTTCTGGGCCTGGTCTTCAGAATAGATCTGCATAGGAGAAAGAAATACTAGCTGCGACCACAGCCTTGAGAATCCTAGAAGGAAAAGTCTGAGAGAGTTAGTTTTTTAATTATATGGCCAAGGATTAGCTGTAGATCCGGGGGGGGGGGGGACTTTTCTCCCCTTTCTTTTTACTGAGAGAAAAGACAGTGTGGGTTAATCCATTCCACACTTGCTGGGTCTGGCCTTGTAAAAGGTGCCATTAGATCATAAGATGTAGAATTTCCTGATTCCTGCTAGAAGGCAAGAATGTTAGATGTCTTGAAAGCTGTGAGTGTTGAAAAATCAGTATTTAGATTAACATACTGACTATCTGTGACTGTATGCAGTTGCCCTTTGGCGAACGTGCTGAGGTGTCAGCGTTTTCCAAGCCTGTTCTTTTGTCAAGTAAGAACTCTGTGTGTTTTTCTTTCCATCAGTGAACGCTGTCTTGGCTCCCTTTGGGTTAATTTCCCATGGAGGCCCCACTCGCGCTCCTGCCCATGGCTTGTGCAGGCGCGCACTTGTGCTTGTGACAATGGCAGGTTAAGCTGCCTTGCTAATGCTTGGGCATTCTGGTGGGGGAACGCATGACTCTGGTGGGGGAATGCATGACTTTGAATCGGGGTCGTGAGGACTCCCGAGACTGACTTTTGGTGCATTTCCTTTGCGGCCGCGTCACCTCTGATATTGCCCTCGGAGGTGGGACCAGGCAAGTCCTGGTGGCTAACGTGGGCTACACGCAGCACCTTTCTGCACAAATGAAACTGCATACTGTCATGGTTGCTCTTAATTGAATGGCATGACTATTTTGGCTGAGCCATGGCTAAAATGTTGTGAATGACTGTGACTACCAATTCCTGCAGAAGAAGAGGTATCTGGTAGAAACACCCATTCCACTATTCGCCCGCCCCCCTGGAGTCTATGCCTAGTGCTCCTGGAGAAGGGTACCAGTTCTAATCATGTACAAATTTAGGATGGGGCGTATGACCCTTGGCTAAACCTATCTACCCAGCGATGGCTGGGGAGATGGTTTACTGCCTGTAATGCTGGTTTAGACTTTCGGAATGTGCCTAGGCTAGCAGCAAAAAAGGTGGTCCTAAGAGGCCTGTGTCTAATTAAAATTAAAACCTTGCCTGATCAATGTTCCCTAAAATTTGCTGGAGTTCTACTGGCTTAACTGAATCCTTAATATTGATCTTAGGCAGCTCTGGCGCTGCAAGAGATTGAGGCAGAGGTCCCAGATAGGGTTTGGCACTCTGCACTTTCTCAGGAACTCTGTGGCTAATCTTTTTTCCCCCAGTGTGATCCGTAGTCAGATAATTTCAGCCCCCCTTATATCACACTTCATAGAAAAGAATCATTCAGAAGACGATTTTAAGTTTCTAGCTCTGGAAAAATTATCCTTGAACAGATATGAGAAGATTAATATGAATAAATCCTGTTATGTAGGGAAGCTTATTATATTCATCTGTTTGAATCAATGTCTCCTCATGGCTTGAATCAAGATTTAGATCTTAGTTGCTTTCTGTAAACAGATAGTAGATGCGGTTTCTTTAAGGGAACTTTACCTTGATTTCGAACCCCTACAGTTGTAATGGATTAGGATGTATAAATGGAGTCACTGTGTAGCTCTAAGTAATGTCACAGGCACTCAAGAATAAACCCAGAGGCTGGATGCGATATAAATAAATAAAATTATAACAAATAATTATACATATATTTACGAAATACTTAATTGAGGCAAAAAAAACCTTGGATAATACTATATATTATACTTTTCATATGCTTTTTATATGAATGCCTTTTATATGCATGTTGTATTACTGTCCCAAGATCTAAGAACTCTATTGTGTATATAGTATAGGAGTTATGTAGCTGATTTAATGTAATTATAATTTATTTTAATTGTTGTTATTGTAGAAAACCCCGAAGAAGCGGTCGTGAAAAGCTGTATACTGGATAGCTTTGGTTTTCTTATTCACCTGAAGTAAAGGAATTTAAGTTGAATTCAATATATTGTTTCAGACGGATTTTTGCTGTTGCTACATCATGGGTCTAGGAACAGGACATTTTCACCATTACTCACATAGGGAGTAAACCACCTGTGTTTACTCATTTACTTACTGTGTTTCATGCAATATTGGAGAATGTGTTCTCACAATGGACCCAGCCAGTTCACTTGGCAACACTAGTCTTGTAATTTCTCTGTCCCAGAATTGCAACTTTGGAGCCATGCGACAATTAGGTGATCCGTTTTTTGAGAAAAATTGACCCCCTCCCCGCTATGTAATCCGACCATAATGTTCGCTTCGACCCCCTTCTCCTCCCTTTAAAATTGCATCATCCAGAGCTTTTGTACTGAAACTCTAATTTTAGAGCTTTTCACTATTGGTGCCTAATGCACACCAGCTCCAAATGGATTACGTAATCTTTGACCTGACCTGACCCCCCCCTCCGCCCCCATGTAATTTTTCTGTAATTCAGATGGCAGACCCCCTCCCCCCCTTCAAGGCTCACATAATTGTTGAATGGCCCCTTTCAAGTCTTGGATAGAGTATCCAGATTGTCCAGGGAGATTGAAATGGTTTATCTGTGTTTCCATTCCGAATAGTTGATTCATGTCTACTAACTATTTTGCACAAAGATTGTCCTGTTTGTCATCTATAGAATTCAGAAGGTGTGTGTGTGTGTGTGTGTGCGCGCGCGCGCAAAAGATGGCATATCACATTGGTGGAAGAACAAGTAAAACTGCCCTTAATGTTGAGTCATTAGCAAATTTCAATGCCAGGTGTTTGTTCAAGTGATCAACAGGTCAGCAGTTTGAGACCCAAGTACTGCATGACAATGTGTTTCTGTCTCTGTCTTGTCAGAGGTGGGGACACCCACTGGGGGGTGGGGAGGCCCAGCGGAGAGTAACCTACAAGGTGATGACCTACAAGGTATGATTTCTGAGTAAGAACAAGTAAAACGGCCCTTAATGTTGAGACATTAGCAAATGTTCGATGCCAGGTGTTTGTTCAAGTGGTTATGACACAGAACTTGAAGTCAACAGGTCAGCAGTTCAAGACCCGAGTACGGCATGATGGGGTGTGTTCCCGTCTCTGTCCCATTGGATCTGAAGCATAAACAAAATTATTTTCCTATTACAAGGATTCTAAGTAGGTTTTTTTCCTGTGTGGACTCTCCTATATTTTACAAGGGCTCAAGTCAGAATCTTTGGTCGAACCCTTAATCTGCCAGAGTGGCTTTCTTCAGGCCAAGAACTGACGGAGCCTCTACTTTTCTTCCATCATGTCCTCTCTAGAGCCTCTCAATGGAAAGTGAAACATTTCCAACACTCCTGTCCTTTGTATGATTCCCCTCCTCTGGTAACTCTAAGAAGGTTTTAAATGTGTGGATCTCAAGCATGAACAAAATAATTTCCCTATTACAAAGATTTTTTAAAATATTTTTTATTAGAGATATAAAACAATACAATAATGAAACACACTTGAAAAGAAACGTAAAAGTACAGAGGGGGGAAACACCCAAAGGGGAAAAAAGAAAAGAAAAATCAATCTTATGCACCTTTCATCCATGTATGGAACTAATTATATTCTTTAAATATAATATCATTGTCCTCCTTAATTTTCACCTTTCCAAAAATTCAAACTTTCTTGGACAGGTTTATGACCCAAATTCTTTTCTATTGCAAATTCAATAAAATATTTCCATATTTTTCAAAAATGATTAGATTTAATCAAACCCTTTTTAATATCAATATCCCATGCTATTTTATTATTTAATGCAATGTCCCATACATCTCTGTACCATTCTTCAATTTTTTAAGATCCAGACTAATTTTCCACCGTTTAGCTATCATTAATACTGCAAGAGTCATCAAAGTCATTATTAAATCCTTTTTTTCATTTGATACTTTCAACATATCCATCTCCATTAACAATACTGTATGAGGATTTAATTCTATTCTTGTATCTAAAATCTTACTAACTTCTTCTCCCACCTTTGCCCAAAATTTAGTTACATATTTACATTCCCACCACATATGGATGTATGACCTCTGATTTGGAATGGTCAATTTGATTCAATCTTACTGGTATTAAATAGCATTTCTAAACCAATTCATAATTATGTTCCTTAATTCTTACAGACATATTTCTCATTATCCTAGTTGTCAATTTGCTATTCCAAGCTTTGTCTGTAATTTTAAGGTTTAATTCTGTCTCCCAAATTTCTTTCAATGTTTTTTGAGGGTTTGCATCATTATTCAATATACTGTATTATATATTTTACTGACTACACCGTTTAATCTTTGTGAGTAATTCCTTATTTTCTTGATGTAAACTTCAAACTTTGTCATCTCTCTCATCTCTCCAAAATCTTGTCTAATTTTCTTCTCTTGTCTCTATTGACAATCTCCACATACCTCTATCCAATCTTTTACTAAATTAATCTTGTATTCTGCTACTGTTGATTTGGACAATTCATCCAATCTCAAAGGGCATGTTTTTGTTTACTCCAGCTCTGCTACCTGAGAAATACCTCGAGCCAATTTTTGTTTATATTACAAGGACGCTAAGTAGGTTTTTGGCCTCTGTGGGCTCTTCTATGTTTCACAAGGGCTTGATTCTGAGCAACATAAGAACAGCCTTGCTGGAACATGCCACAGCCCATCCAGTCCAGCATTCTGTCTCACACAGTGGCTCACCATATCCTTCAGGGTATTCCCAAGGAGATGCCTAAACCTGCTTAGGATTCCCTGGAAATGGCATTGAGAGATATCCTGCCTATCTCTCTAACCCCGAGGTTCTTTTTCACGCTCATGGCATTTGTATGGCTTCTTCCTTTTGTGGATTCTCTTATGATGTAGAAAGTTTGAATTCTGAGTAAAACGTTTCCCACACATTTCCCTGGCAATGAAATTATTTCTCTCCTGTGTGGATCCTTTTAGGTTTCACAAGGGATGAAGTCTTAATAAAACATTTCCCACACTCCTGATATTTGTATAGTTTCTCTTATGTGTGGGCTCTCTGGTGAGTCACAAAGCTTGATTTGCATGCAAAACATTTCTCACACTCCTGGGACTTGCATTGTTTCTTTCCTGTGTGGATTCTGTGATGACTCAAAAGGTGTGATCCCTGAGGAAAGTGTTTCACACACTCTTGGCATGTGTACCGTACATTTTCTCTTCTGTATGGACTCTCTGATGAGTCAAAAGGTGTGATCTCCGAGTAAAGCATTTCCCACACTACATAAGAACAGCCTTGCTGGAACAGGCCACAGCCCTTCCAGTCCAACATTTTGTCTCACACAGTGGCTCACCGTTTGCTTCAGGGTATTTCCAAGCAGATGCTTTTACCTTCTTAGGATTCCTGGAAATGGCATTGAGAGATATCCTGCCTATCTCTCCAACCCGGAGGTTGTCCTTAGGTATCCATAATTATAGCCATTGATACCCTTGTCCTCCATGAACTGGTCTAATCCTTTCTTAAAGCTGTCAGAACTGACAGCTGTCACTACTTCTTCTGGCAGGGAGTTCCATAGACCAGTGATTCTCTGGGTGAAAAAGTACTTTCTCTTATTTGTTTGAGAACTAGTACCCAAAGGTTTCATGGAGTGCCCCCTAGCTCTAGTGTTATGTGATAGGAAAAACAGTTTTGCACGGTGTGGTTTGTCCACACCGTGCATGATTTTATAAACTTCAACCAGGTCGCCTCTTAGATGCCGTCGTTCAAGAGTGAAGAGGCCCAACTGTTGCAACCTCAGATGGTAAGGAAGGTGTTCCAGTCCCCTAATCATTCTGGTTGCCCTCCTCTGCACTTTTTCCAGCTCCATAATATCCTTCTGGAGGTATGGTGATCAGAACTGTACACCGTATTCCAGATGGGGCCTCACCATAGATTTATAAAGAGGCAAAATGACACTTGCTGACTTATTATCTATACCCTTCCTAATGATCCCTAGCATTGAGTTTGCTTTTTTCACTGCTGAGGCACACTGGGTTGACACCTTCATTGAGCTGTCCACTCCTGACATTTATGTGGTTTCTCTCCTGTGTGGACTCTGTGATGACGCATAAGGTGCCATTTTTTAATGAAGCATTTCCCACATTCCTGGCACTTGTATGGTTTTTGTCCTGTATGGATTTTGAGATGACTCACAAGGTGTGATGTCTGACTAAAGCATTTTCCGCACTCCAGGCATTTGTACGGTTTCTCTCCTGTGTGAATCCTCATATGCTTCAAAAGGTGTGAGTTATGCAAAAAACATTTTTCACACTCTTGGCACTTGTATGGTCTCTTTCTGGTGTGGATTCTGTGATGACTCACAAGGTGTGATCTCTCAGTAAAGCATTTCCCACACTTCTGGCATTTGTAGGGTTTCTTTCCTCTGTTGACTTTTTCATGGCTCAGAAAATTATCTAAAGGTGTCCCAGACTCTTCATGGACCATGTTATGGTCTTCAGTGTAACTTCTTTTGTGACGCATCAGTGCAATCTTTTCAGCAAAATATTTTCTATCAATAATACTTTTTCTCCTATTGTCCCCTGGGGAAAAGGAGAAATGTAGGAAATAAATGGAACTGAATTTTTTAAAAAAATATATAATACAAATAGAAAGTAGTATGTGCTAAATCGAAGGAAGAGACTGTCGTGATTCAAGTGTTTAAGACACTGAATTTAAATTGCTGGAATGTCAGAATTTGATACCTGAGTACTGCATGATGGTGTGAGCTCCCATCTCTGTCACCACTCCTGCAAAACTAGCAGTTGAAAAGCAAGAAACTGCAAGTAGATAAATATGTACAACTTCAGTGGGAAGGTAAACAGGGTTCCATGCACTCGTGTCTGGTCATGCCTACCACATGTCCATGATAACTTCTGCAAATGCAGACAGTACTGGCTCTTTGGCTATAAAGGGAGATGAGCACTGAACCCTAGAGTCAGATACAACTTGCTTTTGAGCAAGGGTGACTTTTACCTTTACCTAAATCTAAGGAAATTGAGGCTCAATCAATGTCTAAAGGATCACTTTTACATAAGTGGATCCTGGGCTGAAATAGGTCCAAAAGAAATATTATAAATGTTTTAACAATTCAATGGAAGAAAAAATATTTAATTTAAAAAGATGGTGATTCCTCAGGGGTTTTGAATTTAGCAAAAATTTTTCTTTCATGTCCCAATAAAACCCTAGGCTGTGAAAATGAAGCCACTTTCTTCACTTTGTCATTGCCCAAACCCAAGTTCTCATTGGTGAATATTTCTGGCAATAATCAGCAGATCAGTAAATGAGACGGATTCTGTATTTCTCAAGTTCACACCGTGAGTTCTGCCATAAGCCCTCACTTGAGCATGTTGGTCTTGGATTTTGGGACTCCGACCCTCAGCCTATTCAGGGTCCTCCAAGTGACGAAGGAGAGATTGAGATCCTCAAATTACGAAAGGGTTATTTGTATATACAGTAATACCCCGCATAACGTTAAAGCTTGGTTCCACAAGCTTTAATGTTATATGATTTTTAACGTTGTGTGATACATTTATCGCACAGTGTTAACCCAAAGCCCATGGTGATCGCTTTGAATTGAAAGACAGGTTGTACTTATCAGTAACTGTTGTTCTCCAAGTATGTTGTTTGTGGATTCACACCTATGGGTTTCGTGCTTGCGCGGAAGCCAGTTTGGAGCTGTAGAGCTGATTGGATAAGGTTTATACTTAGGACTGCCCACCATCTCCACCCGCCATCGGCGCCATTTTGTGCCTAACTCCTCAGTTCCTTTGAAACTAAGCACTGGAGAAAATAGAGTATTCCAGCAGTGTAGGCAACAGAGGGGAGCACGGGTGGTGTGAATCCACAAACAACATACTCAAAGAATGACAGTTACTGGTAAGTACATCCTGTCTTTCTCCTTCGTGTTGTTTGTGGATCCACACCTATGGGAGATTAGCAAGCTCACTTCCTTGGAAGGTGGGCAGTCACTGCTGAGATGTCATCGGTAGAACAGATGCGGTGGAGATGGAGATGGAGAAGTCTAGACCAGGGAGGCCCTCCGAGCGGACGGTTGGAGACCTGCAGTAAGGACGGAACAGCCAAGTCTGGTATCAGTCAGAGACCTGGTGTCAAGTCTGTAATGATTGACAAAGCTGGAAGGTGTCGACCATGTAGCCACTTTGCAAATGCCCTCAAGGGCGATGCCCTCCAGAAAAGCAGTGGATATAGCAATGGACCTGGTAGAATGGGCCTTAACGGTGACAGGCGGAGGTTTGGAGGCTAGTTGGTATGCCAAGTGAATGATGATACAGATCCATTTGGATAGTATTTGGAAAGAAAGTGGTTGACCTTTCCTGTGGCCCCCATAGGTGATGAAAAGGCGAGTGGAGTTCTGGAACTCAGTGGTCCGTTTCGTGTAAAATAGAAGTGCCCTGCTCACGTCCAATGAATGCCAGGATCTCTCTTCACTGGTTGAGGGCTGAGAGAAGAAAGCAGGCTGAGTCACTGCCTGGGAGAGGTGGAACTTGGAGACAACTTTAGGCAAAAACATAATGTCTGGGTAAAGCACAACACAATCCTCAAAAAACTGCCAAAATGGAAAATCGGAACACAGAGCAGCAAGCTCCCACGCCCTACGAGCGGAGGTAAGAGCCACTAAGAAGGCTGTCTTCCAGGAAAGTAACTGTAAACTTGAAGTGGCCATGGGCTCGAAAGGTGGGCTCATCAGAGCGTCCAGAATTGTAGTCAAAGTCCATTGAGGAGGAGATCTCCGTGGGGAAAAAATATTTTTAAGTCCCTTGAGAAAACATTTGACCATCTTGTTCCTGAAGGCAGTACGGAGGGGTAAACGGGGTAGAACACTGGAAACCACCGCCACAAGATGTACTCTTACTGATGAATGAAAGAAACCTGACTGCCAGATGAAGGAGATAATCCAAGAGATCCTCAAGAGAAGCTGAGGCAACAGTTTTGTCCCTGTCACAGAGGTGGCTCACAAATCTCTTGAATTTAGCCGAGTAGGAATGGGACGTGGAAGGCTTAATGGCAGATTGAAGAATCTTGTTCAATCTTGAGTTATGAGCCAAGCCGTCAAGTGCAGGCTCTGCAGATCTGGGTGCAAGATCCGGCCATTTTCCAGGTGGTTGACGTCCGCTCTGTCGGGTAGCAACATTCAATCGGAGGCAAGTCTCCTCAGCAGTGGAAACCATGGCTGCCGTGGCCAAGAAGGAGCCACAAGAATGGCTTCAGTCCTGTACAGCTGTAGGCAAAACAAAGTCCTCTGTACTAGTGGAAGTGTTGGGAACAGGTAGAAGTGGTGTCCCATCCACGGGTACATGAAGGTGTCCCCAGGTGACCCCTTTCCTATCCCTGCTCTGGAGCAGAACATGTGACATTTGCTGTTTAGGTCTGACGCAGAGATCCATGGTCGGATTGCCCCATTGGAGGCAGAGCTGGTTGAATACGAATTTGTGAAGTTCCCACTCGTGGCTGTAGGCAGACTGCCTGCTATTGTGTTGTGTACTCCTTGTGTACTCCTCTGATGTGTACTCCCATCGGCAATACATAGGTCTGCAGACATCATTCCCACAGAAGGATCGACAGGTACAGCAGAGACCGGCCTCATGTCCCTCCTTGCTTGTTTAGGTAGGCCAGGGCTGTCGTGTTGTCGGATGCTACCTGAATGACTGACCCGGAGTCAGGTTGAATGACTCGAGAGATTTCCAAATTGCCAGCAACTCGAGAAAATTGATATGGTGGGACCGCTCGGAAGGGGACCACGTGCCGTTGATATGAAGAGATCCTAGGTGCGCACCCCATCTGAGGTTGCTCGCATCTGTGGTGATCTGGAAGGTTGAAGAAGGGCGATGAAACAGCTTCCCCATGGAGACAAAGGCTGGATCCGTCCACCACAAAAGTTGCTCCCTCACTCTGGGGTTGTGCTGAGTTGCATCCATGGGTCGTCTTGAAGCGGATTGAAAGAGGCTAGGAGCCAGGATTGAAAAGACCTGAGTTTGGCATGGGGAATGACCGTCATGGTGGAGGCCATCAGGCCCAAGAGCCTTTGAGCTTGGAGGGCTGTTACTGTGCAAGACAAGCGGATGATGGACACCATGTCCCTTATGTTGGAGAGCCATGAGTCCGGTGAAAACGCTCTCGTGCGGACGGAGTCGAGCGTGGCCCCAATGAAGTCCACCCTCCTGGACAGGATGAGCTTGGATTTCTTGAGGTTCAACCTGAGGCCAAGACTCTCTAGGAAAGAGATGACGAACGCAATGTCCTTCGTTGCTTGACTGTGTGAAGAAGAACAGATCAACCAATCGTCTATATATGGATAGACAGTGATCCCCTGCAGACGAAGGTGGGCGGCTACTGGAGCCATGCACTTTGTGAACACCCTGTGTGCAGTGGACAGGCCAAATGGGAGGCACGTGTACTGGAAGATCCTGTCTCCCACACAGAACTGAAGGAACTTCTAATGCGACTGGTGAATACATGGAAGTATATGTCTTT
Source organism: Bradypodion ventrale (assembly GCA_035047345.1). NCBI lineage: Eukaryota > Metazoa > Chordata > Lepidosauria > Squamata > Chamaeleonidae > Bradypodion > Bradypodion ventrale. The sequence goes on from JAWDJE010000002.1 coordinate 375,032,116, forward strand.
GAGATCGATGGTGGTAAATCAATCTTGTTTGTTGATGAGGCGAAAGATAGACAAAAGGGTCACCATCTGAAACTTCTTTACTTGGATGTACCGGTTGAGCCAGTGAAGGTCGAGGATCCGGCGGAGGCCTCCGTCCTTTTTGTCCACAAGGAAGTACCGCGAGTAAAAACCATTGGCAGGTCTATAAGATTCTATTTTTCCCGGATTTTTACCAGGCTTAAGTATTAAGATTATATTAGTTCTATACCATGAAGCTGGTATTTGTATTGAAGATATTATATTGTCTGCATTCTTGAATAAAATTTAAAAAATATATATAAATAAATAAAAGAAGAAAAAACACTTGGCAGAGTTTTTGAATGGCACAAGTTTGATCGCGCCCTTCTGCAAGAGAGACAGTAGCTCTTCCTTGAGTTGAGAAAACGGATCTGTGTGGCGGATGCGCCTCAAAGGAGGATGTGCCTTGAACTCCAAACAGTAACCATGACTCATTATTTGAAGGACCCAACTCAACTGTCTGATGTGATGGTAGTCCAAACGGTAATGAAATTTCAGATTGGAAGATAGGGTAGATGGTGGGAGGGAGAGTCTATGGCCTGTGGCAGGTCAAACCTGTTGCCTTCAATCGGTTCATTTGCCAGATTGGTGGCCTTGGGCTTAGTAGCATGCTTGGTTATATGATTTCCTAGGCTTGTAGAATTGTTGCCATGCCTGGTGATCTTGCCTTTGGCCGAATGGTTGGAAAGAGCGCCCGCGGTAGAAACTTGTGCCTCCCAACCAAAGCTTGTTGGAGGTAGTGATGTCCCGGTGTAGCTCGTTGAGGGTCTTGTCCATTTCGGTGGCAAAAAGTGCTTGGCCATCGTACGGCATCTCAATTAACTTCTTGGTATCGTTGGCAAAGTCCACTGATGGGAGCCATGAATGGCGGCAGAGCTGGATAGCTACGGCGATGCTTTTGGCCTCAGAGTCACAAATGTGTCTAGAGGTCCTGATCTGCTGCTGCCCCAGATGGATCCCTTCCTTCAACAAAGTGTCCAATTCGGTGCGAAGCTCAGCTGGCAGCTTGTCCAAGGACTCCATTTTCATCCATAGCTTGGCATTGTAGCCACCTATCGCAGTGGAATAGTTTGCAGCCCTAAGGAACAACGAGGAATCAGCATAGATGCGGCGACCAAGTGCATCCAACTTTTTTCCTTCCTTGGTCGATGGAACCGGCCCACTGTGAATGGCAGTACGATGCTGTTGTGAGTCTGGCCCCCGGCCCAGCTCCAGCCCCTGAACCGGCCCACCTTGGGTATGAGGACTCTGAGGATGAGGGGGAGGAGCTGGCAGGACCCCCCTACCCAGGAGTGCCCCCCCCCCCAACATTGCCTCAGCCTCCGTTGGAACTTCAGCAGCAATCTGACGGAGAGAATGTTCCTCAACAGCAGCCGCAGCTCACAGACAGCTCTGGTGACGAGGCATGGCTTGACGTCAGACATCGGAGCAAGGCAAAGCGTCTCCAGCAGAGGCAGAGAGAGAGGAGGGCCAGGAGGTAATTAGGAAGCCTCGGGCCACACCCCATGGGGGGGGGATATAAGGAGCCAGAACGCCGGGTGTGGCTCCGTGACGGACAAAGTTTGAGCTTCCCCGTTCCTGCCCGTTTGCTCGTCTCCTCAGCTTATTGAAACTCTGGACTGAACTCTTAGACTGAACTCGGACTTCAACTTGGATTTACCGTGCCTGGAGTGTTTCCCTGGCGGGGAAAGTAAGGAGACAGAACATCTTGTCTGTCACCCCAAACGGGCAATGTTGCTGGCATGATGGAGGAGCTGCAACAGCTGCAGGCGGTGAACCAACAACTACAGCAGCAAGTGGCACACCTGACGGCCCAAGTCGCCGCCCCGGCTGCCCCTGTGGCCCCTCCTCCTCGTCGAAAATGCCCAGTGGTCATGCCTGATAAGTTTTCTGGCCAACCGGGGATGTTTCCAGCGTTCATGGGACAATGTCAATTGTCTATGGCCACACGGCCCGAGGATTTCCCCGATGACCGGGCCAGGGTGGGGTTTGTGATCAGCCTCCTGTCCGGCCCGGCCACCCGGTGGTCCACATCTTTGCTGACCCAGAACAGCCTACTGCTGACGGACTACAAGGGCTTCCGGCACTACCTGGACCACATGTATGAGGACCCCATCTAGGCCCAAACAGCAGGCAGGCGCGTCAAGGACCTCCGGCAAGGGAAGCGCCCCCTGCAGGAATACATCGCCGAGTTTTGGCTTTTGTGCCAGGACTCAACGTGGAATGATACTTGGATTTCCCATGCTGTGTTTCCCTGGCGGGAAAAGTAAGAGGGAGGGGGAGACAGAACAGATGCTGAGAAGTGCGAACCACATGGGAATTCGGCGGGGGTGAGTATGGAGAAATTCACCCTCCTCGTCCAACAATTTATAAATCCCATCAATCCGGTTGGAAATGGGATGGGCTGAAACAGGCTTTTTCCACACTGCCATAGCTGCATGAGCCACCGCTTGCAGAAAGGGCAGGTGGATAGGAAGAATCTTCTTAGTGTCGGCCAAACCACAGACCTCATTGGTGAAAGGAGATGGAGGGATCTCCGCCTTGATATTAAGGGTGGTACCCATCCGTGTGAGGAGCCCAGTCAAAGTGTGTTGGTCCTCGGGTTGGTGCCAGTCTTTGCTCCCAATCTGGTTGTCCGGCGACCAGCTGTAGCATGATACACCCGATGCCTCTTGGAGCCGACAGGCCGATTGGTGGCCTTCCGCTTGGAAGGTGGTGCCTGTTGATCTGCTGAAGATGGATGGGCCGTGGGTGGATCCGCAACAGGAATGAGCACCCAGACCTGGGTGGTTACCTGGGTGGTGATTTCCTTTGCCATGGCGTGGAAGAGTGGGGCCAGCGCATCGACTGGAACAAGTCGATGGCCCCGAAGAAAGATGCCGCCGCCAACGCCGCCGACGCCGCCGCGCTCTCCCCGCCCCTACCACCGGCGGGGAGATAAGGGGAGCCTCCCGTGGCCCGGGAGGCCCCGAAGAAAGACGCCGACGCCGACGCCGCCGACGCCGCCGCGCTCTCCCCGCCCCTACCACCGGCGGGGAGATAAGGGGAGCCTCCCGTGGCCCGGGAGGCCCCGAAGAAAGACGCCGCCGCCGACGCCGCCGCGCTCTCCCCGCCCCCACCACCGGCGGGGAGATAAAGGGAGCCTCCCGTGGCCCGGGAGGCCCCGAAGAAAGACGCCGCCGCCAACGCCACCGACGCCGCCGCGCTCTCCCCGCTCCTACCACCGGCGGGGAGATAAAGGGAGCCTCCCGTGGCCCGGGAGGCCCCGAAGAAAGACGCCGCCGCCAATGCCGCCGCCGCCGCCGCCGCCGCGCTCTCCCCGCCCCCACCACCGGCGGGGAGATAAAGGGAGCCTCCCGTGGCCCGGGAGGCCCCGAAGAAAGACGCCGCCGCCAACGCCGCCGACGCCGCCGCGCTCTCCCCGCCCCTACCACCGGCGGGGAGATAAAGGGAGCCTCCCGTGGCCCGGGAGGCCCCGAAGAAAGACGCCGCCGCCAACGCCGCCAACGCCGCCGCGCTCTCCCCGCCCCCACCACCGGCGGGGAGATAAAGGGAGCCTCCCGTGGCCCGGGAGGCCCCGAAGAAAGACGCCGCCGCCAACGCCGCCGACGCCGACGCGCTCTCCCCGCCCCTACCACCGGCGGGGAGATAAAGGGAGCCTCCCGTGGCCCGGGAGGCCCCGAAGAAAGACGCCGCCGCCAACGCCGCCAACGCCGCCGCGCTCTCCCCGCCCCCACCACCGGCGGGGAGATAAAGGGAGCCTCCCGTGGCCCGGGAGGCCCCGAGGAGGGACGCCGCCGCCAACGCCGCCGACGCCGCCGTGCTCTCCCCGCCCCTACCACCGGCGGGGAGATAAAGGGAGCCTCCCGTGGCCCGGGAGGCCCCGAAGAAAGACGCCGCCGCCAACGCCACCGACGCCGCCGCGCTCTCCCCGCCCCCTTCATCGGCGGGGAGATAAAGAGGCGCTGCCTCTACCCGGGGGCCCACGCTATTCGGCCCGGGAATGGGAGGCAGGTGTGTCCTACCTCCCTTTGGACCCTGCCTGTTGGGGGGTTTAAAGGGGAGGCGCCGCCGGAGGCCCGGAAATTATGCTCGGTGCTGGTATCGGGGGGGGATGGCGGAGGGGGAGGGAAGAGAGAGTGTTGGCCTTGCCAGCCAGGAAGGAGGGGCAGCATTCCGCCTGGGGAGGTTCCGGAGAGTAATATAGGTGTAGTGACGGGCATGGGCCGGTATGGCGGGTACCGTGGGGCGGGCCGCACTCGGGGAATGCGGGTCCGATGTCTAAGTGCGGTCCCTCATTCCAGCCCTGCAGGTGCATCTCTGGGTCCTGAGCAGCAGATCCGGAGTGACCCCGCCCTTAGGCTGCTGCTGGTGAATGCCAGGTCGGTTTGTAATAAGGCCCCCCTGATTCAAGATGCCATCCAGGATGGGCGGGCCGACTTGGCATGCATCACCGAAACCTGGCTGACACCTGAGGATGGAGTACCTCTTTCGGACATGTGTCCAGCTGGGTTCGGTATTTGGCACCAGCCTAGAGGTGAGGGGAGGGGCGGTGGTGTCGCCATTGTTGCCAGGGAGTCTTTGGAAGTTGCTAGGGCCACTGCTCCACAAGTGTCTGGTTGTGAGGCCCTGCTTCTACGGCTGGGCCCCAAGGGTCAGTTGGGGATCTTGCTCCTGTACCTGCCCCCTTGCAGGGTAAGGGACGCCCTGCCTGAGCTCCTCGAGGCCGCCTCGATGCTGGCGTTGGAGTTCCCGAGGCTTATGGTTCTGGGGGACTTCAATTTGCCATCATTGGGGGTGGCTTCTGAGGTGGCAAGGGAGTTCATGGCTTCCATGGCAGCCATGGGCCTGATTCAGGTAGTTCGGGGCCCGACCAGGGGCAGCGGCCACATGCCAGACTTAGTTTTTCTGTCGGAGCAGTGGCAGAGTGACCTGAGATTACAGGATTTAGCCATCTCACCTGTGCCATGGTCGGATCACTACCTGGTGACTCTTGACTTCCTGGGGGCGACAATTCATCGTAGGGAGGCAGGGCCTATTAAAATGGTCCGCCCTCGGCAACTAATGGATCCAGATGGTTTCCAGAGGGAACTGGGGGATGTTCCTCTGGATCGGCTACACGATTCACCCGAGGCACTCGTCGACCTGTGGAATAGGTCGACAATAGCTGCCTTGGATGAAATCGCGCCACTGCGGCCTCTCCGCGCCCGTGGGGTTAGGTCATCTCCGTGGTTCACAGAGGAACTACGGGAACTCAAACGGGCAAAGAGACGCCTAGAGCGCCGCTGGGTGAAGACCCAGGATGACTCCGATTGGACACTAGCTAGAGCCGCTATTAGGGCCTACCTAGTGGCGATGGGGGTGGTGAGGCGGCAATACTTCACCGCCCTTATTGCCTCCGCTGATAATCGCCCAGCCGCCCTGTTCCGGGTGACCAGGTCGCTCCTCGGTAGAGGGAGATCGGCGCCCGGTTGGCAGGGTTCGGCTGAGGACTTTGCTGACCATCTGGTGGAGAAAATCGATCGGATTCGTTCAGGATTGAATCCTGGCGTGGATGGGGAGGGTCGGGGGGGTGCCGGAGCACAGTCTTGCTGTACGATCTGGGATCGGTTTGAGCCTGTTGTCCCTGATGAAGTGGACAGGCTCCTTGCAGATGTTCGTGCCACTACATGTCCTCTGGACCCCTGTCCCACCTGGTTGGTGAAAGCATCCAGGGGGGTAACAGGGGGCTGGGTTGGGGGGATAATAAATGCTTCGTTACGGGAGGGGGTATTTCCGGCACAGTTAAAACATGCCTTGGTGCGCCCCCTCCTGAAGAAAATGTCCCTCGACCCAGCTGTCCTTAACAACTACAGGCCGGTTTCCAACCTGCCCTTTCTGGGTAAGGTTTTGGAGAAGGCGGTGGCGCGCCAGCTGCAGGGTGTCCTGGAGGAAGCGGATTATCTAGACCCTTTTCAATCGGGATTCAGGCCCGGATATGGAACGGAGACGGCATTGGTCGCACTGATGGATGATCTCTGGCGGGAGCGGGACGGGGGTTGTCCATCCGTCCTGGCTCTTCTTGACCTCTCAGCGGCCTTCGATACCGTCGACCACGGTATCCTGCTGGAACGGCTCAAAGGACTGGGGATCCAGGGCACTGTGTTGTCCTGGTTTTCCTCTTTTCTGGAGGGCCGTACCCAGTCGGTGTGGTTAGAGAGTGAGAGGTCCAGCCCTAGGCTTCTCAAGTACGGGGTGCCGCAGGGATCTGTGCTCTCTCCTCTCTTATTTAACATCTACATGAAGCCGCTGGGTGAGATCATTCGTTCCCACGGGGTGCGGTACCATCAGTACGCGGATGATACTCAGTTGTACATCTCGGCCCGTGGGGACCCCAGTGATGCTGTTGAAATCCTATCCGGATGCCTGGAAGCCGTTGGGGTCTGGATGGGGGCCAATGGGCTTCGGCTGAATCCCAGCAAGACAGAGTGGCTGTGGATAAGGGGCCCCATGTTATCCAAGGAGCTACCATCTTTGGTATTGGATGGGGCTGTTTTGCCCCAGACAGACCCAGTGCGCAATTTGGGGGTCCTTCTGGACTCACGGCTGCTGCTAGAAGAACAAGTGGCGGCTGTGGCCAGGGGGGCTTTTGCCCAACTTCGGGTGATTCGCCAATTGCGCACGCTCCTGGACCGGGGCTCCTTGCTTATGGTCACTCATGCTCTGGTTACTTCCCGACTAGATTATTGCAACGCGCTCTACATGGGGCTGCCCTTGACGACCATTCGGAGGCTGCAGCTGGTCCAGAATGCAGCGGCCCGGGTGGTGATGGGGTGTGGGCGATATGCCCATGCCTCACCGCTGCTTCGGGAGCTGCACTGGTTACCAGTTTGTCTCCGGGTGCAATTTAAGGTGCTGGTTTTGACCTTTAAAGCCCTATATGGCAGGGGGCCAGGATACCTTAGAGACCGCATCGTCCCAAGAGTGACTGCCCGTCCAACCAGAGCGGACCGGAGAGGCTCTCTAATGGTGCCATCAACGAGGGGTGCACATTTATCTAGCACCCGAAGGAGGGCCTTCTCCGTGTCCGCACCAACCCTCTGGAACCTCCTACCAGCAGAACTAAGACTTCAAAGAGAACTGCTGCCCTTCAGGAAAGGAGTGAAGACCTGGCTGGCAGGGCAGGTGTGGGGCCCGAACGGGACTATGGTCCCCGCCGGCTGGTTTTTATAAGAACTTTCTCTTCGTCCTTCTTGTGCGGTGGGTGGGTTGGATGAGTGGGATATGGGTTTTTAAAAAGGGGGTGGATGTGGGTTTTTATTGGGTGGGTTTTATAAGATTTTGTAATGTTTTTTATGTATTTTTTAGAGTGTTGTAATGCCGCCCTGAGTCGGGTTCTGCCTGAGTGGGCGGCATATACAAATGTGATTAATAAATAAATAAATAAATAAATAAACAAGAGCTTGGGGGGCCGAGACACCCGAGTCCTGAGAAGGTGGGATAGATGGAGGATCAGGACAGCGAGGAGGGGTGTCTTGGTGAAGTGGAAGAGTGCTGGAGCACGTAGTTGATTCCAAGTCTGAACAGACATGGCCGAAAGGAAAATGGCCGACACCGGCAATGGAGGAGGCAAAAGGCGGCTGGCTCTCGGAGTAGGAGGAAGAGTAGAGTGATGTTTCTTTGAATGCTTTTTCTCCTCTTTCTTCTTCTTCTTTAGAAACAGCTCTGCCATAGTGGGTTTACGAGAAGAAGCGGACGAGGACACCGAAGGAGGCAGAGATTCCTGACGGGAACTCGACGGTTGAGGAGCCAGCACGGCCGCCATGAGGTGAGCTTGTTGTCTATTCTTCCTGTTCTTCTGTGCAACTTTAGAAAAATTTTTGAAAGCCGGACAGGAATGTACAGGATGATTTTCTCCCAAACAAATCAGGCACTTGTCATGCCTGTCCGTATGCGGGATTTTAGAACTGCAGGACCAGCACTTCTTAAAAGTGGCAATGGCAGCCATTCAATGGAGTGCCAAAGAAAAGGTGGGAACAGTAAGGGAAAGGTCCCGGAGGGGAGGCCTCTCACGCGAAAAAATTTGAGCTAATCTAGCTCTGAGGACGGAATTCTCTCAACGACGAAGAAAGAAAATGGGACGGAAAGGGGGAAACCCTTCCCAACCAAGAAAAATTGTAGAATCTAAGGCCTTTGAAAAATCAAAAACACATAAACTAAGGGAGAGCTCTCAATTAGCTCCTGCTAGCGCAGCGGAAAAAATGGGAACTGAGGAGATAGGCGCAAAATGGCGCCAAGGGCAGGTGGAGATTGTGGGCAGTCCTAACTATAAACCTTATCCAATCAGCTCTACAGCTCTGAACAGGCTTCCACGCAAGCGCAAAACCCATAGGTGTAGATCCACAAACATCACGAAAGAGAAGGGTTGGGGGGAATACAGTGCCAGCCAGGGCAGCTTCTAGGCACACCCCCCCCCCCCCAAAAAAATATCAAAACGGCTACTGTGGGCTTGCCCTCCGCTGGCTGCTTTGATTTGGAAAGGGCCGGTGCTTCCTAGGGGGAGACCAGCCCTGCGGGCTGTGGGGCAGATTTTTGGAGGTGCCTTTGCCGTTTCGAGGCGTCGAAACGGCAAGGGCACCTCTGTAGATCCAAGGCAAGCAGGGGGAACACGCGGGCTGAGTCTGGCTCACCTTGGAAGGGAAGAGAGGGAAGCACTTCACCCTTTCCCTTCCAAGGCAAGCAGGGTGGGTGCGTTGGCTTAGCCGGTTCCCTTCCACGACGAGCTGCCGGTGAGCCTGCACTCACCAGCAGCCCATCCTGGAAGGGAAGGGGCCGAAGCGTTTGGCCCCTTCCATTCCAGGACAAGCCTCGTCTGGGGCCGAGAGGGTCGTCTGCCTCTTCGGAAAGGGAACCAGGGATCGGAACATCCAATCCCCAGTTCCCTTTCCAAGGCAGGGCTGCTCTCCGCCTGGGAAGCGCCTTATCTATTAGCTTCCTGACCTTTTGATGGACTGAATCCTGTATCTTGCTATGCTTTCAATACAATTAAAAAATGCCTGAAGAAATTTGGAGTGATTTCTTGGCTCAACGCTACCTGATTCTACTACACACATCTGATGCCTGGGTTGTCCAGCCAGGGGGCTGCAACTCAGAAGGGCAATAGGGCCTACTTGTGAGTAAGGATCCTATTGTTACAAGCTCTCTCATCTCTAAAAACCATTGGCTAATTTTCTTCTCCCAGCAGTCCACTTTTATTCTCACATTTGAATTCTGAGAAAAACATTTCCTAAACATTTCCTTAGCAGTGATATTATTTCTCTCCTATGTAGGTCCTCTTATGTTTCACAAGGGATTAAGTCTTAATTAAACATCTCCCACACTCCTGACACTAGTATGGCCTCTCTCCTGTGTGGATTCTGTGATGATTCACAAGGTCTGATTTCAGAGTAAAGCCTTTCCCACACTCCTGGCATATGTATAATTGCTCACTTGTGTGGACTGAGTGATGACTCACAAGGTGTGATCTTCGAGTAAAGCCTTTCCCACACTCCTGGCACTTGTATGGTTTCTCTCCTGCATGGATTCTGTGATGACGCACAAGGTCTGAATTCTGAGTAAAGCATTTCCCACACTCCTGACACTTGTATGGTTTCTCTCCTGTGTGGATTCTGTGATGAGTCACAAGGTTTGATCTCCGAGTAAAGCATTTCCCACACTCCTGGCACTTGTATGGTTTCTCTCCTGCATGGATTCTGTGATGACGCAAGAGGTCTGATGTCTGAGTAAAGCATTTCCCACACTCCTGGCACTTGTATGGTTTCTCTCCTGCATGGATTCTGTGATGACGCACAAGGCCTGACCGCTGAGTAAAGCATTTCCCACACTCCTGGCACTTGTATGGTTTCTCTCTTGTGTGAACTCTGTGATGACACACAAGGTCTGATTGCCATGTAAAGCATTTTCCACATTCCTGGCATTTGTATGGTTTCTTTCCTGTGTGGACTCTTTCATGGCTCAGAAAACAATCTGAAAGTATCCCAGACTCTTCACTGGCCATGCGTTTCTCTCCTGTGTGGATCCTTTTGAGAACCTTCTGTACAATATCTGCCGCAAAATCCTTTCTATAGAAAATTGATTTCCTGGCCTTCCCTTGAATACCACTTTCCTTCTCTGTGCCAGTTCTCGGGTGTCGTCCAAGCTCAAATTTATCCTTAGTATACTTTCCAAGGTTGGAAGATATATTCCTCTTTCCCCAATTGTCCCCTGTGAATAAGGAGACATGTAATGGTAAAAGCCACCAATGCTCGAAAGCGAGTCTTATCCAAATCTAATGTTCAGTGCTGATCTCTGTTTATAGCCAAAGAGCATTTGCAGACATTACCGTGGACATGTGGCAGGCATGCCTAGTGCACGGAATACTGTTTACATTCCCACCAAAGTGATATCCATTTATCTACTTGCAATTTCTTACAAACTTTAGGTTGGCAGGAGCTGGGGCAGAGACAAGGTACTCACTCCATCGTGCAGTACTCGGGAATCAGACTCCAACCAACCAGTCTTTAAGTTCAGTATCTTAACCACTTGCAATTAACACGTGCTAAATCTAAGGAAATTGTGCTGAAAATACAAAGTCAGTAAAGGCATACCGGATGCAGGTTAGGCAAAGTGTGGTGTTTAAAGGATCACATTCATATAAATGGACTACTGGGCAGAAATGTAACCTTTCAGGACAGATAATTAACAGTATGGAATGCTAGGATTCCCAGAATCCTAAGTCAGTTCATTGGCTGATCAGTATTTGGGGGAATTGACTTAGGTTTTTGGGAACTGAAGTCCAAAACCAAAAAGGTTGGGAAACATAAAGCGATACTGTATTATGGCCTGTTCTTACTTCTCTTAACCTGATCTGGCCTGAATTGCATTATGCCTCAAGGTGGTTTCATTGTTGTTTTAGGTATGACAAGCACTGTAACAATTTCTCAGTGTGGTAGAGTATAGAAAGCGGCAATCTGTCAGGGCAGGGAAGTCCGTATGGCTGTCAATAGCTCACAGGTGGTTGAGACTATTCTAAAGTGAACTGGCAATCCACAGATCAGAGCATTTGCCCCAGTGACCTTTGAGGCGACCTCTTCTCTGATTGCCTGCTTTAAATGGCCTTTGCCAGTCTGGCATTTTCAGATGGGCAGAAACCCCTTTGTATGTTTGCTGGCTAGGTCTTCCAGCCTATCTAGAAACTGCCAAAGAAAAAGAGAAGTTATTTATCACAGTAATACATTTAATGGCTCTGTTTCCTGCCTGCATGGACCAAAATCTGAATCTCAAGGTCTTTGTGAATCACCTGCAAAGCTCTAAATATTCAACCAGGCCAGGCTAAGCATATGGAGAGAAAAGCCAATGGATGGAGGAACACAGGAGAATGTCTCCCATCAGGACAGGATTATTCTGGCTGGACTGTCATGACGTCAAATAACACACTTCAAAGACAAATCTGAAAGAAATAAGAGTCTGAGATCCAGGAGGAGGAGTTGTCATTGTGTTGCTCCCCATTTATATGATTGCTATCTGGGACCCTTCAACTCTTCAGATGTGGATGATGAACATTTATTCTCACCACAGTAGAGCTCAGGGCTTCAGGAGGGCCAGAGACAGCCCAGTCCTGCATCACCAATCCCACAATGTCTGGCAGGATTGGGGTCATCGGGAAAGCATTATCATCAGTGTTGTTATGATGACTAGACCTTATTGCAGAGATTAGCATCAACCAGGGAAAGAGAGGACCTTACCAAGAAAGGACACAGATTCCAAGATCTCATCCATGACCTCTTCATGCAGGGCCTTCTGGTCAGCATTCAGCGATACCCACTCCTCTGGAGTAAAGTGCACAACCACCTCCTCAAAGGACACTGGAATCTAAATGGAAAGAAGAGGGGAAAGGGAATCTCCTTCAAACATTTCATAACAACAACCTCCGAAATCCAAAACACCGAAAAAATGGTGGCTGGACCTTAACCTCTAGATTGGAATTTTCATTAATGGCCTCTCTTTTTACCCTTTCCGATGGTAAGATTACCAAGGTCAACTAGTCCCCTTACCTCCCAACAGGAGGAGAGGCCTCCAAATCCCAGTGGATTCCCACAAGAATGGGAGGGAAAGGGCTAAGCGTGTCCTGCCTGTTTTGGGAGGATCCTGGAGGCATCTAAGGGGCCTCTGTGCAGAAACAGGAAGCTAAATTTGACCTGGTTGGGTCAAGAATAGTTCCTCTTCTCAAAAACATAAAACAACTTAGATATTTTAGTCCTTTCTTCAAAACAGAAAAGAATAAAAATCGTTTTCCATTTGCAACAGTTAGATATAATAATTATTGCTCTTTCCTGCCTAGAGAAAACTACGTAATATCAGCTACTCTATATGAACAAGAAACTGTGGATTTGACCATTAAAAAGGAATGGCCAGATGAATTAAAGAATAAATTCTTGAACAAGCATTGATATAAAAACACAAGGAGTATTTTAACCCCATCCTTCCTACCTGATCCGCTTCTGCTCCATCCCAAGGAAAAGCTGATGAAATGCTGGCCTCTGTCAGCCTTCCAGACCCTGCAGGAAAGACCAAGAGGGAGGGATGCCAGTCCTGTAAACACCTCTCAGAATTAGACCATCAGCCTAAGAAGGTTTGCTTAAAAGGAAAGCCTTTGAACACAAAAAGATTCACACTCTTGTGAAAGGAACTGTGTCTCAGAGTTCAATATGTGCCATTCGGAAGACTGTAGGAAGTTTTACTGAGTAGAGAAACATTTCCAATAGCTAGCAATACTAAAGAGCAATACTAAAGGTATGGCAGAACTCTAACCAAATGGTTGTGAGTTCGATCCTGACCAGAGATCCTGACCAGGGATCAAGGTTGACTCAGCCTTACATCCTCCCAAGGTTGGAAAAATGAGTACCCAGCATGTTGGGGGAAAATGCTAATTAACTTGTGAACCACCCAGAGAGTGCACTAAGCACAATGGGGCAATATATGTCATTACTTTGCTTAAAGTCAGGATTTCTCCAACATATTGGGAAGTATTTTTCACTAATTCAGAGCTTCCTGAAAAGGGTACATGGAGAGATGTGGAGCAAGGATGCCAAACTTTTACCACTCACTTTCTGTAATTACAAGCTAATGAGGGACCAGAGGAACAGGTTGCTTTGGAAAAATGAAAATTAGAAAACTGGCTAGAAGTTAAGGTCACCAAATCCCTTAGCCCAAAAGAATCAGTAGAGAGAAAAATACATAGACTCTTCTTTGCTATCATGCAGGAAATGAATAATATTCGCCCTCCTAACATTATTCCTTACCTATCAAGTAAGCACCTTCCTCATTGCCTTGACTGGTCTCTCCTTGTTGGAAACTCAGTTTGGGATGGAACTGAGGTTTTTCCACCATGGAGAAATCAGGCTGAACTTCTGCAGAGAGATTTCTCATCTGGGGATGAATGAGAAGGACAAATATGATGGTCAAAAGAAGACAGAGGGAACGATCAGAATGGAAAAGGCTGTCACTTGGAAAATAGAGTACCTCATTGCCTGAATGAATCGCTCTCACCTTTGGCTCTTCCAGATGTTTGTCTCCTGCCCGACTCAGAGCCAGGAAACTTTCAGCCAGATCCACCACCTGGGAAGTGGTTTCCGCTCCACATTGTCTCACCCAGCTTGACATCTCTACTGGGAGGAGGGTCAGGAACTGCTCCAGGATCACCAGATCCAACATCTGAGCCTTGGTGTGTTGCTCCGGCCTGAGCCACTGGCGGCAAAGCTGGTGGAGTTGAGTGCAAACTTGCCTAGGGCCATCAGCCTCAAAGTAGGAGAATTCTCGGAACTGTTTCTGTTGCATCTCAGAGTACCTGAGCATCTCCTCAGTTGAGTCCTCTGGCCCCATCCTTTCCCAGGGTGGGCTGTGGCGTCTGCTCCTGAGAACATCAGGGTCCCTTTCCTGCTGGTGATAGGCGGCCGGATTCCTGCTCTCTTCAGGTAGAGTGTGACAGGAGTGGCGGGTTCTCTTCCTGACCATCCCTGCCTTGTACTCCTTGAACTACAACAGGAGAAAGCTCATCATTTATCATATAATTCCTACCCCTTCCCACCAGTCAACTGCTCTCTAAACATTTTTAGAAACTATATCAAAATTTGATTCCTTTCCTTCTGAACTCTCTGCGACAAACCAGGAATGGGACCTTAGTGTCCTGGTGGACAGCTCAATGAGGGTGTCAACCCGGTGTGCCTCAGCAGTGAAAAAAGCAAACTCATTGCTTGTGATCATTAGGAAGGGTATAGAAAATAAGTCAGCAAGTGTCATTTTGCCTCTTTATAAATCTATGGTGAGGCCCCATCTGGAATACTGTGTACAGTTCTGGTCGCCATACCTCCAGAAGGATATTATGGAGCTGGAAAAAGTGCAGAGGAGGGCAACCAGAATGATTAGGGGACTGGAACACCTTCCTTACCATCTGAGGCTGCAACAGTCGGGCTTCTTCACTCTTGAACGACGGCATCTAAGAGGTGACCTGGTTGAAGTTTATGAAATAATGCACGGTGTGGACAAAGTAGATAAGGAAAAACTGTTTTCCCTATCGCATAACACTAGAACTAGGGGAAACTCGATGAAAATTTTGGGTACTAGTTCTCAAACAAATAAGAGAAAGTACTTTTTCACCCAGAGGATTACTGGTCTATGGAACTCCCTGCCAGAAGAAGTGGTGACAGCTGTCAGTCTTGACAGCTTTAAGAAAGGATTAGACAAGTTCATGGAGGACAAGGGTATCAATGGCTATAATTATGGATACTTAAGGACAACCTCGGGGTTGGAGAGATAGGCAGGATATCTCTCAATGCAATTTCCAGGGAATCCTAAGCAGGTGAAGGCATCTCCTTGGGAATACCCTGAAGCAAACGGTGAGCCACTGTGTGAGACAGAATGCTGGACTGGATGGGCTCCTGTGGCCTGTTCCAGCAGGAACACTCACTCACACACACACACAATCTATAACTCTCTCCTCCTTTTTTCAAGGAAAGTAAAAATGATATTGGGTGTGTGTATTTTCCCCCAAGTTTCCCCCCTCCATATTTTGCATGCCCAGAGAAAGAGCCCTGCCCCCTTCCAACTTTGGCACCTTCAGACGTTCTTGGTTAGGACACGTGTCTGTATGGGGAAGAGGCGCAGTGGATTCCCTTTCCTGGGGAGGCAATGGAGCTTGGGCCACACGGACCCTTTTCCTGGATCTCATCTCCAAGGGTCTCTCCTGCCCGCCAACCCACCCACCCTCCCCAAAATCTATGGGGCAAGGTGAGTGGGTTGGGGGTTTCCCTTCCATTCACTCACCTGGGCTCCCCCTCCCAACTCCCAAAACCCAAAGGAAAAAAACCTCTCTCTGATATGGAAACTCCTCTTCTCTCCAGCCTCTGCTTCTCCCTCCACTTCCCTCCCTTTGGGAAAGAGAAAAAGGACAGACAGGAAGGGACGCTTTTCCTCCCGGACTCTTTCCCTTCTAGGAACATCAACTCGGTGCTCTTAAGGCAGCTGGGGCTTCTAGGCAGGGCTGGGTCCCCCTATGGGGTTTTATCCAGGAGAGACAGAGACTCCTTCCTAAAAACCCCAAAAACCAGGGGCCAAGGCCAGCCTCCTCACAGCCAGGCCTAGCTGGGGGGGGGGGGGTGGGTTGTCATGAAGGGAGGCGGAGAGACCCCTTCCCTTCCTTTAGGAAATGAGGGTCTTGGAAGGAGAGCCCAGTCTGTCTCAGGTCCTCAAGGATCCTTTGATGGGCCATATCACCCCCTTTACCAGACACATGTCCATTAATGGGTCCAACATCTGAGCCTTGGTGTGTCGCTCTGGCCTGAGCCACTGGCGGCAAAGGTGGTGGAGTTGAGTGCAAACCTGCCTAGGACCATCAGCCTCTCGGTAGGAGAATTCCCGGAACCGTTTCTGCTGCATCTCAGAGTACCTGAGCATCTCCTCAGTTGAGTCGTCTGACCCTGTCCTTTCCCAGGGTGGGCTGAGGCGTCTCCTCCTGAGAACATCAGGATCCCTTCCCTGCTGGGGATAGGCGGTCTGATTCCTGCTCTCTTCAGGTAGAGTGTGACAAGAGTGGCGGGTTTTCTTCCGGACCATCATTGCCTTGTACTCCTTGGTCTAGAACAGGAAAAAGCTCATCATTATTACATAATTCCTTCCCCATCTCACCAATCAACTGCTCTCTAAACACCTTTAGAAACTATGTCAAAATTTGATTCCTTTTCTTCCAAGATACAAAAAAGCAACAAAAAAGCCCCCACAACTTATAACTTTCTCCTTTTCTCAAGGAAGGTAAAAATTATATTGGGTATGTATGTTTTCCTCCCAAGTTCCCCCCCTCTCCATTTTGGAAGCCCAGAGAAAGAGCCTTGCCCCTTCCAGCTTTGGCAGCTTCAGAGGTTCTTGGTTAGGATGTGTGTCTGTATGGGGGAGAGGCACAGTGAATTCGCATTCCTGGGGCGGAAATGAAGTTTGGGCCACACAGACCCTTTTCCTGAAATGCATCATTTCAAAAGGTCAAAGGACCCATCCTTTTTACTTGTCCCTAGGCTGGAGTCTGGAGAGAGAGAAAGAGAGAGAAGGGGGGGGGGAGAGAAGAGAGTAAGAAGAGCCATAGTGACCGCGCCGGATCCAAGATGGCAGAGCATCCCAAAAACACCCTCCTTTATAGATGAAACAATTCAAAAATCCAGGCAATTCCCAATTAGCTCAAAGGGGGGGGGGGGGGGGGTCACATGGTAAACCACTGGCCCCCCCTCCATGAAAAGTGCAATGGCACACAGCACATACACAATGGCTAAATCCCAAATTGCATAGCCATAATTATCACCAAAATCATCAACTGAGTCCTTCCCAGTGTTATGTATGTAACTGTATCACTTTAAGAATGTATGAATGTAACCTGACAATGATCACAATGTAACCCAGCTGTTAAAGGAACGCGAGCCAGCTACCCATAGAGGGCAGCTGCAAGCGTTCAGCTCACATGGTTCAAATTCCCCCAATCACCGGCAGCCGCGGGAACCTTCCCGCGCAAGGAACACCTGGAGAAGAGCGTGACTCAGAATGACGTCACGCAGGTAGCAGCCAAGGAGCTACCGTGCAACCCTTTTCAAATGTATTGTTGCAGTATAAAATGAGCTGTACCTCCGCCATTACCACATGTTCATCCTGACCATCATGCAATAGCCCTCACTGCAGCTCCTTCTGTGTTTTCCGTGCAAGACACTAAACCCAGGCAGCCCATTTTCTGAGACAGTGGGATCCTGGTCTTTAATCTGTGGAACAAAAGTAGTGTCACCTTCTTGTTAAATCCGCTTTAGGTTTCAAAGAAAGAGAAACATTTTGGGAACTTCAGGAAATACAAATTCCATGTAGCAGAACCAGGAAGCCAGCTTAACTACTGCAGCTTGTTATAGGTAAAATGTTACAGTGTAAAACAAAGGGAACACAGACTGAAAGATGCTTGGGACAGATCAGTAACACATAAAAAAAAATCAAGATGTTTCTTCAATACAGTGACAAATCACTGTCTTTTCATGTGAGAGATTGCAAAAGTCCAAGGAAATCAGAATTTTATTGATGAGAATATTTTGAAACTTCTTTCTTTCACTGGGGCCAACTCTTCCAAGGAAGGAACTTTATTGATATGTAAAAGCATTTCCTCTCTGGTTTGGCTGGTTTTGAATCCTTTTGTTTAGCATCTCTTGAGGGCAATGGGTGTGTTTCTCCATCAGTCTGTCATAGCTGTTCTTTTAATCACAATTTTCCACTTAGCTGTTTCTTGGGATGGGAAAACACAACATCCAGTATTAACATCATAAACAAACACAAACAGAAATAATTCCACAGAAGCTATCTTCCTATATGTTGTGTCCTAATGGTTTGATCCTCCACATGGATAACAATGTATCTGAACCAATGTAACCTTGCCTATGGGCAACAATGTAACCTTCAGCTGTATCACATAAACCCTGTAATAGGACGCGAGCTAATGACCACCAGCTGGCAGCAGCGAGCGTCCAAAGCTCTCTTGGTCCAAACTCATCAAAGGCAACAGCGCGGGAAGTTTTCCCGCCACCACCTACACCTGGACAAGAAGGGCGTGACCAGCAATGACGTCACGCAGACAGTAGCCAATGGGCTATCATGGAACCACGTTCAAATGTGTTACGACTGTATATAAAGAGCTATTGATCCGCCATTACCTCATGTTCCCTCTGACCACCATGCAATAAACCTGAGTTAACCCAGCCCGAGGCTGTGTCCTGTGTCTTGGTTTTCATACACCAAATTGGCGACGAAGGTGGGATAATGGATCCCCAAGGAGCAGCCAGGGCACAGAGCGGGTTCAACATCACCAAACCGCAAGACTGGGAGCTTTTTGAGATGGACTTCCAGGCGGCGCTGGTGGAACTCAAAGTCAAAGAAGACGATGAGGAGAGAAAGAGGGCCATCCTCACCAGAATGCTTGGGATAGAAACCAAGCGAACGCTGGTGGGCATCATTGCACCGAAGAAGGTGAGCGAATTCAAAGCAGACAACATCATGAAGCTGCTGCGTGAGCGTTTCCGTCCCTCGAGGGCAATGTTTCCCGCTCGGAGTGCGTTTTGGAGGCGAGTCCAAGCGCCGGACGAGTCGGTTGAGGCATTCGTAACAGCCATGAGGATAGCCGCCGGCCCCTGCAGATGGGACGACCTAGAGACGGCCCTCAGGGACGGAGTGCTGTGTGGCCTGAAGGACAAGGAGGTGCAGCGCAGCTTGATGAACAAGGAGCCACCACCCACGCTGGCAGAGGTTGTAGAGGCCGCGGAAGCCGCGGAGTCCACGAATGCTGGAGTGGACGAAATGCACCAGTGGCGTGAGTGGCGTCCTAGAGCCGGCAAAGCGGAGAATTCGGTGCACGGAAAGTCCGGACAGTCGGTGCACGCAACCCGAAGGGCCTCAAAGTCGTCTACGGAAGGCAGCGACGGCGAGGAGGTCCAGAGGGTCCGAAAAGGGGGGCGCCGCTGCGATGGTTGCGGAGCGGCCCATGAGCGCGCAAGGTGCCCATTCAGGAAAGCCGAGTGTTACACCTGCGGACGTCGGGGGCACATCGCCAAGGCGTGCAGAAAACGGAAGGAGGGCCGGAGGCAGTCTCAAGACCGCTCAACCAGACCGGACCGTCCAGCAAGGTCCAAAGATGGCGCCCAGACCACGAGGAAGCAGGACGGCGTGGGCCGCATCTCGGACGACAGCGAGGACGACGCTCCGGTGTTCAGCGTGGCCGCGGGACAGTCCCATTACTTCGTTGAGGTACTAGTACAAGGGGCCCCTATCAGGATGGAAATTGACTCGGGGTCCTCCTATTCTATAATTTCCCAGAAAGAGTTCCTGAAAATCGACCCCCACGTGCGACCCAAACTTAAAACGTTGAGGTCCACGCTACGAGATGTACAGGGGAACAGCATTCCAGTATTGGGGGTCGGGAAATTTCGGGTCAGTTTTAAGAGACATTCCGCGGAGCTGCCCCTAGTTGTCCTTAAGGGGGGTAGTTGTAGCCTCCTAGGGACGCAGTGGTTTCAGCCTTTAGGTTTGTTCATAGGGGGAGTGCATACCGTGGTGGTGGATCCAATACAAGCGGTGTGCGACGCGCATTCCGCCGTTTTTAAAAAAGGACTCGGAAAGTTCAAGGGACCCCCTGTAGCCTTCGACCTAGACCCGGAGGTCCGCCCGATAAGACTCAAACCGCGCAGGGTGCCATTCGCACTAAAGGACAAAATAGAGGCGGAACTGGACAAACTGGTGGGCCAGGGGATTCTTATTCCTGTTGATTCCGCGGAGTGGGAAACTCCAATTGTAACCGCTCTGAAGGCTAACGGGGAGGTGCGCATTTGCGCTGATTATAAGTGTACAATTAACAAGGCGATCCGCCCTAATGCATACCCGGTGCCGGTGGTCAGCCACCTTCTGGCCAGGCTGAATGGGGGAAAGTGTTTCGCTAAACTCGATTTGGCTCAAGCTTATCAGCAACTCCCTGTAACTCCCGCCACGGCCGCGGCACAAACGATAGTCACACATAAAGGAGCGTTCCAGGTGTCGCGCTTACAGTTCGGCGTGAACTCGGCACCCGGCCTTTTTCAGTCGCTTGTGGAACGCCTCCTGAAGGGGCTGGAGGGGGTGTTGCCTTATTTTGATGACGTGTTGATAACAGGGGGGAGTGAGGCCGAACTGGCAAAGAGATTGGATAAAGTTCTGACTGTCTTCGAGAAAGCGGGGCTACGACTGAGAAAAGACAAATGTGTCTTCTTCGAAACTGAGGTTGAGTTTCTAGGGTTTCGAGTCACGCCAGAGGGTATTAAGCCATCCAAATCCAAAGTAGCCGCCATCAAGAATGCCCCTCGCCCCACATCCAAAACCGAGCTACAGTCATTTCTGGGGCTCCTCAATTTTTACCATACCTTCCTTCCACGGAAGGCGTCCGTGGCCGAGCCACTCCATCGTTTGCTAAAAAAGGAGGAAACATGGGTGTGGGGTGATGAGCAAGAGAGGGCGTTCAAAGAGTTGAAGCAACTCCTAACATCCGAGGCAATCCTAACGCATTTCGATCCCAAACGGCCAGTGGTCTTAGTCTGTGACGCATCCCCGGTGGGGGTGGGAGCGGTGCTTTGCCACGTGTTGGACGACGGAAGGGAAGCCCCGATAGCGTTTTATTCAAGGTCCCTGTCCCAAGCAGAGCGTAATTACGCACAGACCGACAGGGAGGCGCTAGCGATAGTAGCGGGAACCAAAAAATTTCACGATTTTCTGTATGGTCGGCCGTTCAAAATCGTGACGGACCACAAGCCCCTATTAGGAATTTTCACTGCAAATAAGCCCACACCACAGATCCTGTCCCCAAGAATGCTGCGGTGGGCTATTTTTCTCAACGCATACCAGCATGAGCTGGAATACCGGCCCGGGAAGGAGATCAGCCATGCCGACGCACTCTCGAGGTCTCCTTTGCCCTTGTCGGGCGTCCAAAAGGAAAGGGCAGAAAGAGATCGCCAGGTTTTGTTAATAGAGGTTTTAGACTCACCCCCAATAGTACCAGCCGACATTGCCAGGGCCACAGGAAGGGACAGAACGCTAGAGAAAGTTAGCTCATGGGTACAGAAGGGGTGGCCGGCATCATCCCCAGGGACGGAATTCGACCCATTTTTTCGAAAAAAGATAGAGTTGTCCCTAGAGAGGGGCTGCCTTTTGTGGGGCCAACGGGTGGTGGTTCCTACGTCCCTGCGACTGAGGGTACTCGAACTGCTGCACGTCAGCCACCCTGGCATCGTCCGGTCAAAGGCGCTGGCCCGGAGTTACTTCTGGTGGCCACAGCTGGACGCGGACATTGAGCACATGGTCGGCACTTGTGAGGCATGCCAGGGCTCCCGGCCAGAGGCGGCCCGTCTTCCGCATAGGGAATGGGACACAGCAAGGGGGCCATGGTCCAGGGTGCACGTAGACTTCGCTGGCCCATTCCGAGGAACAATGTTTCTCCTGGTGGTGGATGCATTCTCCAAGTGGTTGGAGGTTATCCCAGTAAAGAGTACGTCCTCCGCCACTACAATTAGCCAGCTAAGGAGAGTCTTTTCCACGTTCGGTTTACCCGACACTTTAGTCAGCGATAACGCTAGTTGTTTCACCTCCGCTGAATTCAAGGCATTCATGGAGGCAAACGCCATTCGGCATGTCACGTCCGCGCCGTTTCACCCCGCCACAAATGGCCAAGTGGAACGGCTGGTGCGAACGACAAAGGATGCGCTGCGGCGCATGGGCCCGGGGGACCTAAATCACCAAGTATGTCAGTTTTTGTTAGCGTATAGGGTGACCCCCTTAGCGTCAGGGTACTCGCCGGCAGAGCTGCTGATGCGACGAAAACTGACCACGATCCTGTCCAGGCTAGACCCGACGAGAGTCGAGGACAAAGGAAAAAACATAGGGCTGGCAGTCTCGAAAGGTTTCGCCGCCGGCGATCCTGTTCACTGCAGGAACTACGCCAGCGCAGGTCCAGCCTGGGTACCAGGGACGGTTGTGGAAAGGACGGGGCCAGTGTCGTACCGGGTCGAGACTAGCACAGGTCTCCTCTGGAGGAGGCACGCGGACCAACTTAGGCACCGAGTGAGTGGGGGGCCGGTCAGTGGAGCTCAGCGACAGGACTCAGCGTTAGGGTTCTCCCCCACCCGTTTAGCCCAAGGGGGGGACAGCAACGGACAACGGTCCCAAGCAAGGGGGGAAAGCAGCGGCCCCGACTCATACCCTTTTGATACGCCAGCTCTATCAGAGGCTGGGGAAGGGGGAGAGGAGTTCGCGACCGCTGCCCCCGAATTTAATTCTGATTTTGATTTTGAGAGCCGGGGGGGGTTTCGGGAGTGTTCCCCCACCCGTCCAAGCGAGAAGAGGGGTTTTTCGTTAGCCCCCAGTGCCCCCGGTTCTTCCCCAATAAAGCACACACCTCCCAACAACGCCGCGGAGCCGCGGCAAGTCACTAACGAGTCTCCCTCTCCAATTACAGGGCAGGAAACCAGGGGACAAAGAGAAGGTAGCAAACCAGGGGGAAGGCAGCCCACACCGAGACCCCAGCGTGTTCGAAATAAGCCATCTTGGCTGAGAGACTTCGTCCCATCCTAGGGGGGGGAGAGTGTGGTTTCGAGACTTCGTCTCATCCTAGGGGGGAGGGATGTTGTGTCCTAATGGTTTGATCCTCCACATGGATAACAATGTATCTGAACCAATGTAACCTTGCCTATGGGCAACAATGTAACCTTCAGCTGTATCACATAAACCCTGTAATAGGACGCGAGCTAATGACCACCAGCTGGCAGCAGCGAGCGTCCAAAGCTCTCTTGGTCCAAACTCATCAAAGGCAACAGCGCGGGAAGTTTTCCCGCCACCACCTACACCTGGACAAGAAGGGCGTGACCAGCAATGACGTCACGCAGACAGTAGCCAATGGGCTATCATGGAACCACGTTCAAATGTGTTACGACTGTATATAAAGAGCTATTGATCCGCCATTACCTCATGTTCCCTCTGACCACCATGCAATAAACCTGAGTTAACCCAGCCCGAGGCTGTGTCCTGTGTCTTGCATACACCAAACTATATTAAAAGAAATCACTTCAATCTGTTGCCAAGACCTAATCATTAATTTAAACAATAGCTCTGGCCAGCTAAGAGAGGCAGAGATTAGCATATCAAAAGAAGCTCAAAGAATCCAGGCTCAACTTGTGTCAAGAGAAACTGGAGGGTCCAAAACAAAACAACTTTATTTCTTAAAAAAAAAACAAAATCCCCCTAAATATTATGTATATTCAAAATACTATGTTACATCCCTTCGCTCACCTGGGCTCCCCCCAACCCAAAGGGGGAAAACCTCTCTCTGGTGTAAAGACTCCTCTTCTCTCCAGCCTCTGCTTTTCCCTCCACTTTCCTCCCTTTTGGGAAAGAGAAAAGGGACGGACAGGAAGGGATGCTTTTCGGAAAGGGACCATTTCCTGTCAGAGGGAAACAAGGAGACTTATAGGAGCGCCCCTTCCCGGCCTCTTTCCCTTCTAGGAACATCAACTCGGTGCTCTTAAGGCAGCTGGGGCTTCTAGGCAGGGCTGGGTCCCCCTATGGGGTTTTATCAGGAGAGACAGAGACTCCTTCCTAAACCCCCCCAAAAACCAGGGCTAAGGCCAGCCTTCCTCACAGCCAGGCCTAGCTAGGATAGGGGGAGGGGGGGCTTTTGTCATGAAGGGAGGCGGAGAGACCCCTGCCCTCCCTTTAGGAAATGAGGGTCTTGGAAGGAGAGCCCAGTCTGTCTCAGGTCCTCAAGGATCATTGATGGGCCATATCACCCCCTTTACCAGACACATGTCCATTCATGGGTCCAGCTTGGTCCACTTTTATCAAGGGACTGGCTTCATTCCCCCTCCCTTTTCCCAGGTAACCCCAAGATGGAGGGTCTGGCACCAACCCACACTTGGAGCTCTTGATTGTTTCATGTGCAGAGAAGTGGTGTGGGTGGTGGTGGTGGAGTTCCCATTTAGGAGGCCAGGGGAGCCCCTTCCTACCCAGGTTCCACAGAAGCCCTGGTTGTGCAAGTGAAAGGACATTTGTTTGGATACATGGGTCATGTAGTCCCTACTGTATATTGTATTGGATCGTAGTCTGTTCCTTTAAGAGCCTTTCTGTGCTCTGCCCCAACTGAACTGAAACAGAGAGAGGCTCAGCAGTTTTGCTACTATAAAGGAAATGCACTCTGAGCATTCGCTTGGGCTACAGTCTCTTGGGAGCTATCTGAACTATGGTGCTACATTGCTGGAAGCTATGGTAAGCTATGGAACTATGAACTATGAGGCTGGATACTGAAAGACCGCAATGATACTGCTAAAGGCTTCTAAGCACTGAACTGTTTGCCTCATGTTTGCAATTGAATAGCAAGCTTGCTTACTGCACCTGGAAGGAAACTGCTGTCTGCATCTGCTCAGAGGTAAATCTCTGCCTAAGACTGTTTACTTGGACATTTGCTATCTTTTATGGACTGCTGCCAACTGTACTGAGAGCTGCTCAGGCATATGTTTTTCCTTCTCCTGTGTTTGCTGAAAAGTAAAGTTATTTTCTTTTCCTTTACAACCTGCTTGACTGTGTGGAAATCTCTCCCAGCTGTCGCTGCATATACAGCTAGCCGCTTTGCTCTGCTAAACACAGCCAAGCCTAATTGGGATACCCCCAGTACCCCAACACCCCATCATCGGGTTATGGGCCCAGGAGGAGGCCCAGGGTTGAGCCCCTGAGTGCCTAGTGGTTGGAGCAAGTCAGTTTGGAGCCCTGCATACCTGCTGTGTAGCTGCCACACCCAGAAGCCGAGCTCTGAGGGACTGTGTGGAGTCTGCTGCCACACCCTGTGTTCTTTCTTTATCAGAGTAGCTGCTTGGAGGAGTGCACCCCACTACAGCTTGACTAACATCAGCTGCAAGGTCATCGTGGTTTTTGCTCACTCTTCGTCTCTTCATCTCCCTGCTTTGGGTTTTTGCCAGCAATTTGTTTGAGGCTGCTATCAGCAGAAGGAATGGCTGCCTCAGGCATTTCTTTGGTGCCCCTGTTCGATGGGACCAGCTATGAAACTTGGGCTCTGAAATGTTCCCTCTATCTCAAAAAGGAGGGTGTTGCAATGGTTCCCAGGTGTTGGAGTGGCTGGCCGCAAGGAAGACACGTGAGACAATTGTGCGGTGAAGTCCAGCCCTGATCTGGGTCAGGTGGTACGCATTTATTACCCTGCCTTGGGGTGATGCTCGCCTAGGATGCGCGTTACCCCTTGATACAGAAGGCTTGCATACGTGTCATTTCCGATGGTTAGGACAATACCTGCGCTTGGACATTGACTGTGGTTAATTGACTGTGGTTAAACCTTCACCTCAATAGCACATTTCTATCTCCTGCATTATGTTTCTTAGACCCTAATCTATGCACACTTAATACATCCTCAGCCTCGAACTTCCTACCCATACCTAAATCATTTAACCAACTCATTATTCTGGCCTTCAACTGATCAGGGCGGGCCTCAGAAACATGCCTAATTATTATATTTCTTTTTCTAGATTGGTCTTCAAGTAACTCCAGTCTCACTTCATGATCATCCACTTTTACTTCTCTCCCTTTAGCTTTTTCCTGCACCTCTTGGACATCTCTCTTTACATTTTCAACCTCCTTTGAAATTGAACCCATTCCTTCTTTTATATCATTCAACTCTTTCATTATCTTGGCTGTTTCAGCTTTAGTTGATTCCATCAAACCTGTCACCACTGACAACATTTTTTGCTGAAAAGCCATAAACTCTCTTGCTGCAGTTTAATAAATTCTTGATTATCCTTCGCTCGCTGCTCTTCTAAATTTTGGAACTTGGTCTGAAGATACTTCTTAAGACTATCTAGCCTCACTTCAATGGAGCCTCTACATTCATTCACATCCACAACCTGGGGGCTGTCCCCTTCCACACTTTCCTCCGCACCTCCTTCTATTGCTTTCTTTTTTATAGCTTCCCGAGCACTAGCCTCTTCAAACTCAATTTGCTGATCATCTTGATTTATATCTAACTGTTGTGATTGCTGTTTCTCTTCTAATTTCTTCTTTGCTGCCATGCCTGCTCTAAGCCTATCCAGCTCCTCAGCTTCCAAAATTTCGTCCTTTAAAGACTTCCTTCGTTCCCCACCGTCTGCTCTTACTAATCTACCTGTTCTTAGCCAAATTGGATCTATTTCTATCTCTTCTCTCTGCTGCTTTCTTTTTTCTTTTCGACTCATTCACTCTATTCCAAAATAGTCCTAAACAGATCTACACAACTTTATCCACGTTTTATATATACCCCTATACATAAACAACCATAACTTACAAATCCCTTTTATAGTTAACTTCAACCACTATGGACATTAAAGTTAATCCAGTTTATTACTCTACACAAGGCATGTATACAAAACACAGATCTTTAAAAAAATTGTTCCTATAATCCAGCCAATTGAGCAGTACACAGCTGCACTTGATGATAAAGCAACTCCAGGGCTAGCCTTGATTTTATCACTGTCCTTGGCACAGCAGCTGTGAAAACTAATTTTCTTTTTTTTCTTTTTTTCCCCTTTCTTTCTTTCTTCTTTCTGCCACGGTCAAAATCACAGTCACAAAGTGCCCTCCACCGTCTGAACACCAGCTCTATTTTATACCCCCACAATGGTCCAATGATCAGGGCTCAAGGAAGGATCCTGTCTGTCCCAGCAGTCTATCAGACACACTATCCTCTGCCCTTCCAGCACGCTACTTGTAAAATAAGTTCAACACAATCCAAATCCAAATTCCAGGAATAGAGGAAATAACACTCCTTAACGACTTCCACACTCTCAGCCAACGTTCAATAATATTTTCGGGGGACGTACATCCAGCCAATGCTCTGGTCAACACGGGCTGCCCAGACTCTTGCTCCGGATTAGGGCCCTTTGGGATCAAACGGGACTCACTTCCGCAACCCCCAGTTGACTCCCCTCAGACCCCTATCCCCACAAAATAGCGACTCCTTCTCCGCCCAACACAACCAGAGCACTCTCCTGACCACTTTGCGTTCTAGCGTCCCCAAACTCCAAGCAGCGCCGAAACTTCAGCCGCCCACAAAAGTGTTTCTCCTTGCCGAGAACTCCTTCCTAAACTCCGTCCTCTGTTCTCCGGCAGCGCCACTCCAGCCGAGACCAAAATCGTTATTCCTTCCACCCCGAAACTCTGCACGCGAAATCGTGCTCGAATCTCCTCCTCTCTCCTCTGTTCCACTCCGCCACTCGAATCTCCTCCACGCACTGCTGAACCCCAGATTTTGCCAAAATTCACTCCTCTCGAACACAGCTATTGCCAGCTCATAAGGAAGCGCCTCTCTTTGCTGTCACCTCCGCTCGTAAACTCCATTCACCAGCAGCGTCACTAACTCGGCTCTCCACACTTGAGGAACAACTGCAACAATTTTACTCTTTTCTGTTGTCCTCCAGGCTCCAAATCCCTCCAATTACAATCTACCAACTTCACATTCCTTCCAGAAACATTTTCCTTCAAAAACGTAACAGTTTAGCACTATATATCCACATTTGTGGCTCCCCTTTCCAGACAGTGATGAGAAAAACGATGTGCTCAGTCTGCCATGATGCTCCTCCCCCATTAACTTTCTTCCTTGAAGTGATTGCTTTCTTATATTCATATCCCATTTATCCATTTGTATTTTTGGAAACAGTTTAACCCCAATTTATCATATATTTCCTTTTTCACTTGATCGTCCTTAACATTAATTATCCATTCTGTCTTTAATAGAAATTTATTTTGAGATAAAATATCTCTTACTTCTCTTGTGGTCTTCAAAGGGCAGCTTTGGATATCCAGAATTTCTAAAATGGGTGATACATTTGGCACCATTTTCCCCTTTAGTCCTTTCCAGATATTATATAGATTCCTCAGAGTATAGTTATTTATTTATTTTTTGTTTATGTGGGAAAGTTCCCAAGAACAGCTCGCCTTTTAAGCAGCACTTGAATTCTAACCAATCTGGTTCTAAGCTATTTTTATCATCTTGCGTTAGGTTCTTAACCACCCTCTTCAGATGAAATGCAACATAATAATTTTTTACAGATGGTATACCTAAACCTCCCTCCCTCTGTCTAATATACCAGTGTGTTGGATCTGGCCGCGAAGCAGGTTGCACAAGCTGGATAGGAACCGCGAAGCGGCTGTTGGGTCCCGGAGGAGACTGGTCAAGAAACGACACACGAGGCAAGATGGAGCGAAGACCAGTGGTTTAATGATGACAAATCATGAGTATTTATCATGTTCAGGCTGCATGTAAAAGCATAGTGACCGGTCATACTGGCAGGCTTCACACATTATGTTTACACAAGTTAATTGGGGAAGTCTACAGGGGAAGTTAATTAACTAACTTAATTAAAGGCAAGGGAAATACATTGTTCCGTGTAATCCGGGGTAAACAAATGGCTAGTATTGGCTCTAGGGCTTAAAGGAATCCGCAGACGCGAGATTACCTATTACATGCCTAGCTCATTAGTCATTAGCTCTCTATTGTTTGAGCTGTTTGTCAGATCAGCTATTGATGAATTAAACTCTATCTAATATTCCTCTCCCCCAATTTCTGTCCCCTCAGGAACCCCTGGTAACGATGTGATCACCCATTACCAGGGTTCTGTCAGGGCCAGTTATGCCAATTGTGTTCGCGGATCCCACACTCCCCCTTTATTTGTTTAATTGGACCCGACAGACGGCTCGACGTAGGAGTGAGGACATTCCGGGGTTCTCTCCATGGGGGACACCTTGACATCAGTGAGGGAATACATTGCATGAAACAACATACAGCTGTTCCCAGTATTATTACCCCCACAACCACCTTGAGTGTCGTTTGTAGCCATTTCCATGGGAACCAAGACCATAACAAATCCCACCACGCCCACATGGCATCTTCCTTGATATTTTTAACCAAGATATGGAGGTCTGTGAGTTGACTCTGTACCTTGCGCAAGTTGTCCGTGAGGTTAAAGCAACACATGCCATGGACAGACTCTCAACCCAAATGATGTAACAGTAGGAGGTAATCGATAGTTGCTCGATTATCCAGTATGGCATGGCGAAGCTCTGTCTACTCTTGATTAAGCAGCGCTATCGCCAAGGAGGTGTGGTTAATGGCTTTTGCCAAAGCGCAAGCCAATTGACCAATTCTCCGAGCGTTGCCTACGGCTAAGCCTGGCACGCCAAACAAGCTGACTGCTAAGGAGACATACTCAGCTTTACTCAGAATCCTGATGTTGCTATCACATGAACTGTCTAACTGGGTGGCACAAGCATGCCGTATGTGTGAAGGTACATTCGTGCTTGGGGCAACCATGTCTCTAGTGGGAAGCAACAATGTCAAACGACTGATACAACAAAAGGAATCAGATACATTTGCAGGAATGTAGTTCCAAGTATACTGGTTACATGTAAAAAACCATCCTGAAGGTAAAGTAATGTGAGCATACATTGAATTAATAGTCTCTGGGTTATTACAAGTCCAATTGCTGTTGCCGGGGTCGAGGCAACGGCGCTGTGGCCCTTCGACCGCAGAACAGCCGGTCATGCAAGCACAAGTTCAGTTCGGGCTGACCACCACACGTGGTGTGTAGAGAGTGGCCGCATCAGCCAGTAAGACTTTCGTGACTTGAGTTCCCCAGTGCGCATACGTTGAGAAGGCAGTCTTGTAAAAAGGACCAAATATCCGCTTCACCAACCAGTCACCGTTCCTGATGCGCGCATCTGAGTAATGACACGCCAGGATGAGACAAGTGCTCAGAATAGAGGCAGAAGCGGTGGTCTGCCTCAGGCAAAAATCGGACTGATTGACGAGGTTCGCCAATCTTTCCCAAATGTTGTACTGCATCCAGGCAGAGAGATCTCCGCCTGGCACCAGGTTGTTGGCTTCCAGTGAAGCTGCTTGAACCCCTCCCCCCGCAAGCAAGGAGAGGATCAAGATGATGGTGGTCATCATGGAATTAGCAGTAATCAGGGAAAAGGCTGCAATCAAGATGTTCTCTGGCGTCGGCTCCTTGTCCTCCCGCCGAACGGCATCCACCGCCTCCTGGCACAGGGACTTGGCCATCCCCCAGGTGATCTTCGGCGCTGTCACCTGCTGTCGCCGCCGCCTCCACTTGGCTCTCCCCGTCAGGGTTAACTCCTCCATCTCCGGGATTGGGTCCGGGACTGCCTGTGTCGACACCATTGGACTCGAAGTGAGGCTTGACACACCGAGCTGGAATCCAGATGACGCCTGTAGGAGACATAATTGCAGCATACCCTCTTCCCCATGTTATGAGTGGCACTGGGCCCTTCCAAGAAGGATCTGGTGGCACTCGGTAACGCACCATCGGCCGCGGGAGAGCCTCCGTGCGACGGAAGTGCTTCTCCTGCAGAGTGTAATCCGAAAAAATATTAAGGTGATTGTATGTGAACAATACCTTGTTCAGACAATGCTGTGCCTGACCCTGATTTTTGGGGAGGGCTAGTTTCCCCCTTTCTGTTTGTTTGTCAATGTAGGACTTAAGCGTCCGATTAACCTGTTCCACAATCGCTTGCCCTTGCGGATTGTATGGAATGCCAAAGGTATGCTTAATGTCCCAGGTGGCCATGAAGGTGGCCAGCTGCCTGGAGCTATAAGCCGGAGCATTGTCGGATTTCACATGCCATGGTTTGCCCATGGCCGCGAAGCAGGAAAGGAGATGCTGCTCCACATGGGAAGCCGTTTCTCCCTTCTGTGCTGTAGCCCAAACGAACTGTGAGAAAGTGTCAATGCAAACGTGCATGTACTGCCATCTGCCAAACTGCGGAACATGTGTGACATCCATCTGCCACACCTGGTTGGCCTCTGTCCCTCGTGGGTTGACCCCCCACGAGGGCCCCCCTACCTCCCCTGCACAATGTGGACAGGAACGGACTATGCCCTGGGCCTGGGAAAGTGTCAGGTTGAACTGCTGCACAAGTGCTTTAGCATTTTGATGAAAAAATGCATGACTTTGAATTGGAGTCATGAAGACTCCCAAGACTGACCATTGCTGAATTTCCCTTGTGGCATCCGCTCTACTATTGCCCGTGGAAATCGGTCCAGGCAAGTCATGGTGGCTTCTGATGTGGGCGATATAGAGTGCTTCGGTGCGGTTCCACAACTGAAATTGAGTTGTGAGGAAAAGACTTAAGTTCTTGTCTATCGTGGGAGTGATGTACACTCCCGGTAGACTGTGAAGCAAATTCCTAACATACTGACTGTCAGTTATTATGTTTAAGCGTTCTTTGGCAAAGGTGCGCAAGGCAAGGTTCACTGCTGCCAATTCCACCCGCTGCATGGATTTCTGCGGAAGTGTTAGAAGTGTGCGCCAAGCCTTGCCCTCTTGCCAAGTAAGAACACCATATGTACGACCCCCATCAGTGGAAACTGTCCTAGCCCCCTGAAGTGGAACCAGGGATATTAACTCACACAAACTGACTGTCTGTGTTTGAAGCGAGACGAGTCTGGGGTCTTTCGGCAAATGGTATGCCAAGCATCCAGTGAATCCTTCCAATGCAATCGGAAGTGAGTCACTGAGCTGCATTAGCTGCTGAATCTGCTCTTTTGTGAATGGAACCACAATTTTTGCTAAATTGTGCCCTGAGATATCCCTTGCTCTCAGCCTTCCTCGGTAAATCACCGTGGAGACCAGTTCCTGTGGAGGAACGATGTTTCGGGAAGAGGTGTGTGGTAAATACACCCATTTCACGATACTCGCCCCCCTGCTCAGAGTCTACCCCTAGAGCTCCAGTGAACATGGATCCTGTCCGGACTATGTACAGGTTTAGAACAGGAGCATATGACCCCTGACTAATCCTGTCCACCCATCTCTGGCTGAGAACTTGGTTGACCTTTTCGAGAGTCAAGCGCACCTCTCAAGGAATGTGTATCCGGTCTGCCGGCTGCTTACTTAGCGTTAGCAGCGAGAAGAGCGGCTTTAGAAGGTCCGTATCTAGTCTGAAATACGGTCTAGCCCAATTAATATTCCCCAGAATCTGTTGCAATTCTACAAGGGTGACGGAATCCTTCAAGTTGATCTGTGGCAAAACTGGTGCTGCGAAAGAATGGAGAAGCCGATGGCCCAAGTATGAAAATGGCTCGGTTCTCTGAACTTTCTCCGGGGCAATGAGTAACCCTTTTCCCCCCCAGAGTGGTCTGGAGGTCTTTAAACATTTTGCTGCCAAGTTGCGGCACTGCAACCATGATATCATCCATGAAATGGCACACTAAGATTGTGGGGTGAAGGTTTCGGAACTTTTCCAGTGCATCATGAACGTAAATTTGGCACAGGGTGGGCAAATTGAGCATCCCCTGTGGCAAATATTTCCACGCATAACGTTGCGTGGGTTCTCTGTGGTTCACAACTGGCACTGTAAAAGCGAACCTTTCCCGATCCCTAGCATCTAAGGGAATGGTATAAAAACAGTCTTTTAAGTCTATGACCAAGATGTCCCAACCCTCGGGGATCATGTTCGGATTCGGGATGCCGCATTGAAGCGGACCCATTGGCTGGATACATTTATTGATCTCTCTGAGATCGTGAAGGAGTCACCACTTCCCTGACTTTTTCTTGATAATGAATATGGGCGAATTCCAAGGACTGGTGGACCGTTCTATATGTCCTGCGTCTAGCTGTTCTTTAACCAGCTGTTTCAGGGCGACTAATTTCTCCCCTACTACCGGCCATTGCTCTACCCAGACTGGTGTGTTGGTAAGCCATTTAAGTGGTAAAGCCATTACCCGAAGGTAAGAGTGGCACGGTACTGCTGTAGAATGTCTCGCCCCCAAAGGTTGACATGCACGACCAGAATGTGCGGCCGGATGACCGCTGTGCCGTCACCTTTGGGGATCGTGACTTCTACCCAGTCTTGGCTTCTAAACGCTTCTTGAACACAGCCTACCCCCCACACATCGGAGACCGGCTCGAGAGCCCACTGACGCGGCCACTGACTCTGGCTGATCACACTGAGAGCCCATCAAAAGGTTTTTTATATAAAAATACCTTTATGACTGGCCGCCGCTTCCACTCTATGTTGGTTTCCACTGCCGCTAAGACCTGGTATCCTTGCGCTGCCCCTTCTGCGCTCAAGCGGTCTTCCGACCCAGACTCTGAGCTATCCCTGAGCCTTTCCTGGCTGCCTGCTGGCAAGTGACAAGGAACCATGATCAGTTGCGCTAATGTGTCTCCCTTGTGAATGGTTTGGGGTAGGTGTGTCCAGAGTTGAACCTGGAGAACACTTGAAAAATTGGAGTCAATGACTCCCGGAATTACTAGAATTCCACACATTCCTGCAATGCTACGGGGCAAAACTAAACCTATATAGCCTTTAGGCAGGGGTCCCATGTACTGAGAATCGACCAGATAGACTGTGCCTGGCAAGTCACATGTGACTTCTGACTGGCAAGTCAAATCTAGTCCCGTGCTGCCTTTAGGTCTGGCCTGCGCCTCCGGAATGCAGGGAATGTGACCGGAATTTAATCCAGCCCTGGCTCTCCCAGAGCGACTGAGGTCTCTGTTTGGACCGGGGCCAGGGACAAGCCCGTGTTCCGGTTTCCCAAATTCGGGCAGTTCCTGGCCCAGTGGAAGCCTTTATTGCACCGTGGACATGGGGTGGACGGAGCCTTGGGCCGGCCGGCGTTTTGGCCGCTGCCCTTGGTGTGTCGGCATTCCCTAGCAAAATGACCGATCTTGCCACAATTGTGACATGATACTTTGGTCCTGTTTTTGGGTTTCCTACCGCCTTGCACCACCACTGCTAACAGACCCATTTTGTAGGAATCTGTACCAAGGTCGGCACAAGCCCTAATCATGTCCGTGAGAGTCAGATCGGGACGATTGCCCAGTGACTGCAAGATCTTATGTCAGTCAAGGTTGGCGTTGTCTTTCGCCAGCTTCATCATGAGCTCCTGTTGGGCTTGCTCATTGTCAATCTGTCTACTCACTGCTTCAATCTATTGATAAAGTCCATGTAGGACTCCTGGGCACCCTGTTTGACTGCTGTGTAATGTTTGGCTGCTTTGCCAGCTGCCAGGACCTTGAGATAAGCCCTGAAGGCTGTCTCAGCCGCCAAATGAAGTGTGGCGAGAGGCAAGGTGATCTGCGCATCGACGGGTTCGAACTGTCCCGACCCATATAGCTGGTCAGGGATTATTGCTCCTCCCATCCTGGCAGCCCTTGCCTGTGCTTCGAGACAATACTCACTGTCCCATAGCAGATACTGGCTGGGGTTGAGCATCATTCTCATGATGGCTTTCCAGTCGTATGGAATGAGCATCATGGTTTCGCACACTTGCTGAAGCATGCCCCTGGTGAAGCGACTCTGAAGTCCTGTCTCGGTGATTGTCTTCTGTATAGCCATAAGCAGCTTGTACGGAACTGGCGAATGAGTTATTTGCTGCTGGCCCGTGAGGGCATCTACCTCTATGTGGACTGGGCATATCTGCCTAAGCTCAGCTAGCTCTTCTGCTGGCAACTCCCCTTTACTGGTTTCTTCCTCAACCATGTGCTGGATGGAACTCTTGGTAGTCTGGGAACTTTTAACTGTCAGAGAAGCACCAGCACTTCTTGTGCCATGCATTCCTTCAGTGACGTCTGCAGCTGTCACTGAAGGAAAGCTCCCTACACTGCCCTGCTTCAGCTGAAATGACGGATAGAGAGCCATTGGGGCTGATGGCTCTGACTGCGCTGGGGGTTCCTCGGCCTCTATCCGGACTGGGTCTACCTCTGCTAAGAGCTTCCTACATTTGCTACACATGCTGATTATGCTGGCTGGAGCTCTAGGTGCTTGCTGAATGCAGGCTCCTACCCTATCCCAAAGTTGGAGGTTAAGCATGCCTGTCTCTGGATAAAACAGACAATTTCCTCCAAGTACACCAAAAGATCCAGTAACTGGGCGCTGTGAATGCATGTATGGTTTACCATGGCCAGGGCCTTGAACTCCATTAAGTGAGTTCTCTGGTTAGCGGTTGGACGTTGTCGCTGAGGACAAGTCCCCATTTTACCTGCCGGTCCTTTGAAGTTTTCCTCTTCGGGACGAAGCAACGCGTCTAAGTTTAGGTAACAGGTCTGGCGTGACGAACCTCTGGGAAGGACTCGGAACATGGACTGCAGCCACAGGCCCTCGGCGGCCTCTGAAACGAAGTCAGGGTTTCACAGCCGACCCTGAGCGGAACGCATTTCTGCTGAGCAAGATGCCTCAGAGCTTTGGAGCGTGGTCTGCCTCTCTGGAATGCCTCGCAGCATAGCTGTCACTCAGATTGGATGGCTTTCCGATCAGAGCTGCCGCTCTGTCCTCCGGGACGATTCGGACACAGTTCTGGCATAGAACCGGACCGAGAAGATTGCTTACTCACAAGTAGATCACGTCGGGGTTACCATATGTTGGATCTGGGCCGCGAAGCGGGTTGCGCAAGCTGGATCGGAATCGCGAAGCGGCTGTTGGGTCCCGGAGGAGACTGGTCAAGTAACGACACACGAGGCAAGATGGAGCGAAGACCAGTGGTTTAATGATGACAAATCATGAGTATTTATCATGTTCAGGCTGCATGTAAAAGCATAGCGACTGGTCATACTAGCAGGCTTCACACATTATGTTTACACAAGTTAATAGGTGAAGTCTACAGGGGAAGTTAATTAACTAACTTAATTAACGGCAGGGGAAATACATTGTTCCGTGTTATCCGGGGTAAACAAATGGCTAGTATTAGCTCTAGGGCTTAAAGGAATCTGCAGACGCGAGATTACCTATTACGTGCCTAGCGCATTAGTCATTAGCTCTCTATTGTTCGAGCTGTTTGTCAGATCAGCTATTGATGAATTAAACTCTATCTAATATTCCGCTCCCCCAATTTCTGTCCCCTCAGGAACCCCTGGTAATGATGTGATCACCCATTACCAGGGTTCTGTCAGGGCCAGTTATGCCAATTGTGTGTGCGGATCCCACACCAGAGCCTCTTGGTTATCCTTAGGCTTTCCCCATTATTGCAAAACTTATTGAAAATCTTTTGCCACTCATTAAGTTCTGTTTCCTTTATCTTTATTGGTAGATTTTCTAGAAGAAAATTTAACTTTGGCATGATTTTCATTTTAAATAGGTTTATTTTACCAAACCAAGACAATTTCAGGAATTTTAATTGTGTTATTGTCTTAACTTCTTTCTTTAATTTCTCAAAATTATTCTTATACAATTCCTTGGCTTCTTGTGTTATTATTATGCCCAAATATTTCAATTTACTGTTGATCTTAAATTTATACTTTTCTGACTACTTCCCTTTTTCGTCTTCCGAAAGATTGCAGGTAATAGCCTCAGTTTTCTCCCAGTTGATCCTTAATCCAGTAACTAATTCAAATTGGTTTAAATGTACTTGAACTTTGCTTAATTTCTTTGATGGATCTTTAATTATTAATAGCATATCGTCGGCCAACATGCCTATTTTTTCTGACCTATGCCGTATAATTCCTTATCTTTCCTAATTGATGTAGCCAACAATTCCATCGCTAATATAAATAAAGTAGGTGACAGAGGACACCCTTGTCTTGTACCCGCATTTAACACTATATTTTTACTAAACCTTTCATTAACTTTTACTTTAGTCTGACATTTTTGTATAGTTGGTCTATTACATGTTGAAATTTGGTTCCAATGTCTAATTTTCCAATTATTTCTTTAATTGTTGTCCATTGAATGGAGTTGAATGCCTTGTAAATGTCGAGAGCCAGTATTCATACCTTTTCCTTTTTTTAAAATACACTCTATAATATTAATCAACCTGGCTATTGGTCCTTCCATCTGCTGTCTTTTCAGGAAACCTGCTTGATTTTCTTCTATTCAAAAATTTATTAAGCCTGTTTTGACATTATTGCAGTAAATATTTTCACGTTCTGATTGAGCAGGGAAATTGGTCTATATGACTCCACCTTTGCTTTATCCTTACCTGGTTTTGGAATCATTACTGTAATAGAATTGTTCCATGAAGGAGGGCTGCTACCACCATCTAATATATAGTTACAGTATATAGATTTTTTAGTTTTGGAACCATTATGTCTTGAAACTCTTTGTATAATTCCGCGGGGAAGCCATCCTTCCCCGGGGCTTTATCTCTCTTCCAGTATTTCTTTTTCATTTATTTCTTGTTCCATTTGTGTTTTATGGGTCTTTAATTTTTAGCATTAAGTTATCTTCTAAATGAGTACCGTATTTAACATTGTCTCATCAATCTCCTTTGCTTTGTATATTTCCTCGAAAAATTCTTCCACGATCTGTACTTTTTCAGTGATCTTGTGGCAGTGGCACAGCAGCTCCAGTGGGTTCTGGATGATACGGATTATCTGGACCCGTTTCAGTCAGGTTTCAGGCCTGGCTACGGGACCGAAACTGCATTGGTCGCACTCTTGGATGATCTCTGGTGGGAGCGGGACGGAGGCAACCCCTCTGTTCTTCTCTTCTCGACCTCTCAGCGGCTTTCAATACTGTCAACCACGGTATCCTTCTGGGCCAGCTCAAAGGATTGGGGACCCAGGGCACTGTATTGTCCTGGTTCTCCTCATTTCTGAGGGACCAGTCCCAGTTGGTGTCTTTAGAGGATGAGTTGTCCAGCCCTAGGCCACTCCTATGTAGGGTGCCGCAGGGCTCTGTACTCTCACCTCTACTGTTTAACATCTACATAAAACCGCTGGGTGAGATCATTCGCTCCCATGGGATGGGGTATCATCAGTATGCAGATGATACCCAATTATACATCTTGACTCATGGGGACCCGAGTGATGCAGTCAAAGTCCTGACTGGATGTCTGGAGGTTGTTCAGGTCTGGATGGGGGACAACGGGCTTCAGCTAAATCCCAGGAAGACTGAGTGGCTGTGGGTTCGGGGTCACATGTTTACCTGGGAGCTATCAGCTTTTGTTCTGGATGGGGCTTTGTTGCCCCAGACAGATCCGGTGCGCAACTTGGGGGTCCTTCTGGACTCGCGGCTGCTGCTCAAAGAGCAGGTGGCGGCCGTGGCCAGGAGGGCCTTTGCACAGCTTCATGCAATTTACCAGTTGCGCACGCTTCTGGACCAGGACTCGTTGCTCACAGTCACTCACGCTCTGGTCACCTCTAGATTGGATTATTGTAATGCGCTCTACATGGGGCTGCCCTTGATGACCATTTGGAGGCTTTAGCTGATGCAGAATGCGGCTGCTCAGGTGGTGATGGGGGGCGGGCGTTATGCCTGTGCCTCACCACTGCTCCAGGAGCTGCGCTGGTTCCCAGTATGCCTCCGAGAGCAATTCAAGGTGCTAGTTTTGACCTTTAAAGCCCTTCATGGCATTGGTCCGGGATACCTTAGAGACTGCATCTCCCCAAGGTTTTCAGCCCGTCCTACCAAGGCAGACAGGAGAGGCTCAGTGGTGGTCCCGTCCGCAAAAGAAGTCCATCTCACCGGGGCCAGGAGGAGAGCCTTCTCCGTGTCTGCCCTAGCCTTATGGAACCTCTTACCACCAGAACTCAGGCTCCAGTTGGACCTGTTATCCTTCAGGAAATTGTTAAAGACCTGCCTATGCCAGCAGGTGTGGGGCATGTTTGAGTCCACCAAGCAAGCCTGCTGGCTCATATAGTTTGTCTGAGGAATCCTGTGTATTTTATTTTATTTGCTGTTTGTACTATGTGGTGGGAGGGTGTGGGTAGGCTTTTTAATGCTTAACTGTCTAGGTTTAGGTTTTTGGATTTTTTAACAGTGTTTTTAGTGGAGGTTGAGTGTTTTTAGCTAATGTTGTTTTAGTTTGTGTTATTTTTTGTATTGTATTACATGTTGTTAGCCACCCTGAGTGGTGTCACCACCAGGAGGGCGGGATATAAATCTTTTAATAAATAAATAAAAATAAATAAATCTTTTACCTTTTTATCTTAATACCTCTATTTCTTTTACACTTCTTCTGAGTGGCTAACCTTGCCAATTTTTTCATGATTTTATTATTAAATTCAAAATAATCTCTTTTCGTATAGGCTAAATCTTTCCTTTGTCGATATCTTGACCTAAAAGTTCTTTTCTCAGGGCTTGCAATTTTCTCCAATCTTCTTCTCTACCAGTATTTGCATGGAGATTTTCTATTTTTTAATTTCTTGTTCCATTTTAATTGAACTTTCTTTCATTTTTCTATCATTATTTACTATCTCTTTTATACAGTCTCCTCTAAAAACTGATTTAATCGCATCCCATAGGATATGTGGTGCTACGTCTTCAATATCGTTTAACTCCCAGTTTAATTGCCACTTGCTCCTCAATCTTTCTCTTTTTTCCAATACTCTTTTTTCCCCGGTCTTACGTTCGACACATTTAACGACGATCTAACTAAATTGAAATCCCCAGCAACTATTAAATTTTGTGTTCTCTCCTTCATAATAATTGGTAATATCTTATCTAAGAATTTGTCTTGATTTTGATTACGTGCATATACGTTAACCAACGTGATCTCTTCATCATCTATTTTACCTTTTATTAATTGAAATCTACCCTCACCATCATCTATACTTTTTAATAAGGTGAAACCCAGCCTTTTTGAAATTATTGTGGCTAGTCCTCTTGATATTGATGTCCCTAATCCTTTTTCATATATGATGTCCAGCCTAAATAAAGATTTTTTTTGGTTCGAATTTCTGGTGGGTTTCTTGTAAAAACATTATATCTGGTTTCTCTCTTTCCAGTGCCCATTCCAACCTCCCCCTCTTGATTTGGCAGCCCATACCCTTGACGTGCCAAGATATGATTTTAAAAGTCTTCATCGTGATTTAACTTATTACTTTGATTCCTTCTTTCCACAGTTTCCTTAAGTGATATAACAAACCCATATCTTCCCTCCCCTCCCACAAATGTCCCTCATCTCAAAATGTATCCTTCACACGCACACACACCGGCTCGCCTTGGCTGGCAGCCACCTCCGAATAACGGAGTCTGGGGGTGGTGACTTCTCTGCGAACCATTTTTTCCCTTCATGGTTAGCTAGCATGAAGTTGTTGGTTGATATATCTGGTGTTTATTCCTGATGTTATACAGTTACTTATAAAAGCTTATTAATTACTCTAAGGAGTAATGAGCTCAAACATCTGGGCTATGTTGAACTTCACGTTTATTTCTGATTCATTTATCTTTTTCTTAAGGGTAGTAACTTTCAACTTTTAAAATTTCAAACATATTAAAAAAAACAGCAAAAAATTAGAATATGTTAAACCGGAGATCAAACATCTTACCCCGTCTGCATAAAAGAACTATTTCAGACTCTGTCCACCTGAACTTATTAGCTCTTATTTCAGTTTGACCCATTCCTGCGAACCCTCTTTTACCAAATTGTTGACTTCCAATATATCTTGAAAATCAGTTTGTTTGCTCAACACAGAAATTTTGCCACTCCAAAAAAAAATTCAATTTTGGGGGTATACCCAATTATATTTAACCCCTTTATTTTTAAGAAAACCGGTTATTGGCTTTATTTTCAGTCGCCAAATCCTTTCCCTTTTTTGAAATATCCTGATAGACCTCTAGCTTATCTCCATCCAATTTTAGAATTTCATCTCATCTGTTCCTAATACAATTTAATATTTTCAATTTCAATTCCAGATTCGTAAATTTCACTAGTATCAATCTATTTGTTCTACCAACTTTCCTTTGGCCTATTCGATATATACCCCAAATATCTTCGGTAGTTATTTGTTTATCCAATTCCATTGTATTTAGCCAAGCTATATTCTCATCTTTAGTTGATCTGGATTAAGTTCTTTTAGATTTTTAATGACTATATTCTTTTGGCGTAGTTGATTCTCCAATCGAAACAATCCTCCTGATTTGATACTTTGATATCATTTTCCTTTTCTTTATCTCTCAACACCTTAAGTTTCTCTTCGACTACTTTTACTTTTGTTTCTACTTGGGATAGTTTTGTATCCATTGTTGCAGTAAAATTAGCTATGATATCCCATAAATCTTGCTGTCCCTTAATGATGTCATTGTTATCCTGTTTCCTAGATTTTTCGCTTTGCTGTAGATATGAATTGACTCTATCAATTCTGGCTTCAACCTTTTTTGAGGCACCTTTCTTGTCATCATTTGAATCAGTCATCTCTAGTTCTAACCTCGTTAGTCTTTTAAAGTTCCGATCAGATGATTTCTCTCTTGGTTCCCTTAACCACGCTACTTTTGGTTTTTTGGGGTGTCTACAACTCATTCACTGAATCAAATGGTGGAGGGGGGAATGGAGGAAAATAAAGTCCCTTAACTATAAATTCCTCAAATAATCTCTTGACTCGTTTCTTATTTGTAATCCAAATCCTTTCTTAACATATATTTTATAGCACTTTATAATTTTTTAATTAATTATCAATGGCCACGCGGTTTAATAAATTTAATTCCCAACGCCCCTCCCTTGTCCTTTCATCTACTCCCTTCGTTCACCCTTACACTATTCCAGCTATTTTCTTTGTTGCGCAGGCAAACAGATTATTCCAATCTCTTACTAGCTGGTGGGTAGGGCTGCCCCAAATTCCAGTATCTTTTGTATATATTGTATTATTTTAGATTCTTCGAGATATGTGAGGACCAAATAAAACAAATATCTGTACAGTTGATCTCCCCTTTAAACAAGTGACTACTACAATTAATCAAAAAAACCTCTATGTAATTCTTGTTTTAAATCAAAAGTTGCATTCTTCTTTTGACTCTCATATACTTTGTAGTTCCTTCACTTCTGTTTTAACTCTTTACTTTCAGTGTTCAGGTTTACCCAGCTTAATCTCTATCTGCAATGCTCAGTCCTCAACAAAGCCGACCTCTATGAGGGCTGGGTAGCCTTAGTCCACGTCTTCTTAAAAGTTTACCCAGTTCAACTTTAAACTTTTCCGCTAACCTTATACACAGTCCTGTAAATAGGGCTCCTCCTCCTCTTTCCAACCTGGTCGTGTCCCAGTCCTTCGCAGCTCAAACTCTCTGTACCTTTCCTTTCAAATAGCAGAGCCGTTTAAGTCCAAAATTATCCCAGGTTTTTTCGGGGTTGTAATACAACCACAGCTCCAGTCAAATAATCACAGGTGATACAATCACAGCTCTGATCAATTCTCCTAACGTCCTTCCAGCTCTCCTCAGTTTCCTTGGTTTAATTTAGATATGGTTATTGGGCTTCACTCGTTTACCTCCAAGTTATGGGGCTCGCAAACTCAGAGTTTTTTCCTCACCTGGTCCTCTGCCCACTCCAGTAAATATGTCGGCGTTCTCTCAATCACCAACTCCACCGCACTCGGGAAACACCCCAACTTCACGTCCCAAACCAGGGCCAAAGATGCTCCTTCTATGCACTCCTTTTACACATGCGGCAGTTCTCAGCGTTCCTTAACCTTTAAAGCCCTACATGGTAGTGGGCCAGGATACCTAAGAGACCGCATTGTCTCAAGAGTGTTGGCTCATCCAACCAGAGCAGACCAGAGGGGCTCTTTAATTGTTCCATCAGCCAGAGGGGCACGCCTCTCTGGCACACGAAGGAGGGCCTTTTCCGTGTCCGCACCGGCCCTGTGGAACTTCCTGCCAGTAGAGCTGGAGGTGCAGATGGAGCTGCAGGTGCAGATGGAGCTGAAAAGGTATAAAAACCTGGCCGGCAGGGCAGGTGTGGGGTCCGAATGGAAAGGTGACCCCTGCCTGTTGGCTTATAAAATAAAGCTTCCCTTTTTAATGTGGGTAGTTTTTAATCTGGTTTTATTCTGTTTTATACTTGTATATATCTCTGATTGTTTTTTAAAAAAATTTATTATGATGTTAGCCACCCTGAGTAGGGCTTGCCTGAATGGGCGGCATTGAAGTTTAAAGAATAAATAAATAAATAAGCAGGCAGGCAGGTAAAACAAAGTTATGTTTTTAGATAGTTTGAACTGAACTGAAAGTAATCAATTTATTCTCTGCACTCAAACTATTCTTAATAAACCATCTACTATCATCCACAGTGTTTGTTTTCCAATTAATTAATTGGTTGCTGGGAGTATTTATGGGCTAAAAATAAGCCCATGACATCAAACAAGCAAATAATTCTCTCCCTCTCCTCTCACCACACTTGACTGTGCCTAGAAGATCTCATCTTCCAATTGTCATCTAAACCTACCTAAATACCATCTCCCAAACACATTCCTTCCCACCAATTCACTACACAACATCATTCTAATTGAAAAATTTCTGTAGTCTCCGAACACTTTACATTTGCAGTCTGTCCACTAATAGATTCCAAAGAAGCAGATCTTCAGCCTCCTTAAATGTCATCTCCAAAATTCCTGGATGGACCACAAGGCACACTGAAATGAAATATAACCACTTTCACCCACCTCTCTTCTAGACACTAACATAAACTCTCAGCCATACCAGAGATCGTCAAACTCCAAAACTCACTGACATTTTTCCTTCCAAAAATTTTCATTCAAAATGTCCAAAAATCATTCCTCAACCTATTACTTGCATGCAGATGCCATCAATAGATCATGAGACCAGTGGTGGGCTCCAAAAACTTTTACTACCGCACTGTAGGTTTGGTATGGTGGGCATGGCCAGGTGGAAAGCCTTGCGTTGCACCTGAATTAGGACTACACTAAATCTTGGATAACAACTGCATCGCATAACACTAAAATCCGAATAACAACCTGATATTTTTTGGGGAAATTTTGCATCAGATAACACTAAAATCCTATGGGATGCATCGGATAACATTCGTTAAAGCCAGTGCTGGTTACAATGCATCTCTATGGAATTTTAACGTTATCCGATGCATCCCATAGTATTTTAGTGTTATCCGATGCATGCATCAGATAACACTAAAAATCGGATAACACTAAGACTTGTGGAACCAAGTTTTATTTATTTATTTTCAATTTTTATGCCGCCCACTCAGGTAAAAACCCGACTCAGGGCGGCGTACAACAGTTAAAAACATATAAAAACATTAAAACCCCACCATCCACCCATCCATCCACCCTCATTACTCCCACCCCATTTAAAACTAAACTAAAAGCTAAGAAGGAGGGGAGGAAATGCAAAGACACAGAAGGAGGGCACAACTGGACTAGTTGGGGATGAGCCAGCAGGCCGCGGCCATATTCCCATTAGCGCTCCACACCTGCCCCGCCAGCCAGGTCTTCAAACCTTTCCTGAAAGGCAGCAATTCTGTATGTAGCCTCAATTCTGTTGGCAGGAGGTTCCATAGGGCTGGAGCGGACACGAAGAAGGCCCTCCTCCATGTGCCAGAGAGGCGAGCCCCTCTAGCTGAAGGCACAACTAGGGAGCCCCTCTGGTCCACTCTGGTTGTACGGGCAGACACTCTTGGG
Organism: Bradypodion ventrale; assembly: GCA_035047345.1. Lineage (NCBI taxonomy): Eukaryota > Metazoa > Chordata > Lepidosauria > Squamata > Chamaeleonidae > Bradypodion > Bradypodion ventrale. The sequence goes on from JAWDJE010000002.1 coordinate 375,076,626, forward strand.
ACGATGCAGTCTCTCAGGTAAACTGGCCCACTGCCATATAGGGCTTTAAAGGTCAAAACCAGCACCTTGAATTGCACCCAGAGGCAAACTGGCAACCAGTGCAGCTCCCGGAGTAGTGAGGAGGTGTGGGCATAACGCCCACACCCCATCACCACCCAGGCAGCCACATTCTGCACCAGCTGTAGCCTCCGAATGGTCGTCAAGGGCAGCCCCATGTAGAGTGCATTGCAGTAATCTAATCTGGAGGTGACCAGAGCATGAGTGACCATGAGCAAGGAGTCCCTGTTCAGGAGCAACCGCAACTGGCGAATTACTCTAATTTGAGCAAAAGCCCTCCTGGCCATGGCCGCCACCTGCTCTTCCAGCAGCAGCCGTGAGTCCAAGAGGACCCCCAAGTTGCACACTGGGTCTGTCTGGGGCAGAACTGCCCCATCCAAGACTAGAGATGGTAACTCTCTGGATAACCCCAGACCCTCAACCCATAGCAACTCAGTCTTGCTAGGGTTCAGCTGAAGACTGTTGCCCCCCATCCAGACCCCAACGGCCTCCAGGCATTCGGACAGGACTTTGATCGCATCGCTGGGGTCCCCACGGGCCGAGATGTACATCTGGGTGTCATCCGCGTACTGATGGTACCATGCCCCATGGGAACAGATGATCTCGCCCAGCGGCTTCATGTAGATGTTAAATAGGAGAGGAGAGAGCACCGAGCCCTGTGGCACCCCATATTCAAGGGGCTTAGGACTGGATTTCTCCCTCTCCAACCACACTGACTGGGTATGGCATTCCAGAAATGAGGAAAACCAGGACAATACTGTGCCCTGGATCCCCAATCCTGAGCCGTTCCAGAAGGATACCGTGGTCGACAGTATCGAAGGCCTCCGAGAGGTCAAGGAGAGCAAGGATGGTTGGATGACCGCTATCCCGCTCTCGCCTGAGATCATCCACCAGCGAGACCAATGCCGTCTCTGTACCATGTCCGGGCCTGAATCCTGATTGAAAGGGGTCCAGATAATCCGCTTTCTCCAGAGCCCCCTGCAGCTGGCGCGCCACTGCCTTCTCCAATACCTTCCCCAAAAAGGGGAGATTGGAGACCAGTTGGGTCAAGGGTCGGTTTCTTCAGAAGGGGGAGCGCCAAAGCATGTTTTAACGGTGTAAGAAACACCCCCTCCCGCAAAGATGCATTTATTATAGCCCTGACCCAGCCTCCTGTCACCACCTAAGACACTTTCACTAACCAGGGACAGTGTAGGAATGCATTAGATTGACCTGACCTGATTCATATATTAAACACATTATTTAATATTAAGGGTTCCAAGCTGGAGCGAGTTTTGAAGACACGCCCTCAGACTCAACTAAGCAACAGGGCAGAATCCTTAAACTAATTAATCTAAGTAACCTTTTACCTCCTAAATTGACCGAAAAGTCACCCGTGGTTCAGTTCAACCTAATACCTAATTATTTTCTAATACTTAACTCTTTATTATTATTATTATTATTATTATTATTATTATTATTATTATTATTATTATTATTATTATTATTATTATTATTATATTCACATTTCTATACCGCTTTACTTCCCCTAAGAGAACTCAAAGCGGTTTACATGTAAAATACAATATCCACAATACAGAAACAGTATACAAATCTAAATTCAAACAAAATCCAAAAACACAATTATAAGATAATATATAAACATCAATTAATCACATCAGAAAAAGTACACAGTATAAAAAATACAAAAAGTCAATACAATCATCACAAAGTAACAATATAAAGATATACCCCAGCGCAGTCCTTTCAAGTCCTTCCAGAGGGGTGGGTGGGATGAAAGCGTGCACAAGTCCTGGAGCTCCTAGCCAACCGGCCTCCTCACCCCACTCCCCGCACTACGGTCATGATCCTCGGGGCGGTGGTGGGCTTCGGCCTGGCCCAGGGGTCCACAGCCCTATGTCTTTCCACGCAGGGGACGAGAGGAGAGGGCGGGGGGGGCCCTCAGCTGTGGCAACGGTCCTTGCAGCTGTGGCAATGGTCCTTGGGGTGGCGGTAATTGCTCCCTCAGCTGTTCTCGCTCCCCGCCGACCTGAGGGCGCGGTGCTTCGGCGTCCAGCGCTGGCAGCGCTTTTGAGGGCGCGGACTGCCCTCAGTTGTTCTCACTCCCTGCCGACCGGCTGGGCCGGAGAGAGGGGTGTGGAGCTTTGGCGTCTGGCGCTGGCAGTGGCGCTTTTGAGGGTGCGGACCGCCCTCAGCAGTTCTTGCTCCCTGCCGACCGGCCGGGCCAGGGGGAGGGGTGCAGAGCTTCAGCGTCCAGCGCTGGTGGCAGCGCTTTTGAGTGCGCGACCTCCCTCAGCTGTTCTCACTCCCTGCCGACCGGCTGGGCCGGGTGAAGGGGCGCAGAGCTTCAGTGTCGGGCGCTGGCAGCGGCGCTTTTGAGGGCACGGACCACCCTCAGCTGTTCTTGCTGCCCGCCGACCGGCCGGGCCAGGGGGAGGAGTGTGGAGCTTCGGCGTCTGGCGCTGGCAGTGGCGCTTTTGAGGGTGCGGACCGCCCTCAGCAGTTCTTGCTCCCTGCCGACCGGCCGGGCCAGGGGGAGGGGTGCAGAGCTTCAGCGTCCAGCGCTGGTGGCAGCGCTTTTGAGTGCGCGACCTCCCTCAGCTGTTCTCACTCCCTGCCGACCGGCTGGGCCGGGTGAAGGGGCGCAGAGCTTCAGTGTCGGGCGCTGGCAGCGGCGCTTTTGAGGGCACGGACCACCCTCAGCTGTTCTTGCTGCCCGCCGACCGGCCGGGCCAAGGGGAGGAGTGTGGAGCTTCGGCGTCTGGCGGTGGCAGCGGCGCTTTTGAGGGCGCGGACCGCCCTCAGCTGTTCTTGCTCCCTGCCGACCGGCCGGGGAGGGGCGTGGAGCTTTGGTGTCCAGTGGTGGCAGTGGCGCTTTTGAGTGCATGGACTACCCTCAGCTGTTCTTGCTTGCCGCCGACCGACCGGGCCGGGGGGAGGGGCGCGGAGCTTCGCCGTCCGGCGGTGGTGGCGATGCTTTTGAGGGTGCAGACCGCCCTCAGCTGTTTTTGCTCCCCGCCGATCGGCCGGGGAGGAGCGTGGAGCTTCGGCATCCGGCGGTGGAGCTTTTGAGGGCGTGGATAGCCCTCAGCTGTTCTTGCTCCCTGCCGACCGGCCGGGCGGGGGGGAGGGGCGTGGAGCTTCGGTGCCTTTCTGGTTAGAGATTTATTCCTGGTAGAAAATGAAATGTTAATTGGTTAAATAAAGAATGGTAGAGTCAATAGAACTCTGTTAGTAATTATAGAGTCAATAAGAACTCTGTTAATAATTATAAAGAAAAAAACAAGTTAGCAATTTCTGCTTGGCAACAGGGCTTTTTGTCTAATTAATGGGACTGAAAAATGAATTAAATCAGCCATTTATCCTGATTCCTGAAGTCTGTCTCCTTCCTCCTCTCGGATGGGCACAGCTAATAGCAACAGAACAGGGGTCCAAAGGACATGTAGTGGCCCACACTGCTGCAAGGAGCCTGTCCACTTCATCAGGGTCAAACCGATCCGATCACACAACAAGACTGTGCTCCAGCCCCCCCCCCCCAACCTTCACTGCCCATGCCAGGATTAAGCCCCGAGCAAATCCAATCGATTTTCTCCACCAAATGGTCTGCAAAGTCTTCAGCTGAACCCTGCCAATCGAGCACCGGCCCCTCCCTGCCCAGGAGGGTGGCTGGGCGATTATCGGCGGAGGCAATGAGGGTGGTGAAGTATTTTAGCATTATCCGAAGTATTACTGTGCTTTATTTCAAAATTTGGATAGATGGGCGGGGCCAGCCAGAATTTCTGCTACCTGTTCTGGCAAACTGGTGAGAACCTGCTGATGCCCAAGAGTCCTTGTAACTAACATCAACAGGACTTGTAAGAGTCTCAGCTTAAGAAACAAGGAGGATAACAACGAGCTCCCTGATTGGTTATTTTAATCTCTTCATTCAGAGTCGTTGGTCAAACCCTTAATCTGCAAGAGTGGTTTTCTTCAGGCCAAGAACTGACGGAGACTCCACTTTTCTTCCATCATGTCCTCTCTAGAGCCTCTCAATGGTAAATGAAACATTTCCAACACTCCTGTCCTTTGTATGGTTCCTATTGCAAATTCAATAAAATATTTCCATGTTCTCAAAATATGATAACATTTAATCAAACTCCTTCTAATGTTAATGTCCCATGTTAATTTATCATTTAATGCAATGCCCCATACATCTTTGTAACATTCTTCTATTTTAAGATCCGGAATAATTTTAAACTGTTTAGCTATCATTAATCTGGCAAGGGTCAACAAAGTCATAATTAAATCCTTTTTTTATTTGATATTTTCAACAAACAACACTATTTGAGGTTTTAACTCTATTCTTGTATCTAAAATCTTACTAACTTCTCCCACCTTTGCCTAAAATTTAATTACATATTTACATTCCTACCACACATGGATGTATGACCCAGTTGGTGCCTGACATGTCCAACATTTCTCTGATTTGAAATGGTCAATTTGATTCAATCTATTCCTGCCAACAGTTACGTCTCCAGATGGAATTGCTGCCCTTTCAGAAAAGAACTCAAAACCTGGCTGGCAGGCCAAGTATGGGGTGCATACTTCCACTTCGGTCCCTGCACCCTTTTTTTGGTTGGTGGTGGTAGTTTTTAATTAGTTTTAATTATGTTGTTTTGTCTGTGACTGTGAACTGCCCTGAGTCACTCTAGGCCAAGTGGGCGATATAGAAATCGAATAAAACAAAATAAAATAAAAAATCTTACTTGTGATAAATACCATTTCCAAAGCAATTTATAATTATGTTTCTTAATTCTTACAGACATATTTCTCATTATCCTAGTTGTCCATTTGCTATTCCAAGCTTTGTCTGTAATTTTAAGGTTTAATTCTGTCTCCCAAATTTCTTTCAATGTTTTTTTGTTGGTTTGCATCATTATTCAATATATTATATATTTTACTGACTACACCGTTTAACCTTTGTGAGTAATTCCTTATTTCCTTGATGTAAACTTCAAACTTTATCAGCAATCTCATCTCCAAAAATCATTGTCTAATTTTCTTCTCCCAGAAGTCCAATTTTATTCTCACGTTTGAATTCTGAGCAAAACATTTCCCACACATTTCCCTAGCAATGATATGATTTCCCTCCTGTGTGGATCCTCTTATGTTTCACAAGGAATGAAGTCTTAATTAAACATTTCCCACAATCCTGATATTTGTATGGTTTCTCTCATGTGTGGGCTAATGAGTCACAAAGTTTGATTTGCATGCAAAACCTTTCCCACACTCCTGGCACTAGTATGGGGACACTCTATCTTTAATCAATACATATGTAAATCACTCCACTAATTAGGTAGCATTGTTTAAATAGGCAGTGCTCACCTAGGCTATTAACGTCAGCTGGCACCGAGAGAGTAAAGCGTGTGAGGCCATTGACGCAAAAAGGTAAGCGAGCCACAATATGAACTTTACTAGCAACGGGCACCTTTGATTGTAAACGACTGAATGTTTTATGAATGTTTATCATGCTTGATAAATTTGGAATATGATGTTAAAAATTGTTAATGTTTATTGTAGATACGTAATAATCTTCCTGATGAAGAGTATTGAAAACTGTATATCGAAACGGGTTCGAAGAAGTTAAACAAAGGAAGTTTAGCACAGTTAAAGCAAAGTGTTTATGCGAAGTCAAGCTGAGAAACAAAGTGTTCATGCAAAGTCAAGCCGAGTCAAAGCAAAGAGTTCATGCAGATTTAACCAGCGAACTTTGAGCAAAGAGTTATATAGACGCACTGTAGACTACCGTATCACTCATATCTGGTACAGAATATTATGAAGTATTTACTTTACCCTTGGATATGGGCACAATGAATCAACTATTTTTATTTGTGATACAGAATCCTTTGAACTGTTTCATTATTTTTGCCAATCAGATACAGTGAGTTAACTATTTTTCATTTGAATTTTTACTGAAGTTAAATATCAAATATTACTCTCACAAGAATAAATATACTTTATTATTGGCCTTAACGGTGTTCATTTCTCTTTCTGATCTCTGAGTAAAGCATTTCCCGCACTCCTGGCACTTGTATGGTATCTCTCCTGCATGGATTCTGCGATGACTCACAAGATCTGATCTCTGAGTAAAGCATTTCCCTGCATTCCTGGCATGTGTATGGTTTCTCTCCTGTGTGGATTCTGTGATGACTCACAAGGTTTGATCTCCAAGTAAAGCATTTCCCACACTCCTGGCACTTGCATGGTTTCTCTCCTGCGTGGATTCTGTGATGTCTCACAAGGTCTGATCTCCGAGTAAAGCATTTCCCTGCATTCCTGGCATGTGTATGGTTTCTCTCCTGTGTGGATTCTGTGATGACTCACAAGGTTTGATCTCCAAGTAAAGCATTTCCCACACTCCTGGCACTTGCATGGTTTCTCTCCTGCGTGGATTCTGTGATGTCTCACAAGATCTGATCTCTGAGTAAAGCATTTCCCTGCATTCCTGGCATGTGTATGGTTTCTCTCCTGTGTGGATTCTGTGATGACTCACAAGGTTTGATCTCCAAGTAAAGCATTTCCCACACTCCTGGCACTTGCATGGTTTCTCTCCTGCGTGGATTCTGTGATGTCTCACAAGGTCTGATCTCCGAGTAAAGCATTTCCCTCACTCCTGGCACTTGTATGGTTTCTCTCCTGTGTGGATTCTGTGATGACTCACAAGGTTAAATCTCTGAGTAAAGCATTTCCCACATTCCTGGCACTTGTATGGTTTCTCTCCAGTGTGGATTCTGTGATGACTCACAAGGTGTGATCTCCGAGCAAAGCATTTCCCACATTCTTGGCACTTGTATGGTTTCTCTCCTGTGTGGATTCTGTGATGACTCACAAGGTTTGATCTCCAAGTAAAGCATTTCCCACACTCCTGGCACTTGCATGGTTTCTCTCCTGCGTGGATTCTGTGATGTCTCACAAGATCTGATCTCTGAGTAAAGCATTTCCCTGCATTCCTGGCATGTGTATGGTTTCTCTCCTGTGTGGATTCTGTGATGACTCACAAGGTTTGATCTCCAAGTAAAGCATTTCCCACACTCCTGGCACTTGCATGGTTTCTCTCCTGCGTGGATTCTGTGATGTCTCACAAGGTCTGATCTCCGAGTAAAGCATTTCCCTCACTCCTGGCACTTGTATGGTTTCTCTCCTGTGTGGATTCTGTGATGACTCACAAGGTTAAATCTCTGAGTAAAGCATTTCCCACATTCCTGGCACTTGTATGGTTTCTCTCCAGTGTGGATTCTGTGATGACTCACAAGGTGTGATCTCCGAGCAAAGCATTTCCCACATTCTTGGCACTTGTATGGTTTCTCTCCTGTATGGATTCTGTGATGACGCACAAGGTCTGATTTCAGAGTAAAACCTTTCCCACATTCATGGCACTTGTATGGTTTCTCTCCAGTGTGGATTCTGTGATGACTCACAAGGTCTGATTTCAGAGTAAACCCTTTCCCACATTCCTGGCACTTGTATGGTTTCTCTCCTGTGTGGACTCTGTGATGACTCACAAGGTTTGATTTCAGAGTAAAGCCTTTCCCACATTCCTGATACTTGTATGGTTTCTCTCCTGTGTGGACTCTGTGATGACTCACAAGGTTTGATTTCAGAGTAAAGCCTTTCCCACATTCCTGACACTTGCATGGTTTCTCTCCTGTGTGGACTCTGTGATGACGCAAAAGATGTGATCTCCGAGTAAAGCATTTCCCACACTCCTGGCACTTGTATGGTTTCTCTCCTGTGTGGACTCTGTGATGACTCACAAGGTTTGATTTCAGAGTAAAGCCTTTCCCACACTCCTGGCACTTGTATGGTTTCTCTCCTGTGTGGACTCTGTGATGACTCACAAGGTTTGATTTCAGAGTAAAGCCTTTCCCACATTCCTGACACTTGTATGGTTTCTCTCCTGTGTGGACTCTGTGATGACGCAAAAGATGTGATCTCCGAGTAAAGCATTTCCCACACTCCTGGCACTTGTATGGTTTCTCTCCTGTGTGGACTCTGTGATGACTCACAAGGTTTGATTTCAGAGTAAAGCCTTTCCCACACTCCTGGCACTTGTATGGTTTCTCTCCTGTGTGGACTCTGTGATGACTCACAAGGTTTGATTTCAGAGTAAAGCCTTTCCCACATTCCTGACACTTGTATGGTTTCTCTCCTGTGTGGACTCTGTGATGACGCAAAAGATGTGATCTCCGAGTAAAGCATTTTTCACACTCCTGGCATTTGTATGGTTTCTCTCCTGTGTGGACTCTTTCATGGCTCAGAAAATGATCTAAAAGTATCCCAAACTCTTCACTGGCCACATGTTTCTCTCCTGTGTAGCTCCTTTTGAAAACAATCTGTACAATATCTGCTGCAAAATTATTTCTATAGACAATGCATTTCCTGGCTTTCTCTTGAATACCACTCTCCTTCTCTCTGCCAGTTCTTGGGTGTCGTCGAAACTCAAATTTATCCTTAGTATACTTTCCAAGGTTGGAAGATATATTCCTCTTTCCCCAATTGTCCCCTGTGAATAAGGAGACATGTAAAGGTAAAGGTCACCATTGCTCGAAAGCAAGTCTTATCCAATTCTAGAGTTCAGTGCTGATCTCTGTTTATAGCCAAAGAGTGTTTGCAGATGTTTCCGTGGACATGTGGCAGGCATGCCTAGACACCGGAGTGCATGGAACACTGTTTACATTCCCACCAAAGTGATATCCATTTATCTACTTGCAATTTCTTACTTTCGAATTTTAGGTTGGCAGAAGCTGGGGCAGAGACAAGGAGCTTTCTCCTCCGTGCAGTACTCGGGAATCAGACTCCAACCAACCAGTCTTTAAGTTCAGTATCTTAACCACTTGAAATTAATACGTGCTAAATCTAAGGAAATTGTGCTGAAAATACAAAGTCAGTAAAGGCATACTGGATGCAGGTTAGGCAAAGTGTGATGTTTAAAGGATCACATTCACGTAAGAGCATTATTGGGCAGAAATGTAACCTTTTGGCATAGATAATTAGCTGTAAGAAATGCTAGGATTCCCAGAATCCTAAATCAGTACATTGGCTAATCAGTATTTTGGGGAATTGACTTAGGCTTCAGGAAACTGAGGTCGAAAATCAAAAGGTTGGGAAACACTGAGTTAGACTGTATTATGGCACGTTCTTCTTATTTCTTTTAACTAGCTCTGGCCTGAATTACATTGAAAATGTCTTAAAATGGCTCCATTGTTGTTTTAAATATGACAAGCACTGTAACAATTTCTCAGTGTAGTAGAGAATAGAAAGTGGCAATCTGTCAGGGCAGGGAAGGCCTGTATGGCTGTCAAGAGTTCACAGGTGGCTGAGACTATTCTACAGTGAACTGGCAATCCATAGATCAGAGCATTTGCCCCAGTGACCTTTGAGGCAACTGACCTCTTCTCTGATTGCCTCCTTTAAATGGCATTTTCCAGCCTGGCTTTTTTCAGATGGGCAGAAACCCCACTTTATGTTTGCTGGCGAGGTCTTCCAGCCTATCTAGAACCTGCCAGAGACAAAGAGAAGATACTCATCACAGTAATACATTTCCTGAAGCTTTGTTTCCTCCCTACATGGACCAAAATCTGAATCTCAAGGTCTTTGTGAATCACATGCAAAGCTCTAAATATTCAACCAGGCCAGGCTAAACATATGGAGAGAAGAGCCAATGGATGGAGGAACACAGGAGAATGTCTCCCATCAAGACAGGATTATTCTGGCTGGACTGTGAGGAGCTCAAATAACACACTTTGAAGACAAACCTGAACATAAGAACATCTGAAGAACTTAGTCTGAGATCCAGGAGGGGGAGTTGTCATTGTGTTCCTCCCCATTTATATGATTGCTATCTGGACCCTTCAACTCTTCAGATGTGGATGATGAACATTTATTCTCACCACAGTAGAGCTCAGGGCTTCAGGAGGGCCAGAGGCAGCCCAGTCCTGCATCACCAATCCCACAATGGCTGGCAGGATTGGGGTCATCGGGAAAGCATTATCATCACTATTGTTATGATAACTAAACCTTATTGTAGAAATTAGCATCAACCAGGGAAAGAGAGGGCCTTACCAAGAAAGGACACAGATTCCAAGTTCTCATTCATGACCTCTTCATGCAGGGCTTTCTGGTCAGCATTCAGCAGTGCCCACTCATCTGGAGTAAAGTACATGGCTACCTCCTCAAAGGACACTGGAATCTAAATGGAAAGAAGAGGGGAAAGGGAATCTCCTTCAAACATTTCGTAACAACAACCTCCGAAATCCAAAACACCTAAAAAGAGGTGACTGGACCTTAGCCTCTAGAATGGAATTTTCATTAATGGCCTTTTTAGCCTTTCTGATGCTAAGATTACCAAGGTCTACTAGTCCCCTTGGCTCCCTACAGGAAGAGAGGCCTCTAAATCTCAGTGGATTCACACAAGAGTGGAAGGGAAAGGGGTAAACATGTCCTGCCTCTTTTGGGAGGATCCTGGTGGCATCTAAGTGGCCAAGAAACTGTGGATTTGACCATTAAAAAGGAATGGCAAGATGAATCAAAGAATAAATGCTTGAACAAACATTGATATAAATACACAAGAAGTCTTTTAACCCCATCCTTCCTACCTGATCCGCTTCTGCTTCATCCCAAGGAAGAGATGATGAAATGCTGACCTCTGTCAGCCTTCCAGACCCTGCAGGAAAGACCAAGAGGGAGGGATGCCAGTCCTGTAAATACCTCTCAGAGTTTGAGCATCAGCCTAAGAAGGTTTGCTTAAAAGGAAAGCCTTTGAACACAAAAAGATTCACACACCCGTGAAAGGAATTGGGTCTCAGAGTTCAATATGGGCCATTCGGAAGACTGTAGGATGTTTTACTGAGTAGAGAAACATTACCAATATTAGCAATACTAAAGAGCAATACTAAAGGTGGTGTAGTGGTTAAATGGCATAACTCTAGCCCAGTGTTTCCCAATCTTTGTTTTTTGGACTTTAATTCCCAGAAGCCTAAGTCAATTCCCTAAAGCACTGATCAGCTAATGTTCTGACCTATGCTTCTGGGAATTGAAGTCCCCTGTGGGACATATGCACCACATTGGGAACCACTGCTCTAGCTAAATGGTTGTGAGTTCGATCCTGACCAGGGATCAAGGTTGACTCAGCCTTACATCCTCCCGAGGTTGGGAAAATGAGTACCCAGCATGTTGGGGGGGAAATGCTAATTAACTTGTGAACCACCCAGAGAGTGCACTAATGAGGCGATATATGTCATGGCTTTGCTTAAAGTCAGGATTTCTTCAACATATTGGGAAGTATTTTTTACTAATTCAGAACTCCTTAGAAAGGGCACATGGAGAGATTTGAGCAAGGATACCAATCTTTCACCACCCCCTTTCTGTAATTACAAACTTATGAGAGACCAGAGGAACAGGTTGCTTTGGGAAAATGAAAATTAGAAAACTGGCTAGAGGTTTAGGCCCCCAAATCCCACAGCGCAAAAGAATCAGGAGAGAGAAAAATACATAGACTCTTCTTTGCTATCATTTAGGAAAAGAATAAAATTCACCCTCCTAACATTAATCCTTACCTATCAAGTAGGCACCTTCCTCATTTCCTTGACTGGTCTCTCCTTGTTGGAAACTCAGCTTCGGGTCGCACTGAGGTTTTTCCACCATGGGGAAATCAGGCTGAACTTCTGCAGAGAGATTTCTCATCTGGGGATGAATGAGAAGGACAAATATGATGGTCAAAAGAAGACAGAGTGAAAGATTTGAATGGAAAAGGCTGGGACTTGGAAAAGAGTACCTCATTGTCTGAATGAATCACTCTCACCTTTGGCTCTTCCAGATATTTGTCTCCTGCCCGACTCAGAGCCAGGAAACTTTCAGCCAGATCCACAGCCTGGGAAGTGGTTTCCGCTCCACATTCTCTCACCCAGCTCGATATCTCTACTGGGAGGTGGGTCAGAAACTGCTCCAGGATCACCAGGTCCAACATCTGAGCCTTGGTGTGTTGCTCCGGCCTGAGCCACTGGTGGCAAAGGTGGTGAAGTCGAGTGCAAAGCTGCCTAGGACCATCGGCCTCCCAGTAGAATTCCCGGAAGCATTTCTGCTGCGTCTCGAAGTACCTGAGCATCTCCTCAGTTGAGTCCTCTGGCCCCGTCCTTTCCCAGGGTGGGCTGAGGCATCTCCTCCTGAGGACATCAGGGTCCCTTCCCTGCTGGGGACAGGCGGCCTGATTCCTGCTCCCTTCAGGTAGAGTGTGACAGGAGTAGCGGGTTCTCTTCTTGACCATCCCTGCCTTGTACTCCTTGGTCTAGAACAGGAGAAAGCTGATCATTATTACATAATTCCTCCCCCATCCCACCAATCAACTGCTCTCTAAACACCTTTAGAAACTATATCAACATTTGATTCCTTTCCTTCCAAAATACAAAAAAGGAACAACCCCCTCCCCAACTTATAATTCTCTCCCTTTTTCAAGGAAAGTAAAAGTGATATTGGGTGTGTGTGTTTTCCCCCCTCCCCTTTTTGGAAGCCCAGAGAAAGAGTCTTGCCCCCTTCCAACTTTGGCACCTTCAGACGTTCTTGGTTAGGACACGTGTATGGGGGGAGAGGCGCAGTGGATTCCCTTCCCTGGAGAGGCAATGGAGCTTGAGCCACACGGACAGTTTTCTTGGATCTCATCTCCAAGGGCCTCTCCTGCCTGCCTGCCCACACCAAAATCTATGGGGCAAAGTGAGTGTCTTGGGGTCCCTTACCTGAGCTCCCCTAACCACTTCTCCCCCCTCCCAACTCCCCCAACCCAAAGGAAAAACCCTCTCTCTGATATGGAAACTCCTCTTCTCTCCAGCCTCTGCTTTTCCCTCCACTTCCCTCACTTTGGGGAAAGAGAAAAAGGAATGGACAGGAAGGGATGCTTTTCCCATTTCCTGTAAGTGGAGGGGGGGAAAGAGACATTTAGAGACGCCCCCTTCCCCTTCTAGGAACATCAACTCGGTGCTCTTAAGGCAGCTGGGGCTTCTAAGCAGGGCTGGATCCCCCTATGGGGTTTTATCCAGGAGAGACAGAGACTCCTTCCTAAACCCCCCAAAACCAGGGGCCAAGGCCAGCCTCCTCACAGCCAGGCCTAGCTAGGATGGGGAGAAGGAGGGGGGTTGTCATGGGAAGGTAGGCGGAGAGACCCCTGCCCTCCCTTTAGGAAATGAGGGTCTTGGAAGGAGAGCCCAGTCTGTCTCAGGTCCTCAAGGATCATGGATGGGCCATCATCACCCCCTTTACCAGACCACATGACCATTAATGGGTTCAGATTGGACCACTTGTTGTTGTTGTTGTTGTTGTTATATAAATTTGTATCCTGCCCTGCTGATGGGAAACACCACTCAGGGCGGCTAACATACAGAAAAAATACACTACAACAACAGTTAAAACAATAGCTAAAAACAGTACCTAAACCACCCCCACTAAAAACAGAATTAAAACACATAAAACTAGACAATTTATCATTAAAAACTATCCTCCCCCTCCCCCCACCGACAATAAAATAGAATTACTAAGACAAGCAGGATCCCTCACACAGGCTTGTTGTTGTTGTTCAGTCGCAGAGTCGATTCCGACCCTTTGCGACCTATGGACCATCGTTCTCCAGGCGCCTCTGTCCTCCACCATCCCCCTCAGTCCTCCCAGCTCTGTGCCCATTGTGTCTACAATACCATCTATCCATCTCATCCTTGGCCTCCCCCTTCTTCTTTTGCCCTCCACCTTTCCCAACATCACGGCCTTCTCAAGTGAATCCTCCCTTCTCATTTGATGCCCAAAGTACTTTAGCCTCATCTTTACTATTTGACCTTCCAATGAGCAGTCAGTGTTGATTTCTTCTAAGATTGACCTATTTGTTCTCCTCGCTGTCCAGGGTACCCTCAACACTCTCCTCCAGCACCACATTTCAAAGGCATCTATTCTTCTGCGTTCAGCTTTCCTAATTGTCCAGCTCTCACATCCGTACATTACTACTGGGAATACCATTGCTTTGACTATTCTAATTTTTTGTTTTCAAGGTGATGTCTCTGCTTTTCACTATGTTCCCCAGGTTTCTCATGGCTTGTCTCCCAAGAATCAGTCGCCTTTTTATTTCATGGCTGCAATCTCCATCTGCAGTGATCTTAGATCCTAAGAATGTAAAATCTGTCACTGCTTCTACTTCTTCCCCATCTATTTTCCAGGAACTGATCGGGCCTGTTGCCATTATCTTGGTTTTCTTGATATTGAGTCTCAAACCAGCTTTTGCACTCTCTTCCTTCAAACTGATCAAGAGATTCTTTAGGTCTTCCTCACTTTCTGCCATTAAGGTGGTGTTGTCTGCATATCTCAGATTGTTGATGTTTCTCCCAGCAATTTTGATCCCATATTGTGATTCCTCCATCCCTGCCTTGCGCATTATGTGCTCTGTGTATAAGTTGAATAAGCAGGGTGACAAAATGCAGCCTTGTCTTACTCCTTTTCCTATTCCAAACCACTCTGTCATTCCGTGTTCTGTCCTAACTGTTGCTTCTTGGTTCCTGTACAGATTTCTCAGGAGACATATGAGATGCTCTGGTATTCCCATCTCTTTAATCACACAGGCTAAACGAGCTTTAATCAATGGAGTGGCATTCCCCCTCCATTTCCCCAGGTAACCCCAAGATGGAGGGTCTGGCACCAACCCACACTTGGAGCCCCTGATTGTTTTATCTGCAGAGAAGCAGGGGTGGTGGTGGTGGGGTTCCCATCCAGGAGGCCAGGAGAGCCCCTTCCTACCCAGGTTCTACAGGAGCCCTGGTTGTGCAAGTGAAAGGGCACCATGTAGGAGGGGCACTGAATCCAATTTGCCATCTAGTGGCTATGCAGAATATTCTCTAGGTTCCCCCTTATAATTAATACACAAAAAGCCAGACCAGGAGATCAGCCATCATTGGCTGATACTCGTATCCACATATACATTTCCCCCGAAAGTCACTTTCACAGTGTCACCGCACGCCCCTACATATAACTTAAAGGGCCACGCCACCTTGGCAGTTTCCACTTCCACTTCGGCTCTTCACACTGGGCTCCCCTCCGCCCTGTGGGAGAAAGTCCAAAGCGCTTCAGCTCCTATGATTTCCCTCAAGGTTCTAGAAATCATGTAAAGCCTCTAATAATCTTTTCATCTTTAAATGCCAAAATCAACTCTCCTTCCATAGCATGTCATGGGCAAGGGTGTCCAGTAAAGTGTATTAACTATAAGTGAATATATTGATAGAAGGGCCTCTTGCAAAATGACATGGTTGGCCAAGAGCAAACAGTTCAGCTGACTGTGCTGAGCACTGTGGAGGCAATAATCCCACTAAAACAGGGTTGTTTTCATCCCCTACAGTATATCCAGTGTATTGCTTTCCATTCTTAATAAAAAGATGATCCCTCAGTCCATAACTGTAAATCTGGATTGGGCAGTGGTCCTGCCTTAAAGTCACCTTGGCTGCCATGACATGGAGACCTATCGTGTGTATGTGTGTGTGTGTGTGTGTGGGGGGGCAGTTGTGACCATATTTTGCAGACACGGTGGACACCCCTGAGTCACAGGATCCAATCTTTTAGATAAGTAATCCACAGATAGCACCCTCAAGCACAGACCATTTCCCTCACTAATGTAAGATGGAAACCATGGCTTTGATCTGGAAGAGCAAAACTGGTGGGTTGGTTGAAGGAATTTCTGAAGTCATTCCACACCTTTCAATGATCACCCATCTATTCCCAAGGTTGATCTTGGTGGGTCAGCTGATACAGGGTTTTTGGCTATGGCCAAATAATTGAGGATCCAGAGTTGAACATATCCTGTAACCCCAAGACAACTGTCATCCTTAGTGCATGCAGGGAGTTACAGAAGCAAATGGCCATGGTTAAGCTAAACAGAAACTTTGGTGTATCGAAACCAAGACACAGGACACAGCCTCGGGCTGGGTTAACTCAGGTTTATTGCATCGTGGACAGAGGGAACATGAGGTAATGGCGGATCGATAGCTCTTTATATACAGCAGTAATACATTTGAACGTGGTGCCATGGTAGCCCATTGGCTACTGCCTGCGTGACGTCATTGCGAGTCATGCCCTTCTTGTCCAGGTGTAGGTGGTGGCGGGAAAGCTTCCCGCGCTGTTGCCTTTGATGAGTTCGGACCAAGAGAGCTTGGACGCTCGCTGCTGCCAGCTGGTGGTCATTAGCTCGCGTCCTATTACAGGGTTTATATGATACAGCTGAAGGTTACATTGTTGCTATAGGCAAGGTTACATTGGCTCAGATACATTGTAAACCATGTGGAAGGTACAACCATTAGACACAACACCCCTCCCCCCTAGGATGAGACAATGTCTCAAGCCCACACTCAAAAGCACACTCCCCCCCCCTAGGAGACAAAGTCTCTCAGCCAAGATGGCTTATTTCGAACACGCTGGGGTCTCGATGCGGGCTGCCTTTCCCCGGGTTTGCTACCTTCTCTTTGTCCCCTGGTTTCCTGCCCTGTAATTGGAGAGGGAGATTCGTTAGTGACTTGCCGCGGCTCCGCGGCGTTGTTGGGAGGTGTGCTCTCTCTTAGGGAAGAACCGGGGGCACTGGGGGCTAACGAAAAACCCCTCTTCTCGCTTGGATGGGTGGGGGAACACTCCTGAAAACCCCCCCGGCTCGCAAAATCAAAATCAAAATTACATTCGGGGGCAGCGGTCGCGAACTCCTCTCCCCCTTCCCCGGCCTCTGATGGAACTGGTTTATCAAAAGGGTATGAGTCGGGGCCGCTGCTTCTTCCTTCCCCCCTTGCTTGGGACTGTTGTCCGCTGTTGTCTCCCCCTTGGGCTAAACGGGTGGGGGAGAACCCTAACGCTGAATCCTGTTGTTGAGCCCCACTGGCTGGTACACTCACTCGGTGCCTCAGTTGGTCCGCGTGCCTCCTCCAGAGGAGGCCGGTGTTAGTCTCGACCCGGTACGACACTGGCCCCGTCTGTTCTACTACCGTCCCCGGCACCCAGGCTGGCCCTGCGCTGGCATAGTTCCTGCAGTGAACAGGGTCGCCGGCGGCGAACCCTTTCGAGACTGCCACCCCTATGTTTTTTCCTTTATCCTCGACTCTCGTCGGGTCTAGCCTGGACAGAATCGTGGTCAGTTTTCGCCGCATCAAGAGCTCTGCCGGCGAGTAACCTGACGCTAAGGGGGTCACCCTATACGCTAATAAGAACTGACATACTTGGTGATTTAGGTCCCCCGGGCCCATGCGCCGAAGCGCATCCTTTGTTGTACGCACCAACCGTTCCACTTGGCCATTCGTGGCCGGGTGAAACGGCGCGGATGTGACATGCCGAATGGCGTTTGCCTCCATGAATGCCCCGAACTCCGAGGAGGTGAAGCAACTCGCGTTATCGCTGACTAACGTGTCGGGTAAACCGAACGTGGAAAAGACTCTCCGTAGCTGGCTAATTGTCGTGGCGGAGGACGTGCTCTTTACTGGGATAACCTCCAGCCACTTGGAGAACGCATCCACCACCAGGAGAAACATGGTTCCTCGGAATGGGCCAGCGAAATCTATGTGCACTCTGGACCACGGCCCCCTTGCTGTGTCCCATTCCCTATGCGGGAGGCGGGCCTCCTCTGGACGGGATCCCTGACATGCCTCGCAAGTGCCGACCAAGTGCTCAATGTCCGCGTCCAGCTGTGGCCACCAAAAGTAACTGCGGGCTAGCGCTTTCGAACGAACGATGCCCGGGTGGCTGACGTGCAGCAGTTTGAGCACCCTCGGCCGCATGGATGTAGGGACCACCACCCGTTGGCCCCACAACAGGCACCCCCTTTCTAGGGACAGCTCTAGTTTTTTCCGAAAGAATGGGTCGAATTCCGTGCTTGGGGACGATGCCGGCCACCCCTTCTGCACCCATGAGCTGACTTTCTCCAGCGTTCTGTCTTTGCCTGTCGCCCTAGCAATATCGGCTGGTACTATTGGGGGTGCGTCTAAGACCTCAATTAGCAACACCTGGCGGTCTCTTTCTACCCTAGCCTTTTGGTCGTCCGACAAGGGCAAAGGGGATCTCGACAGTGCATCAGCATGGCTGATCTCCTTTCCGGGCCGGTACTCCAACTCGTGTTGGTATGCGTTGAGAAAAATAGCCCAACGCAGCATTCTCGGGGATAGGATCTGCGGCGTGGGCTTGCTTGCCGTGAAAATCCCTAACAGGGGCTTGTGATCCGTCACGATTTTGAACGGGCGGCCATACAGAAAATCGTGAAACTTTTTGGTCCCCGCTACTATTGCTAACGCCTCCCTGTCGGTTTGTGCGTAATTTCGCTCTGCTTGGGACAGGGACCTTGAATAAAACGCGACCGGGGCCTCCCTTCCGTCATCCAACACGTGGCAAAGCACCGCCCCCACCCCCACCGGTGATGCATCGCAGACTAAGACCACCGGCCGTTTGGGGTCGAAGTGCGTTAGGATTGCATCAGAAGTCAAGAGTTGTTTTAGTTCTTTGAACGCCCTCTCGTGCTCGTCACCCCACATCCATGTCTCCTCCTTTTTAAGCAACCGATGAAGCGGTTCGGCCACGGACGCTTTCCGCGGAAGGAATGTATGGTAAAAATTGAGGAGCCCCAGGAATGACTGAAGCTCGGTTTTGGATGTGGGGCGAGGGGCCTTCTTGATGGCTGCTACTTTGGATTTGGACGGCTTAATACCCTCGGGTGTGATTCGGAACCCTAAAAACTCGACCTCGGTTTCGAAAAAGACACATTTGTCCTTCCTCAGTCTCAGCCCCGCTTTCTCGAACACAGTTAGTACTTTGTCCAATCTTTTTGCCAGTTCGGCCTCACTCCCCCCTGTTATCAATACGTCATCAAAATAAGGCAACACCCCCTCCAGTCCCTTCAGGAGGCGTTCCACAAGCGACTGAAAAAGGCCGGGTGCCGAGTTCACGCCGAACTGTAAACGCGACACCTGGAACGCTCCTTTATGTGTGACTATCGTTTGTGCCGCGGCCGTGGCGGGAGTTACGGGGAGTTGCTGATAGGCTTGTGCTAGATCGAGCTTGGCGAAACACTTTCCCCCATTTAGCCTGGCCAAAAGGTGGCTGACCACCGGCACCGGGTATGCATTAGGGCGGATCGCCTTGTTAATTGTACACTTATAATCAGCGCAAATACGCACCTCCCCGTTAGCCTTCAGAGCTGTTACAATTGGAGTTTCCCACTCCGCGGAATCAACAGGAATAAGAATCCCCTGGCCCACCAATTTGTCCAGTTCCGCCTCTATTTTGTCCTTTAGTGCGAAGGGCACCCTGCGCGGTTTGAGTCTTATCGGGCGGACCTCCGGGTCTAGGTCGAAGGCTACAGGGGGTCCCTTGAATTTTCCAAGTCCTTTTTTAAAGACGGCGGGATGCGCATCGCACACCGCTTGTATTGGATCTACCCCCACCGTATGTACTCCCCCTATGAACAGGCCTAAAGGCTGAAACCACTGTGTCCCTAGGAGGCTACAACTTCCCCCCTTGAGGACAACTAGGGGCAGTTCCGCAGAATGTCTCTTAAAATTAACCCGAAATTTCCCGACCCCCAACACCGGGATGCTGTTTCCCTGTACATCTCGTAGCGTGGACCTCAATGTTTTAAGTTTGGGCCGCACGTGGGGGTCGATTTTCAAGAACTCTTTCTGGGGAATTATGGAATAGGAGGACCCCGAGTCAATTTCCATCCTGATAGGGGCCCCTTGTACTAGTACCTCAACGAAGTAATGGGACTGTCCCGCGGACACGCTGAACACTGGGGCGTCGTCTTCGCTGCCGTCCGAGACGCGGCCCACGCCGTCCTGCTTCCTCGTGGTCTGGGCGCCATCTTTGGGCCTCGCTGGACGGTCCGGCCTGGTCGAACGGTCTGGTGACTGCCTCCGGCCCTCCTTCCGTTTTCTGCATGCCTTGGCAATGTGCCCCCGACGGCCGCAGGTGTAACATTCAGCCTTTCTAAATGGGCACCTCGCGCGTTCATGGGCCGCTCCGCAACCATCACAGCGGCGCCCCCCTTTTCGGACCTTCTGGACCTCCTCACCGTCGCTGCCTTCCGAGGACGACTTTGAGGCCCGTCGAGTTGCGTGCACCGATTGTCCGGACTTCCCGTGCACCGAATTTTCCGCTTTGCCGGCCCTGGGACGCCACTCACGCCACTGGTGCATCTCGTCCACTCCAGCATTCGTGGACTCTGCGGTTTCTGCGGCCTCTACGACCTCTGCCAGCGTGGGTGGCGGCTCCTTGTTCTTCAAGCTGCGCTGCACCTCCTTGTCTCTCAGGCCACACAGCACGCCGTCCCTGAGGGCCATTTCTTGGATATTGTCCCATTTGCAGGGGACGGCGGCTACCCTCATGGCGGCCACGAATGCCTCGACCGACTCGTCCGGCGCTTGGACTCGCCTCCAAAACGCACTCCGAGCGGGAAACATCGCCCTCGAGGGTCGGAAGCGCTCCCGTAGCAGCTTCATGATGTCGTCCGCCTTAAATTCGCTCACCTTCTTCGGAGCGATGATGCCCACCAGCGTCCGCTTGGTTTCCACCCCGAGCATTCTGGTGAGGATGGCCCTCTTCCGCTCCTCATCGTCTTCCTTGACTTTGAGTTCCACCAGCGCCGCCTGGAAGTCCATCTCCAACAGCTCCCAGTCTTGCGGTTTGGTGATGTTGAACCCGTTCTGTGCCCTGGCTGCTCCTTGGGGATCCATTATCCCACCTTCGTCGCCAATTTGGTGTATCGAAACCAAGACACAGGACACAGCCTCGGGCTGGGTTAACTCAGGTTTATTGCATCGTGGACAGAGGGAACATGAGGTAATGGCGGATCGATAGCTCTTTATATACAGCAGTAATACATTTGAACGTGGTGCCATGGTAGCCCATTGGCTACTGCCTGCGTGACGTCATTGCGAGTCACGCCCTTCTTGTCCAGGTGTAGGTGGTGGCGGGAAAGCTTCCCGCGCTGTTGCCTTTGATGAGTTCGGACCAAGAGAGCTTGGACGCTCGCTGCTGCCAGCTGGTGGTCATTAGCTCGCGTCCTATTACAGGGTTTATATGATACAGCTGAAGGTTACATTGTTGCTATAGGCAAGGTTACATTGGCTCAGATACATTGTAAACCATGTGGAAGGTACAACCATTAGACACAACAGAAACATATAAACAAACCTGTAATTCTATGAACATACAAATGAAGACAAAACGTTTATCAATAAAAAACATATGAACGCATTAAAGGTAGCAAAGAATTATACTGTTCTGAGCCCTGAATAGCCAGGAAAAATCTTTGGGAATCAGATTTTGGCTTGGAAGTGAAGAGCTTTATTGAACCAAACAGGAAGGTAAAACAAGGCTTTAAGGGTAGGATACACAAACACCTCACTCCCAAAATAAACAAGAACTTTCAAAAACCAAACCCTCAACAACATACTTAAGCCGTTGCAAACTTTTCACGCATTTTGCTTTCAGTTCAGAACTCACCTGTAACTTTTTTCTTATTAGAAGGGTCACAGCTGTGGAGACTACTGAGAACATCTGGAGCTTAGCTGTATATACCTCGGAGGTCGCGCTATTATGCGAGGTTTCAATTTTTCTAAACCAGGGGCCATCCATGACGCTCGATTTATGTCCAGAGCTATTTACTCCTTGAAAATCTTTCTCTTCAAGGAACAGTTCAAGTTGACATCAAGAGAGGAAACTGGTCTCAGAGACATGTGTTTGTTCTCTGCTATGTTAAATATTGGTTCACTGCTACTTGTGCTATCAGTGCACCTCAGAATGACATTTTGTTTATGAAAGACTTGATGGATTATGTGAATGTGAACAAGAAAGTTTCTGAGATTGCCACCAAAAAATCTTCTGGACACTTGTGGTACTTTTCAGAGCAACTCGCTGGCTTAGGTTTGTTAGATTCTACATAAGAACAGCCTTGCTGGAACAGGCCACAGCCCATCCAGTCCAGCATTCTGTCTCACACAGTGGCTCACCATTTCCTTCAGGGTATTCCCAAGCAGATGCCTTAGAACATAATAACATAAGAACAGCCTTGCTGGAACAGGCCACAGCCCATCCAGTCCAGCATTCTGTCACACACAGTGGCTCACCATTTCCTTCAGGGTATTCCCAAGCAGATGCCTTCACCTGCTTAGGATTCCCTGGAAATGGCATTGAGAGATATCCTGCCTATCTCTCCAACCCTGAGGTAGTCCTTAAGTATCCATAATTATAGCCATTGATCCCCTTGACCTCCATGAACTTGTCTAATCCTTTCTTAAAGCTGTCAAGACTGACAGCTGTCACCACTTCTTCTGGCAGGGAGTTCCATAGACCAGTGATCCTCTGGGTGAAAAAGTACTTTCTCTTATTTGTTTGAGAGCTAGTACCCAAAAGTTTCATCGAGTGTCCCCTAGTTCTAGTGTTGTGCGATAGGGAAAACAGTTTTTCCTTATCTACTTTGTCCACACCATGCATGATTTTATAAACTTCAATCAGGTCACCTCTTAGACGCCGTCGCTCAAGAGTGAAAAGGCCCAACCGTTGCAGCCTCAGATGGTAAGGAAGGTGTTCCAGTCCCCTAATCATTCTGGTTGCCCTCCTCTGCACTTTCTCCAACTCCATAATATCCTTCTGGAGATATGGCGACCAGAACTGTACACAGTATTCCAGATGGGGCCTCACCATAGATTTATAAAGAGGCAAAATGACACTTGCTGACTTATTTTCTATACCCTTCCTAATGATCCCTAGCATTGAGTTTGCTTTTTTCACTGCTGAGGCACACTGGGTTGACACCTTCATTGAGCTGTCCACCAGGACACCAAGGTCCCTTTCCTGGTTTGTCGCAGAGAGTTCAGACCCCATCAGTTTATAAATGTAATTGGGGTTTTTTGCCCCAACATGCATCACTCTGCACTTACTAGTGTTGAAGCTCATTTGCCACTGTTTTGCCTACTCCCCCAGTGTCAAGAGATCCCTCTGGAGCTCCTCACAATCTCTCACAGTTTTCACTACCCTGTATAATTTAGTGTCGTCAGCAAATTTGGCTACCTTGCTATTTACTCCTGCCTCTAGATCATTTATGAAGAGGTTGAAAAGCAGGGGTCCCAGTACTGAACCTTGGGGGACCCCACTCTTTACTTCCCTCCACTTGGAGGTGTCCATTTAGTGCTACCCTCTGTTTCCTGTCCCTTAGCCAGTTGCTGATCCAGGACAAGACGTGTCCCTTTATTCCATGACTGGCAAGTTTATTCAAAAGCCTTTGGTGTGGGACCTTGTCAAAAGCCTTCTGAAAGTCCAGATAAACAATGTCAACTGGATCCCCCTTATCCACATGCTTGTTGACACTCTCAAAAAAAATCCAACAGATTAGTGAGGCATGATTTGCCCTTGCAAAAGCCATGTTGGCTCTCCTTTAGCAGCGCCTTCTCTTCTATGTGCCTATTAATTCTATCTTTTAGGATGGTTTCCATCACTTTACCTGGGACACATGTCAAACTGACAGGTCGGTAATTTCCTGTATCACCCCTGGATCCTTTTTTGAAAATTGGTGTTACATTCGCTACCTTCCAGTCATCAGGCACAAAGCCTGATTTGAGGGAAATATTATATATTTTGGCTAGGAGATCAGCAATTTTATCTTTAAGTTCCCTGAGAACTCGTGGATGAATGCCATCTGGTCCTGGTAATTTGTTAGTGTTTAGCTTAACAAGACATGCAAGGACCTCCTCCCTGGTTATTTCTATCTTGCTTAATTCTTCGGTTTCCCTCCCTACGAAGATAGGCTCTGTTTTGGGCATGTGGTCTCTGTCTTCTTCAGTGAATACTGAAGCAAAGAATTAATTGAGTCTCTCTGCAATCTCTGTTTCCTTTTTAATAACCCCTTGCCTTCCATTGTCATCTAATGGTCCAATGGCCTTCCTAGTTGGGTTCTTACTTCTAATGTACTTAAAGAAGTCTTTGTTATTTCTCTGAGTATTTTTAGCTATATGCTCCTCAAATTCTTGCTTTGCTTTCCTGATTGTTGCCTTGCATTTGTTCTGCCAGAATTTATGTTTCTGCCTGCTGTCCTCATTCGATCAAGCCTTCCATCTTCTAAATGAGCTTTTCTTGCTCTTGATCACTTCCCGAACAGCTCCTGTAAGCCACATAGGAGTCCTCTTGGACCTGGAAGTGCCCTTTTTCCTTTTGGGTATGCATTCCAATTGGGCCTCTGTTATTGTTTTTGTAAACAGCCTCCATTCCTCTTGGAGTGTTTGGACTCTCTCAATTTTCCCTTTCAGCTTCTTTTTTACTAGTTTCCTCATGTTTGGGAAATTTCCTTTTTGAAAATTTAAGATCGCTGTGTTAGATTTTATCAGTGACTTGCAGTCTATTATCAAGTTAAACATAATTGAGTTGTGGTCACTGTTCCCTATTGGATCAGTCACATTAACCTCTTGCACCAGATCCTGAGTATTACTCAGGATCAAGTCAAGGATTCATGTACCTCTAGTTGGGTCTTCAACCATCTGTCCCAGGGAACAATCATTTAGCATATCTAAGAACTTTATCTCTTTATCATGTGCTGAACAACAGTTCACCCAGTCTATGTGAGGGTAATTGAAGTCCCCCATTATAACCAGGCTTCCCTTCTTGGATGCCTCCTTTACAACATTCTCCAAATGCCAGTGTCCCTCAAGAGTTTGGGTTGGAGGCCGATAGTATATGCCTACTGTTAGACCATCCTTGTGGCCTGGTACTCTTACCCACAGAGCTTCTAATGGTGACTCCAAATCACCTAGATATTCCAATTCATACGATTTTATCACTTCTTTGACATACAAGGCTACATCACCTCCCGTTTGCCCCTTCCTATCCTTCCTGTACAGTTTGTAGCCTGGGATAACTGTATCCCATTGGTTATCATCCGTCCACCAGGTTTCAGTGATACCAATAATATCAATATTCTTATCTATTGCTAAGTATTCCAGCTCCCCTATTTTGTTCCAGAGGCTTCTGGCATTTGTATACAAGCATTTATATATGCTTTCCTGATACAGTCTTTTGAGTCCAGTTGTATTGTTAGACTGCCTCTTGCATCCTTCTGCTAGAGTGCTGGTGACTAGCTCCTCGCTCTGATCAGTAATTTTTGCATCCTCCTCACTACTCAAGTACACACTTTCCCGAACCAGATGCTGCCCAGCTCCTGTCGGCTTTCCCTCAGTTATCAGTTTAACTCCAGTTTAATGCCTTCACCTGCTTAGGATTCCCTGGAAATGGCATTGAGAGATATCCTGCCTATCTCTCCAACCCGGAGGTTGTCCTTAAGTATCCATAATTATAGCCATTGATACCCTTGTCCTCCATGAACTAATGTCCCATTTGATTGCAAGAGGAGGATGATTGAAAAATTTAGGTCAAAGCCAGCAGCTATGGCGAATGTTCGGGACCAACGCCCTAAAGTGCAAAATCCAAAAAGATTTGCCCCATTTTGTGGGATCCCATATTCTGAACTTGTTTCAAAGGTTTGATCTGGAATGTACTTTTGATGATCATCCTCCAGAGACCTGGGGTGCCTGTGATGATTTCCAGAGAGCCTGCCAACATTTTTCAGACATAAATGTCATAAATGATGTAGCAGAGCGCGTGGAGTAGCTCTTACACAAATACCTGAAAAATGTGAAAGTTGAGGAAAATATGCAAAATATACTAATTGTAGCCCATAATACCAGGGAAAAACCAAAATGTGCACAAAAAAATCAATGTTTATGAATCTGTACTCCAACTAAAATTACAAAATGTACGTGCCCGTCTGCTAGATTTGTTAAATAAATGAAAAATGAGAGGCTAGCAATTTCTTTTGAATTTTCCTTACTTTTCTCCGGTGAACGAACATTCAACATGTAAATATTGCTTGATTAAGTCCAAACTTGTTTCCGATTACTAATGGTAAAAGGAAACTTTTTAAAAAGGTTGCAGTCAGATATTCCAAAATTTTTATTTTTAGCCAAAATAAGGGACACCCTACCCACCGCTGTCTGTGGGGGCTGGTTGTTTGGAGGGGCCTTGATTTCAGTATCTGCTTTGGTGTTTGGTGATCAAAAGCAGGTGTGTTTGCAAGGATCTTGATTTTCACCCACTCTTTCTGAGCAGCACTTTCTCAGCGAAATGTTGGTGGAGGGATGCCAGCTAAATAATGCACTTTTTGTATTGGGGTTGGTTTTAGGCATCCTGTGACCAACCTCACTGTTTTATTTAGGGTCACACCCACCTGCTTTGCATGTGTTGATCTGCACCACACCGGACAAGCATACTCTCCTGCAGAGTAACATAAAGCTAGTCAAGTACACACTTTCCCGAACCAGATGCTGCCCAGCTCCTGTCGGCTTTCCCTCAGTTATCAGTTTAACTCCAGTTTAATGCCTTCACCTGCTTAGGATTCCCTGGAAATGGCATTGAGAGATATCCTGCCTATCTCTCCAACCTGGAGGTTGTCCTTAAGTATCCATAATTATAGCCAATGATACCCTTGTCCTCCATGAACTAATGTCCCATTTGATTGCAAGAGGAAGATGATTGAAAAATTTAGGTCAAAGCCAGCAGCTATGGCGAATGTTCGGGACCAACGCCCTAAAGTGCAAAATCCAAAAAGATTTGCCCCTTTTTGTGGGATCCCATATTCTGAACTTGTTTCAAAGGTTTCATCTGGAATGTACTTTTGTTGATCATCCTCCAGAGACCTGGGGTGCCTGTGATGATTTCCAGAGAGCCTGCCAACATTTTTCAGACATAAATGTCGTAAATGATGTAGCAGAGCGCGTGGAGTAGCTCTTACACAGAATACCTGGAAAATATGAAAGTTGAGGAAAATATGCAAAATAGACTAATTGTAGCCCAAAAAACCTCACCGCCTCACAGCCACGCAGACACCAACTGCCCTTCTTTCCCTCACCAACGGTGCCAGAAGGTCCCGATTGGAGTTTCCCCTTTAATATCAGTAGGTGGGGGGTTGCGATCCCCCTGTCTGCTGGCTCCCCTATGGTTGGGAGGTTTGTGGGGACAAAAGGGGTATGTCCCCCCAACACTTCTGGACCCAGGAGACCAGGGAAAAGGGATCGATTTCCCCCCCCCCCAAAAAAAAAACCTCCGTCTATAAAGAGAAGAAATCAAGCGGTTTCTTCTCTTTAAAAACGGATGTTTTTTTAGGAAGGGGGGAATCGATCCCCTCTCCCGGGTCTCCTGGGTCCAGAAGGGTTCGGGGGGGACATACCCCTTTTGTCCTCCCCAACCCTCACAGACCCACGGGACCCGAGAGAGATCAATTCCAACCCAACCCCATGACATTAAAAGGGAAAATCCGATCAGAGTTTCCCCTTTAATATCAGCAAGTGGGGGATGGCGATCCCCCTCTCCGCTGGCTCACCTGGGGTTGGGAGGTTTGTGGGGACAAAAGGGATCTGTCCCCCCAACCCTTCTGGACCCAGGAGACCAGGGAGAGGGGATCGAATCCACCCCCACCCCCAAAAAACTCCATCTTTAAAGAGAAGAAACCAAGCGGTTTCTTCTCTTTAAAAACGGAGGTTTGTTTAGGAGGGGGAATCGATCCATTCTCCCTGGTCTCCTGGGTCCAGTAGGGTTGGGGGGGTACATACTCCTTTTGTCCCCACAAACCTCCCAACCCCCGGGGAACCAGCGGAGAGGGGGATCGCAACCCCCCACACACTGATATTAAAGGGGAAACCCTGATCTACTTTCACGACTCCACACAATCAAAGCACCATAAGACAATAAAGCCCCCCTCCCCAACAGCCGCGGTCTGGCCAGCAAAGCCGGCCTGCGGAAATAACGCCCCAACGCCGCATAAAGCAGCATTGGAATTCCCACGGTCCGGCCAGCCAGGCCGGCCCGCGGAAATAAACCAACACCCCACACACACACACACAACAAATATATATATACACAATCAAAAACATCCAAAAATACACAAAAACAAGCAAAAACAACACCAAAAAACAATACAAAGTAAACAAAAACACAATCAAAACCAAAACAAACAGTCAAAAAAATACAAAAGCCACCCACCCACCCCAAAAATAAAGAAAACAAGCCAACTCACCAGCACTTGTCCTACCTGCACGACGACCGGAAACAAAATAAAGAAAGAAAGAGACTACTTACCGGAAGAAGCTCCACCTAGAGGCCAGGAGAGAAAAAACAGTCAAAATAAGGAAAAAAAACCTACCAACACCACCTGCTGGCCATAATAGTAAAAACAATTCAAAAACACACAACAGCCCCAAACAAAAGGCCACAACAGTAAAAACAAATCAAAACAATAACACAAAATCACAATTTTACACAAAAGGTCATAATAATAACAAGTAAAAAAAATTACACGAAAACAATTTAACACAAATCACAAACATATGTCAATAAAATAAAATAAAATAAATTATTAAAATCTTGTGCTGAGTTCTAAAAACCCAAAACAACTACCGGTAAACACATTTTAAAAACATTAAATGTAAAAAACATTTACTTTCACATTATTAAAATTATTATCTATGGTACAACTATTTTTTAAAAAAACCAAAAACTAAAACATTATTCAGTTACATAAAACAGCCAGCCAAGCCAAAAAAAATTTTGTATAAATAAACATTTTAAAAATTACACACTAAGCAATTTTTAACAAACATTAACACAATTTAACCTTCCAACACAATTTAAAACAGCCCGGCAACGCCGGGCAACCTCTGCTAGTTCTTAATAAACCATCTACTATCATCCACAGTGTTTGTTTTCCAATTAATTAATTGGTTGCTGGGAGTATTTATGGGCTAAAAATAAGCCCATGATATAAAACAAGCAAATCGTTCTCTCCCTCTCCTCTCACCACACTTGACTCTGCCTAGAAGATCTCATCTTCCAATTGTCATCTAAACCTACCTGTATTTCTGTATAATTATATTGTATCTTTATTTGAAATGCTGTTAGCCGCCCTGAGTTGGCCTGTGCCGAGTAGGGCGGGATATAAATTTTTTAAAAATATTATTATTATTATTATTATTATTATTATTATTATTATTATTATTATTATTATTGTTATTATTGTTATTATTATTATTATTATTATTATTATTATTATTATTATTATTATTATTATTATTATTATTATTATTATTATTATAAATACCATCTCCCAAATACATTCCTTCCCACCAGTTCAGTACACAACATCATTCTAATTGAAAAACTTATGTAGTCTCTTAACACTTTACATTTGCAGTCTGACAACTAATAGATTCCAAAGAAGCAGATCTTCAGCCTTCTTAAATGTCATCTCCAAAATTCCTGGAAGGACCACAAGGCACCCTGAAATGAAACATAACCCCTTTCACCCACCTCTCTTCCAGACACTAACATAAACTCTCAGACATACCAGAGATCTTCAAACTCCAAAACTCACTGAAATATTTCCTTCCAAAATTTTTCATTCAAAATGTCCAAAAATCATTCCTCAACCTATTTCTTGCATGCAGATGCCGTCAGTAGATCGTGAGACCAGCATACCTGTCAACCCGCGGCTCCGTCAGTAGATCGTGAGACCAGCATACCTGTCAACCCGCGGCTCCGGAAAAATGGAACCTGCGTACATCGCTTGTACGCAGGTCGCTTTCCGCGCATGCGTGGAAGGGTTTTACCCCTTCCACGCATGCGCGGAAGCGCTACACCACTTGCGCAGCCCGTACGCAAGCGGTGTAGCGCTTCCGCGCATGCGTGGAAGGGGTAAAACCCTTCCACGCATGCACGGAAAGCATTTCCTCTGCTGCCAAATTACGGGGTTTTGGCAGTGGGGGCCGGGTTATGACGTCAATCGATGTCGAATTACGGGGTTTTCCCGGCCAAATCGGGGTGGTTGACAGGTATGGAGACCAGTGGTGGGCTCTAAAAACTTTTACTACCACACTGTGGGTTTGGTATGGTGGGCGTGGCCAGGTGGAAAACCCTGTGTTGCACCTGAATTAAGACTACACTAAAACCTCGGATAAAAACCGCATCACAAATCCAAATCCCAAATCCGGATAACTACTTGTTTGTTTGTTTGTTTTGGGGGGAGGAATTGTATCTAAAATCCTATGGGATGCATTGGATAACATTCGCTAAAACCAGTGCCAGTTACAATGTATCTCTATGGAGTTCTAACGTTATCTGATGCATCCCATAGTATTTTAGCGTTATCCGATGCATGCATTGGATAACACTAAAAATCGGATCACACTAAGACTTGTGGAATCAAGTTTTAGCGTTATCCGAGGTATTACTGTATTTATTTCAAAATTTGGATGGATGGGCAGGGCCAGACAGAATTTCTGCTACCTGTTCTGGCAAACTGGTGAGAACCTGCTGATGCCCATGAGGCCTTGTAACTAACTTCAATTGGACTTGTAAGAGTCTCATCTTAAGAAACAAGGAGGAGAAAAACAACGAGCTCCCTGATTGGTTATTTTAATCTCTTCATTCAGAGTCTTTGGTCGAACCCTTAATCTGTCATAGTGGTTTTCTTCAGGCCAAGAACTGACGGAGCATCCACTTTTCTTCCAACATGTCCTCTATAGAGTCTCTGAATGGTAAATGAAACATTTCCAACACTCCTGTCCTTTGTATGATTCCTATTGGAAATTCAATAAAATATTTCCATGTTCTCCAAAAATGATAACATTCAATCAAACTCCTTCTAAAGTTAATGTCCCATGTTAATTTATCATTTAATGCAATGTCCCATGCATCTTTGTAACAATCTTCAATTTTAAGATCCGGAATAATTTATACCGTTTAGCTATCATTAATCTGGCAAGGGTCAACAAAGTAATCATTAAATCCTTTTTTTCATCTGATATTTTCAACAAACAATACTATTTGAGGTTTTAACTCTATTCTTGTATCTAAAATCTTACTAACTTCTTCTCCCACCTTTGCCCAAAATTTCCAAAGCAATTTATAATTATGTTCCTTAATTATTACAGACATATTTCTCATTATCCTAGTTGTCCATTTGCTATTCCAAGCTTTGTCTGTAATTTTAAGGTTTAATTCTGTCTCCCAAATTTCTTTCAATGTTTTTTGAGGGTTTGCATCATTATTTAATCTATACCTATAAATCCAAGCATTAACCGTTGTCATTTGACAAAGGATCCCGCACCCAGCCATACTATCCCGTACCGAGCATTCGTGCACTTGCCCGAACTGGGTATGAAGGTAACTGTCGGGTTGAGAAATGCGCCAGTGGGGCAGGAGACCCACAAACGCAAAGAAAAAGAAAAGACTTCACTTCCCAACGTTCCTTGCGCCACAGCCAATCAGGCTGAGAGGCATGAGCAAAAGGAACGTTGGGAAATGCGTCGCGGCCAATCACAATCAAGCCGCAGGGAAAAAAACGCTGCACAAACAGAAACCACAAACCCAAAACTACTAGCCCCAGAGTCCTGCGCACCATGAGCGCGCAGAACGCTCAGAAAGCCGGCCCACAAAAACAAAAATACAAAACGCAACGCCTCACAGCCACGCAAAACAAACAAGCCACAGAAAAAAACCATAAATAAGGGGAATTCAAGGGGGGGGAGAAGATACTGGTGCCTTCGCCCCCCCTTGACAGCGAACCAATTCCCCTGGAAGCCAAGGCAGCGAATGGGCCTCCATTCGCAGCCTTTACTTCCCGAGGAGGTGTTTCACTTTCAAGGGGGGAAGGTACTGGTGCCTTCACCCCCCCTTGAAAGTGAACCAATTCCCCTGGAAGCCAAGGCAGAGAACGGGTCTCCATTCGCTGCCTTTACTTCCCGAGGAGGTGTGTTGCTTTCAAGGGGGGAAGGTACTGGTGCATTCGCCCTCCCCTTGAAAGCGAACCAATTACCCTGGAAGCCAAAGCAACGAACAGGCCTCCATTCGCTGCCTTTACTTCTCGAGGAAGTGTTTCGCTTTCAAGGGGGGGGAAGGTACTGGTGCTTTCGCCCCCCCTTGAAACCGAACCGAATTCCCCTGGAAGCCAAGGCATCGAACGTGCCTCCATTTGCTGCCTTTACTT
The DNA here is from genome assembly GCA_035047345.1 of Bradypodion ventrale. Classification (NCBI taxonomy): domain Eukaryota; kingdom Metazoa; phylum Chordata; class Lepidosauria; order Squamata; family Chamaeleonidae; genus Bradypodion; species Bradypodion ventrale. The sequence continues at coordinate 375,108,784 of JAWDJE010000002.1, forward strand.
CCCGAGGAGGTGTTTCGCTTTCAAGGGGGGGGGAGGTACTGGTGCCTTCCCCCCCCTTGAAAGCAAACCAATTACCCTGGAAGCTAAGGCAGTGAACGGGCCTCCATTTGCTGCCTTTACTTCCCGAGGAGGTGTTTCGCTTTCAAGGAGGGGAAGGTACTGGTGCCTTCGCCCCCCCTTGAAAGCGAATCAATTCCCCAGGAAGCAATGGCAGTGAATGGGCCTCCATTCGCTGTCTTTACTTCCCGAGGAAGTGTGTCGCTTTCAAGGGGGGGAGGTACTGCTGCCTTCGGCCCCCCCCCCTTGAAAGCAAACCAATTCCCCAGGAAGCAAAGGCAGTGAACGGGCCTCCAGTCGCTGCCTTCGCCTCCCGGAGGTACTCACCCAGGCGCAGCCTCCGACCTGAACTACACTCACACACATACACACACACACACCCCTACTGGGCACACCAAAAACTACCCCTAACCACCAACATACACAAACAAAAATAAATCAATAATTTTTAAAAATAATAAACAAAAAGAAATAAACCACAAAATACACAAACAAACACATCTACAATGACAAAAAACTACGTACAAAACACCTAACTAAAACACAAAAAAACCACCAAGTACACACCAAAAACTAAACAAACCTAAAACTAAAAAAACCAAAAAGAACAGAAACACCTCCCAGCCCACCACCACAAAAACAAAACAAAGAAAAACCCCAGAAGAAAGAAAACCAGACAACTCACCAGCATGTACTCCCTCCACGATGACCGGAACAGAAATGAAGAAACAAAGACTAGTTACCGGAAGAAGCCCCACCTAGAGGCCAGGAGAGAAAAAACAGTCAAAGTAAAAGAGAACCACTAGCAGCCCCACCTGCAGGGCACGATAGTAAAAACAACTCAAAAAGACTCAACAACTCAAAAAGACTCAACAGCCCGACCCAGAGGCCACAAGATTAAATACAAGTCAAAAACATAACAATAAATCACAAGTTTACACAAATCACAAACATATGTCACAAAAATAAAATAAAAACATTTCTAAAATCCTGTGTTGATTTTTAACTCACATAAAAACCAAAAACATCTAAACACAGTTTAAAAACATTGAATGTAAAACACATGTACTTTCACATTTTTAAAATGATTATGTACGGTACAACTATTAAAAAAATCACATACTAAAACATTATTTGGTTAAATAAACAAAATGAAAAAATATATATCATCCTTTGTTCTTTTTTTAATCCACAAAATAAACCCCCCAAAAAAACTAATCAGTTTATAACAGCCCGGCATCGTAACAAAATTTTTATCAGCCTGATAAAACAAATATTCAAAAATACATTAGAAAAGGTACAAAATACAAGTTGTTATTACTTTACAGTACCAAAACGATACAATCTATTTAACAAATGACAACATAAAAAAGGTTTGCATTCATAAAAATTTTAAGAAGAAAAATCACAGACTAACCTCTTTTTTACAAACATTACCACCACCACCCCAGGAAAAAAAAAACGTCCAGCACAATTTAAAACAGCCCGGCAACGCTGGGCAAACTCTGCTAGTATATTATATATTTTACTGACTACACCATTTAATCTTTTTGAGTAATCCCTTATTTCCTTGATGTAAACTTCAAGCTTCATCAGCAATCTCATCTCCAAAAATCATTGTCTAATTTTCTTCTCCCAGAAGTCCAATTTTATTCTCACATTTGAATTCTGAACAAAACATTTCCCACACATTTCCCTAGCAATGATGATTTCCCTCCTGTGTGGATCCTCTTATGTTTCACAAGGAATGAGGTCTTAATTAAACATTTCCCACAGTCCTGATATTTGTATGGTTTCTCTCATGTGTGGGCTTTCTGATGAGTCACAAAGCTTGATTTGCATCCAAAACATTTCCCACACTCCTCGCACTTGTATGGTTTCTCTCCTGTGTGGGTTCTCTGATGTGTCAAAAGGCCTGATCTCTCAACAAAGCATTTGCCACACTCCTGGCATTTATGTGGTTTCTCTCCTATGTGGACTCTGTGATGACGTACAAGGTGTGATCTCCGAGCAAAGCATTTTCCACATTCCTGGCACTTGTATGGTTTCTCTCCTATGTGGATTCTGTGATGACTCACAAGGTCTGATTTCAGAATAAAGCCTTTCCCACATTCCTGGCATTTGTATGGTTTCTCTCCTGTGTGGACTCTGTGATGACACAAAAGGTGTGATCTCTGAGTAAAGCATTTCCCACATTCCTGGCACTTGAATGGTTTCTCTCCTGTGTGGACTCTGTGATGACGCAAAAGGTGTGATCTCCGAGCAAAACATTTCCCACATTCCTGGCACTTGTATGGTTTCTCTCCTGTATGGATTTTGTGATGACTCACAAGTTCTAAACTCCGAGTAACGCCTTTCCCACATTCCTGGCACTTGTATGGTTTCTCTCCTGTATGGATTTTGTGATGACTCACAAGTTCTAAACTCCGAGTAACGCCTTTCCCACATTCCTGGCATTTGTATGGTTTCTCTCCTGTGTGGACTCTGTGATGACACAAAAGGTGTGATCTCTGAGTAAAACATTTCCCACATTCCTGGCACTTGTATGGTTTCTCTCCTGTATGTGTTTTGTGATGACTCACAAGCTCTGAACTCCGAGTAATGCCTTTCCCACATTCCTGGCATTTGTATGGTTTCTCTCCTGTGTGGATCCTTTTGAGAACCTTTTGTACAATATCAACCGCAAAATCATTTCTATAGACGATGCATTTCCTGGCCTTCCCTTGAATACTACTCTCCTTCTCCGTGCCAGTTCTCAGGTGTCGTCCAAGCTCAAATTTATCCTTAGTATACTTTCCAAGGTCGGGAGATACATTCCTCTTTCCCCAATTGTCCCCTGTGAATAAGGAGACATGTAAAGGTAAAGGTCACCATTGCTCGAAAGCAAGTCTTATCCAATTCTAGAGTTCAGTGCTGATCTTTGTTTATAGCCAAAGAGGGTTTGCAAACATTTCCGTGGACATGTGGCAGGTATGCCTAGACACCTGAGTGCACAGAACACTGTTTACATTCCCAACAAAGTGATATCCATTTATCTACTTGCAATTTCTTCCTTTTGAACTCTAGATTGGCAGGAGCTGGGGCAAAGGCAATGAGCTTACTCCAACGTGCAGTACTCAGAATCGGACTCCAACCAACCAGTCTTTAAGTTCAGTATCTTAACCACTTGAAATTAATATGTGCGAAATCTTAGGAAATTGTGCTTAAAATTCAAAGTCAGTAAAGGCATACCCGATGCAGGTTAGGCAAAGTGTGATGTTTAAAGGATCACATTCACACAAGTGGATTACTGGGCAGAAATGTAACCTTTCAGCACAGATAATTAACTGTAAGAAATGCTAGAATTCCTAGAATCCTAAGTCAGTACATTGGCTGATTAGTATTTTGGGGAATTGAATTAGGCTTCTGGGAACTGAAATCCAAAACCAAAAGGTTGGGAAACACTGAGTTAGACTGTATTACGGCATGTTCTTCTTATTTCTCTTAACTAGCTCTGGCATGAATTACACTGAAAATGTTTTAAGATGGCTCCATTGTTGTTTTAAGTATGACAAGCACTGTACCAATTTCTCAGTGTGGCAGAGTATAGAAAGCGGCAGTCCGTCATGGCTGTCAACAGCTCACAGTTGGCTGAAACTATTCTAAAGTGAACTGGCAATCCACAGATCAGAGCATTTGCCCCAGTGACCTTTGAGGCAACTGACCTCTTCTCTGATTGCCTCCTTTAAATGGCCTTTCCCAGCCTGGCATGTTTCAGATGGGCAGAAACCCCACTTTATGTTAAACACAGCCAAGCCTCATTGGGTGTACCCCTGTGCCCCAACACCCTATCACTCATCACAGTAATACATTTACTGAAGCTTTGTTTCCTCCCTGCATGGACCAAACTCTGGTTACCAGTTTGCCTCCGGGTGCAATTCAAGGTGCTGGTTTTGACCTTTATGGTAGTGGGCCAGGATACCTAAGAGACCGCATTGCCCTAAGGACATCTGTCCGTCCAACCAGAGCAGACCGGAGGGGCTCGCTAATTGTTCCATCAGCAACAGGGGCTCGCCTCTCTGGCACAAGAAGGAGGGCCTTCTCTGTGTCCGCACTGGACCTCTTGAACCTTCTGCCAACAGAATTACTTCTCCAGATGGAATTGCTGCCCTGCAGGAAAGAACTCAAAACCTGGCTGGCAGGCCAAGTATGGGGTGCAGGTGGAAGGGTGACCTCTGTTGGGTGGTTGGTGTAATATAACTCTTCTCCCTCGGTCCTTTGGTCTCTGCACCCTTTTTTAGGGGGCGGGTAGTTTTTAAAAAGGTTTTTATCTATGTTTTTAGCAATGTGTGTGAACCACCCTGAGTCGGTCGTGGCTGAGTGTGCGGGATAGAAATCTAAATAAATAAATAAATAAATAAAAATAAATCTCAAGGTCTTTGTGAATCACCTGCAAAGCTCTAAATATTCGACCAGGCCAGGCTGAACATATGGAGAGAAGAGCCAATGGATGGAGGAACACCAGAGAATGTCTCCCCATCAGGACAGGATTATTCTGGCTGGACTGTCAGTAGCTCAAATAACATACTTCGAAGACAAATCTGAAAAACTAATTTGAGATCCAGGAGGAGGAGTTGTCATTGTGTTGCTCCCCATTTATATTATTGTTATATGGGACCCTTCAGCTCTTCAGATGTGGACGACAAATATTAATTCTCACCACAGTAGAGCTCAGGGCTTCAGGAGGGCCAGATGCAGCCCAGTCCTGCATTACCAATCCTACAATGGCTGGTAGGATTGGGGTCATCAGGAAAGCATTATCATCACTGTTGTTATGGTGACTAGACATTATTGTGGAGATTAGCATCAGCCAGGGAAAGAGAGGGCCTTACCAAGAAAGGATACAGATTCCAAGTTCTCGTTCATGACCTCTTCATGCAGGGCTTTCTGGTCAGCATTCAGCAGTGCCCACTCATCTGGAGTAAAGTACATGGCCATCTCCTCAAAGGACACAGGAAGCTATATGGAAAGAAGAGGGGAAAGGAAATCTCCTTCAAACTCTTCATAACAACAACCTCCGAAATCCTAAACACCGAAAAAAGTGGTGGCTGGACCTTAAACTCTACAGGTGAAACTCAGAAAATTAGAATATCGTGCAAATGTCCATTCATTTCGGTTAAAAGATGAAACAAATATATAAGGCTAGCAGCTGTTGCCCGGCATTGCCGGGCTGTTTTAAATTGTGTCGGAAGGTTAAATTGTGTTAATGCTTGTTAAAAATTTCTTAGTCTGTAATTTTTAAAATGTTTATTTATACAATTTTTGGGAGGGGTTCGCTGACTGTTTTATGTAACTGAATAATGTTTTAGTTTTTCTTTTTTAAAAAAATAGTTGTACCGTAGGTAATAATTTTAATAATGTGAAAGTAAAGGTTTTTTACATTCAATGTTTTTAAAATGTGTTTAGTTGTTTTGGGTTTTTATTTGAGTTAGAACTCAGCACAGGATTTTAATAATTTTTTTATTTTATTTTATTGACATATGTTTGTGATTTGTGTTAAATTTTGTTTTTGTGTAATTTTTTGACTTATTATTGTGACCTTTTGTGTAAAATTGTGATTTTGTGTTATTGTTTTGATTTGTTTTTACTGTTGTGGCCTTTTGTTAGGGGCTGTTGTGTGTTTATGAATTGTTTTTAATATTGTGGCCAGCAGGTGGTGCTGGTAGTTTTTTTTTTTTTGTATTTTGACTGTTTTTTCTCTCCTGGCCTCTGGGTGGAACTTCTTGTGGTAAGTAGTCTCTTTATTCATTTCGTTTCCGGTCGTCATGCAGGTAGGACATGTGTTGGTGAGTTGGCTTGTTTTTTGTATGGGGGTGGGTGGGTTTTGTATTTTTGACTGTTTGTTTTGTTTTTGATTGTTTTTTTTACTTTGTATTGTTTTTTGGTGTTGTTTTTGTGTATGTTGGATGTTTTTGATTGTATTTTAAGGTATTTTTTGAAAATTATTTATTTATTAATATATATATTTGTTGTTGTTGTGGCTTGGGGGGAGGGTTGGTTTATTTCCGCGGGCTGGCTTCGCTGGCAAGACCGCGGGCGTTGGGGAGGGGGGCTTTATTGTGTTATGGTGCTTTGATTGTGTGGAGTCGTGAAAGTAGATCGGGGTTTCCCCTTTAATATCAGTGGGTGGGGGTGGCAATCCCCCTCTCCGCTGGTTCCCCGGGGGTTGGGCGGTTTGTGCAGACAAAACGGGTATGTCCCCCCAACCCTTCTGGACCCAGGAGACCAGGGAGAATGGATCGATCCCCCCTCCTGAAAAAGCCTCCATTTTTAAAGAGAAGAAACCGATTGGTTTCTTCTCTGTAAAGAGAGAGGGTTGTTGTTTTTTTTTGGGGGGGGGGGTTAGATTCGATCCCCTTTCTCTGTTCTACTGGGTCCAGAAGGGTTGGGGGGACAGATCCCTTTTGTCCCCACAAAACCCCCAGCCCTAGGTGAGCCAGCGGAGAGGGGGATCGCCACCCCCCACTTACTGATATTAAAGGGAAAACTCTGATCGGATTTTCCCTTTTAATATCAGGGGGTTGGGTTGGAATCAATCTCCTCTCTCAGGTCCCCTGGGTCCGTGAGGGTTGGGGGGGGGGGGCAAAAGGGGTATGTCCCCCCCAACCCTTCTGGTCCCAGGAGACCATGGAGAGTGGATCGATTCCCCCCCTCCTTAAAAAAATTCTCCGTTTTTAAATAGAAGAAACCGCTTGGTTAATTCTCTTTAAAGATGGAGGGTTTTTTTAGGAGGGGGGGGAGAATCGATCCACTCTCTCTGGTCTCCTGGGTCCAGAAGGGTTGAGGGGACACATCCCTTTTGTCCCCACAGACCTCACAAACCCAGGTGAGCCAGCGGAGATGGGGATCGTCACCCCGCACTTACTGATATTAAAGGGGAAACTCCAATCGGGACCTTCAGGCGCCATTGGTGAGGGAAAGAAGAGCGGTTGGTGTTTGCGTGGCTGTGAGGTGGTGAGGTTTTTTTTTTTTAAAAAAAATTGGCCGCCGGCTTCCTCAGCGTTCTGTGTGCTCATGTCGCTCAGGACACTGGGGCTTGTAGTTATGGGTTTGTGATTTGTGGTTGTGGTGCGTTTTTTTCTGCAGCTTAATTTTGATTGGCCACGGCGCGTTTCTCAAAGTTCTTTGGGTTCACGCCTCTCAGCCTGATTGGCTGTGGCGCGGTGTGGCGCAAAGAAAGTTAGGAATTGAAGTTGTTTCCTTTTTTTCGTGTTTGGTGGGCTGTTGCCCCACTGCCGGTTTTCTCAATCCATCGTTGACCTGCAGACTCAGTTCGCCCATGTGTACGAGTGGTGGGTGCAGGTTAGTAGGGACAGGCTTAGGAACCTACACGAACTTCCAACGGTTAACCCTTGGTTTTATAGGTTAAGATACTCACTGCATGCAAAACGAGATATGTCATGCCTTAATTCGTTATAATAGTGATGATCATGGCATATAGCGTACATGAGATTATGTGATGATTATGGGGTACATGAGAATGGGGGGTTGGGGTTTTTATAAACTATAAGCCATAAGCATCAATATTATAACAAAGTAAGGCGTGCACTATCTCGCTTTGCATGTAATGAGTCTATCTCATATGTTTGTTTCACCTTTTACGTTGCATTACTAAACTAAACGAACATTTGCATGATATTCTAATTTTCTGAGTTTCACCTGTAGATTGGAATTTTCATTAATGGCCTTTTTAGCCTTTCTGATGCTAAGATTACCAAGGTCTACTAGTCCCCTTGGCTGCGTACAGGAAGAAAGACCTCCAAATCCCAGTAGATCCCCACAAGAGTGGGAGGGAAAGGGCTAAACCTGTCCTGCCTGTTTTGGGAGGATCCTGGAGGCATCTAAGGGGCCTCTGTGCAGAAACAGGAAGCTAAATCTGACCTAGGTGGGTGGAGAATAGATCCTCTTCTCAAAAACATAAAATAACTTACATATTTTAATCCTTTCTTCAAACCAGACAGTTAGATATAATAATTATTTCTATTTCCTGGCTGGAGAGAACTACATAATATCAGCTACTCTATACAAACAAGAAACTGTGGATTTCCCCATTAAAAAGGAATGGCCAGATGAATTAATGCTTGAACAAATATTGATATAAACACATGTGGAATCTTTTAAGCCCATCCTTCCTACCTGATCCGCTTCTGCTCCATCCCAAGGAAGAGTTGATGAAATGCTAAGCTCTGTCAGCCTTCCAGACCCTGCAGGAAAGACCAAGAGGGAGGGATGCCTGTCCTGTAAACATCTCTCAGAATTAGACCATCAGCCTAAGAAGGTTTGCTTAAAAGGAAAGCCTTTGAACACAAAAAGATTCACACTCCTGTGAAAGGAACAGGGTTTCACAGTTCAATATGTGCCATTCGGAAGACTGTAGGATGTTTTATTTAATAGAGAAACATTACCAATAGCTAGCGATACTAAAGAGCAATACTAAAGGTGGTTAAATGGCAGAACTCCAACCAAAAGGTTGTGAGTTCAATCCTGATCAGGGATCAAGGTTGACTCAGCGGTTGGGGAAATGTGTACCCAGCATGTTGGGGGGAAATTCTAATTAACTTGTGAACCACCCAGGGCGTGCACTAAGGACTATGGGGCAATATATGTCGTTGTTTTGCTTAAAGTCAGGATTTCTCCAACATATTGGGAAGTATTTTTCACTAATTCAGAGCTTCCTGGAAAGGGCACATGGAGAGATGTGGAGCAAGGATGCCAATCTTTCACCACTCCCTTTCTGTAATTACAAACTAATGAGGGACCAGAGGAACAGGTTGCTTTGGAAAAATGAAATTTAGAACACTGGCTAGAAGTTTAGGTCACCAAATCCCTTAGTTCAAAAGAATCAGGAGAGAGAGAAATACATAGACCCTCCTTTGCTATCATATCGGAAATAAGACTCCCCCTCCTAACATTATTCCTTACCTATCAAGTTGACACCTTCCTTGTTGCCTTGAGTGGTCTCTCCTTGTTGTAAACTCAGCTTCGGGTCGCACTGAAGTTTTTCCACCATGGGGAAATCAGGCTGAACTTCTGCAGAGAGATTTCTCATCTGAGGATCAATGAGAAGGACAAATATGATGGTCAAAAGAAGACAGAGGGAAAGATCTGAATGGAAAAAACTGGGCCTTGGAAAATAGAGTACCTCATTGCCTGAATAAATCGCTCTCACCTTTGGCTCTTCCAGATGTTTGTCTCCTGCCTGACTCAGAGCCAGGAAACTTTCAGCCAAATCTATTGCCTGGGAAGTGGTTTCCGCTCTGCATTCTCTCACCCAACTCGACATCTCTACTGGGAGGAGGGTCAAGAACTGCTCCAGGATCACCATATCCAACATCTGAGCCTTGGTGTGTCGCTCTGGCCTGAGCCACTCGCGGCAAAGGTGGTGGAGTTGAGTGCAAACCTGCCTAGGACCATCAGCCTCTCGGTAGAAGAATTCCCGGAACCGTTTCTGCTGCATCTCAGAGTACCTGAGCATCTCCTCAGTTGAGTCGTCTGACCCTGTCCTTTCCCAGGGTGGGCTGAGGTGTCTGCTCCTGAGAACATCAGGATCCCTTCCCTGCTGGGGATAGGCGGCCTGATTCCTGCTCTCTTCAGGTAGAGTGTGACAAGAGTGGCGGGTTCTCTTCCTGACCATCGCTGCCTTGTATTCCTTGAACTAGAACAGGAGAAAGCTCATCATTTATCACATAATTCCTCCCTCATTCCCACCAATCAACTGCTCTCTAAACACCTTTAGAAACTATGTCAAAATTTGATTCCTTTTCTTCCAAGATACAAAAAAGGAACAATAAAAGCCCCCACAACTTATAACTTTCTCCTTTTCTCAAGGAAGGTAAAATTATATTGGGTTTGTATGTTTTCCCCCCAAGTTCCCCCCCCTCTCCATTTTGGAAGCCCAGAGAAAGAGCCTTGCCCCTTCCAGCTTTGGCAACTTCAGAGGTTCTTGGTTAGGATGTGTGTCTGTATGGGGGAGAGGCCCAGTGAATTCGCATTCCTGGGGCGGAAATGAAGTTTGGGCCACACGGAACCTTTTCCTGAAATGCATCATTTCAAAAGGTCAAAGGACCCATCCTTTTTACTTGTCCCTAGGCTGGAGTCTGGAGAGAGAGAAAGAGAGAGAAGGAGAGAGAAGGGGGGGGAGAGGAGAGAGTAAGAAGAGCCATAGTGACCGCGCCGGATCCAAGATGGCAGAGCATCCCAAAAACACCCTCCTTTATAGATGAAACAATTCAAAAATCCAGGCAATTCCCAATTAGCTCAAAGGGGCGGGTGGGGGGGTCACATGGTAAACCACTGGCCCTCCCTCCATGAAAAGTGCAATGGCACACAGCACATACACAATGGCTAAATCCCAAATTGCATAGCCATAATTATCACCAAAATCTTCAACTGAGTCCTTCCCAGTGTTATGTATGTAACTGTATCACTTTAAGAATGTATGAATGTAACCTGACAATAATTACAATGTAACCCAGCTGTTTAAGGAACGCGAGTAAGCTGCCCATAGAGGGCAGCTGCAAGCGTTCAGCTCACATGGTTCAAATTCCCCCAATCACCGGCAGCCGCGGGAACCTTCCCGCGCAAGGAACACCTGGAGAAGTGCGTGACTCAGAATGACGTCACGCAGGTAGCAGCCAAGGAGCTACCGTGCAACCCTTTTCAAATGTATTGTTGCAGTATAAAATGAGCTGTACCTCCGCCATTACCACATGTTCATCCTGACCATCATGCAATAGCCCTCACTGCAGCTCCTTCTGTGTCTTCCGTACAAGACACTAAACCCAGGCAGCCCATTTTCTGAGACAGTGGGATCCTGGTCTTTAATCTGTGGAACAAAAGTAGTGTCACCTTCTTGTTAAATCCGCTTTAGGTTTCAAAGAAAGAGAAACATTTTGGGAACTTCAGCAAATACAAATTCCATGTGGCAGAACCAGGAAGCCAGCTTAACTACTGCAGCTTGTTATAGGTAAAATGTTACAGTGTAAAACAAAGGGAACACAGACTGAAAGATGCTTGGGACAGATCAGTAACACATTAATAAAAAAAAAAAAGATGTTTCTTCAATACAGTGACAAATCATTGTCTTTTCATGTCAGAGATTGCAAAAGTCCAAGGAAATCAGAATTTTATTGATGAGAATATTTTGAAACTTCTTTCTTTCACTGGGGCCAACTCTTCCAAGGAAGGAACTTTATTGATATGTAAAAGCATTTCCTCTCTGGTTTGGCTGGTTTTGAATCCTTTTGTTTAGCATCTCTTGAGGGCAATGGGTGTGTTTCTCCATCAGTCTGTCATAGCTGTTCTTTTAATCACAATTTTCCAATTAGCTGTTTCTTGGGATGGGAAAACACAACATCCAGTATTAACATCATAAACAAACACAAACAGAAATAATTCCACAGAAGCTATCTTCCAATATTAAAAGAAATCACTTCAATCTGTTGCCAAGAGCTAATCATTAATTTAAACAATAGCTCTGGCCAGCTAAGAGAGGCAGAGATTAGCATATCAAAAGAAGCTCAAAGAATCCAGGCTCAACTTGTGTCAAGAGAAACTGGAAGGTCCAAAACAAAACAACTTTATTTCTTTAAAAAAAACAAAATCCCCCTAAATATTATGTATATTCAAAATACTATGTTACATCCCTTCGCTCACCTGGGCTCCCCCCAACCCAAAGGGGGGAAAAACCTCTCTCTGGTGTGGAAACTCCTCTTCTCTCCAGCCTCTGCTTTTCCCTCCACTTTCCTCCCTTTGGGGAAAGAGAAAAGGGACGGACAGGAAGGGACGCTTTTCGGAAAGGGACCATTTCCTGTCAGAGGGAAACAAGGAGACTTATAGGAGCGCCCCCTCTTGGCCTCTTTCCCTTCTAGGAACATCAACTCGGTGCTCTTAAGGCATCTGGGGCTTCTAGGCAGGGATGGATCCCCCTATGGGGTTTTATCCAGTGAGGATTCCGCGTGCCCGGTTGGGCATCGGTGGCCTCTGGCAGAGGTTAAACCAGTGAGCAGACTCCTGGCCTCTGGCCTTTGTCGGCGAGCAAGGGGGGAGATTAATGGTAGGGATTAATTCGGCCGCTTATTGCCTGACCAGCGATTCTGCGAGAAGCTCATCTCGCTGACCCCAGTTACCCATTAGAGTAAATGACTCATCTCCTACCCGGTGCAAATAAGGGCTATGTTTGCCCCTGCCTAATCCCTGAACAATAGGACTCCTAAATCCATGTTTGCCCCAGTTAATAAACTTCCCTTAAGATGTTCCCCATTAACCCGGGTACGTGGGTGAGGTAATTTTCCTGTCAGATGACAGTTTGCCACCGTTGCTCTTTTTTTCCCTATAAATGATGTTGCCTTTTCTCAATAAAGTACTGATCTGATCCTGTTTCCTTGCCTCGTGTCGTTACTTGATCAGTCCTCCTTCGGGCTCCCCGGCCCTCAGTGGCCCTGATTCCTTCATCTGGTGACCCGCGACGTGATTCTACTCGAGAGTAAGCGACCCCCGAGCGGTCTACTCGTGAGTAAGCGATCAGCACAGCCAGGTTCTGCGCCAGAACCTTGTCCCATCATCCTGGAGGACAGCGCGGCACTCTGGTCGGCAGCCAGCCGGTCAGAGAGACGGCCAGCGGCGAGGCATTCCAAAGAGGCATTCCTACAGCTTGCTCCCAGCTTTCGGGGAGGCTTGCACCAAAGGGAAAAACGCGTTCCGCTCAGGGCAGCTGTGAGCCCCTGACAGCGCAGAGGCCGCCGAGGGCCCGTGGCAGAAGGTCCACGCTCCGAGGTCTACCCCAGACACCCGACGCCCGAACCTATTGCCTGACAAGACGCGTCGACTCGTCCCGAGAAGGAACCTTCCGGAGACCCCACTGCAGGTAATATGGGGACTTGTTCTCACAGACCAAGTCCGTCCGCTAGCCAAAGAACTCATGAGGAAGGGTTCAAGATCCTGGCCAGGATATTTAAGTTGCGTTTTCACAGCAGGGAGCTAGCGAGACTTTTGGCGTATCTCGGGGAACACTGCCTACTTTACCCAGAAGTAGGTACGTTAACCCTGAAGCTCTGGGATCAGATAGGAGACTGCATTCAGCAACCCCCGAAAGCTCCAGAGGGCATAACCCGCACGTGGAGCAAATGTAGGAAACTCTCAGCAGAGGTAGACCCAGTCCGGATAGAGACCCAGAAAACCCCAGCGCAGTCAGAACCATCAGCCCCAAGAAGTCTCTATTTGTCATTTCAGCTTAAGCAGGGCAGTATAGGGAGCATTCCCTCAGTGGCAGCTGCAGACGTCACTGAAGGAATTCATGGCATGAGAGGCCTTGGCGCTTCTCGGACAGTTAAAAGTTCCCTGCAAAGAAAGAACTCCATTCAGCGCATGGGTGAGGAAGATCCATTCACGGGGAAATTGCCAGTGGCACAATTAGCTAGCGCCCAACTGCTGTGCTCAGCCCATCTGAAGGCAGATACACGTTCAGGCAGGGATGCTCAGCGCCCACTGCTCACGGAAACCTGCACGGCCCCTGGCCACGCAGGGCTCCAGAGCAGACCCATTACCACACTCAGGCGCAGAGCAGTGCCAAAACCCCAAGGCGCCTGCTTCCAGTGTTTTAGTGTATGAGAACCAAGACACAGGAATACAGCCAAGGGCTGGTTTAACACAGGTTTATTGCATAGTGGTCAGAGGGAACATGAGGTAATGGCGGATGTACAGCTCTATATATATCGTAGTAAAACATTTGAATGTGGTTCCACGATAGCCCATTGGCTATTGTCCGCGTGACGTCATTGCTGGTCACGCCCTTCTTGTCCAGGTGTAGGTAGTGGCGGGAAACTTCCCGCGCTGTGGCACTTTGATGAGTTTGGACCAAGAGAGCTTGGACGCTCGCTGCTGCCAGCTGGTGGTCATTAGCTCGCGTCCTATTACAGGGTTTATAGTGATACAGCTGAAGGTTACATTGTTACCCGTAGGAAAGGTTACATTGATTAAGATACATTGTAATCACATGAAGACGGTTACACTATTAGAACACAACACTCCTCCCCCCTAGGATGAGACGAAGTCTCTCAGCCAAGATGGCTTATTTCGAACACGCTGGGGTCTCGGCGCGGGCTGCCCTGCCCCGGCTTTGCTCCCTCCTCCTTGCTCCCCGGCTTCCTGTCCTGTAATTGGAGAGGATGACTTGTTAGTGACTCGCCGCGGGTGTGCAGCTTTGGGATGGGCAGGAGAGGGAGAGGACAGGTTTCTGATGGGGATGTGGGCAAACCGGGGGCACTAGGGGCTAACGAAAACCCCCGCTTCTCGCTTGGACGGGTGGGGGAACACTCCCAAAAATCCCCCCGGCTCGGTAACACAAAATTTAATTCGGGGGCAACAGTTGCAAACTCATTTCCCTCTTCCGAGGAACTGGGTGAAATTGGAGGGGCAAACTCGTTTCTCTCTTTCAAGGGATTGGATAGAACCGGTGTATGAAAAGGATATGAGTTTGGACCTCTGCTTCCCCCCCTTGTTTGGGACTGTTGCCCTTCGTTGTCTCCCCCTTGGGATAAGCAGGTGGAGGAGAACCCTAACGCTGAATCCTGTTTCTGAGCCCCACTGATCGGCCCCTCAATCACTCGGTGCCTAAGTTGGTCAGTGTGCCTCCTCCAGAGGAGACCGGTGTTAGTTTCCACCCGATACGACACTGGCCCCGTCGGCTCCACAACCGTCCCTGGTACCCAGGCTGGACCTGCGTTGGCGTAGTTCCTGCAGTGTACAGGATCGCCGACGGCGAAACCTTTCGAGACCGCTAACCCTATGTTCTTCCCTTTGTCCTCAACCCTCGTCGGATCTAACCTGGTCAGAATCGTGGTCAGCTTCCTCCGCATCAGCAGCTCCGCCGGCGAGTACCCTGATGCTAGGGGAGTTACTCTATATCCCAATAAGAATTGACACACTTGGTGATTCAGGTCCCCTGGGCCCATGCGTCTCAACGCATCCTTTGTTGTACGCACAAGGCGCTCCACTTGGCCGTTCGTGGCCGGGTGGAACGGCGCGGAGGTAACGTGCCGAATGGCATTGATGTCTGTGAACGCCCTGAACTCTGCGGACGTGAAACAACTAGCGTTATCGCTAATTAGAGTGTTGGGTAAACCGAACGTAGAAAAAATCCTCCGTAAATGTTTAATTGTAGTGGCGGAGGACGTGCTCGTGACCGGAATCACCTCCAGCCACTTGGAGTACGCATCCACTACCAGGAGAAAAAGGGTCCCTCGGAACGGGCCAGCAAAATCTATGTGCACTCGGGACCACGGCCCCCTCGCCGCGTCCCATTCCCTATGCGGGAGGCGAGCCTCCTCCGGCCGGGAGCCCCGACAAGCCTCGCAAGTGCCGACCATGTGCTCTATGTCTGCGTCTAACTGGGGCCACCAGAAATAGCTCCGAGCCAGTGCCTTGGAGCGGACAATCCCCGGGTGGCTGACGTGCAGCAATTTAAGCACCCTCGGTCTCAGGGATGTAGGGACCACCACCCGTTGGCCCCAAAGAAGGCACCCCCTCTCTAGGGACAACTCAAGTTTCTTCCGAAAAAATGAGTCGAATTCCGCAGCCGGGGAGGACGCTGGCCACCCCTTTTGCACCCATGAGCTGACTTTCTCCAGCGTCCTATCCTTGCCTGTCGCTTTGGCGATGTCGGCAGGTACTATCGGGGGCGAATCTAAAACCTCTATCAACAATACCTGATGGTCTTTTTCTACTCCTCCCTTGTGGCTGCTCGCCAAAGGCAGGGGGGACCGCGACAGTGCGTCCGCATGGCTAATCTCCTTGCCGGGTCGGTACTCCAACTCATGTTGGTATGCGTTGAGAAAAATAGCCCACCTCAGCATCCTCGGGGACAGGATCTGTGGCGTGGGCTTATTTGCAGTAAATATTCCTAACAGGGGTTTGTGGTCAGTCACTATGGTGAAAGGGCGACCATACAGAAAATCGTGAAACTTCTTGGTCCCCGCTACTATCGCTAACACCTCCCTGTCGGTCTGTGCATAATTCCTCTCTGCTTGGGACAGGGACCTAGAGTAAAACGCTACTGGCGCCTCCCTTCCATTTTCCAACACATGGCAAAGCACCGCCCCCACCCCCACTGGGGATGCATCACAGACTAGGACCACTGGCCGTTTGGGATCGAAATGGGTCAGAATTGCATCAGAGGTCAGGAGCTGCTTCAGCTCCTTAAAAGCCCTCTCCTGGTCGTCGCCCCACGTCCATACCTCTTCCTTTTTAAGCAACCTATGGAGCGGTTCGGCCACAGCCGCTTTCCGTGGAAGGAAGGTATGATAAAAATTTAGGAGTCCCAGGAACGACTGCAGTTCGGTTTTAGATGTGGGGCGAGGAGCTTTCTTTATGGCGGTTACTTTGGATTGGGAAGGCCTAATTCCCTCGGGTGTAACCCGGAATCCTAAGAACTCAACCTCCGTTGCAAAGAAAACACACTTGTCTTTCCGCAGTCGCAACCCCGCTCCCTCAAACACCGTCAGTACCTTGTCCAACCTTTTAGCTAGTTCGGTCTCACTCCCCCCCGTTATCAACACGTCATCAAAATAAGGCAAAACCCCCTCCAAACCTTTCAGGAGACGTTCCACGAGCGACTGAAAAAGGCCGGGTGCCGAGTTCACGCCGAACTGTAAACGCGACACCTGGAACGCCCCTTTATGAGTGACTATGGTTTGTGCCGCTGCCGTGGCAGGGGTCACGGGAAGTTGCTGGTAGGCTTGTGCTAGGTCGAGCTTAGCGAAACACTTTCCCCCATTCAGCCTGGCCAGAAGGTGGCTGACCACCGGCACCGGATATGCGTTAGGGCGGATAGCCTTGTTAATTGTACACTTATAATCAGCGCAAATGCGCACCTCCCCGTTTGCCTTTAGTGCTGTTACAATGGGAGTTTCCCACTCCGCGGAATCAACAGGAATAAGAATCCCCTGTCCCACCAGTTTGTCCAGTTCCGCCTCTATCTTGTCCTTGAGTGCGAACGGCACTCTGCGTGGTTTAAGTCTTATCGGGCGGACCTCCGGGTCCAGGTCGAAAGCTACAGGGGGTCCCTTGAACTTTCCCAGTCCTTTTTTTAAAACGGCGGGGTGCGCGTCACACACCGCTTGAATTGGATCTGCTCCCACGGCATGCACCCCGCCTATGAACAACCCCAAAGGCTGAAACCACTGAGTTCCGAGGAGACTGCAATTTCCCCCTTTGAGAACGACTAGGGGGAGTTCTGCAGAGTGTCTCTTAAACTTCACTTGGAACTTTCCGACCCCCAACACTGGAATGCTGTTCCCTTGAACATCTCGTAGTGTGGACCTCAACGCTCTAAGTTTGGGTCGCACAAGGGGGTCAATTTTCAAGAACTCCCTCTGGGAAATGATAGAATAGGAGGACCCCGAGTCGACTTCCATCCTAATAGGGGCCCCTTGTACTAGTACCTCAACGAAATAACGGGGTTGTCCCGCGGACACGCTGAACACGGGTGCGTCGTCCTCGCTGTCGTCTGAGACGCGGCCCACGCCGTCCTGCTTCCTCGTGGCTCGGGCGCCATCTTTGGACTTCATCGGACGGTCCGGTCTGGACGAACGGTCTGGTGAATGCTTCCGGGCCTCTTGCCGTTTTCTGCACACTTTAGCGATGTGCCCACGGCGGCCGCAGTTGTGGCACTCGGCTTTCCGGAACGGGCACTTAGCGCGGTCATGAGCCGCCCCACAACCATCACAGCGGCGCCCCCCTTTTCGGACTTTCCGGACATCCTCGTCGTCGCTGCCTTCCGCAGACGATTTCGAGGCCCGCAGAGTCGCGTGCACCGAGTTCCCCGGTTTGCCGTGCACCG
Organism: Bradypodion ventrale; assembly: GCA_035047345.1. Classification (NCBI taxonomy): domain Eukaryota; kingdom Metazoa; phylum Chordata; class Lepidosauria; order Squamata; family Chamaeleonidae; genus Bradypodion; species Bradypodion ventrale. Next base: position 375,126,716 of record JAWDJE010000002.1, read on the forward strand.
AATTTTCTGCCCTGCCGGCCTTCGGACGCCATTCGTGCATCTCTTGTACCCCTGCATTCGTGGTCTCCGCGGATTCCGCGGCCTCCACAACCTCTTGTAACGTGGGGGGTGGCTCCTTATTCATCAGGGCGCGCTGCACCTCCCTGTCCTTCAGGCCGCACAGCACGCCATCCCTGAGGGCTAGCTCTAAGTTTTCCCACTTGCAGGGGCTGGCAGCTAACCTCATGGCCGCTACGAAGGCTTCAACCGACTCGTCCGGCGCTTGGACTCGCCTCCAAAACGCGCTCCGAGCGGGAAACATCGCCTTCGAAGGTCGAAACCGCTCACGCAGCAGTTTCATGATGTCATCGGCTTTGAAATCGCTCACCTTCTTCGGTGCAATGATGCTCACCAGCGTTCGCTTGGTTTCTTGCCCAAGCATTCGGGTGAGGATGGCCCTCTTCTTTGCCTCGTCCTTTACGTCGAGTTCTATCAGTGCTCCCTGGAAGTCCATCTCGAAGAGCTCCCAGTCTTGCGGTTTGTTAATATTGAAACCGCTCTGTGTCCTGGCTCCTTGGGGATCCATATCCCACCTTCGTCGCCAATTTAGTGTATGAGAACCAAGACACAGGAATACAGCCAAGGGCTGGTTTAACACAGGTTTATTGCATAGTGGTCAGAGGGAACATGAGGTAATGGCGGATGTACAGCTCTATATATATCGTAGTAAAACATTTGAATGTGGTTCCACGATAGCCCATTGGCTATTGTCCGCGTGACGTCATTGCTGGTCACGCCCTTCTTGTCCAGGTGTAGGTAGTGGCGGGAAACTTCCCGCGCTGTGGCACTTTGATGAGTTTGGACCAAGAGAGCTTGGACGCTCGCTGCTGCCAGCTGGTGGTCATTAGCTCGCGTCCTATTACAGGGTTTATAGTGATACAGCTGAAGGTTACATTGTTACCCGTAGGAAAGGTTACATTGATTAAGATACATTGTAATCACATGAAGACGGTTACACTATTAGAACACAACAAGTGTGGAAAAGTGAGACACCTTAGAAGAGAAAGCCAATCTAGACCAGGCAGATCTTCAAAGGGTTGTCTGGATGCCAAATGGCCACCCTGGCATGCATCTGGCCCAGGCCAGAAAGGAGGCAGCCATCGCCCTGGCTATGCCAGAAGAACCATCCCAGCAATAGTACCCCGAGTTCCCCCAGGGCACAGGCAGAACCTACTTGTCTCACCTTGGGAGTAGCCCAGAGAAACTTGCCCCTAAGTAAAAGCACCCGGATGGTTGTAAATAGCCAGCTGTGTATTAGCCATCTCCTCATGTGTAGTATAGAATGCTGCAGATCGGGGGAGGAATGTGCGAATGCGTAAATAGATGTGTGTATGTGTGGTGCACCACTGAATGTATGTCTGCAAGAACTGCGTATGATTGCAAAAGCCTTGTCTCTATGACCACAGTATGACTGAAAAAGGGCTCCTTGTGTGTAACTGCGTGGTAATGTCACTGTGAAATATGTGTTAAAACAGTTTGCACTCTGTTCATGGGCAGGAGCTATTTAAACTTTGAGGAAGCATGATGAGCAAAACCCTTTGCCTTGCCTGCTTGGCAGTTTGGGCAGGAGAGGGGGGGGGAATCCTAACCTACAATAGGCCTCCTTCCCTTGAGACTTTTCTCTTTGTCAAAGGATTAAGCCTCTCTTGGAAACCGGTTTTGCAATCAGGAAAACAGATTTTTTCTTTTCAGAAGCGCGATCTGAAAACAAAAAATCACTTCTATGAGTTTTCCTCACTGTATCATAAGCTATGGGGCCCCTCCCTACGTCTGCGTTCCTCAAACCCCATCTCTGTGTTTTAAGGTTTTTTGAATGTCTCTTAGCGTCTTGGAATCTCACTAGGAGTGAGAGAATCGCATTGTCTCCATGTGTGTACTGTGTTATCATCTTGTAACCTCGGTTCTCAACCTTTTAAAGTCAGGGGCCAAATTCCGGGGCCTCAGGCAGCTCTGGGGTCCGGACAGTCATCCTGCCCTTCCTTCACCGCACAGCCCTTCTTGGCTTGGCGGGGGGAGTGGCAGAGCAACATGGGCCACATCTGGCCGCAGGTTGAGAACCGTTCTAACTCTCCTTCATTCTCTTAGGAAAGATACTGTTCTGGTATTTTGACTGTAATCAGTAACTTACGCATTGTACCCCTTTCACAGGAAAAAGCACGCAAACATTTTTGCGCTCTGTATCTTCAGAAAATGCTTACCTTTTTACAGGAATAAAATTCCTCTCCAGGCCTTAATTGTAACCAATTCATTTCTTCCTACAGCCTTAACTTGCTTCCTTTCCAAGTTAATTACTGATAGGGATTTTCTTGACAGGAGGACCTGGTTGCCTTGGTTACCTGACCTTATCTGATTTCGTTATGATAAGAGTTGTTGCATTCTCATTGTGCTAACTTCTGACTTGTCTTTCCTCCCTTTCTCCTTTCGCCAGTGGAACTCCCTGCTGGAAATGCTTAACCTGTGTGTCTTTTCATTTTTTGTGTATTATTTCCTTACAGCTGGCACGTCATAGTTGGCTTGTCTTTAATAAGTCTTAGTCAGTCATTTTAAGTATGGCACCTGGTCCACAGCACCCTCTCTAGTGAGCAGACACATTTTGCAAACTCCAGAGCACAGAGGAAGGATTAGTCCCTGAGCTCCTGAGAATGTGCAGAGTGCCACTCATTAGTCAGGACAGCCTAGGACCATTTTAAGAGTGCAGTCAGGTCACGCCCTCAATCGGATACAGGCATTTTTAGGCCACCCCTTCCCTTTTGCTGCTAGTCTAAGCACAGGCAAAAGGCTAAGCCAGCATCTGGCACCCTTCTCACAGGAGCACCAAAATCGCTCCAGTGAAAGTGTGCACGCACACCATGGATGGATGTGCGCAGGGGGGGGGGGCTTCTTGAGAAATTTACCCAAGGGAAGCCTGGTGCTTCATGCGCCAAGGTTTGCCATAAGACCCCAGACTCGTCTCACTTCTAGCAGACAGTCACCTTGTGTGGATGAATGTCACTGGTTCCCCTTTGGGGGGGCTAGGACAGTTTTCACTTATGGGGGTCGCACATATTAGGTTCTTACTTGGCAAGAGGACCAAGCTTGGCGCACGCTCCTGACTCTTCCGCAAGCGGGCAGAGTTGGCAGCCATGAACCTTGCTTTGCGCACCTTTACCAAAGAACGCTTCAACATAATTGCTGACAGCCAGTTTCCTAGGAATTTGCCTCACAGTCTACCGGGAGCACACATCACTCCCGTGATAGACACGAATTTGCTAAGTTTGTTCCTCGCAACTCCTATTCAGAGTCATGCATTCCTTCTTCAGAATGCCAAGCACTCGCAAGGCAGTTCAACCTGCCACTTTCCCTAGCCCGAGGCATAGTCCGTCCCTGCCTGCATCGTGCAGGGGCCCCGGGAGGGCCCGGGGGGGGGGGGTCAACCCACGAGGGACAGAGGCCATCCAGGTGTGGCACATGGACGTCACACATCCCCACATTTTGGCAATTGGCAGTACATGGACGTTTGCATTAAAACCTTCCCACAGTTTGTTTGGGTAACAGCACAGAAGGGAGTAACGGCTCCCCATGTGGAGCAGCATCTCCTTTCCCACAGCCAAGGGCGAACGTCGGCGCACGACGTCCGTTGACGCCCCAGCTTGTAGCTCCAGGCAGCTGGCCACCTTCAGGGCCACCTGGGATATTAAGCTCACTTTTGGCGTTCCTTACAATCCGCAGGGGCAAGCGATTGTGGAACGGGTCTATCGGACGCTTAAGTCCTACGCTGACAAACAAACAGAAAGGGGGGGAAACCACGTCCCATAGTTGCACAGCAATTGCTATCCTATAAGTGCAAAAACTAACTAACTCTTTCAGAATTTTTATCTCCCAAACAAGTCTCTTCCCCATGCAGGTCCCAGAGGCCAGAATCAGACCCGGATGATTGCAAAGAGCAGCACCAGTCACTGTCCTGGATGTCATCAGCTGTCCGTCTGCCCTTATGACGTACATCTCCAAAGACATTTCTATGAACATTTTTGCATACTCAGTGCTACTTCTGAGGATCATGCTTTTCCCCAAAACAAGACTTCTCCTAACTCAAGTTACACAGGATACCCCACCAAGAAGGGAAGCTTCACCTCCGGAAAAGCTGCTGAATGTCTTTTCTTGCTATTATTATCTGTAGTTGCTATTATTTATTCATGCCTTGTACAATGCTCCAGTTGGGATTTGCAAGGGACACTTGAATTTCTGTATATTATTAATAACGGCCAGCTTCCACCAAAGGAAGCCAGACCGGCCCATGTTTTGCATCGGCCCATTGCTTGGAAAGATTGAGTACCCGGTAGCTGGTAGTCCCCAGTTAGTTTCACACCTCCCCATAGGTGCTAGGAGGACAATTACACAATGCCAGAAGCTGCAGAGATAGCTTAGACTCACCCCAGGTCACAGTATCGATGACACATCTCATTATCTTGCCTTGCTACAGAAAGCAGTCTGAATTCAGACCCACAATTCTGAAAAACCAGGCTGTGGTCAGTATATTCAGCGTGTCAGGCTTAGCCATAGGCAACGCTCAGAGAATTATACCTCCTCAGCAATAGCGCTGCTCAGCCAGGAGCAGACAGAGCTTCGCCATGCCATACTGGATAATCAAGCAGCTATCGATTATCCCCTGTAGTCACATCATTTGGGCTGCAAGTCTGTCCATGGCATGTGTTGCTTTAACCTCACAGACTATACCCACAAGATACAGAGCCAGCTCACGGACCTCCACACCCCAGTTAGGGACATCAAGGAGGATTATTCATGGGGGTGGCAGGACTCCCTGTGGTCATGGATTCCATGGGGGTGGCTTCAGACGGTGCTTAAAGTGGTGGTGGGGGTAGTCATACTAGGCATTGCAGTCTGCTGTTTTGCGCAATGTATTCCCTCACTGCTATCGAGATGTCCCCCATGGGGGGAACCCCGAAGCACCATTCCCGCTCATCAGCTGATGCCCCTCTTACGCAGAGTTGCCAGTCAGGCTCTTAAATTAAACAGAAAGGGGAGATGAGGATTCCGCGTGCCCGGTTGGGCATCGGTGGCCTCTGGCAGAGGTTAAACCAGTGAGCAGACTCCTGGCCTCTGGCCTTTGTCGGCGAGCAAGGGGGGAGATTAATGGTAGGGATTAATTCGGCCGCTTATTGCCTGACCAGCGATTCTGCGAGAAGCTCATCTCGCTGACCCCAGTTACCCATTAGAGTAAATGACTCATCTCCTACCCGGTGCAAATAAGGGCTATGTTTGCCCCTGCCTAATCCCTGAACAATAGGACTCCTAAGTCCATGTTTGCCCCAGTTAATAAACTTCCCTTAAGATGTTCCCCATTAACCCGGGTACGTGGGTGAGGTAATTTTCCTGTCAGATGACAGCTTGCCACCGTTGCTCTTTATTCCCCTATAAATGATGTTGCCTTTTCTCAATAAAGTACTGATCTGATCCTGTTTCCTTGCCTCGTGTCGTTACTTGATCAGTCCTCCTTCGGGCTCCCCGGCCCTCAGTGGCCCTGATTCCTTCAATCCAGGAGAGACAGAGACTCCTTCCTAAACCCCCCAAAACCAGGGGCCAAGGCCAGCCTCCCTCACAGCCAAGCCTAGCTAGAAGGGGGAGGGGGGGTTGTCATGGGAAGGTAGGCAGAGAGACCCCTGCCCTCCCTTTAGGAAATGAGGGTCTTGGAAGGAGAGTCCAGTCTGTCTCAGGTCCTCAAGGATAATTGATGGGCCATATCACCCCCTTTACCAGACACATGTCCATTAATGGGGTCCAGATTGGTCCACTTTTATTAACGGACTGGCTTCATCCCCCCTCCCTATCCCCAGGTAACCCCAAGATGGAGGGTCTGGCATCAACCGACACTTGGAGCCCCTGATTGTTTCATCTGCAGAGAAGCAGGAGGTGGTGGGGTTCCCATCCAGGAGGCTTGGGGAGCCCCTTCCTAATCAGTTTCCACAGAAGCCGTAGCTGTGCAAGTGAAAGGGCATCATATTGATGGAGCACTGAATCCGGTGGGCCGTCTGGGTGCTATGGAAAATATCCTCTAGATTTCCCCATATAATTAATACACAACAGACACACCAGGAGGTCAGCCATCATTGGCTGCTACTCATCTCTGCGTATATATTTGCCGGGATGTTTGCCCTGGAAGTCATTTTCACAGTTGATGGATGTATCTGGTGACTCAATAACACAGATTCTGGCATGAAACATGCGACCACACAGATTACACTGAATAGATGGTGGATGGCATAGTTGAGTTTTACTCATCTGTGCTCACCACTTAGCCTCTTCATATCTGCTGCATTCATCTTCAAAGTGTTTTGTAGCAGCAGAGATACATGCTTTTTGATACCATATCCAATACTCACATTTAAGTGCCAACATAGGGTTTTCATTGAGAGGGCTGATGTTCTCAGAAGGATGGAGTAACATGCATAGCCAAGTACCTTCCATGGGGCAACAATAGCAACCTTGGGAATAATCAGATTCATTCATTTATTTACCGTATTTATATTGGCTCACCATTGATATCAAAAAGTTCAAAGTATAAAATATCCCCAGCATACAATGTCAACACTTAAAACTTTAAAAACTGTTAAAACCAATTTAAAACACCCTCCCTATAAAACTACTAGCAGATTAATACAGTACAGTGCAACTCCGGATAATGACGGTACCGGATAACGCCAAATCCGCATAATGACGCATTTGTTACGTTCCACGGGATGTCCCGCATAATGCCAAAAAACAAAAAAAAAATGCTACAGAGTGGTCGTTATGCGGGGCATTTGGTATTGATGCTCCAGATAAGGAACACTTTTTGATCGTTATCCGAAGCATCTCCCATAGGCAGGGCTGCCATCCACTCACGTGTCCAAAAATAGTGAGATAATGAGTTTTTTATTTTAAAAAGTGAGGAAAAAATGAGTTTTTTGCCTGAAAGGTGAGGAGTAAATCCATAGCTATTTTCGCTTTTTTGGGCCATATATCAAACAGCAGAAATGAAGCAAACCAAAGTGAATTGGAGCATAGGACTGGGCTCTAACTCACCCCACAGCTGTTTCTAGCCCTTCCCAGTTCAGTACTGGTAACCTTTCTGAGCATTTGGCAAGTGATGGGGGGGGGGTGTTATTTCCAGGACTTGGTGTGGAAAACAAAACCATGGTGGGGGGGATAGAACCCCCTTCCCTTTTCACACCCACTGATGTATCCACAACTCACTCACACTGGGCACTGTTTGCCTTGCATGGAGGTGACATGGGGGGAGGGGGGAAGGAGAGACTCCCTGCCTCCAGTGTTGGATCTTAACCCTCTCCCTCAAAATAACCCTTCCCATATAGAAGCAATCAGGAAACCCCACAAAACAAGGGTGGGGAGACAGCGGAGACCCCTTCCAGGGCATGAGGTGGAAAAGGGGGGGGGATCTTTCAAGGAGGCAGAATATAGGGTCTCTTTTAAGAGATATTCTTGCCTGTCTCAAGTGGCTAAGAAGCTGACTGGAAGGCAGGAGGTCAGCAGTTCGATATCCAAATACAGTAAAACCCCTACTTATGCAAAAAGTCCGTTCCAAAGGATTTTGCTTAAATCAGTTTTTTATGTAAATCGAAGCAAACCCATAGGAAAAAGAATCTTTATGTAACTCGAAGCAAACCCATAGGAAATCGTATAAATCGGGACATGGTTTAAGCACAAAATCATTATGTAAGTCAAATTTTATGTAACTCGAGGCAAATGTAAGTTGGGGTTTTACTGTACTACAGGATAGAATGAGCTGCCGTCTTTGTCGCAGCTCCTGCCAACCTAGCAGTTTGAAATCATGAAATTGCAAGTAGATAAATAGGGACCACTCCGGTGGGAAGGTAAACAGTGTTCCTTCCGTGAGCTCCAGTGTCTAGTCATGCCTGCCACATGACCATGGAAACGTCTGCAAAAGCAAACAGCGCTGGCTCTTCGGCTTTGAAACAGAGATGAGCACTGAACCCTAGAGTCGGATACAACAGGCTTTCGAGCAAGGGAAACCTTTACCTTTACCTTTATCCAGGTGAATGGAAGAGGGCAATGGGGGCGCCTGTTGAACTTCTGGAATTATAATTAACAATAATTACACAGGTGAAACAATAATTACCTAAGTTGAAAGAAGAGAGTGCAAAAGCTGGCTTGAGACTCAACATCAAGAAAACCAAGATAATGGCCACAGGCTCTATCAGTCCCTGGGAAATAGATGGGGATGAAGTAGAAGCAGTGACAGACTTTTCTTTCTTAAGACCTAAGATCACTGCAGATGGAGATTGCAGCCATGAGATAAAAAGGCGACTGATTCTTGGGAGACAAGCTATGAGAAACCTAGGGAACATAGTGAAAAGAAGAGACATTACATTGAAAACAAAAATTCGTATAGTCAAGGCAATGATATTCCCAGTCGTAATGTACGGTTGTGACAGCTGGACAATTAGGAAAGCTGAGCGCAGAATAGATGCCTTTGAAATGTGGTGTTGGAGGAGAGTTTTGAGAGTCCCTTGGACAGCGAGGAAAACGAATAGGTCAATCTTGGAAGAAATCAACCCTGACTGCTCCTTAGAAGGTCAAATAGTAAAGATGAAGATGAAGTACTTTGGACATGAAATAAGAAGAGAGGATTCACTTGAGAAAGCCTTGATGCTGGGAAGGGCAATAGAAGGGGACGGCGGAAAATGAGATGGCTGGATGGCATTGTAGACGCAATGGGCACAGAGCTGGGCAGGTTGAGGAGGATGGTGGAGGACAGAGGTGCCTGGAGGGCGGTGGTCCATGGGGTCACGAAGGGTCGGAATTGACTGTGTGACTGAACAACAAACCCAGGTGAATGAAGGAGGGCAATGGGGTACCTGTTGAACTTCTGCCTGTCACAAAACCCTTTTCCTCAGGGCTGGGCGGGAAAAACCTGCTTCTCTCTCTCTCTGCGGTAAATTCTCTGACTCGACACCCCCCCCCCCCCCCCCCCTTTGATGGCTTAGTGGTAAGACGCTGAGCTAGAGACTGGAAGGTCAGTGTTCGATACCCGAGAACTGCACTTGGGGACATGGAAGGCGCCTCATTCGGGCGTCCCCTAAAAAATTCTTTCAGCCCAGAGTAATCTCTGACTAGGGTCTGCAGTGGTTCAGGGGTTAAGTAACTTGCCTTGTGATTTGGAAGGCTGGCAAGTCAGCAGTTCGAGACCCGGGTACTGCATGACAGATTGAGCGCCCGTCTCTGTCCCAGCTCTTGGGGACATGAAAGGAGCCTCATTTGGGTGTTCTGTGAGCAGAGTTTCTTCCACAAAAATAATTTCAACCCTGTTGTGTATGTAACAGTATTACTTTAAGAATGTATGAATGTAACCTGACAATGATTACAATGAAACCCAGCTGTTAAAGGAACGCGAGCTAGCTACCCATAGAGGGCAGCTGCGAGCCTTCAGCTCAGATGGTTCAAATTCCCCAATCACTGGCAGCCGCGGGAACCTTCCCGCGCAAGGATCACCTGGAAGAAGATGGGCGTGACTCAGAATGACGTCACGCAGGTAGCAGCCAATGAGCTACCGTGCAACCCTTTTCAAATGTATTACTGCAGTATAAAATGAGCTGTACGCCCGCCATTACCACATGTTCATCCTGACCATTATGAAATAAACCTGTGTTTTAGCCCTCACTGCGGCTCCTTCTTTGTCTTCCGTGCAAGACACTTAATTGGCAACGAAGGTGGGATCCATGGCGTGTCCCAAGATCAAACCTCACCTGTTTGATATCAGCGATCCAGAACAATGGGAGCTGTACGAATGCCAGTTTCGGCACGCAATGCTGCAGGCATCGACGACGAGGGGAAGATGCGCTCGCACTTCCTAGCCCAGGTGGAGCTGGCCACGCTGCACATCCTGATGAACCGGGTGGCTCCCCGGAAGGTAGACGTGGTGCCCATCGACCGCATCCTGACACTACTGAGGGAGCATTTCCAGCCACCCGTTTCCATTTTTCCGGCCCGGGTCGCGTTCCACAGGCGGGACCAGCGCCCGGGAGAATCCGTATCCGCCTACGCGGCGGCCCTCAGGCTGGCAGCCGTCAATTGCCAGTGGGAGGACCTGGACACGGCCCTCCGAGACCGCATGCTGTGTGGCCTGAGGGACGAGGATGTCCAGAGGAAGTTGATGACCCGCGACCATCACCTCACGTTCAACAAGGTACTGCGGGAGGCCCAAGCGGCCGAGGCGGCAAGGAGCGGGGTCAGAGTGTTCAAGTCCCAAGGGGCCGCGTCTGAGAGGGCCAAGTCACCCGTGCAAGCGGCCTGGCGGACTTCAGCAAAAACAGCCTGGCGGGCACACCGGCCGCCCGCAGGCACCCCAGCAACCTCCGAGGAGTCTTCCATGACGACGGACTCCTGTTCCAGCGAGGACGACGACGTACAGAGAGTAAAGAAGCGTGGAGAGAGGCGCCAGACCAACAAGCGAGGAAGCCACCGCTGCGATGGCTGTGGGGCATCTCACGACCGGACGAGATGCCCATTCCGGAAGGCCGAGTGCCATAACTGGGGCCGAAAGGGCCACATCGCCAGAGTCTGCAGGCGCGGGCGAACCGAGGACAAGGGCGCATCAAGACATCCTCAAGCACACCAACGCGTGGCAGCCGGCATCGGAAAGGTCTCAGCCAATGATGGCGCGGAAGGCGTGAACCGCGTGGGCCTGGAGCACCGGCGCTTCTACGTAGAGGTACTGTTACAAGGGGTTCCAGTGAGGATGGAAATAGACTCGGGGTCGTCCTACTCCATCCTGTCCCAGAAGGAGTTCATGCGCATTCCCCCAAATGCGCGGCCCAAGTTGCAGGCTTTGAAGTCACACTTACGGGACGTGCAGGGCTATGGGATCCCAGTGTTGGGGGTGGGGAACTTCACGGTGAAGTTTAAGCATTATACAGAAAAACTGCCCTTAGTGGTTCTCAAGGGGGGAAGATGTTGCCTTTTGGGAACCCAGTGGTTTGCTCCCCTGGGAATTGAACTGTCCGGCATTAACGCCATAGAGACTGACCCAATTCGGGACGTGTGCGATGCGCACCCGGACGTTTTCAAGAAGGGGCTCGGGACTTACAAGGGGCCCCCAGTTTCCTTTGAGTTGGACCCAAGAGTATCCGGCCCATACGCCTAAAGCCAAGAAGAGTTCCCTTCGCCCTCAAGGACAAGATTGAGGCGGAACTGGACAAATTGGTGGGGCAGGGGATTTTGGTTCCAGTTGATTCAGCGGAGTGGGAAACTCCAATTGTAACAGCCTTAAAATCCAACGGGGAGGTCAGGATTTGCGCTGACTACAAATGTAAATTAACAAGGCCATTCGGCCAAATGCATATCCGGTGCCAGTGGTCAGCCATTTACTGGCCACGTTGCATGGGGGGAGGTGCTTTGCCAAGCTAGACCTGGCACAGGCGTACCAGCAGCTCACAGTAACCCCAGCTGCTGCCGCTGCACAAACTATTGTTACGAATAAGGGGACATTCAAGGTAACACGCCTACAATTCGGCGTCAATTCGGCCCCCGGGATTTTTCAGTCCCTCGTGGAACGCATTTTAAAGAGGTTTCCAGGCGTGCTCCCATATTTTGACGACGTCTTGATAACAGCGGGGAGCGAATCAGAACTAGCGAAGAGGCTAGATAGGGTCCTCTCTGTGTTCGAGAGAGCGGGACTTAGGCTGAGAAGGGACAAATGTGTGTTCTTCGCGAGGGAGATTGAGTTTCTTAGGTTCAAGATAACCCCGGAGGGCATCAAGCCCTCTGAGTCCAAGGTTGCGGCTGTGCAAAACGCCCCTCGCCCCATCGCGAAACCAGAGCTGCAGTCATTCCTAGGGCTCTTGAATTTTTACCATTCCTTCTTACCAAGGAAGGCATCCGTCGCAGAGCCACTGCACGGGCTACTTAAGAAGGAAGCGGTTTGGCAGTGGGGAGATAGGCAGGAGAGAGCATTCAAAGAGCTCAAGGCGCTCCTATCCTCGGATGCTGTTCTGACTCATTTCGACCCGAAGAAACCAGTAGTTTTGGTCTGCGATGCATCACCAGTGGGGGTGGGGGCGGTGCTGTGCCACGTGTTAGAGAGCAGGCGGGAAGCCCCGGTTGCCTACTATTCCAGGTCACTCTCCAAGGCGGAGCGCAACTACGCGCAAACAGATAGGGAGGCCCTGGCCATAATCGCGGGAACAAAGAAGTTCCACGATTTCCTATACAGCCACGAGTTCTCGGTTGTGACTGATCATAAGCCCCTTTTGGGAATTTTTACTACAGACAAGCCCACCCCACAAATTCTGTCCCCCAGAATGCTACGTTGGGCGATCTTCCTTAACACCTACCAGTACGAGCTGGTCTATCGCCCAGGGAAGGAGATCTCCCATGCGGACGTGCTGTCCCGATCTCCCCTCCCTAGTTTAGGAGACCCCGAATGCAAGGTAGAGCAGGACCACCAAGTCCTGCTGATTGAGTCTCTCGACTCGCCCCCCATAGTTCCGGCAGATCTTGCCAAAGCCATGGCGGCCGACAAAATCCTGTCCCAAGTCAGTTCCTGGGTGAGGAAAGGATGGCCCACAACTCCCCCCGAGGAGCATTTCAAGTCATTTTTTAGGCGCAGAGTAGAGCTTTCCCTTGAAAGGGGCTGCCTGCTCTGGGGCCAGCGGGTAGTCATCCCAGAGAAATTACGAGCTAAGGTGCTGAGGCTCCTGCATACCAGCCACCTGGGAATAGTGTGTTCCAAAGCACTGGCCAGAAGCTACTTCTGGTGGCCTCAGATAGCCGCAGATATAGAACATTTGGTGGGCACATGCGAGAGCTGCCAGAGCTCTCGGCCCGAGGAGTCCCGGCTGCCCCATAGGGAATGGGATACGGCCCGTGGGCCATGGTCCTGAGTACACGTCGACTTCGCCGGCCCCTTCCGCGGGTCCATGTTTCTGCTGATAGTCGACTCATACTCCAAGTGGTTGGAGGTCATTCCTATGTCGAACACCTCATCTGCCGCAACCGTAAAACAATTGCGTAAGGTGTTCAGTTGTTTCGGCCTGCCGGACATCCTTGTTAGCGATAACGCCAGTACCTTTACTTCTGCGGAATTCAAGGTGTTTATTGAGAGAAATGCCATTCGGCACATTACCGCTGCCCCGTTTCACCCCGCCACAAACGGTCAGGTAGAGCGCCAAGTGCGCACTACGAAAGATGCACTGCGGCACATGGGTCCCGGTGAGTTGAACCTCCAACTGTGTCAGTTCCTCATGTGTTATAGGGCAACTCCTCTAGCTTCAGGATTTTCGCCGGCCGAACTCCTCATGAGGAGGAGGCCGGTAACGCTTTTTGATCGGTTGGATCCGACCAGGGTGGAGGATGAGGGGAGAAATATAGAGATAGGGAGCTCCAAAAGTTTTGTGGTAGGGGACCCAGTTCACTGCAGAAACTACGTGGCCTCGGGACCAACGTGGGTCCCAGGAACGGTCATCGAGCAAACGGGGCCAGTGTCGTATAAGGTCGATACTAGCACAGGGCTACTCTGGAGAAGGCACGCTGACCAACTCAGAAGGCGAGTTACTGGTGAAAGTGAGTCAGCGTTAGGGTCCTCCCCCACCCGCGTAACCCAAGGGGGAGATACGGGGACATCCTCGGGTACAAATGCATACCCTGGATTCTCAGATGAGGAGGAGGATACTTTGAAAGAGTGGAATGAGTTTGATTTTATGTTACTGTACCAGGGGGTGTCGCGGAGTGGTCCACCACCCGTCCAAGCGAGAAGAGGGGTTTTAGTTCAGCCCCTGGTACCTCCAGTCCTCCCAGTCCTTTTGTTTTAGAATATTCCCCATCACCAAGGCCCCCGAACCAGGCAGCAGGGGGAAGTTCACTCTCTCCATCCCCAAGAACTCCAAGTCAGGCAGCAGGGGAGAGCGCAAGTACGCCGGTTGCAGGCGCAAGAGACCGGGGCGAGACAACAAGAGTCTCCTCGTCGGTCCCGAGGTTCGTGCTGGGGGGGTCCCCAGGTGCCACGAGCAACAGGCAGGGGTTCACATCTCAGCTGCATGTTCCATTCCTTTCTCCCAATGCAAGGTTGTCGCAGAGTCCCCGTCAGATGACTAATGAGTCCCCCCTTTCCATTGCAGGATGAGAGTCTGCAGAACGCAGAGTCCCTAGTTCCCCTGAGCTCAGCCAAGCAGTCGTACGCCCCAAGCGCACATGCAGGAAGCCACAATGGTTGAGGGACTTCATCCCATCCTAGGGGGGAGGAGTGTTGTGTATGTAACAGTATTACTTTAAGAATGTATGAATGTAACCTGACAATGATTACAATGAAACCCAGCTGTTAAAGGAACGCGAGCTAGCTACCCATAGAGGGCAGCTGCGAGCGTTCAGCTCACATGGTTCAAATTCCCCAATCACTGGCAGCTGCTGGAACCTTCCCGCGCAAGGATCACCTGGAAGAAGATGGGCGTGACTCAGAATGACATCACGCAGGTAGCAGCCAATGAGCTACCGTGCAACCCTTTTCAAATGTATTACTGCAGTATAAAGTGAGCTGTACCTCCGCCATTACCACATGTTCATCCTGACCATCATGAAATAAACCTGTGTTTTAGCCCTCACTGCGGCTCCTTCTTTGTCTTCTGTGCAAGACACTAAAAACCCAGAATAATTTCTGACACAAAAGTATTATTCTCCTGGGTGGTCATTGATTGATTGATTGACTGGTTAGGTGGCCTGCCTGCCCTCCCTCCCAGCCCCACCGCTTGCCAACCTCAGGATTCAGCTGGGAAGAACACTGAGATTCCTTGGGATAAAATATATACAGTGATACCGCATACAACGTCCAAACTTGGTTCCACAAGTTTGGAATTTATACAGATTTGGACTTTGTATGAGGCATGCAAAATCCTATCCGCGATGCCTCATACAACGTCTAAATCCTTGCCACGATGCATCGTACAACGTCGTTTCCATAGAGATACATTGTACTGTAACAGCACAGACTTCAGGGCAAAGTCAAGGAAACAGACAGGAAACTGACAGAACTTTAAGAAAACATTATCTAAAGGCTAAATACATTACAAAAACATGTCAAACAACCCTGATTTTAGGAGACAAATTGTTGTGTATGCAGGTAAATCATTGGTCACCGCACGCAACCCAGCTGCCAGCCATAGCGCCAGCCATGTGACCCCAATCACCCAATCAGCAACTAGCGCGGGAAACCTCCCCGCTATAGTTGATCCTTAGGAATGTATGCAATTAACCTTAGTTAGGTTAGGAGAACCTTAGGAAGGTACGCAGTACATCCCTAATGGCTGCCTGACATGTCCAATATTTTTCCGATTTGGAATGGTCAATTTGATTCAATCTATTCCTGCCAACAGAGTTACGTCTCCAGACGGAATTGTTGCCCTTTCAGAAAAAAACTCAAAAGCTGGTTGGCAGGCCATGTATGGGGTGCAGGTGGAAGGGTGACCTCCGTTGGGTGGTTGGTGTAGTGGAAAACTCCTTCCCCTTCGGTCCCTGCACCCTATTTTTGGGTGGTGGTGGTAGGTTTTTTTAAAAAAAAATTATTGGGGTTTTCACAAAATACAAAATATAAACACATCAAAAATTATATATGAAACTAGTAAAAGAAAGGAAAAGAAAGAAAAAAAAGACATATAACACAACCATAAAAACAATGATCAATTGATTAAACAAAAACTAACTTTACCTAATGCTGCATAGTTGTTACATGCCAACATTTAATCTCTAGTTTACCCTTTTCTTAGATTCTTATTAAAAGGCTTAAACCACAACATCAACCTTCATATTTTGTTTCTCTTACATAAGAGTAGTAATTGAAAATATATATAAAAATAAAAATCAATATAAAAAGAAGAGAAAAAAGGGGGGAAGGAAACAAAAAGAAGAGGGAAAGAAGAAAAAATTGGAGAAAGAGAGAGAAAGGGGGAACAAAAGGGGGGAAACCCCAATCCTTCCCCTCTCCCGCTCTTCCTCCTTCCCTCTTTTTACAAGAAACAGTTAAACAGTTCACCATGTGATATATACAATGCCTTTGGGGGGAAGCGGCTTGTCTCATCATTCTTTCAATATTTCCAGAAGTCCAATTGATCTGGTACTGGCCTACTTCCAACTGCTTGCTTTAATGCGAAATCCACAAATGGTTTCCAAATTGACCAGAATCTATTCTCTGTAATTAATCCTTTTTTCTCCTTCAAATCCCAAGTTAATTTATCATTTAAAGCCAATTGCTCAGTTTCCTTATACCATTCTTCTATGTTAATTGTGTTTGTTCCTTTTCACATCCTTGCTATACACTGTCTGCCAGTTGTCATCAGAATTGAAACCAATTCTATTTTATCCTTATCTAGTTTTTTCTCCTCTAAATCTGCAACCATGGCGGTACCTGAACCAATTTTTATACTCACTCCTAGTATTCCCATAATCTCTTTTTCCACTTCATCCCAAAACTTCTTTACTACAATGCAATTCCACCACATATGTTCCCGTTGTTTTTCCACATCTCCAACAATTATTACTTTTAGTTTTATCAATTTGATTCAGTCGAACTGGAGTCAGGTACCACCTCCACAACAATTTATAATTATGTTCCTTAACTCTTACCGATAAAGTACTCATTATCCTCCTTTTCCAAATAGATCTCCATTTTGTTTCCGTAATTTTTATATTAAGATCCTGTTCCCAAGTTTTTCTCAGTGTCTCCTGTGGATTTCCCTCTGTATTTACGATCTTATATATTTTACTCACCAAACCCTTTAACCCTACGTCACCTTGTCTTATATTCCACAACAATTTTTCAAATTCTGTCCTATTTCTTTCCAGACTTTGATCCGATATGTACTTATTGTTCCATTTATTTAACCTTATTTTCTGCAACCAATTCAACTTCAATTCTGCATACAAACCTAATTTTTTGTCTTTATTCTTACAGATTTGTATCCAATCTCTCAACAGGAACACATCCTTACTTGTCAACACAGATCTTAACCTCTTGTCATTTTTTAAAGGAAAGCTTTGAATATCCCCTACTTCAATTATACCTGGGGCTAATTTCTTCCTAGTTTTTTCCCCAAACATCCCACAATGTTTTCATCATTTTATTCTTAAAGGTGATTTTCCCAATATTCTTATCTAAGAAGGCCGCATTACCTATATGTCTAAGCTCCTCCGTCTCCAGCTCCTCCCAGATTGCCTTTTCTTTCATCAGAATCTTAATTATATTTTTAATCTGAAATGATCGATAATAATTTTTAAAATTGGGCATTCCTAATCCACCTTCCTTTTGCGGCAAATACCACAGACTTTTGGAAATTCTCAATTTACTTCCACCACTAAAAAAATTATTTAACATATTTTGAAACTTCTTAATTTCTTTGTCGTTAAGTTGTATCGGCAAGGCATCAAATAAAATATTCATTTGTGGTAACAACATCATCTTGCACAATGCAACCCTGCTGAACCATAACAATTTCAATTTCTTATAGCGACCAATTTGTTCTTTAATCAATTTTTCCTGTTTATCATAATTTAATTTTTTAAGATTTTCCCATTTATTAGTAATGTTAACACCCAAATATTTTAAACTATCCTTAATTTGTATTTTAAATTTTTCGGATATCCTCCTCTGCTCTTCTTCTTCAATATTACAAGTTACCATTTCAGATTTCTCCCAATTTATTTTTAGCCCCGTCACATCCTCAAAATTTGTTAAATGCTCATGAATTTTTCCCATAGACTTCATTGGATGTTTCATGATCACCAAGGTATCGTCAGCATATAAACCTATTTTGCTTCCCATCAATCCCTCTATGTTGTTATCATATCTAATAGCCATTGCAAGTAATTCCATTGACATTATAAATAAAATTGGAGATAATGGACATCCCTGCCTAGTCCCTGCTTCCAATAGTATATCTTCTGTGTAAGCGTTATTAACTTTAACTTTTGCTGTACCTTGATGATACAATTGCTCTATATTTTTAAACTTAAAACCAAATCCATAAACAGATATCATTTCTTTGATTGTTACCCATTGAATTGAATCAAATGCTTTAAAAATGTCCAATGACACTAGACCTATCTTTTCTTTATTTTGTATAGCAATATCTAATAAATTCAATACTCTCCTTATTAAATCCGTCATGTGCCTGTTTTTTATAAATCCAACTTGATCCATATTAATGTAATTTCCCATAAACGTATTCAACCTTTTTGCCAGTATGGAGGTAAATATTTTACCATCTTGATTTATTAAAGATATCGGTCTGTAAGACTCGATTTTTTCCAGATTTTTTCCAGGTTTGGGGATCAATACAATCACTGATCTGAACCAGGTAGCAGGAATTATTCCCCCCTCTAGAATATAGTTAAACAGTTTTTCCAACCTTGGAATAACCATGTCCTTAAAATCTCTATAAAATTCTGAAGATAAGCCATCCACTCCGGGTGATTTACCTATTTTCAATCTTGTAATAGCATCACTAATTTCAATTTCACTTATTCTATCCTCCATTAAGTCTTATATGTGTTATAAACCTGAGAGAAGAAGGTATATGCTCTTTCCATTCCATGGAGTTCTCTCCATGTATCTTTCAATCCTAAAGCTATCATCCAATTATCTATAATCTGACATTTCGTGCCTTTACTACACCTGATCGTATTTGTACAATCAATTGCTGATCTAATTAAGTTAAAATCCCCTGCTACAATCAACTTAGAACATCTTACTCTCTCCAGGACTTGTTAACATCAGGAGGTTTACATTTTGGCAGGAAGGATGATGATAGTGTGCCTGAGGGAGCGGAGGGTGGAACTCAGTAATGCTCCGCCCTCATTTGACATGCTTTCCCCCCCTCCCCTTTGTTAATCGAAGGCCTCTTTTTCTTGAAAAAAGTGGGGAGGGTAAAAATGTACTTTGGTATGTTTTGTTTTTGTAATTTTTTTATGTTTGGGGTTAGGGTTTTTTAGATTGTATTTTTTCACGCCTTTCGGGGGAAGTGGCAATCGTAGAAATGAGGAAGTTATAGATAAATAATGAAGACAGTGAAGGTAGTTTTGTCGAATGTGAAAGGTACTGGCTGTCAGAATAAGAGAAAAAGAATAGAAGCAGCACTCAGGAGAGAAAAAACCAGATATATATTTTTTTACAGGAAACACATCAAAAGTCGGGAGAAGTAAATAGGCTATTTTTAGGCTGGACAAAGATTTACGAAAAAGCATATGGAACATCAAAGTCTAGAGGAGTTGCGACTCTTATCTCAACTAGATTGGATTTTGTAGTAACTAAGACCATTTCAGACCCGGAGGGAAGATATTTGATAATTAATGGGAAAATGGAGGATGAGGAGATAACGTTGGTTAATATATATGCACCTAATGATCAGCAGAAATCTTTTTTGGATAAGTTGGTAGTTTTTAATTAGTTTTAATTATAAGGTTTTGTCTGTCACTGAGAAGTGCCCTGAGTCACCCTAGGCCGAGTGGGCAGTATAGAAATCGAACAAATAAAATAAAATAAAATAAAAACTCTTACTTGCGTTAAATAACATTTCCAAAGCAATTTATAATTATGTTTCTTAATTCTTACAGACATATTTCTCATTATCCTAGTTGTTCATTTGCTATTCCAAGCTTTGTCTGTAATTTTAAGGTTTAATTCTGTCTCCCAAATTTCTTTCAATGTTTTTTGAGGGTTTGCATCATTATTCAATATATTATATATTTTACTGACTACGCCGTTTAACCTTTGTGAGTAATTCCTTATTTCCTTGATGTAAACTTCAAACTTTATCAGCAATCTCATCTCCAAAAATCATTGTCTAATTTTCTTCTCCCAGAAGTCCAATTTTATTCTCACGTTTGAATTCTGAGCAAAACATTTCCCACACATTTCCCTAGCAATGATATGATTTCCCTCCTGTGTGGATCCTCTTATGTTTCACAAGGAATGAAGTCTTAATTAAACATTTCCCACAATCCTGATATTTGTATGGTTTCTCTCATGTGTGGGCTCTCTAATGAGTCACAAAGTTTGATTTGTATGCAAAACCTTTCCCACACTCCTGGCACTAGTATGGGGACATTCTATCTTTAATCAATACATATGTAAATCACTCCACTAATTAGGTAGCATTGTTTAAATAGGCGGTGCTCACCTAGGCTATTAACGTCAGCTGGCACCGAGAGAGTAAAGTGTGTGAGGCCACTGACGCAAAAGGGTAAGCGAGCCACAATATGAACTTTACTAGCAACGGGCACCTTTGATTGTAAACGATTGAATGTTTTATGAATGTTTATCATGCTTGATACATTTGGAATATGATGTTAAAAATTGTTAATGTTTATTGTAGATACATAATAATCTTCCTGATGAAGAGTCTTGAAAACCATATATCGAAACGGGTCCGAAGAAGTTAAACAAAGGAAGTTTAGCACAGTTAAAGCAAAGTGTTTATGCGAAGTCAAGCTGAGAAACAAAGTGTTCATGCAAAGTCAAGCCGAGTCAAAGCAAAGAGTTCATGCAGATTTAACCAGCGAACTTTGAGCAAAGAGTTATATAGACGCACTGTAGACTACCGTATCACTCATATCTGGTACAGAATATTATGAAGTATTTACTTTACCCTTGGATATGGGCACAGTGAATCAACTATTTTTATTTGTGATACAGAATACTTTGAACTGTTTCATTATTTTTGCCAATCAGATACAGTGAGTTAACTATTTTTCATTTGAATTTTTACTGAAGTTAAATATCAAATATTACTCTCACAAGAATAAATGTAGACTTTATTATTGGCCTTAACGGTGTTCATTTCTCTTTCTGATCTCTGAGTAAAGCATTTCCCGCACTCCTGGCACTTGTATGGTATCTCTCCTGCATGGATTCTGCGATGACTCACAAGATCTGATCTCTGAGTAAAGCATTCCCTGCACTCCTGCAATTGTATGGCTTCTCTCCTGTGTGGATTCTGTGATGACTCACAAGGTTTGATCTCCAAGTAAAGCATTTCCCACACTCCTGGCACTTGCATGGTTTCTCTCCTGCGTGGATTCTGTGATGTCTCACAAGGTCTGATCTCCAAGTAAAGCATTTCCCTCACTCCTGGCACTTGTATGGTTTCTCTCCTGTGTGGATTCTGTGATGACTCACAAGGTTAAATCTCCGAGTAAAGCATTTCCCACATTCCTGGCACTTGTATGGTTTCTCTCCAGTGTGGATTCTGTGATGACTCACAAGGTGTGATCTCCGAGCAAAGCATTTCCCACATTCTTGGCACTTGTATGGTTTCTCTCCTGTATGGATTCTGTGATGACGCACAAGGTCTGATTTCAGAGTAAAACCTTTCCCACATTCCTGGCACTTGTATGGTTTCTCTCCAGTGTGGATTCTGTGATGACTCACAAGGTCTGATTTCAGAGTAAACCCTTTCCCACATTCCTGGCACTTGTATGGTTTCTCTCCTGTGTGGACTCTGTCATGACGCAAAAGGTGTGAGCTCTGAGTAAAGCATTTTCCACATTCCTGGCATTTGTATGGTTTCTCTCCAGTGTGGATTCTGTGATGACTCACAAGTTCTGAACTCTGAGTAAAGCATTTCCCACACTCCTGGCACTTGTATGGTTTCTCTCCTGTGTGGACTCTGTGATGACTCACAAGGTTTGATTTCAGAGTAAAGCCTTTCCCACATTCCTGACACTTGTATGGTTTCTCTCCTGTGTGGACTCTGTCATGACGCAAAAGGTGTGAGCTCTGAGTAAAGCATTTTCCACATTCCTGGCATTTGTATGGTTTCTCTCCAGTGTGGATTCTGTGATGACTCACAAGTTCTGAACTCTGAGTAAAGCATTTCCCACACTCCTGGCACTTGTATGGTTTCTCTCCTGTGTGGACTCTGTGATGACTCACAAGGTTTGATTTCAGAGTAAAGCCTTTCCCACACTCCTGGCATTTGTATGGTTTCTCTCCTGTGTGGACTCTTTCATGGCTCAGAAAATGATCTGAAAGTATCCCAAACTCTTCACTGGCCACATGTTTCTCTCCTGTGTAGCTCCTTTTGAAAACAATCTGTACAATATCTGCTGCAAAATTATTTCTATAGACAATGCATTTCCTGGCTTTCTCTTGAATACCACTCTCCTTCTCTGTGCCAGTTCTTGGGTGTCGTCGAAGCTCAAATTTATCTCTAGTATACTTTCCAAGGTTGGAAGATATATTCCTCTTTCCCCAATTGTCCCCTGTGAATAAGGAGACATGTAAAGGTAAAGGTCACCATTGCTCGAAAGCAAGTCTTATCCAATTCTAGAGTTCAGTGCTGATCTCTGTTTATAGCCAAAGAGTGTTTGCAGATGTTTCCGTGGACATGTGGCAGGCATGCCTAGACACCGGAGTGCATGGAACACTGTTTACATTCCCACCAAAGTGATATCCATTTATCTACTTGCAATTTCTTACTTTCGAACTTTAGGTTGGCAGGAGCTGGGGCAGAGACAAGGAGCTTTCTCCTCCGTGCAGTACTCGGGAATCAGACTCCAACCAACCAGTCTTTAAGTTCAGTATCTTAACCACTTGAAATTAATATGTGCTAAATCTAAGGAAATTGTGCTGAAAATACAAAGTCAGTAAAGGCATACCGGATGCAAGTTAGGCAAAGTGTGATGTTTAAAGGATCACATTCACGTAAGAGCATTATTGGGCAGAAATGTAACCTTTTGGCATAGATAATTAGCTGTAAGAAATGCTAGGATTCCCAGAATCCTAAATCAGTACATTGGCTAATCAGTATTTTGGGGAATTGACTTAGGCTTCAGGAAACTGAGGTCGAAAACCAAAAGGTTGGGAAACACTGAGTTAAACTGTATTATGGCACGTTCTTCTTATTTCTTTTAACTAGCTCTGGCCTGAATTACATTGAAAATGTCTTAAAATGGCTCCATTGTTGTTTTAAGTATGACAAGCACTGTACCAATTTCTCAGTGTGGCAGAGTATAGAAAGCGGCCTCTTCTCTGATTGCCTCCTTTAAATGGCATTTTCCAGCCTGGCATTTTTCAGATGGGCAGAAACCCCACTTTATGTTTGCTGGCGAGGTATTCCAGCCTATCTAGAACCTGCCAGAGACAAAGAGAAGATACTCATCACAGTAATACATTTCCTGAAGCTTTGTTTCCTCCCTACATGGACCAAAATATGAATCTCAAGGTCTTTGTGAATCACCTGTAAAGCTCTAAATATTCAACCAGGCCAGGCTAAACATATGGAGAGAAGAGCCAATGGATGGAGGAACACAGGACAATGTCTCCCATCAGGACAGGATTATTCTGGCTGGACTGTGAGGAGCTCAAATAACACACTTTGAAGACAAACCTGAACATAAGAACATCTGAAGAACTTAGTCTGAGATCCAGGATGCTATCTGGACCCTTCAACTCTTCAGATGTGGATGATGAACATTTATTCTCACCACAGTAAAGCTCAGGGCTTCAGGAGGGACAGAGGCAGCCCAGTCCTGCATCACCAATCCCACAATGGCTGGCAGGATTGGGGTCATCGGGAAAGCATTATCATCACTATTGTTATGATAACTAAACCTTATTGCAGAGATTAGCATCAACCAGGGAAAGAGAGGGCCTTACCAAGAAAGGACACAGATTCCAAGTTCTCATTCATGACCTCTTCATGCAGGGCTTTCTGGTCAGCATTCAGCAGTGCCCACTCATCTGGAGTAAAGTACATGGCCACCTCCTCAAAGGACACTGGAATCTAAATGGGAAGAAGAGGGGAAAGGGAATCTCCTTCAAACATTTCGTAACAACAACCTCCGAAATCCAAAACACCTAAAAAGAGGTGACTGGACCTTAGCCTCTAGAATGGAATTTTCATTAATGGCCTTTTTAGCCTTTCTGATGCTAAGATTACCAAGGTCTACTAGTCCCCTTGGCTCCCTACAGGAAGAGAGGCCTCTAAATCTCAGTGGATTCACACAAGAGTGGAAGGGAAAGGGGTAAACATGTCCTGCCTCTTTTGGGAGGATCCTGGTGGCATCTAAGTGGCCAAGAAACTGTGGATTTGACCATTAAAAAGGAATGGCCAGATGAATCAAAGAATAAATGCTTGAACAAACATTGATATAAATACACAAGAAGTCTTTTAACCCCATCCTTCCTACCTGATCCGCTTCTGCTTCATCCCAAGGAAGAGATGATGAAATGCTGACCTCTGTCAGCCTTCCAGACCCTGCAGGAAAGACCAAGAGGGAGGGATGCCAGTCCTGTAAATACCTCTCAGAGTTTGAGCATCAGCCTAAGAAGGTTTGCTTAAAAGGAAAGCCTTTGAACACAAAAAGATTCACACACCCGTGAAAGGAATTGGGTCTCAGAGTTCAATATGGGCCATTCGGAAGACTGTAGGATGTTTTACTGAGTAGAGAAACATTACCAATATTAGCAATACTAAAGAGCAATACTAAAGGTGGTGTAGTGGTTAAATGGCATAACTCTAGCCCAGTGTTTCCCAATCTTTGTTTTTTGGACTTTAATTCCCAGAAGCCTAAGTCAATTCCCTAAAGCACTGATCAGCTAATGTTCTGACCTATGCTTCTGGGAATTGAAGTCCCCTGTGGGACATATGCACCACATTGGGAACCACTGCTCTAGCTAAATGGTTGTGAGTTCGATCCTGACCAGGGATCAAGGTTGACTCAGCCTTACATCCTCCCGAGGTTGGGAAAATGAGTACCCAGCATGTTGGGGGGGAAATGCTAATTAACTTGTGAACCACCCAGAGAGTGCACTAATGAGGCGATATATGTCATGGCTTTGCTTAAAGTCAGGATTTCTTCAACATATTGGGAAGTATTTTTTACTAATTCAGAACTCCTTAGAAAGGGCACATGGAGAGATTTGAGCAAGGATACCAATCTTTCACCACCCCCTTTCTGTAATTACAAACTTATGAGAGACCAGAGGAACAGGTTGCTTTGGGAAAATGAAAATTAGAAAACTGGCTAGAGGTTTAGGCCCCCAAATCCCACAGCGCAAAAGAATCAGGAGAGAGAAAAATACATAGACTCTTCTTTGCTATCATTTAGGAAAAGAATAAAATTCACCCTCCTAACATTAATCCTTACCTATCAAGTAGGCACCTTCCTCATTTCCTTGACTGGTCTCTCCTTGTTGGAAACTCAGCTTCGGGTCGCACTGAGGTTTTTCCACCATGGGGAAATCAGGCTGAACTTCTGCAGAGAGATTTCTCATCTGGGGATGAATGAGAAGGACAAATATGATGGTCAAAAGAAGACAGAGTGAAAGATTTGAATGGAAAAGGCTGGGACTTGGAAAAGAGTACCTCATTGTCTGAATGAATCACTCTCACCTTTGGCTCTTCCAGATATTTGTCTCCTGCCCGACTCAGAGCCAGGAAACTTTCAGCCAGATCCACAGCCTGGGAAGTGGTTTCCGCTCCACATTCTCTCACCCAGCTCGATATCTCTACTGGGAGGTGGGTCAGAAACTGCTCCAGGATCACCAGGTCCAACATCTGAGCCTTGGTGTGTTGCTCCGGCCTGAGCCACTGGTGGCAAAGGTGGTGAAGTCGAGTGCAAAGCTGCCTAGGACCATCGGCCTCCCAGTAGAATTCCCGGAAGCATTTCTGCTGCGTCTCGAAGTACCTGAGCATCTCCTCAGTTGAGTCCTCTGGCCCCGTCCTTTCCCAGGGTGGGCTGAGGCATCTCCTCCTGAGGACATCAGGGTCCCTTCCCTGCTGGGGACAGGCGGCCTGATTCCTGCTCCCTTCAGGTAGAGTGTGACAGGAGTAGCGGGTTCTCTTCTTGACCATCCCTGCCTTGTACTCCTTGGTCTAGAACAGGAGAAAGCTGATCATTATTACATAATTCCTCCCCCATCCCACCAATCAACTGCTCTCTAAACACCTTTAGAAACTATATCAACATTTGATTCCTTTCCTTCCAAAATACAAAAAAGGAACAACCCCCTCCCCAACTTATAATTCTCTCCCTTTTTCAAGGAAAGTAAAAGTGATATTGGGTGTGTGTGTTTTCCCCCCTCCCCTTTTTGGAAGCCCAGAGAAAGAGTCTTGCCCCCTTCCAACTTTGGCACCTTCAGACGTTCTTGGTTAGGACACGTGTATGGGGGGAGAGGCGCAGTGGATTCCCTTCCCTGGAGAGGCAATGGAGCTTGAGCCACACGGACAGTTTTCTTGGATCTCATCTCCAAGGGCCTCTCCTGCCTGCCTGCCCACACCAAAATCTATGGGGCAAAGTGAGTGTCTTGGGGTCCCTTACCTGAGCTCCCCTAACCACTTCTCCCCCCTCCCAACTCCCCCAACCCAAAGGAAAAACCCTCTCTCTGATATGGAAACTCCTCTTCTCTCCAGCCTCTGCTTTTCCCTCCACTTCCCTCACTTTGGGGAAAGAGAAAAAGGAATGGACAGGAAGGGATGCTTTTCCCATTTCCTGTAAGTGGAGGGGGGGAAAGAGACATTTAGAGACGCCCCCTTCCCCTTCTAGGAACATCAACTCGGTGCTCTTAAGGCAGCTGGGGCTTCTAAGCAGGGCTGGATCCCCCTATGGGGTTTTATCCAGGAGAGACAGAGACTCCTTCCTAAACCCCCCAAAACCAGGGGCCAAGGCCAGCCTCCTCACAGCCAGGCCTAGCTAGGATGGGGAGAAGGAGGGGGGTTGTCATGGGAAGGTAGGCGGAGAGACCCCTGCCCTCCCTTTAGGAAATGAGGGTCTTGGAAGGAGAGCCCAGTCTGTCTCAGGTCCTCAAGGATCATGGATGGGCCATCATCACCCCCTTTACCAGACCACATGACCATTAATGGGTTCAGATTGGACCACTTGTTGTTGTTGTTGTTGTTGTTATATAAATTTGTATCCTGCCCTGCTGATGGGAAACACCACTCAGGGCGGCTAACATACAGAAAAAATACACTACAACAACAGTTAAAACAATAGCTAAAAACAGTACCTAAACCACCCCCACTAAAAACAGAATTAAAACACATAAAACTAGACAATTTATCATTAAAAACTATCCTCCCCCTCCCTCCACCGACAATAAAATAGAATTACTAAGACAAGCAGGATCCCTCACACAGGCTTGTTGTTGTTGTTCAGTCGCACAGTCGATTCCGACCCTTTGCGACCCTATGGACCATCGTTCTCCAGGCGCCTCTGTCCTCCACCATCCCCCCCAGTCCTCCCAGTTCTGTGCCCATTGTGTCTACAATTGTTGTTCAGTCGCACAGTCGATTCCGACCCTTTGCGACCCTATAGACCATTTTTCTCCAGGCGCCTCTGTCCTCCACCATCCCCCTCAGCACTCCCAGTTCTGTACCCATTGTGTCTACAATACCATCTATCCATCTCATCCTTGGCCTCCCCCTTCTTCTTTTGCCCTCCACCTTTCCCAACATCACGGCCTTCTCAAGTGAATCCTCCCTTCTCATTTGATGCCCAAAGTACTTTAGCCTCATCTTTACTATTTGACCTTCCAATGAGCAGTCAGTGTTGATTTCTTCTAAGATTGACCTATTTGTTCTCCTCGCTGTCCAGGGTACCCTCAAAACTCTCCTCCAGCACCACATTTCAAAGGCATCTATTCTTCTGCGTTCAGCTTTCCTAATTGTCCAGCTCTCACATCCGTACATTACTACTGGGAAAACCATTGCTTTGACTATTCAATTTTTGTTTTCAAGGTGATGTCTCTGCTTTTCACTATGTTCCCCAGGTTTCTCATGGCTTGTCTCCCAAGAATCAGTCGCCTTTTTATTTCATGGCTGCAATCTCCATCTGCAGTGATCTTAGATCCTAAGAATGTAAAATCTGTCACTGCTTCTACTTCTTCCCCATCTATTTTCCAGGAACTGATCGGGCCTGTTGCCATTATCTTGGTTTTCTTGATATTGAGTCTCAAGCCAGCTTTTGCACTTTCCTCCTTCAATCCAATCAAGAGATTCTTTAGGTCTTCCTCACTTTCTGCCATTAAGGTGGTATCGTCTGCATATCTCAGATTATTGATGTTTCTCCCAGCAATTTTGATCCCATATTGTGATTCCTCCATCCCTGCCTTGCGCATTATGTGCTCTGTGTATAAGTTGAATAAGCAGGGTGACAAAATGCAGCCTTGTCTTACTCCTTTTCCTATTCCAAACCACTCTGTCATTCCGTGTTCTGTCCTAACTGTTGCTTCTTGGTTCCTGTACAGATTTCTCAGGAGACATATGAGATGCTCTGGTATTCCCATCTCTTTAATCACACAGGCTAAACGAGCTTTAATCAATGGAGTGGCATTCCCCCTCCATTTCCCCAGGTAACCCCAAGATGGAGGGTCTGGTACCAACCCACACTTGGAGCCCCTGATTGTTTTATCTGCAGAGAAGCAGGGGTGGTGGTGGTGGGGTTCCCATCCAGGAGGCCAGGAGAGCCCCTTCCTACCCAGGTTCTACAGGAGCCCTGGTTGTGCAAGTGAAAGGGCACCATGTAGGAGGGGCACTGAATCCGATTTGCCATCTAGTGGCTATGCAGAATATTCTCTAGGTTCCCCCTTATAATTAATACACAAAAAGCCAGACCAGGAGATCAGCCATCATTGGCTGATACTCGTATCCACATATACATTTCCCCCGAAAGTCACTTTCACAGTGTCACCGCACGCCCCTACATATAACTTAAAGGGCCACGCCACCTTGGCAGTTTCCACTTCCACTTCGGCTCTTCACACTGGGCTCCCCTCCGCCCTGTGGGAGAAAGTCCAAAGCGCTTCAGCTCCTATGATTTCCCTCAAGGGTCTAGAAATCATGTAAAGCCTCTAATAATCTTTTCATCTTTAAATGCCAAAATCAACTCTCCTTCCATAGCATGTCATGGGCAAGGGTGTCCAGTAAAGTGTATTAACTATAAGTGAATATATTGATAGAAGGGCCTCTTGCAAAATCACATGGTTGGCCAAGAGCAAACAGTTCAGCTGACTGTGCTGAGCACTGTGGAGGCAATAATCCCACTAAAACAGGGTTGTTTTCATCCCCTACAGTATATCCAGTGTATTGCTTTCCATTCTTAATAAAAGATGATCCCTCAGTCCATAACTGTAAATCTGGATTGGGCAGTGGTCCTGCCTTAAAGTCACCTTGGCTGCCATGACATGGAGACTATCGTGTGTATGTGTGTGTGTGTGTGTGGGGGGGCAGTTGTGACCATATTTTGCAGACACGGTGGACACCCCTGAGTCACAGGATCCAATCTTTTAGATAAGTAATCCACAGATAGCACCCTCAAGCACAGACCATTTCCCTCACTGATGTAAGATGGAAACCATGGCTTTGATCTGGAAGAGCAAAACTGGTGGGTTGGTTGAGGGAATTTCTGAAGTCATTCCACACCTTTCAATGATTACCCATTTTTGTGTATGGGACCAAAGACACCAGGACAGCCGAAGAGCTGGCTTAACACAACTTTATTACATGCTGGTCAGAGGGAACATGAGGTAATGGCGGACGAACAGCTCAATATATACAGTGGCTATACATTTGAATGTGGCTCCTTGACAGTCTATTGGCTACTGTCCGCGTGACGTCATTGCAGGTCACGCCCTTCTTGTCCAGGTGAAGGTGATGGCGGGAATCTTCCCGCGCTGTTGTTTTTAGGTGAGTCTGGACCAATGAGCTTGGACGCTCGCTATTGCCATCTGGTGGTCACTAGCTCGCGTCCTATTAGGGTTACAGTGATGCAGCTGATGGTTATCATGTTACAAGTAGAAGGATACATTGGTTACACATGAATAGGTACATTGTATAAGGGTACAGTGTTTGAGAACACAACATCCCTCCCCCCTAGGATGAGACGAAGTCTCTCAGCCAAGATGGCTTATTGCAATTGCGTTTGGGCCGCGATGTGGGCTGGCCCGCCCTGGGAGCGCTACCGCTTCCGTGTTCCCCGGTCCCTTGTCCTGTAATGGGAGAGGGAGACTTATTAGAGGCTTGCTGCGGTTTTGCAGCTTTAGGGGAACGGACAAACTCCATTGTGGGCAGACCGGGGGCACTAGGGGCTAACGTAAAACCCCTCTTCTCGCTTGGATGGGTGGGGGACCACTCCGAAAACCCCCCCCGGCTCTGAAACTCAAAATCAAACTCTGCTGGGTGATCCCGCGGGGTATCTATGAGGACAAATTCCTTTTCCTCCCCCCTCGGTGGGGACGCATGACCCCCCTCTCCTCCCCCTTGGTCTAAACGGGTGGGGGAGAACCCTAACACTGAATCCCTGTCTGTGCTTTCTGAGCCCTGCCTCTCTGGGACCCGGCTCCGGAGCTGGTCCGCATGTCACCGCCACAGTAGACCCGTGCTGGTCTCCACGCGGTATGATACGGGACCGGTCTGCTCCACGACAACCCCCGGCACCCAGGCTGGCCCTGCGCTGGCGTAGTTCCTGCAATGCACGGGGGCGCCTACGCTGAAACTCTTTGTGGCCTCTAGCCCGATGTTCCTCCCCTTATCTTCTACTCTTGTGGGGTCTAGCCTGGTGAGAATGGTGGCCAGTTTCCTGCGCATTAAAAGTTCCGCGGGGGAGTATCCTGACGCCAACGGGGTCACCCTGTACCCTAGCAGAAACTGACACACTTGCAGGTTGAGATCCCCGGGGCCCATGCGCCGCAGCGCGTCCTTCGTGGTGCGTACGAGGCGCTCCACTTGGCCATTGGTGGCCGGATGGAAAGGGGCGGAGGTGATGTGCCGGATGGCGTTAATCTCTGTGAATGCCCTGAACTCAGCGGACGTGAAGCAACTAGCGTTATCGCTAATTAGAGTGTCGGGTATGCCGAACGTAGAAAAAATTCTCCGCAACTGCTTTATTGTCGCGGCCGAGGAGGTGCTCGTGACTGGGACGACCTCCAACCACTTGGAGAAAGCGTCCACAACAAGGAGAAACAGAGTTCCTCGGAACGGGCCCGCGAAATCTATGTGTATCCGGGACCACGGCCCCTTAGCCGCGTCCCACTCCCTGTGGGGAAGACGGGCCTCCTCTGGTCTGGAGCATTGGCAACTCTCATAAGTGCCGACCATGTGCTCGATGTCGGCGTCTAACTGGGGCCACCAAAAGTAGCTCCGGGCCAGCGCTTTGGAGCGCACAATTCCGGGGTGGCTGACGTGCAGCAGTTTAAGCACCCGCGGCTGGAGGGATGTGGGGATCACCACCCGCTGCCCCCACAAGAGACACCCCCTCTCTAGGGACAGCTCCAACTTTTTCCTGAAAAATGGGGCGAATTCTTCCGCTGGGGCAGACGCTGGCCACCCTTTCTGTACCCAGGAGCTAACCGCCGCCAACGTCCTATCTCTGCTTGTCGCTTTAGCGATATCAGCGGGTACTATGGGGGGCGAATCTAAGACTTCGATCATGAGCACCTGGCGGTCCGGCTCCTCCTCGCCCACGTGGCTGTGTGTCTGGGGGAGGGGGGACCTCGACAGGGCGTCCGCATGGCTGATCTCTCTCCCGGGCCGGTACACCAACGCGTGCTGGTAGGCGTTGAGAAAAATGGCCCACCTGAGCATCCTCGGGGACAGGATCTGTGGCGTGGGCTTATCTGCGGTGAAAATGCCTAGTAGGGGCTTGTGGTCGGTCACGATGGTGAAGGGGCGGCCATATAGAAAATCGTGAAATTATTTGGTCCCTGCAATTATCGCCAGCGCTTCCCTGTCTGTCTGGGCGTAATTCCTCTCCGCTTGGGACAGGGACCTGGAGTAAAACGCTATTGGGGCCTCCCTCCCGTTTTCCAACACGTGGCATAACACTGCCCCCACCCCCACCGGGGATGCATCACAGATCAGTACCACCGGCCGTTTGGGGTCAAAATGGGTCAGAATGGCGTCAGACGCCAGGAGTTGTTTCAGTTCCGTGAATGCCCTCTCCTGGTCATCGCCCCACTTCCATGCCGCATCTTTCTTGAGCAACTTGTGAAGCGGCTCAGCCACCGCAGCCTTCCGAGGAAGGAAGGAGTGGTAGAAATTTAAGAGCCCTAGGAACGACTGCAACTCGGGCTTGGAGGTGGGGCGAGGGGCTTTCTTGATGGCGGCCACCTTGCATTTGGACGGTTTGATCCCCTCGGGTGTTACTCGGAACCCTAAGAATTCAACCTCCTTCGCGAAGAAGACGCATTTGTCTTTTCGCAACCTCAACCCCGCCTGTTCGAATGCCTCCAGGACCTTGTTTAGCCTTTCAGCCAACTCAACCTCACTCCCCCTGTTATCAAAACATCATCAAAATATGGCAAAACGCCGTCCAGCCCTTTGAGGAGGCGTTCCAAGAGCGACTGGAAAATTCCAGGCGCTGAGCTCACGCCGAATTGGAGGCGCGTCACCTGGAACACCCCCTTATGCGTGACTATGGTCTGTGCAGCAGCTGCGGCAGGGGTTACCAGGAGTTGCTGATAGGCCTGTGCCAGGTCGAGCTTAGCGAAACACTTTCCCCCATGTAACCTGGCTAGCAAATGGCTGACCACCGGCACCGGATACGCATTAGGGCGGATTGCCTTATTAATGGTGCACTTATAATCGGCGCAAATGCGAACCTCCCCATTGGCCTTCAATGCCGTGACAATTGGAGTTTCCCACTCTGCAGAATCAACAGGAACAAGGATCCCCTGGCCCACTAATTTGTCCAGTTCCGCCTCTATTTTGTCCTTTAGTGCAAAAGGCACTCTGCGCGGTTTGAGTCTTATTGGGCGGACCTCCGGGTCCAGGTCGAAAGTTACTGGGGGTCCATTGAATTTCCCAAGTCCCTTTTTGAAGACTTCAGGGTGCGCGTCGCACACCCTCTGTATTGGGTCAGTCCCAATGGCGTGTACCCCCCCAATGAATAGACCCAGGGGCTGAAACCATTGAGTCCCGAGGAGGCTGCAATTACCCCCCTTGAGAACAACTAGGGGGAGTTCCGCGGCGTGCCGCTTATACTGGACCTGGAATTTCCCAACCCCCAACACCGGGATACTGTTCCCTTGCACGTCCCAAAGCGTGGACCTCAACGCTTTGAGCTTGGGCCGTACGCGGGGGGCAATTCTCAAAAACTCCCTCTGGGAAATGAGGGAATATGAGGAGCCAGAGTCAATCTCCATCCTAACAGGGGCCCCTTGCACCAGTACCTCAACAAAGTAACGGGGGTGTCCCATGGACACGCTGAAAACTGGGGCGGCGGCGGCACTGTCGTCGGAGATGCGGCCCACGCCGTCCTGCTTCCTTGTGGGCCGAGCGCCATCCTTTGGTCTCAACGAGCGATCTGGCCTCGCTGAGCGGTCGGGCGAGCTCCTCCGGTCCTTGCGTCGTTGTCTGCAGACTTTGGCGATGTGCCCGCGTCGCCCGCAGTTGTGGCACTCGGCTTTCCTGAACGGACACCTGGCACGGTCGTGGGCCGCCCCGCAGCCGTCGCAACGCCGGCCCTCCTTCCGGACCCTCCAGACGTCCTCGTCGTCGCTGCTTTCGGCGGACAATTTCGAAATTCGCCAGGCTGCGTGCACCGAACTCTCTGTTTTGTCGGCCTTCGGTCGCCAGTCCTGGAGCTCTTGCATCCCGGCCTTCGTGGCTTCCGCGGCCTGTGCCGCTTTCAGGACCTCCTGCAATGTGGGGGGCGGCTCCTGATTCATCAGCGTGCGCTGAATCTCGGCGTCCTTCAGGCCGCATAGCACGCAGTCCCGGAGGGTGACTTCCAAGTTCTCCCATTTGCATGGGCCGGCAGCCAGACGCAGGGCCGCTACGAAAGCGGCGACCGACTCTCCAGGCGCTTGGACTCGCCTCCAAAACGTGCTCCGAGCGGGAAACATCGCCACCGAGGGCCGGAAATGGTCTCGCAACACCTTCAGGAGCTCTTTGGCCTTGAATTCAGCCACCTTCTTGGGTGCGATGAGGTCAATCAATACCCTCTTGCCGTCGTGCCCGAGCATTCTGGTGAGGATGGCTCTTTTCTTCGCCTCGTCCGTAACCTCGAACTCCACCAGCGCGCCTTGGAAATCCATTTCGAAGAGTTCCCAATCTTGCGGTTTCTTGATGTCGAAACCGGCGTATGTCTTGGTCCCGTGGGCAGCCATTATCCCATCCTCGTCGCCAATTTTGTGTATGGGACCAAAGACACCAGGACAGCCGAAGAGCTGGCTTAACACAACTTTATTACATGCTGGTCAGAGGGAACATGAGGTAATGGCGGACGAACAGCTCAATATATACAGTGGCTATACATTTGAATGTGGCTCCTTGACAGTCTATTGGCTACTGTCCGCGTGACGTCATTGCAGGTCACACCCTTCTTGTCCAGGTGAAGGTGATGGCGGGAATCTTCCCGCGCTGTTGTTTTTAGGTGAGTCTGGACCAATGAGCTTGGACGCTCGCTATTGCCATCTGGTGGTCACTAGCTCGCGTCCTATTAGGGTTACAGTGATGCAGCTGATGGTTATCATGTTACAAGTAGAAGGATACATTGGTTACACATGAATAGGTACATTGTATAAGGGTACAGTGTTTGAGAACACAACACCCATCTATTCCCAAGGTTGATCTTGGTGGGTCAGCTGATACAGGGTTTTTGGCTATAGCCAAATAATTGAGGATCCAGAGTTGGACATATCCTGTAACCCCAAGACAACTGTCATCCTTAGTGCATGCAGGGAGTTACAGAAGCAAATGGCCATGGTTAAGCTAAACAGAAACATATAAACAAACCTGTAATTCTATGAACATACAAATGAAGTTTATCAATAAACGTTTATCAATAAAAAAAATATGAACGCATTAAAGGTAGCAAAGAATTATACTGTTCTGAGCCCTGAATAGCCAGGAAAAATCTTTGGGAATCAGATTTTGGCTTGGAAGTGAAGAGCTTTATTGAACCAAACAGGAAGGTAAAACAAGGCTTTAAGGGTAGGATACACAAACACCTCACTCCCAAAATAAACAAGAACTTTCAAAAACCAAACCCTCAACAACATACTTAAGCCGTTGCAAACTTTTCACGCATTTTGCTTTCAGTTCAGAACTCACCTGTAACTTTTTTCTTATTAGAAGGGTCACAGCTGTGGAGACTACTGAGAACATCTGGAGCTTAGCTGTATATACCTCGGAGGTCGCGCTACTATGCGAGGTTTCAATTTTTCTAAACCAGGGGCCATCCATGACGCTCGATTTATGTCCAGAGCTATTTACTCCTTGAAAATCTTTCTCTTCAAGGAACAGTTCAAGTTGACATCAAGAGAGGAAACTGGTCTCAGAGACATGTGTTTGTTCTCTGCTATGTTAAATATTGGTTCACTGCTACTTGTGCTATCAGTGCACCTCAGAATGACATTTTGTTTATGAAAGACTTGATGGATTATGTGAATGTGAACAAGAAAGTTTCTGAGATTGCCACCAAAAAATCTTCTGGACACTTGTGGTACTTTTCAGAGCAACTCGCTGGCTTAGGTTTGTTAGATTCTACATAAGAACAGCCTTGCTGGAACAGGCCACAGCCCATCCAGTCCAGCATTCTGTCTCACACAGTGGCTCACCATTTCCTTCAGGGTATTCCCAAGCAGATGCCTTAGAACGTAATAACATAAGAACAGCCTTGCTGGAACAGGCCACAGCCCATCCAGTCCAGCATTCTGTCACACACAGTGGCTCACCATTTCCTTCAGGGTATTCCCAAGCAGATGCCTTCACCTGCTTAGGATTCCCTGGAAATGGCATTGAGAGATATCCTGCCTATCTCTCCAACCCTGAGGTAGTCCTTAGGTATCCATAATTATAGCCATTGATCCCCTTGACCTCCATGAACTTGTCTAATCCTTTCTTAAAGCTGTCAAGACTGACAGCTGTCACCACTTCTTCTGGCAGGGAGTTCCATAGACCAGTGATCCTCTGGGTGAAAAAGTACTTTCTCTTATTTGTTTGAGAACTAGTACCCAAAAGTTTCATCGAGTGTCCCCTAGTTCTAGTGTTGTGCGATAGGGAAAACAGTTTTTCCTTATCTACTTTGTCCACACCATGCATGATTTTATAAACTTCAATCAGGTCACCTCTTAGACGCCATCGCTCAAGAGTGAAAAGGCCCAACCGTTGCAGCCTCAGATGGTAAGGAAGGTGTTCCAGTCCCCTAATCATTCTGGTTGCCCTCCTCTGCACTTTCTCCAACTCCATAATATCCTTCTGGAGATATGGCGACCAGAACTGTACACAGTATTCCAGATGGGGCCTCACCATAGATTTATAAAGAGGCAAAATGACACTTGCTGACTTATTTTCTATACCCTTCCTAATGATCCCTAGCATTGAGTTTGCTTTTTTCACTGCTGAGGCACACTGGGTTGACACCTTCATTGAGCTGTCCACCAGGACACCAAGGTCCCTTTCCTGGTTTGTCGCAGAGAGTTCAGACCCCATCAGTTTATAAATGTAATTGGGGTTTTTTGCCCCAACATGCATCACTCTGCACTTACTAGTGTTGAAGCTCATTTGCCACTGTTTTGCCTACTCCCCCAGTGTCAAGAGATCCCTCTGGAGCTCCTCACAATCTCTCACAGTTTTCACTACCCTGTATAATTTAGTGTCGTCAGCAAATTTGGCTACCTTGCTATTTACTCCTGCCTCTAGATCATTTATGAAGAGGTTGAAAAGCAGGGGTCCCAGTACTGAACCTTGGGGGACCCCACTCTTTAATTCCCAACGTTCTTTGTGCCACGCCGCACCACAGCCAATCAGGCTGAGAGGCGCAAGCACAAAGAACATTGAGAAACACGCCGCGGCCAATCAAAATCGAGCCGCAGAAAAAAAACGCACCACAAATCACAAACCCATAACTACAAGCCCCAGAGTTCTGTGCGACATGAGCACGCAGAACGCTGAGGAAGCCGGCGCCGAAAAATAAAAAATAAAAACCTCACTGCCTCACAGCCACGCAGACACCAACTGCCCTTCTTTCCCTCACCAACGGTGCCAGAAGGTCCCGATTGGAGTTTCCCCTTTAATATCAGTAGGTGGGGGGTTGCGATCCCCCTGTCTGCTGGCTCCCCTAGGGTTGGGAGGTTTTGGGGACAAAAGGGGTATGTCCCCCCAACACTTCTGGACCCAGGAGACCAGGGAAAAGGGATCGATTCCCCCCCCCCCAAAAAAACCCTCCGTCTATAAAGAGAAGAAACCAAGCGGTTTCTTCTCTTTAAAAACAGATGTTTTTTTAGGAGGGGGGAATCGATCCCCTCTCCCTGGTCTCCTGGGTCCAGAAGGGTTCGGGGGGACATACCCCTTTTGTCCTCCCCAACCCTCACAGACCCACAGGACCCGAGAGAGGAGATCGATTCCAACCCAACCCCATGACATTAAAAGGGAAAATCCGATCAGAGTTTCCCCTTTAATATCAGCAAGTGGGGGATGGCGATCCCCCTCTCCGCTGGCTTACCTGGGGTTGGGAGGTTTGTGGGGACAAAAGGGATCTGTCCCCCCAACCCTTCTGGACCCAGGAGACCAGGGAGAGGGGATCGAATTCACCCCCACCCCCAAAAAACTCCGTCTTTAAAGAGAAGAAACCAAGCGGTTTCTTCTCTTTAAAAACGGAGGTTTGTTTAGGAGGGGGGAATCGATCCATTCTCCCTGGTCTCCTGGGTCTAGAAGGGTTGGGGGGTACATACTCCTTTTGTCCCCACAAACCTCCCAACCCCCGGGGAACCAGCGGAGAGGGGGATCGCAACCCCCCACACACTGATATTAAAGGGGAAACCCTGATCTACTTTCATGACTCCACACAATCAAAGCACCATAAGACAATAAAGCCCCCCTCCCCAACACCCGCGGTCTGGCCAGCAAAGCCGGCCTGCGGAAATAACCCCCCAACGCCGCATAAAGCAGCATTGGAATTCCCACGGTCCGGCCAGCTAGGCCGGCCCACGGAAATAAACCAAACCCCCCCACACACACACACAACAAATATATATATACACATTCAAAAACATCCAAAAATACACAAAAACAAGCAAAAACAACACCAAAAAACAATACAAAGTAAACAAAAACAGAATCAAAACCAAAACAAACAGTCAAAAAAATACAAAACCCACCCACCCACCCCAAAAATAAAGAAAACAAGCCAACTCACCAGCACTTGTCCTACCTGCACGACGACCGGAAACAAAATAAATAAAGAAAGAGACTACTTACCGGAAGAAGCTCCACCCAGAGGCCAGGAGAGAAAAAACAGTCAAAATACGGAAAAAAACCTACCAACACCACCTGCTGGCCACAATAGTAAAAACAATTCAAAAACACACAACAGCCCCAAACAAAAGGCCACAACAGTAAAAACAAATCAAAACAATAACACAAAATCACAATTTTACACAAAAGGTCATAATAATAACAAGTAAAAAAAATTACACGAAAACAATTTAACACAAATCACAAACATATGTCAATAAAATAAAATAAAATAAATTATTAAAATCTTGTGCTGAGTTCTAAAAACCCAAAACAACTACCGGTAAACACATTTTAAAAACATTAAATGTAAAAAACATTTACTTTCACATTATTAAAATTATTATCTATGGTACAACTATTTTTTTAAAAAACCAAAAACTAAAACATTATTCAGTTACATAAAACAGCCAGCCAAGCCAAAAAATTTTTTTTATAAATAAACATTTTAAAAATTACACACTAAGCAATTTTTAACAAACATTAACACAATTTAACCTTCCAACACAATTTAAAACAGCCCGGCAACGCCAGGCAACCTCTGCTAGTTCTTAATAAACCATCTACTATCATCCACAGTGTTTGTTTTCCAATTAATTAACTGGTTGCTGGGAGTATTTATGGGCTAAAAATAAGCCCATGACATAAAACAAGCAAATCATTCTCTCCCTCTCCTCTCACCACACTTGACTCTGCCTAGAAGATCTCATCTTCCAATTGTCATCTAAACCTACCTGTATTTCTGTATAATTATATTGTATCTTTATTTGAAATGCTGTTAGCCGCCCTGAGTCGGCCTGTGCCGAGTAGGGCGGGATATAAATTAAAATTATTATTATTATTATTATTATTATTATTATTATTATTATTATTATTATTATTATTATTATTATTATTATTATTATTATTATTATTAATACCATCTCCCAAATACATTCCTTCCCACCAGTTCAGTACACAACATCATTCTAATTGAAAAACTTATGTAGTCTCTTAACACTTTACATTTGCAGTCTGTCAACTAATAGATTCCAAAGAAGCAGATCTTCAGCCTTCTTAAATGTCATCTCCAAAATTCCTGGAAGGACCACAAGGCACCCTGAAATGAAACATAACCACTTTCACCCACCTCTCTTCCAGACACTAACATAAACTCTCAGCCATACCAGAGATCTTCAAACTCCAAAACTCACTGAAATATTTCCTTCCAAAAATTTTCATTCAAAATGTCCAAAAATCATTCCTCAATCTATTTCTTGCATGCAGATGCCGTCAGTAGATCGTGAGACCAGCATACCTGTCAACCCGCGGCTCCGTCAGTAGATCGTGAGACCAGCATACCTGAAAACCCGCGGCTCTGGAAAAATGGAACCTGCGTACATCGCTTGTATGCAGGTCGCTTTCCGCACATGCGTGGAAGGGTTTTACTCCTTCCACGCATGCGCGGAAGCGCTACGCCACTTGCGCAGCCCGTACGCAAACGGTGTAGCGCTTCCGCGCATGCGTGGAAGGGGTAAAACCCTTCCACGCATGTGCAGAAAGGATTTCCTCTGCTGCCAAATTACGGGGTTTTGGCAGTGGGGGCCGGGTTATGACGTCAATCGATGTCGAATTACGGGGTTTTCCCGGCCAAATCGGGGTGGTTGACAGGTATGGAGACCAGTGGTGGGCTCTAAAAACTTTTACTACCACACTGTGGGTTTGGTATGGTGGGCGTGGCCAGGTGGAAAACCCTGTGTTGTACCTGAATTAAGACTACACTAAAACCTCAGATAACAACCGCATCGCAAATCCAAATCCCAAATCCGGATAACTAATTTTTTTTTTTTGGGGGGGGGGGAGGAATTGTATCTAAAATCGTATGGGATGCATCGGATAACATTCGCTAAAACCAGTGCCAGTTACAATGTATCTCTATGGAGTTCTAACGTTATCTGATGCATCCCATAGTATTTTAGCGTTATCCGATGCATGCATTGGATAACACTAAAAATCGGATCACACTAAGACTTGTGGAATCAAGTTTTAGCGTTATCCGAGGTATTACTGTACTTTATTTCAAAATTTGGATGGATGGGCAGGGTCAGCCAGAATTTCTGCTACCTGTTCTAGCAAACTGGTGAGAACCTGCTGATGCCCATGAGGCCTTGTAACTAACTTCAATTGGACTTGTAAGAGTCTCATCTTAAGAAACAAGGAGGAGAAAAACAACGAGCTCCCTGATTGGTTATTTTAATCTCTTCATTCAGAGTCTTTGGTCGAACCCTTAATCTGTCAGAGTGGTTTTCTTCAGGCCAAGAACTGACGGAGCATCCAGTTTTCTTCCAACATGTCCTCTATAGAGTCTCTGAATGGTAAATGAAACATTTCCAACACTCCTGTCCTTTGTATGATTCCTATTGCAAATTCAATAAAATATTTCCATGTTCTCCAAAAATGATAACATTCAATCAAACTCCTTCTAAAGTTAATGTCCCATGTTAATTTATCATTTAATGCAATGTCCCATGCATCTTTGTAACAATCTTCAATTTTAAGATCCGGAATAATTTATACCGTTTAGCTATCATTAATTTGGCAAGGCTCAACAAAGTAATCATTAAATCCTTTTTTTCATCTGATATTTTCAACAAACAATACTATTTGAGGTTTTAACTCTATTCTTGTATCTAAAATCTTACTAACTTCTTCTCCCACCTTTGCCCAAAATTTCCAAAGCAATTTATAATTATGTTCCTTAATTATTACAGACATATTTCTCATTATCCTAGTTGTCCATTTGCTATTCCAAGCTTTGTCTGTAATTTTAAGGTTTAATTCTGTCTCCCAAATTTCTTTCAATGTTTTTTGAGGGTTTGCATCATTATTTAATCTATACCTATAAATCCAAGCATTAACCGTTGTCATTTGACAAAGGATCCCGCACCCAGCCATACTATCCCGTACCGAGCATTCGTGCACTTGCCCGAACTGGGTATGAAGGTAACTGTCGGGTTGAGAAATGCGCCAGTGGGGCAGGAGACCCACAAACGCAAAGAAAAAGAGAAGACTTCACTTCCCAATGTTCCTTGCGCCGCGCCACAGCCAATCAGGCTGAGAGGCATGAGCAAAAGGAACGTTGGGAAATGTGTCGTGGCCAATCACAATCAAGCCGCAGGAAAAAAAAACGCTGCACAAACAGAAACCACAAACCCCAAACTACTACCCCAGAGTCCTGCGTGCCATGAGCGCGCAGAGCGCATAGAAAGCCGGCCCGCAAAAACAAAAATACAAAACGCAACGCCTCACAGCCATGCAAAACAAACAAGCCACAGGAAAAAACCCATAAATAAGGGGAATTCAAGGGGGGAGAGAAGATACTGGTGCCTTCGCCCCCCCTTGACAGCAAACCAATTCCCCTGGAAGCCAAGGCAGCGAATGGACCTCCATTCGCAGCCTTTACTTCCCGAGAAGGTGTTTCACTTTCAAGGGGGGAAGGTACTGGTGCCTTCGCCCCCCCTTGAAAGTGAACCAATTCCCCTAGAAGCCAAGGCAGCGAACGGGCCTTCATTCGCTGCCTTTGCTTCCCGAGGAGGTGTGTTGCTTTCAAGGGGGAAAGGTACTGGTGCATTCGCCCTCCCCTTGAAAGCGAACCAATTACCCTGGAAGCCAAGGCAACGAACAGGCCTCCATTCGCTGCCTTTACTTCTCGAGGAAGTATTTCGCTTTCAAGGGGGGGGAGAAGGTACTGGTGCCATTGCCCCCCCATTGAAAGCAAACCAATTCCCCTGGAAGCCAAGGCAGTGAACGGGCCTCCATTCACTGCCTTTACTTCCCGAGGAAGTGTGTCGCTTTCAAGGGGGGGAAGGTAATGGTGCTTTCGCCCCCCCTTGAAACCGAACCAATTCCCCTGGAAGCCAAGGCATCGAACGGGCCTCCATTCACTGCCTTTACTTCCCGAGGAAGTGTGTCGCTTTCAAGGGGGGGAGGTACTGGTGCTTTCGCCCCCCCCCTTGAAACCAAACCAATTCCCCTGGAAGCCAAGGCATCGAACGTGCCTCCATTTGCTGCCTTTACTTCCCGAGGAAGTGTGTCGCTTTCAAGGGGGAGGGAAGGTACTGGTGCTTTTGCCCCCCCTTGAAACCGAACCAATTCCCCTGGAAGCCAAGGCATCGAACGTGCCTCCATTTGCTGCCTTTAATTCCCGAGGAGGTGTTTCGCTTTCAAGGGGGGGGGGAGGTACTGGTGCCTTCGCCCCCCCTTGAAAGCAAACCAATTACCCTGGAAGCTAAAGCAGTGAACGGGCCTCCATTTGCTGCCCTTACTTCTCGAGGAGGTGTTTCGCTTTCAAGGAGGGGAAGGTACTGGTGCCTTCGCCCCCTTGAAAGCGAATCAATTCCCCAGGCAGCGAACGGGCCTCCATTCACTGCCTTTACTTCCCGAGGAAGTGTGTCGCTTTCAAGGGGGGGGGAGGTACTGGTGCTTTCGCCCCCCCTTGAAACCGAACCAATTCCCCTGGAAGCCAAGGCATCGAACGTGCCTCCATTTGCTGCCTTTACTTCCCGAGGAAGTGTGTCGCTTTCAAGGGGGGGGGGAAGGTACTGGTGCTTTTGCCCCCCTTGAAACCGAACCAATTCCCCTGGAAGCCAAGGCATCGAACGTGCCTCCATTTGCTGCCTTTACTTCCCGAGGAAGTGTGTCGCTTTCAAGGGGGGGGGAGGTACTGGTGCTTTCGCCCCCCCTTGAAACCGAACCAATTCCCCTGGAAGCCAAGGCATCGAACGTGCCTCCATTTGCTGCCTTTACTTCCCGAGGAAGTGTGTCGCTTTCAAGGGGGGGGGAGGTACTGCTGCCTTCGCCCCCCCCCTCTTGAAAGCAAACCAATTCCCCGGGAAGCAAAGGCAGTGAACGGGCCTCTAGTCGCTGCCTTCGCCTCCCGGAGGTACTCACCCAGGCACAGCCTCGGACCTGAACTACACTCACACACATACACACACACACACCCCTACTGGGCACACCAA
Source organism: Bradypodion ventrale (assembly GCA_035047345.1). Lineage (NCBI taxonomy): Eukaryota > Metazoa > Chordata > Lepidosauria > Squamata > Chamaeleonidae > Bradypodion > Bradypodion ventrale. Next base: position 375,169,989 of record JAWDJE010000002.1, read on the forward strand.
AACTACCCCTTAACCACCAACATACACAAACAAAAATAAATCAATAATTTTAAAAAATAATAAACAAAAAGAAATAAACCACAAAATACACAAACACATCCACAATGACAAAAAACTACGTACAAAACACCTAACTAAAACACGAAAAAACCACCAAGTACACACCAAAAACTAAACAAACCTAAAACAAAAAAAAAAACAAAAAAGAACAGAAACACCTCCCAGCCCACCACCACAAAAACAAAACAAAGGAAAACCCCAGAAGAAAGAAAACCAGACAACTCACCAGCATGTACTCCCTCCATGATGACCGGAACAGAAATGAAGAAACAAAGACTAGTTACCGGAAGAAGCCCCACCCAGAGGCCAGGAGAGAAAAAACAGTCAAAGTAAAAGAGAACCACTAGCAGCCCCACCTGCAGGGCACGATAGTAAAAACAACTCAAAAAGACTCAACAACTCAAAAAGACTCAACAACCCGACCCAGAGGCCACAAGATTAAAAACAAGTCAAAAACATAACAATAAATCACAAGTTTACACAAATCACAAACATATGTCACAGAAATAAAATAAAAACATTTCTAAAATCCTGTGTTGATTTTTAACTCACATAAAAACCAAAAACATCTAAGCACAGTTTAAAAACATTGAATGTAAAACACATGTACTTTCACATTTTTAAAATGATTATGTACAGTACAACTATTAAAAAAAGATCACATACTAAAACATTATTTGGTTAAATAAACAAAATGAAAAAAACTATATCATCCTTTGTTCTTTTTTTAATCCACAAAATAAAAAACCCCCAAAAACTAATCAGTTTATAACAGCCCGGCATCGTAACAAATTTTTTATCAGCCTGATAAAACAAATATTCAAAAATACATTAGAAAAGTTACAAAATACAAGTTGTTATTACTTTACAGTACCAAAACGATGCAATCTATTTAACAAATGACAACATAAAAAAGGTTTACATACATAAAAATTTTAAGAAGAAAAATTATAGACTAACCTCTTTTTTTACAAACATTACCACCACCACCCCAGGGAAAAAAAACCGCCCAATACAATTTAAAACAGCCCGGCAACGCCAGGCAACCTCTGCTAGTATATTATATATTTTACTGACTACACCATTTAATCTTTTTGAGTAATTCCTTATTTCCTTGATGTAAACTTCAAACTTCATCAGCAATCTCATCTCCAAAAATCATTGTCTAATTTTCTTCTCCCAGCAGTCCAATTTTCTTCTCACATTTGAATTCTGAACAAAACATTTCCCATACATTTCCCTAGCAATGATGATTTCCCTCCTGTGTGGATCCTCTTATGTTTCACAAGGAATGAGGTCTTAATTAAACATTTCCCACAGTCCTGATATTTGTATGGTTTCTCTCATGTGTGGGCTTTCTGATGAGTCACAAAGCTTGATTTGCATCCAAAACATTTCCCACACTTCTCGCATTTGTATGGTTTCACTCCTCTGTGGGTTCTCTGATGAGTCAAAAGGCCCGATCTCTCAACAAAGCATTTGCCACACTCCTGGCATTTATGTGGTTTCTCTCCTGTGTGGACTCTGTGATGACGTACAAGGTGTGATCTCCGAGCAAAGCATTTTCCACATTCCTGGCACTTGTATGGTTTCTCTCCTATGTGGATTCTGTGATGACTCACAAGGTCTGATTTCAGAATAAAGCCTTTCCCACATTCCTGGCATTTGTATGGTTTCTCTCCTGTGTGGATTCTGTGATGATACAAAAGGTGTGATCTCTGAGTAAAGCATTTCCCACATTCCTGGCACTTGTATGGTTTCTCTCCTGTGTGGATTCTGTGATGACTCACAAGTTCTGAACTCCGAGTAAAGCCTTTCCCACATTCCTGGCACTTGTATGGTTTCTCTCCTGTATGGATTCTGTGATGACTCACAAGTTCTGAACTCCGAGTAAAGCCTTTCCCACATTCCTGGCACTTGTATGGTTTCTCTCCAGTGTGGATTTTGTGATGACACAAAAGGTGTGATCTCTGAGTAAAACATTTCCCACATTCCTGGCACTTGTATGGTTTCTCTCCTGTATGTGTTTTGTGATGACTCACAAGCTCTGAACTCCGAGTAATGCCTTTCCCACATTCCTGGCATTTGTATGGTTTCTCTCCTGTGTGGATCCTTTTGAGAATCTTCTGTACAATATCAACCGCAAAATCATTTCTATAGACAATGCATTTCCTGGCCTTCCCTTGAATACCACTCTCCTTCTCTGTGCCAGTTCTCGGGTGTCGTCCAAGCTCAAATTTATCCTTAGTATACTTTCCAAGGTCGGGAGATACATTCCTCTTTCCCCAATTGTCCCCTGTGAATAAGGAGACATGTAAAGGTAAAGGTCACCATTGCTCAAAAGCAAGTCTTATCCAATTCTAGAGTTCAGTGCTGATCTTTGTTTATAGCCAAAGAGGGTTTGCAAACATTTCCGTGGACATGTGGCAGGTATGCCTAGACACCTGAGTGCATGGAACACTGTTTACATTCCCAACAAAGTGATATCCATTTATCTACTTGCAATTTCTTCCTTTTGAACTCTAGATTGGCAGGAGCTGGGGCAAAGGCAATGAGCTTACTCCAACGTGCAATACTCAGAATCGGACTCCAACCAACCAGTCTTTAAGTTCAGTATCTTAACCACTTGAAATTAATATGTGCGAAATCTTAGGAAATTGTGCTTAAAATTCAAAGTCAGTAAAGGCATGCCCGATGCAGGTTAGGCAAAGTGTGATGTTTAAAGGATCACATTCACACAAGTGGATTACTGGGCAGAAATGTAACCTTTCAGCACAGATAATTAACTGTAAGAAATGCTAGGATTCCCAGAATCCTAAGTCAGTACATTGGCTGATTAGTATTTTGGGGAATTGAATTAGGCTTCTGGGAACTGAAATCCAAAACCAAAAGGTTGGGAAACACTGAGTTAGACTGTATTACGGCATGTTCTTCTTATTTCTCTTAACTAGTTCTGGCATGAATTACATTAAAAATGTTTTAAGATGGCTCCATTGTTGTTTTAAGTATGACAAGCACTGTACCAATTTCTCAGTGTGGCAGAGTATAGAAAGCGGCAGTCCGTCATGGCTGTCAACAGCTCACAGTTGGCTGAAACTATTCTAAAGTGAACTGGCAATCCACAGATCAGAGCATTTGCCCCAGTGACCTTTGAGGCAACTGACCTCTTCTCTGATTGCCTCCTTTAAATGGCCTTTCCCAGCCTGGCATGTTTCAGATGGGCAGAAACCCCACTTTATGTTAAACACAGCCAAGCCTCATTGGGTGTACCTCTGTGCCCCAACACCCTATCACTCATCACAGTAATACATTTACTGAAGCTTTGTTTCCTCCCTGCATGGACCAAATGCTGGTTACCAGTTTGCCTCCGGGTGCAATTCAAGGTGCTGGTTTTGACCTTTATGGTAGTGGGCCAGGATACCTAAGAGACCGCATTGCCCTAAGGACGTCTGTCCGTCCAACCAGAGCAGACCGGAGGGGCTCGCTAATTGTTCCATCAGCAACAGGGGCTCGCCTCTCTGGCACAAGAAGGAGGGCCTTCTCTGTGTCCGCACTGGACCTCTTGAACCTCCTGCCAACAGAATTACTTCTCCAGATGGAATTGCTGCCCTGCAGGAAAGAACTCAAAACTTGGCTGGCAGGCCAAGTATGGGGTGCAAGTGGAAGGGTGACCTCTGTTGGGTGGTTGGTGTAATATAACTCTTCTCCCTCGGTCTTTTGGTCTCTGCACCCTTTTTTAGGGGGCGGGTAGTTTTTAAAAAGGTTTTTATCTATGTTTTTAGCAATGTGTGTGAACCACCCTGAGTCGGTCATGGCTGAGTGTGCGGGATAGAAACCTAATTAAATAAATAAATAAATAAATAAATAAAAATAAATCTCAAGGTCTTTGTGAATCACCTGCAAAGCTCTAAATATTCGACCAGGTCAGGCTGAACATATGGAGAGAAGAGCCAATGGATGGAGGAACACCGGAGAATGTCTCCCCATCAGGACAGGATTATTCTGGCTGGACTGTCAGTATCTCAAATAACATACTTCGAAGACTAATCTGAAAAACTAATTTGAGATCCAGGAGGAGGAGTTGTCATTGTGTTGCTCCCCATTTATATTATTGTTATATGGGACCCTTCAGCTCTTCAGATGTGGACGACAAATATTAATTCTCACCACAGTAGAGCTCAGGGCTTCAGGAGGGCCAGATGCAGCCCAGTCCTGCATTACCAATCTTACAATGGCTGGTAGGATTGGGGTCATCAGGAAAGCATTATCATCACTGTTGTTATGGTGACTAGACCTTATTGCGGAGATTAGCATCAGCCAGGGAAAGAGAGGGCCTTACCAAGAAAGGATACAGATTCCAAGTTCTCGTTCATGACCTCTTCATGCAGGGCTTTCTGGTCAGCATTCAGCAGTGCCCACTCATCTGGAGTAAAGTACATGGCCATCTCCTCAAAGGACACAGGAAGCTATATGGAAAGAAGAGGGGAAAGGAAATCTCCTTCAAACTCTTCATAACAACAACCTCCGAAATCCTAAACACCAAAAAAGTGGTGGCTGGACCTTAAACTCTACATGTAACTCAGAAAATTAGAATATCGTGCAAATGTCCATTCATTTCGGTTAAAAGATGAAACAAATATATAAGACTAGCAGAGGTTGCCCGGCATTGCCGGGCTGTTTTAAATTGTGTCGGAAGGTTAAATTGTGTTAATGCTTGTTAAAAATTGCTTAGTCTGTAATTTTTAAAATGTTTATTTATACAATTTTTGGGGGGTTGGCTGACTGTTTTATGTAACTGAATAATGTTTTAGTTTTTGGTTTTTTTAAAAATAGTTGTACCGTAGGTAATAATTTTAATAATATGAAAGTAAAGGTTTTTTACATTCAATGTTTTTAAAATGTGTTTAGTTGTTTTGGGTTTTTATTTGAGTTAGAACTCAGCACAGGATTTTAATAATTTTTTAGTTTTATTTTATTGACATATGTTTGTGTTTTGTGTTAAATTTTGTTTTTGTGTAATTTTTTGACTTGTTATTATTGTGACCTTTTGTGTAAAATTGTGATTTTGTGTTATTGTTTTGATTTGTTTTTACTGTTGTGGCCTTTTGTTAGGGGCTGTTGTGTGTTTTTGAATTGTTTTTACTATTGTGGCCAGCAGGTGGTGCTGGTAGGTTTTTTTTTTTATTTTGACTGTTTTTTCTCTCCTGGCCTCTGGGTGGAACTTCTTCTGGTAAGTAGTCTCTTTATTCATTTCGTTTCCGGTCGTCATGCAGGTAGGACATGTGTTGGTGAGTTGGCTTGTTTTCTGTATGGGGGTGGGTGGGTTTTGTATTTTTTGACTGTTTGTTTTGTTTTTGATTGTTTTTTTACTTTGTATTGTTTTTTGGTGTTGTTTTTTGTGTATGCTGGATGTTTTTGATTGTATTTTAAGGTATTTTTTGAAAATTATATATATATATATATATATATATATATATATATATATATATATATATATATATATATATATATATATATATATATATATATATATATATATATATATATATATATATGTTGTTGTTGTGGCTTTGGGGGGGGTTGGTTTATTTCCGCGGGCTGGCTTCGCTGGCCAGACAGCGGGCGTTGGGGAGGGGGGCTTTATTGTGTTATGGTGCTTTGATTGTGTGGAGTCGTGAAAGTAGATCGGGGTTTCCCCTTTAATATCAGTGGGTGGGGGGTGGCGATCCCCCTCTCCGCTGGTTCCCCGGGGGTTGGGAGGTTTGTGGAGACAAAAGGGGTATGTCCCCCCAACCCTTCTAGACCCAGGAGACCAGGGAGAATGGATCGATCCCCCCCCTCCTTAAAAAAAAATCTCCGTTTTTAAATAGAAGAAACCGCTTGGTTAATTCTCTTTAAAGATGGAGGGTTTTTTTAGGAGGGGGGGGAATCGATCCACTCTCTCTGGTCTCCTCGGTCCAGAAGGGTTGAGGGGACACATCCCTTTTGTCCCCACAAACCTCCCAAACCCAGGTGAGCCAGCGGAGATGGGGATCGCCACCCCGCACTTACTGATATTAAAGGGGAAACTCCAATCGGGACCTTCAGGCGCCGTTGGTGAGGGAAAGAAGAGCGGTTGGTGTTTGCGTGGCTGTGAGGCGGCGAGGTTTTTTTTAAAAAAAATTGGGCGCTGGCTTCCTCAGCGTTCTGCGCGCTCATGTCGCTCAGGACACTGGGGCTTGTAGTTATGGGTTTGTGATTTGTGGTGCGTTTTTTTCTGCGGCTTGATTTTGATTGGCCACGGCGCGTTTCTCAATGTTCTTTGGGTTCAGGCCTCTCAGCCTGATTGGCTGTGGCGCGATGTGGCGCAAAGAAAGTTAGGAATTGAAGTTGTTTCCCTTTTTTCATGTTTGGGGGGCTGTTGCCCCACTGCCGGTTTTCTCAATCCTTTGTTGATCTGCGGACTCAGTTCGCCCATGTGCACGAATGGTGGGTGCAGATTAGTAGGGACAGGCTTAGGAACCTACACGAACTTCCAATGGTTAACCCTTGGTTTTATAGGTTAATATAGACTCACTGCATACAAAACGAGATATGTCATGCCTTAATTCGTTATAATAGTGATGATCATGGCATATAGCGTACATGAGATTATGTGATGATTATGGGGTACATGAGATTGGGGGGTTGGGGTTTTCATAAACTATAAGCCATAAGCATCAATATTATAACAAAGTAAAGCGTGAACTATCTCGCTTTGCATGTAATGAGTCTATCTCATATGTTTGTTTCACCTTTTACGTTGCATTACTAAACTAAACGAACATTTGCATGATATTCTAATTTTCTGAGTTTCACCTGTAGATTGGAATTTTCATTAATGGCCTTTTTAGCCTTTCTGATGCTAAGATTTCCAAGGTCTACTAGTCCCCTTGGCTGCCTACAGGAAGAAAGACCTCCAAATCCCAGTAGATCCCCACAAGAGTGGGAGGGAAAGGGCTAAACCTGTCCTGCCTGTTTTGGGAGGATCCTGGAGGCATCTAAGGGGCTTCTGTGCAGAAACAGGAAGCTAAATCTGACCTAGGTGGGTAGAGAATAGATCCTCTTCTCGAAAACATAAAATAACTTACATATTTTAGTCCTTTCTTCAAACCAGACAGTTAGATATAATAATTATTTCTATTTCCTGGCTGGAGAGAACTACATAATATCAGCTACTCTATACAAACAAGAAACTGTGGATTTCCCCATTAAAAAGGAATGGCCAGATGAATTAATGCTTGAACAAATATTGATATAAACACACGTGGAATCTTTTAAGCCCATCCTTCCTACCTGATCTGCTTCTGCTCCATCCCAAGGAAGAGTTGATGAAATGCTAAGCTCTGTCAGCCTTCCAGACCCTGCAGGAAAGACCAAGAGGGAGGGATGCCTGTCCTGTAAACACCTCTCAGAATTAGACCATCAGCCTAAGAAGGTTTGCTTAAAAGGAAAGCCTTTGAACACAAAAAGATTCACACTCCTGTGAAAGGAACAGGGTTTCACAGTTCAATATGTGCCATTCGGAAGACTGTAGGATGTTTTATTTAATAGAGAAACATTACCAATAGCTAGCGATACTAAAGAGCAATACTAAAGGTGGTTAAATGGCAGAACTCCAACCAAAAGGTTGTGAGTTCAATCCTGATCAGGGATCAAGGTTGACTCAGCGGTTGGGAAAATGTGTACCCAGCATGTTGGGGGAAAATTCTAATTAACCTGTGAACCACCCAGGGCGTGCACTAAGGACTATGGGGCAATATATGTCGTTGTTTTGCTTAAAGTCAGGATTTCTCCAACATATTGGGAAGTATTTTTCACTAATTCAGAGCTTCCTGGAAAGGGCACACGGAGAGATGTGGAGCAAGGATGCCAATCTTTCACCACTCCCTTTCTGTAATTACAAACTAATGAAGGACCAGAGGAACAGGTTGCTTTGGAAAAATGAAATTTAGAACACTGGCTAGAAGTTTAGGTCACCAAATCCCTTAGCTCAAAAGAATCAGGAGAGAGAGAAATACATAGACCCTCCTTTGCTATCATATCGGAAATAAGACTCCCCCTCCTAACATTATTCCTTACCTATCAAGTTGACACCTTCCTTGTTGCCTTGACTGGTCTCTCCTTGTTGTAAACTCAGCTTCGGGTCGCACTGAAGTTTTTCCACCATGGGGAAATCAGGCTGAACTTCTGCAGAGAGATTTCTCATCTGAGGATCAATGAGAAGGACAAATATGATGGTCAAAAGAAGACAGAGGGAAAGATCTGAATGGAAAAAACTGGGCCTTGGAAAATAGAGTACCTCATTGCCTGAATAAATCGCTCTCACCTTTGGCTCTTCCAGATGTTTGTCTCCTGCCTGACTCAGAGCCAGGAAACTTTCAGCCAAATCTATTGCCTGGGAAGTGGTTTCCGCTCTGCATTCTCTCACCCAACTCGACATCTCTACTGGAAGGAGGGTCAAGAACTGCTCCAGGATCACCATATCCAACATCTGAGCCTTGGTGTGTCGCTCTGGCCTGAGCCACTGGCGGCAAAGGTGGTGGAGTTGAGTGCAAACCTGCCTAGGACCATCAGCCTCTCGGTAGGAGAATTCCCGGAACCGTTTCTGCTGCATCTCAGAGTACCTGAGCATCTCCTCAGTTGAGTCGTCTGACCCTGTCCTTTCCCAGGGTGGGCTGAGGCGTCTCCTCCTGAGAACATCAGGATCCCTTCCCTGCTGGGGATAGGCGGTCTGATTCCTGCTCTCTTCAGGTAGAGTGTGACAAGAGTGGCGGGTTTTCTTCCGGACCATCATTGCCTTGTACTCCTTGGTCTAGAACAGGAAAAAGCTCATCATTATTACATAATTCCTTCCCCATCTCACCAATCAACTGCTCTCTAAACACCTTTAGAAACTATGTCAAAATTTGATTCCTTTTCTTCCAAGATACAAAAAAGGAACAAAAAAGCCCCCACAACTTATAACTTTCTCCTTTTCTCAAGGAAGGTAAAAATTATATTGGGTTTGTATGTTTTCCTCCCAAGTTCCCCCCCTCTCCATTTTGGAAGCCCAGAGAAAGAGCCTTGCCCCTTCCAGCTTTGGCAGCTTCAGAGGTTCTTGGTTAGGATGTGTGTCTGTATGGGGGAGAGGCACAGTGAATTCGCATTCCTGGGGCGGAAATGAAGTTTGGGCCACACGGACCCTTTTCCTGAAATGCATCATTTCAAAAGGTCAAAGGACCCATCCTTTTTACTTGTCCCTAGGCTGGAGTCTGGAGAGAGAGAAAGAGAGAGAAGGGGGGGGAGAGAAGAGAGTAAGAAGAGCCATAGTGACCGCGCCGGATCCAAGATGGCAGAGCATCCCAAAAACACCCTCCTTTATAGATGAAACAATTCAAAAATCCAGGCAATTCCCAATTAGCTCAAAAGGGGGGGGGGGTCACATGGTAAACCACTGGCCCCCCCTCCATGAAAAGTGCAATGGCACACAGCACATACACAATGGCTAAATACCAAATTGCATAGCTATAATTATCACCAAAATCATCAACTGAGTCCTTCCCAATGTTATGTATGTAACTGTATCACTTTAAGAATGTATGAATGTAACCTGACAATAATTACAATGTAACCCAGCTGTTAAAGGAACGCGAGCCAGCTACCCATAGAGGGCAGCTGCAAGCGTTCAGCTCACATGGTTCAAATTCCCCCAATCACCGGCAGCCGCGGGAACCAGCCGCGCAAGGAACACCTGGAGAAGAGCGTGACTCAGAATGACGTCACGCAGGTAGCAGCCAAGGAGCTACCGTGCAACCCTTTTCAAATGTATTGTTGCAGTATAAAATGAGCTGTACCTCCGCCATTACCACATGTTCATCCTGACCATCATGCAATAGCCCTCACTGCAGCTCCTTCTGTGTCTTCCGTGCAAGACACTAAACCCAGGCAGCCCATTTTCTGAGACAGTGGGATCCTGGTCTTTAATCTGTGGAACAAAAGTAGTGTCACCTTCTTGTTAAATCCGCTTTAGGTTTCAAAGAAAGAGAAACATTTTGGGAAATTCAGGAAATACAAATTCCATGTAGCAGAACCAGGAAGCCAGCTTAACTACTGCAGCTTGTTATAGGTAAAATGTTACAGTGTAAAACAAAGGGAACACAGACTGAAAGATGCTTGGGACAGATCAGTAACACATAAAAAAAATCAAGATGTTTCTTCAATACAGTGACAAATCACTGTCTTTTCATGTCAGAGATTGCAAAAGTCCAAGGAAATCAGAATTTTATTGATGAGAATATTTTGAAACTTCTTTCTTTCACTGGGGCCAACTCTTCCAAGGAAGGAACTTTATTGATATGTAAAAGCATTTCCTCTCTGGTTTGGCTGGTTTTGAATCCTTTTGTTTAGCATCTCTTGAGGGCAATGGGTGTGTTTCTCCATCAGTCTGTCATAGCTGTTCTTTTAATCACAATTTTCCACTTAGCTGTTTCTTGGGATGGGAAAACACAACATCCAGTATTAACATCATAAACAAACACAAACAGAAATAATTCCACAGAAGCTATCTTCCTATATTAAAAGAAATCACTTCAATCTGTTGCCAAGAGCTAATCATTAATTTAAACAATAGCTCTGGCCAGCTAAGAGAGGCAGAGATTAGCATATCAAAAGAAGCTCAAAGAATCCAGGCTCAACTTGTGTCAAGAGAAACTGGAAGGTCCAAAACAAAACAACTTTATTTCTTTAAAAAAAACAAAATCCCCCTAAATATTATGTATATTCAAAATACTATATTACATCCCTTCGCTCACCTGGGCTCCCCCCAACCCAAAGGGGGGGAAAACCTCTCTCTGGTGTGGAAACTCCTCTTCTCTCCAGCCTCTGCTTTTCCCTCCACTTTCCTCCCTTTGGGGAAAGAGAAAAGGGACGGACAGGAAGGGACGCTTTTTGGAAAGGGACCATTTCCTGTCAGAGGGAAACAAGGAGACTTATAGGAGCGCCCCTTCCCGGCCTCTTTCCCTTCTAGGAACATCAACTCGGTGCTCTTAATGCAGCTGGGGCTTCTAAGCAGGGATGGATCCCCCTATGGGGTTTTATCCAGGAGAGACAGAAACTCCTTCCTAAACACTCCCAAAACCAGGGCCAAGGCCAGCCTCCCTCACAGCCAGGCCTAGCTAGAAGGGGGAGGGGAGGGGGTTTGTCATGTGAAGGTAGGCGGAGAGACCCCTGCCCTCCCTTTAGGAAATGAGGGTCTTGGAAGGAGAGCCCAATCTGTCTCAGGTCCTCAAGGATCATTGATGGGCCATATCACCCCCTTTACCAGACACATGTCCATTAATGGGGTCCAAATTGGTCCACTTTTATCAATGGACTGGCTTCATTGCCCCTCCCTTTCCCCAGGTAACCCCAAGATGGAGGGTCTGGCATCAACCGACACTTGGAGCCCCTGATTGTTTCATCTGCAGAGAAGCAGGAGGTGGTGGGGTTCCCATCCAGGAGGCCAGGAGAGCCCCTTCCTAATCAGTTTCCACAGAAGCCATAGTTGTGCAAGTGAAAGGGCATCATGTTGATGGAGCACTGAATCCGGTGGGCCGTCTGGGTGCTATGGAACATAAGAACATAAGAACAGCCTTGCTGGAACAGGCCACAGGTGCCCATCCAGTCCAGCATTCTGTCTCACACAGTGGCTCACCATTTCCTTCAGGGTATTCCCAAGCAGATGCCTTCACCTGCTTAGGATTCCCTGGAAATGATATTGAGAGATATCCTGCCTATCTCTCCAACCCGGAGGTTGTCCTTAAGTATCCATAATTATAGCCATTGATACCCTTGTCCTCCACGAACTTGTCTAATCCTTTCTTAAAGCTGTCAAGACTGACAGCTGTCACCACTTCTTCTGGCAGGGAGTTCCATAGACCAGTAATCCTCTGGGTGAAAAAGTACTTTCTCTTATTTGTTTGAGAACTAGTACCCAAAAGTTTCGTGGAGTGTCCCTCTAGATTTATCCTCTAGATTTCCCCATATAATTAATACACAACAGACACACCAGGAGGTCAGCCATCATTGGCTGCTACTCATCTCTGCGTATATATTTGCCCGGATGTTTGCCCTTGAAGTCTTTTTCACAGTTGATGGATGTATCTGGTGACTCAATAACACCGATTCTGGCATGAAACATGCGACCACACAGATTACACTGAATAGATGGTGGATGGCATAGTTGAGTTTTACTCATCTGTGCTCACCACTTAGCCTCTTCATATCTGCTGCATTCATCTTCAAAGTGTTTTGTAGCAGCAGAGATACATGCTTTTTGATACCATATCCAATACTCACATTTAAGTGCCAACATAGGGTTTCCATTGAGAGGGCTGATGTTCTCAGAAGGATGGAGTAACATGCATAGCCAAGTACCTTCATGGGGCAACAATAGCAACCTTGGGAATAATCAGATTTATTCATTTATTTACCGTATTTATATTGGCTCACCATTGATATCAAAAAGTTCAAAGTATAAAATATCCCCAGCATACAATGTCAACACTTAAAACTTTAAAAACTATTAAAACCAATTTAAAACACCCTCCCTATAAAACTACTAGCAGACTAATACAGTACAGTGGAACTCCGGATAACGACGGTACCGGATAACGCCAAATCCGCATAATGACGCATTTGTTACGTTGCACGGGATGTCCCGCATAATGCCAAAAAACACAAAAAAATGCTACAAAGTGGTCGTTATGCGGGGCATTTGGTATTGATGCTCCAGATAAGGAACACTTTTTGGTCGTTATCCGAAGCATCTCCCATAGGCAGGGCTGCCATCCACTCACGTGTCCAAAAATAGTGAGATAATGAGTTTTTTATTTTAAAAAGTGAGGAAAAAATGAGTTTTTTGCCTGAAAGGTGAGGAGTAAATCCATAGCTATTTTCGCTTTTTTGGGCCATATATCAAACAGCAGAAATGAAGCAAACCAAAGTGAATTGGAGCATAGGACTGGGCTCTAACTCACCCCACAGCTGTTTCTAGCCCTTCCCAGTTCAGTACTGGTAACCTTTCTGAGCATTTGGCAAGTGATGGGGGGGGGGGTGTTATTTCCTGGACTTGGTGTGGAAAACAAAACCATGGTGGGGGGGGATAGAACCCCCTTCCCTTTTCACACCCACTGATGTATCCACAACTCACTCACACTGGGCACTGTTTGCCTTGCATGGAGGTGACATGGGGGGAGGGGGGGAGGAGAGACTCCCTGCCTCCAGTGTTGGATCTTAACCCTCTCCCTCAAAATAACCCTTCCCATATAGAAGCAATCAGGAAACCCCACAAAACAAGGGTGGGGAGACAGCGGAGACCCCTTCCAGGGCATGAGGTGGAAAAGGGGGGGGATCTTTCAAGGAGGCAGAATATAGGGTCTCTTTTAAGAGATATTCTTGCCTGTCTCAAGTGGCTAAGAAGCTGACTGGAAGGCAGGAGGTCAGCAGTTCGATATCCAAATACAGTAAAACCCCTACTTATGCAAAAAGTCCATTCCAAAGGATTTTGCTTAAATCAGTTTTTTATGTAAATCGAAGCAAACCCATAGGAAAAAGAATCTTTATGTAACTCGAAGCAAACCCATAGGAAATCGTATAAATCGGGACATGGTTTAAGCACAAAATCATTATGTAAGTCAAATTTTATGTAACTCGAGGCAAATGTAAGTTGGGGTTTTACTGTACTACAGGATAGAATGAGCTGCCGTCTTTGTCGCAGCTCCTGCCAACCTAGCAGTTTGAAATCATGAAATTGCAAGTAGATAAATAGGGACCACTCCGGTGGGAAGGTAAACAGTGTTCCTTCCGTGAGCTCCAGTGTCTAGTCATGCCTGCCACATGACCATGGAAACGTCTGCAAAAGCAGACAGCGCTGGCTCTTCGGCTTTGAAACAGAGATGAGCACTGAACCCTAGAGTCGGATACAACAGGCTTTCGAGCAAGGGAAACCTTTACCTTTACCTTTATCCAGGTGAATGGAAGAGGGCAATGGGGGCGCCTGTTGAACTTCTGGAATTATAATTAACAATAATTACACAGGTGAAACAATAATTACCTAGGTTGAAAGAAGAGAGTGCAAAAGCTGGCTTGAGACTCAACATCAAGAAAACCAAGATAATGGCCACAGGCTCTATCAGTCCCTGGGAAATAGATGGGGATGAAGTAGAAGCAGTGACAGACTTTTCTTTCTTAAGACCTAAGATCACTGCAGATGGAGATTGCAGCCATGAGATAAAAAGGCGACTGATTCTTGGGAGACAAGCTATGAGAAACCTGGGGAACATAGTGAAAAGAAGAGACATTACATTGAAAACAAAAATTCTTATAGTCAAGGCAATGATATTCCCGGTCGTAATGTATGGTTGTGACAGCTGGACAATTAGGAAAGCTGAGCGCAGAATAGATGCCTTTGAAATGTGGTGTTGGAGGAGAGTTTTGAGAGTCCCTTGGACAGCGAGGAAAACGAATAGGTCAATCTTGGAAGAAATCAACCCTGACTGCTCCTTAGAAGGTCAAATAGTAAAGATGAAGATGAAGTACTTTGGACATGAAATAAGAAGAGAGGATTCACTTGAGAAAGCCTTGATGCTGGGAAGGGCAATAGAAGGGGACGGCGGAAAATGAGATGGCTGGATGGCATTGTAGACGCAATGGGCACAGAGCTGGGCAGGTTGAGGAGGATGGTGGAGGACAGAGGTGCCTGGAGGGCGGTGGTCCATGGGGTCACGAAGGGTCGGAATTGACTGTGTGACTGAACAACAAACCCAGGTGAATGAAGGAGGGCAATGGGGTACCTGTTGAACTTCTGCCTGTCACAAAACCCTTTTCCTCAGGGCTGGGCGGGAAAAACCTGCTTCTCTCTCTCTCTGCGGTAAATTCTCTGACTCGACACATACACACCCCTTTGATGGCTTAGTGGTAAGACGCTGAGCTAGAGACTGGAAGGTCAGTGTTCGATACCCGAGAACTGCACTTGGGGACATGGAAGGCGCCTCATTCGGGCGTCCCCTAAAAAATTCTTTCAGCCCAGAGTAATCTCTGACTAGGGTCTGCAGTGGTTCAGGGGTTAAGTAACTTGCCTTGTGATTTGGAAGGCTGGCAAGTCAGCAGTTCGAGACCCGGGTACTGCATGACAGATTGAGCGCCCGTCTCTGTCCCAGCTCTTGGGGACATGAAAGGAGCCTCATTTGGGTGTTCTGTGAGCAGAGTTTCTTCCACAAAAATAATTTCAACCCTGTTGTGTATGTAACAGTATTACTTTAAGAATGTATGAATGTAACCTGACAATGATTACAATGAAACCCAGCTGTTAAAGGAACGCGAGCTAGCTACCCATAGAGGGCAGCTGCGAGCCTTCAGCTCAGATGGTTCAAATTCCCCAATCACTGGCAGCCGCGGGAACCTTCCCGCGCAAGGATCACCTGGAAGAAGATGGGCGTGACTCAGAATGACGTCACGCAGGTAGCAGCCAATGAGCTACCGTGCAACCCTTTTCACATGTATTACTGCAGTATAAAATGAGCTGTACCTCCACCATTACCACATGTTCATCCTGACCATTATGAAATAAACCTGTGTTTTAGCCCTCACTGCGGCTCCTTCTTTGTCTTCCGTGCAAGACACTTAATTGGCAACGAAGGTGGGATCCATGGCGTGTCCCAAGATCAAACCTCACCTGTTTGATATGAGCGATCCAGAACAATGGGAGCTGTACGAGGGCCAGTTTCGGCACGCAATGCTGCAGGCATCGACGACGAGGGGAAGATGCGCTCGCACTTCCTAGCCCAGGTGGTGCTGGCCATGCTGCGCATCCTGATGAACCTGGTGGCTCCCTGGAAGGTAGACGTGGTGCCCATCGACCGCATCCTGACACTACTGAGGGAGCATTTCCAACCACCCGTTTCCATTTTTCTGGCCTGGGTCGCGTTCCACAGGCGGGAGAATCCGTATCCGCCTACGCGGCGGCCCTCAGGCTGGCAGCCATCAATTGCCAGTGGGAGGACCTGGACACGGCCCTCCGAGACCGCATGCTGTGTGGCCTGAGGGACGAGGATGTCCAGAGGAAGTTGATGACCCGCGACCATCACCTCACGTTCAGCAAGGTACTGCGGGAGGCCCAAGCGGCCGAGGCGGCAAGGAGCGGGGTCAGAGTGTTCAAGTCCCGAGGGGCCGCGCCTGAGAGGGCCAAGTCACACGTGCAAGCAGCCTGGCGGACTTCGGCGAAAACGGCCTGGCGGGCACACCGGCCGCCCGCAGGCACCCCAGCAACCTCCGAGGAGTCTTCCACAACGACGGACTCCTGTTCCAGCGAGGACGACGATGTACAGAGAGTAAAGAAGCGTGGAGAGAGGCGCCAGACCAACGAGTGAGGAAGCCACCGCTGCGATGGCTGTGGGGCATCTCACGACCGGACAAGATGCCCATTCCGGAAGGCCGAGTGCCACAACTGCGGCCAAAAGGGCCACATCGCCAGAGTCTGCAGGCGCGGGCGAACCGAGGACAAGGGCGCATCGAGACATCCTCAAGCACACCAACGCGTGGCAGCCGGCATCGGAAAGGTCTCAGCCAACGATGGCGCAGAAGGCGTGAACCGCGTGGGCCTGGAGCACCGGCGCTTCTACGTAGAGGTACTGTTACAAGGGGTTCCAGTGAGGATGGAAATAGACTCGGGGTCGTCCTACTCCATCCTGTCCCAGAAGGAGTTCATGTGCATTCCCCCAAATGCGCGGCCCAAGTTGCGGGCTTTGAAGTCACACTTACGGGACGTGCAGGGCTATGGGATCCCAGTGTTGGGGGTGGGGAACTTCATGGTGAAGTTTAAGCATTACACAGAAAAACTGCCCTTAGTGGTTCTCAAGGGGGGAAGATGTTGCCTTTTGGGAACCCAGTGGTTTGCTCCCCTGGGAATTGAACTGTCCGGCATTAACGCCATAGAGACTGACCCAATTCGGGACGTGTGCGATGCGCACCCGGACGTTTTCAAGAAGGGGCTCGGGACTTACAAGGGGCCCTCAGTTTCCTTTGAGTTGGACCCAAGAGTATCCGGCCCATACGCCTAAAGCCAAGAAGCGTTCCCTTCGCCCTCAAGGACAAGATTGAGGCGGAACTGGACAAATTGGTGGGGCAGGGGATTTTGGTTCCAGTTGATTCAGCGGAGTGGGAAACTCCAATTGTAACAGCCTTAAAATCCAACGGGGAGGTCAGGATTTGCGCTGACTACAAATGTAAATTAACAAGGCCATTCGGCCAAATGCATATCCGGTGCCGGTGGTCAGCCATTTACTGGCCACGTTGCATGGGGGGAGGTGTTTTGCCAAGCTAGACCTGGCACAGGCATACCAGCAGCTCACAGTAACCCCAGCTGCCGCCGCTGCGCAAACTATTGTTACGCATAAGGGGACATTCAAGGTAACGCGCCTACAATTCGGCGTCAATTCGACCCCCGGGATTTTTTCAGTCCCTCGTGGAACGCCTTTTAAAGAGGTTTCCAGGCGTGCTCCCATATTTTCACGGCGTCTTGATAACAGCGGGGAGCAAATCAGAACTAGCGAAGAGGCTAGATAGGGTCCTCTCTGTGTTCGAGAGAGCGGGACTTAGGCTGAGAAGGGACAAATGTGTGTTCTTCGCGAGGGAGATTGAGTTTCTCAGGTTCAAGATAACCCCAGAGGGCATCAAGCCCTCCGAGTCCAAGGTTGCGGCTGTGCAAAACGCCCCTCGCCCCATCGCGAAACAAGAGCTGCAGTCATTCCTAGGGCTCTTGAATTTTTACCATTCCTTCTTACCAAGGAAGGCATCAGTCGCAGAGCCACTGCACGGGCTACTTAAGAAGGAAGCGGTTTGGCGGTGGGGAGATAGGCAGGAGAGAGCATTCAAAGAGCTCAAGGCGCTCCTATCCTCGGATGCTGTTCTGACTCATTTCGACCCGAAGAAAACAGTAGTTTTGGTCTGCGATGCATCACCAGTGGGGGTGGGGGCGGTGCTGTGCCACGTGTTAGAGAGCGGGCGGGAAGCCCCGGTTGCCTATTATTCCAGGTCACTCTCCAAGGCGGAGCGCAACTATGCGCAAACAGATAGGGAGGCCCTGGCCATAATCGCGGGAACAAAGAAGTTCCACGATTTCCTATACAGCCACGAGTTCACGGTTGTGACTGATCATAAGCCCCTTTTGGGAATTTTTACTACAGGCAAGCCCACCCCACAAATTCTGTCCCCCAGAATGCTACATTGGGCGATCTTCCTTAACACCTACCAGTACGAGCTGCTCTATCGCCCAGGGAAGGAGATCTCCCATGCGGACGTGCTGTCCCGATCTCCCCTCCCTAGTTTAGGAGACCCCGAATGCGAGGTAGAGCAGGACCACCAAGTCCTGCTGATTGAGTCTCTCGACTCGCCCCCCATAGTTCCGGCAGATCTTGCCAAAGCCACGGCGGCCGACAAAATCCTGTCCCAAGTCAGTTCCTGGGTGAGGAAAGGATGGCCCACAACTCCCCCCGAGGAGCATTTCAAGTCATTTTTTAGGCGCAGAGTAGAGCTTTCCCTTGAAAGGGGCTGCCTGCTCTGGGGCCAGCGGGTAGTCATCCCAGAGAAATTACGAGCTAAGGTGCTGAGGCTCCTGCATACCAGCCACCCGGGAATAGTGTGTTCCAAAGCACTTGCCAGAAGCTACTTCTGGTGGCCTCAGATAGACGCAGATATAGAACATTTGGTGGGCACATGCGAGAGCTGCCAGAGCTCTTGGCCCGAGGAGACCCGGCTGCCCCATAGGGAATGGGATACGGCCCGTGGGCCATGGTCCCGAGTACACGTCGACTTTGCCGGCCCCTTCCGCGGGTCCATGTTTCTGCTGATAGTCAACTCATACTCCAAGTGGTTGGAAGTCATTCCTATGTAGAACACCTCATCTGCCGCAACCGTAAAACAATTGCGTGAGGTGTTCAGTTGTTTCGGCCTGCCGGACATCCTTGTTAGCGATAACGCCAGTACCTTTACTTCTGCGGAATTCAAGGCGTTTATCGAGAGAAATGCCATTCGGCACATTACCGCTGCCCCGTTTCACCCCGCCACAAACGGTCAGGTAGAGCGCCAAGTGCGCTCCCTATCAATGGAGCGCTGGTGGAGCTCGAAGTTTCAGATGAGGACAAGAAGAGGGCCATTTTCGTCCGCATGCTCGGGCACGAGACCAAGAGGACCTTGGTGGACCTGATCGCGCCGAGGAGGGTGAGCGACTTCAAAGCCAAGGAGCTCCTGGCGGTGCTGCGCGCCCACCTCCGGCCCGTGATAGCGATGTTCCCCGCTCGGAGCGCGTTCTGGAGGCGAGTCCAAGCGCCCAGGGAATTGGTCGCCGAGTTCGCAGCGGCCCTGCGACTGGCCGCCGGCCCATGCAAGTGGGAGACCCCAGAAGTCACCCTCCGGGACTGCCTGCTCTGCGGCCTGAGGGACACCGAAACTCAGCGCGCGCTGATGAAACAGGAGCCGCCCCCCCCCCCCCGCTGCAACAAGTCCTAGACGCGGCACAGGCCGCGGAAGCCACGACGGCCGGGGTGCAAGAGCTCCAGGACTGGCGCCCGAAAGCTGCCAAGGCAGAGAGCTCGGTGCGCGCGGCCCGGCGAGTTTCAAACTCGTCCACGGAAAGCGGCGACGACGAGGACGTCCGGAGGGTCCAGAAGGAAGGCCGGCGCTGCGACGGCTGCGGCGCCACCCACGCCCGCGCCAAATGCCCGTTCCGCAAGGCCGAGTGCCACAACTGCGGCCGGCGCGGGCACATCGCCAAGGTCTGCAGGAAACGGCGCGAGACCAGGAGGAGTTCGCCAGACCGCTCGGCGAGGCAGAGCCGCACCACGAGGCCCAAGGACGAGAGCTGCACCACGAGGCCCAAGGATGGCACCCGGACCACGTGGAGGCAGGACGGCGTAGGGCGCATCTCCGACGACAGCAAGGACGACGCCCCGGTGTTCAGCGTGTCCGCGGGACACCCCCGATACTTCGTTGAGGTAGTAATCCAAGGGGCCCCTGTTAGGATGGAGGTGGACTCGGGTTCTTCTTACTCTATCATCTCCCAGGGGGAGTTCCTGAAAATTGCCCCCCACGTGCGGCCCAAACTCAAAGCGTTGAGGTCCATGCTGAAGGACGTGCAAGGGAACCGCATTCCGGTGCTGGGGGTTGGGAAGTTCCAGGTCCAATTCAAAAAGCACGCCGCAACACTCCCCCTAGTCGTCCTCAAGGGAGGTAATTGCAGCCTCCTCGGGTCTCAATGGTTCCAGCCCCTGGGTTTATTCATTGGGGGGGTGCACACCGTTGGAGTACACGCCGCCGGGACTGATCCAATACAGAGCGTGTGTGACGCGCACCCCGAGGTTTTCAAAAAGGGACTGGGGAAATTCAAGGGCCCCCCAGTGACTTTCGACCTGGACCCGGGAGTACGACCAATCAGGCTAAAGCCGCGCAGAGTGCCTTTCGCACTAAAGGCCAAGATAGAGGCGGAGCTGGACAAATTGGTGGGCCAGGGGATTCTTGTTCCTGTTGATTCCGCGGACTGGGAAACTCCAATTGTAACAGCGCTCAAGGCCAACGGGGAGGTCCGCATATGCGCTGATTACAAGTGCACCATCAATAAGGCGATTCGCCCTAATGCGTATCCGGTGCCGGTAGTCAGCCACTTACTGGCCAGGTTACATGGGGGGAGGTGTTTCGCTAAACTCGACCTGGCCCAAGCCTACCAGCAACTCCCGGTGACCCCCGCCGCAGCTGCTGCACAGACCATAGTCACCCACAAAGGGGCGTTCCAGGTGACGCGCCTCCAGTTCGGCGTGAATTCGGCGCCCGGGATCTTCCAGTCACTCGTGGAACGCCTCCTGAAGGGGTTGGAGGGGGTGTTACCCTATTTTGATGACGTATTGATAACAGGGGGGAGCCGGGCCGAATTGGCAAAAAGGTTGGGAAAGGTCCTGACAATATTCGAAAAGGCGGGGTTGCGGTTGCGGAAAGACAAATGCGTTTTCTTCGCAACTGAGGTTGAGTTCCTAGGGTTCCGTGTTACTCCCGAGGGAATAAGGCCGTCCCAATCCAAGGTGGCCGCCATCAAGAAGGCCCCTCGCCCCACCTCCAAGCCCGAGCTGCAGTCGTTCCTCAGACTGCTCAACTTCTACCACTCCTTCCTTCCTCGGAAGGCAGCCGTGGCAGAACCGCTACACAAATTGTTAAAGAAGGACGAGGCATGGAAGTGGGGCGACGACCATGAGAAGGCTTTCAATGACCTGAAACGACTCCTGGCATCCGATGCCGTACTGACCCACTTCAATCCCAAACGCCCGGTGGTCCTGATATGCGATGCATCCCCGGTGGGGGTGGGGGCGGTGTTATGCCACGTGCTGGAAAACGGGAGGATGGCCCCGATAGCGTTCTACTCCAGGTCCTTGTCCCAAGCGGAGAGAAACTACGCCCAGACAGACAGGGAAGCGCTAGCGATAATTGCGGGCACCAAAAATTTTCATGATTTTGTGTATGGCCGCCCCTTCACCATAGTGACCGACCATAAGCCCTTACTAGGCATTTTCACCGCAGATAAGCCCACACCACAAATCCTGTCCCCGAGAATGCTCAGGTGGGCCATTTTCCTCAACGCGTATCAGCACGCGTTGGTGTACCGGCCCGGGAAGGAGATCAGCCACGCGGATGCCCTATCGAGGTCCCCCATTCCCCGGGATTGCTGCCACGTGGGCGAGGAAGAGAGGGACCACCAGGTCTTAATGATAGAGGTCCTAGACTCCCCCCCGGTAGTACCGGCCGATATCGCCAAAGCGACCGGCAAAGACAAAACGTTAGCGACAGTTAGCTCCTGGGTGCAGAAAGGGTGGCCCGTGTCTTCCCCAGCAGCGGAATTCGACACATTTTTCAAGAAAAAACTAGAGTTGTCCCTAGAGAGGGGTTGCCTTTTGTGGGGACAGCGGGTAGTGATCCCCACGTCCCTTCGGCCGAGGGTGCTTAAACTACTGCACGTCAGCCACCCGGGGATCGTCCGCTCAAAGGCACTAGCCCGCAGTTACTTTTGGTGGCCCCAGCTAGACGCCGACATCGAGCACATGGTCGGCACTTGCGAAGCATGCCAGAGCTCCAGGCCGGAAGAGGCTCGTTTGCCACATAGGGAGTGGGACGCAGCAAGGGGGCCCTGGTCCCGGGTACACGTAGACTTTGCTGGCCCGTTCAGGGGAGCACTTTTCCTCCTTGTGGTGGATGCGTTCTCCAAGTGGTTGGAGGTCATTCCAGTCTCGAGCACCTCCTCGGCCACAACAATTAAACAGTTACGGAGGGTCTTTTCCACGTTCGGTTTACCCGACACCCTCGTCAGCGATAACGCTAGCTGTTTCACGTCCACCGAATTCAGGGCATTCATGGATCTCAACGCCATTCGGCACATCACCTCCGCCCCGTTCCACCCGGCCACCAACGGCCAAGTAGAGCGCCTCGTGCGCACCACAAAGGACGCGCTGCGGCGCATGGGTCCCGGGGATCTCGACCTACAAGTGTGCCAATTCCTGCTAGGGTACAGGGTCACCCCATTGGCGTCAGGGTACTCCCCCGCGGAGCTGTTAATGCGCAGGAAACTGACCACGGTAATCTCCAGACTAGACCCCACGAGGGTAGATGACAAAGGGCGGAACGTAGGGATGGAACCCACAAAGAGTTTCAGCATAGGCGCCCCCGTGCATTGCAGGAACTACGCCAGCGCAGGGCCAGCCTGGGTGCCGGGCACTGTAATAGAACAAACCGGCCCCGTTTCATACCGCGTGGAGACCAGTACAGGCCTCCTGTGGAGGCGACACGCGGACCAGCTCAGGCGCAGGGTCCCCGGAGAGGAGGACGCGAACGGAGGAAACCACGATTCAACGTTAGGGTACTCCCCCACCCGTTTAGCCCAAGGGGGAGGGAAAAGGGGCCATGGGTCCCCACCAAGGGGGGAGGAAAGGGAATCTGTCCTTGCAGATATCATGCGGGAGTTCACGGCGGAAGGAAAGGGCCCCGAACTCATACATATCTCGAGGAATCTTCCCCCAGACTCAGATCCCCCAAGCGAATTAGATCTTGATTTTCCGTACCAGGGGGAGTTAGCGGAGTGGTCCCCCACCCGTCCTAGCGAAAAGAGGGGTTTCAGTTCAGCCCCTGGTACGTCCAGTCCCAACCCCTGCGAATTAGAGTGTAACATAGCGCCAGCTCCCCGGAGACCAATACCCCCAAGACAGGAGGCGAAGGCAAATCCGCCCACCACAGTCTCAAGATCCCCCGAACGGATAGCAGGAGGCAGCGGGACCACGAGGGCATCCTCGTCGGTCCCGAGATTCGTAATGGGAGGGTCCCCAGGATCCGCAGGCAACAGGCAGGGGTTCACTTCCCAACTGTTCATTCCATTCCCCTCCCCCAGCGCAAGGCAGGCACGGACGCCCCACAGAGCCACTAACGAATCCCCGTTTGCCGTTGCAGGACAAGCACCCACGGAGCCAGGGATCACAGGCTCTCCTGTACTAGGTCAGGCGCATGCACGCCCCAAGCGCACGTGCGGCAAGCCACAATGGTTACGGGACTTCGTCCCATCCTAGGGGGGAGGGATGTTATGTATGCAGGGCCACTGTAGTGTAAAGATAAGAATGTAACCACCCCATATACAATGTATCTCAGCTGTAAAGGAACGCGAGCAAGCAGCCCATAGAGGGCAGCTGCGAGCGTTCAGTCTCACATGGTTCACATTGCTCAATCACGGACAGCCGCGGGAAAACCTTCCCCGCATTAATCAGGAGGAGAAAGAACTACTGAAGAGAGGCGTGCCTGGGCGAGGCCACGCCGGTAGCGGCCAATGAGCTACCGTGCTACAAGATTCAAATGTATAATGCCACTGTATATCTTGAGACGTATCACCGCCATTACCTCATGTTCCACCGGATCATCATGCAATAAACCTGTGTTAAGCCAACCCTTCGGCTGTTCTGTTGTCTTTGGTCCCATACACTAAAGACGCACTGTAGACTACCGTATCACTCATATCTGGTACAGAATATTATGAAGTATTTACTTTACCCTTGGATATGGGCACAGTGAATCACCTATTTTTATTTGTGATACAGAATCCTTTGAACTGTTTCATTATTTTTGCCAATCAGATACAGTGAGTTAACTATTTTTCATTTGAATTTTTACTGAAGTTAAATATCAAATATTACTCTCACAAGAATAAATGTAGACTTTATTATTGGCCTTAACGGTGTTCATTTCTCTTTCTGATCTCTGAGTAAAGCATTTCCCGCACTCCTGGCACTTGTATGGTATCTCTCCTGCATGGATTCTGCGATGACTCACAAGATCTGATCTCTGAGTAAAGCATTCCCTGCACTCCTGCAATTGTATGGTTTCTCTCCTGTGTGGATTCTGTGATGACTCACAAGGTTTGATCTCCAAGTAAAGCATTTCCCACACTCCTGGCACTTGCATGGTTTCTCTCCTGCGTGGATTCTGTGATGTCTCACAAGGTCTGATCTCCAAGTAAAGCATTTCCCTCACTCCTGGCACTTGTATGGTTTCTCTCCTGTGTGGATTCTGTGATGACTCACAAGGTTAAATCTCCGAGTAAAGTATTTCCCACATTCCTGGCACTTGTATGGTTTCTCTCCAGTGTGGATTCTGTGATGACTCACAAGGTGTGATCTCCGAGCAAAGCATTTCCCACATTCTTGGCACTTGTATGGTTTCTCTCCTGTATGGATTCTGTGATGACGCACAAGGTCTGATTTCAGAGTAAAACCTTTCCCACATTCCTGGCACTTGTATGGTTTCTCTCCAGTGTGGATTCTGTGATGACTCACAAGGTCTGATTTCAGAGTAAACCCTTTCCCACATTCCTGGCACTTGTATGGTTTCTCTCCTGTGTGGACTCTGTCATGACGCAAAAGGTGTGAGCTCTGAGTAAAGCATTTTCCACATTCCTGGCATTTGTATGGTTTCTCTCCAGTGTGGATTCTGTGATGACTCACAAGTTCTGAACTCTGAGTAAAGCATTTCCCACACTCCTGGCACTTGTATGGTTTCTCTCCTGTGTGGACTCTGTGATGACTCACAAGGTTTGATTTCAGAGTAAAGCCTTTCCCACATTCCTGACACTTGTATGGTTTCTCTCCTGTGTGGACTCTGCGATGACGCAAAAGATGTGATCTCCGAGTAAAGCATTTTTCACACTCCTGGCATTTGTATGGTTTCTCTCCTGTGTGGACTCTTTCATGGCTCAGAAAATGATCTGAAAGTATCCCAAACTCTTCACTGGCCACATGTTTCTCTCCTGTGTAGCTCCTTTTGAAAACAATCTGTACAATATCTGCTGCAAAATTATTTCTATAGACAATGCATTTCCTGGCTTTCTCTTGAATACCACTCTCCTTCTCTGTGACAGTTCTTGGGTGTCGTCGAAGCTCAAATTTATCTCTAGTATACTTTCCAAGGTTGGAAGATATATTCCTCTTTCCCCAATTGTCCCCTGTGAATAAGGAGACATGTAAAGGTAAAGGTCACCATTGCTCGAAAGCAAGTCTTATCCAATTCTAGAGTTCAGTGCTGATCTCTGTTTATAGCCAAAGAGTGTTTGCAGATGTTTCCGTGGACATGTGGCAGGCATGCCTAGACACCGGAGTGCATGGAACACTGTTTACATTCCCACCAAAGTGATATCCATTTATCTACTTGCAATTTCTTACTTTCGAACTTTAGGTTGGCAGGAGCTGGGGCAGAGACAAGGAGCTTTCTCCTCCGTGCAGTACTCGGGAATCAGACTCCAACCAACCAGTCTTTAAGTTCAGTATCTTAACCACTTGAAATTAATATGTGCTAAATCTAAGGAAATTGTGCTGAAAATACAAAGTCAGTAAAGGCATACCGGATGCAAGTTAGGCAAAGTGTGATGTTTAAAGGATCACATTCACATAAGAGCATTATTGGGCAGAAATGTAACCTTTTGGCATAGATAATTAGCTGTAAGAAATGCTAGGATTCCCAGAATCCTAAATCAGTACATTGGCTAATCAGTATTTTGGGGAATTGACTTAGGCTTCAGGAAACTGAGGTCGAAAACCAAAAGGTTGGGAAACACTGAGTTAAACTGTATTATGGCACGTTCTTCTTATTTCTTTTAATTAGCTCTGGCCTGAATTACATTGAAAATGTCTTAAAATGGCTCCATTGTTGTTTTAAGTATGACAAGCACTGTAACAATTTCTCAGTGTAGTAGAGAATAGAAAGTGGCAATCTGTCAGGGCAGGGAAGGCCTGTATGGCTGTCAAGAGTTCACAGGTGGCTGAGACTATTCTACAGTGAACTGGCAATCCAGAGATCAGAGCATTTGCCCCAGTGACCTTTGAGGCAACTGATCTCTTCTCTGATTGCCTCCTTTAAATGGCATTTTCCAGCCTGGCATTTTTCAGATGGGCAGAAACCCCACTTTATGTTTGCTGGCGAGGTCTTCCAGCCTATCTAGAACCTGCCAGAGACAAAGAGAAGATACTCATCACAGTAATACATTTCCTGAAGCTTTGTTTCCTCCCTACATGGACCAAAATATGAATCTCAAGGTCTTTGAGAATCACCTGTAAAGCTCTAAATATTCAACCAGGCCAGGCTAAACATATGGAGAGAAGAGCCAATGGATGGAGGAACACAGGACAATGTCTCCCATCAGGACAGGATTATTCTGGCTGGACTGTGAGGAGCTCAAATAACACACTTTGAAGACAAACCTGAACATAAGAACATCTGAAGAACTTAGTCTGAGATCCAGGATGCTATCTGGACCCTTCAACTCTTCAGATGTGGATGATGAACATTTATTCTCACCACAGTAGAGCTCAGGGCTTCAGGAGGGACAGAGGCAGCCCAGTCCTGCATCACCAATCCCACAATGGCTGGCAGGATTGGGGTCATCGGGAAAGCATTATCATCACTATTGTTATGATAACTAAACCTTATTGCAGAGATTAGCATCAACCAGGGAAAGAGAGGGCCTTACCAAGAAAGGACACAGATTCCAAGTTCTCATTCATGACCTCTTCATGCAGGGCTTTCTGGTCAGCATTCAGCAGTGCCCACTCATCTGGAGTAAAGTACATGGCCACCTCCTCAAAGGACACTGGAATCTAAATGGGAAGAAGAGGGGAAAGGGAATCTCCTTCAAACATTTCGTAACAACAACCTCCGAAATCCAAAACACCTAAAAAGAGGTGACTGGACCTTAGCCTCTAGATTGGAATTTTCATTAATGGCCTTTTTAGCCTTTCTGATGCTAAGATTACCAAGGTCTACTAGTCCCCTTGGCTCCCTACAGGAAGAGAGGCCTCTAAATCTCAGTGGATTCACACAAGAGTGGAAGGGAAAGGGGTAAACATGTCCTGCCTCTTTTGGGAGGATCCTGGTGGCATCTAAATGGCCAAGAAACTGTGGATTTGACCATTAAAAAGGAATGGCCAGATGAATCAAAGAATAAATGCTTGAACAAACATTGATATAAATACACAAGAAGTCTTTTAACCCCATCCTTCCTACCTGATCCGCTTCTGCTTCATCCCAAGGAAGAGATGATGAAATGCTGACCTCTGTCAGCCTTCCAGACCCTGCAGGAAAGACCAAGAGGGAGGGATGCCAGTCCTGTAAATACCTCTCAGAGTTAGAGCATCAGCCTAAGAAGGTTTGCTTAAAAGGAAAGCCTTTGAACACAAAAAAGATTCACACACCCGTGAAAGGAATTGGGTCTCAGAGTTCAATATGGGCCATTCGGAAGACTGTAGGATGTTTTACTGAGTAGAGAAACATTACCAATATTAGCAATACTAAAGAGCAATACTAAAGGTGGTGTAGTGGTTAAATGGCATAACTCTAGCCCAGTGTTTCCCAATCTTTGTTTTTTGGACTTTAATTCCCAGAAGCCTAAGTCAATTCCCTAAAGCACTGATCAGCTAATGTTCTGACCTATGCTTCTGGGAATTGAAGTCCCCTGTGGGGCATATGCACCACATTGGGAACCACTGCTCTAGCCAAATGGTTGTGAGTTCGATCCTGACCAGGGATCAAGGTTGACTCAGCCTTACATCCTCCCGAGGTTGGGAAAATGAGTACCCAGCATGTTGGGGGGGAAATGCTAATTAACTTGTGAACCACCCAGAGAGTGCACTAATGAGGCGATATATGTCATGGCTTTGCTTAAAGTCAGGATTTCTTCAACATATTGGGAAGTATTTTTTACTAATTCTAAGGAGTTTCCTTAGAAAGGGCACATGGAGAGATTTGAGCAAGGATACCAATCTTTCACCACCCCCTTTCTGTAATTACAAACTAATGAGAGACCAGAGGAACAGGTTGCTTTGCGAAAATGAAAATTAGAAAACTGGCTAGAGGTTTAGGTCCCCAAATCCCACAGCGCAAAAGAATCAGGAGAGAGAAAAATACATAGACTCTTCTTTGCTATCATTTAGGAAAAGAATAAAATTCACCCTCCTAACATTAATCCTTACCTATCAAGTAGGCACCTTCCTCATTTCCTTGACTGGTCTCTCCTTGTTGGAAACTCAGCTTCGGGTCGCACTGAGGTTTTTCCACCATGGGGAAATCAGGCTGAACTTCTGCAGAGAGATTTCTCATCTGGGGATGAATGAGAAGGACAAATATGATGGTCAAAAGAAGACAGAGTGAAAGATTTGAATGGAAAAGGCTGGGACTTGGAAAAGAGTACCTCATTGTCTGAATGAATCACTCTCACCTTTGGCTCTTCCAGATATTTGTCTCCTGCCCGACTCAGAGCCAGGAAACTTTCAGCCAGATCCACCGCCTGGGAAGTGGTTTCCGCTCCACATTCTCTCACCCAGCTCGACATCTCTACTGGGAGGTGGGTCAGAAACTGCTCCAGGATCACCAGGTCCAACATCTGAGCCTTGGTGTGTTGCTCCGGCCTGAGCCACTGGTGGTAAAGGTGGTGGAGTCGAGTGCAAAGCTGCCTAGGACCATCGGCCTCCCAGTAGAATTCCCGGAAGCGTTTCTGCTGCGTCTTGAAGTACCTGAGCATCTCCTCAGTTGAGTTCTCTGGCCCCGTCCTTTCCCAGGGTGGGCTGAGGCATCTCCTCCTGAGGACATCAGGGTCCCTTTCCTGCTGGGGACAGGCGGCCTGATTCCTGCTCCCTTCAGGTAGAGTGTGACAGGAGTGGCGGGTTCTCTTCCTGACCATCCCTGCCTTGTACTCCTTGAACTAAAACAGAAGAAAGCTCATCATTTATCACACAATTCCTCCCCCATCACATCAATCAACTGCTCTCTAAACACCTTTAGAAACTATATCAACATTTGATTCCTTTCCTTCCAAAATACAAAAAAGGAACAACCCCCTCCCCAACTTATAATTCTCTCCTTTTTTCAAGGAAAGTAAAAGTGATATTGGGTGTGTGTGTTTTCCCCCCTTCCCATTTTGGATGCCCAGAGAAAGAGCCCTGGCCCCTTCCAACTTTGGCACCTTCAGACGTTCTTGGTTAGGACACGTGTCTGTATGGGGGAGAGGCGCAGTGGATTCCCTTCCCTGGAGAGGCAATGGAGCTTGAGCCACACGGACCCTTTTCTTGGATCTCATCTCCAAGGGCCTCTCCTGCCTGCCCGCCCACACCAAAATCTATGGGGCAAGGTGAGTGTCTTGGGGTCCCTTACCTGAGCTCCCCTAACCACTTCTCCCCCCTCCCAACTCCCCCAACCCAAAGGAAAAACCCTCTCTCTGATATGGAAACTCCTCTTCTCTCCAGCCTCTGCTTTTCCCTCCACTTCCCTCACTTTGGGGAAAGAGAAAAAGGAATGGACAGGAAGGGATGCTTTTCCCATTTCCTGTAAGTGGAGGGGGGGAAAGAGACATTTAGAGACGCCCCCTTCCCCTTCTAGGAACATCAACTCGGTGCTCTTAACGCAGCTGGGGCTTCTAAGCAGGGCTGGATCCCCCTATGGGGTTTTATCCAGGAGAGACAGAGACTCCTCCCTAAAAAACCCAAAAACCAAAAAGCCAAGGCCAGCCTTCCTCACAGCCAGGCCTAGCTAGGAGGGGGGGGGGGGGGTTGTCATGAAGGGAGGCCCATACATAAGCCAAAGCTGCAACACCTCCCAAACCCAAATCCCTAGGTTTAAAAGAACATAAGAACAGCCTTGCTGGACCAGGCCACAGGAGCCCATCCAGTCCAGCATTCTGTCTCACACAGTGGCTCACCATTTCCTTCAGGGTATTCCCAAGGAGATGCCTTCACCTGCTTAGGATTCCCTGGAAATGGCATTGAGAGATATCCTGCCTATCTCTCCAACCCCGAGGTTGTCCTTAAGTATCCATAATTATAGCCATTGATACCCTTGTCCTCCATGAACTTGTCTAATCCTTTCTTAAAGCTGTCAAGACTGACAGCTGTCACCACTTCTTCTGGCAGGGAGTTCCATAGACCAGTAATCCTCTGGGTGAAAAAGTACCTTCTCTTATTTGTTTGAGAACTAGTACCCAAAAGTTTCATGGAGTGTCCCCTAGTTCTAGTGTTGTGCGATAGGGAAAACAGTTTTTCCTTATCTACTTTGTCCACACCGTGCATGATTTTATAAACTTCAATCAGGTCACCTCTTAGACGTCGTCGTTCAAGAGTGAAGAGGCCCAACCGTTGCAGCCTCAGATGGTAAGGAAGGTGTTCCAGTCCCCTAATCATTCTGGTTGCCCTCCTCTGCACTTTCTCCAACTCCATAATATCCTTCTGGAGGTATGGCGACCAGAACTGTACACAGTATTCCAGATGGGGCCTCACCATAGATTTATAAAGAGGCAAAATGACACTTGCTGACTTATTTTCTATACCCTTCCTAATGATCCCTAGCATTGAGTTTGCTTTTTTCACTGCTGAGGCACACTGGGTTGACACCTTCATTGAGCTGTCCACCAGGACACCAAGGTCCCTTTCTTGGTTTGTCGCAGAGAGTTCAGACCCCATCACTCGTATACATTTCCCCCGAAAGTCACTTTCACAGTGTCACCGCACGCCCCTACATATAACTTAAAGGGCCACGCCACCTTGGCAGTTTCCACTTCCACTTCAGCTCTTCACACTGGGCTCCCCTCCGCCCTGTGGGAGAAAGTCCAAAGCGCTTCAGCTCCTATGATTTCCCTCAAGGTTCTAGAAATCATGTAAAGCCTCTAATAATCTTTTCATCTTTAAATGCCAAAATCAACTCTCCTTCCATAGCATGTCATGGGCAAGGGTGTCCAGTAAAGTGTATTAACTATAAGTGAATATATTGATAGAAGGGCCTCTTGCAAAATGACATGGTTGGCCAAGAGCAAACAGTTCAGCTGACTGTGCTGAGCACTGTGGAGGCAATAATCCCACTAAAACAGGGTTGTTTTCATCCCCTACAGTATATCCAGTGTATTGCTTTCCATTCTTAATAAAAGATGATCCCTCAGTCCATAACTGTAAATCTGGATTGGGCAGTGGTCCTGCCTTAAAGTCACCTTGGCTGCCATGACATGGAGACTATTGTGTGTGTGTGTGTGGGGGGGGGGGGGGCAGTTGTGACCATATTTTGCAGACACGGTGGACACCCCTGAGTCACAGGATCCAATCTTTTAGATAAGTAATCCACAGATAGCACCCTCAAGCACAGACCATTTCCCTCATTGATGTAAGATGGAAACCATGGCTTTGATCTGGAAGAGCAAAACTGGTGGGTTGGTTGAGGGAATTTCTGAAGTCATTCCACACCTTTCAATGATCACCCATCTATTCCCAAGGTTGATCTTGGTGGGTCAGCTGATACAGGGTTTTTGGCTATGGCCGAATAATTGAGGATCCAGAGTTGAACATATCCTGTAACCCCAAGACAACTGTCATCCTTAGTGCATGCAGGGAGTTACAGAAGCAAATGGCCATGGTTAAGCTAAACAGAAACATATAAACAAACCTGTCATTCTATGAACATACAAATGAAGACAAAACGTTTATCAATAAAAAACATATGAACGCATTAAAGGTAGCAAAGAATTATACTGTTCTGAGCCCTGAATAGCCAGGAAAAATCTTTGGGAATCAGATTTTGGCTTGGAAGCGAAGAGCTTTATCGAACCAAACAGGAAGGTAAAACAAGGCTTTAAGGGTAGGATACACAAACACCTCACTCCCAAAATAAACAAGAACTTTCAAAAACCAAACCCTGAACAACATACTTAAGCCATTGCAAACTTTTCACGCATTTTGCTTTCAGTTCAGAACTCACCTGTAACTTTTTCCTTATTAGGAGGGTCACAGCTGTGGAGACTACCGAGAACATCTGGAGCTTAGCTGTATATACCTCGGAGGTCGCCCTACTATGCGAAGTTTCAATTTTTCTAAACCAGGGGCCGTCCATGACGCTCGATTTATGTCCAGAGCTATTTACTCCTTGAAAATCTTTCTCTTCAAGGAACAGTTCAAGTTGACATCAAGAGAGGAAACTGGTCTCAGAGACATGTGTTTGTTCTCTGCTATGTTAAATATTGGTTCACTGCTACTTGTGCTATCAGTGCACCTCAGAATGACATTTTGTTTATGAAAGACTTGATGGATTATGTGAATGTGAACAAGAAAGTTTCTGAGATTGCCACCAAAAAATCTTCTGGACACTTGTGGTACTTTTCAGAGCAACTCGCTGGCTTAGGTTTGTTAGATTCTACATAAGAACAGCCTTGCTGGAACAGGGCACAGCCCATCCAGTCCAGCATTCTGTCTCACACAGTGGCTCACCATTTGCTTCATGGTATTATTCCCAAGCAGATGCCTTAGAACATAAGAACAGCCTTGCTAGAACAGGCCACAGCCCATCCAGTCCAGCATTCTGTCACACACAGTGGCTCACCATTTCCTTCAGGGTATTCCCAAGGAGATGCCTTCACCTGCTTAGGATTCCCTGGAAATGGCATTGAGAGATATCCTGCCTATCTCTCCAACCCGGAGGTTGTCCTTAGGTAGCCATAATTATAGCCATTGATAGCCTTGTCCTCCATGAACTTGTCTAATCCTTTCTTAAAGCTGTCAAGACTGACAGCTGTCACCACTTCTTCTGGCAGGGAGTTCCATAGACCAGTGATCCTCTGGGTGAAAAAGTACTTTCTCTTATTTGTTTGAGAACTAGTACCCAAAAGTTTCGTCGAGTGTCCCCTAGTTCTAGTGTTATGCGATAGGGAAAACAGTTTTCCTTATCTACTTTGTCCACACCATGCATGATTTTATAAACTTCAATCAGGTCACCTCTTAGATGCCGTCGCTCAAGAGTGAAAAGGCCCAACCGTTGCAGCCTCAGATAGTAAGGAAGGTATTCCAGTCCCCTAATCATTCTGGTTGCCCTCCTCTGCACTTTCTCCACCTCCATAATATCCTTCTGGAGATATGGCGACCAGAACTGTACACAATATTCCAGATGGGGCCTCGCCATAGATTTATAAAGAGGCAAAATGACACTTGCTGACTTATTTTCTATACCCTTCCTAATGATCCCTAGATTTGAGTTTGATTTTTTCACTGCTGAGGCACACTGGGTTGACACCTTCATTGAGCTGTCCACCAGGACACCAAGGTCCCTTTCCTAGTTTGTCGCAGAGAGTTCAGACCCCATCAGTTTATAAATGTAATTGGAGTTCTTTGCCCCAACATGCATCACTCTGCACTTACTAATGTTGAAACTCATTTGCCACTGTTTTGCCCACTCCCCCAGTGTCGAGAGATCCCTCTGGAGCTCCTCACAATCTCTCACAGTTTTCACTACCCTGTATAATTTAGTGTCGTCAGCAAATTTGGCTACCTTGCTATTTACTCCTACCTCTAGATCATTTATGAAGAGTTTGAAAAGCAGGGGTCCCAGTACTGAACCTTGGGGGACCCCACTCTTTACTTCCCTCCACTTGGAGAAGTGTCCATTTAGTGCTACCCTCTGTTTCCTGTCCCTTAGCCAGTTGCTGATCCAGGACAAGACGTGTCCCTTTATTCCATGACTGGCAAGTTTATTCAAAAGCCTTTGGTGTGGGACCTTGTCAAAAGCCATCTGAAAGTCCAGATAAACAATGTCAGCTGGATCCCCCTTATCCACATGCTTGTTGACACTATCAAAAAAATCCAACAGATTAGTGAGGCATGATTTGCCCTTGCAAAAGCCATGTTGGCTCTTCTTTAGCAGCGCCTTCTCTTCTATGTGCCTATTAATTCTATCTTTTAGGATGGTTTCCATCACTTTACCTGGGACACATGTCAAACTGACAGGTCGGTAATTTCCTGGATCACCCCTGGATCCTTTTTTGAAAATTGGTGTTACATTCACTACCTTCCAGTCATCAGGCACAAAGCCTGATTTGAGGGAAATATTATATATTTTGGCTAGGAGATCAGCAATTTCATCTTTAAGTTCCCTGAGAACTCGTGGATGGATGCCATCTGGTCCTGGTGATTTGTTAGTGTTTAGCTTAACAAGACATGCTAGGACCTCCTCCCTGGTTATTTCTATGTTGCTTAATTCTTCGCTTTCCCTCCCTACGAAGATAGGCTCTGTTTTAGGCATGTGGTCTCTGTCTTCTTCAGTGAATACTGAAGCAAAGAATTCATTGAGTCTCTCTGCAATCTCTGTTTCCTTTTTAATAACCCCTTGCCTTCCATTGTCATCTAATGGTCCAATAGCCTTCCTAGTTGGGTTCTTACTTCTAATGTACTTAAAGAAGTCTTTGTTATTTCTCTGAGTATTTTTAGCTCCTCAAAGTCTTGCTTTGCTTTCCTGATTGTTGCCTTGCATTTGTTCTGCCAGAATTTATGTTTCTGCCTGCTGTCCTCATTCGGACAAGCCTTCCATCTTCTAAATGAGCTTTTCTTGCTCTTGATCACTTCCCTAACAGCTCCTGTAAGCCACATAGGAGTCCTCTTGGACCTGGAAGTGCCCTTTTTCCTTTTGGGTATGCATTTCAATTGGGCCTCTGTTACTGTTTTTGTAAACAGCCTCCATGCCTCTTGGAGTGTTTGGACTCTCAGTTTTCCCTTTCAGCTTCTTTTTTTACTAGTTTCCTCATCTTTGGGAAATTTCCTTTTTGAAAATTTAAGGTCTCTGTGTTATATTTTATCAGTGACTTGCAGTCTATGATCAAGTTAAACATAATTGAGTTGTGGTCATTGATCCCTATTGGATCAGTCACATTAACATCTTGCACCAGATCCTGAGTATTACTCAGGATCAAGTCAAGGATTCTTGTACCTCTAGTTGGGTCTTCAACCATCTGTCCCAGGGAACAATCATTTAGCATATCTAGGAACTTTATCTCTTTATCATGTGCTGAACAACAGTTCACCCAGTCTATGTGAGGGTAATTGAAGTCCCCCATTATAACCAGGCTTCCCTTCTTGGATGCCTCCTTTACAACATTCTCCAACTGCCAGTGTCCCTCAAGAGTTTGGGTTGGAGGCCGATAGTATATGCCTACTGTTAGACCATCCTTGTGGCCTGGTACTCTTACCCACAGAGCTTCTAATGGTGACTCCAAATCACCTAGATATTCCAATTCATACGATTTTATCACTTCTTTGACATACAAGGCTACATCACCTCCCGTTTGCCCCTTCCTATCCTTCCTGTACAGTTTGTAGCCTGGGATAACTGTATCCCATTGGTTATCATCCGTCCACCAGGTTTCAGTGATACCAATAATATCAATATTCTTATCTATTGCTAAGTATTTCAGCTCCCCTATTTTGTTCTGGAGGCTTCTGGCATTTGTATACAAGCATTTATATATGCTTTCCTGATACAGTCTTTTGAGTCCAGTTGCATTGTTAGACTGCCTCTTGCATCCTTCTGCTAGAGTGATGGTGACTAACTCCTCGCTCTGATCAGTAATTTTTGCATCCTCCTCACTACTCAAGTACACACTTTCCCGAACCAGATGCTGCCCAGCTCCTGTCGGCTTTCCCCCAGTTATCAGTTTAACTCCAGTTTAATGCCTTCACCTGCTTAGGATTCCCTGGAAATGGCATTGAGAGATATCCTGCCTATCTCTCCAACCCGGAGGTTGTCCTTAAGTATCCACAATTATAGCCATTGATACCCTTGTCCTCCATGAACTAATGTCCCATTTGATTGCAAGAGGAGGATGATTGAAAAAATTAGGTCAAAGCCAGCAGCTATGGCGAATGTTCGGGACCAACGCCCTAAAGTGCAAAATCCAAAAAGATTTGCCCCATTTTGTGGGATCCCATATTCTGAACTTGTTTCAAAGGTTTGATCTGGAATGTACTTTTGTTGATCATCCTCCAGAGACCTGGGATGCCTGTGATGATTTCCAGAGAGCCTGCCAACATTTTTCAGACATAAATGTCGTAAATGATGTAGCAGAGCGCGTGGAGTAGCTCTTACACAGAATACCTGGAAAATGTGAAAGCTGAGGAAAATATGCAAAATATACTAATTGTAGCCCATAATACCAGGGAAAAACCAAAATGTGCACAAAAAATCAATGTTCATGAACCTGTACTCCAACTAAAATTACAAAATGTACATGCCCGTCTGCTAGATTTGTTAAATAAATGAAAAATGAGAGGCTAGCAATTTCTTTTGAATTTTCCTTACTTTTCTCCGGTGAACGAACATTCAACATGTAAATATTGCTTGATTACGTCCAAACTTGTTTCCGATTACTAATGGTAAAAGGAAACTTTTTAAAAAGGTTGCAGTCAGATATTCCAAAATTTTTATTTTTAGCCAAAATAAGGGACACCCTACCCACCGCTGTCTGTGGGGGCTGGTTGTTTGGAGGGGCCTTGATTTCAGTATCTGCTTTGGTGTTTGGTGATCAAACAGCAGGTGTGTTTCCGAGGATCTTGATTTTCACCCACTCTTTCTGAGCAGCACTTTCTCAGCGAAATGTTGGTGGAGGGATGCCAGCTAAATAATGCACTTTTTGTATTGGGGTTGGTTTTAGGCATCCTGTGACCAACCTCACTGTTTTATTTAGGGTCACACCCACCTGCTTTGCATGTGTTGATCTGCACCACACCGGACAAGCATACTCTCCTGCAGAGTAACATAAAGCTAGTGCAGAAGTTCTTAATGTGCGTGGTTGCGCACCCCAACTTGAGCCTCTTATTTTCTTCAAAATATTGTTCCTGGCAAAACCCTTCTGTTTGGTATTTAAGCAGTAGGTCTTAAAGGTGAGAGTTCGATCCAAGGTAACTCCCAGGTATTTGGGGGTGTCGCAGTGTTTGAGCCTGGTGTCATTCCAGTTCACCTGCAACCTTCTTGATGCCTCACGGTTTTCCGATGAAAAGCACAAAGTTGTGTTTTTAGATAGATTGAACTGAACTGAAAGTAATCAATTTATTCTCTGCACTCAAACTATCTTAACCTATAAATCCAAGGGTTAACTGTTGGAAGTTCGTATAGGTTCCTAAGCCTGGCCCTACTAACCCGCACCCACCATTTGTGCACACAGCCGAACTGGGTCCGCAGGTCAACGAAGGATTGAGAAATGCATCAGTGGGGCAAGAGCCCCACAAACGCGAAGAAAGGGAATCAACTTCAATTCCCAACGTTCTTTGTGCCACGCCGCGCCACAGCCAATCAGGCTGAGAGGCGCAAGCACAAAGAACATTGAGAAACACGCCGCGGCCAATCAAAATCGAGCCGCAGAAAAAAAACGCACCACAAACCCATAACTACAAGCCCCAGAGTCCTGTGCGACATGAGCGCGCAGAACGCTGAGGAAGCCGGCACCCGAAAAATAAAAAATAAAAACCTCACCGCCTCACAGCCACGCAGACACCAACTGCCCTTCTTTCCCTCACCAACGGTGCCAGAAGGTCCCGATTGGAGTTTCCCCTTTAAAATCAGTGTGTGGGGGGTTGCGATCCCCCTCTCCGCTGGCTCCCCTAGGGTTGGGAGGTTTGTGGGGACAAAAGGGGTATGTCCCCCCAACACTTCTGTACCCAGGAGACCAGGGAAAAGGGATCGATTCCCCCCCCCCAAAAAAAACCTCCGTCTATAAAGAGAAGAAACCAAGCGGTTTCTTCTCTTTAAAAACGGATGTTTTTTTAGGAAGGGGGGAATCGATCCCCTCTCCCTGGTCTCCTGGGTCCAGAAGGGTTCGGGGGGACATACCGCTTTTGTCCTCCCCAACCCTCACAGACCCATGGGACCCGAGAGAGGAGATCGATTCCAACCCAACCCCATGACATTAAAAGGGAAAATCCGATCAGAGTTTCCCCTTTAATATCAGTAAGTGGGGGATGGCGATCCCCCTCTCCGCTGGCTCACCTGGGGTTGGGAGGTTTGTGGGGACAAAAGGGATCTGTCCCCCCAACCCTTCTGGACCCAGGAGACCAGGGAGAGGGGATCGAATCCACCCCCCCCAAAAAAAACTCCGTCTTTAAAGAAAAGAAACCAAGCGGTTTCTTCTCTTTAAAAACGGAGGTTTTTTTAGGAGGGGGGAATCGATCCATTCTCCCTGGTCTCCTGGGTCCAGAAGGGTTGGGGGGGTACATACTCCTTTTGTCCCCACAAACCTCCCAACCCCCGGGGAACCAGCGGAGAGGGGGATCGCAACCCCCCCCACACTGATATTAAAGGGGAAACCCTGATCTACTTTCACGACTCCACACAATCAAAGCACCATAAGACAATAAAGCCCCCCTCCCCAACGCCTGCGGTCTGGCCAGCAAAGCCGGCCCGCGGAAATAACCCCCCAACGCCGCATAAAGCAGCATTGGAATTCCAGGCCGGCCCGCGGAAATAAACCAACCCCCCCATACACACACACACACAACATATATATAAAATTATATATATAATTTTCAAAAATTACCCTAAACACAATCAAAAACATCCAAAAATACACAAAAACAAACAAAAACAACACCAAAAAACAATACAAAGTAAACAAAAACACAATCAAAAACAAAACAAACAGTCAAAAAAAATACAAAAGCCACCCACCCACCCCAAAAATAAAGAAAACAAGCCAACTCACCAGCACATGTCCTACCTGCACGACGACCGGAAACAAAATAAAGAAAGAAAGAGACTACTTACCGGAAGAAGCTCCACCCATTGTAAAAAACATTTACTTTAACATTGTTAAAATTATTATCTATGGTACAACTATTTTTTTAAAAAACCAAAAACTAAAACATTATTCAGTTACATAAAACAGCCAGCCAAGCCAAAAAATTTTTTGTATAAATAAACATTTTAAAAATTACACACTAAGCAATTTTTAACAAACATTAACACAATTTAACCTTCCAACACAATTTAAAACAGCCTGGCAACGCCGGGCAACCTCTGCTAGTTCTTAATAAACCATCTACTATCATCCACAGTGTTTGTTTTCCAATTAATTAATTGGTTTCTGGGAGTATTTATGGGCTAAAAATAAGCCCATGACATAAAACAAGCAAATCATTCTCTCCCTCTCCTCTCACCATACTTGACTCTGCCTAGAAGATCTCATCTTCCAATTGTCATCTAAACCTACCTGTATTTCTGTATAATTATATTGTATCTTTATTTGAAATGCTGTTAGCCGCCCTGAGTCGGCCTGTGCCGAGTAGGGCGGGATATAAATTAAAATTTATTATTATTATTATTATTATTATTATTATTATTATTATTATTATTATTATTATTATTATTATTATTATTATTATTATTATTATTATTATTATTATTATTATTATTATTATTATAAATACCATCTCCCAAATACATTCCTTCCCACCAGTTCAGTAAACATCATTCTAATTGAAAAACTTATGTAGTCTCTTAACACTTTACATTTGCAGTCTGTCAACTAATAGATTCCAAAGAAGCAGATCTTCAGCCTTCTTAAATGTCATCTCCAAAATTCCTGGAAGGACCACAAGGCACCCTGAAATGAAACATAACCACTTTCACCCACCTCTCTTCCAGACACTAATATAAACTCTCAGCCATACCAGAGATCTTCAAACTCTAAAACTCACTGAAATATTTCCTTCCAAAAATTTTCATTCAAAATGTCCAAAAATCATTCCTCAATCTATTTCTTGCATGCAGATGCCATCAGTAGATCGTGAGACCAGCATACCTGTCAACCCGCGGCTCCGTCAGTAGATCGTGAGACCAGCATACCTGAAAACCCGCGGCTCTGGAAAAATGGAACCTGCGTACATTGCTTGTATGCAGGTCGCTTTCCGCACATGCGTGGAAGGGTTTTACTCCTTCCACGCATGCGCGGAAGCGCTACGCCACTTGCGCAGCCCGTACGCAAACGGTGTAGCGCTTCCGCGCATGCGTGGAAGGGGTAAAACCCTTCCACGCATGCGCGGAAAGCATTTCCTCTGCTGCCAAATTACGGGGTTTTGGCAGTGGGGGCCGGGTTATGACGTCAATCGATGTCGAATTACGGGGTTTTCCCGGCCAAATCGGGGTGGTTGACAGGTATGGAGACCAGTGGTGGGCTCTAAAAACTTTTACTACCACACTGTGGGTTTGGTATGGTGGGCGTGGCCAGGTGGAAAACCCTGTGTTGTACCTGAATTAAGACTACACTAAAACCTCAGATAACAACCGCATCGCAAATCCAAATCCCAAATCCGGATAACTAATTTTTTTTTTTTTGGGGGGGGGGGAGGAATTGTATCTAAAATTGTATGGGATGCATCGGATAACATTCGCTAAAACCAGTGCCAGTTACAATGTATCTCTATGGAGTTCTAACGTTATCTGATGCATCCCATAGTATTTTAGCGTTATCCGATGCATGCATTGGATAACACTAAAAATCGGATCACACTAAGACTTGTGGAATCAAGTTTTAGCGTTATCCGAGGTATTACTGTACTTTATTTCAAAATTTGGATGGATGGGCAGGGCCAGCCAGAATTTCTGCTACCTGTTCTGGCAAACTGGTGAGAACCTGCTGATGCCCATGAGGCCTTGTAACTAACTTCAATAGGACTTGTAAGAGTCTCAGCTTAAGAAACAAGGAGGAGAAAAACAACGAGCTCCCTGATTGGTTATTTTAATCTCTTCATTCAGAGTCTTTGGTCGAACCCTTAATCTGTCAGAGTGGTTTTCTTCAGGCCAAGAACTGACGGAGTATCCACTTTTCTTCCAACATGTCATCTATAGAGCCTCTGAATGGTAAATGAAACATTTCCAACACTCCTGTCCTTTGTATCATTCCTATTGCAAATTCAATAAAATATTTCCATGTTCTCCAAAAATGATAACATTCAATCAAACTCCTTCTAAAGTTAATGTCCCATGTTAATTTATCATTTAATGCAATGTCCCATGCATCTTTGTAACAATCTTCAATTTTAAGATCCGGAATAATTTATACCGTTTAGCTATCATTAATCTGGCAAGGGTCAACAAAGTAATCATTAAATCCTTTTTTTCATCTGATATTTTCAACAAACAATACTATTTGAGGTTTTAACTCTATTCTTGTATCTAAAATCTTACTAACTTCTTTTCCCACCTTTGCCCAAAATTTCCAAAGCAATTTATAATTATGTTCCTTAATTATTACAGACATATTTCTCATTATCCTAGTTGTCCATTTGCTATTCCAAGCTTTGTCTGTAATTTTAAGGTTTAATTCTGTCTCCCAAATTTCTTTCAATGTTTTTTGAGGGTTTGCATCATTATTTAATCTATACCTATAAATCCAAGCATTAACCGTTGTCATTTGACAAAGGATCCCGCACCCAGCCATACTATCCCGTACCGAGCATTCGTGCACTTGCCCGAACTGGGTATGAAGGTAACTGTCGGGTTGAGAAATGCGCCAGTGGGGCAGGAGACCCACAAACGCAAAGAAAAAGAGAAGACTTCACTTCCCAATGTTCCTTGCGCCGCGCCACAGCCAATCAGGCTGAGAGGCATGAGCAAAAGGAACGTTGGGAAATGTGTCGTGGCCAATCACAATCAAGCCGCAGGAAAAAAAACGCTGCACAAACAGAAACCCCAAACCCCAAACTACTAGCCCCAGAGTCCTGCGCGCCATGAGCGCGCAGAGCGCATAGAAAGCCGGCCCGCAAAAACAAAAATACAAAACGCAACGCCTCACAGCCACGCAAAACAAACAAGCCACAGGAAAAAAACCCATAAATAAGGGGAATTCAAGGGGGGAGAGAAGATACTGGTGCCTTCGCCCCCCCTTGACAGCAAACCAATTCCCCTGGAAGCCAAGGCAGCGAATGGACCTCCATTCGCAGCCTTTACTTCCCGAGAAGGTGTTTCACTTTCAAGGGGGGGAAGGTACTGGTGCCTTCGCCCCCCCCTTGAAAGTGAACCAATTCCCCTAGAAGCCAAGGCAGCGAACGGGCCTTCATTCGCTGCCTTTGCTTCCCGAGGAGGTGTGTTGCTTTCAAGGGGGAAAGGTACTGGTGCATTCGCCCTCCCCTTGAAAGCGAACCAATTACCCTGGAAGCCAAGGCAACGAACAGGCCTCCATTCTCTGCCTTTACTTCTCGAGGAAGTATTTCGCTTTCAAGGGGGGGGGAGAAGGTACTGGTGCCATCGCCCCCCCATTGAAAGCAAACCAATTCCCCTGGAAGCCAAGGCAGTGAACGGGCCTCCATTCACTGCCTTTACTTCCCGAGGAAGTGTGTCGCTTTCAAGGGGGGGGGAAGGTACTGGTGCTTTCGCCCCCCCTTGAAACCGAACCAATTCCCCTGGAAGCCAAGGCATCGAACGGGCCTCCATTCACTGTCTTTACTTCCCGAGGAAGTGTGTCGCTTTCAAGGGGGGGGAGGTACTGGTGCTTTCGCCCCCCCTTGAAACCAAACCAATTCCCCTGGAAGCCAAGGCATCGAACGTGCCTCCATTTGCTGCCTTTACTTCCCGAGGAAGTGTGTCGCTTTCAGGGGGGGGGGGGAGGTACTGGTGCTTTTGCCCCCCCTTGAAACCGAACCAATTCCCCTGGAAGCCAAGGCATCGAACGTGCCTCCATTTGCTGCCTTTACTTCCCGAGGAGGTGTTTCGCTTTCAAGGGGGGGGGAGGTACTGGTGCCTTCGCCCCCCCCTTGAAAGCAAACCAATTACCCCGGAAGCTAAAGCAGTGAACGGGCCTCCATTTGCTGCCTTTACTTCCCGAGGAGGTGTTTCGCTTTCAAGGATGGGAAGGTACTGGTGCCTTCGCCCCCCTTGAAAGCGAATCAATTCCCCAGGCAGCGAACGGGCCTCCATTCACTGCCTTTACTTCCCGAGGAAGTGTGTCGCTTTCAAGGGGGGGGGAGGTACTGGTGCTTTCGCCCCCCCTTGAAACCGAACCAATTCCCCTGGAAGCCAAGGCATTGAAAGTGCCTCCATTTGCTGCCTTTACTTCCCGAGGAAGTGTGTCGCTTTCAAGGGGGGGAGGTACTGCTGCCTTTGCCCCCCCCTCTTGAAAGCAAACCAATTCCCCGGGAAGCAAAGGCAGTGAACGGGCCTCTAGTCGCTGCCTTCGCCTCCCGGAGGTACTCACCCAGGCACAGCCTCGGACCTAAACTACACTCACACACATACACACACACACACCCCTACTGGGCACACCAAAACTACCCCTAACCACCACCATACACAAACAAAAATAAATCAATAATTTTAAAAAATAATAAACAAAAAGAAATAAACCACAAAATACACAAACAAACACATCCACAATGACAAAAAACTACGTACAAAACACCTAACTAAAACACGAAAAAACCACCAAGTACACACCAAAAACTAAACAAACCTAAAACAAAAAAAACAAAAAAGAACAGAAACACCTCCCAGCCCACCACCACAAAAACAAAACAAAGAAAAACCCCAGAAGAAAGAAAAACAGACAACTCACCAGCATGTACTCCCTCCATGATGACCGGAACAGAAATGAAGAAACAAAGACTAGTTACCGGAAGAAGCCCCACCCAGAGGCCAGGAGAGAAAAAACAGTCAAAGTAAAAGAGAACCACTAGCAGCCCCACCTACAGGGCACGATAGTAAAAACAACTCAAAAAGACTCAACAACTCAAAAAGACTCAACAACCCGACCCAGAGGCCACAAGATTAAAAACAAGTCAAAAACATAACAATAAATCACAAGTTTACACAAATCACAAACATATGTCACAGAAATAAAATAAAAACATTTCTAAAATCCTGTGTTGATTTTTAACTCACATAAAAACCAAAAACATCTAAGCACAGTTTAAAAACATTGAATGTAAAACACATGTACTTTCACATTTTTAAAATGATTATGTACAGTACAACTATTAAAAAAAAGATCACATACTAAAACATTATTTGTTAAATAAACAAAATGAAAAAAACTATATCATCCTTTGTTCTTTTTTTAATCCACAAAATAAAAAACCCAAAAAAACTAATCAGTTTATAACAGCCCGGCATCGTAACAAATTTTTTATCAGCCTGATAAAACAAATATTCAAAAATACATTAGAAAAGGTACAAAATACAAGTTGTTATTA
Source organism: Bradypodion ventrale (assembly GCA_035047345.1). Taxonomy (NCBI): domain Eukaryota; kingdom Metazoa; phylum Chordata; class Lepidosauria; order Squamata; family Chamaeleonidae; genus Bradypodion; species Bradypodion ventrale. The sequence goes on from JAWDJE010000002.1 coordinate 375,214,613, forward strand.
CTTTACAGTACCAAAACGATGCAATCTATTTAACAAATGACAACATAAAAAAGGTTTACATACATAAAAATTTTAAGAAGAAAAATTATAGACTAACCTCTTTTTTACAAACATTACCACCACCACCCCAGGGAAAAAAAACCGTCCAATACAATTTAAAACAGCCCGGCAACGCCAGGCAACCTCTGCTAGTATATTATATATTTTACTGACTACACCATTTAATCTTTTTGAGTAATTCCTTATTTCCTTGATGTAAACTTCAAACTTCATCAGCAATCTCATCTCCAAAAATCATTGTCTAATTTTCTTCTCCCAGCAGTCCAATTTTCTTCTCACATTTGAATTCTGAACAAAACATTTCCCACACATTTCCCTAGCAATGATGATTTCCCTCCTGTGTGGATCCTCTTATGTTTCACAAGGAATGAGGTCTTAATTAAACATTTCCCACAGTCCTGATATTTGTATGGTTTCTCTCATGTGTGGGCTTTCTGATGAGTCACAAAGCTTGATTTGCATCCAAAACATTTCCCACACTTCTCGCATTTGTATGGTTTCACTCCTCTGTGGGTTCTCTGATGAGTCAAAAGGCCCGATCTCTCAACAAAGCATTTGCCACACTCCTGGCATTTATGTGGTTTCTCTCCTGTGTGGACTCTGTGATGACGTACAAGGTGTGATCTCCGAGCAAAGCATTTTCCACATTCCTGGCACTTGTATGGTTTCTCTCCTATGTGGATTCTGTGATGACTCACAAGGTCTGATTTCAGAATAAAGCCTTTCCCACATTCCTGGCATTTGTATGGTTTCTCTCCTGTGTGGACTCTGTGATGACACAAAAGGTGTGATCTCTGAGTAAAGCATTTCCCACATTCCTGGCACTTGTATGGTTTCTCTCCTGTGTGGACTCTGTGATGACGCAAAAGGTGTGATCTCTGAGCAAAGCATTTTCCACGTTCCAGGCATTTATGTGGTTTCTCTCCTGTGTGGACTCTGTGATGACACAAAAGGTGAGATCTCCGAGTAAAACATTTCCCACATTCCTGGCACTTGTATGGTTTCTCTCCTGTATGGATTTTGTGATGACTCACAAGTTCTAACCTCTGAGTAACGCCTTTCCCACATTCCTGGCATTTGTATGGTTTCTCTCCTGTGTGGACTCTGTGATGACACAAAAGGTGTGATCTCTGAGTAAAGCATTTCCCACATTCCTGGCACTTGTATGGTTTCTCTCCTGTGTGGATTCTGTGATGATACAAAAGGTGTGATCTCTGAGTAAAGCATTTTCCACATTCCTGGCACTTGTATGGTTTCTCTCCTGTGTGGATTCTGTGATGACTCACAAGTTCTGAACTCCGAGTAAAGCCTTTCCCACATTCCTGGCACTTGTATGGTTTCTCTCCTGTATGGATTCTGTGATGACTCACAAGTTCTGAACTCCGAGTAAAGCCTTTCCCACATTCCTGGCACTTGTATGGTTTCTCTCCAGTGTGGATTCTGTGATGACACAAAAGGTGTGATCTCTGAGTAAAACATTTCCCACATTCCTGGCACTTGTATGGTTTCTCTCCTGTATGTGTTTTGTGATGACTCACAAGTTCTAACCTCCGAGTAACGCCTTTCCCACATTCTCGGCATTTGTATGGTTTCTCTCCTGTGTGGACTCTGTGATGACACAAAAGGTGTGATCTCTGAGTAAAGCACTTCCCACATTCCTGGCACTTGTATGGTTTCTCTCCTGTGTGGATTCTGTGATGATACAAAAGGTGTGATCTCTGAGTAAAGCATTTCCCACATTCCTGGCACTTGTATGGTTTCTCTCCTGTGTGGATTCTGTGATGACTCACAAGTTCTGAACTCCGAGTAAAGCCTTTCCCACATTCCTGGCACTTGTATGGTTTCTCTCCTGTATGGATTCTGTGATGACTCACAAGTTCTGAACTCCGAGTAAAGCCTTTCCCACATTCCTGGCACTTGTATGGTTTCTCTCCAGTGTGGATTCTGTGATGACACAAAAGGTGTGATCTCTGAGTAAAACATTTCCCACATTCCTGGCACTTGTATGGTTTCTCTCCTGTATGTGTTTTGTGATGACTCACAAGCTCTGAACTCCGAGTAATGCCTTTCCCACATTCCTGGCATTTGTATGGTTTCTCTCCTGTGTGGATCCTTTTGAGAATCTTCTGTACAATATCAACCGCAAAATCATTTCTATAGACAATGCATTTCCTGGCCTTCCCTTGAATACCACTCTCCTTCTCTGTGCCAGTTCTCGGGTGTCGTCCAAGCTCAAATTTATCCTTAGTATACTTTCCAAGGTCGGGAGATACATTCCTCTTTCCCCAATTGTCCCCTGTGAATAAGGAGACATGTAAAGGTAAAGGTCACCACTGCTCAAAAGCAAGTCTTATCCAATTCTAGAGTTCAGTGCTGATCTTTGTTTATAGCCAAAGAGGGTTTGCAAACATTTCCGTGGACATGTGGCAGGTATGCCTAGACACCTGAGTGCATGGAACACTGTTTACATTCCCAACAAAGTGATATCCATTTATCTACTTGCAATTTCTTCCTTTTGAACTCTAGATTGGCAGGAGCTGGGGCAAAGGCAATGAGCTTACTCCAACGTGCAGTACTCAGAATCGGACTCCAACCAACCAGTCTTTAAGTTCAGTATCTTAACCACTTGAAATTAATATGTGCGAAATCTTAGGAAATTGTGCTTAAAATTCAAAGTCAGTAAAGGCATACCCGATGCAGGTTAGGCAAAGTGTGATGTTTAAAGGATCACATTCACACAAGTGGATTACAGGGCAGAAATGTAACCTTTCAGCACAGATAATTAACTGTAAGAAATGCTAGGATTCCCAGAATCCTAAGTCAGTACATTGGCTGATTAGTATTTTGGGGAATTGAATTAGGCTTCTGGGAACTGAAATCCAAAACCAAAAAGGTTGGGAAACACTGAGTTAGACTGTATTACGGCATGTTCTTCTTATTTCTCTTAACTAGCTCTGGCATGAATTACACTGAAAATGTTTTAAGATGGCTCCATTGTTGTTTTAAGTATGACAAGCACTGTACCAATTTCTCAGTGTGGCAGAGTATAGAAAGCGGAAGTCCGTCATGGCTGTCAACAGCTCACAGTTGGCTGAAACTATTCTAAAGTGAACTGGCAATCCACAGATCAGAGCATTTGCCCCAGTGACCTTTGAGGCAACTGACCTCTTCTCTGATTGCCTCCTTTAAATGGCCTTTCCCAGCCTGGCATGTTTCAGACGGGCAGAAACCCCACTTTATGTTAAACACAGCCAAGCCTCATTGGGTGTACCCCTGTGCCCCAACACCCTATCACTCATCACAGTAATACATTTACTGAAGCTTTGTTTCCTCCCTGCATGGACCAAACGCTGGTTACCAGTTTGCCTCCAGGTGCAATTCAAGGTGCTGGTTTTGACCTTTATGGTAGTGGGCCAGGATACCTAAGAGACCGCATTGCCCTAAGGACGTCTGTCCGTCCAACCAGAGCAGACCGGAGGGGCTCGCTAATTGTTCCATCAGCAACAGGGGCTCGCCTCTCTGGCACAAGAAGGAGGGCCTTCTCTGTGTCCGCACTGGACCTCTTGAACCTCCTGCCAACAGAATTACTTCTCCAGATGGAATTGCTGCCCTGCAGGAAAGAACTTAAAACCTGGCTGGCAGGCCAAGTATGGGGTGCAGATGAAAGGGTGACCTCTGTTGGGTGGTTGGTGTAATATAACTCTTCTCTCTCGGTCCTTTGGTCTCTGCACCCTTTTTTAGGGGGCGGGTAGTTTTTAAAAAGGTTTTTATCTATGTTTTTAGCAATGTGTGTGAACCACCCTGAGTCGGTCGTGGCTGAGTGTGCGGGATAGAAACCTAAATAAATAAATAAATAAATAAATAAAAATAAATCTCAAGGTCTTTGTGAATCACCTGCAAAGCTCTAAATATTCGACCAGGCCAGGCTGAACATATGGAGAGAAGAGCAATGGATGGAGGAACACCGGAGAATGTCTCCCCATCAGGACAGGATTATTCTGGCTGGACTGTCAGTAGCTCAAATAACATACTTCGAAGACAAATCTGAAAAACTAATTTGAGATCCAGGAGGAGGAGTTGTCATTGTGTTGCTCCCCATTTATATTATTGTTATATGGGACCCTTCAGCTCTTCAGATGTGGACGACAAATATTAATTCTCACCACAGTAGAGCTCAGGGCTTCAGGAGGGCCAGATGCAGCCCAGTCCTGCATTACCAATCCTACAATGGCTGGTAGGATTAGGGTCATCGGGAAAGCATTATCATCACTGTTGTTATGGTGACTAGACCTTATTGCGGAGATTAGCATCAGCCAGGGAAAGAGAGGGCCTTACCAAGAAAGGATGCAGATTCCAAGTTCTCGTTCATGACCTCTTCATGCAGGGCTTTCTGGTCAGCATTCAGCAGTGCCCACTCATCTGGAGTAAAGTACATGGCCATCTCCTCAAAGGACACAGGAAGCTATATGGAAAGAAGAGGGGAAAGGAAATCTCCTTCAAACTCTTCATAACAACAACCTCCGAAATCCTAAACACCGAAAAAAGTGGTGGCTGGACCTTAAGGTGAAACTCAGAAAATTAGAATATCATGCAAATGTCCATTCATTTCAGTTAAAAGATGAAACAAATATATATGACTAGCAGAGGTTGCCCGGCATTGCCGGGCTGTTTTAAATTGTGTCGGAAGGTTAAATTGTGTTAATGCTTGTTAAAAATGGCTTAGTCTGTAATTTTTAAAATGTTTATTTATACAATTTTTGGGGGGTTGGCTGACTGTTTTATGTAACTGAATAATGTTTTAGTTTTTGGGTTTTTTTTAAATAGTTGTACCGTAGGTAATAATTTTAATAATGTGAAAGTAAAGGTTTTTTACATTCAATGTTTTTAAAATGTGTTTAGTTGTTTTGGGTTTTTATTTGAGTTAGAACTCAGCACAGGATTTTAATAATTATTTTATTTTATTTTATTGACATATGTTTGTGATTTGTGTTAAATTTTGTTTTTGTGTAATTTTTTGACTTGTTATTATTGTGACCTTTTGTGTAAAATTGTGATTTTGTGTTATTGTTTTGATATGTTTTTACTGTTGTGGCCTTTTGTTAGGGGCTGTTGTGTGTTTTTGAATTGTTTTTACTATTGTGGCCAGCAGGTGGTGCTGGTAGGTTTGGTTTTTTTTTTTTTGTATTTTGACTGTTTTTTCTCTCCTGGCCTCTGGGTGGAACTTCTTCTGGTAAGTAGTCTCTTTATTCATTTCGTTTCTGGTCGTCATGCAGGTAGGACATGTGTTGGTGAGTTGGCTTGTTTTCTGTATGGGGGTGGGTGGGTTTTGTATTTTTTGACTGTTTGTTTTGGATTGTTTTTTTACTTTGTATTGTTTTTTGGTGTTGTTTTTGTGTATGTTGTTGTGGCTTGGGGGGGGGTTGGTTTATTTCCACGGGCTGGCTTCGCTGGCCAGACCGTGGGCGTTGGGGAGGGGAGCTTTATTGTGTTATGGTGCTTTGATTGTGTGGAGTCGTGAAAGTAGATCGGGGTTTCCCCTTTAATATCAGTGGGTGGGGGGTGGCGATCCCCCTCTCCGCTGGTTCCCCGGGGGTTGGGAGGTTTGTGGAGACAAAAGGGGTATGTTTCCCCAACCCTTCTGGACCCAGGAGACCAGGGAGAATGGATCGATTCCCCCCCCTCCTGAAAAAACCTCCATTTTTAAAGAGAAGAAACCGCTTGGTTTCTTCTCTTTAAAGACAGAGGGGGGTTTTTTTTGGGTGCGGGTAGATTCGATCCCCTTTCTCTGTTCTACTGGGTCCAGAAGGGTTGGGGGGGGACAGATCCCTTTTCTCACCACAAACCTCCCAGCCTCAGGTGAGCCAGCGGAGAGGGGGATCGCCACCCCCCACTTACTGATATTAAAGGGGAAACTCTGATCGGATTTTCCCTTTTAATATCAGGGGGTTGGGTTGGAATCGATCTCCTCTCTCAGGTCTCCTGGGTCCGTGAGGGTTGGGGGGGGAAAAAGGGGTATGTCCCCCCCCAACCCTTCTGGTCCCAGGAGACCAGGGAGAGTGGATCGATTCCCCCCCCTCCTTAAAAAAATCTCCGTTTTTAAATAAAAGAAACCGCTTGGTTAATTCTCTTTAAAGATGGAGGGTTTTTTTACGAGGGGGGGGATCAATCCACTCTCTCTGGTCTCCTGGGTCCAGAAGGGTTGAGGGGACACATCCCTTTTGTCCCCAAACCTCCCAAACCCAGGTGAGCCAGCGGAGATGGGGATCGCCACCCCGCACTTACTGATATTAAAGGGGAAACTCCAATCGGGACCTTCAGGCGCCGTTGGTGAGGGAAAGAAGAGCGGTTGGTGTTTGCGTGGCTGTGAGGCGGTGAGGTTTTTTTTTTTAAAAAATTGGGCGCCGGCTTCCTCAGCGTTCTGCGCGCTCATGTCGCTCAGGACACTGGGGCTTGTAGTTATGGGTTTGTGATTTGTGGTTGTGGTGCATTTTTTTCTGCGGCTTGATTTTGATTGGCCACGGCGCATTTCTCAATGTTCTTTGGGTTCACGCCTCTCAGCCTGATTGGCTGTGGCGTGGTGTGGCGCAAAGAAAGTTAGGAATTGAAGTTGTTTCCCTTTTTTCATGTTTGGGGGGCTGTTGCCCCACTGCCGGTTTTCTCAATCTTTCGTTGACCTGCGGACTCAGTTCGCCCATGTGCATGAATGGTGGGTGCAGGTTAGTAGGGACAGGCTTAGGTACCTACACGAACTTCCAACAGTTAACCCTTGGATTTATAGTTTAAGATAGACTCACTGCATGCAAAACGAGATATGTCATGCCTTAATTCGTTATAATAGTGATGATCATGGCATATAGCGTACATGAGATTATGTGATGATTATGGGGTACATGAGATTGGGGGGTTGGGGTTTTCATAAACTATAAGCCATAAGCATCAATATTATAACAAAGTAAGGCGTGAACTATCTCGCTTTGCATGTAATGAGTCTATCTCATATGTTTGTTTCACCTTTTACATTGCACTACTAAACTAAACGAACATTTGCATGATATTCTAATTTTCTGCGTTTCACCTGTAGATTGGAATTTTCATTAATGGCCTTTTTAGCCTTTCTGATGCTAAGATTACCAAGGTCTACTAGTCCCCTTGGCTGCCTACAGGAAGAAAGACCTCCAAATCCCAGTAGATCCCCACAAGAGTGGGAGGGAAAGGGCTAAACCTGTCCTGCCTGTTTTGGGAGGATCCTGGAGGCATCTAAGGGGCCTCTGTGCAGAAACAGGAAGCTAAATCTGACCTAGGTGGGTAGAGAATAGATCCTCTTCTCAAAAACATAAAATAACTTACATATTTTAGTCCTTTTTTCAAACCAGACAGTTAGATATAATAATTATTTCTATTTCCTGGCTGGAGAGAACTACATAATATCAGCTACTCTATACAAACAAGAAACTGTGGATTTCCCCATTAAAAAGGAATAGCCAGATGAATTAATGCTTGAACAAATATTGATATAAACACACATGGAATCTTTTAACCCCATCCTTCCTACTTGATCCGCTTCTGCTCCAACCCAAGGAAGAGTTGATGAAATGCTAAGCTCTGTCAGCCTTCCAGACCCTGCAGGAAATACCAAGAGGGAGGGATGCCTGTCCTGTAAACACCTCTCAGAATTAGACCATCAGCCTAAGAAGGTTTGCTTAAAAGGAAAGCCTTTGAACACAAAAAGATTCACACTCCTGTGAAAGGAACAGGGTTTCACAGTTCAATATGTGCCATTCGGAAGACTGTAGGATGTTTTATTTAATAGAGAAACATTACCAATAGCTAGCGATACTAAAGAGCAATACTAAAGGTGGTTAAATGGCAGAACTCTCCAACCAAAAGGTTGTGAGTTCAATCCTGATTAGGGATCAAGGTTGACTCAGCGGTTGGGGAAATGTGTACCCAGCATGTTGGGGGAAAATTCTAATTAACTTGTGAACCACCCAGGGCGTGCACTAAGGACTATGGGGCAATATATGTCGTTGTTTTGCTTAAAGTCAGGATTTCTCCAACATATTGGGAAGTATTTTTCACTAATTCAGAGCTTCCTGGAAAGGGCACACGGAGAGATGTGGAGCAAGGATGCCAATCTTTCACCACTCCCTTTCTGTAATTACAAACTAATGAGGGACCAGAGGAACAGGTTGCTTTGGAAAAATGAAATTTAGAACACTGGCTAGAAGTTTAGGTCACCAAATCCCTTAGCTCAAAAGAATCAGGAGAGAGAGAAATACATAGACCCTCCTTTGCTATCATATCGGAAATAAGACTCCCCCTCCTAACATTATTCCTTACCTATCAAGTTGACACCTTCCTTGTTGCCTTGACTGGTCTCTCCTTGTTGTAAACTCAGCTTCGGGTCGCACTGAAGTTTTTCCACCATGGGGAAATCAGGCTGAACTTCTGCAGAGAGATTTCTCATCTGAGGATCAATGAGAAGGACAAATATGATGGTCAAAAGAAGACAGAGGGAAAGATCTGAATGGAAAAAACTGGGCCTTGGAAAATAGAGTACCTCATTGCCTGAATAAATCGCTCTCACCTTTGGCTCTTCCAGATGTTTGTCTCCTGCCTGACTCAGAGCCAGGAAACTTTCAGCCAAATCTATTGCCTGGGAAGTGGTTTCCGCTCTGCATTCTCTCACCCAACTCGACATCTCTACTGGAAGGAGGGTCAAGAACTGCTCCAGGATCACCATATCCAACATCTGAGCCTTGGTGTGTCGCTCTGGCCTGAGCCACTCGCGGCAAAGGTGGTGGAGTTGAGTGCAAACCTGCCTAGGACCATCAGCCTCTCGGTAGAAGAATTCCCGGAACCGTTTCTGCTGCATCTCAGAGTACCTGAGCATCTCCTCAGTTGAGTCGTCTGACCCTGTCCTTTCCCAGGGTGGGCTGAGGTGTCTGCTCCTGAGAACATCAGGATCCCTTCCCTGCTGGGGATAGGCGGCCTGATTCCTGCTCTCTTCAGGTAGAGTGTGACAAGAGTGGCGGGTTCTCTTCCTGACCATCGCTGCCTTGTATTCCTTGAACTAGAACAGGAGAAAGCTCATCATTTATCACATAATTCCTCCCTCATTCCCACCAATCAACTGCTCTCTAAACACCTTTAGAAACTATGTCAAAATTTGATTCCTTTTCTTCCAAGATACAAAAAAGGAACAATAAAAGCCCCCACAACTTATAACTTTCTCCTTTTCTCAAGGAAGGTAAAAATTATATTGGGTTTGTATGTTTTCCCCCCAAGTTCCCCCCCCCCTCTCCATTTTGGAAGCCCAGAGAAAGAGCCTTGCCCCTTCCAGCTTTGGCAACTTCAGAGGTTCTTGGTTAGGATGTGTGTCTGTATGGGGGAGAGGCGCAGTGAATTCGCATTCCTGGGGCGGAAATGAAGTTTCGGCCACACGGAACCTTTTCCTGAAATGCATCATTTCAAAAGGTCAAAGGACCCATCCTTTTTACTTGTCCCTAGGCTGGAGTCTGGAGAGAGAGAAAGAGAGAGAAGGGGGGGGGAGAGAAGAGAGTAAGAAGAGCCATAGTGACCGCGCCGGATCCAAGATGGCAGAGCATCCCAAAAACACCCTCCTTTATAGATGAAACAATTCAAAAATCCAGGCAATTCCCAATTAGCTCAAAGGGGGGGGGGGTCACATGGTAAACCACTGGCCCCCCCTCCATGAAAAGTGCAATGGCACACAGCACATACACAATGGCTAAATACCAAATTGCATAGCTATAATTATCACCAAAATCATCAACTGAGTCCTTCCCAGTGTTATGTATGTAACTGTATCACTTTAAGAATGTATGAATGTAACCTGACAATGATCACAATGTAACCCAGCTGTTAAAGGAACGCGAGCCAGCTACCCATAGAGGGCAGCTGCAAGCGTTCAGCTCACATGGTTCAAATTCCCCCAATCACCGGCAGCCGCGGGAACCTTCCCGCGCAAGGAACACCTGGAGAAGAGCGTGACTCAGAATGACGTCACGCAGGTAGCAGCCAAGGAGCTACCGTGCAACCCTTTTCAAATGTATTGTTGCAGTATAAAATGAGCTGTACCTCCGCCATTACCACATGTTCATCCTGACCATCATGCAATAGCCCTCACTGCAGCTCCTTCTTTGTCTTCCGTGCAAGACACTAAACCCAGGCAGCCCATTTTCTGAGACAGTGGGATCCTGGTCTTTAATCTGTGGAACAAAAGTAGTGTCACCTTCTTGTTAAATCCGCTTTAGGTTTCAAAGAAAGAGAAACATTTTGGGAACTTCAGCAAATACAAATTCCATGTGGCAGAACCAGGAAGCCAGCTTAACTACTGCAGCTTGTTATAGGTAAAATGTTACAGTGTAAAACAAAGGGAACACAGACTGAAAGATGCTTGGGACAGATCAGTAACACATTAATAAAAAAAAGATGTTTCTTCAATACAGTGACAAATCACTGTCTTTTCATGTCAGAGATTGCAAAAGTCCAAGGAAATCAGAATTTTATTGATGAGAATATTTTGAAACTTCTTTCTTTCACTGAGGCCAACTCTTCCAAGGAAGGAACTTTATTGATATGTAAAAGCATTTCCTCTCTGGTTTGGCTGGTTTTGAATCCTTTTGTTTAGCATCTCTTGAGGGCAATGGGTGTGTTTCTCCATCAGTCTGTCATAGCTGTTCTTTTAATCACAATTTTCCACTTAGCTGTTTCTTGGGATGGGAAAACACAACATCCAGTATTAACATCATAAACAAACACAAACAGAAATAATTCCACAGAAGCTATCTTCCTATATTAAAAGAAATCACTTCAATCTGTTGCCAAGAGCTAATCATTAATTTAAACAATAGCTCTGGCCAGCTAAGAGAGGCAGAGATTAGCATATCAAAAGAAGCTCCAAGAATCCAGGCTCAACTTGTGTCAAGAGAAACTGGAAGGTCCAAAACAAAACAACTTTATTTCTTTAAAAAAAACAAAAAAACCCCTAAATATTATGTATATTCAAAATACTATATTACATCCCTTCGCTCACCTGGGCTCCCCCCAACCCAAAGGGGGGAAAAACCTCTCTCTGGTGTGGAAACTCCTCTTCTCTCCAGCCTCTGCTTTTCCCTCCACTTTCCTCCCTTTGGGGAAAGAGAAAAGGGACGGACAGGAAGGGACGCTTTTCGGAAAGGGACCATTTCCTGTCAGAGGGAAACAAGGAGACTTATAGGAGCGCCCATTCCCGGCCTCTTACCCTTCTAGGAACATCAACTCGGTGCTCTTAAGGCAGCTGGGGCTTCTAGGCAGGGATGGATCCCCCTATGGGGTTTTATCCAGGAGAGACAGAGACTCCTTCCTAAACCCCCCAAAACCAGGGGCCAAGGCCAGCCTCCCTCACAGCCAAGCCTAGCTAGAAGGGGGAGGGGGGTTGTCATGGGAAGGTAGGCAGAGAGACCCCTGCCCTCCCTTTAGGAAATGAGGGTCTTGGAAGGAGAGTCCAGTCTGTCTCAGGTCCTCAAGGATCATTGATTATTATTATTATTATTTATTAAATTTATATACCGCAGTTCTCTGCCCAATGGGAGACTCAATGCGGTTTACAAAGTACAATTTACAAGTTACAGTATAAAAATATCACAAAAATATCACAAAAAATACAACATATCAATATCATCATAACAACATCGCAATAAAGTATCAAAAATCAATATCACAGTAAGCAAAGCATTACAAAAGCAAAATCACAGAGCATGAAATACAATGTTAGAAATACAGATACAATACAGTAATTTAAACAGTAAAATATGTAATAAACATTCAAGCTCCAACACAACAAAATCAACTACGCAACCCCTCGGCTACCAATGTCCCCAAAACATAGCCCCATTGCTCACATGTTCTAACAGAGCCAAAGAAGAGGACGATCCAGCCCCAAGGCAGCCGTGCTCCTACCTCCCCCGCTGGGCGGGGTGGGGGAGGGAGCTGGCAATGGAAGCATGGCTCCGGTGGTGCTGGCGGCGCAGTTTTTAAAAGTCCCGCCGCATCAATGACAGTCAGCTGTGCTCCTACCTCCTCCGCCGGGCGGGGTGGGGAGGGAGCTGGCAATGGAAGCATGGCTCCGGTGGTGCTGGCGGCGCAGTTTTTAAAAGTCCTGCCGCATCAATGACAGTCAGCTGTGCTCCTACCTCCCCCGCCGGGCGGGGTGGGGGAGGGAGCTGGCAATGGAAGCATGGCTCCGGTGGTGCTGGCGGCGCAGTTTTTAAAAGTCCCACCGCATCAATGACAGTCAGCTGTGCTCCTACCTCCCCCGCCGGGCGGGGTGGGGGAGGGAGCTGGCGATGGGCCATATCACCCCCTTTACCAGACACATGTCCATTAATGGGGTCCAGATTGGTCCACTTTTATTAACGGACTGGCTTCATCCCCCCTCCCTATCCCCAGGTAACCCCAAGATGGAGGGTCTGGCATCAACCGACACTTGGAGCCCCTGATTGTTTCATCTGCAGAGAAGCAGGAGGTGGTGGGGTTCCCATCCAGGAGGCCAGGAGAGCCCCTTCCTAATCAGTTTCCACAGAAGCCGTAGCTGTGCAAGTGAAAGGGCATCATATTGATGGAGCACTGAATCCAGTGGGCCGTCTGGGTGCTATGGAAAATATCCTCTAGATTTCCCCATATAATTAATACACAACAGACACACCAGGAGGTCAGCCATCATTGGCTGCTACTCATCTCTGCGTATATATTTGCCCCGGAAGTCATTTTCACAGTTGATGGATGTATCTGGTGACTCAATAACACAGATTCTGGCATGAAACATGCGACCACACAGATTACACTGAATAGATGGTGGATGGCATAGTTGAGTTTTACTCATCTGTGCTCACCACTTAGCCTCTTCATATCTGCCGCATTCATCTTCAAAGTGTTTTGTAGCAGCAGAGATACATGCTTTTTGATACCATATCCAATACTCACATTTAAGTGCCAACATAGGGTTTTCATTGAGAGGGCTGATGTTCTCAGAAGGATGGAGTAACATGCATAGCCAAGTACCTTCCATGGGGCAACAATAGCAACCTTGGGAATAATCAGATTCATTCATTTATTTACCGTATTTATATTGGCTCACCATTGATATCAAAAAGTTCAAAGTATAAAATATCCCCAGCATACAATGTCAACACTTAAAACTTTAAAAACTGTTAAAACCAATTTAAAACACCCTCCCTATAAAACTACTAGCAGATTAATACAGTACAGTGCAACTCCGGATAATGACGGTACCGGATAACGCCAAATCCGCATAATGACGCATTTGTTACGTTCCACGGGATGTCCCGCATAATGCCAAAAAACACAAAAAAAATGCTACAAAGTGGTCGTTATGCGGGGCATTTGGTATTGATGCTCCAGATAAGGAACACTTTTTGGTCGTTATCCGAAGCATCTCCCATAGGCAGGGCTACCATCCACTCACGTGTCCAAAAATAGTGAGATAATGAGTTTTTTATTTTAAAAAGTGAGGAAAAAATGAGTTTTTTGCCTGAAAGGTGAGGAGTAAATCCATAGCTATTTTCGCTTTTTTGGGCCGTATATCAAACAGCAGAAATGAAGCAAACCAAAGTGAATTGGAGCATAGGACTGGGCTCTAACTCACCCCACAGCTATTTCTAGCCCTTCCCAGTTCAGTACTGGTAACCTTTCTGAGCATTTGGCAAGTGATGGGGGGGGGGTGTTATTTCCTGGACTTGGTGTGGAAAACAAAACCATGGTGGGGGGGGATAGAACCCCCTTCCCTTTTCACACCCACTGATGTATCCACAACTCACTCACACTGGGCACAGTTTGCCTTGCATGGAGATGACATGGGGGGAGGAGAGACTCCCTGCCTCCAGTGTTGGATCTTAACCCTCTCCCTCAAAATAACCCTTCCCATATAGAAGCAATCAGGAAACCCCACAAAACAAGGGTGGGGCGACAGCGGAGACCCCTTCCAGGGCATGGGGTGGAAAAGTGGGGGGGGGGGGATCTTTCAAGGAGGCAGAATATAGGGTCTCTTTTAAGAGATATTCTTGCCTGTCTCAAGTGGATAAGAAGCTGACTGGAAAGCAGGAGGTCAGCAGTTCGATATCCAAATACAGTAAAACCCCTACTTATGCAAAAAGTCCGTTCCAAAGGATTTTGCTTAAATCCGTTTTTTTTGTAAATCGAAGCAAACCCATAGGAAAAATAATCTTTATGTAACTCGAAGCAAACCTATAGGAAATCGTATAAATCGGGACATGGTTTATGTAAGTCGAATTTTATGTAACTCGAGGCATATGTAAGTTGGGGTTTTACTGTACTACAGGATGGAATGAGCTCTCGTCTTTGTCGCAGATCCTGCCAACCTAGGAGTTTGAAATCATGAAATTGCAAGTAGATAAATAGGGACCACTCCGGTGGGAAGGTAAACAGTGTTCCTTCCGTGAGCTCCGGTGTCTAGTCATGCCTGCCACATGACCACGGAAACGTCTGCAAAAGCAGACAGCGCTGGCTCTTCAGCTTTGAAACAGAGATGAGCACTGAACCCTAGAGTCGGATACAACAGGCTTTCGAGCAAGGGAAACCTTTACCTTTACCCAGGTGAATGGAAGAGGGCAATGGTGGTGCCTGTTGAACGTCTGGAATTATAATTAACAATAATTACACAGGTGAAACAATAATTACCTAGGTTGAAAGAAGAGAGTGCAAAAGCTGGCTTGAGACTCAACATCAAGAAAACCAAGATAATGGCCACAGGCTCTATCAGTCCCTGGGAAATAGATGAGGATGAAGTAGAAGCAGTGACAGACTTTTCTTTCTTAAGACCTAAGATCACTGCAGATGGAGATTGCAGCCATGAGATAAAAAGGCGACTGATTCTTGGGAGACAAGCTATGAGAAACCTGGGGAACATAGTGAAAAGAAGAGACATTACATTGAAAACAAAAATTCGTATAGTCAAGGCAATGATATTCCCAGTCGTAATGTACGGTTGTGACAGCTGGACAATTAGGAAAGCTGAGCGCAGAATAGATGCCTTTGAAATGTGGTGTTGGAGGAGAGTTTTGAGAGTCCCTTGGACAGAGAGGAAAACAAATAGGTCAATCTTGGAAGAAATCAACCCTGACTGCTCCTTAGAAGGTCAAATAGTAAAGATGAAGATGAAGTACTTTTGACATGAAATAAGAAGAGAGGATTCACTTGAGAAAGCCTTGATGCTGGGAAGGGCAATAGAAGGGGACGGCGGAAAATGAGATGGCTGGATGGCATTGTAGACGCAATGGGCACAGAGCTGGGCAGCTTGAGGAGGATGGTGGAGGACAGAGGTGCCTGGAGGGCGGTGGTCCATGGGGTCACGAAGGGTCGGAATTGACTGTGTGACTGAACAACAAACCCAGGTGAATGAAGGAGGGCAATGGGGTACCTGTTGAACTTCTGCCTGTCACAAAACCCTTTTCCTCAGGGCTGGGCGGGAAAAACCTGCTTCTCTCTCTCTCTCTCTGCGGTAAATTCTCTGACTCGACACCCCCCCCCCCTTTATGGCTTAGTGGTAAGACGCTGAGCTAGAGACTGGAAGGTCAGGGTTCGATACCCGAGAACTGCACTTGGGGACATGGAAGGCGCCTCATTCGGGCGTCCCCTAAAAAATCCTTTCAGCCCAGAGTAATCTCTGACTAGGGGCTGCAGTGGTTCAGGGGTTAAGTAACTTGCCTTGTGATTTGGAAGGCTGGCAAGTCAGCAGTTCGAGACCCGGGTACTGCATGACAGATTGAGTGTCCGTCTCTGTCCCAGCTCTTGGGGACATGAAAGGAGCCTCATTTGGGTGTTCTGTGAGCAGAGTTTCTTCCACAAAAATGATTTCAACCCTGTTGTGTATGTAACAGTATTACTTTAAGAATGTATGAATGTAACCTGACAATGATTACAATGAAACCCAGCTGTTAAAGGAACGCGAACTAGCTACCCATAGAGGGCAGCTGCGAGCCTTCAGCTCACATGGTTCAAATTCCCCAATCACTGGCAGCCGCGGGAACCTTCCCACGCAAGGATCACCTGGAAGAAGATGGGCGTGACTCAGAATGACGTCATGCAGGTAGCAGCCAATGAGCTACCGTGCAACTCTTTTCACATGTATTACTGCAGTATAAAATGAGCTGTACCTCCACCATTACCACATGTTCATCCTGACCATTATGAAATAAACCTGTGTTTTAGCCCTCACTGCGGCTCCTTCTTTGTCTTCCGTGCAAGACACTTAATTGGCAATGAAGGTGGGATCCATGGCGTGTCCCAAGATCAAACCTCACCTGTTTGATATGAGCGATCCAGAACAATGGGAGCTGTACGAGTGCCAGTTTCGGCACGCAATGCTGCAGGCATCGACGACGAGGGGAAGATGCGCTCGCACTTCCTAGCCCAGGTGGTGCTGGCCACGCTGCGCATCCTGGTGGCTCCCCGGAAGGTAGACGTGGTGCCCATCGACCGCATCCTGACACTACTGAGGGAGCATTTCCAACCACCCGTTTCCATTTTTCTGGCCTGGGTCGCGTTCCACAGGCGGGGAATCCGTATCCGCCTACGCGGCGGCCCTCAGGCTGGCAGCCATCAATTGCCAGTGGGAGGACCTGGACACGGCCCTCCAAGACCGCATGCTGTGTGGCCTGAGGGACGAGGATGTCCAGAGGAAGTTGATGACCCGTGACCCTCACCTCACGTTCAACAAGGTACTGCGGGAGGCCCAAGCGGCCGAGGCGGCAAGGAGTGGGGTCAGAGTGTTCAAGTCCCGAGGGGCCGCGCCTGAGAGGGCCAAGTCACACGTGCAAGCAGCCTGGCGGACTTCGGCGAAAACGGCCTGGCGGGCACACCGGCCGCCCGCAGGCACCCCAGCAACCTCCGAGGAGTCTTCCACAACGACGGACTCCTGTTCCAGCGAGGACGACGACGTACAGAGAGTAAAGAAGCGTGGAGAGAGGCGCCAGACCAACGAGTGAGGAAGCCACCGCTGCGATGGCTGTGGGGCATCTCACGACCGGACAAGATGCCCATTCCGGAAGGCCGAGTGCCACAACTGCGGCCAAAAGGGCCACATCGCCAGAGTCTGCAGGCGCGGGCGAACCGAGGACAAGGGCGCATCGAGACATCCTCAAGCACACCAACGCGTGGCAGCCGGCATCGGAAAGGTCTCAGCCAACGATGGCGCAGAAGGCGTGAACCGCGTGGGCCTGGAGCACCGGCGCTTCTACGTAGAGGTACTGTTACAAGGGGTTCCAGTGAGGATGGAAATAGACTCGGGGTCGTCCTACTCCATCCTGTCCCAGAAGGAGTTCATGCGCATTCCCCCAAATGCGCGGCCCAAGTTGCGGGCTTTGAAGTCACACTTACGGGACGTGCAGGGCTATGGGATCCCAGTGTTGGGGGTGGGGAACTTCATGGTGAAGTTTAAGCATTACACAGAAAAACTGCCCTTAGTGGTTCTCAAGGGGGGAAGATGTTGCCTTTTGGGAACCCAGTGGTTTGCTCCCCTGGGAATTGAACTGTCCGGCATTAACGCCATAGAGACTGACCCAATTCGGGACGTGTGCGATGCGCACCCGGACGTTTTCAAGAAGGGGCTCAGGACTTACAAGGGGCCCTCAGTTTCCTTTGAGTTGGACCCAAGAGTATCCGGCCCATACGCCTAAAGCCAAGAAGAGTTCCCTTCGCCCTCAAGGACAAGATTGAGGCGGAACTGGACAAATTGGTGGGGCAGGGGATTTTGGTTCCAGTTGATTCAGCGGAGTGGGAAACTCCAATTGTAACAGCCTTAAAATCCAACGGGGAGGTCAGGATTTGCGCTGACTACAAATGTAAATTAACAAGGCCATTCGGCCAAATGCATATCCGGTGCCGGTGGTCAGCCATTTACTGGCCACGTTGCATGGGGGGAAGTGTTTTGCCAAGCTAGACCTGGCACAGGCATACCAGCAGCTCACAGTAACCCCAGCTGCCGCCGCTGCGCAAACTATTGTTACACATAAGGGGACATTCAAGGTAACGCGCCTACAATTCGGCGTCAATTACTGAGCAGAGCAAGGAGCTAGTCACCAGCACTCTAGCAGAAGGATGCAAGAGGCAGTCTAACAATGCAACTAGACTCAAAAGACTGTATCAGGAAAGCATATATAAATGCTTGTATACAAATGCCAGAAGCCTCCGGAACAAAATAGGGGAGCTGGAATACTTAGCAATAGATAAAAATATTGATATTATTGGTATCACTGAAACCTGGTGGACGGATGATAACCAATGGGATACAGTTATCCCAGGCTACAAACTGTACAGGAAGGATAGGAAGGGGCAAACAGGAGGTGGTGTAGCCTTGTATGTCAAAGAAGTGATAAAATCGTATGAATTGGAATATCTAGGTGATTTGGAGTCACCATTAGAAGCTCTGTGGGTAAGAGTACCAGGCCACAAGGATGGTCTAACAGTAGGCATATACTATCGGCCTCCGACCCAAACTCTTGAGGGAGACTGGCAGTTGGAGAATGTTGTAAAGGAGGCATCCAAGAAGGGAAGCCTGGTTATAATGGGGGACTTCAATTACCCTCACATAGACTGGGTGAACTGTTGTTCAGCACATGATAAAGAGATAAAGTTCCTAGATATGCTCAATGATTGTTCCCTGGGACAGATGGTTGAAGACCCAACTAGAGGTTCAAGAATCCTTGACTTGATTCTGAGTAATACTCAGGATCTGGTGCAAGATGTTAATGTGACTGATCCAATAGGGAACAGTGACCACAACTCAATTATGTTTAACTTGATCATAGACCGCAAGTCACTGATAAAATCTAACACAGAAACCTTAAATTTTCAAAAAGGAAATTTCTCAAAGATGAGGAAACTAGTAAAAAAGAAACTGAAAGGGAAAATTGAGAGAGTCCAAACACTCCAAGAGGCATGGAAGCTGTTTACAAAAACAATAACAGAGGCTCAATTGGAATGCATACCCAAAAGGAAAAAGGGCACTGCCAGGTCCAAGAGGACTCCGATGTGGCTTACAGGAGCTGTTCGGGAAGTGATCAAGAGCAAGAAAAGCTCATTTAGAAAATGGAAGGCTTGTCCAAATGAGGACAGCAGGCAGAAACATAAATTCTGGCAGAACAAATGCAAGGCAACAATCAGGAAAGCAAAGCAAGACTTTGAGGAGCGTATAGCTAAAAATACTCAGAGAAATAACAAAGACTTCTTTAAGTACATTAGAAGTAAGAACCCAACTAGGAAGGCCATTGGACCATTAGATGACAATGGAAGGCAAGGGGTTATTAAAGAGGAAACAGAGATTGCAGAGAGACTCAATGAATTCTTTGCTTCAGTATTCACTGAAGAAGACAGAGACCACATGCCCAAAACAGAGCCTATCTTCGTAGGGAGGGAAACCGAAGAATTAAGCAAGATAGAAATAACCAGGGAGGAGGTCCTTGCATGTCTTGTTAAGCTAAACACTAACAAATCCCCAGGACCAGATGGCATCCATCCACGAGTTCTCAGGGAACTTAAAGATGAAATTGCTGATATCCTAGCCAAAATATATAATCCTTCCCTCAAATCAGGCTTTGTGCCTGATGACTGGAAGGTAGCGAATGTAACACCAATTTTCAAAAAAGGATCCAGGGGTGATCCAGGAAATTACCGGCCTGTCAGTTTGACATGTGTCCCAGGTAAAGTGATGGAAACCATCCTAAAAGATAGAATTAATAGTTACATAGAAGAGAAGGCGCTGCTAAAGGAGAGCCAACATGGCTTTTACAAGGGCAAATCATGCCTCACTAATCTGTTGGAATTTTTTGAGAGTGTCAACAAGCATGTGGATAAGGGGGATCCAGTTGACATTGTTTATCTGGACTTTCAGAAGGCTTTCGACAAGGTCCCACACCAAAGGCTCTTGAATAAACTTACCAGTCATGGAATAAAGGGACAGGTCTTGTCCTGGATCAGCAACTGGCTAAGGGACAGGAAACAGAGGGTAGCACTAAATGGACACTTCTCCAAGTGGAGGGAAGTAAAGAGTGGGGTCCCCCAAGGTTCAGTACTGGGACCCCTGCTTTTCAACCTCTTCATAAATGATCTAGAGGTAGGAGTAAAAAGCAAGGTAGCCAAATTTGCTGACGACACTAAATTATACAGGGTAGTGAAAACTGTGAGAGATTGTGAAGAGCTCCAGAGGGATCTCTTGACACTGGGGGAGTGGGCAAAACAGTGGCAAATGAGCTTCAACATCAGTAAGTGCAGAGTGATGCATGTTGGGGCAAAAAACCCCAATTACATTTATAAACTGATGGGGTCTGAACTCTCTGCGACAAACCAGGAAAGGGACCTTGGTGTCCTGGTGGACAGCTCAATGAAGGTGTCAACCCAGTGTGCCTCAGCAGTGAAAAAAGCAAACTCAATGTTAGGGATCATTAGGAAGGGTATAGAAAATAAGTCAGCAAGTGTCATTTTGCCTCTTTATAAATCTATGGTGAGGCCCCATCTGGAATATTGTGTACAGTTCTGGTCGCCATACCTCCAGAAGGATATTATGGAGTTGGAGAAAGTACAGAGGAGGGCAACCAGAATGATTAGGGGACTGGAACACCTTCCTTACCATCTGAGGCTGCAACGTTTGGGCCTTTTCACTCTTGAACGACGGCGTCTAAGAGGTGACCTGATTGAAGTTTATAAAATCATGCACGGTGTGGACAAGGTAGATAAGGAAAAACTGTTTTCCCTATCGCACAACACTAGAACTAGGGGACACTCCATGAAACTTTTGGGTACTAGTTCTCAAACAAATAAGAGAAAGTACTTTTTCACCCAGAGGATTACTGGTCTATGGAACTCCCTGCCAGAAGAAGTGGTGACAGCTGTCAGTCTTCACAGCTTTAAGAAAGGATTAGACAAGTTCATGGAGGACAAGGCTATCAATGGCTATAATTATGGCTACCTAAGGACAACCTCCGGGTTGGAGAGATAGGCAGGATATCTCTCAATGCCATTTCCAGGGAATCCTAAGCAGGTGAAGGCATCTCCTTGGGAATACCCTGAAGGAAATGGTGAGCCACTGTGTGAGACAGAATGCTGGACTGGATGGGCTGTGGCCTGTTCCAGCAAGGCTGTTCTTATGTTCTTATGTTCTTATGACCCCCGGGATTTTTTCAGTCCCTCGTGGAACGCCTTTTAAAGAGGTTTCCAGGCGTGCTCCCATATTTTGACGGCGTCTTGATAACAGCGGGGAGCAAATCAGAACTAGCGAAGAGGCTAGATAGGGTCCTCTCTGTGTTCGAGAGAGCGGGACTTAGGCTGATAAGGGACAAATGTGTGTTCTTCGCGAGGGAGATTGAGTTTCTCAGGTTCAAGATAACCCCAGAGGGCATCAAGCCCTCCGAGTCCAAGGTTGCGGCTGTGCAAAACGCCCCTCGCCCCATCGCGAAACAAGAGCTGCAGTCATTCCTAGGGCTCTTGAATTTTTACCATTCCTTCTTACCAAGGAAGGCATCCGTCGCAGAGCCACTGCACGGGCTACTTAAGAAGGAAGCGGTTTGGCGGTGGGGAGATAGGCAGGAGAGAGCATTCAAAGAGCTCAAGGCGCTCCTATCCTCGGATGCTGTTCTGACTCATTTCGACCCGAAGAAACCAGTAGTTTTGGTCTGCAATGCATCACCAGTGGGGGTGGGGGCGGTGCTGTGCCACGTGTTAGAGAGTGGGCGGGAAGCCCCGGTTGCCTATTATTCCAGGTCACTCTCCAAGGCGGAGCGCAACTATGCGCAAACAGATAGGGAGGCCCTGGCCATAATCGCGGGAACAAAGAAGTTCCACGATTTCCTATACAGCCACGAGTTCACGGTTGTGACTGATCATAAGCCCCTTTTGGGAATTTTTACTACAGGCAAGCCCACCCCACAAATTCTGTCCCCCAGAATGCTACGTTGGGCGATCTTCCTTAACACCTACCAGTACGAGCTGCTCTATCGCCCAGGGAAGGAGATCTCCCATGCGGACGTGCTGTCCCGATCTCCCCTCCCTAGTTTAGGAGACCCCGAATGCGAGGTAGAGCAGGACCACCAAGTCCTGCTGATTGAGTCTCTCGACTCGCCCCCCCCCCCCATAGTTCCGGCAGATCTTGCCAAAGCCACGGCGGCCGACAAAATCCTGTCCCAAGTCAGTTCCTGGGTGAGGAAAGGATGGCCCACAACTCCCCCCGAGGAGCATTTCAAGTAATTTTTTAGGCGCAGAGTAGAGCTTTCCCTTGAAAGGGGCTGCCTGCTCTGGGGCCAGCGGGTAGTCATCCCAGAGAAATTACGAGCTAAGGTGCTGAGGCTCCTGCATACCAGCCACGCGGGAATAGTGTGTTCCAAAGCACTTGCCAGAAGCTACTTCTGGTGGCCTCAGATAGACGCAGATATAGAACATTTGGTGGGCACATGCGAGAGCTGCCAGAGCTCTTGGCCCAAGGAGACCCGGCTGCCCCATAGGGAATGGGATACGGCCCGTGGGCCATGGTCCCGAGTACACGTCGACTTTGCCGGCCCCTTCCGCGGGTCCATGTTTCTGCTGATAGTCAACTCATACTCCAAGTGGTTGGAGGTCATTCCTATGTAGAACACCTCATCTGCCGCAACCGTAAAACAATTGCGTAAGGTGTTCAGTTGTTTCGGCCTGCCGGACATCCTTGTTAGCGATAACGCCAGTACCTTTACTTCTGCGGAATTCAAGGCGTTTATCGAGAGAAATGCCATTCGGCACATTACCGCTGCCCCGTTTCACCCCGCCACAAACGGTCAGGTAGAGCGCCAAGTGCGCACTACGAAAGACGCACTGCGGCACATGGGTCCCGGTGAGTTGAACCTCCAACTGTGTCAGTTCCTCATCTGTTATAGGGCAACTCCTCTAGCTTCAGGATTTTCGCCGGCCGAACTCCTCATGAGGAGGAGGCCGGTAAACGCTTTTTGATCGGTTGGATCCGACCAGGGTGGAGGATGAGGGGAGAAATATAGAGATAGGGAGCTCCAAATGTTTTGTGGTAGGGGACCCAGTTCACTGCAGAAACTACGCGGCCTCGGGACCAATGTGGGTCCCAGTAACGGTCATCGAGCAAACGGGGCCAGTGTCGTATAAGGTCGATACTAGCACAGGGCTACTCTGGAGAAGGCACGCTGACCAACTCAGAAGGCGAGTTACTGGTGAAAGTGAGTCAGCGTTAGGGTCCTCCCCCACCCGCGTAACCCAAGGGGGAGATACGGGGACATCCTCGGGTACAAATGCATACCCTGGATTCTCAGATGAGGAGGAGGATACTTTGAAAGAGTGGAATGAGTTTGATTTTATGTTACCGTACCAGGGGGTGTCGCGGAGTGGTCCCCCACCCGTCCAAGCGAGAAGAGGGTTTTTAGTTCAGCCCTTGGTACCTCCAGTCCTCCCAGTCCTTTTGTTTTAGAATATTCCCCATCACCAAGGCCCCCGAACCAGGCAGCAGGGGGAAGTTCACTCTCTCCATCCCCAAGAACTCCAAGTCAGGCAGCAGGGGGGAGCGCAAGTATGCCGGTTGCAGGCACAAGAGACCGGGGCGAGACAACAAGAGTCTCCTCGTCGGTCCCGAGGTTCATGCTGGGGGGGTCCCCAGGCGCCACGAGCAACAGGCAGGGGCTCACATCTCAGCTGCATTCCTTTCTCCCAATGCAAGGTTGTCGCAGAGTCCCCGTCAGATGACTAATGAGTCCCCCCCTTTCCATTGCAGGATGAGAGTCTGCAGAATGCGGAGTCCCTAGTTCCCCTGAGCTCAGCCAAGCAGTCGTACGCCCCAAGCGCACATACGGGAAGCCACGATGGTTGAGGGACTTCATCCCATCCTAGGGGGGAGGAGTGTTGTGTATGTAACAGTATTACTTTAAGAATGTATGAATGTAACCTGACAATGATTACAATGAAACCCAGCTGTTAAAGGAACGCGAGCTAGCTACCCATAGAGGTCAGCTGCGAGCGTTCAGCTCACATGGTTCAAATTCCCCAATCACTGGCAGCTGCTGGAACCTTCACGCGCAAGGATCACCTGGAAGAAGATGGGCGTGACTCAGAATGACATCACGCAGGTAGCAGCCAATGAGCTACCGTGCAACCCTTTTCAAATGTATTACTGCAGTATAAAATGAGCTGTACCTCCGCCATTACCACATGTTCATCCTGACCATCATGAAATAAACCTGTGTTTTAGCCCTCACTGTGGCTCCTTCTTTGTCTTCCGTGCAAGACACTAAAAACCCAGAATAATTTCTGACACAAAAGTATTATTCTCCTGGGTGGTCATTGATTGATTGATTGATTGACTGGTTAGGTGGCCTGCCTGCCCTCCCTCCCAGCCCCACGGCTTGCCAATCTCAGAATTCAGCTGGGAAGAACACTGAGATTCCTTGGGATAAAATATATATAGTGATACCGCATACAACGTCCAAACTTGGTTCCACAAGTTTGGAATTTATATGGCTTTGGACTTTGTATGAGGCATGCAAAATCCTATCCGCGATGCCTCATACAACGTCTAAATCCTTGCCGTGATGCCTCGTACAACGTCATTTCCATAGAGATACATTGTACTGTAACAGCACAGACTTCAGGGCAAAGTCAAGGAAACAGACAGGAAACTGACAGAACTTTAAGAAAACATTATCTAAAGGCTAAATACATTACAAAAACATGTCAAACAACCCTGATTTTAGGAGACAAATTGTTGTGTATGCAGGTAAATCATTGGTCACCGCACGCAACCCAGCTGCCAGCCATAGCGCAGCTGAGGAAGCTCAGTCCATGTGACCCCAATCACCCAATCAGCAACTAGCGCGGGAAACCTCCCCGCTATAGGTGATCCTTAGGAATGTATGCAATTAACCTTAGTTAGGTTAGGAGAACCTTAGGAAGGTACGCAGTACATCCCTAATGGCTGCCTGACATGTCCAACATTTCTCCGATTTGGAATGGTCAATTTGATTCAATCTATTCCTGCCAACAGAGTTACGTCTCCAGACGGAATTGTTGCCCTTTCAGAAAAAAACTCAAAACCTGGCTGGCAGGCCAAGTATGGGGTGCAGGTGGAAGGGTGACCTCCGTTGGGTGGTTGGTGTAGTGGAAAACTCCTTCCCCTTCGGTCCCTGCACCCTATTTTTGGGTGGTGGTGCTAGGTTTTTTTTAAAAAAAATTATTGGATTTTTTCACAAAATACAAAATATAAACACATCAAAAATTATATATGAAACTAGTAAAAGAAAGGAAAAGAAAGAAAAAAAAGACATATAACACAACCATAAAAACAATGATCAATTGATTAAACAAAAACTAAGTTTACCTAATGCTGCATAGTTGTTACATGCCAACATTTAATCTCTAGTTTACCCTTTTCTTAGATTCTTATTAAAAGGCTTAAACCACAACATCAACCTGCATATTTTGTTTCTCTTACATAAGAGTAGTAATTGAAAATATATATAAAAATAAAAATCAACATAAAAAGAAGAGAAAAAAAGGGGGGAAGGAAACAAAAAGAAGAGGGAAAGAAGAAAAAAAATGGAGAAAGAGAGAGAAAAGAAAGGGGGAAAAAGGGGGAAAACCCCAATCCTTCCCCTCCCCCGCTCTTCCTCCTTCCCTCTTTTTACAAGAAACAGTTAAACAGTTCACCATGTGATATATACAATGCCTTTGGGGGGAAGCGGCTCGTCTCATCATTCTTTCAATATTTCCAGAAGTCCAATTGATCTGGTACTGGCCTACTTTCAACTCCTTGCTTTAATGCGAAATCCACAAATGGTTTCCAAATTGACCAGAATCTATTCTCTGTAATTAATCCTTTTTTCTCCTTCAAATCCCAAGTTAATTTATAATTTAAAGCCAATTGCCAAGTTTCCTTATACCATTCTTCTATGTTAATTGTGTTTGTTCCTTTCCACTTCCTTGCTATACACTGTCTGCCAGTTGTCATCAGAATTGAAACCAATTCTATTTTATCCTTATCTAGTTTTTTCTCCTCTAAATCTGCAACCATGGCGGTACCTGAACCAATTTTTATACTCACTCCTAGTATTCCCATAATCTCTTTTTCCACCTCATCCCAAAACTTCTTTACTACAATGCAATTCCACCACGTATGTTCCCGTTGTTTTTCCACATCTCCAACAATTATTACTTTTAGTTTTATCAATTTGATTCAGTCGAACTGGAGTCAGGTACCACCTCCACAACAATTTATAATTATGTTCCTTAACTCTTACCGATAAAGTACTCATCCTCCTTTTCCAAATAGATCTCCATTTTGTTTCCGTAATTTTTATATTAAGATCCTGTTCCCAAGTTTTTCTCAGTGTCTCCTGTGGATTTCCCTCTGTATTTACGATCTTATATATTTTACTCACCAAACCCTTTAACCCTACGTCACCTTGTCTTATATTCCACAACAATTTTTCAAATTCTGTCCTATTTCTTTCCAGACTTTGATCCGATATGTACTTATTGTTCCATTTATTTAATCTTATTTTCTGCAACCAATTCAACTTCAATTCTGCATAAAAACCTAATTTTTTGTCTTTATTCTTACAGATTTGTATCCAATCTCTCAACAGGAATGCATCCTTACTTGTCAACACAGATCTTAACCTCTTGTCATTTTTTAAAGGAAAGCTTTGAATATCCCCTACTTCAATTATTGGGGATATACCTGGGGCTAATTTCTTCCTAGTTTTTCCCCCAAACATCCCACAATGTTTTCATCATTTTATTCTTAAAGGTGATTTTCCCAATATTCTTATCTAAGAAGGCCGCATTACCTATATGTCTAAGCTCCTCCGTCTCCAGCTCCTCCCAGATTGCCTTTTCTTTCATCAGAATCTTAATTATATTTTTAATCTGAAATGATCGATAATAATTTTTAAAATTGGGCATTCCTAATCCACCTTCCTTTTGCGGCAAATACCACAGACTTTTTGAAATTCTCAATTTACTTCCACCACTAAAAAAATTATTTAACATATTTTGAAACTTCTTAATTTCTTTGTCGTTAAGTTGTATCGGCAAGGCATCAAATAAAATATTCATTTGTGGTAACAACATCATCTTGCACAATGCAACCCTGCTGAACCATAACAATTTCAATTTCTTATAGCGACCAATTTGTTCTTTAATCAATTTTTCCTGTTTATCATAATTTAATTTTTTAAGATTTTCCCATTTATTAGTAATGTTAACACCCAAATATTTTAAACTATCCTTAATTTGTATTTTAAATTTTTCGGATATCCTCCTCTGCTCTTCTTCTTCAATATTACAAGTTACCATTTCAGATTTCTCCCAATTTATTTTTAGCCCCGTCACATCCTCAAAATTTGTTAAATGCTCATGAATTTTTCCCATAGACTTCATTGGATGTTTCATGATCACCAAGGTATCGTCAGCATATAAACTTATTTTGCTTCCCATCAATCCCTCTATGTTGTTATCATGTCTAATAGCCATTGCAAGTAATTCCATTGACATTATAAATAAAATTGGAGATAATGGACATCCCTGCCTAGTCCCTGCTTCCAGTAGTATATCTTCTGTGTAAGCGTTATTAACTTTAACTTTTGCTGTACCTTGATGATACAATTGCTCTATATTTTTAAACTTAAAACCAAATCCATAAACAGATATCATTTCTTTGTTACCCATTGAATTGAATCAAATGCTTTAAAAATGTCCAATGACACTAGACCTATCTTTTCTTTATTTTGTATAGCAATATCTAATAAATTCAATACTCTCCTTATTAAATCCGTCATGTGCCTGTTTTTTATAAATCCAACTTGATCCATATTAATGTAATTTCCCATAAACGTATTCAACCTTTTTGCCAGTATGGAGGTAAATATTTTACCATCTTGATTTATTAAATATATCAGTCTGTAAGACTCAATTTTTTCCAGATTTTTTCCAGGTTTGGGGATCAATACAATCACTGATCTGAACCAGGTAGCAGGAATTATTCCCCCCTCTAGAATATAGTTAAACAGTTTTTCCAACCTTGGAATAACCATGTCCTTAAAATCTCTATAAAATTCTGAAGATAAGCCATCCTCTCCGGGTGATTTACCTATTTTCAATCTTGTAATAGCATCACTAATTTCAATTTCACTTATTCTATCCTCCATTAAGTCTTATACATGTTATAAACCTGAGAGAAGAAGGTATATGCTCTTTCCATTCCATGGAGTTCTCTCCATGTATCTTTCAATCCTAAAGCTATCATCCAATTATCTATAATCTGACATTTCGTGCCTTTACTACACCTGATCGTATTTGTACAATCAATTGCTGATCTAATTAAGTTAAAATCCCCTGCTACAATCAACTTAGAACATCTTACTCTCTCCAGGACTTGTTAACATCAGGAGGTTTACATTTTGGCAGGAAGGATGATGATAGTGTGCCTGAGGGAGCGGAGGGTGGAACTCAGTAATGCTCCGCCCTCATTTGACATGCTTCCCCCCCCCCCTCCCCTCTTTGTTAATCAAAGGCCTCTTTTTCTTGAAAAAAGTGGGGAGGGTAAAAATGTACTTTGGTATGTTTTGTTTTTGTAATTTTTTTATGTTTGGGGTTAGGGTTTTTTAGATTGTATTTTTTCACGCCTTTCGGGGGAAGTGGCAATCATAGAAATGAGGAAGTTATAGATAAATAATGAAGACAGTGAAGGTAGTTTTGTCGAATGTGAAAGGTACTGGCTGTCAGAATAAGAGAAAAAGAATAGAAGCAGCACTCAGGAGAGAAAAACCAGATATAATTTTTTTTACAGGAAACACATCAAAAGTCGGGAGAAGTAAATAGGCTATTTTTAGGCTGGACAAAGATTTACGAAAAAGCATATGGAACATCAAAGTCTAGAGGAGTTGCAACTCTTATCTCAACTAGATTGGATTTTGTAGTAACTAAGACCATTTCAGACCCGGAGGGAAGATATTTGATAATTAATGGGAAAATGGAGGATGAGGAGATAACGTTGGTTAATATATATGCACCTAATGATCAGCAGAAATCTTTTTTGGATAAGTTGGTAGTTTTTAATTAGTTTTAATTATAAGGTTTTGTCTGTCACTGAGAAGTGCCCTGAGTCACCCTAGGCCGAGTGGGCAGTATAGAAATCGAACAAATAAAATAAAATAAAATAAAAACTCTTACTTGCGTTAAATAACATTTCCAAAGCAATTTATAATTATGTTTCTTAATTCTTACAGACATATTTCTCATTATCCTAGTTGTCCATTTGCTATTCCAAGTTTTGCCTGTAATTCTGTCTCCCAAATTTCTTTCAATGTTTTTTGAGGGTTTGCATTATTATTCAATATATTATATATTTTACTGATTACACCGTTTAATCTTTGTGAGTAATTCCTTATTTCCTTGATGTAAACTTCAAACTTCATCTGCAATTTCATCTCCATAAATCGTTGTCTAATTTTCTTCTCCAAGCAGTCCAATTTTATTCTCATGTTTGAATTCTGAGCAAAACATTTCCCACACATTTCCCTAGCAATGATATGATTTCCCTCCTGTGTGGATCCTCTTATGTTTCACAAGGAATGAAGTCTTAATTAAACATTTCCCACAATCCTGGCACTTGTATGGTTTCTCTCCTGTGTGGGTTCTCTAATGAGTCACAAAGCTTGATTTGCATGCAAAACATTTCCAACACTCCTGGCACTTGTATGGTTTCTACCCTGCATGGATTCTGGGATGACTCACAAGGTCTGATCTCTGAGTAAAGCATTTCCCTCACTCCTGGCACTTGTATGGTTTCTCCCCGGAATGGATACTGTGATGACTCACAAGGTCTGATCTCTGAGTAAAGCATTTCCCGCACTCCTGGCACTTGTATGGTTTCTCTCCTGTGTGGATTCTGTGATGACTCACAAGGTCTGATTTCAGAGTAAACCCTTTCCCAAATTCCTGGCACTTGTATGGTTTCTCTCCAGTGTGGACTCGGTGATGACGCAAAAGGTGTGAGCTCTGAGTAAAGCATTTTCCACACTCCTGGCATTTGTATGGTTTTTCTCCAGTGTGGATTCTGTGATGACTCACAAGTTCTGAACTCTGAGTAAAGCATTTCCCACACTCCTGGCACTTGCATGGTTTCTCTCCTGCGTGGATTCTGTGATGTCTCACAAGGTCTGATCTCTGAGTAAAGCATTTCCCGCACTCCTGGCACTTGTATGGTTTCTCTCCTGTGTGGATTCTGTGATGACTCAAAAGGTCTGATTTCAGAGTAAATCCTTTCCCACATTCCTGGCACTTGTATGGTTTCTCTCCAGTGTGGACTCGGTGATGACGCAAAAGGTGTGAGCTCTGAGTAAAGCATTTTCCACACTCCTGGCATTTGTATGGTTTCTCTCCAGTGTGGATTCTGTGATGACTCACAAGTTCTGAACTCTGAGTAAAGCATTTCCCACACTCCTGGCACTTGCATGGTTTCTCTCCTGCGTGGATTCTGTGATGTCTCACAAGGTCTGATCTCTGAGTAAAGCATTTCCCGCACTCCTGGCACTTGTATGGTTTCTCTCCTGTGTGGATTCTGTGATGACTCACAAGGTCTGATTTCAGAGTAAACCCTTTCCCACATTCCTGGCACTTGTATGGTTTCTCTCCAGTGTGGACTCGGTGATGACGCAAAAGGTGTGAGCTCTGAGTAAAGCATTTTCCACACTCCTGGCATTTGTATGGTTTCTCTCCAGTGTGGATTCTGTGATGACTCACAAGTTCTGAACTCTGAGTAAAGCATTTCCCACACTCCTGGCATTTGCATGGTTTCTCTCCTGCGTGGATTCTGTAATGTCTCACAAGGTCTGATCTCTGAGTAAAGCATTTCCCGCACTCCTGGCACTTGTATGGTTTCTCTCCTGTGTGGATTCTGTGATGACGCACAAGGTTTGATCTCCGAGTAAAGCATTTCCCACATTCCTGGCACGTGTATGGTTTCTCTCCAGTGTGGATTCTGTGATGACTTACAAGGTGTGATCTCCGAACAAAGCATTTCCCACATTCTTGGCACTTGTATGGTTTCTCTCCTGCATGGATACTGTGATGACTCACAAGGTTTGATCTCTGAGTAAAGCATTTCCCACACTCCTGGCACTTGCATGGTTTCTCTCCTGCGTGGATTCTGTGATGTCTCACAAGGTCTGATCTCTGAGTAAAGCATTTCCCGCACTCCTGGCACTTGTGTGGTTTCTCTCCTGTATGGATTCTGTGATAACGCACAAGGTCTGATTTCAGAGTAAACTCTTTTCCACATTCCTGGCACTTGTATGGTTTCTCTCCTATGTGGACTCTGTGATGACTCACAGGGTTTGATTTCAGAGTAATGCCTTTCCCACATTCCTGGCACTTGTATTGTTTCTCTCCTGTGTGGACTCTGTGATGACGCAAAAGATGTGATTTCCGAGTAAAGCATTTTTCACACTCCTGGCATTTGTATGGTTTCTCTCCTGTGTGGACTCTTTCATGGCTCAGAAATTGAACTGAAAGTATCCCAGACTCTTCACTGGCCACATGTTTCTCTCCTGTATAGCTCCTTTTGAAAACCATCTGTACAATATCAACCGCAAAATCATTTCTATAGACAATGCATTTCCTGGCCTTCCCTTGAATACCACTCTCCTTCTCTGTGCCAGTTCTCAGGTGTCGTCCAAGCTCAAATTTATCCTTAGTATATTTTCCAAGGTCGGGAG
Organism: Bradypodion ventrale; assembly: GCA_035047345.1. Taxonomy (NCBI): domain Eukaryota; kingdom Metazoa; phylum Chordata; class Lepidosauria; order Squamata; family Chamaeleonidae; genus Bradypodion; species Bradypodion ventrale. The sequence continues at coordinate 375,246,466 of JAWDJE010000002.1, forward strand.
ATATCTTCCTCTTTCCCCAATTGTCCCCTGTGAATAAGGAGACATATAAAGGTAAAGGTCACCATTGCTCGAAAGCAAGTCTTATCCAATTCTAGAGTTCAGTACTGATCCCTGTTTATAGCCAAAGAGCGTTTGCAGACGTTTCCGTGGACATGTGGCAGGCATGCCTAGACACCGGAGTGCACAGAACACTGTTTACATTCCCACCAAAGTGATATCCATTAATCTACTTGCAATTTCTTACTTTCGAACTTTAGGTTGGCAGGAGCTGGGGCAGAAACAAGGAGCTTACTCCTCCGTGCAGTACTCGGGAATCTGACTTTATGTTAGCTGGCTAGGTCTTCCAGCCTATCTAGAAACTGCCAGAGAGAAAGAGAAGGTATTGATTGTTAGGATACATGGTTATGTAGTCCCCACAGTGTATTGTATTGGATCGCAGTCTATCCCTTTAAGAGTCTCTCTGTGCTCTGCCCCAGCTGAACCGAATCAGAGAGTGACTCGACAGTTTTGCTACTATAAGGGGAATGCACTTTGAGCATTCCCTGGAGCTTTTTGATTATAAAGGAGCTATGGAGCCTTTGTGGGTTTATTCTCCAAGGACTGAGTGATACTGCAAAGGCTTCCTAAGGACTGAACTGTTTACCTCATGCTTTCTACTGAACTGCTAGCCTGCTTACTGCACTGGAAAGAAACTGTTGTTTGCATCTGCTCAGAGGTAAATCTCGGCTAAGACTGTTTACTTGGACTTATGCCTATCTCTTATGGACTGCTGCCAACTGTACTGAGAGCTGTTTATCTCAGGCTGGTGTTTTTGCATCTCCTGTGTTTGCTGAAAGTAAATGTTTTCTTTTACTTTACAACCTGCTTGCCTGTGTGGAAATTTCTCCCAGCTGTCGCTGCGTACACAGCTAGCCGCTTTTGCTCTGCTAAACACAGCCAAGCCTCATTGGGTGTACCCCTGTACCCCAACACCCTATCATTCATCCCAGTAATACATTTACTGAAGCTTTGTTTCCTCCCTGTATGGACCAAACGCTGGTTACCAGTTTGCCTCCGGGTTCAATTCAAGGTGCTGTTTTTGACCTTTAAAGCCTATATGGTAGTGGGCCAGGATACCTAAGAGACCGCATTGCCCTAAGGATGTCTGTCCATCCAACCAGAGCAGACCGGAGGGGCTCGCTAATTGTTCCATCAGCAACAGGGGCTCAACTCTTTAGCACAAGGAGGGCCTTCTCTGTGTCCGCACTGGGCCTCTTGAACCTCCTGCCAACAGATTTACTTCTTCAGATGGAATTGCTGCCCTTCAGGAAAGAACTCAAAACCTGGCTGGCAGGCCAAGTATGGGGTGCAGGTGGAAGGGTGACCTCTGTTGGGTGGTTGGTGTAATATAACTCTTCTCCCTCGGTCCTTTGGTCTCTACACCCTTTTTTAGGGGGCGGGTAGTTTTTAAAAAGGTTTTTATCTATGTTTTTAGCAATGTGTGTGAACCACCCTGAGTCGGTCGTGGCTGAGTGTGCGGGATAGAAACCTAAATAAATAAATAAATCACCTGCAAAGCTCTAAATATTCGACCAGGCCAGGCTGAACATATGGAGAGAAGAGCCAATGGATGGAGGAACACCGGAGAATGTCTCCCCATCAGGACAGGATTATTCTGGCTGGACTGTCAGTAGCTCAAATAACATACTTCGAAGACAAATCTGAAAAACTAATTTGAGATCCAGGAGGAGGAGTTGTCATTGTGTTGCTCCCCATTTATATTATTGTTATATGGGACCCTTCAGCTCTTCAGATGTGGACAACAAATATTAATTCTCACCACAGTAGAGCTCAGGGCTTCAGGAGGGCCAGATGCAGCCCAGTCCTGCATTACCAATCTTACAATGGCTGGTAGGATTGGGGTCATCGGGAAAGCATTATCATCACTGTTGTTATGGTGACTAGACCTTATTGCGGAGATTAGCATCAGCCAGGGAAAGAGAGGGCCTTACCAAGAAAGGATACAGATTCCAAGTTCTCGTTCATGACCTCTTCATGCAGGGCTTTCTGGTCAGCATTCAGCAGTGCCCACTCATCTGGAGTAAAGTACATGGCCATCTCCTCAAAGGACACAGGAAGCTATATGGAAAGAAGAGGGGAAAGGAAATCTCCTTCAAACTCTTCATAACAACAACCACCGAAATCTTAAACACCGAAAAAAATGGTGGCTGGACCTTAACCTCTACAGGTGAAAGTCAGAAAATTAGAATATCGTGCAAATGTCCATTCATTTCAGTTAAAGATGAAACAAATATATGAGATAGACTCACTGCATGCAAAGCGAGATATGTCATGCCTTAATTCGTTATAATTGTGATGATCATGGCATATAGCGTACATAAGATTATGTGATGATTATGGGGTATATGAGATTGGGGGGTTGGGGTTTTCATAAACTATAAGCCATAAGAATCAATATTATAACAAAGTAAGGCGTGAACTATCTCGCTTTGCATGTAATGAGTCTATCTCATATGTTAGTTTTACCTTTTACGTTGCATTACTAAACTAAACGAACATTTGCATGATATTCTAATTTTCTGTGTTTCACCTGTAGATTGGAATTTTCATTAATGGTCTTTTTAGTCTTTCTGATGCTAAGATTACCAAGGTCTACTAGTCCCCTTGGCTGCCTACAGGAAGAAAGGCCTCCAAATCCCAGTGGTTTCCCACAAGAGTTTGAGGTAAAAGGCTAAGCCTGTCCTGCCTGTTTTGGGAGGATCCTGGAGGCATCTAAGGGGACTCTGTGCAGAAACAGGAAGCTAAATCTGACCTGGTTGGGTAGAGAATAGTTCCTCTTCTCAAAAACATAAAACAACTTACAATCTCATTGTTCTGTGCAGGACAATGATAATAAAGATTTATCTAAATCTAAATATTTTAGTCCTTTCTTCAAACCAGAAAGGAATAAAAATCCTTCTCCATTTGCAACAGTTAGATATAATAATTATTTTTATTTCCTGGCAGGAGAGAACTACGTAATATCAGCTACTCTATACAAACAAGAAACTGTGGATTTGCCCATTAAAAAGGAATGGCCAGATGAATTAAAGAGTAAATGCTTGAACAAACATTGATATAAACACATGTGGAATCTTTTAACCCCATCCTTCCTACCTGATCCGCTTCTGCTCCATCCCAAGGAATGGTTGATGAAATGCTGACCTCTGTCAGCCTTCCAGACCCTGCAGGAAAGACCAAAAGGGAGGGATGCCAGTCCTGTAAACACCTCTCAGAATTAGGCCATCAGCCTAAGAAGGTTTGCTTAAAAGGAAAGCCTTTGAATACAAAAAGATTCACACCCCTGTGAAAGGAACTGGGTCTCAGAGTCCATTCGGAAGACTGTAGGATGTTTTATTGAATAGAGAAACATTACCAATAGCTAGCAATACTAAAGAGCAATATTAAAGGTGGTGCAGTGGTTAAATGGCAGAACTCCAACCAAAAGGTTGTGAGTTCAATCCTGACCAGGGATCAAGGTTGACTCAGCGGTTGGGAAAATGAGTACCCAGCATGTTGTGGGGAAAATTCTAATTAACTTGTGAACCACCCAGGGCGTGCACTAAGGACGATGGGGCGATATATGTCATTGCTTTGCTTAAAGTCAGGATTTATCCAACATATTGGGAAGTATTTTTCACTAATTCAGAGCTTCCTGGAAAGGGCACACGGAGTGATGTGGAGCAAGGATGCCAATCTTTCACCACTCCCTTTCAGTAATTACAAACTAATGAGGGACCAGAGGAACAGGTTGTTTTGGAAAAATGAAATTTAGTACACTGGCTAGAAGTTTAGTTCACCAAATCTCCTAGCTCAAAAGAATCAGGAGAGAAATACATAGACTCTTCCTTGCTATCATATAGGAAAGGAATAAGACTCCCCCTCCTAACATTAATCCTTACTTATCAAGTTGACACCTACCTTGGTGCCTTGACTCTCCTTGTTGGAAACTCAGCTTCGGGTTGCACTGAGCTTTTTCCACCATGGGGAAATCAGGTTGGTCTTCTGCAGAGAGATTTCTCATCTGAGGATTAATGAGAAGGACAAATATGATGGTCAAAAGAAGACAGAGGGAAAGTTCTGAATTGAAAAGGCTGGGACTTGGAAAATAGAGTACCTCATAAATAAATATCTCACCTTTGGCTCTTCCAGATGTTTGTCTCCTGCCTGACTCAGAGCCAGGAAACTTTCAGCCAAATCTATTGCCTGGGAAGTGGTTTCCGCTCTGCATTCTCTCACCCAACTCGACATCTCTACTGGGAGTAGGGTCAGGAACTGCTCCAGGATCACCAGATCCAACATCTGAGCCTTGGTGTGTTGCTCTGGCCTGAGCCACTGGCGGCAAAGGTGGTGGAGTTGAGTGCAAACCTGCCTAGGACCATCAGCCTCTCGGTAGGAGAATTCCCGGAACTGTTTGTGCTGCATCTCAGAGTACCTGAGCATCTCCTCAGTTGAGTCGTCTGACCCCGTCCTTTCCCATGGTGGGCTGAGGCGTCTGTTCCTGAGAACATCAGGATCCCTTCCCTGCTGGAGATAGGCAGCCTGATTCCTGCTCTCTTCAGGTAGAGTGTGACAAGAGTGGCGGGTTCTCTTCCTGACCATCCCTGCATTGTACTCCTTGAACTAGAACAGGAGAAAGCTCATCATTTATCACATAATTCCTCCCTCATTCCCACCAATCAACTGCTCTCTAAACACCTTTAGAAACTATGTCAAAATTTGATTCCTTTTCTTCCAAGATACAAAAAAGGAACAAAAAAGCCCCCACAACTTATAACTCTTTCCTTTTCTCAAGGAAGGTAAAAATTATATTGGGTTTGTATGTTTCCCCCCCAAGTTCCCCCCCTCTCCATTTTGGAAGCCCAGAGAAAGAGCCTTGCCCCTTCCAGCTTTGGCAACTTCAGAGGTTCTTGGTTAGGATGTGTGTCTGTATGGGGGAGAGGCCCAGTGAATTCCCATTCCTGGGGCGGAAATGAAGTTTGGGCCACACGGACCCTTTTCCTGAAATGCATCATTTCAAAAGGTCAAAGGACCCATTCTTTTTACCAATCCCTAGGCTGGAGTCCGGAGAGAGAGAGAGAGAGAGAAGGAGGGTGGGAGGAGAGAGAAAGAAGAGCCATCGTGACCGCGCTGGATCCTAGATGACAGAGCATCCCAAAAACACCCTCCTTTATAGATGAAACAATTCAAAAATCCAGGCAATTCCCAATTAGCTCACCTGGTAGGTCATTGATTGATTGATTGATTGGTTAGGTGGCCTGCCTGCCCTCACAGCCCCACCACTTGCCAACCTCAGGATTCAGCTGGGAAGAACACTGAGATTCCTTGGGATAAAATATATAGTGATACCGCATACAACGTCCAAACTTGGTTCCACAAGTTTGGAATTTATACAGATTTGGACTTTGTATGAGGCATGCAAAATCCTATCCGCGATGCCTCATACAACGTCTAAATCCTTGCCGCGATGCCTCGTACAACGTCGTTTCCATAGAGATACATTATACTGTAACAGCACAGACTTCAGGGCAAAGTCAAGGAAACAGACAGGAAACTGACAGAACTTTAAGAAATCATTGTCTAAAAAAGGCTAAATACATTACAAAAACATGTCAAACAACCCTGATTTTAGAGGACAAACTATACAACAAGTTTTTAACTTTTGAAAACTTTATGAAGTGCAGGTTTAAAAGCTAACATATCCCATCATGCAGCACAGTGTTAATCTGCAGCCATGCGGCCGATCATCCATTTTGTACAAGCTCATGCAAAACCCACAAGAGCAATGCACGGATGCATCCCGCATTTTGTACTGCCCTAATGCCTCATACAAAGTCGCAGCAACTTTGTATGGGGCAACTTTTTTTCAAGGAATTAGGCGATGTTGTATGAATTCGATGTTGTACGAAGCGGACTTTGTATGAGGTATTACTGTAAGTCAAAACTGGGGGGTAAAGTAAAGACCGCCCTTGCTATAAAGCCAGTCTATGACTCTAGGGTTCAGTCCTCATCTCTCTTTATATAGGCAAAGAGCCAGGCCCAGTGCTGTCTGCAGACACTTCCGTGGACATGCGGCAGGCATGCCTCAACACCAGAGTGTAGCAGAATGCACAGGACGCTGCTTACCCCTCCCCACCGATGTGGTCCCTATTTATCTACTTGCAACTTCGTGCTTTCGAACTGCTTGGTTGGCAGGAGGAGGGACAGAGACGGGAGCTCAATCCATCATGCAGTACCCGGGTCTCGAACTGCAGATTTGCCGGCCTTCCAGTTCCAGCTAACAAGGCGAGCTTCTTGACCACTGAGCAGCCCCCGCAGCCCCGAGGTCCAAATGAAGGGGCTCTCCTGAACCTTCATAGCTCTAGGTTTCACCCCTCCCCCACCTTCCTCCGTAATGATGGCTTCTTCTCCTCATTTGTTAAAACCAACGGGGTGAGTGAGGAGGGAAGGGAGGGAAGATAATGGAGATTTCATTCTCCTCGTCTCTTTTGGAGTCATTTGCAAATATGGGGTCGAGGAGGGGGGAAGAAGGAAGACCACCATGAGGCTTGAAAGGGGATACTACCCGGCAGAGAAGGGGTTAAGCGCACCGAGTAATATTCCTAGAAGGGACAGAAGAGGGCAGATGGGGCGACTCGACTCTTCTCCTCATGGAGGTATAATAAAACAGAAGATGACGTGACGTCACAAACTTGAAGCCGACTAATCTGACAGTCCGCCATGTTAGTTGGCCCAAAACATTGCCTTATGCTGCTTTGACTGTGTGGAGTCGTTAAAGTAGATGAGGGTTTCCCCTTTAATAGCAGTGGGTGGGGGGTTGCGACCCCCCTCTCCCTGGTCCCCTGGGGTTGGGAGGTTTGGGGGGGACAAAAGGGGTCTCTTCCCCCCCAACCCTTCCAGAGCCAGGGGACCCGGCAGAGAGGGGATCACCCCCGCAGGACACCCCGTTATTAAAGAGAACAAACCAAGCGGTTTCTTCTCTTTAAAAACGGAGTGTTGAGGGAGGGGTGGAATCGATCTCTCCCGGGTCCTGGGTCCAAAAGGCTTGGGGGTACAGACCCCTTTTGTCCCCCCAAACCTCCCATACCCAGGGGACCAGGGATCGATTATACCCCCTCCCAAACGCTTGGTTTCTTCTCTTTAATGACGGGGTGTCCTGTGGGGGGATCCCCTCTCCCTAGTCCCCTGGGTATGGGAGGTTTGGGGGGACAAAGGGGGTCTGTACCCCCAAGCCTTCTGGACCCAGGAGACCCGGGAGAGGAGATCGATTCTACCACCCCAAGCACTCCGTTTTTAAAGAGAAGAAACAGCTTGGTTTCTTCTCTTTAATAACGGGGTGTCCTGTGGGGGATCCCCTCTCTGCTGGGTCCCCTGGCTCTGGAAGGGTTGGGGGGGGACAGACCCCTTTTGTCCCTGCAAACCCAGGGGACCCAGGAGAGGGGATCAATCCACCCCACCCCCTCCAACACAAGAAGCAATTGTAAACGGTAGTCTGCTAATATTTTGGTCCACCTAATATGGCGGCAGGCCACGCCCACTGGCGCCTGTAGTGCCATCTCCTGTTTTTTATACCTCCATGCTTCTCCCCCTCCTCACAGGAAGTGGTCCCTTTCCAAATAGCGTCCCTTCCGGTCTGATCTTTTTCTCCCACTTCCCTCTCTCTATCGTGGTGGTGGGGGGGGGCGCAAGTGGAGTCGCCGGACTGAGGGAGGGCGGGGTGAGCTTCCTGCCCCAGAGAGGGTGTTTGGGGTGGAGAAGTGGGGGCGGGAGACGTGGAGGGAGCCCAGGGAAGGGGTGCCGCCACCAAACACACACAACCTGACACTTTGTGGGTGTGTCAGGAAAGAGCTGTGGAGGGGAGACACTGGAAGAGGGTCCTCCGAATGGCCCAAACCTCGTGGCTGCCTAAAGGAAGGGAACCCTCTTCCCTCCCCCCGCAAACACGCGTCCAGCCCAGGAACGTCTGAACATGCCAAAGTTGAACGGGGGAGGTGCTCTTCTTCTGGGCTTCGAATGGAATAAGGGACACGAATTCTCCACACCGCCCTCCATGCGACCCCATAGAGTGACCTGAATCTCTCCCTCGCTTTGGAAAAGGGGGCGAGGCTGAAGGATTTGGGGAACTTTTTCTTTTTGGGGTATATTTTGGGAAGGGCTAGAGCTCCAGGTTGGGAAGGGGGAGTGAGGAAGAGAACTTCCAACTCCTGTGGAACTCTACCTGAGAAAAGAAGGGAAACAGGGGCACGAATGTAGAAGACTGTCAAAAACAACATGCAGATGGATAGCTTGTGAGATTGCGCCGATGCTTATGAATATGTACCATGTGTTCATTGATGTCTAAACGTTTAAAAGTCAGTTGATATTAACTTTTTTTTCAAAAAAGTTGAAAAAAAAGTTAATAAAAATCAGTTGATAGTTGCCCAAAGGTTTCTTACATAGAAAGAGAAGTTTCATTAACACTTAATTTTAGAGTATTAAAGCATAAATAAACTCAGGAAGAAGACTTATGTTGTGGGGGCTTTGATTGAAGAATGGGTTTGAATGTTGGGAAACTGATCACTTAGGGAGGGATGGTGCTTCATTTGTATTTCCAAAAGGAAAGCGGGGACAATTTGTTGGGTAAACTCCAAGATTGGTCTCCAGGCTCCTTCTTCCATGGGTTCCTTCTTCCATGTCTAGGCCAGTCATGAAACTGCCAAAATGAAGGCACCTTTTGGTGAGTTCATTCTGCAGTTCTGCAGACCTAGTATGAGAAAGATTAGCTGGCAACACAAAAGGTGGCTGTTAACCAGGGTATGCTCTCTCTGTGCCCCCCAGGTGGCTGTGAAACACTTGGTTTTTACCATGATGTGAATTCTTTTGTCTTCAAAGTCTTTGATTCTAAGCAAGCTCTCCTTGGTCTTTCTTGCAGGGGGCAGAAGGATATCAGAAGCAATAACTCTGCAATCTCTTCCATGTGTTGGAGCAGAATCACATCAGGTATGGAGAAGGCAGACTCCTTGTATAATTGAATCCCTACGTAGTTAACCATTTTAATCAATCCTACTATTTCCATTTGAATTAAATGCTCCCTGTTTTCCATGCTTACATGGTATGGCATGTTTCTTTTAGATCAGGGACTATTAATACCCATTATAACTTCTCCTTGTGCAGAATCCGATTCTGAATATTGGTGATCATCATGGTGATCAGCCATGAAGTCCTGCAAATATTATATAATGCCATGACCTTTCAACTGCCTTCCACATCACAGCATGACACCCGTACCACAGATCCAGCTCTGTGAGTCACTTTCTGGTCCTGAGCCCTTTTGACATGCAAAATCCTCTTCAGCCCCAGGGCAGGATTGATTAAGCTGCTATCCTTAGTAAAGATGGAGTCAAGTGGGATTTAATCCACTTGGGAACCATCACCCTTCCCTCTGGACTTCAGCACCCAAGGCCACTAGTCCTCAGAGTTGTCAGGTTAGTTAACCGCCATCTGATGCTTGGCATTGAGTCGCTGGTGGTATGGTCTACTCTATTACCATTGCAGGATAAACTGGCCAGACATCTATTGTAAATGGAGATGAATTTCGTCTTGCTTTCCGTTTTGAAGAATGGTTCAAGATTTGTGAGTTGTTTGAGGGTTTTAGAAAAACATATATGGGGATAGCAGGAATCACTTTCCCATGTCTGATGAAATGGAACTTACTCCATAAAAGCTAACATTAGAATACAGGAGTTAGTCTTTAAGGTGCCACAACATTTTTGTCCTTTTGCTGCTGCTTTCTTTATTCTTTTATATGTTTGCACAGACTAACATATTCTCTGATATGCTTGCACAGACTAACATTCTTGAGAATCCTCAGGAAGAACAATCTTTCCTCAGGAAGAACAATCTTTCAAAGGACCTGCTGTTGGCATTGTACCACTGTACCATAGAGAGTGTGTTAACCTATGGTCTGTGTGTATGGTTTGGGAGTTGTACAGCTAGGGAAAGAACAATGCTGTCCAGGGTCGGAAAAACTGGAGGGAATAATCGGATGTACTCTTCCCACTCTAGATCAGCTCTGTGCCTCCAGGTGTTATAAGAAAGCTGTAGAGATTGTGCAGGATAGTATGCACCCCAGAAACGATCTTTTTCAGCTTCTGCCTTCTAGAAGAAGGTATAGGGTTATAAAGACCAGGACCAGCCGCTTGAGAAATAGTTTCTACCCAAAAGCAGTTCTGGCTTTGAATGCAGCGAAATGAAGTTTATGAGGGAGTTTCTGTATTTTAGTTTTTAGAGCTTTTCAGCGGTTAAATGTGTGTATGTGGGGTTGGAATATGTCGACAATTTTGTACAGTTGTATTTTGTTAGGTTTTGTAAAGTCGATAAGTAGATTTTCAATCTCGTTGTTCTGTACAGGACAATGACAATAAAGATTTATCGTATCGTAGCTACTGCTTCAAAAATTTCCCATTCTTGTTCCTTATTCTCTACTATTGTTTTCTTGTTGAAAAGTCAAGAGCATAAGAGATGCCATTCTCAATCTGATCAAAGGCCGATCAAGGCTTGTATCCTGTTTTTCATAGAAGTTCCTTAGAATGCTTCCTGGATATTCTCAAGGTAGGCAGGCCACCCTTAGCCTTTTCCCTCCCACTCTCATTCACCAGCAAGTAGGATTAAGAGGCCTCTCTTCCTGCAGTTAGCCAAGGGGACTGGTAGATCTTGGTAATCTTGCTCTTCATCAGAAAGACTGACAAGGTCTTCAATGAAAGATCAAACCTAGTAGATAAGCTCCAACCACTTCTTTTCAGCTGTTTTGGATTTAGGAGCTTATTTTTATGAAAAATATGAAGGAGACCTCCTTTTCCTTCTCTTTCTATTTAGATTCTAGTGACTTTTGAGGAGGTGGCCATGTACTTCATCCAGGACAAGTGGGCACTGCTGGATCCTAACTAGAGAGTCCAACACAAAGAAGTCATGGACGATAACTGGCAAATGGCATCCTCTCTCGGTAAGGCCATTTTATACTAATTTCTCTTGCCAGGGCAATAACGACTAGTTACAATAGCAGCAAACAATGCTTTTATTATTTCCCAACTAGTCGCCCCCAGCCACTGTGGGTTCTGAAATGCCAGTCTGAGCAATCAGTGGCCCTTCAGATATGCTGAGCTCCACCTCCCGTCACTGGAGTAAATGCTGCTGATGTGGAATCTTGATATGATAATACGGTAAAACCCCAGTTTACTATCGAGGTCCGTAGAAAATTCTGGAAAGGTACCAATCTTACTGGAAATGGGATTTCTCCTGACAGTTTAATTGTGGGACATTCATTTGGAAATAACCTCTTGTTTGTGTAATGTTTTAGTAAGCTAGGTGTCAATGATGGGACATACTTTTTATCAGTCAATAAATGCCACAGTCTTGGACTTTTCCTGGAATTCCATTTACACTTTAGTGTTGGCAAGCCGTTTTTAGGGATTATGTATTTATTTACTGTTTTGATGCTTATGTGACTTAAATTCCTTTCTCCTTGGTCTCCTACAGTGGACCTAAGGTTGCTGGCAACCAATATCCCTTCATTTTGTTCTTCTGATGGAGTGAAACTAGATCAGGTATGGGCAAGATAGACAGTTAAAGAACACGTGGGGTGGTGGTGGTTTCAATCCCAACATAGGCAACTTTTTTTTAGTCCTGCTTCAGTTTGGCTAATGCTCCACATTTTCAATGGTTATTTAGAGCAGAAGATCCCAGCTACTGGAAATACAAAAGTTTGGAATATTTCTCTACCCTAAATTATTTGGATGTCACTCTGGACTGAACTCTGACATTCCAAAGATATTGTCCAAACCCTAAACAGATAGTTGCCACCAGAAACAACATACTTAGGAAAGTGGCTGCTTAAATGCCTACAGAAAGCTCCCAAGACAGGCAGACTACCAGTACTCACCTCCCTCCCACTCTTCTGCCCCAGCAACTGGGATTCAGAGGCCTCTCTTCCAATAGGGAGCAAGCAGCCAAGGGGATTGGTAGATTTTAGTAATCTTGATCTCTGTCAGAAAGGCTGAGAAGGCTATCCAGGAATTTAATTTAATGTTAATTAATTTCAACTTCTTCGCCGCCCTCTCAGGCAATCTCGAAACGGTTAAAAAACCCCACCCACCCCAAGAAGCATAGAGAACAGCATCTTATGGTAAAAACCAACGAGCAGGAGCCACATTGCCCTCAGAGCCCCACACCTGCTCCGCCAGCCAGGTTTTAAGTCCTTTCCTGAAGGGCAGCAACTCCATCTGCAACCGCAGCTCTACTGGCAGGAGGTTCCAGAGGGCCAGTGCGGACACGGAGAAGACCCTTTTTCTTGTGCGAGAGAGGTGGGGGGCCCTGGCTGATGGAAAAGTAGGGAGCCCCTCCAGTCCGCCCTGGGTGGACAAACAGACATTCTTAGGGTGACATTCTTAGGTATCCTGGCCCACTACCATGTAGGGTTTTAAAGGTCATAACCAGCACCTTGAATTGCACTTGGAGGCAAACTGGTAACCAGTGCAGCTCCTGGAGCAGAGGCGGGGCATAGGCATAACGCCCACACCCCAGCACCGCAAGAGCCACCGCATTCTGAACCGACTGCAGTCTCCAGATGGTCATCAAGGGCAGCCCCATGTAGAGTGCATTACAATAGTCCAAATGGGAGGTGACCAGGGCATGGGTGATCGTGAGCAGGGCCTCCCAGTCCAGGAGTGGGCGCAATTCATAACACGCACTTGCCCGAAAGTTCAAATGTAGACTATAAGGTCCAGCCTGTTCTCTTCAATTGTTTTGGATGTTGAGGTTTATTGTCATGAAAAAATAATAATAATAGGGCATTAGCAACTGCTACTTGTGTCTGAATATACATTTTCACCCTGAAAATAATTTTCAGGGAAAATGCCATTGGTGTGAATTGAATTTTCCCCCCTACTTAGATTCTTATGTCCTTTGAGGAAGTGGCCATATACTTCACCCAAGAGGAGTGGGCACTGCTGGATCCTGACCAGAAGGCACTTCACAAGGAGGTCATGGAAGATAACTGGCAAATGGTATCATCTCTTGGTAAGACCTCCTTTTTCCCTGGCTGCTGCTAGTCTTTGTTACTAGTGCAGTAATGGTAATTTTGTGTCAGAAATTATTCTGGGTTGAAAGGATTTTTGCTGGAGAAACTCAACTCAGGGGATGTGCAAATGAGGCTCCATTCATGTTCCCCAGATCTGTTCCCACCAAAGTGGTCCATATTTACCTACTTGCAATTTCTTGCTTTCAAACTGATAGGTTGGCAGGAACTGGGACAGAGACAGGTGCTCAAGCCACCATGCAGTACCCGGGTCTCGAACTGCTGACTTGCCAGGCTTCCAGCTAACAAAGTGAGCTTCTTAACCACTGAGCCACCACAGCCCTCTATTATACTAGTGTAGTAATAATAATAATAGTGCTTCTACGTCGGAGTGAAGTCCCAATTCACACTAGCCACAATAGAATCCTTAATGCCTGTCTGGCCAACCTGTAGTTCACCAGATGTGCCAAGCTTTGTTTCTCATTACTAGAAGCAATCTTTGCCATCCTGGAATCATATTGAGAACTAGAATAGGTTGCCCGGCGTTGCCGGGCTGTTAGAAACTATGAACAGCTTTTTTTTTTTTTGGGGGGGGGGGGTGGATTAAAAAAAGAACAAAGGATATAATTGTTTCAAACTGTTTTATTTAACCAAATAACATTTTAGTATGTAACTTTCTTTTTGTTAATAGTTGTACCGTAAGTAATATTTTTAAAAATGTGAAGGTACATGTTTTTTACATTCAATGTTTTTAAACTGTGTTTAGATGTTTTGGGTTTTTATTTGAGTTAAAACTCAACAGAGGATGCTATAAAACTTTATTTTATTTATTTAACATATGTTTGTTATTTGTGTAAACTTGTGATTTATTGTTATGTTTTTGACTTGTTTTTACTCTTGTGGCCTCTAAGTGGGGATTTTTTGTTTTTGACTTGTTTTTTAATATTCCACACTGCAGGTGTGGCTGTTAGTGGTTTTGTTTTCGTTTCATGTGTTTTTTCTCTCCTGCCCTCTAGGTGGGGCTTCTTCCGGTAAGTAGTCTTTGTTTCTTCATTTCTGTTCTGATCTCGTGGAGGGAGGACGTGCTGGTGAGTTCTCTGGTTTTCTTTCTTCTGGGGTTTATCTTTGTTTTGTTTTTGTGGTGGTGGGCTGGGAGGTGTTTCTGTTTGTTCTTTTGTGGTTTGGTTATGTTTTAGGTTTGTTTAATTGGTTTATTTATTTCTGGTTTGTTTAATTTTTGTGATTTCATTGTTGTTTATTTGTGTAATTTGTGGTAGTTTTGTTGTTAGAGTTAGGTATTCTCGTGTTGTAGTTAGGTGTTTTGTCTGTGCTTTTCTGGAATTATGGATGTTTTTGTTTGTGGATTTTGTTGTTTTCTTTTTTGTGTATTAATGTTTTTTTTAATTATTGATTTATTTGTGTTTTATTAATTTTTATTAATGTTGGTGTTTGTTGTTGGTATGTACGTTTGCGTGAAGAACGGGCTGCCTGTCGGTTCCTCTTTTCCCCATTGCTGCTTCAAATTTTGTTTTCGATGCAGCAATGGGGAAAACGAGGAGCCAGCAATCAGCTGGCTCTTCCCCTGGGAAAGTTCGTTAAGTAGGTCGGGGGAGAAGCAGGCAGAGAAGGGCTATCTGCCTGACAATGGTTATCTCCTTTCTGACTCCTTTCTCTCCTGGTTTACCTAACCGGAGATTGGCAGGCAGTGATGCGTAAGGGGTGGTGCTTTTCCTTGGAGATAGCTGGCTGCTGCTTTTGTATTACCTCTGTCGGAAGTACAAAAGCAACAGCCAGTCATTCGCCAGGGAGGGTGCTTCCCCTGATGAACTGCTGCCTGCTGCTGTTGTTTTATTTCCACCCCTGCTCAACTTTCCTTGAGGCTGGCAGTGGTCTCGCCCTGTCTTTGGCGGGGTAGCATGGAGGAGAGGGAGTCCCTCTTCTCCCCGTTGCTCCAGGAAATAAGGCCGACAGGTGTCTCGCGGTGGATTTTTGTTTTGCGAGGCTTTATTTTCCACACGCCGGCTTTCTCAGTTCTGCGCACTCATGGCACGTAGGACGCTAGGACTTTGAGTTTTGAGTTTTTGGTTTGCGTTCGTGCAGCATGTTTTTTTTCTTCCTGCGGCTCAATTTTAATTGGCCACGCCGCGTTTCCCAACGTTCTTTTTGCTTGTAGCCTCTCAGCCTGATTGGCTGCGGCGCTGCGCAGAGAACGTTGGGAAGTGAAGTAATTTTCCTTTTTTTGCATTCGTGGGGCTCTTGCCCCACTGGCGCCTTTCGCAACCCTGCAGTAACCTACAGGCCGGGTTCGGGCGAGTGCAGGAGGCTTGGTACGGGATAGGATGGACGGGTGCAAAAACATATAGCAAGTTCCAACGGTTAACTCTTGGATTTATAGGTATAGATAGTTGTTCATTGACATTTGGTGAGTTAGCTCCCCCTGGTGGCTTAGTGGTTAAGGCACTAGGCTCAGAGACCAGAAACTCAGGTTTGTTTCCCGAGAGCTGCACGATGGGGGACATGAAAAGAGCCTCATTTGGGCGTCCCCTGCAAAAATCCTTTCAATCCAGAGTAATCTGACATGATAAACAAACAACAATCTGGTGAGTTAAAGGCAGCACTGGAAGATTCTGGAGACAGCACTGGAAGATTCTGGACGTGCTCAGGAATTGAATTTTGTCCTTACCATTTAATTGTGGGGCTAATTTGTTAGTAAACTGCCTGCTGATGGATCTATGGTTTAGTAAATTAACAACATGGTGCTTTAACAAGGCCAGGGGCTTTTAGAAATATTATGTATTACCTGGAGGCAGACTGGAGTCCAGTGCAGCTCCCGAAGCAGTGGCGAGGCATAGGCATAGCGTCCACACGTCATCACCACCCGGGCCGCCGTGTTCTGGACCAGCTGTAGCCTCCAAATGTTTGTCAACGGCAGCCCCATATAGAGTGCATTACCGTAGTCTAGTCTGGAGGTGACCAGAGCATGAGTGACCATGAGCAAGGAGTCCCTGTCCAGGAACAGGTGCAAATGGCGAATTAGTCAGTGCTATGCAAAAGCCCTCCTGGCCACGACTGCCACCTGTTCTTCTTGCAGAAGCCGTGAGTCCATGAGGGCCCCCAAGTTGCGCACCAGGTTTTTCGGGGGCAGAACAGCCCCATCCAAGACCAAAGATGGTAGTTCCCTGGACAACACAGGGCCCCCAATCCATAGCCACTCAGTCTTGCTGGGGTTCAATTATAGCTCGTTACATACATACCCCCAGAGCCGTCAGACACCCAGATCACTTTGCAGCATCGCTGGGATCACCACTGGCTGAGATGTACAACTGAGTGTTATCCATGTACTGATGGTACCGCACCCCGTGGGAATGGATGATCTCACCCAGCGGCTTCATGTAGATGTTAAATAGGAGAGGGGAGAGCACCGAACCCTAAGGCACCCCATATTTGAGGGGCCTAAGGCTGGACCTCCCACTCTCCAACCATACCGACTGGGTCTGGCCCTTCAGAAATGAGGAAAACCAGGACCACACAGTGCCCTGGATCCCCAATCCTTGGAGCCGTTCCAGAAGGACACTGTGGTCGACAGTATTGAAGGCCGCAGAGAGGTCAAGGAGAGCAAGGACGGACGAATGACATCCGTCTCGCTCCCGCCAGAGATCATCCATCAGTGCGACCAATGCCGTATCAGTACCATATTTGGGCCTGAAACCAGACTGGAAGGGGTCTAGATAATCTGTTTCATTCAGTACCCCCTTGCAACTGATGCACCACTGCCTTCTCCAATATCTTCCCCATAAAGGGGAGGTTGGATACGGACCTGTAGTTGGATAGGACTACTGGGTCTAGAGATGGTTTTTCAGGAGGGGGTGCACCAAAGCATGTTTTAAAGGTGCAGGAAACACCGCTCCTGCGTTAATTATTGCCTCGACTCTGCCACCTGTCACCATCTTGGAGGCCTTTACCAGCCAAGAGGGACAGGGGTCCAGTGGACAAGTGGTGGTGCGAACAGCTGCAAGGAGTTTATCCACTTCATCAGGGCCAACTGGATCAAACCGATCCCCGGTGACATGGCGTGACTGTGCTCCAGTTTCCTCCGAACCCTCCCCATCCATGCCAGGATTAAACCCCGAGTGAATCCGATTGATTTTCTCCACCAGATGGTCAGCAAAGTCCTCAGCCGAACCCTGCCATCTGGGCACCGGCCCCTCCCTACCAAGGAGGGACCTGGTCACCCGAAACAGGGTGGCTGGGCGATTATTAACAGAGGCAATAAGGGTATTGAAGTATTGCCACCTCACTGCCCCCATCACCACTAGCTAGGCCCTAATAGCGGTTCTAGCTAGTGTCCAATCGGAATCACTCTGGGTCTTCACCCCGCGGCGCTCTAGGCATCTCTTTGCCCGTTTAAGCTCCCACAGTTCTTCCGTGAACCACAGAGATGATCGTGCCCCATGAGCTCAGAGAGGCCGCAGTGGTGCGATTTCATCCAAGGCTGCAGCTGTCACCCTACACCAGAGGCCAACAAATGCCTCAGCTGAATCGTGTCATCGATCTAGAGGAAAATCCCCCAGTTCCCTCTGGAATCCATCAGGATCCATTAGTCACTGGGGGTGGGCCAATTTAATAGGCCCCGCCTCCCTGCGGTGAAGCATCGCCCCGAGGAAGTCCAGAGTGTGTGGCCACTGCCCCTGGTTGGGCCTACCCTGCCGAGTTCCCACCACATGGCCAGATTTGCTCCTACATTGGTCGTAAGTAAAAGAACAGAGTAAAAACATCTCAAGGCATGTTACGATCAAAGAACCTAACACAGTTTTTAAAAATAATACAGGAAGTAAGACTTTCACTGGACTCTAGAAGGCTCTAACACCTGTACGTGTAAAGGAAGTGACACACACATTCTCTTAGTTTCTTGAGAGTGGGTCAACAACCCAACTAGATGGTATTTAAATGGAATGAAATAAATAAAACAAATATATCTGTAGAAGTGATGGCAAAATTAATTGGGGGGGAGGAGGAGAAAAGGACCAACCGTTGTCACAATTCAAAGATTTGATAGATATCTTTCCAAATAAGCTTCCGTGCATCCAAATCTGCTTCTTCAGAAAATGTTCTATTATCACCTCGTAGAATTGTTTCAGTCTTCAGCTCATTCTTTTGTGTATTTGTTTATCTCAGCAGGTAACTGGAAGGAGACAAATATATGTTCTGAATGTGGGAAGGATTTCACATGTGAATTAAAGTTTGGCAAACACGAGAGAACCCAAATAGAAGAAGAAAATTATATCCAAAAGAAGCCCTATGAATGCACTGTGTGTCTTGCCATGAAGGGAGAAATAATACTTGACAAAAGGGTCCACATAGAACAGAAAAACCTAAGTGAAGTGCCTGGGAAACATTTAGATCATAACCTGTATTTTGTGAGCCATGAACAAGTCTACAAAGAAGAGAAGCCCTACAAATGCCAAAAGTGTGAGAAGTCTTTTGCTTGGAAATCAAGCCTACTAATTCATCAGCGAGTCCACACAGGAGAGAAGCCATATAAATGCCAGGAGTGTGGGAAATGTTTTGCTCAGAATTCACACCTTGTGGGCCATCAAATGGTACACAGAGGAGAGAAACTGTACAAGTGCCAGGAGTGTGGGAAATGTTTTGCTCGAAGTTCAAACCTTGCGAATCATAAGAGGATCCACACAGGAGAGAAACCACATAAATGTCAGGAGTGTGGGAAATGTTTTGCTCGGAGCTCACAGCTTATGAGGCATAACAGGGTCCACACAGGAGAGAAACCATATAAATGCCAGGAGTGTGGGAAATGTTTTGCTCGGAATTCACACCTTGTGGGCCATCAAATGGTACACAGAGGAGAGAAACTGTACAAGTGTCAGGAGTGTGGGAAATGTTTTGCTCAAAGTTCAAACCTTGCAAATCATAAGAGGATCCACACAGGAGAGAAACCACATAAATGTGAGGAGTGTGGGAAATATTTTGCTCGGTGCTCACAGCTTGTGAGTCATAACAGGGTCCATACTGGAGAGAAACCATATAAATGCCAGGAGTGTGGGAAATGTTTTGCCCACAGTTCACTACTTCTGATGCATAAGAGATTCCACACTGGAGAGAAACCGTACAAATGCCAGGAGTGTGGGAAATGTTTTGCCCGGAACTCAGAGGTTGTAAGTCATAAGAGAGTTCACACAGGGGAGAAACCATATAAATGCCAGGAGTGTGGCAAATGTTTTGCCCACAGTTCCATGCTTGTCAAACATAAGAGAGTGCACACAGGAGAGAAACCATACAAATGTCAAGAATGTGGGAAGTGTTTTGCTCAGAATTCACACCTTGTAGGTCATCAGATAGTGCACACAAGAATGAAACAATACAAATGTCAGGAGTGTGGGAAATATTTTGCTCACAATTCAAACCTCGTGGAGCATAAGAGTGTCCACACAGGAGAGAAACCATTCAAATGTCAGGAATGTGGGAAATGTTTTGCTTGGAGCTCACAGCTTTTGAGTCATAATATGGTACACATAGGAGATAAACCACACAAACGCCAAGAGTGTGGGAAATATTTTGGTCAGTGATCACACCTTATAGGACATCAAGTCGTGCACACAGGAGAGAAACCATACAAATGCCAGGAGTGTGGGAAATGTTTTGCCCACAGTTCATGTCTTGCGAAACACAACCGAGTCCATACAGGAGAGAAACTGTTCAAATGCCAGGAATGTGGGAAATTTTTTGCTCAGCGATCACACCTTGTAAGTCATCACAGAGTCCGCACAGGAGAGAAACCATACAAATGCCAGGAATGTGGGAAAGGCTTTACTCTGAAATCAGAACTCATAAGTCATCACAGAGTTCACACAGGAGAGAAATCATATGAGTGTCCAGTTTGTGGGAGATGTTTTGCCCAGAGATCACACCTTATGGGCCATCGAGTAGTGCACACGGAAGAGAAACCATACAAATGCCAGTGTGTGGAGCACTTTTTTCTTGGAATTCACAGCTTGTGAGTCATCGGAAAGTCCACACAGGAGATGAACCCTACAAATACCCACAGTGGGAAGTTTATGCTCAGAGTTTAGAACTCATGAGTTTTCAGAGAGTCCACACAGGAGAGAAACTGCACAAATGCCAGGAATGTGGGAAATGATTTGCTCTGAAATCACACCTTGTGAACCATTAAGTAATGCAGACAGTAGAGAAACCGTACAAATGCCAGGAGTGTCGGAATTGTTTTGCTCAGAGCTCAGAACAGTTGATGCATAAGAGAGTCTACACAGTCAAGAAATGGTTCAGACCCCTGTAACATGGAAAATATTTTGTTTATGGTCCAGATTTCTCACATCCTGAATAACCAGAGAGTCACCAGGAGAGAGTAAATGGTAGGAGTGTTGAGTGAGGTTTTTTTACCATTGAGTCTGAATGAGATGAGAGAAGGTGCACTGTAGCATTTTCTGGTAAAGCACCAGAGGTGAAACAACTAATTCCAGTGCCCCCAAGATCTTGTGACATTAATATATACATGTTAAGTGTGTAGAGATTGGGAAGAATGCCTTGTTTGGAGTATAAATTGCCCATATGGGTTGTACACAGAGTTTGCCGTGAGGCATTTTTCTGTGCCTGAGGAGAAAAGGTTGGACAAAGCTGTGCTCCTTTCTAATGTCAAATTACAGTTGGCCGCTTGAGGCCCCCTCAGAGCATCCTGGGTCAAAAAAAACAGTCAATCTCCCCTAGCTATGTTCTGTACGTCACTTTCTGAACACTTGACTGTGGGTGGAGAATATGACAAGTGTGATTGCACGAAGTTCTCCCTTTTACATCTTGTCATCTAGAGCAGGGGTTCTCAACCTTTTCAGACCGAGGCCCGGGTCATGCTCCCTCAGACAGTTTTGGGGGCCAGACGGCCATTTTGCCCTACCTGCCACACATGGTACTTCCGGGTGTCGTGGAAGCGGGCGGGGCACATGAAATGGTGTCATGGGCCACATCCCCCCCCCCCCGGCCATAGACTGAGAACCCCTGATCTAGAGAGCAGAACACGTTTGGTGGTGGAAAAAAGTCCAGCAAGGATTTGACGCACCATTCTGCCCCTGCCACAGAATATCTACTAGACTGAAAGAAATGTGATGCTGAAATATTTAAGAGTTGAGCAGGAGAGGGAATGAGCAGATAGAATTGTCTTCATGAGTTATCCTTGCTTTGAATACAATGATGAAAATTGTGGTCATGAATCATCACAAGTTAACTATTTGCCATTGTAATCTCTACATATGCATCAGTTCCCACAAATGTGTGCATCATAAGGGTTAATTAGTAGCAGTTTGTTGCTACACTTTACACTGCTGCATCGCTCCATTCCTGGGGTATCATCAACATTTGGATTCTGGCCAGCACGTTCTGTTTGACACAATTAGTGGGAAACTTAGCATAGCTAGGCACAGTTTAGATGAAAAATTAGTTTTCTGAAAGAGCGGCAATTCTGTCAGTATTTTATTGGACACTGAACCTGACGACTGGAAGGTTGGCAGGTCAGCAGTTTGAGCCCAAGTACTACATGACAGAATGCAGTACTCCATCTTGCAGTACTTGGGTCTCAAATTCCAACCTTCCAGTCGTAAAGTTCAATGTCTTAAACCACCACAACAGTCCCTTCCTTTATCTATATTGGTCACCATATTGCCACTTTAGAAAATAACTTTACACTCTCATTTAACAATCTCATTCATGGATGATGTCTCATAGAAGCATTTAGGAGACGCTCAGAGTGGCTTCTTTCTGATTGAATATTAGGATTCACATTGGTTTTGCCTTTGATCCTGGGATGATGTTTGCAGTCTCTTCAATTACATTCCTATGACCCGGGGTTTTAGAATGGATGATACAAGGAGATCCTGTCCAGCCATCTTGTGGGCAAAGGAGCTCATTTTGGGGCTGGGAGGTGAAAAATGCATGATCAACCATTCTATGCTTCGAAGATCTCCCAGCTCTAGTTATCTCTGAATACTCACCAACTTTGGTATACAAATGGCATGGGTTGACCTATTCACTTATTGTATCTGAAGGATACTTTAGAGACCGCGTCACCCTGAGAATATTTGTCCAGCCCACCAGAGCAGAATGGAGAGGCTCTCTCATTGTGCCATCCGCTAGGGAGGCTTGTCTCTCTAGCACCAGAAGGAGGGCCTTCTCAGTGTCTGCTCCGGCCCTATGGAACCTCCTGCCAATTGAGCTGCGTCTCCAGATGGAGTTGCTATCCTTCAGGAAAGGGCTAAAAACCTGGCTGGCAAAGCAGGTGTGGGGCACCAGCGATGTGGTGACCCCTGCCTGCTGGCTGATTTTGTAAGAACAGTCTCTCCCTCTTTTAATCTGTAGGGGTCGGAGTAATTTTTGGTGGCAGTTTTAATGGGGTTTTTAAAATGTGATTGGTTTTATTTTCTGTGGCCGCCCAGAGTCTTCGGAATTATGCAGCAATCAGAAAAATAAATAAGTAAGTTCTCTTTTTCAATACTGGTTGTGTATTGTTTTTAATTCTGTCCTTTCCCAGTAACAATGGCTATATAAGTGAAATATGTTTTGACTGAAAACTCTTCACGTCTGCTTGGTTTGTCTAGCAAGAAGACGGAGGACCCATTTCAGTTTTAAGTATATTTCCAGGAAGCACAATCCATTGCTTACGTTTCCTCAGTTATGTAATATAGAGCAGGGATTCTCAACCTGTGTGCTGCATCCATGTGTTCCTTGCAGCCGTGGCCACATTCAGGGTGGCTGTGGGAGGGTTTCCGGTGACTGCTGACTCATTCCTAGCGATCAGAGAAGCATTCCTGGCGGGTGCATCCACAGCCACTGGAAGCACGTCAGCAGCCGCTGGACACAACATGAGGCTGAGATATAGCTCTGGCTCCCATTGAGGGATGCTGGAAGCAAATTCATGGTGCTGAGACCACTTCTTTGAGCCCAAAATAGTGGGCTAGTCTCAGAAAGGGATACATCTATATATATAAATCCAAACGTTAACCGTTGGAATGTGACAAAAGCTCCTGCACCCGTCCACGCTATCCCGTACCGAGCCTCCTGCACTCGCCCGAACCCAGTACGGAGGTCAACAAATGTTTGAGAAACGTGCCAGTGGGGCAAGAGCCCCACAAATGCGAACAAAGGGAAACAACTTCAATTCCCAACATTCTTTGTGCCGCGCCACAGCCAATCAGACTGAGAGGCGTGAGCAAAAAGAACACTGGAAAACGCGGCACAGCCAATTGAAATCGAGCCGCAGAAAAAAACGCAACATGAAAGCAAACCACAAACGCAAAACTACAAGTCCCAACGTCCTGCACGCCGTGAGCGCGCAGATACTGAGAAAGCCGGCTCACGAAAAATAAACTTACAAAATGCAACGGGAGTGCAAGTCCCCAGCAGCCAGACTCAGCACCTCACATCCACGCAAAACAAAAAGCCACAAAACACCACCGCAAAACACCCACCGTCCTTTCCCGGAGCAACGGGGAGAAGAGGGACTCCCTCTCCTCCACGATACCCCGTTGAAGACACGGCGAGACCACCACCAGCCTCAAGTAAAGCTGAGCCGGGGTGTGGAAACCCCCCCAAAACAGGCAGCAGTTCATCAGGGGAAACACCCTTCTTGGCGGATGACTGACTGATGCCTTTATACTTCCAAATACAAAAGCAGCAGCCAGCAATCTGCAAGGAAGAGCCCCACCTCTTACGGATCGCTGCCTGCCATTCTCCGGTTAGGTAAGCTGGGAGAAAAAGGAGACAGAGAGGAGAGAACCAACGTTAGGCAGAGGAGAGAAGAGCTTTCTCTGCCTCCTCCTTCTCCCCCAACCTGCCTAACGAACCTTCCCGGGAGAAGAACGGGCTGACTGCCTCCTCCCTCCTTTCCCCTATTGCTGCATCTAAAGCAAAATTCAAAGCAGCAATGGGGAAAAAAGAAACCCACAGGCAGCCCGTTCTTCAAGCTAAAGTAACCACCAAAAACAAACACCAAAATTATTTTAAAAAATAATAAAACAAAAATAAATCAATAATTAAAAAAACTCATTAATAAACAAAAAAAATAAACCACAAAATACACAAACAAAAACATCCACAATGACACAAAATCACATACAAAACACCTAACTGCAACACGAAAAAACCACAAATTACACAAACAAGCAACTAATTACACAAATAAACAACAACGAAATAAGAAAAATTAAATAAAATCAGAAATAACCAAACCAATTAAACCTAAAACTCAACCAAAACAAAAAAGAACAAACAGAAATACCTCCCAGCCCACCACGACAAAAACAAAACAAAAACCCCAGAAGAAAGAAAACCAGACAACTCACCAGCACGTCCTCCCTCCACGATGACCGGAACAGAAATGATGAAACAAAGAGACTACTTACCGGAAGAAGCCCCACCCAGAGGCCAGGAGAGAAAAAACAGTGAAACTAAAATAGAACCACTAGCAGCCCCACCTGCAGGGCAGAATAGTAAAAAACAACTCAAAAAGACACAACAGCTCCACCTAGAGGCCACAAGAGTGAAAACAAGTCAAAAACATAACAATAAATCACAATTTTACACAAATCACAAACTTATGTCAAAAAAATAAAATAAAAAGATTTATAAAATCCTGTGTTGAGTTTTAACTCAAATAAAAACCCAAAACATCTAAACACAGTTTAAAAACATTGAATGTAAAAAACATGTACTTTCACATTTTTAAAATATTACCTACGGTACAACTATTAAAAAAAACCCACAAACTAAAACATTATTTGGTTAAATAAAACAATCTGAAAAATTTATATCACCCTTAGTTCTTTTTTTAATCCACACACAAAAAAAGCTGATCACAGTTTATAACAGCCCGGCATCACCGGGCAAACTATGCTAATAATTCATAAAATAATAATTGTGTACCATTGTAAAAATTTTAGTCTGTTCATCCCCCTGCCAGGCTCCCTTTCCAAATTAACTGAAGAGGGGAGAAAACCACACACATTCTTCTGGGGAAAGACACAGGAACTGTTTAGATCTCAAATCAGTGTCCTCTTTATTGTAGAACCCACAGAGTTCCTATGAAAAAGGAGAATAAAGGATGGCTCTCCTGAGACACGTTGGGAAATGGAGTGCCACACTGGAGGGAGTTTACCCAGTCAGTTCAGACATGGAGAGACCCTTTCCAGTGTTTTCCAGGTAGAGGATTCAGAAGTGGTTTACCATTGCTTTCCTGCAGGGGGTGCCCTGGGACTACTGTGCAGTTTGGCTGGCTTTTCTCCCAGGAAGCGGGATTGGGGGGATTGATTGAACTCACAACCTCCTCAATCAGATATCTCAATTACTCAACTGTAGTCCCTGGAAATTTATTAAATGCAGTGAGCCAAAGATCCTAAGGCCCACAGGCCACATCCAGCCTGCAGCTCCATTTCGCATGCCCCACCACCCTTCCAAGGGCATTCAAAAAACAAAATGGCTCTGAAGCTGTTGGGACAAAATGGCCACCCCATCATGCACTCAGGGCACAATAGCCATCCAGCCCTCAAAGTTGATTGAGAGAGCATGACCAGGCCCACGGCTTGAAAGGTTTGGGAACCCCTGGTTTAGGCAAAGCCTTGGAAACAACAGAGATTTGTTGCCACTTCTTCAGGCTGAGACTCTGCCCTGTTACAATACTCCCCAAATTAAGGACCTGGGACCAGTCAGGAAGCATGAAAGTTTAGGGCAGTGATGGCGAACCTTCGCACTCCAGGTGTTCTTGGACTTCAATTCCCAGAAGCCCAAGTCTCTGTGAATCTACACGCTGTGCATGCACGCTGTTAGACTTCAATTCCCAGTGTTGTGATATCCTGATCAACCAGGTAAAAACTCTGCTTGAAAACTTCTGCTCTGCTGCACTTGGCAGGAGTTCCCAAAGAGCAGTCCTTTGCTTGCATATTTCTACTCAGATAAACCTGCCCTGTCTCTAGCTCTGTCAGCTAGCTTCCTTATCTATAGTTTGCAGAGCCTGCCAAGAAGGCATGTGTATTTCTTCACTTACATGTTAGGCACAACTCATGTTCTGCCTCTTATCCAACATGTCCAGTAGGGAACATATTCATCTCTTCAGTACATTCAGTACACGCTATTCGTACTAGTCTTTCCCACACTAAGTAAGCAAAATCCCTTTCCCACAGAAGGGGGCCAGATCCTTTCACAGGTTGCTGAATCAACCAGCAACAGTCCTTTGGAAATCCCCTAAGTTAGTACCACCCAAGAAAGGGTATATAATATCTCTTCTTACCATTCTAAAAATGGGTGAGTGGTGAGCTTATCCAATATGCCTCACCTCCCTACCTAAAGGGCAAGCTTAGCTAGATCCCGTGTTTAGCTACTGTCTCAACTCCTTACCAAATGGGAGCATAGTCCTGTGAAGGATTATGCCAGACAGGGGAAAGAGAAGTCGTAAAGGCCCTCAGTGAAAGTCTGGAAAGGGACAGTTGGGCCACCACTGGTTATTTTCCAGCGGTTGTACAGAGGTCACAAATGTGTACTGCTTTGAATATGCAATTGCTTTGCTATCCTAGGTCTGCCATGATCAGTGCTTGCTTTTCCCCATTTCAGTTACCCTGGTGTAAGCCCACTCTGCACAAGGTATTTGCCATACCCGTTGGCGCATTTTCTCTTTAAAATAAGAAAGGGTGGGATGTAGGAATCCTTGGCTGTCTTCCGAAGGATCCACACTGGCTTACGCCGGCGGGGCCTGGGTGAGATCTGGCTAAAGATCAGCCCTATGCCTCATCCCCCAAAATAGAAGCACACCTAACATCCTGTTATTTACCAAGCTCTGATCACCTGTCCAGCTAATGCAGCTTATGTCATTCCTCATGACTTTCACCCATTGCCGAACCCAGTATTATGTAATGTCATATGACTGCTTGAACCAATCAGCATCTCCCTACCCCACTTCCTGCTTTGCACTTGTGCAGTTAATAAAAACCATCTGAGGGTCCCTTTGTCTCAGAAATTCCCTTCCAGCTGGCTCCAGCAAGAAGTTCTGTCTTTGTGTGTTTTCTGTGTGTGTGTGTATACACGGGTGAGAGTGATTGCTTCAAGCCCCAGGTATGAGGCCACCATTGCAACAGGTGGCTGCCCAACATGGGGCAAGCGTTCTTCCAACACAATAAGACCCTCTGCCATCCACTCTACTAAATAAAAGGAAATCGCATATTCCCAGAGAGAGAGGGGGAGAGAATTGGTTCGGCTCCGGGACTAGTTGAGGCATTGTGAGGTTCAGTAACCATTGCTGCATGCGGGAATATGCATACCAGAAATTAAGAAATTGGCAGCCTACTGAACAAACCCACAATAAAGAGACCACTTTGCCTGGTACTGGTAATCGGAGGTCTGCGACACCCAGAAGCCCAAGCCTCCATGAATCCACACAAATGGGTTTACTGCATGTACACACAGTAAACTCATTTGTGTGGATTCCCAGAGACTTGGGCTTCTGGGAATTGAAATCCAAGAGCCAGCGCTGACTTCCCTAAGACCTTTTATCTAAACTTGGATTCCTGATCCCTTTCCCTTTTGCTAATCCATTCTACTCTCAATTCATCTTCCTACTGATCCTATTTTTGAACCTCCTGTCTGGGGTCTAGCAAGGTTCTTCTGAACCTTCCTTTCTGGATATCAGAGCTGCATGATGGGGAACATGAAAGAAGCCTCATTCACGTGTCCCCTGCAAAAATCCTTTCAACCCTGAGTAGTCATGGACACTAAAATGAATGAACTGGCCATAGCGGGGGAGGAGAGATTAAAAAAAAACACACAAAAATTTGCATAGTCAAAGCAATGGTATTTCCGGTGGTAACGTATGGTTGTGAGAGCTGAGCGCAGAAGAATAGACGCCTTTGAAATGTGGTGTTGGAGGAGAGTTTTGAGATTGATTTGATTTGTTGGATTTGTATGCAGCCCACTCAGCATACGCGACTCAGGGTGGCTCACAGAAATCACAACATATCAAACATTACAGTACAATAAAATATAACAATATAATAAAGTGTAACAATGCAATAAAAAGTAACAATGCAATAAAATATAACAATACAATTAAATGTAACAGTGTAATAAAATATAAAAAAACAACATATACATCGACAACTGTGGCCAAGGAACCATCATGCTCCTGCAGAGCAGTTTTAAACTGATAAATGGGGGAAAGCCGACAGGAGCTGGGCAGCATCCGGTTCGGAAAAGTGTGTACTTGAGTAGTGAGGAGGATGCAAAAATTACTGAGCAGAGCGAGGAGCTAGTCACTAGCATTCTAGCAGAAGGATGCAAGAGGCAGTCTAACAATGCAACTGGACACAAAAGACTGTGTCAGAAAAGCATATATAAATGCTTGTATACAAATGCCAGAAGCCTCCGGAACAAAATAGGGGAGCTGGAATACTTAGCACTAGATAAGAATATTGATATTATTGGTATCACTGAAACCTGGTGGACGGATGATAACCAATGGGATACAGTTATCCCAGGCTACAAACTGTACAGGAAGGATAGGAAGGGGCAAATGGGAGGTGGTGTAGCCTTGTATGTCAAAGAAGTGATAAAATCGTATGAATTGGAATATCTAGGTGATTTGGAGTCACCATTAGAAGCTCTGTGGGTAAGAGTACCAGGCCACAAGGATGGTCTAACAGTAGGCATATACTATCGGCCTCCGACCCAAACTCTTGAGGGAGACTGGCAGTTGGAGAATGTTGTAAAGGAGGCATCCAAGAAGGGAAGCCTGGTTATAATGGGGGACTTCAATTACCCTCACATAGACTGGGTGAACTGTTGTTCAGCACATGATAAAGAGATAAAGTTCCTAGATATGCTAAATGATTGTTCCCTGGGACAGATGGTTGAAGACCCAACTAGAGGTACAAGAATCCTTGACTTGATCCTGAGTAATACTCAGGATCTTGTGCAAGATGTTAATGTGACTGATCCAATAGGGAACAGTGACCACAACTCAATTATGTTTAACTTGATCATAGACCGCAAGTCACTGATAAAATCTAACACAGAGACCTTAAATTTTCAAAAAGGAAATTTCCCAAAGTTGAGGAAACTAGTAAAAAAGAAGCTGAAAGGGAAAATTGAGAGAGTCCAAACACTCCAAGAGGCATGGAGGCTGTTTACAAAAACAATAACAGAGGCTCAATTGGAATGCATACCCAAAAGGAAAAAGGGCACTGCCAGGTCCAAGAGGACTCCAATGTGGCTTACAGGAGCTGTTCGGGAAGTGATCAAGAGCAAGAGAAGCTCATTTAGAAGATGGAAGGCTTGTCCGAATGAGGACAGCAGGCAAAAACATAAATTCTGGCAGAACAAATGCAAGGCAACAATCAGGAAAGCAAAGCAAGACTTTGAGGAGCGTATAGCTAAAAATACTCAGAGAAATAACAAAGACTTCTTTAAGTACATTAGAAGTAAGAACCCAACTAGGAAGGCCATTGGACCATTAGATGACAATGGAAGGCCAGGGGTTATTAAAGAGGAAACAGAGATTGCAGAGAGACTCAATGAATTCTTTGCTTCAGTATTCACTGAAGAAGACAGAGGCCACATGCCCAAAACAGAGCCTATCTTCATAGGGAGGGAAACCGAAGAATTAAGCCAGATAGAAATAACCAGGGAGGAGGTCTTTGCATGTCTTGTTAAACTAAACACTAACAAATCACCAGGACCAGATGGCATCCATCCACGAGTTCTCAGGGAACTTAAAGATGAAATTGCTGATCTCCTAGCCAAAATATATAATCTTTCCCTCAAATCAGGCTTTGTGCCTGATGACTGGAAGGTAGCAAATGTAACACCAATTTTCAAAAAAGGATCCAGGGGTGATCCAGGGAATTACCGACCTGTCAGTTTGACATGTGTCCCAGGTAAAGTGATGGAAACCATCCTAAAAGATAGAATTAATAGGCACATAGAAGAGAAGGCGCTGCTAAAGGAGAGCCAACATGGCTTTTGCAAGGGCAAATCATGCCTCACTAATCTGTTGGAATTTTTTGAGAGTGTCAACAAGCATGTGGATAAGGGGGATCCAGTTGACATTGTTTATCTAGACTTTCAGAAGGCTTTTGACAAGGTCCCACACCAAAGGCTCTTGAATAAACTTACCAGTCATGGAATAAAGGGACAGGTCTTGTCCTGGATCAGCAACTGGCTAAAGGACAGGAAACAGAGGGTAGCACTAAATGGACACTTCTCCAAGTGGAGGGAAGTAAAGAGTGGGGTCCCCCAAGGTTCAGTACTGGGACCCCTGCTTTTCAACCTCTTCATAAATAATCTAGAGGTAGGAGTAAATAGCAAGGTAGCCAAATTTGCTGACGACACTAAATTATACAGGGTAGTGAAAACTGTGAGAGATTGTGAGGAGCTCCAGAGGGATCTCTCAACACTGGGGGAGTGGGCAAAACAGTGGCAAATGAGTTTCAACATTAGTAAGTGAAGAGTGATGCATGTTGGGGCAAAGAACCCCAATTACATTTATAAACTGATGGGGTCTGAACTCTCTGCGACAAACCAGGAAAGGGACCTTGGTGTCCTGGTGGACAACTCAATGAAGGTGTCAACCCAGTGTGCCTCAGCAGTGAAAAAAGCAAACTCAATGCTAGGGATCATTAGGAAGGGTATAGAAAATAAGTCAGCAAGTGTCATTTTGCCTCTTTATAAATCTATGGTGAGGCCCCACCTGGAATACTGTGTACAGTTCTGGTCGCCATACCTCCAGAAGGATATTATGGAGCTGGAAAAAGTGCAGAGGAGGGCAACCAGAATGATTAGGGGACTGGAACACCTTCCTTACCATCTGAGGCTGCAACGGTTGGGCCTCTTCACTCTTGAACGACGACGTCTAAGAGGTGACCTGATTGAAGTTTATAAAATCATGCACGGTGTGGACAAAGTAGATAAGGAAAAACTGTTTTCCCTATCGCATAACACTAGAACTAGGGGACACTCCATGAAACTTTTGGGTACTAGTTCTCAAACAAATAAGAGAAAGTACTTTTTCACCCAGAGGATTACTGGTCTATGGAACTCCCTGCCAGAAGAAGTGGTGACAGCTGTCAGTCTTGACAGCTTTAAGAAAGGATTAGACAAGTTCATGGAGGACAAGAGTATCAATGGCTATAATTATGGATACTTAAGGACAACCTCCGGGTTGGAGAGATAGGCAGGATATCTCTCAATATCATTTCCAGGGAATCCTAAGCAGGTGAAGGCATCTGCTTGGGAATACCCTGAAGGAAATGGTGAGCCACTGTGTGAGACAGAATGCTGGACTGGATGGGCTGTGGCCTGTTCCAGCAAGGCTGTTCTTATGTTCTTATGTTCTTATGAATCAGCCACTGACCCTCCTCAGCTGTTTCTCCTCCCTCAGGCCAGGTGGGTGAGGGCCCACGGCCCAGCATCTGGCAGTGATGGTAACACAGTTTTTAAAGAGCCACTGGCCCTTCTCAGTGGGGGAGAGTGGACGGGGGAGAGACTGGCCCCAGCTGCGGGGCAGCTGGTGCAGCCATAAGAAGACCTTGCCGTGCCGGAACCGTCGAACACCTGCCCTCGTTGTGAGCAGGGGCAGGGGAGAGACGGCCCCCAGCTGCAGGGAGGGGCAGCCATAAAGTCCCCCCTCAGCTTTCTCTTGCGGCCTCTCTAGATTGACCCCAGGCCCCATGAGGACGTCAAGCTTTAGACTCCGTCCGAGACGTTGAGCTCTGGGCTCTGTTTGAAATTTACTGTATTATTATACTATTGCATTCTATATTGTGCTCTGTATACTGTTTATGTGTATGTGAAGCTGTGTTAAGTTCCTTATTTATATTTTGTATTGTTTTTGCCATTTTGCTTTTGTGCTGGATATTTTGATTGTATTAATTGTATTGTATTGCATTGTGATGTTTAATTTTGCTATCACTGTATTTTACTGTATTGTAGTATTATCTGTTGTGAAGCTGCCCTGAGTCGGCGGAAGCTGAGTAGGGCGGGATATCTATCTATCTATCTACCTATCTATCTCAGCTGTTTCTCCTCCCTCAGGCCGGGAGGTTCCGGGTCGAGCTGCCTGGACAGTGAGGAGAACAAATAAGTCGATCCTAAAAGAAATCAACCCTGACTGTTCCTTAGAAGGTCAAATAGTAAAGATGAAGCTAAAGTACGTTGGACATCAAATGAGAAGAGAGGATTCACTTGAAAAAGCCTTGATGCTGGGAAAGGTGGAGAGCAAAAGAAGAAGGGGGTGGCCAAAATGGTTAGATTGCATTAAAGTAGAATAATTAAAACAAAATAATTAAACATGTTAATTTTGCTTTCTGTATTTATGCTTCCATAAGCAGTGCTTACCAGAGGTCAGTGTGTACTTTGAATTAGCTTTTGCAAGAAGACAATACTTGTAATAGGCCACGTAGGCATCTCTGATTCAGCACCCCGCTTGTGGGCTTCGACCGCCAGCGAGGTTCGGCCGGCCAGAGGGAACGAACGGCACTTGAGGACCATTCCACCGTCCTCAAAAGCCGCTCCCCCGCCACCACCGAGACCAGTGGGGTTCGGCCAGCGGCCAGCCGGAGGGAACGAGCGGCACCTGAGGACCACTCCACCATCCTCAAAAGCTGCTCCCCTGCCACCGCCGAGACCAGTGGGGTTCGACTGGCAGCCAGCCAGAGGGAACGAGCGGCACCTGAGGACCTTTCCACTGTCCTCAAAAGCTGCTCCCCGCCACCACCGAGACCAGCGGGGTTCAACCGGCAGTCGGCCGGAGGGAACAAGCGGCACCTGAGGACCACTCCACCGTCCTCAAAAGCTGCTCCCCCGCCATCGCCGAGACCAGCAGGGTTCGACCGGCCGCCGGCCGGAAGGAAGGAGCGGCACCTGAGGACTACTCAACCGTCCTCAAAAGCTGCTCCCCCGCCACCGTCGAGATCAGCGGGGTTCGACTGGCAGCCGGCCGGAGGGAACGAGTGGAACCTGAGGACCACTCCACCATCCTCAAAAGCTGCTCCCCCACCACCGCCAAGACCAGCGGGGTTCGACCGGCAGCCGGCCGGAGGGAACGAGTGGCACCTGAGGACTACTCAACCGTCCTCAAAAGCTGCTCCCCCACCACCGCCAAGACCAGCGGGGTTCGACCAGTGGCCAGCCGGAGGGAACGAGCGGCACCTGAGGACCACTCCACCATCCTCAAAAGCTGCTCCCCTGCCACCGCGGAGACCAGCGGGGTTCGACTGGCAGCCAGCCAGAGGGAACGAGCGGCACCTGAGGACCATTCCACTGTCCTCAAAAGCTGCTCCCCACCACCACCGAGACCAGCGGGGTTCAACTGGCAGCCGGCCGGAGGGAACGAGCGGCACCTGAGGACCACTCCACCGTCCTCAAAAGCTGCTCCCCCGCCATCGCCGAGACCAGCAGGGTTCGACCGGCAGCCAGCCAGAAGGAAGGAGCGGCAGCTGAGGACTACTCAACCGTCCTCAAAAGCTGCTCCCCCGCCACCGTCGAGATCAGCGGGGTTCGACCGGCAGCCGGCTGGAGGGAACGAGTGGAACCTGAGGACCACTCCACCATCCTCAAAAGCTACTCCACCACCACCGCTGAGACTAGCAGGGTTCGAGCGGCAGCCGGCCGGAGGGAACGAGTGGCACCTGAGGACCACTCCACCGTCCTCAAAAGCTGCTCCCCCGCCACCGCCGAGTCCAGCGGGGTTCGACCAGCAGCCGGCCAGAGGGAACGAGCGGCACTTGAGGACCATTCCACTGTCCTCAAAAGCCGCTCCCCGCCACCACCGAGACCAGCGGGGTGAGACCAGCGGGGTTTGACCAGCGGCCGGCCGGAGGGAATGAGTGGCACCTGAGGACCACTCCACCGTCTTCAAAAGCTGCTCCCCCGCTACTGCTGAGACCAGCAGGGTTCGACCGGCAGTCGGCCGGAGGGAACGAGTGGCACCTGAGGACCACTCCACCGTCCTCAAAAGCTGCTCCCCCGCCACCACTGAGACCAGGAGTGTTCGACCAGCAGCCGGCCGGAAGGAAGGAGCGGCACCTGAGGACTACTCAACCATCCTCAAAAGCTGCTCCCCCGCCACCGCCGAGACCAGCGGGGTTCGACCGGCAGCCGGCCAGAGGGAACGAGTGGCACCTGAGGACCACTCCACCATCCTCAAAAGCTGCTCCCCCGCCACCGCCGAGACCAGCGGGGTTCGACCGGCAGTCTGCCGGAGGGAACGAGTGGCACCTGAGGACACTCCACCAGCCTCAAAAGCTGCTCCCCCGCCACCGCCGAGACCAGCGGGGTTCAACCGGCAGCTGGCGGGAGGGAACGAGCGGCACCTGAGGACTACTCCACCGTCCTCAAAAGCTGCTCCCCCGCCACTGCAGAGACCAGTGGGGTTTGACCGGCCACCGGCCGGAGGGAATGAGTGGCACCTGAGGACCACTCCACCGTCCTCAAAAGCTGCTCCCCCGCCACCACCGACCCAGCGGGGTTCGACCGGCAGCCGGCCGGAGGGAACGAGTGGCACCTGAGGACTACTCAACCGTCCTCAAAAGCTGCTTCCCCGCCACCGCCGAGACCAGCGGGGTTCGACCGGCAGTCTGCCGGAGGGAACGAGCGGCACCTGAGGACCACTCCACCATCCTCAAAAGCTGCTCCCCCGCCACCGCCGAGACCAGTGGGGTTCGACCGGCAGCCGGGCGGAGGGAATGAGAGGCACCTGAGGACTACTCCACCGTCCTCAAAAGCTGCTCCTCCGCCACCGTAGAGACCAGTTGTGGTTTGACCGGCAGCCGGCCGGAGGGAACGAGTGGCACCTGAGGACCACTCCACCGTCCTCAAAAGCTGCTCCCCCGCCACCGCCGAGACCAGTGGTTTTCGACCGGCAGCCGGCCAGAGGGAACGAGTGGCACCCGAGGACCACTCCACCATCCTCAAAAGCTGCTCCCCCGCCACCACCGAGACCAGCGGGGTTCGACCGGCCGCCGGCCGGAGGGTACGAGTGGCACCTGAGGACCACTCCACCGTCCTCAAAAGCTGCTCCCCCACCACCGCCAAGACCAGTGGGGTTCGACTGGCAGCCGGCCGCTGCTGCTCCTGGTACTAACCCCCTTTTTGTAATGGTTGGAGCTGATGCTGTTGTTAAGGCTTTTGCCTGCGCCTTTGCAGCTCTTGCAGCCCTGGGGACAATCTGGACTGCCGTGGCCGCCTTTGCTGCCACGGCTGAGGCACGGAGCTCCTTCCCCTGAGTTGTCGGGGGGGGGGAGTGGTAGCTCCGGCAACTTTCTCCAGAGGACATGGGGTCTTTCCACACTGTGTTTGTTGTTATATTATAGTGTTTTTACTGTATTTTTATAATGTAATTCACTATGTAGTTTTTGTATTTTGATACCATGCTTATTTGTATTGCTCGCTCTTGTAAATTTATTGTATCTCTGTATTATTATTTTGTTGTTATTTTGTTTGTATATGCTGTTAGCCGCCTTGAGTTGGTCTTTGGCTAAGAAAGGCGGGATATAAATTGAAGGTTTTATTGTGGTGGAGAGAGTAAAGCATTGTTGTCAAGTACCCCTTATTGGCTGGGAAAACCCCTTATTTACCCTCTTTCCCGCCGTCATCCCTTATTTAGACTGTAATGCCTTATTGCCGCCATTGGAGGGCAGCAGGGCAGCACAGGATAAGCATAGCTGTCAAGTATCCCTTATTTGCTGGGAAATTTCCCTTATTTCCAAATCCAAAACTTGACAGGTATGGAGTAAAGCTGAAGGTGGGACATGTCTGTTCCTTCTGCCGCCTGAGGTTAATCCATCATCCTCACCTCAGGGGTCTCATTCTCCCCCCCCCCTTAATGTGGGGCACCTTTCAAATCTCTCCCTTTGTGAGGCTGTTCTTTCGGTCATTAAGTGCAGCTTCTTTGCTCCGTCTCTCCCTCCCACCCACCCACCCACTAAGGAGTGAGTCCTCCTACCTTGCAAGGAGGGGTGAGATATGCGAGTGGTGGTGGTGGTGGGGAGAAGGCTCATTGCAACCCCCGCCACCGAACAGACCCCTCCCTCCCACTTTTAAGCCCCCCCCCCTTTGATTTTTGCCTCCCCCAATCATTTCATACAGTATTTCCATTCAGAGAGATCCTAATAAGGGATGAGAAGGAAGCATTTCCTTTGCCCCCCTTTTCACCTTCTCTGTTGGGGGGGGGGGACCCCTCCCACCCCCACTTCCTCCGTAATGATGGCTTCTTCTCCTCATTTGTTAAAACCAACGGGGTGAGTGAGTGGAGAGGGAAGGGAAGATAATGAAGATTTCATTCTCCTCGTCTCTTTTGCAAATATGGGGTCAGGGGGGTGGGGGGAGAGAAGGAAGACCACCATGAGGCTTGAAAAGCCTCTTTATATAGGCAAAGAGCCAGGCCCAGCGCTGTCTGCAGACACTTCCGTGGACATGCGGCAGGCATGCCTCAACACCAGAGTGTAGCAGAATGCACAGGACGCTGCTTACCCCTTCTCACCGATGTGGTCCCTATTTATCTACTTGCAATTTCGTGCTTTCGAACTGCTAGTTTGGCAGGAGGAGGGACAGAGACGGGCGCTCAATCCATCATGCAGTACCCGGGTCTCGAACTGCCGATTTGCCGGCCTTCTAGTTCCAGCTAACAAGGCGAGCTTCTTGACCACTGAGCAGCCACCGCAGCCCCGAGGTCCAAATGAAGGGGCTCTCCTGAACCTTCATAGCTCTAGGTTTCACCCCTCCCCCACCTTCCTCCGTAATGATGGCTTCTTCTCCTCATTTGTTAAAACCAACGGGGTGAGTGAGGGGGGAGGGGAGGGAAGATAATGGAGATTTCATTCTCCTCGTCTCTTTTGGAGTCATTTGCAAATATGGGGTCGAGGGGGGGGGGGAGAAGGAAGACCACCATGAGGCTTGAAAGGGGATACTACCCGGCAGAGAAGGGGTTAAGCGCACCGAGTAATATTCCTAGAAGAGGGCAGATGGGGCGACTCGACTCTTCTCCTCATGGAGGTATAATAAAACAGGAGATGACATGACGTCACAAACTTGAAGCCGACTAATCTGACAGTCCGCCATGTTAGTTGGTCCAAAACATTGCCTTATGGTGCTTTGACTGTGTGGAGTCGTGAAAGTAGATGCGGGGTTTCCCCATTAATATCAGTAGGTGGGGGGTTGCGATCCCCCTCTCCATGGTCCCCTGGGGTTGGGAGGTTTGGGGGGACAAAAGGGGTCTCTTTCCCCCAATTCTTCCAGAGCCAGGGGACCCGGCAGAGAGGGGATCACCCCCAAGGACACCCCGTTATTAAAGAGAACAAACCAAGCGGTTTCTTCTCTTTAAAAACGGAGTGTTGGGGGAGGGGGTGGAATCGATCCCCTCTCCCGGGTCTCCTGGGTCCAGAAGGGTTGGGGGGGACAGACCCCTTTTGTCCCCCCAAACCTCCCATACCCAGGGGACCAGGGAGAGGGGATCGATTCCACCCTCTCCCAAACGCTTGGTTTCTTCTCTTTAATAACGGGGTGTCCTGTGGGGGGATCCCCTCTCTGCCAGGTCCCCTGGCTCTGGAAGGGTTGGGGGGGTGGACAGACCCCTTTTGTCCTTCTGGATCCAGGGGAGCCAGCGGAGAGGGGGATTCCCCCCCACGCCCCCCATATTAAAGAGAAGAAAGCAGCGGTTTCTTCTATTTAACAGAGTGTTGGGGTGTGGGTGGTATCGATCCCCTCTCCCTGGTCCCCTGGGTATGGGAGGTTTGGTGGACAAAAGGGGGGTCTGTACCCCCAACCCTTCTGGACCCAGGAGAGGGGATCAATCCACCCCACCCCCTCCAACAGAAGAAGCAATGGTAAACGGTAGTCTGCTAATATTTTGGTCCACCTAATATGGCGGCAGGCCACGCCCACTGGCGCCTGCAGTGCCATCTCCTGTTTTTTATACCTCCATGCTTCTCCCCCTCCTCACAGGAAGTGGTCCCTTTCCAAATAGCGTCCCTTCCGGTCTGATCTTTTTCTCCCACTCCCCTCTCTCTATCGTGGTGGTGGGGAGGGGGGGCGCAAGTAGAGTCGCCGGACTGAGGGAGGGCGGGGTGAGCTTCTTGCCCCAGAGAGGGTGTTTGGGGTGGAGAAGTGGGGGCGGGAGACGTGGAGGGAGCCCAGGGAAGGGGTGCCGCCACCAAACACACACAACCTGACACTTTGTGGGTGTGTCAGGAAAGAGCTGTGGAGGGGAG
Source organism: Bradypodion ventrale (assembly GCA_035047345.1). Taxonomy (NCBI): domain Eukaryota; kingdom Metazoa; phylum Chordata; class Lepidosauria; order Squamata; family Chamaeleonidae; genus Bradypodion; species Bradypodion ventrale. The sequence goes on from JAWDJE010000002.1 coordinate 375,284,818, forward strand.
ACACTGGAAGAGGGTCCTCCGAATGGCCCAAACCTCGTGGCTGCCTAAAGGAAGGGAACCCTCTTCCCCCCCCCCCCCCCCCGCAAACACGCGTCCAGCCCAGGAACGTCTGAACATGCCAAAGTTGAACGGGGGAGGTGCTCTTCTTCTGGGCTTCGAATGGAATAAGGGACACGAATTCTCCACTGTAGGAATCGGGGCCACTGGGGGCCGGAGGGTCCCGGAGGAGGACTGATCAAGTGACGACACGAGACAAGCTGCTGGATCGATCAGACACTTTATTGGTCAAAGGCAGAATCATTTATAGGGAAAAAGTGCAACGGTGGCAAACTGTCCTCTGGCAAGGCATTACCTCATGCGTTGACACATGTTAATGGGAAAACCTTCAAAGGGGAAGTTAATTAACTCGGGCAAACAGGGAACAAGATTGACCATTGTCTTGGGACTTAGGCAGGGGTAAACATGGCTTATTTGCACCAGGGATTTCCCCAAACCGGGAGATGAGTCATTATGGTTAATAGAATGCATGAATCAGCTATCTGCTTACTCGGCAGAGTCGCGGGTCAGGTCACCTTAATTGGGTGAATCAAGCCCTATACTTTTATTCACCCCCCTTAATTTGACGACCGGTGAGCCCACTGGCCGGGAGCCTGTCTCACCGCAGTGGTCTCTGGTCTATTCCGTGCCCTGTGGGGCACGGGGAATCCATATCTCCCCTTTATTTTCTATTTAAGAACCTGACCGGCGACCTTACGCAAGATAGGCATCAGCTGTTGAGCGGGGATGACGTCACGGGATTTCTCTCTGGGGCGGCACTTGGAGATCAGCGAGGGAATACACTGAGCAAAGCAACAGAGCGTAATGCCTAGTATGGCTATTCCCACCACTATCTGAAGCACCTTCTGTAGCCACCCCCAGGGGATCCATGACCACATCCAATTCCATAGGGAACCCCACCAGGCTCCCCACGCGGAGCCTTCCGTAATGCCTGCAACAATGGAATGCAGGTTCTTGATCTGGTTTTGTATTTTCCGGGAGTTGTCAGTAAGGTTAAAACAGCACATCCCATGGACAGATTCGCACCCCAGGTGGTGCAATAAGAGGAGGTAGTCGATAGCTGCTCGATTATCAAGAACAGCTTGGCGGAGTTCCACCTGCTCTTGATTAAGGAGCGCTATCGCTGAGGAGGTATGATTGATGGTTTTTGCTAAACCGCAGGCCAAATGACCAATTCTCCGTGCGTTGCCGGTGGCCAACCCCGGCACGCCGATCAAACTGACGGATAGGGAAACATACTCAGCGGGACTCATTACTCTGATGCTGCTGTCACAAGAGCTGTCTAACTGGGTTGTGCGTGTGTGCCGAATGAGCGGGGAAACATTCACATGGGATACATTTGTGTCACTAGAACGTGGGGCAATCATGTCCCTGGTAGGGAGTACAAGTGTCAAGCGACTAATGCAACACATTGAGTCCGACAGATTGGCAGGGATGTAGTTCCAGGTGTGCTGGTTGCAGGTAAAGAACCACCCTGAGGGCAGGGTGACATGAGCGTACAATGAGATGAGGGTCTCCGGTTTATTGCAAGTCCAGTTGCCAACGCCAGGGTCAATACAGCGGCGCCGTGCCTGACCGTCTGCGGTGCAACCGGTCATGCGGGTACAGGCGGCGCCCGGGCTGACCGCCACCCGAGGGGTATGGAGGGTGGCTGCATCAGCCGGCAAGGTTGGGGTAAGTTGCTGTCCCCCCCAGCGTGCATATGCCGAGAAGGCGGTAGGAGAGTGAGGGGCAAAGGATGCCTTTCGCAACCAGGCACTGTCCTCGGTGTGCTCGTCCGGAGTATGGCACACCGGGATGAGACAGGTGCTGAGCATGGATGCAGAACCAACGTCCTGCTGTAAGCAAAAATCGGACTGGTTGACGAGACCGGCCAACCTTTCCCACAAGTTGTACTGCATTCGTGTAGACAGGTCTTCACCAGGCGACAAACCGTCGGCCTGGATTGAGGCTGCCTGGGCGCCTCCCCCCAAAAGCAGGGAGAGGGCCAGGACTATGGAGATCGCCACGGTGTTGGCGTGAATCTGGGCCAAGACTGCAGCTGTGAGGTTCTCCGGCGTCGGTTCCTTCCCCTCGCGCTGGACGGCGTCCTGAGCGTCATGGCAAAGAACCTTGACCATCCCCCAGGTGACTTTAGGGATCGGCTGTCGCCTCCTCCGACGGATCCTCTCGCGCAGGGTGAGGTCCTTCATCTCCGGTATCGGACTCGGGCCGGTCTGGTTCCACGCCATGCGGTTCCGTGTGGGGTTTGACACACCGAGCTGGGATCCAGATGACACCTGTAGGAGACATAACTGCAGCATACCCTCTCCCCCAGGTGACGAGCGGCACCGGCCCCCTCCAAGTGGGGTCCGGTGGCACTCGGTACCGGACCATTGGTCGCGGGAGAGCTTCCGAACGGCGGAAATGCCTCTCCTGCGGCGTGCAATCCGAAAAAACATTAAGGTGATTGTATGTGAACAAAACCTTGTTTAAGCAAAACTGTGCTGCTCCTTGTGACTTGGGGAGGGCAGGATGTTTAAGCAAAACTGTGCTGCTCCTTGTGACTTGGGGAGGGCAGGAGGTTCCCCCCTTTCTATTTGTTTGTCAAGATAGGACTTTAGCGTCCGATTGACACGCTCTACAATCGCCTGCCCTTGCGGATTGTAGGGAATTCCAAAAGTGTGCTTGATGTCCCAAGTCGCCATGAAGGCGGCCAACTGCCTAGAGCAGTAGGACGGTGCGTTATCCGTTTTCACGTGCCGTGGCTTGCCCATCGCCGCGATGCAGGAAAGGAGGTGCTGCTCCACGTGGGTAGCCGTCTCTCCTTTCTGCGCCGTGGCCCAAACGAACTGGGAAAAGGTATCAATGCAGACGTGCATGTATTGCCACCTGCCAAACTGCGGCACATGCGTGACGTCCATCTGCCATACCTGGTTGGCCTCAGTCCCCCGTGGGTTGACCCCCCACGAGGGCCCCCCCCGGCGCCCCTGCGCAATGCTGGCAAGAGCGGACTATACCCTGGGCTTGAGAAAGCGGCAGATTGAACTGTCTGGCGAGTGCCTTGGCATTTTGGTGAAAAAATGCATGACTTTGGATTGGAGTAGTGAAAACTCCCAAAACTGAACGTTGCTGAATTTCCTTTGCGGCCGCGTCCGCTCTGCTATTGCCCGCGGAAATCGGACCCGGTAGGTCTTGGTGACTTCGGATGTGGGCAATATAAAGCGGCTCCGTGCGGTTTCGCAAATGAAATTGAGCGGTGAGAAACAGACTTAGTAAATTCTTGTCTATCGCGGGAGTGATGTAAGCTCCCGGTAGACTGTGCAACAAATTCCTTACGTACAGGCTGTCAGTGATAATATTCAAACGCTCCTGGGCGAAGGTGCGCAAGGCAAGGTTCACGGCTGCCAACTCTGCCCGCTGAGCGGACTTCTGTGGAAGAGTTAGCAGCGTGTGCCAAGCTTCGCCCTCCTGCCAGGTCAAAACACCATAGGTGCGACCTCCGTCTGTGAAAACTGTCCTGGCCCCCTGAAGCGGGACCAGCGAGAGCAATTCGAACAAGCTGACTGTTCCTGTCTGTAGGGAAACGAGTCTAGGGTCCTTGGGCAAGTGGTACGCTAAACTCCCAGTGAAACCTTCCAAGGCTATCGGAAGCGAGTCACCTAGCTGCACTAATTGGTGAATTTGTTCCTTGGTGAAAGGAACCACAATTTTGGCCAAATCATTTCCTGAAATGTCCCTAGCTCTCAGCCTGCCGCGGTAAATCACCGCGGAAACCAGCTCTTGGGGCGGAACGATGTTCCGTGATGATGTGTTAGGCAAATAAACCCACTCCACAATTTTCGCTCCCTTCTCTGAGTCTACGCCTAACGCCCCAGTGAACATGGACCCTGACCGTACGATGTACAAATTCAGGATCGGGGCATAAGGCCCCTGGGCGATCCTATCCACCCACCTCTGGCTGAGAACTTGGTTCACTTTCTCGAGCGCCAAGCGCGCGTCTCGAGAGATTTTTATCCGGTCTGCCGGCTGCTTACCTAAAGTTAGCAGCGAGAAGAGCGGCTTTAAGAGATCCGTATCCAATCGGAAATACGGTCTGGCCCAATTAATGTTCCCTAAAATCTGCTGTAACTCTACCAGGGTGACTGAGTCCTGTAAAGCTATCTGGGGTAAAACCGGTGCGGCAAAAGAACGGAGAAGCCGATGACCCAAGTATGAAAAGGGCTCGGTTTTCTGCACCTTCTCTGGGGCTATGAGTAGACCCTTGTCCCCCAGGCTGGCCTGGAGGTCAGAAAACACTGCGCTGCCGAGTTGCGGCAACGCCACTAAGATATCATCCATGAAATGACACACAATAGCCTTAGGGTAAAGGCTTCGAAACTTTGCCAGCGCGTTGTGAACATAAATTTGGCACAGGGTGGGCGAATTGAGCATGCCCTGTGGCAAAAATTTCCACGCGTAACGCTGCGTGGGCTCTCCGTGGTTCACAACCGGCACTGTAAAGGCGAACCTTTCCCGGTCCCGGGGGTCTAAGGGGATTGTATAGAAGCAATCCTTGAGATCTACAACTAGAATCTCCCACCCCTCGGGAATCATATTTGGATTCGGGATGCCGCATTGAAGCGGACCCATGGGCTGAATACATTTATTGATCTCTCTGAGATCGTGGAGGAGTCGCCACTTCCCCGACTTCTTCTTAATTACAAAAACTGGCGAGTTCCAGGGACTGGTGGACTGCTCTATATGTCCTGCGTCTAGCTGTTCCTTCACTAGCTGCTTTAGGGCAACCAGTTTCTCTCCCACAACCGGCCATTGTTCTACCCAGACCGGAGTATCGGTGAGCCATTTAAGTGGCAACGCCATTACCCGAAGGTAAGGGTGGCACCGTACTGCTGGAGAATGTCTCGCCCCCAAAGGTTGACGTGCACGTCAAGAATGTGCGGCCGAACTACCGCCGTGCCGTCAGCCCCTGGGATGGTGACTTCTACCCACTCTCTGCTCCTAAACGCTTCCTGAACGCCACCTACCCCCCACACATCGGAGACCGGCTCAATGGCCCACTCCCTCGGCCACTGGCTCCTGCTTATCACGGATACATCAGCTCCGGTATCGAGGAGGCCTGAGAACACCCTTCTGTTCAAAAATACCTCGATAACGGGGCGCTGCCTCCACTCAATGTTGGTCTCCACTGTCGCTAAGACCTGGTATCCTTGCACTGCCTCAACCGCGCTCAAGCGGCCTGCTGAGCCGGGCTCTGAGCTGTCACTGAGCCTCCCCTGGCTGCCTGCTGGCGAGTGACAAGGAACCATGATCAGTTGCGCTAAGGAATCTCCCTTGTGAATGGTCTGGGGCAGGTGTGTCCAGAGTTGGACCTGGAGAACGCCTGAAAAATTCGAGTCAATGACTCCTGGAATTATGAAAATTCCGCGTGCTCCAGCTACACTACGGGGCAAAACTAAACCTAAAAAGCCTCTGGGCAGGGGACCCATGTACTGGGAATCGACCAGATAGACTGTGCCTGGCAGGTCGCATGTAACGTCTACCTGACAAGTCAATTCTAGCCCTGTGCTACCCTTGGGGCTGGCCTGTGCCCTCGTAGTGCCTGGAATGTGCCTGGAACCTAGTCCAGCTCTGGGAAGTCCGGATTCTGGGGAATGAGAGAAGTCTCTGTTTGGACTGGGGCCAGAGACATGCCCGCGTTCCGGTTTCCCGAACTCGGACAAAACTTGGCCCAATGATAGCCTTTCCTGCACTTTGGACATGGGGTTTTCGGGGCTGTGGACTGGCTGAACTTTTGTCCGCCTCCCTTTGATCGGCATTCTTTAGCGAAGTGCCCGACCTTGCCACAAGAGTGACAAGCTCCCCTGGTCTTCCCCTTGGGGTGAGATCTCTTTCCCCCCTGCACTGCTGCCGCTAGCAGACCCATCTTGTAGGAGTCCGTGCCGACGTCAGAATAGGCCCTAATCATGTCCGACAGCGTCAGGTCAGGACGATTGCCTAGGGACTGCAAAATCTTACGGCAGTCCAAGTTGGCATTGTCCTTGGCTAGCTTGATCATGAGCTCTTGCTGGGCTTGCTCGTTATCAATCTGCCTGGTGATGGCTTCTTCCAGGCGATTGATGAAGTCCATGTAGGGTTCCTGGGCTCCCTGCTTGATAGCGGTATAATTCTTAGCCGCTTTGCCAGATGCTGGGATCTTGAAGTACGCCCTATAGGCGGCTTCAGCGGACATTTCGAGAGTGGCGAGAGGCAAGTTGATTTGGGCGTTAATGGCCTCAAAGGCACCTGAGCCATATAGCTGCTCAGCGATTACCGCGCCTCCCATTCTCGCGGCTCTGGCCTGTGCCTCGAGCCGGTACTCGCTGTCCCAGATCATGTACTGGCTAGGGGTTAGCATCATCCTCATGACGGCTTTCCAGTCGTGAGGAATCCACATGGTGGCTTCACACGCTTGCTGAAGCGTGCCCCTAGTAAAACGACTTTGGAGCCCTGTCTCTGAGATTGCTTTCCGTAAAGCCATGAGAAGCTTATACGGGACTGGGGAATGCACTACCTGTTGCGCGCCTGTGAGCGCGTCCATCTCTAAGCGGATGGGACAAATCTGTCGAAGCTCAGCTAGCTGTTCTGCTGACAATTCCCCCTTCTTGAGCTCTATCTCTGCTGTGCGCTGAAGGGCACTCTTTACAACTAGGGAAGCTGGCGCTGTCAGAGGAACGCCTGCGCTCCTCGTTCCTTGCGTTCCTTCGGTGATGTCTGCAGCTGTCACCGGGGGAAGGCTTCCCTCACTGCTATGCTGATAGCTGAATGACGGACAGAGCGCCGTGGGCGCAGCCGGGTGGACTGGCTGACCTGAGGGCTCTTCTAACGGGGGTTCTAGGGCCTCTGTCCGGGCTGGCTCGATCTGCTCTAAGAGCCTCCTACACTTTTTCCATGTGCTGACTACCCTGCCGGGCGCTTTGGGGGGTTGCTGGATGCAGTCTCCTATCTGATCCCAGAGCTTCAAGGTTAACGTACCTACTTCTGGGTAAAGTAGGCAGTGTCCCCTGAGGTACGCCAAAAGTCTCGCTAGCTCTCCGCTGTGAAATCGCAACTTAAAAACCCTGGCCAGGATTCTGAACTCTTCCTCACGAGTTCTTTGGCTAGCGGACGGACTTGGTCTATGAGAGCAAGTCCCCATATTACCTGTGATGGGTCCTCCGAAGTTTCCTTCTCGGGCCGAGAGTCGACGCGTCCTTTTACAGGCAACAGTTCTGGCGACGAGTGTCTGGGGTAGCTGTCGGAGCGTGGACCTTCTGTCCCGGGCCCTCGGCGGCCACTGCAATGCCAGGGGCTCACAGCCTGCCCTGACCGGAACGCGTTTTTCCCTTCGCGAACCTCCCCAAAGCCGGGAAAAAGGTAGGTAGGAAGGTCTCTTGGGAATGCCTCGCCGCGGCCACTCCTCTGTCCGGCTGGCTGCCGACCAGAGTGCCGCGCAGTCCTCCGGGACAACGGGTCGCGGTTCAGGCGTTGAACCGGACCGCGTGGATCGTTACTCACGAGTAGACCTCTCCGGGGTCCTCTTACTCACGAGTAGCATCACGTCGGGGTCACCAGCTGTAGGAATCGGGGCCACTGGGGGCCGGAGGGTCCCGGAGGAGGACTGATCAAGTGACGACACGAGACAAGCTGCTGGATCGATCAGACACTTTATTGGTCAAAGGCAGAATCATTTATAGGGAAAAAGTGCAACGGTGGCAAACTGTCCTCTGGCAAGGCATTACCTCATGCGTTGACACATGTTAATGGGAAAACCTTCAAAGGGGAAGTTAATTAACTCGGGCAAACAGGGAACAAGATTGACCATTGTCTTGGGACTTAGGCAGGGGTAAACATGGCTTATTTGCACCAGGGATTTCCCCAAACCGGGAGATGAGTCATTATGGTTAATAGAATGCATGAATCAGCTATCTGCTTACTCGGCAGAGTCGCGGGTCAGGTCACCTTAATTGGGTGAATCAAGCCCTATACTTTTATTCACCCCCCTTAATTTGACGACCGGTGAGCCCACTGGCCGGGAGCCTGTCTCACCGCAGTGGTCTCTGGTCTATTCCGTGCCCTGTGGGGCACGGGGAATCCATACTCCACCCCCCCCCCCCCCGCCCTCCATGCGACCCCATAGAGTGACCTGAATCTCTCCCTCGACCTCCTTCGCTTTGGAAAAGGGGGCGAGGCTGAAGGATTTGGGGAACTTTTTCTTTTTGGGGTATAGTTTGGGAAGGGCTAGAGCTCCAGATTGGGAAGGGGGAGTGAGGAAGAGAACTTCCAACTCCTGTGGAACTCTACCTGAGAAAAGAAGGGAAACAGGGGCACGAATGTAGTTTGCTGTTGTTCAGTCGCACAGTCGACTCCGACCCTTTGCGACCCCATGGACCATTTTCCTCCAGGCGCTTCTGTCCTCCACCATCCCCCTCAGCCCTCCCAGCTCTGTGCCCATTGTGTCTATAATACCATCTAGCCATCTCATCCTTGGCCTCCCCCTTCTTCTTTTGCCCTCCACCTTTCCCAACATCAATGCCTTCTCAAGTGAATCCTCCCTTCTCATTTGATGTCCAAAGTATTTTAGCTTCATCTTTACTATTTGACCTTCCAATGAGCAGTCAGGGTTAATTTCTTCTAAGATTGACCTATTTGTTCTCCTCGCTGTCCAGGGCACTCTCAAAACCCTCCTCCAACACCACATTTCAAAGGCATCTATTCTTCTGCGTTCAGCCTTCCTAATTGTCCAGCTCTCACATCCATACATTACTACTGGGAAAACCATTGCCTTGACTATTCTAATTTTTGTTTGCAATGTGATGTCTCTGCTTTTCACTATGTTCCCCAGGTTTCTCATCGCTTGTCTCCCAAGAATCAGTCGCCTTTTTATTTCATGGCTGCAATCCCCATCTGCAGTGATCTTTGATCCTAAGAAAGTAAAATCTGTCACTGCTTCTACTTCTTCCCCGTCTATTTTCCAGGAACTGATTGGGCCTGTTGCCATTATCTTGGTTTTCTTGATATTGAGTCTCAAGCCAGCTTTTGCACTCTCCTCCTTCAGCCCTATCAAGAGATTCTTTAGTTCTTCCTCACTTTCTGCCATTAGGGTGGTATCGTCTGCATATCTCAAATTGTTGATGTTTCTCCCAGCAATTTTAATCCCATATTGTGATTCCTCCATCCCTGCACTGCGCATTATGTGCTCTGTGTATAGGTTGAATAAGCATGGTGACAAAATGCAGCCTTGTCTTACTCCTTTTCCTATTCCGAACCACTCTGTTATTCCCTGTTCTGTCCTAACTGTTGCTTCTTGGTTCCTGTACAGATTTCTCAGGAGGCATATGAGGTGCTCTGGTATTCCCATCTCTTTAATTACTTGCCACATCTTGTTGTGGTCCACACAGTCAAATGCCTTAGTGTAGTCAATAAAACAAAAGTAAACTTGTTTCTGGTATTCCTTTGTTTTCTCTATGATCCAGCGTATGTTGGCGATGTGGTCTCTAGTCCCCCTGCCTCTTCTGAAACCAGCCTGCACCTCTGGTAATTCGCTTTCCACATGCTGCTGAAGTCTATCCTGTATTATCTTGAGTATCACCTTACTGGCGTGTGGGATGAGCGCGATTGTTCGATAATTTGAACATTCTTTGGCATTGCCCTTTTTTGGGATTGGGACGTATACTGATCTTTTCCAATCCTGTGGCCATTGTTTTGTTTTCCAAATCTGCTGGCATATTGAATGCAGTAATTTGACGCCATCATCTTTTAGCGCTTTGAAAAATTCAACTGGGATACCATCATCTCCACTAGCTTTGTTGTTTGCAGTGCTCTTTAGGGCCTTTATGACTTCGCTCTCCAGGATGTCTGGCTCAAGTTCAATTTCTTCATCATTGTGATTATCAGGAGTGTTGAGATCCTTTTTGTAGAGTTCCTCTGTGTACTCTTTCCATCTTTTCTTAATTTCTTCTGCATCAGCTAGCTCCTTTCCGTCTTTGTCCCTTATCATGGTCATTTTTGCTTTAAATGTTCCCTTGATTTCCCCAATTTTTTTGAAAAGATCTCTGGTTCTGCCTCTTTTGTTGTTTTCCTCCATTTCTCTGCACTGTTCTTTTAGGTAGTTTTCCTTCCACGAATGTAGAAGACTGTCGAAAACAACATGAGAATGCGCCGATGCTTATGAATATGTACCATGTGTTCATTGATGTCTAAACGTTTAAAAGTCAGTTGATAGTTGCCCAAAGGTTTCTTACATAGAAAGAGAAGTTTCATTAACACTTAATTTTAGAGTATTAAAGCATAAATAAACTCAGGAAGAAGACATGTTGTTGGGGCTTTGATTGAAGAATGGGTTTGAATGTTGGGAAACTGATCACTTAGGGAGGGATGATGCTTCATTTGTATTTCCAAAAGGAAAGCGGGGACAATTTGTTGGGTAAATTCCAAGATTGGTCCAGTCACGAAACTGCCAAAACGAAGGCACCTTTTGGTGAGTTCATTCTGCAGTTCTGCAGACCTAGTATGAGAAAGATTAGCTGGCAACACAAAAGGTGGCTGTTAACCAGGGTATGCTCTTTCTCTGTGCCCCCCAGGTGGCTGTGAAACACTTGGTTTTTACCATGATGTAAATTCTTTTGTCTTCAAAGTCTTTGATTCTAAGCAAGCTCTCCTTGGTCTTTCCTGCAGGGGGCAGAAGGATATCAGAAGCAATAACTCTGTAATCTCTTCCATGTGTTGGAGCAGAATCACATCAGGTATGGAGAAGGCAGACTCCTTGTATAATTGAATCCCTACGTAGTTAACCATTTTAATCAACCCTACTGTTTCCATTTGAATTAAATGCTCCCTGTTTTCCATGCTTACATGGTATGGCATGTTTCTTTTAGATCAGGGACTATTAATACCCATTATAACTTCTCCTTGTGCAGAATCCGATTCTGAATATTGGTGATCATCATGGTGATCAGCCATGAAGTCCTGCAAATATTATATAGTGCCATGGCCTTTCAACTGCCTTCCACATCACAGCGTGACACCCGTACCACAGATCCAGCTCTGTGAGTCACTTTCTGGTCCTGAGCCCTTTGGGCAGGGCCGGGGTGATTAAGCTGCTATCCTTAGTAAAGATGGAGTCAAGTGGGATTTAATCCACTTGGGAACCATCACCCTTCCCCCTGGACTTCAGCACCCAAGGCGACTAGTCCTCAGGGTTGTCAAGTTAGTTAACCGCTACCTGATGCTTGACGTTGAGTCGCTGGTGGTATGGTCTACTCTATTACCATTGCAGGATAAACTGGCCAGGCATCTGTTGTAACTGGCTGCCGCAAATGGAGATGAATTTTGTCTCGCTTTCCGTTTTGAAGAATGGTTCAAGATTTGTGAGTTGTTTTTAGAAAAACATATATGGGGACAGCAGGAATCACTTTCCCATGTCTGATGAAATGGAACTTACTCCATGAAAGCTAACATTAGAATACAGGAGTTAGTCTTTAAGGTGCCACAAAATTTTTGTCCTTTTGCTGTTGCTTTGTTTATTCTCTGATATGCTTGCACAGACTAACATATTCTCTGATATGCTTGCACAGACTAACATTCTTGAGAATCCTCAGGAAGAACAATCTTTCCTCAGGAAGAACAATCTTTCATAGGACCTGCTGTTGGCCTTGTACCACTGTACTATAGAGAGTGTGTTAATCTATGGTCTGTGTGTATGGTTTGGGAGTTGTACAGCTAGGGAAAGAACAATGCTGTCCAGGGTCATAAAGACTGCGGAGGGAATAATTATGTGTGTACTCTTCCCACTCTAGATCAAATCTGTGCCTCCAGGTGTTATAAGAAAGCTGTAGAGATTGTGCAGGATAGTATGCACCCCGGAAACGATCTCTTTCAGCATTTTCTAGAAGAAGGTGTAGGGTCAGTTTTTCGAGTTTTAGAGCTTTTTAGTGGTTAAATGTGTGTATGTGGGGTGGGAGTATGTCGACAATTTTGTACAGTTGTATTTTGTTAGGTTTTGTAAAGTCGATAAGTAGATTTTCAATCTCGTTCTGTACAGGACAATGACAATAAAGATTTATCGTATCATAGCTACTGCTTCAAAAATGTCCCATTCTTGTTCCTTATTCTCTATTACTGTTTTCTTGTTGAAAAGGAGGTGGCCGTGTACTTCACCCAGGACAATTGGGCACTGCTGGATCCTAACTAGAGAGCCCAACACAAAGAAATCATGGAAGATAACTGGCAAATGGCATCCTCTCTTGGTAAGGCCATCTTATACTAATTTCTCTTGCCTGTGCAATAATGACTAGTTACAATAGCGGCAAACAATGCTTTTACCTCCAAATGATTTCCCAACTAGTCGCCCCCAGCCACTGTGGGTTCTGAAATGCTAGTCTGAGCAATCAGTGGCCCTTCAGAAATGCTGAGCTCCACCTCACGTCACTGGAGTAAATGCTGCTGATGTGGAATCTTGATATGACAATACAGTGAAACCCCAGTTTATAATCGAGGTCCGTTCCGACAGCCTTCGTTGTAAACCAAAATCATTGTAAATAAAAGCATCCATAGGGGTGCATTGATTTTTTTTTGAAAAAGGTCCTGAATTAATCATTGTAAACAAAAAATAATAATAATACATGATAAATTTTATCAGACAATAAATCCCACAGTCTTGGACTTCTCCTGGAATTCCATTTACACTTTAGTGTTGGCAAGCCGTTTTTACGGATTATGAATTTAACTGTGTTAGATATTTATGTGACTTAAGTTCCTTTCTCCTTGGTCTCCTACAGCAGACCTACGGATGCTGGCAACTAATATCCCTTCATTTCGTCCTTCTGATAGAGTGGAACCAGATCAGGTATGGGCAAGACAGACAGTTAAAGAACACGTGGGGTGGTGGTGGTGGTTTCAATCCCAACATAGTCAACTTTTTTTTAGGCCTGCTTCAATTCACCATTGCTCCACATTTTCAATGGTTATTTAGAGCAGAAGATCCCAGCTACTGGAAACACAAAAGTTAGGAATATTTTTCTACCCCAAATTATTTGGATGTCTGACCTTGAGGACTCTGACCTTCCAAAGATATTGTCCAAACACTAAACAGATAGCTGCCACCAGAAACAACATACTTAAGAAAGTGGCTGCTTAAATGCCTCCAGAAAGCTCCCAAGACAGGCAGACTACCAGTAGTCACCTCCCTCCCACTCTTCTTCTCAAGCAAGTGGGGGGATTCAGAAGCGTCTCTTCCAACAGGGAGCAAGCAGCCAAGGGGACTGGTAGACCTTAGTAATCTTGGTCTCTATCAGAAAGGCTGAGAAGGCCATCCAGGAAAGTTCAAATGTAGACTATAAGGTCCAGCCCGTTCTCTTCAATTGTTTTGGATGTTGAGGTTTATTGTCATTGGAAAAAAATTGGGCATTAGCAACTGCTACTTGTGTCCGAATATACATTTTCACCCTGAAAATAATTTTCAGGGAAAATGCCATTGGTGTGAATTGAATTTTCCCCCCTACTTAGATTCTTAAGTCCTTTGAAGAAGTGGCCATATGCTTCACCCAAGAGGAGTGGGCACTGCTGTATCCTGACCAGAAGGCCCTTCACAAGGAGGTAATGGAGGAGAACTGGCAATTGGTATCATCTCTTGGTAAGACCTCCTTTTTTCCCTGGTTGCTGCTAGTCTCTGTTGTTACTAGTGCAGTAATGGTAATTTTGTGTCAGAAATTATTCTTGGTTGAAAGGATTTTTGCTGGAGAAACTCCACTCAAGGGACGTGCATGTTCATGTTCCCAAGTTTACCTAATTGCAATTTCTTGCTTTCAAACTGCTTGGCTGACAGGAGCTGGACAGAGACGGGTGCTCAAGCCATCATGCAGTACCCGGGTCTCGAACTGCTTACTTGCCAGGCTTCCAGTTAACAAGATGAGCTTCTTAACCACTGAGCCACCGCAGCCCTCTATTATTATTATTATTATTATTATTATTATTATTATTATTATTATTATTATTATTATTATTATTATTATTATTATTATTATTATTATTATTATTATTATTATTATTATTATTAGTTCGACTTGTATGCCGCCCACTCGACAGTGCGACTCAGGGCAGCTCACAACAATTCCACATGTAATACATTATACATATATCGCAATACTGTACAGTAACATAAGATACAATTAGCATACAATAATAGAAATAAATCACCATATCAAAAACATCACAAGTCAAAACATCACAAATCAAGTACCATCATAAAACATTAAAAACATTATGAGTTAGAACACCTTTCCCTGCCATATAGATATGGTGAGGTTTGTGGTGCTTCCCCCACAAAGTAGGATAAAGAAAAATAGATACTCTCGTCAAAAATACCTTCCTAACACATCCATTTTCTTGTGAAAAAGATATATCCAATTGTGATGATGTCTAACTGTTCAGCCCACCACCACCACCCCGTGATAATGGGTGAATACTGCCATGAGGAGATTTAATTATCTAATGATGATTTTTGTTTAGCGGAAGGGGTATACTGTTGGGTTCTATTGGGGTTAATTCTTGCACAGGGATAAGAGCAAAAGTTTGGTTACTCTTTCAGAGGAAGGAGGCTGCTGTTTGGCTGCTTGGAGAAAGGCTTCCATTCTAATTTGATTTTTCTTTCCTTTCCTCTTTCTTGCTGCACCTACACTTTCTCTGTCTTTATCTGCCCCTGGGTAGGTACCTTCCGTTGGAAGGCATGTCAGAATGGGAAATGCTCAGGCGATATAGTAGGAGGTGGTGGTAGATTTCGGCCATGTTGGTCCCACCTCCTATATAAAGTTTTTGATGCCATGCTTCCTGTAGCCTTTCACTTCCTGACAGCTTCCAAACATGAAGGAATGGAGATTGCTGCATTCGTAACCAGCAAACGGAAAGTGGGTTTTGTGTGGAAACCGGCACAGTGGGGAAGGCCACTTTATAGAGGAAACAAGAAAAACAGTCAGTTGCCACCAACATCTCTGCTACAAGTACCGTGATTCAGAAGGCTTTTGACAAGGTCCCGCACCAAAGGTTCTTGAATAAACTTGCCAGTCATGGAATAAAGGGGCAGGTCTTGTCCTGGATCAGCAACTGGCTCAGGGACAGGAAACAGAGGGTAGCACTAAATGGACACCTCCAAGTGGAGGGAAGTAGAGTGGGGTCCCCCAAGGTTCAGTACTGGAACCCCTGCTTTTCAGCCTCTTCATAAATGATCTAGAAGTAGGAGTAAATAGCAAGGTAGCCAAATTTGCTGATGACACTAAATTATAGAGGGTAGTGAAAACTGTGACAGATTGTGAGGAGCTCCAGAGGGATCTATTGACACTGGGGGAGTGGGCAAAACAGTGGCAAATGAGCTTCAACATCAGTAAGTGCAGAGTGATGCATGTTGGGGCAAAAAGCCCAATTATAAACAGATGGGGTCTGAACTCTGCGAAAAACAAGGAAAGGGACCTTGGTGTCCTGGTGGACAGCTCGATGAAGGTGTCAACCCAGTGTGCCTCAGCAGTGAAAAAAGCAAACTCAATGCTAGAGATCATTAGGAAGGGTATAGAAAATAAGTCAGCAAGTGTCATTTTGCTCTTTATAAATCTATGGTAAGGCCCCATCTGGAATACTGTGTACAGTTCTGGTCGCCATACCTCCAGAAGGATATTATGGAGCTGGAAAAAGTGCAGAGGAGGGCAACCAGAATGATTAGGGGACTGGAACACCTTCCTTACCATCTGAGGCTGCAACGGTTGGGCCTGTTCACTCTTGAACGACGGCGTCTAAGAGGTGACCTGATTGAAGTTTATAAAATCATACACGGTGTGGACAAAATAGATAAGGAAAAACTGTTTTCCCTATCGCATAACACTAGAACTAGGGGGCACTCCATGAAACTTTTGGGTACTAGTTCACAAACAAATAAGAGAAAGTACTTCTTCCCCCCGAGGATCACTGGTCTATGGAACTCCCTGCCAGAAGAAGTGGTGACAGCTGTCAGTCTTGACAGTTTTAAGAAAGGATTAGACAAGTTCATGGAGGACAAGGGTATCAATGGCTATAATTATGGATACCTAAGGACAACCTCCGGGTTTGAGAGATAGGCAGGATATCTCTCAATGCCATTTCAAGGGGAATCCTAAGCAGGTGAAGGCATCTGCTTGTGAATACCCTGAAGCAAATGATGAGCCACTATGTGAGACAGAATGCTGGACTGGATGGGCTGTGGCCTGTTCCAGCAAGGCTGTTCTTATGTTCTTATCTGTGATTTGCCTATTGATTTTAGAACAGTTTCAGTCATCTTGAAGCTGTTGACAGGCATTCTGGCCTTCCCTGCCAAGTTCCCACCACATGGCCAAATTTGCTCCTACATTGGTCGTAAGTAAAAGAACAAAGTAAAAACATCTCAAGGCATGTTACATTCATAGACCCTAACACAGTTTTTTTTTTAAAAAATAATACAGGAAATAAGACTTTCACTGGACTCTAGAAGGCTGTAACGGTGCCTGGGAAGTGACACACACATTCTCTTGGTTTCTTGAGAGTGGGTCAACCACCCAACTAGACGGTATTTAAATGGAATGGAAAATATATATATATATAAAAGTGACGGCAAAATTAATTGGGGGGGGGAGGACCAACCGTTGTCACAATTCAAAGACGTAATAGATCTCTTTCCAAATAAGCTTCCGTGCATCCAAATCTGCTTCTTCAGAAAATGTTCTATTTTCACCTCGTAGAATTGTTTCATTCTTTTCTGTATTTGTTTATCTCAGCAGGTAACTGGAAGAAGACAAATACATGTCCTGAATGTGGGAAGGATTTCACATGTGAATTAAAGTTTGACAAACACGAGAGAACCCAAGTAGAAGAAGAAGGTTGTATCCAAAAGAAGCCCTCTGAATGCACTGTGTGTCTTGCCATGAAGGGAGAAATAACACTTGACAAAAGGGTCCACGTGGAACAAAAATACCTAAGTGAAGTACCTGGGAAATATTTAGATCATAACCTGTATTTTGTGAGCCATGAACAAGTCTACAAAGGAGAGAAACCATATAAATGCCAGGAGTGTGAGAAGTCTTTTGCTTGGAAATCAAGCCTACTAATTCATCAGCGAGTCCACACAGGAGAGAAGCCATATAAATGCCAGGAGTGTGGGAAATGTTTTGCTCAGACTTCACACCTCGTGGGCCATCAAATGGTACACAGAGGAGAGAAACTGTACAAGTGCCAGGAGTGTGGGAAATGTTTTGCTCAAAGTTCAAACCTTGCAAATCATAAGAGGGTCCACACAGGTGAGAAACCACATGAATGCCAGGAGTGTGGGAAATGTTTTGCTCGGAGCTCACAGCTTGTGAGTCATAAGAGAGTCCACACAGGAGAGAAACCATATAAATGCCAGGAGTGTGGGAAATGTTTTGCTGATCGTTCACTGCTTCTGATGCATCACAGAGTCCACACAGGAGAGAAACCGTACAAATGCCAGGAATGTGGGAACTCTTTTGCGTGGAAATCCAACCTGCTCATTCATCAGCGAATCCACACAGGAGAGAAACCGTATAAATGCCAGGAGTGTGGCAAATGTTTTGCCCACAGTTCAATGCTTGTCAATCATAAGAGAGTGCACACAGGAGAAAAACCATATAAATGTCAAGAGTGTGGGAAATGTTTTGCTCGGAATTCACACCTTGTAGGTCATCAGATAGTGCACACAAGAATGAAACAATACCAATGTCAGGAGTGTGGGAAATATTTTACTCACAAGTCAAACCTTGTGAAACATAAGAGAGTCCACACAGGAGAGAAACCATTCAAATGTCAGGAGTGTGGAAAATGTTTTGCTCACAGCTCACAACTTTTGAGTCACAATACAGTACACACAGGAGATAAATCACATAAATGCCAAGAGTGTGGGAAATACTTTGGTCAGAGATCACACCTTATAGGACATCAAGTCATGCACACAGGAGAGAAACTGTTCAAATGCCAGGAGTGTGGGAAATGTTTTGCCCACAGTTCGTGTCTTGCAAAACATAACCGAGTTCACACAGGAGAGAAGCCGTTCAAATGTCAGGATTGTGGGAAAAGTTTTGCTCAATGATCACACGTTGTGAATCATCACAGAGTTCACACAGGAGAGAAACCATATGAGTGTCCAGTTTGTGGCAGTTGTTTTGCCCAGAGATCACACCTTATGAGCCATCGAGTAGTGCACACGGAAGAGAAACCATACAAATGCCAGGTGTGTGGAGCACGTTTTTCTTGGAATTCACAGCTTGTGAGTCATCGGAAAATCCATGCAGGAGGTGAACCCTACAAATACCCACAATGGAAAGTGTTATACTCAGAATTTGGAACTCATGAGTCTTCAGAGAGTCCACACAGGAGAGAAACTGCACAAATGCCAGGAATGTGGGAAATGATTTGCTCTGAATCACATCTTGTGAACCATTAAGTAATGCAGACAGTAGAGAAACCGTACAAATGCCAGGAGTGTTGGAATTGTTTTGTTCAGAGCTCAGAACATTTGATGCATAAGAGAGTCTACATAGTCAAGAAATGGTTCAGACCCCTGTAACATGGAAAATATTTTGTTTATGGTCCAGATTTCTCACATCCTGAATAACCAGAGAGTCACCAGGGGAGAGGAAATGTACAAATGGTAGGAGTATTGAGAGAGTTTTTCTACCATTGAGTCTGAATGAAATGAGAGAAGGTGCACTGTAGCATTTTCTGGTAAAGCACCAGAGGTGAAACAACTAATTCTAGTGCCCCCAAGATCTTATGCATGTGCTCTTAAGCAGAGCTGCTGCTGAGGAGAGCCAAACAAAGGAAGTGAGCACTGGTAAGTTTTGCAGTTGGAGTAGAGCTGCTTTAGAGGCCTCTACTAATTTAAATTGATAATTTAAACTGCTGAGAGCCACCTCTGTTCAAACAGAGGAAGCAGTTTGAAGCTTCCAGAAGCAGGGGGGCAGAGCCACACCAGGCCCTTCCCTGAACTGTGACTCATAGGGGTGGAGCCACACTAGCCTTTAAAAGCTCTGAGCTCTTTCAGGGTCAGCCCTTTTGACTCTGCATGTGCTCTTAAGCAGAGCTGCTGCTGAGGAGAGCCAAACAAAGAACATAAGAACATAAGAACAGCCTTGCTGGAACAGGCCACAGCCCATCCAGTCCAGCATTCTGTCTCACACAGTGGCTCACCATTTCCTTCAGGGTATTCCCAAGGAGATGCCTTCACCTGCTTAGGATTCCCTGGAAATGGCATTAAGAGATATCCTGCCTATCTCTCCAACCCGGAGGTTGTCCTTAAGTATCCATAATTATAGCCATTGATACACTTGTACTCCATGAACTTGTCTAATCCTTTCTTAAAGCTGTCAAGACTGACAGCTGTCACCACTTCTTCTGGCAGGGAGTTCCATAGACCAGTAATCCTCTGGGTGAAAAAGTACTTTCTCTTATTTGTTTGAGAACTAGCACCCAAAAGTTTCATGGAGTGTCCCCTAGTTCTAGTGTTGTGCGATAGGGAAAACAGTTTTTCCTTATCTACCTTGTCCACACCGTGCATGATTTTATAAACTTCAATCAGGTCACCTCTTAGACGCCGTCGTTCAAGAGTGAAAAGGCCCAACCGTTGCAGCCTCAGATGGTAAGGAAGGTGTTCCAGTCCCCTAATCATTCTGGTTGCCCTCCTCTGTACTTTCTCCAACTCCATAATATCCTTCTGGAGGTATGGCGACCAGAACTGTACACAATATTCCAGATGGGGCCTCACCATAAATTTATAAAGAGGCAAAATGACACTTGCTGACTTATTTTCTATACCCTTCCTAATGATCCCTAGCATTGAGTTTGCTTTTTTCACTGCTGAGGCACACTGGGTTGACACCTTCATTGAGCTGTCCACCAGGACACCAAGGTCCCTTTCCTGGTTTGTCGCAGAGAGTTCAGACCCCATCAGTTTATAAATGTAATTGGGGTTTTTTGCCCCAACATGCATCACTCTGCACTTACTGAAGGAAGTGAGCACTGGTAAGTTTTGCAGTTGGAGTAGAGCTGCTTTAGAGGCCTCCACTAATTTAAATTGATAATTTAAACTGCTGAGAGCCACCTCTGTTCAAACAGAGGAAGCAGTTTGAAGCTTCCAGAAGCAGGGGGGCAGAGCCACACCAGGCCCTTCCCTGAACTGTGACTCATAGGGGCGGAGCCACACTAGCCTTTAAAAGCTCTGAGCTCTTTCAGGGTCAGCCCTTTTGACTCTGCATGTGCAGAGATTACAAACTAATAACAAAGGAAGAATATAGTCTTACTAGGTAGAAAGGTAGTAAACGTGTACATTTTTGAGGCCCAGAATACTGCACTTGTTAAAATGGATTCTGAGGGAACAGTTGTAGTTACCTGCAATACTTGTGCCATGTTTGTGTTCTTGCCAAAGCATATGGAGAACTACACTTGCAGCAAGTGCAAGCTGGTTGCACTACTAGAAGAGAAGGTCCAGCAGCTAGAGGCCCGCATATCTAACCACCAACAAATTAAGGAGCTTGAGCTGTTCTTGGACAGAGCGGAGCAGACTATGCTGGACAAAGAAGAGACAGGGCACAGTTCTGAAGGAGAAGGCCCTTCACTAACGCAGGAGGGAGATGGTTGGAGGAATGTGACTCAAAGGAGGAGGAGAGTAGGGGATCACTCTGAGAGTCTGAAATTACAGAATAAATTTGAGGCTCTTTCCCTTATCACACCTGATGAGGAACACACAGAGGAACAACTGGTTCCACCTGATGATCTCTCCTTCATCATACTTGATGAGATCCAGGAAGATGAACAACAGGAACAAAGTGAGGTTCTCTCCCTTAATATGGTTGATGAGGTGCATGTAGATGAACAGATTGCAGGAGAGAGGCTCCTTGTACTAGGCGATTCAATAATTAGAAATACAGAGAAATGGATTTGTGATGCACATGATAACCGTATGGTGACTTGCCTGCCAGGTGCAAAAGTTGCAGACATCACAAGAAATCTAGATAGATTGTTAGAGAGAACTGGGAACGAGCCAGTTGTCATGGTACACGTTGGTACCAATGATGTTGGGAAGGCCAAGCGGTCTGTCCTGGAAGCCAAATTTAGGTTGTTAGGAAGAAGATTGAAGTCCCGGACTTCCAAGGTAGCATTTTCAGAAGTGCTGCCTGTCCCTCACGCAGGACCTACCAGGCAGGCAGAGCTCAGAAGCCTCAATGCGTGGATGAGGCGGTGGTGTTGAGAGGAGGGCTTCAGATTTGTCAGGAACTGGAGAACATTTTGGGACAAGCCAAATCTGTTCAGGAGGGATGGGTTCCATTTAAACCATGATGGGACCAGATTGCTGGCACTCAACATCAAAAAGGCTGCAGAGCAGCTTTTAAACTGATAACTGGGGGAAAGCCGACAGGAGCTGGGCAGCATCCGGTTCGGGAAAGTGTGTACTTGAGTAGTGAGGAGGATGCAAAAATTACTGAGCAGAGCAAGGAGCTAGTCACCAGCACTCTAGCAGAAGGATGCAAGAGGCAGTCTAACAATGCAACTGGATTCAAAAGACTGTATCAGGAAAGCATATATAAATGTTTGTATACAAATGCCAGAAGCCTCCGGAACAAAATAGGGGAGCTGGAATACTTAGCAATAGATAAGAATATTGATATTATTGGTATCACTGAAACCTGGTGGACGGATGATAACCAATGGGATACAGTTATCCCAGGCTACAAACTGTACAGGAAGGATAGGAAGGGGCAAACAGGAGGTGGTGTAGCCTTGTATGTCAAAGAAGTGATAAAATCGTATGAATTGGAATATCTAGGTGATTTAGAGTCACCATTAGAAGCTCTGTGGGTAAGAGTACCAGGCCACAAGGATGGTCTAACAGTAGGCATATACTATCGGCCTCCAACCCAAACTCTTGAGGGAGACTGGCAGTTGGAGAATGTTGTAAAGGAGGCATCCAGGAAGGGAAGCCTGGTTATAATGGGGGACTTCAATTACCCTCACATAGACTGGGTAAACTGTTGTTCAGCACATGATAAAGAGATAAAGTTCCTAGATATGCTAAATGATTGTTCCCTGGGACAGATGGTTGAAGACCCAACTAGAGGTACAAGAATCCTTGACTTGATCCTGAGTAATACTCAGGATCTGGTGCAAGATGTTAATGTGACTGATCCAATAGGGAACAGTGACCACAACTCAATTATGTTTAACTTGATCATAGACTGCAAGTCATTGATAAAATCTAAAACAGACCTTACATTTTCAAAAAGGAAATTTCCCAAAGATGAGGAAACTAGTAAAAAAGAAACTGAAAGGGAAAATTGAGAGAGTCCAAACACTCCAAGAGGCATGGAGGCTGTTTACAAAAACAATAACAGAGGCCCAATTGGAATGCATACCCAAAAGGAAAAAGGGCACTGCCAGGTCCAAGAGGACTCCGATGTGGCTTACAGGAGCTGTTCGGGAAGTGATCAAGAGCAAGAAAAGCTCATTTAGAAGATGGAAGGCTTGTCTGAATGAGGACAGCAGGCAGAAACATAAATTCTGGCAGAACAAATGCAAGGCAACAATCAGGAAAGCAAAGCAAGACTTTGAGGAGCGTATAGCTAAAAATACTCAGAGAAATAACAAAGACTTCTTTAAGTACATTAGAAGTAAGAACCCAACTAGGAAGGCCATTGGACCATTAGATGACAATGGAAGGCAAGGGGTTATTAAAGAGGAAACAGAGATTGCAGAGAGACTCAATGAATTCTTTGCTTCAGTATTCACTGAAGAAGACAGAGACCACATGCCCAAAACAGAGCCTATCTTCGTAGGGAGGGAAACCGAAGAATTAAGCAAGATAGAAATAACCAGGGAGGAGGTCCTTGCATGTCTTGTTAAGCTAAACACTAACAAATCACCAGGACCAGATGGCATCCATCCACGAGTTCTCAGGGAACTTAAAGACGAAATTGCTGATCTCCTAGCCAAAATATATAATATTTCCCTCAAATCAGGCTTTGTGCCTGATGACTGGAAGGTAGCGAATGTAACACCAATTTTCAAAAAAGGATCCAGGGGTGATCCAGGAAATTACCGACCTGTCAGTTTGACATGTGTCCCAGGTAAAGTGATGGAAGCCATCCTAAAAGATAGAATTAATAGGTACATGGAAGAGAAGGCGCTGCTAAAGGAGAGCCAACATGGCTTTTACAAGGGCAAATCATGCCTCACTAATCTGTTGGAATTTTTTGAGTGTCAACAAGCATCTGGATAAGGGGGATCCAGTTGACATTGTTTATCTGGACTTTCAGAAGGCTTTTGACAAGGTCCCACACCAAAGGCTCTTGAATAAACTTACCAGTCATGGAATAAAGGGACAGGTCTTGTCCTGGATCAGCAACTGGCTAAGGGACAGGAAACAGAGGGTAGCACTAAATGGACACTTCTCCAAGTGGAGGGAAGTAAATAGTGGGGTCCCCAAAGGTTCAGTACTGGGACCCCTGCTTTTTAACCTCTTCATAAATGATCTAGACGTAGGAGTAAAAAGCAAGGTAGCCAAATTTGCTGATGACACTAAATTATAGAGGGTAGTGAAAACTGTGACAGATTGTGAGGAGCTCCAGAGGGATCTATTGACACTAGGGGAGTGGGCAAAACAGTGGCAAATGAGCTTCAACATCAGTAAGTGCCGAGTGATGCATGTTGGGGCAAAAAACCCCAATTACATTTATAAACTGATGGGGTCTGAACTCTCTGCGACAAACCAGGAAAGGGACCTTGGTGTCCTGGTGGACAGCTCAATGAAGATGTCAACCCAGTGTGCCTCAGCAGTGAAAAAAGCAAACTCAATGTTGGGGATCATTAGGAAGGGTATAGAAAATAAGTCAGCAAGTGTCATTTTGCCTCTTTATAAATCGATGGTGAGGCCCCATCTGGAATATTGTGTACAGTTCTGGTCGCCATACCTCCAGAAGGATATTATGGAGTTGGAGAAAGTACAGAGGAGGGCAACCAGAATGATTAGGGGACTGGAACACCTTCCTTACCATCTGAGGCTGCAACGGTTGGGCCTTTTCACTCTTGAACGACGGCGTCTAAGAGGTGACCTGATTGAAGTTTATAAAATCATGCACGGTGTGGACAAAGTAGATAAGGAAAAACTGTTTTCCCTATCGCACAACACTAGAACTAGGGGACACTCCATGAAACTTTTGGGTACTAGTTCTCAAACAAATAAGAGAAAGTACTTTTTCACCCAGAGGATTACTGGTCTATGGAACTCCCTGCCAGAAGAAGTGGTGACAGCTGTCAGACTTGACTGCTTTAAGAAAGGATTAGACAAGTTCATGGAGGACAAGTGTATCAATGGCTATAATTATGGCTACCTAAGGACAACCTCCGGGTTGGAGAGATAGGCAGGATATCTCTCAATGCCATTTCCAGGGAATCCTAAGCAGGTGAAGGCATCTCCTTGGGAATACCCTGAAGGAAATGGTGAGCCACTGTGTGAGACAGAATGCTGGACTGGATGGGCTGTGGCCTGTTCCAGCAAGGCTGTTCTTATGTTCTTATACACAAGTTAAGTGTGTAGAGATTTGGAAGAATGCCTTGTTTGGAGTATAAATTGCCCATATGGTTTGTACACAGAGTTTGCCGTGAGGCATTTTTCTGTGCCTGAGGAGAAAAGGTTGGACAAAGTATCTGTATTTGGGGTGAGCAGCTTTGCTCCTTTCTGATGTCAAATTACCATGGGCCGCTTGAGAGCCCCTCAGAGCATCCTGGGTCAAAAAACCCAGTCAATCTCCCCTAGCTATGTTCTGTACCTCACTCTCTGAACACTTGACCGTGGGTGGAGAATATGACATGTGATTGCACCAAGTTCTTCCTTTCTCATCTTGTCATCTAGAGCAGGGGTTCTCAATCCTTTCAGGCCGAGGTCCGGGTCATGCTCCCTCAGACAGCTTCGGGAGCCAGACGGCCATTTTGCCCTGCCTGCCACACATGGTACTTCTGGGTGTGGCGGAAGCGGGGGGGCACATTAAATGGTGTCATGGGCCACATCCCCCCCAACCACCCATGGGCCATAGGCTGAGTTATCTTAATGAGTTATCCTTGCTTTGAATACAATGATGAAAATTGTGGTCATGAATCATCACAAGTTAACTATTTGCCATTTTAATCTCTACTTATGCATCAGTTCCCACAAATGTGTGCACCATAAGGGTTAATTAGTAGCAGTTTGTTAGAACATAAGAACAGCCTTGCTGGAACAGGCCACAGCCCATCCAGTCCAGCATTCTGTCTCACACAGTGGCTCACTATTTCCTTCAGGGTATTCCCAAGGAGATGCCTTCACCTGCTTAGGATTCCCTGGAAATGGCATTGAGAGATATCCTGCCTATCTCTCCAACCACGAGGTTGTCCTTGAGTATCCATAATTATAGCCATTGATACCCTTGTCCTCTATGAACTTGTCTAATCCTTTCTTAAAGCTGTCAAGACTGATAGCTGTCACCACTTCTTCTGGCAGGGAGTTCCATAGACCAGTAATCCTCTGGGTGAAAAAGTACTTTCTCTTATTTGTTTGAGAACTAGTACCCAAAAGTTTCATCGAGTGTCCCCTAGTTCTAGTGTTGTGCAATAGGGAAAACAGTTTTTCCTTATCTACTTTGTCCACACCGTGCATGATTTTATAATCTTCAATCAGGTCACCTCTTAGACGCCGTCGTTCAAGACTGAAAAGGCCCAACCGTTGCAGCCTCAGATGGTAAGGAAGGTGTTCCAGTCCCCTAATCATTCTGGTTGCCCTCCTCTGCACTTTCTCCAACTCCATAATATCCTTCTGGAGTTATGGCGACCAGAACTGTACACAGTATTCCAGATGGGGCTGTGGGAATGTATCTGGTTCCTGTCTGCCTGTCTTCCTACACATTTTGTAAACAAAGGCCTCTTTGTCTACATGAGAGACAACGCTTGATTGTGGGCATGCGTAGAAAAGTGAGAAGCATTCTCCTTATTTGGTTCGGACATTTCTAATTGGTTGTATGTGCCTTAGTTTTGTTTCTGATATACTCTGTTTGAATAAAGAGACGCCATGATTATTCCTTTGTTCAGCCAAGACTGCAGTCGTGTGTATGCTTTGTCTCTATCTCTGTTTCCTCCATACTTTGTCTAATGAGCTGGACTCCGTTAGATGCTTTAACTCTTCCTTTGTTTATCTGGGGCTATAAACTGCTCCTTATGAGGCTGAATAGATGTTTACATGAATCGGATTCCTACAAGTGGTGCCCCGTGTGAGGCATTTGAATGAAATTCAAAGGAATGCTTTGAAGATATCTGCTTCAGCAATCAGCAATTAGCACCTAATTAGCACCTCATTGCGACCAGGGACAAGGTCTTCATTCACCCACGACCAGAAAGGTCCGACCAGAGGAAAGGTCAATCAAGCGCTTGAGAAAATATCCCAACAGGGTGAGTGAAAAATTTATCATGGGGTGTGTGCTAGCTTCGCCTGAGCAGGAGTTTTGTAAAGATATCTTATATCTTCTGAATAAGAATGGGAAACGGGCTGATATGAAGGAAGTACAACAGCTGGTCCAAGTTGTAGGAAAAATCTGTCCTTGGTTTAAATATGATTGTTTGGACTTAAAAGATTGGAAAAAGATTGGGAATGAATTGCAGAAGCATGAGGGGGTTTCTGTTTCAGTGCAATATACTTGGAATGAAGTCAGAAACTGCCTTCAAAGACTTACTCCAAGAAATATTTTGTTGTCCCAGCGGCTTGCTGGTCCCCTTCCACAGCTTTTGCCCCCAGCTAAGGGAGGGACTCTGGCAACGGCCCCTCCATCATATGAGAAACAACAGCATGAGCCCCCTGATGGGGGTGGGGGTGGAAAAGGAGATGGGACATTATATCCTGCCTTGCAGCAATCAAGCACTTTTAGCCCTACAAAAGACCTGTTCTCTGCTGCTTTAACTGCAGCTGTGCTGGATATGGAACCTGTTGCTGTATATCCAGTGAACAGAGAGGCTCTTGCAAATGGGACTGCTGCAATACTGCCTGCCAAGTCTAAAAAACAACTAGTGCCAGCTGATTGGGAACAAATGGTGGGGACCTCATCACAGATTGAAGTTATTAATGCATGCAGAGTGGCAGGAAGCAAGGAGTGTGATTCCAAGAGAAGCACAGGAGACCTCAGCTCACCCCTGAAGCAGTCCTCATCACAAGAGCAGGAGAAGCTGAGTAGTAAACTTGATTCCTCACGTGTGGCCAGGAAGGATGGCCCAGAGGAGGAATGCAGAAAACCCAAGCCCAAAAAGGGGTCTTATTGCAAGTACAAACTAACAGATGCAGTTTGTCATGAAGTTGAGATTCAGATGTTGCAAATGAAAGAAGTCCAGAGGAAAAGGGGTGTGGATCCTTCCTCTATGGACAGCAGGCTTTTGCAAAAATACAAGGAGGGGGAGAAGACATACTCCAGTTTTTGGCTGATTTTGAACTGCCCAACCCTCAAACAAAGAGATCCAGAGTGGGCTGTCCCAAGTTTCAAGCATCAGGACTGAGGACTGCTGCCGCCCCAGGACCATCGCCGCAGCTGCGAGGGGGCCCCGCCCTCCTCTCCCGTCCCTTGCGCGGGGAGATAAAGGGCCGTGGGCCGCCGGGCCAGGGCCAGGACTGCCGCCGCCCCAGGACCATCGCCGCAGCTGCGAGGGGGCCCCGCCCTCCTCTCCCGTCCCTTGCGCGGGGAGATAAAGGGCCGTGGGCCGCCGGGCCAGGCCCAGGACTGCCGCCGCCCCAGGACCATCGCCGCAGCTGCGAGGGGGCCCCGGCCTCCTCTCCCGTCCCTTGCACGGGGAGATAAAGGGCCGTGGGCCGCCGGGCCAGGCCCAGGACTGCCGCCGCCCCAGGACCATCGCCGCAGCTGCGAGGGGGCCCCGCCCTCCTCTCCCGTCCCTTGCGCGGGGAGATAAAGGGCCGTGGGCCGCCGGGCCAGGCCCAGGACTGCCGCCGCCCCAGGACCATCGCCGCAGCTGCGAGGGGGCCCCGCCCCTCCTCTCCCGTCCCTTGCGCGGGGAGATAAAGGGCCGTGGGCCGCCGGGCCAGGCCCAGGACTGCCGCCGCCCCAGGACCATCGCCGCAGCTGCGAGGGGGCCCCGCCCTCCTCTCCCGTCCCTTGCGCGGGGAGATAAAGGGCCGTGGGCCGCCGGGCCAGACCCAGGACTGCCGCCGCCCCAGGACCATCGCCGCAGCTGCGAGGGGGCCCCACCCTCCTCTCCCGTCCCTTGCGCGGGGAGATAAAGGGCCGTGGGCCGCCGGGCCAGGCCCAGGACTGCCGCCGCCCCAGGACCATCGCCGCAGCTGCGAGGGGGCCCCGCCCCTCCTCTCCCGTCCCTTGCGCGGGGAGATAAAGGGCCGTGGGCCGCCGGGCCAGGCCCAGGACTGCCGTCGCCCCAGGAGCATCGCCGTCTTTGGCTCCTTGCTGTGGCTGCCTTGGCTCATGTTGAGACTGAGACGTGGACCTCCTTCCCCAAGCTGTTGGGGGAGTGGTAGCTCCTACGACTGTTCTCCAGTGGACATGGGGGTCTTGCTATGTTGGGTTTGCTGTAGTATAATTATATTTATTGCATTTTTATGACCTAATTATGTAGTGTAGTTTTTGTATTATGATATTATGCTTATCTGGATTGTTTTCCATTTTGAACTTGTTGTTTCTCTGTATTATCCTTTTATTGTTACTTTGTTGGATTATGTTGTTAGCCGCCTCGAGTTGGTCTCGGCTGAGGAAGGCGGGATATAAATTAAACTGATTGATTGATTGATTGATTGATCAGGATTGCAGGGAAAGCAAATGGGAATTCCCTGTACTGTTCTTCTGTGTGAAAAATACTTGCAACTTCTGGAGAATTTGTCCTTTGTGCTAATACCTCATCTGCCTGCCTTAATACAGATGGGTGTGGCTGGAGCATGAAGGAATGTGTGTTTGCCCGAAAAGCTGAAAAGGGGGGGTTGTCTGGTTGTCTTGTGAATTCAGTGAGAATTAATTTATGGCCTAATTTCAACCTTGCCATGCCAAGAACTGTGCTGGAGAGAAGATAGTGTTTCTGAGAAGAAGAAAGCTTCAATCAACATTTGGACTTTTAATTTGGACATTTTAATTGGACTAAAAAGTTGTGTGGACGCTAAAGAAGAATTGGCCTTGTTTGCATTATAAAACCTGAAAACCTTTTTAAAGAAAAAAATTGTCTACCTGCTCATGTTATGAATGTGAAATGCTCTAATGATATTTGTACTGTATTTGATTTACCATGCTATGCTGGTTTTAAGTTATTGAATGCCTCTTTCACTTACACCAGTGAGAGAAGAAGAAATGTAATGCCTTACTCATGTAATTGGGGAGTGAGAAATGCTTGCTAGAATGCAACAGAGACCTCCTTCATGTAAGGAAGAAGAGAAATGTTCATGTTTGTTCATGCTTAAATGTTTTGCTTATTCTCTTGCAGGGGAAAGACCTGTCTTTGCTTTTGTTATATTTTGCCTTATGAAACTGCATATCTCAAGGTACCTCCAGAAGTACATGGAAGAGTTTTCAGTACCCTACACATGTAAAAGGGTTTGTGATATTGCATTTGTGTTATATGTCAGGCATGTTTCATGTTTAGTTACATGGTGCTAGTAATAACATAGCACTGGTCATCAAACAGGGCATGCTCCTGTTTCTTAGGGGAGTGTCTTCCTAAGCCATTGGTCGTTTATTGGCAACAAGGGGGTCCTGAGTGGAAGGATTCCTGCTCGAGCGATCCGCCCATGGAGAGAGAAGAAGGTTACTCAGCTCCAGGATGGTGGTTCACCAGTAGACTAAATTTGCTGACATTTGTTCTTTTCTTTCTTACTGTGCTTCCAGCTGTAAGAACAATGACTCATGGGGGCAACCCCAACTTTTGGCTTCGTCGTGCTAACTATATGTTTGAGGTTCATGGTAAGAATGCAACGTTATACTATGAGCATCCACTGGCAGTGTCTCAAATGGCCTTTCTTCCGGCATTGTTCAACACGCCTGAGTTGGTTATTGGACACTTGCAACATAGTGATAGGTCTACACTCTTCTCTAATCCCCCAGAACAATTTAACAACACCCGCTGGCGAAGCATGACATTCAAGAAATACACTAAAGGGCTTTGTTTCTGCTGTCATAGTTCTGGGGTCTGGAATAGTAAATGGAAGCACTGGACTCAAGCAAAACGGGTTTTGGGAATGTAGGCAATTATACAGGATGTGATGATTATTTTTGGTTATGGGGTAGTTATAACAGTTCTTATAAGCTTAATTTTACCTTGTTTAACACTACTATTGAAGATATATATGATGTGTTTCCTATGTTTACTCCTGATTATTCTGCTATAGATAGTGGTTCAATTTGCAATGGATGGCAAATCAAGGATCCCAACATGTGGTTCTTTTTTAATGGAGTTGCCACGAATTTCCATCCAGGACAATATCAATGTGCAGCATTGGGTTATTTTACCTTACCCGTACAAGTGCAAATGCCGCTTCAGGCAGATGCACGGAGTCGGAGAGCTGCTGCCGGCCCGATGGGTTCTGGTTGCAATGATGAAGTGATAATCGATGTTCAGCTTTCTGATGGTAGCTCCTGGGGGAGAGCTATAGGGGGTGTTATCACTGGAGCACTCACCTTGGGATCATACCCAGGTGTCATTTCCCAGGAGACTAGAAGGTCCATTTTGGGACTCACCTGTAGGCTGGAGAAATCAATCAATGCCACAGGGAGGGTCATACGGGATCTTCAAATGAAAATCACTGAGCTTCATCAAGACCAAATGCAGGACAGATTGGCCATAGATTACCTGTTAGCAAAATACGGAGGATTTTGTAAACTGGTCGGGAACCAGGGATGTCAGATAAAATTCCAGGATCTGAATAATACTATTGAGAAAGAACTTCAGAATTGACAGGAGAGCATTACTAACAATGTACGCACTGATGTTAATCTCTTTGATTGGATGACTTCTTGGTTGCCTGATTTGTCTGTCCTTAGACAAGTTTTCTTTTATGGGGTCATTTTTATTATCTGCCTTATATCTTTGTGTTTTTGCATTTATTGTATTCCTAATCTTATTTCTATGTGTAACACATGTCCACTGCGTAGAAGGGAGACATCGGGTTTTGCACGACGGCAATGGTACTCAATGAGGTATCATCCTCCGGAACAAGGTACCAGGAGTCAGGAGGGGTACGATGTCCAGGAGGACAGTGATGATGTATATGGAGTAGTAGTTATGGAGTATGATGACATGCTGGGGTATGATTAGCCGTCCCTCTCTCAAATTTAAATGAAAAAGGAGGACATGTGGGAATGTATCTGGTTCCTGTCTGCCTGTCTTCCTACACATTTTGTAAACAAAGGCCTCTTTGTCTACATGAGAGACAACGCTTGATTGTGGGCATGCGTAGAAAAGTGAGAAGCATTCTCCTTATTTGGTTTGGACATTTCTAATTGGTTGTATGTGCCTTAGTTTTGTTTCTGATATACTCTGTTTGAATAAAGAGACACCATGATTATTCCTTTGTTCAGCCAAGACTGCGGTCGTGTGTATGCTTTGTCTCTATCTCTGTTTCCTCCATACTTTGTCTAATGAGCTGGACTCCGTTAGACGCTTTAACTCTTCCTTTGTTTATCTGGGGCTATAAACTGCTCCTTATGAGGCTGAATAGATGTTTACATGAATCGGATTCCTACATGGGGCCTCACCATAGATTTATAAAGAGGCAAAATGACACTTGCTGACTTATTTTGTATACCCTTCCTAATGATCCCTAGCATTGAGTTTGCTTTTTTCACTGCTGAGGCACACTGGGTTGACACCTTCATTGAGTTGTCCACCAGGACACCAAGGTCCCTTTCCTGGTTTGTCGCAGAGAGTTCAGACCCCATCAGTTTATAAATGTAATTGGGGTTCTTTGTCCCAACATGCATCACTCTGCACTTACTAATGTTGAAGCTCATTTGCCACTGTTTTGCCCACTCCCCCAATGTCAAGAGATCCCTCTGGAGCTCCTCACAATCTCTCACAGTTTTCACTACCCTGTATAATTTAGTGTCGTCAGCAAATTTGGCTACCTTGCTTTTTACTCCTACGTCTAGATCATTTATGAAGAGGTTGGAAAGCAGGGATCCCAGTACTGAACCTTGGGGGACCCCACTCTTTACTTCCCTCCACTTGGAGAAGTGTCCATTGAAAGTCCAGATAAACAATGTCAACTGGATCCCCCTTATCCACTTGCTTGTTGACACTCTCAAAAAATTCCAACAGATTAGTGAGGCATGATTTGCCCTTGCAAAAGCCATGTTGGCTCTCCTTTAGCAGCGCCTTCTCTTCTATGTGCCTATTAATTCTATCTTTTTAGGATGGTTTCCATCACTTTACCTGGGACAAATGTCAAACTGACAGGTCGGTAATTTCCTAGATCACCCCTGGATCCTTTTTTGAAAATTGGTGTTACATTCGCTACCTTCCAGTCATCAGGCACAAAGCCTGATTTGAGGGAAATATTATATATTTTGGCTAGGAGATCAGCAATTTCATCTTTAAGTTCCCTGAGAACTCGTGGATGGATGCCATCTGGTCCTGGTGATTTGTTAGTGTTTAGCTTAACAAGACATGCAAGGACCTCCTCCCTGGTTATTTCTATCTTGCTTAATTCTTCGCTTTCCCTCCCTACGAAGATAGGCTCTGTTTTGGGCATGTGGTCTCTGTCTTCTTCAGTGAATACTGAAGCAAAGAATTCATTGAGTCTCTCAGCAATCTCTGTTTCCTCTTTAATAACCCCTTGCTTTCCATTGTCATCTAATGGTCCAATGGCCTTCCTAGTTGGGTTCTTACTTCTAATGTACTTAAAGAAGTCTTTGTTATTTCTCTGAGTATTTTTAGCTATATGCTCCTCAAAGTCTTGCTTTGCTTTCCTGATTGTTGCCTTGCATTTGTTCTGCCAGAATTTATGTTTCTGCCTGCTGTCCTCATTCGGACAAGCCTTCCATCTTCTAAATGAGCTTTTCTTGCTCTTGATCACTTCCCGAACAGCTCCTGTAAGCCACATCGGAGTCCTCTTGGACCTGGCAGTGCCCTTTTTCCTTTTGAGTATGCATTCCAATTGAGCCTCTGTTATTGTTTTTGTAAACAGCCTCCATGCCTCTTGGAGTGTTTGGACTCTCTCAATTTTCCCTTTCAGCTTCTTTTTTTACTAGTTTCCTCATCTTTGGGAAATTTCCTTTTTGAAAATTTAAGGTCTCTGTGTTAGATTTTTTCAGTGACTTGCGGTTGCCACACTTTACACTGCTGTATTGATCCTGGGCAGTGGTGAGCATCAAAAAAAAATTCCTACCACACTGTGGCCGTGGCCATGTGACTGGGTGGGTATGGCCTGTTGGCCATGTGACTGCTCTTCGCTATAGAGCTATGAAAATAGAATTCTCCAGAGTGGCTGGGGATGTGCTTTGGGCTGAAATGGAGCCCAGGAAAAGCCTTGAACAAGGGGGAAATGTCTTCAGAGGTTTGCTATGGAGTGATGAAAATAAAAAAGGCTTTATTTTTATAGCTCTATAGCAAAGCACCCCCTCTGAAGCTATTTCCCCCTCTGGAGTGGCTGGGGATGCGCTTTGGGGTGAAATGGAGCCCAGGAAAAGCTTTTGATTAAGCGGGATATGGAGCCAGCCCCCTCTGAAGCCTCTTCTAGAAGAAGGAGGAGGAGATGGGCGGGGACAGCCATTTTTACTACCGGTACGCGCGTACTGGTGCAAACCTGCTGATGCCCACCACTGGCGTATCTCAACATTTGGTTTCTGGCCAGCACGTTCTGTTTGACACAATTAGTGGGAACCTTAGCATAGCTAGGCACAGTTTAGATGAAAAATTAGTTTTCTGAAAGTGCGGCAATTATGTCAGTATTTTATTGGACACTGAACCTGATGACTGGAAGGTTGGCAGGTCAGCAGTTTGAGCCCAAGTACTACATGACAGAATGCAGTACTTCATATTTTAATTCTGTCCTTTCCCAGTAACAATGGCTATATAAGTGAAATATGTTTTGACTGAAAACTCTTCACGTCTGCTTGGTTTGTCTAGCAAGAAGACGGAGGACCCATTTCAGTTTTAAGTCTATATTTCCAGGAAGCATAATCCATTGCTTACGTTTCCTCAGTTATGTAATAACTCTGGCTCCCATTGAGGGATGCTGGAAGCAAATTCATTGTGCTGACACCACCACTTTGAGCCCAAAATAGTGGGCTAGTCTCAGAAAGGGATACCTCTCTATATATAAATCCAAACGTTAACCGTTGGAATGTGACAAAGGCTCCCGCACCCGTCCACGCTATCCCATACCGAGCCTCCTGCACTCGCCCGAACCCGGTACGGAGGTCACCAAATGTTTGAGAAACGTCCCAGTGGGGCAAGAGCCCCACGAACACGAACAAAGGGAAACAACTTCAATTCCCAATGTTCTTTGTGATGCGACGCGCCACAGCCAATCAGACTGAGAGGCGTGAGCAAAAACAACACCGGAAAACGTGGCGTAGCCAATTGTAATCGAGCCGCAGGAAAAAAACCGCCACATGAAAGCAAACCACAAACGCAAAACTACAAGTCCCAGTGTCCTGCGCGCTATGAGCGCACAGAACGCTGAGAAAGCTGGCACACGAAAAATAAACTTACAAAACGCAATGTGAGCGCAAGGCCCCAGCAGCCAGTCTCAGCACCTCACATCCACGCAAAACAAAAAGCCACAAAACACCACCACGAAACACCCACCGTACTTTCCCGGAGCAACGGGGAGAAGAGGGACTCCCTCTCCTCCACGCTACCCCGCCAAAGACACGGCGAGACCACCACCAGCCTCAAGTAAAGTTGAGCCAGGGTGGGAAAAAAACCACAAAACAGGCAGCAGTTCATCAGGGGAAACACCCTCCCTGGCGGATGACTGGCTGATGCCTTTATACTTCTGAATACAAAAGCAGCAGCCAGCAATCTGCAAGGAAGAGCCCCACCCCTTACGGATCGCTGCCTGCCGTTCTCCGGTTAGGTAAGCCAGGAGAAAAAGGAGACAGAGAGGAAAGAACCATCGTTAGGCAGAGAAAGTTCTTCTCTGCCTCCTCCTTCTCCCCCGACCTACCTAACGAACCTTCCCGGGAGAAGAACGAGCTGCCTGCCTCCTCCCTACCTTTCCCCTATTGCTGCATCTAAAGCAAAATTCAAAGCAGCAATGGGGAAAAAAGAAACCCACAGGTAGCCCGTTCTTCAAGCTAAAGTAACCACCAAAAAAATACCAAAATTATAAAACAAAAATAAATCAATAATTAAAAAAACTCATTAATAAACAAAAAAATATACCACAAAATACACAAGCAAAAACATCCACAATGACACAAAATCACATACAAAACATCTAACTACAACATGAAAAAAACCACAAATTACACAAACAAACAACTAATTACACAAATAAACAACAATGGAATAAGAAAAATTAAACAAAATCAGAAATAACCAAACCAATTAACAAACCTTAAACTCAACCAAAACAAAAAAGAACAAACAGAAACACCTCCCAGCCCACCACCACAAAAACAAAACAAAGCAAAACCCCAGAAGAAAGAAAACCAGACAATTCACCAGCACGTCCTCCCTCCATGATGACCGGTACAGAAATGATGAAACAAAGAGACTACTTACCGGAAGAAGCCCCACCCAGAGGCCAGGAGAGAAAAAAGAGTGAAACTAAAACAGAACCACTAGCAGCCCCACCTGCAGGGCAGAATAGTAAAAAACAACTCAAAAAGACACAACACCTCCACCTAGAGGCCACAAGAGTGAAAACAAGACAAAAACATAACAATAAATCACAATTTTACACAAATCACAAACATATGTCAAAAAAATAAAATAAAAAGATTTATAAAATCCTGTGTTGAGTTTTAACTCAAATAAAAACCCAAAACATCTAAACACAGTTTAAAAACATTGAATGTAAAAAACATGTACTTTCACATTTTTAAAATATTACCTACGGTACAACTATTAAAAAACCCCACAAACTAAAACATTATTTGGTTAAATAAAACAATTTGAAAAAATTATATCACTCTTTGTTCTTTTTTTAATCTACAAAAAAAAGCGCTGATCACAGTTTATAACAGCCCGGCATCGCCGGGCAAACTATGCTAGTAATTCATAAAATAATAATTGTGTACCATTGTAAAAAATTTAGTCTGTTCATCCCCCTGCCAGGCTCCCTTTCCAAATTACCTGAAGAGGGGAGAAAAACCACACACATTCTTCTGTGGAAAGACACAGGAACTGTTTAGATCTCAAATCAGTGTCCTCTTTATTGCAGAACCCACAGAGCTCCTATGAAAAAGGAGGATAAAGGAAAGCTCTCCTGAGACACATTGGGAAATGGAGTGCTACACTAGCGGGAGTTTACCCAGTCAGTTCAGACATGGAGAGACCCTTTCCAGTGTTTTCCAGGTAGAGGATTTAGAAGTGGTTTACCATTGCTTTCCTGCAGGGTGTGCGTGGGACTACTGTGCAGTTTGGCTGGCTTTTCTCCCAGGAAGTGGGATTGGGGGGATTGATTAAACTCACAACCTCTTCAATCAGATATCTCAACTACTCAACTGTAGTCCCTGGAAATGTATTAAATGCAGTGAGCCAAAGATCCTAAGGCCCATGGGTGTAGGAATCGGGGCCGCTAAGGGCCGGAGGTCCCGGAGGAGACTGATCAAGAAACGATACGAGGCAGTATGGAGCGAGATCAGATCAGTAGTTTATTGAGGGAAAACTTCAACATATATAGAAGGAAAAGCGCAACGGTGGCAAAACCGTCATCTGACAGAAATCACATCACCTGTTTACTCGGGTTAATGAGGAATCTCTCTAAGGGAAGTTAATTAACTGGGACAAACATTGACATGGGAAACACCATTGTCCAAGGATTAGGCTGGGGTAAACATGGCCTCTATTTGCGTCTGGGATAAGACTGAGACTCGGAGATGAGTGATTACTCTAATGGGTAACAGAGTTAGATATTCGCTCTCTCAGCAGATCCGCTGGTCAGGTCAAGGAATTGGGTGAATCAAACCCTATCATTTATCCACCCCCCTTAATTTCTCTGCCCGCAGAAACCACGAGCCAGGAGTTTTCTCTACCGTAGTGGCCTCTGCCAGGGCCGTTCCATGCCCACCGGGCATGGGGAATCCACACATGGGCTACATCCAGCCTGCAGCTCCATTTCGCATGCCCCACCACCCTTCCAAGGGCATTCAAAAAACAAAATGGTTCTGAAGCTGTTGGGACAAAATGGCCACCCCATCATGTACTCAGGGCACAATGGCCATCCAGCCCTCAAAGTTGATTGGGAGAGCATGACCAGGCCCACGGTTGAAAAGTTTGGAAACCCCTGGTTTAGGCAAAGCCTTGGAAACAACAGATTTGTTGCCACTTCTTCAGGCCGAGACTCTACCCTGTTACAATATTCCCCAAATTAAGGACCTGGGACCAGTCAGGAAGCATGAAACTTTAGGGCAGTGATGGCGAACCTTCACACTCCAGGTGTTCTTGGACTTCAATTCCCAGAAGCCCAAGTCTCTGTGAATCTACACGCTGTGCATGCTCGCTGTTAGACTTCAATTCCCAGTGTTGTGATATCCTGATGAACCAGGTAAAAACTCTGCTTGAAAACTTCTGCTCTGCTGCACTTGGCAGGAGTTCCCAAAGAGCAGTCCTTTGCTTGCATATTTCTGCTCAGATAAACCTGCCCTGTCTCATGCTCTAGCTCTGTCACCTAGCTTCCTTATCTATAGTTTGCAGAGCCTGCCAAGAAGGCATGTGTATTTCTTCACTTACATGTTAGGCACAACTCATGTTCTGCCTCTTATCCAACATGTCCAGAAGGGAACATGTTCATCTCTTCAGTACATTCAGTACACGCTATACGTACTAGTCTTTCCCACACTAGGTAAGCAAAATCCCTTTCCCACAGAAGGGGGCCAGATCCTCACAGGTTGCTGAATCAGCAAGCGACAGTCCTTTGGAAATCCCCTAAATTAGTACCACCCAAGAAAGGGTATATAATATCTCTTCTTACCATTCTAAAAATGGGTGAGGGGTGAGCTTATCCTGAGGCCCCAGGTGTCAATATGCCTCAACTCCCTACCTAAAGGGCAAGCTTAGCTAGATCCCGTGTTTTTTTTATTTTAATTTTTTATTAATTTTTTATGCATATAAAAATACAATACACAATACAGAACAAATAGATTATACAAGATAGTACTTTAAAAAGACTAAAAAACAACAAATAAGGAAAAAAATATACACACCTATCCTAATACATTTATATATTTATCTTTGTTAATCAAATATCTTGAAACCATAATTGTAAATACTATCTCTTGACTTATTACTTAAGTAGTTATTCTCTAATCTTAACTACCATCTTAGAACTCATTTTCCAATAAGTCATATAATACCATTAAGGATAGGAGAAAAAAACTAAGAAAAAGCTAAAAAAATCACCCAGTGTCTATTTACATTGCCCTGGAGAGCTCAGAATATCAGACTAATCTAATTCCAAAATCTACTTTGCTCAGGTACAGGTCTATTTCTTTCATCTCCCTTAAGGGAGTGATCCACAAAAGGTTTGCAAATATTCCAAAATCTATTTTCTTTCAAATTTTCCCTTTTTTTCTTTATCTCCCAAGTCAATTTGTCATTCAATGCTAAATTCCACATTTCTTTATACCACTCTTCAGTTTGTATAATTACATCATTTTCCCAATGTCTAGCAATACAATTCTAGCTGTTGTAATCATTATTTCTAATAACTTTCTTATCCTTATTTAAATTAATACCTTCCACATTTGGTAACAGAGTGGTACCTGATCCTAATTTTACCATCTTGCCCAAAATTTCTCCAATTTCTTTTTCAATCCTACTCCAAAAATCTTTAACCACTTTACAGCTCCACCACATGTGTTCATACGTTCCAATGGTATCCTTGCATCTCCAACACATTTTATCTTTTTTATTGTCCATTTGATGTAACCTCACTGGGGTCACGTACCATCTCCATAACATTTTATAATTATGTTCCTTTATTCTAACCGACATTGTTCTCATAATCCACTTTTTCCATTTATTTCTCCAAGTATCTTTTTCTATCTTTATATTCAATTCTTGTTCACACCTTAATTTCATTTCCTCATGTGGATCACCCTCCATTAGATCCCGTGTTTAGCTACTGCCTCAACTCCTTACCAAATGGAAGCATAGTCCTGCGAAGGATTATGCCAGACAGGGGAAAGAGAAGTTGTAAAGGCCCTCAGTGAAAGTCTGGCAAGGGACAATTGGGCCACCACTGGTTATTTTCCAGCGGTTGTACAGAGGTCACAAATGTGTACTGCTTTGAATATGCAATTGCTTTGCTATCCTAGGTCTGCCATGATCAGTGCTTGCTTTTCCCCATTTCAGTTACCCTGGTGTAAGCCCACTCTGCACAAGGCATTTGCCCATACCCGTTGGCGCATTTTCTCTTTAAAATAAGAAAGGGTGGGATGTAGGAATCCTTGGCTGTCTTCCGAAGGATCCACACTGGCTTACGCTGGCGGGGCCTGGGTGAGATCTGGCTGAAGATCAGCCCTATGCCTCATCCCCCAAAATAGAAGCACACCTAACATCCTGTTATTTACCAAGCTCTGATCATCTGTCCAGCTAATGCAGCTTATGTCATTCCTCATGACTTTCACCCATTGCCCAACCCAGTATTATGTAATGTCATATGACTGCTTGAACCAATCAGCATCTCCCTACCCCAGTTCCTGCTTTGCTCTTGTTCAGTTAATAAAAACCATCTGGGGGTCCCTTTGTCTCAGAAATTCCCTTCCAGCTGGCTCCAGCAAGAAGTTCTGTCTCTGTGTGTTTTCTGTGTGTGTGTGTATACACGGGTGAGAGTGATTTCGAACAAGCCCCAGGTATGAGGCCACCATTGCAACAGGTGGCTGCCCAACATGGGGCAAGCGCCCTTCCAACACAATAAGACCCTCTGCCATCCACTCTACTAAAAAAAAGGAAATCGCATATTCCCAGAGAGAGAGGGGGAGATAATTGGTTCCGCTCCGGGACTAGTTCAGGCATTGTGAGGTTCAGTAACCATTGCTGCATGCGGGAATATTCATACCAGAAATTAAGAAATTGGCAGCCTACTGAACAAACCCACAATAAAGAGACCACTTTGCCTGATACTGGTAATCGGAGGTCTGCGACACCCAGAAGCCCAAGCCTCCATGAATCCACACAAATGGGTTTACTGCATGTACACACAGTAAACTCATTTGTGTGGATTCCCAGAGACTTGGGCTTCTGGGAATTGAAATCCAAGAGCCAGCGCTGACTTCCCTAAGACCTTTTATCTAAACTTGGATTCCTGATCCCTTTCCCTTTTGCTAATCCATTCTACTCTCAATTCATCTTCCTACTGATCCTATTTTTGAACCTCCTGTCTGGGGTCTAGCAAGGTTCTTCTGAACCTTCCTTTCTGGATATCAGAGCTGCATTATGGGGAACATGAAAGAAGCCTCATTCACGTGTCCCCTGCAAAAATCCTTTCAACCCTGAGTAGTCATGGACACTAAAATGAACAAACTGGCCATAGCGGGGGAGGAGAGATAAAAAACCACACAAAAATTTGCATAGTCAAAGCAATGGTATTTCCGGTTGTAACGTATGGTTGTGAGAGCTGAGCGCAGAAGAATAGACGCCTTTGAAATGTGGTATTGGAGGAGAGTTTTGAGATTGATTTGATTTGTTGGATTTGTATGCCGCCCACTCAGCATATGCGACTCAGGGTGGCTCACAGAAATCACAACATATCAAACATTACAGTACAATAAAATATAACAATATAATAAAGTGTAACAATGCAATAAAAAGTAACAATGCAATAAAATATAACAATATAATTAAATGTAACAGTGCAATAAAATATAAAAAACCAACACATACATCGACAACTGTGGCCAAGGAACCATCATCTCCTGAATCAGCCACTGACCCTCCTCAGCTGTTTCTCCTCCCTCAGGCCAGGTGGGTGAGGGCCCACGGCCCAGTATCTGGCAGTGATGGTAACACAGTTTTTAAATAGCCACTGGCACTCCTCAGTGGGGGAGAGTGGACGGGGGAGAGACTGGCCCCAGCTGCGGGGCAGCCGGTGCGGCCATAAGAAGACCTTGCCGTGCCGGAACCGCCGAACACCTGCCCTTGTTGCGAGCAGGGGCAGGGGAGAGACGGCCCCCAGCTGCAGGGCGGGGCAGCCATAAAGTCCCCCCTCAGCTTTCTCTTGCGGCCTCTCTAGATTGAGCCCGGGCCCCATGAGGACGTCAAGCTTTAGACTCCCTCCGAGACGTTGAGCTCTGGGCTCTGTTCAAAATTTACTGTATTATTATACTATTGTATTGTATATTGTGCTCTATATACTGTTTTTGTGTATGTGAAGCTGTGTTAAATTCCTTATTTATATTTTGTATTGTGTTTTTGCCATTTTGCTTTTGTGCTGGATATTTTGATTGTATTAATTGTATTGTATTGCATTGTGATGTTTAATTTTGCTATCACTGTATTTTACTGTATTGTAGTATCAAATCAAATCGAATTTTAATTTATATACTGCTTTTCTCACCACAATGGGTGACTCAAGGCGGTTTACATAAACAAAGCAATACATATCAATAACATAATTCATACAAAGTCATCAAGAATACAAGATATATAAAAAAGAACAACACAATTCATACAGTCAAAACCACAATAAAGCAATAATCATCATAAATACAATATAGGCTCAATACCAATGCATCAGAAAGACAACACTTAATAGGACCCATGATCCGCCCAACCACTGTCTCAGCCCTTCAAGTCCTGGCTGAATGGCGGGGCTTGGGGCACTGGAGGTGAACAGAGTCCAGGCCATGGAAACCAGCCACCGAATATGCCTTTACTTCCCACGGCCAACCTGGCCAGAGCAGGAGCCAAGTTGGCGACAGCCAGAGAAGCGCTGGCTGTGGCTCTCGAGGTTGAAATTCTCTCCAGTGCCTGGTCGTAGATCCTCGGCAGTGTGAGAATGAACGTTTTGCAGCTGCCGGGGAGGCTCCAGGTGCCGCTCATCTCCCCAGGCCGGCTGCCGGTCGAAACGGCGGTGGTGACCCTTGGTGGCGGGAGAAGGCGTCTTTTTTAGCCGCCGCAGCAGCTCCAGGTGCCGCTCATCTCCCCCGGCTAGCTGCCAGTCGAAACGGCGGTAGTATTATCTGTTGTGAAGCTGCCCTGAGTCGGCAGAAGCTGAGTAAGGCGGGATACAAATAAAAATCTATCTATCTCAGCTGTTTCTCCTCCCTCAGGCCGGGTGGGTGCGGGTCGAGCTCCCTGGACAGCAAGCAGAACAAATAAGTCGATCCTAAAATTAATCAACCCTGACTGCTCCTTAGAAGGTCAAATAGTAAAGATGAAGCTAAAGTACTTTGGACATCAAATGAGAAGAGAGGATTCAGTTGAGAAAGCCTTGATGCTGGAAAAGGTGGAGAGCAAAAGAAGGGGTGGCCAATATGGCTAGATGGCATTAAAGTGGAATAATTAAAACAAAATAATTAAACTTGTTAATTTTGCTTTCTGCATTTATGCTTCCATAAGCAGTACTTACCTGAGGTCAGTGTGTACTTTGAATTAGCTTTTGCAAGAAGACAATACTTGTAATAGGCCACGTAGGCATATCTGATTCAGCACCCCGCATGTGGGGTTCGACCGCCAGTGGGGTTCGACCGGCGGCCGGTCAGAGGGAACGAGCGGCACCTGAGGACCATTCCACCATCCTCAAAAGCCGCTCCCCCGCCACCACCAAGACCAGCGGGGTTCGACCAGCTGCCAGCCGAAGGGAACGAGTGG
Organism: Bradypodion ventrale; assembly: GCA_035047345.1. NCBI lineage: Eukaryota > Metazoa > Chordata > Lepidosauria > Squamata > Chamaeleonidae > Bradypodion > Bradypodion ventrale. The sequence continues at coordinate 375,327,874 of JAWDJE010000002.1, forward strand.
CACCTGAGGACCACTCTACTGTCCTCAAAAGCTGCTCCCCCGCCACTGCCGAGACCAGCAGGGTTCGACCGGCAGCCGGCCGGAAGGAACGAGTGGCACCTGAGGACCATTCCACTGTCCTCAAAAGCCGCTCCCCGCCACCACCAAGACCAGCGGGGTTTGACCAGCGGTCGGCCGGAGAGAACAAGTGGCACCTGAGGACCACTCCACCATCCTCAAAAGCTGCTCCCCCACCACTGCTGAGACCAGCAGGGTTCGACTGGCAGCCGGCCGGAGGGAACGAGTGGCACCTGAGGACCACTCTACTGTCCTCAAAAGCTGCTCCCCCGCCACTGCCGAGACCAGCAGGGTTCGACCGGCAGCTGGCCGAAGGGAACGAGCGGCACCTGAGGACTACTCCACCGTCCTCAAAAGCTGCTCCCCCGCCACCGCCGAGACCAGCGGGGTTCGGCCAGCAGCCGGCCGGAGGGAACAAGTGGCACCTGAGGACCACTCCAGCATCCTCAAAAGCTGCTCCCCCACCACCGCCAAGACCAGTGGGGTTCAACTGGCGGCCGGCCACTGCTGCTCCTGGTACTAACCCCCTTTTTGTATTGGTTGGAGTTGATGCTGTTGTTAAGTCTTTTGCCTGCGCCTTTGCAGCTGTTGCAGCCCTGGGGACAATCTGGACTGCCGTGGCCGCCTTTGCTGCCACGGCTGAGGCACGGAGCTCCTTCCCCCAAGTTGTCGGGGGGGGGAGTGGTAGCTCCGGCAACTTTCTCCACAGGGCATGGGGTCTTTCCACACTGGGTTTGTTGTTATATTATAGTGTTTTTACTGTATTTTTATAATGTAATTCACTATGTAGTTTTTGTATTTTGATACCATGCTTATTTGTATTGCTTGCTATTGTAAATTTATTGTATCTCTGTATTATTATTTTGTTGTTATTTTGTTTGTATATGCTGTTAGCCGCCTTGAGTTGGCCTTTGGCTAAGAAAGGTGGGATATAAATTGAAGGTTTTATTGTGGTGGAGAGAGTAAAGCATAGTTGTCAAGTATCCCTTATTGGCTGGGAAAACCCCTTATTTACCCTCTTTCCCGCCGTCATCCCTTATTTAGACTGCAATGCCCTATTGCCGCCATTGGAGGGCAGCAGGGCAGCACAGGATAAGCATAGCTGTCAAGTATCCCTTATTTGCTGGGAAATTTCCCTTATTTCCAAATCCAAAACTTGACAGGTATGGAGTAAAGCTGAGGGTGGGACGTGTCTGTTCCTTCTGCCGCCTGAGGTTAATCCATCATCCTCACCTCAGGGGTCTCATCCTCCCCCCCCCTTAATGTGGGGCACCTTTCAAATCTCTCCCTCTCTGAGGCTGTACTTTCAATCATTAAGTGCAGCTTCTTTGCTCCCTCTCTCCCTCCCACCCACCCACCCACTAAGGAGTGATTCCTCCTACCTTGCAAGGAGGAGTGAGATATGCGAGTAGTGGTGGTGGTGGGGAGAAGGCTCATTGCCACCCCCGCAAGGACCCCTCCCTCCCACTTTTAAGCCCCTCCACCTTTGATTTTTGCCTCCCCCAATCATTTCATACAGTATTTCCATTCAGAGAGATCCTAATAAGGGGTGAGAAGGAAGCATTTCCTTTGCCCCCCTTTTCACCTTCTCTGTTGGGGGGGGGACCCCTCCCGCCCCCACTTCCTCCGTAATGATGGCTTCTTCTCCTCATTTGTTAAAACCAACGGGGTGAGTGAGGGGGGAGGGGAGGGAAGATAATGGAGATTTCATTCTCCTCGTCTCTTTTGGAGTCATTTGCAAATATGGGGTGGGGGGGAGAAGGAAGACCACCATGAGGCTTGAAAGGGGATACTACCCGGCAGAGAAGGGGTTAAGCGCATCGAGTGTTATTTCTAGAAGGGACAGAGGGCAGATAGGGGCGACTCTTCTCCCCCTCCTCACAGGAAGTGGTCCCTTTCCAAATAGCGTCCCTTCCGGTCTGATCTTTTTCTCCCACTCCCCTCTCTCTATCGTGGTGGTGGGGAGGGGGGGGCGCAAGTAGAGACGCCGGACTGAGGGAGGGCGGGGTGAGCTTCTTGCCCCAGAGAGGGTGTTTGGGGTGGAGAAGTGGAGGCGGGAGACGTGGAGGGAGCCCAGGGAAGGGGTGCCGCCACCAAACACACACAACCTGACACTTTGTGGGTGTGTCAGGAAAGAGCTGTGGAGGGGAGACACTGGAAGAGGGTCCTCCGAATGGCCCAAACCTCGTGGCTGCCTAAAGGAAGGGAACCCTCTTCCCTCCCCCCGCAAACACGCGTCTAGCCCAGGAACGTCTGAACATGCCAAAGTTGAACGGGGGAGGTGCTCTTCTTCTGGGCTTCGAATGGAATAAGGGACACGAAATCTCCCCCCCCCCCCGCCCTCCATGCGACCCCATAGAGTGACCTGAATCTCTCCCTCGACCTCCTTCGCTTTGGAAAAGGGGCGAGGCTGAAGGATTTGGGGAACTTTTTCTTTTTGGGGTATTTTTTGGGAAGGGCTAGAGCTCCAGGTTGGGAAGGGGGAGTGAGGAAGAGAACTTCCAACTCCTGTGGAACTCTACCTGAGAAAAGAAGGGAAACAGGGGCACGAATGTAGAAGACTGTCAAAAACAACATGCAGATGGATAGCTTGTGAGAATGCGCTGATGCTTATGAATATGTACCATGTGTTCATTGATGTCTAAACGTTTAAAAGTCAGTTGATATTAACTTTTTTTCCAAAAAAGTTGAAAAGAAAGTTAATAAAAATCAGTTGATAGTTGCCCAAAGGTTTCTTACATCGAAAGAGAAGTTTCATTAACACTTAATTTTAGAGTATTAAAGCATAAATAAACTCAGGAAGAAGACTTATGTTGTGGGGGCTTTGATTGAAGAATGGGTTTGAATGTTGAGAAACTGATCACTTAGGGAGGGATGATGCTTCATTTGTATTTCCAAAAGGAAAGCGGGGACAATTTGTTGGGTAAACTTCAAAATTGGTCCCGTCACGAAACTGCCAAAATGAAGGCACCTTTTGGTGAGTTCATTCTGCAGTTATGCAGACCTAGTATGAGAAAGATTAGCTGGCAACACAAAAGGTGGCTGTTAACCAGGGTATGCTCTCTCTGTGCCCCCCAGGTGGCTGTGAAACACTTGGTTTTTACCATGATGTGAATTCTTTTGTCTTCAAAGTCTTTGATTCTAAGCAAGCCCTCCTTGGTCTTTCTTGCAGGGGGCAGAAGGATATCAGAAGCAATAACTCTGCAATCTCTTCCATGTGTTGGAGCAGAATCACATCAGGTATGGAGAAGGCAGACTCCTTGTATAATTGAATCCCTATGTAGTTAACCATTTTAATCAATCCTACTATTTCCATTTGAATTAAATGCTCCCTGTTTTCCATGCTTACATGGTATGACATGTTCCTTTTAGATCAGGGACTATTAATACCCATTATAACTTCTCCTTGTGCAGAATCCGATTCTGAATATTGGTGATCATCATGGCGATCAGCCATGAAGTCCTGCAAATATTATATAATGCCATGGCCTTTCAACTGTCTTCCGCATCACAGCGTGACACCCGTACCACAGATCCAGCTCTGTGAGTCACTTTCTGGTCCTGAGCCCTTTTGGCACGCAAAATCCTCTTCAGCCCCAGGGCAGGGTTGATTAAGCTGCTATCCTTAGTAAAGATGGAGTCAAGTGGGATTTAATCCACTTGGGAACCATCACCCTTCCCTCTGGAATTCAGTACCCAAGGCCCCTAGTCCTCAGAGTTGTCAGGTTAGTTAACCGCCATCTGATGCTTGGCGTTGAGTCGCTGGTGGTATGGTCTACTCTATTACCATTGCAGGATAACCTGGCCAGACATCTATTGTATCTGGCTGCTGCAAACGGAGATGAATTTCGTCTCACTTTCCGTTTTGAAGAATGGTTCAAGATTTGTGAGTTGTTTGAGGTTTTTAGAAAAAACATATATGGGGATAGCAGGAATCACTTTCCCATGTCTGATGAAATGGAACTTACTCCATAAAAGCTAACATTAGAATACAGGAGTTAGTCTTTAAGGTGCCACAACATTTTTGTCCTTTTGCTGTTGCTTTCTTTATTCTCTGATATGCTTGCACAGACTAACATTCTTGAGAATCCTCAGGAAGAACAATCTTTCCTCAGGAAGAACAATCTTTCAAAGGACCTGCTGTTGGCATTCTACCACTGTACCATAGAGAGTGTGTTAACCTATGGTCTGTGTGTATGGTTTGGGAGTTGTACAGCTAGGGAAAGAACAATGCTGTCCAGGGTCATAAAGACTGCGGAGGGAATAATCGGGTGTACTCTATCAGGGACGTAGGGGGAGGGAAATGCCTCACAAAGGCTTTGTTGGGCACCCAGAACTTCTTGGGAACACCCGGTAGGGCGGACCAACAGATCCAGCGTCCTGCTGCCTCTATGATCATCTTCCCCCTAGCCCGGTTCGCTGGGGAACAGGGTAAGAGAAGCCTTCTGCATATGGCATGTAATAATATTCCATGGCTGAAGCTAAGCTTCTAAATACTGCTTACTCTTCCCTTCCCATAGACAGAGCAATCCCCTCTCACCTCTTCCTTCTGGCTGGGTGATGAGGACCGTTGAAGTTTCTTCTGGTTGCTCTGCTTGGTTTCCAAGCTGCTTCCTCATATAAAAGGCAGGCACACAAACTACTAGCTTTTGTAGTTTTATTGTTGGAAACACAAATACTGGATACAGACCTTACTTACATAAAACATAAAATAAAGAAATAAACATAAATATATCTTGCTAGCTTCCTAGCAGGTTCCTTCTTAAAAGTTAGGGGCTATGGGGCCCCTGATGGTATAGCTTCTAGTCCCGAAGAGACATCTTGCCAATAAAGTGACTGAGAGCCAATAGCTTCGCCCTTGCTCCCTAGTGTGTTTTTGAGTACTAAAATAGAGCCTCTTTTATAAGAAAAGTGGCCATGGAATGTCATGATCTCATGGGACTGCACCTGTGTTCCCATGAGAAATGAGACAAGTGTACGTGCTCATCTTCGTATCTGGCCCCCACCCTTGCATTCCTGAAATGAGTCAATCTGTAGGTGTCCGGGGGTGATTAGTTTGATTGACATAGTGGAGACGTTTCACCCTGGCGTCAATATGTCCCATCAAGGGATTGCAGGTGTTTGGAATAAATCCAAGGCTGGACACTCATTTCTCCCTCCTCCCCTCAGGAGAAAGTTCTTATCTTATCTATCATTTGTCATGTCCGGCTGTCAGCCTGACATTCCAATGTGCAGCTGAAAGAAAGCTGGCATTTCTAAACCTAAGAAAATTATAAAATGTATCTTAACACTCATGGATCATATGTCCTTTTAAAATCAAGACAAGGTTGCATGTGGAAACCATGACATACTATTCCCACTCTAGATCAACTCTATGCCTCCAGGTGTTATAAGAAAGCTGTAGAGATTGTGCAGGATAGTATGCACCCGGGAAACGATCTTTTTCAGCTTCTGTCTTCTAGAAGAAGGTATATGGTTATAAAGACCAGGACCAGCCGCTTGAGAAATAGTTTCTACCCAAAAGCAGTTCTGGCTTTGAATGCAGCGAAATGAAGTTTATGAGGGAGCTTCTGTATTTTAGTTTTTAGAGCTTTTCAGCGGTTAAATGTGTGTACGTGGGGTGGGAATATGTCGACAATTTTGTACAGTTGTATTTTGTTAGGTTTTGTAAAGTCGATAAGTAGATTTTCAATCTCGTTCTGTACAGGACAATGACAATAAAGATTTATCGTATTGTAGCTACTGCTTCAAAAATTTCCCATTCTTGTTCCTCATTCTCTACTACTGTTTTCTTGTTGAAACGTCAAGAGCATAAGAGATGCCATTCTCAATCTGATCAAAGGCCGATCAAGCCTTGCATCCTGTTTTTCATAGAAGTTCCTTAGAATGCTTCCAGGATATTCTCAAGGTAGGCAGGCCACCCTTAGCCCTTTCCCTCCCACTCTCATTCACCAGCAAGTAGGATTAAGAGGCCTCTCTTCTTGCAGTTAGCCAAGGGGACTGGTAGATCTTGTTTTGGATTTAGGAGGTTATTTTTATGAAAAATATGAAGGAGACCTCCTTTTCATCCTCCTTCTATTTAGATTCTAGTGACTTTTGAGGAGGTGGCCATGTACTTCATCCAGGACAAGTGGGCACTGCTGGATCCTAACTAGAGAACCCAACACAAAGAAGTCATGGACGATAACTGGCAAATGGCATCCTCTCTCGGTAAGGCCATCTTATACTAATTTCTCTTGCCAGGGCAATAATGACTAGTTACAATAGCAGCAAACAATGCTTTTATGATTTCCCAACTAGTCGCCCCCAGCCACTGTGGGTTCTGAAATGCCAGTCTGAGCAATCAGTGGCCCTTCAGATATGCTGAGCTCCACCTCCCGTCACTGGAGTAAATGCTGCTGATGTGGAATCTTGATATGATAATACAGTAAAATCCCAGTTTACTATCGAGGTCCGTTCCAACAGCCTTCGTTGTAAACCAAAATCATTGTAAATGGAAGCATCCATAGGGATGCATTGAATTTTTTTTAAAGGTCCTGAATTTATCGTCGTAAACAAAACAAAACAAAAAACATTAAAAATCCATAAACCGAGATGACATTTCCATAGGATTTGCCATTGCATACAGTGGCAAACATTTACGTTTGTAAATTGGGGTTTTACTGTAGTTCATTTCTGAAGGTTAGCAGACTTCAGTAGAAAATTCTGGAAAGGTACCAATTTTACTGGAAATGGGGTTTCTCCTGACAGTTTAATTGTGGGACATTCATTTGGAAATAACCTCTTGTTTGTGTAATGATTTAGTAAGCTAGGTGTCAATGATGGGACATACTTTTTATCAGTCAATAAATGCCACAGTCTTGGACTTTTCCTGGAATTCCATTTACACTTTAGTGTTGGAAAGCCATTTTTAGGGATTATGAATTTATTTACTGTGTTAGATGCTTATGTGACTTAAATTCCTTTCTCCTTGGTCTCCTACAGTTGACCTAAGGATGCTGGCAACCAATATCCCTTCATTTCGTTCTTCTGATGGAGTGAAACTAGATCAGGTATGGGCAAGACAGACAATTAAAGAACACGTTGGGTGGTGGTGGTTTCAATCCCAACATAGGCAACTTTTTTTAGTCCTGCTTCAGTTTGGCTAATGCTCCACATTTTCAATGGTTATTTAGAGCAGAAGATCCCAGCTACTGGAAATACAAAAGTTTGGAATATTTCTCTACCCTAAATTATTTGGATGTCACTCTGGACTGAACTCTGACATTTCAAAGATATTGTCCAAACCCTAAACAGATAGCTGCCACCAGAAACAACATACTTAGGAAAGTGGCTGCTTAAATGCCTCTAGAAAGCTCCCAAGACAGGCAGACTACCAGTACTCACCTCCCTCCCACTCTTCTGCCCCAGCAACTGGGATTCAGAGGCCTCTCTTCCAATAGGGAGCAAGCAGCCATGGGGACTGGTAGATCTTAGTAATCTTGATCTCTGTCAGAAAGGCTGAGAAGGCCAACCAGTAATTTAATTTAATTTAATGTTAATTAATTTCAACTTCTTCGCCGCCCACTCAGGCAAGCTCGAAACGGTTAAAAAACCCCACCCACATTGATCCCACCCACCCCAGGAAGCATAGAGAAGAGCATCTTATGGTAAAAACCAACGAGGAGGAGCCACATTGCCCTCAGGGCCCCACACCTGCTCCGCCAGCCAGGTCTTAAGTCCTTTCCTGAAGGGCAGCAACTCCATCTGCAACCGCAGCTCTACTGGCAGGAGGTTCCAGAGGGCCAGTGTGGAAACGGAGAAGACCCTTTTTCTTGTGCCAGAGAGGTGGGGGGCTCTGGCTGATGGAAAAGTAGGGAGCCCCTCCGGGATTCTTAGGGTGATGCAGTCTCTTAGGTATCCTGACCCACTACCATGTAGGGCTTTAAAGGTCATAACCAGCACCTTGAATTGCACTTGGAGGCAAACTGGTAACCAGTGCAGCTCCTGGAGCAGAGGCGGGGCATAGGCATAACGCCCACACCCCAGCACCGCAAGGGCCACCGCATTCTGAACCGACTGCAGTCTCCAGATGGTCATCAAGGGCAGCCCCATGTAGAGTGCATTTCAATAGTCCAAATGGGAGGTGACCAGGGCATGGGTGATCGTGAGCAGGGCCTCCCAGTCCAGGAGTGGGCGCAATTAATAACACATACTTGCCTGAAAGTTCAAATGTAGACTATGTGTGAATTGAATTTTCCCCCCTACTTAGATTCTTATGTCCTTTGAGGAAGTGGCCATATACTTCACCCAAGAGGAGTGGGCACTGCTGGATCCTAACCAGAAAGCCCTTCACAAGGAGGTCATGGAGGAGAACTGGCAAATGGTATCATCTCTTGGTAAGACCTCCTTTTTCCCTGGCTACTGCTAGTCTCTGTTGTTACTAGTGCAGTAATGGTAATTTTGTGTCAGAAATTATTCTGGGTTGAAAGGATTTTTGCTGGAGAAACTTAACTCAGGGGACGTTTCTGTTTGTTCTTTTGTGGTTTGGTTGGGTTTTAGGTTTGTTTAATTGTTTTGTTTATTTCTGGTTTGTTTAATTTTTGTGATTTCGTTGTTGTTTATTTGTGTAATTTGTGGTAGTTGTGTTGTTAGAGCTAAGAGCTAGGTATTCTCTTGTTGTAGTTAAGTGTTTTGTCTGTGCTTTTCTGGAATTGTGGATGTTTTTGTTTGTGGATTTTGTTTTCTGTTTTTGTGTATTAATGGGTTTTTTTAATTATTGATTTATTTGTGTTCTATTAATTTTTATTACTGTTGGTGTTTGTTGTTGGTGTGTACTTTTGCGTGAAGAACGGGCTGCCTGTCGGTTCCTCTTTTCCCCATTGTTGCTTCAAATTTTGGTTTCGATGCAGCAATGGGGAAAAGGAGGAGCCAGCAGTCACCTGGCTCTTTCCCCGGGAAGGTTCGTTAGGTAGGTCAGGAAAGAAGGAGGCAGAGAAGAGCTATCTGCCTGATGATGGTTATCTCCTCTCTGTCTCCTTTCTCTCTTGGCTTACCTAACCGGAGATCGGCAGGCAGCGATCCGTAAGGGGTGGTGCTCTTCCTTGCGGATAGCTGCCTGCTGCTGTTGTTTTTTTTTTTCACCGCAGCTCAACTTTCCTTGAGGCCAGCGGTGGTCTCGCCGTGTCTTCGGCGGGGTAGCATGGAGGAGAGGGAGTCCCTCTTCTCCCCGTTGCTCCAGGAAATAAGGCCGACAGGTGTCTCGCGGTGGATTTTTTTGTATTTTTGTTTTGCGAGGCTTTATTTTCCACACGCTGGCTTTCTCAGTGTTCTGCGCACTCACAGCGTATAGGACGCTAGGACTTTGAGTTTTTGGTTTGCGTTCGTGCAGCGTGTTTTTTTTCCTGCGGCTCAATTTTAATTGGCCACACCGCGTTTCCCAACGTTCTTTTTGGTTGTAGCCTCTCAGCCTGATTGGCTGCGGCGCTGCACGGCGCAGAGAACGTTGGGAAGTGAAGTTCTTTTCCTTTTTTTGCGTTCGTGGGGCTCTTGCCCCACTGGCACCTTTCACAACCCTGCAGTAACCTCCGGGCCGGGTTCGGGCGAGTGCAGGAGGCTTGGTACGGGATAGGATGGACGGGTGCAAAAACGTATAGCAAGTTCCAACGGTTAACTCTTGGATTTATAGGTATAGATAGTTGTTCATTGACATTTGGTGAGTTAGCTCCCCCTGGTGGCTTAGTGATTAAGGCACTAGGCTCAACTCAGGTTTGATTCCCGAGAGCTGCACGATGGGGGACATGAAAAGAGCCTCATTTGGGCATCCCCTGCAAAAATCCTTTCAATCCAGAGTAATCTGACACGATAAACAAACAACAATCTGGTGAGTTAAAGGTTCCGAGACAGCACTGGAAGATTCTGGACGTGCTCAGGAATTGAATTTTGTCCTTACCATTTAATCGTGGGGCTAATTTGTTAGTAAGCTCCCTGCTGATGGATCTATGGTTTAGTAAATTAACAACATGGTGCTTTAACAAGGCCAGGGGCTTTTAGAGATATTATGTACTACCTGGAGGCAGACTGGAGTCCAGTGCAGCTCCCGAAGCAGTGGCGAGGCATGGGCATAGCGTCCACACGTCATCACCACCCGGGCCGCCATGTTCTGGACCAGCTGTAGCCTCCAAATGTTTGTCAAGGGCAGCCCCATGTAGAGTGCATTACTGTAGTCTAGTCTGGAGGTGACCAGAGCATGAGTGACCATGAGCAAGGGGTCCCTGTCCAGGAACGGGTGCAAATGGCGAATTAGTCGGTGCTATGCAAAAGCCCTCCTGGCCACGACCGCCACATGTTCTTCTAGCAGCAGCCGTGAGTCCAAGACATGGACTCCAAGACATCCAAGACATGAGGAAAACCAGGACCACACAGTGCCCTGGATCCCCAATCCTTGGAGCTGTTCCAGAAGGATACCGTGGTCAACAGTATTGAAGGCCGCAAAGAGGTCAAGGAGAGCAAGGGTGGATGGAAGACATCCATCTCGCTCCCGCCAGAGATCATCCATCAGTGCGACCAATAATAATAATAATAATAATAATAATAATAATAATAATAATAATAATAAATCAGGGTGGCTAACAGCATTTCAAATAAAGATACAATATAATTATACAGAAATACAATGGAGTAAAGCAATAATAAATCTTAACCTATAAAACCAAGGGTTAACCTTTGGAACTGGCTATAGGTTGCTATGCCTCTCCCTACTTGCCTGCACTCACCCTTCCTGCACACGGCCGATCTGGGTCCGCAGGTCAACGAAGGATTGAGAAAACCGGCAGTGGGGCAAAAGCCCCACAAAAGCGAAAAAAGGGAAACAACTTCACTTCCCAACATTCCTTGCGCCACGCCAGAGCCAATCAGGCTGAGAGGCTCTCGCATGGCGCAGCGTTCGGAAACGCGCCGCAGCCAATCAAAAGAAAACCATTTTAAAAAAACGCAGCACAAACACAAAGCACCAATCCATAACTACAAGCCCTAGTGTCCTGCGCGCCATGAGCGCGCAGAACGCTGAGGAAGCCAGCGTGCAAAAAGTAAAACAAAAACAAAAACACCGGGAGAGCAAGTCCGCCAAGCTGCGGGAACCAAAGCCCCCCTCCCCAATGGTGCCTAAAGCTCCCGATCGGAGTTTCCCCTTTAATATCACTGGGAGGGGGGTGTTGTGCTCCCCCTCTCTACTGGCTCCCCTGGGGTTGGGAGGGTTGGGGGGACCAATGGAGTCTGTCTCCCCAACCCTCCTGACTCCAGGGGACTTGGCAGAGAGGAGATTCCCCTCCCCACACATCCCCCTCTCCGATGGCTCTCCTGGGTCCGGAAGGGTGGGGGAGACAGACACCTTTTGTCCACCCAACCCTCCCAACCCTCCCAAACCCATGGAAGCCAGCGGAGAGGGGGATCACACACACACACACACACACACCACTGATATTAAAGGGGAAACCACAATTGAGATTTCCCTTTTAATATCAGAGGGTGGCCTGGATTCGATCCCCTCTCCTGGGTCCCATGAGTTTGGAAGGTTTCCAGAGCCAGGGGAGACGGCAGAGAGGGGATCCCCCCGTAGGACACCAAAAAACACAAAAACAAACAATCAAAAACATCCAAAAATACACAAAAACAAACAAAAATAACACCAAAAACAATACAAAGTAAACAACAACAAACATTTCCAAACACACCCAGCACCCAGCCAAACACCACAAAATCCAACCACCACCACCACTACCCCAAATAAAGAAAAACAGCCAACTCACCACCACACGACCTCACACCACAACGACTGGAAAAGAAATGAATAAAGAAAGAGACTACTTACTGGAAGAAGCTCGACCCAGAGGCCACGAGAGAAAAAACAGTCAAAATACAAGGTAACCCCTACCAGCACCACTTGCTGCCCACAATAGTAAAAAAATAATAATCAAAAAGACACAACAGCACCACACAAAAGGCCCCAAGAGTAAAAACAAGTAAAAACAAATAACACAAAATCACAATTTTACACAAATCAAAAACAGATGTCAATAAAATAAAATAAAAACTATTCAAAAATCCTGTACTGAATTTTTACTCAAATAAAAAACAAAAACATCAATACACAGTTTAAAAACATTTATTGTGAAAAACATGTACTTTCACATTTTTTAAATTATTACCTACGATACAACAATTTTTAAAAAAATACATACTAAAAATTATTGGGTTAAATAATTTTTTGGGAAAAAGTATATCATCCTTTATTCTTTTTTTCATCCACAAAACCAAAACACCAAACAAAACTCATCACTGTTTATAACAGGCCACCAAAAAAGTTTGGATAAATAACAATTTTAAAAATTTCAATTATAGACTAACCTCTTCTTTACAAACATTAACAACAACAACAAAAACTTTCCAACACCATTTAAAACAGCCCGGCAACACCAGGCAACCTCTGCTAGTACAGAATATAACAAGGTAACATAAAACTAAGATACAAAATATACAAATTACAAATGTATAATTTTTAAAGCATCAAATCCATCATACACAGCACCAGGAAGGGGGGGGGGGGAATCAAACACACACACACAACAGGGCTCGCCATCCATGACGGAGCCCAAGGCTCAACGTCCACAATAGAGCCGGGGCTCAATTGTCCATTACAGACCCCAAGCTCAGCATCCACAACGGAGCCGGGGTCAATGTCCCTAACGAAGCCACAATGGAACCCAGGACCCAGCAAAGGTGAGACGTGTCAACATCGGCGCTGCTTTTGGGGCCGCTGTTCATACTGCCCCAGCTATGGGTGTGTTTTCTACCTCCCAGACAGGTGGGGCTGGGAGAGAAGCGACGGCGCCCACAGCTGAAGCAACTTCCATCCTCACACTGGTGGTGTGAGCGCTGGGGAGAGCAGGGCAGTCCTCCATGGCTGCGGGCATCTTTTCTACCTCCCAGACAGGTGGGGCTGGGAGAGAAGAGACGGCACCCACAGCTGAAGCAACTTCCATCCCCACGCTGGTGGTGTGAGCGCTGGGGAGAGCAGGGCAGTCCTCCATGGCTGCGGGCGTCTTTTCTACCTCCCAGACAGGTGGGGCTGGGAGAGAAGCGATGGCGCCCACAGCTGAAGCAACTTCCATCCCCACACTGGTGGTGTGAGCGCTGGAGAGAGCAGGGCATCCTCCATGGCTGCGGCGTCTTTTTATTTTTATTTTTTTATTTTTATTTTTTATTTTTCACGCTTATATACCGCCCACTCAGGTACAACCCAACTCAGGGCGGTTTACATAGCAGACAGTAAATACATAAAAGACACATGATAAAACAAAGTTAAAAGTTAAGAAACCCACCCCTAAAAGGTGCGCACGAACCGAAGGGACCTTGGGGGAAGGCACACTTCTCTATACCAACCACCCAACGGTACCCCCATCCCCACCCGCACCCCAAACTTGGCCCGCCAGCCAGGTCTTTAGTTCCTTCCTAAAGGGCAACAACTCCGTCTGGAGACGCAGTTCCACAGGCAGGAGGTTCCAAAGGGCCGGTGCAGACACGGAGAAGGCCCTCCTCCTTGTGCCAGAGAGGCGAGCCCCCCTGGCTGATGGCACAATTAGAGAGCCCCTCCGGTCCGCTCTGGTTGGACGGACAGACGTCCTTAGAGCGATGTGGTCTCTAAGATACCCTGGCCCACTACCATGTAGGACTTTAAAGGTCAAAACCAGCACCTTGAATTGCACCCGGAGACAAACTGGTAACCAGTGCAGCCCCTGAAGCAGTGGTGAGGCATGGGCATAACGTCCACACCCCATCACCACCCGGGCCGCGGCATTCTGGACCAGCTGCAGCCTCCGAATTGTCATCAAGGGCAGCCCCATGTAGAGCGCATTACAGTAGTCTAGTCTGGAGGTCACCAGAGCGTGAGTGACCATGAGCAAAGAGTCCCGGTCCAGGAGCGTGCGCAACTGGCGAATTGCCCGAAGTTGGGCGAAGGCCCTCCTGGCCACAGCCACCACCTGTTCTTCTAGCAGCAGCCGCCAATCCAGGAGGACCACCAAGTTGCGCACCGGGTTGGTCTGGGGCAAAACAGCCCCATCCAAAACCAAAGATGGTAGCTCCCGGGATAACGCAGGACCCCCTATCCATAGCCACTCAGTCTTGCTAGGATTCAGCTGTAGCCCATTTGCCCCCATCCAGACCCCAACAGCCTCCAGACAGCTGGAAAGGACTTTGACTGCATCACTGGGGTCCCTACGGGCCGAGATGTACAACTGTGTGTCATCCGCGTACTGGTGGTACCGCACCCCGTGGGAACGGATAATCTCACCCAGCGGTTTCATGTAGATGTTAAATAGGAGAGGAGAGAGTACCGAGCCCTGAGGCACCCCATATTTTAGGGGCCTAGGACTCGACCTCTCACTCTCCAACCACACCAACTGGGTCCGGCCCCTCAGAAATGAGGAAAACCAGGACCACACCGTGCCCTGGATCCCCAATCCTCGGAGCCGTTCCAGAAGGATACCGTGGTTTACCTCCCAGACAGGTGGGGCTGGGAGAGAAGCGACGGCGCCCACAGCTGAAGAAACTTCCATCCCCACGCTGGTAGTGTGAGCGCTGGGGAGAGCGGGGCAGTCCTCCGGGGCTGCGGGCATCTTTTCTACCTCCCAGACAGGTGGGGCTGGGGAAGAAGCGACGGCGCCCACAGCTGAAGCAACTTCCATCCCCACGCTGGTGGTGTGAGCGCTGGGGAGAGCAGGACCAATGCCATCTCAGTACCATATCTGGGCCTGAAACCAGACTGGAAGGGGTCTAGATAATCCGCTTCATCCAGCAACTGATGCAACACTGCCTTCTCCAATACCTTCCCCATAAAGGGGAAGTTGGAGATGGACCTGTAGTTGGATAGGACTGCTGGGTCTAGATATGGTTTTTTCAGAAGGGGGTGCACCAAAGCATGTTTTAAAGGTGCAGGAAACACCTCCTCCCGCGTTAATTATTGCCTCAACTCTGCCACCTGTCACCATCTTGGAGGCCTTTACCAACCAAGAGGGACAGGGTCCAGTGGACAAGTGGTGGCGCGAACAGCTGCAAGGAGTTTATCCACTTCATCAGGGCCAACTGGATCAAACCGATCCCAGGTGACATGGCAAGACTGTGCTCCAGTTTCCTCCGAACCCTCCCCATCCACGCCAAGATTAAACCCCGAGCAAATCTGATCGATTTTCTCCACCAGATGGTCAGCAAAGTCCTCAGCTGATCCCTGCCCTCCGGGCACCATCCCCTCCCTACCAAGGAGGGACCTGGTCACCCGGAACAGGGTGGCTGGGCGATTATCAGCGGAGGCAATAAGGGTGGTGATGTATTGCCACCTCACCACCCCCATCACCACTAGGTAGGCCCTAATAGCAGCTCTAGCTAGTGTCCAATCAGAATCGCTCTGGGTCTTTACCCAGTGGCGCTCTAGGTGTCTCTTTGCCCGTTTAAGCTCCCACAGTTCTTCCGTGAACCACGGAGATGATCATGCCCCACAGGCTCGGAGTGGCGCGATTTCATCCAAGGCTGCAGCTGTCACCCTACACCAGAGGCCAACAAACGCCTCAGATGAATCGTGTCATCGATCCAGAGGAAAATCCCCCAGTTCCCTCTGGAATCCATCAGGATCCATTAGTCACCAGGGGGCGGGCCAATTTAATAGGCCCCGCCTCCCTGCAGTGAAGCATCGCCCCCAAGAAAGTCCAGAGCGTGTGGCTACTGCCCCTGGTCGGTCCTTCCCTGCCGAGTTCCCACCACATAGCCAAATTTGCTCCTACGTTGATCGTAAGTAAAAGAACAGAGTAAAAACATCTCAAGGCATGTTACGTTCAAAGACCCTAATACAGTTGTTAAAAATAATACAGGAAGTAAGACTTTCATTGGATTCTAGAAGGCTGTAACACGGTGCCTGTAAAGGAAGTGACACACACATTCTCTTGGTTTCTTGAGAATGGGTCAACCACCCAACTAGATGGTGTATAAATGGAATGAAATAAATAAAATAAATATATCTGTAGAAGTGATGGCAAAATTAATTGAGGGGGAGGAGAAAAGGGCCAACCATTGTCACAATTCAAAGACTTAATAGATATCTTTCCAAATAAGCTTCCGTGCATCCAAATCTGCTTCTTCAGAAAACGTTCTATTTTCACCTCGTAGAATTGTTTCAGTCTCCAGCTCATTCTTTTCTGTATTTGTTTATCTCAGCAGGTAACTGGAAGAAGACAAATATATGTCCTGAATGTGGGAAGGATTTCACATGTGAATTAAAGTTTGACAAACACGAGAGAACCCAAGTAGAAGAAGAAGGTTGTATCCAAAAGAAGCCCTATGAATGCACTGTGTGTCTTGCCATGAAGGTAGAAATAACACTTGACAAAAGGGTCCACATGGAACAGAAAAACCTAAGTGAAGTGCCTGGGAAACATTTAGATCATAACCTGTATTTTGTGAGCCATGAACAAGTCTACAAAGGAGAGAAGCCCTACAAATGCCAGGAGTGTGAGAAGTCTTTTGCTTGGAAATCAAGCCTACTAATTCATCAGCGAGTCCACACAGGAGAGAAGCCATATAAATGCCAAGAGTGTGGGAAATGTTTTGCTCAGAATTCACACCTTGTGGGCCATCAAATGGTACACAGAGGAGAGAAACTGTACAAGTGCCAGGAGTGTGGGAAATGTTTTGCTCAAAGTTCAAACCTTGCAAATCATAAGAGGATCCACACAGGAGAGAAACCACATAAATGTCAGGAGTGTGGGAAATGTTTTGCTCGGAGCTCACAGCTTGTGAGTCATAACAGAGTCCACACTGGAGAGAAACCATATAAATGCCAGGAGTGTGGGAAATGTTTTGCCCACAGTTCACTACTTCTGATGCATAAGAGATTCCACACTGGAGAGAAACCGTACAAATGCCAGGAGTGTGGGAAATGTTTTGCCCGGAACTCAGAGGTTGTAAGTCATAAGAGAGTTCACACAGGGGAGAAACCATATAAATGCCAGGAGTGTGGCAAATGTTTTGCCCACAGTTCCATGCTTGTCAATCATAAGAGAGTGCACACAGGAGAGAAACCATACAAATGTCAAGAGTGTGGGAAGTGTTTTGCTCAGAATTCACACCTTGTAGGTCATCAGATAGTGCACACAAGAATGAAACAATACAAATGTCAGGAGTGTGGGAAATATTTTGCTCACAATTCAAACCTTGTGAAGCATAAGAGTGTCCACACAGGAGAGAAACCATTCAAATGTCAGGAATGTGGGAAATGTTTTGCTCGGAGCTCACAGCTTTTGAGTCATAATACGGTACACACGGGAGATAAACCACACAAATGCCAAGAGTGTGGGAAATATTTTGGTCAGAGATCACACCTTATAGGACATCAAGTCGTCCACACAGGAGAGAAACCGTACAAATGCCAGGAGTGTGGGAAATGTTTTGCCCACAGTTCATGTCTTGCGAAACATAACCGAGTCCATACAGGAGAGAAACCGTTCAAATGCCAGGAATGTGGGAAATTTTTTGCTCAGCGATCACACCTTGTGAGTCATCACAGAGTCCACACAGGAGAGAAACCATACAAATGTCAGGAATGTGGGAGATGTTTTGCTCGGAATTCAGAACTCATAAGTCATCACAGAGTTCACACAGGAGAGAAACCATATGAGTGTCCAGTTTGTGGGAGATGTTTTGCCCAGAGATCACACCTTATGGGCCATCGAGTAGTGCACACGGAAGAGAAACCATACAAATGCCAGGTGTGTGGAGCACGTTTTTCTTGGAATTCACAGCTTGTGAGTCATCGGAAAGTCCACACAGGAGATGAACCCTACAAATACCCACAGTGGGAAGTGTTATGCTCAGAGTTTGGAACTCATGAGTCTTCAGAGAGTCCACACAGGAGAGAAACTGCACAAATGCCAGGAATGTGGGAAATGATTTGCTCTGAAATCACATCTTGTGAACCATTAAGTAATGCAGACAGTAGAGAAACCGTAGAAATGCCAGGAGTGTCGGAATTGTTTTGCTCAGAGCTCAGAACATTTGATGCATAAGATAGTCCACACAGTCAAGAAATGGTTCAGACCCCTGTAACATGGAAAATATTTTGTTTATGGTCCAGATTTCTCATATCCTGAATAACCAGAGAGTCACCAGGGGAGAGGAAATGTACAAATGGTAGGAGTGTTGAGTGAGTTTTTTTACCATTGAGTCTGAATGAGATGAGAGAAGGTGCACTGTAGCATTTTCTGGTAAAGCACCAGAGGTGAAACAACTAATTCCAGTGCCCCCAAGATCTTGTGACATTAATATACACATGTTAAGTGTGTAGAGATTGGGAAGAATGCCTTGTTTGGAGTATAAATTGCCCATATGGGTTGTACACAGAGTTTGCCATGAGGCATTTTTCTGTGCCTGAGGAGAAAAGGCAAGACAAAGTAACTGTATTTGGGGTGAGCAGCTTTGCTCCTTTCTAATGTCAAATTACAGTGGGCCGCTTGAGACCCCCTTAGAGTATCCTGGGTCAAAAACCCCAGTCAATCTCCCCTAGCTATGATCTGTACATCACTTTCTGAATACTTCACTGTGGCTGGAGAATATGACAAGTGTGATTGCACCAAGTTCTTCCTTTCTCATCTTGTCAAGCAGAGGGCCGAGTCATGCTCCCTCAGACAGCTTCGGAGGCCAGACGGCCATTTTGCCCTGCCTGCCACACATGGTACTTCTGGGTTTGGCGGAAGCTTGTCAGGCACATGAAATGGTGTCATGGACCACATCCGCCATAGGCTGAGAACCCCTGATCTAGAGAATGGAACACCTTTGGGGGTGGAAAAAAGTCCAGCAAGGATTTGACGCACCAGTCTGCCCCTGCCATAGAATAGCTACTAGACTGAAATAAATGTGATGCTGAAATATTTAAGAGTTGAGCAGGAGAGAGAATGAGCAGGTAGAATTGTCTTCATGAGTTATCCTTGCTTTGAATACAATGATGAAAATTGCGGTGATGAATCATCACAAGTTAACTATTTGCCATTTTTATCTCTACTTATGTGTCAGTTCCCACAAATGTGTGCATCATAAGGGTTAATTAGTAGCAGTTTGTTGCTACACTTTACACTGCTGCATCGCTCCATTCCTGGGGTATCATCAACATTTGGATTCTGGCCAGCACGTTCCTTTTGACATAATTAGTGGGGAACTTAGCATAGCTAGGCACAGTTTAGATGAAAAATTCGTTTTCTGAAAGAGCGGCAATTATGTCTGTATTTTATTGGACACTGAACCTGACGACTGGAAGGTTGGCAGGTCAGCAGTTTGAGCCCAAGTACTGCATGACAGAATGCAGTACTCCATCTTGCAGTACTTGGGTCTCAAATTCCAACCTTCCAGTCATAAAGTTCAACGTCTTAAACCACTAAGCCACCACAACAGTCCCTTCCTTTATCTATATTGGACACCATATTGCCACTTTAGGAAATAACAATCTCATTCATGGATGATGCCTCCTAGAAGCATTTAGAAGACGCTCAGAGTGGCTTCTTTCTGATTGAATATTAGGATTCACATTGGTTTTGCTTTAGGAAAACAGCCTTTGATCCTGGGATGATGTTTGCAGTCTCTTCAATTACATTCCTATGACCCGGGGTTTTAGAATGGATGATACAAGGAGATCCTGTCCAGCCATCTTGTGGGCAAAGGAGCTCATTTTGGGGCTGGGAGGTGAAAAATGCATGATCAACCATTCTTTGCTTCGAAGATCTCCCAGCTCCAGTTATCTCTGAATACTCACCAACTTTGGTATACAAATGCTGACTGATTTAGTAAGGACACTTCCTCTTTTAATCTGTAGGGGTCGAAGTAATTTTTGGTGGCAGTTTTAATTGGGTTTTTATTGGTTTTTAAAATGTGATTGGTTTTATTTTCTGTGAGCCGCCCAGAGTCTTCAGAGTTGGGCGGCAATCAGAAAAATAAATAAGTTCTCTTTTTCAATACTGGTTGTGCATTGTTTTTAATTCTGTCCTTTCCCAGTAACAATGGCTATATAAGTGAAATATGTCTTGACTGAAAACTGATCTATTGAAAGTCTCTTTAGGTCTGCTTGGTTTGTCTACCAAGAAGACGGAGGACCCATTTTAGTTTTAAGTCTTTATATTTCCAGGAAGCACAATCCATTGCTTATGTTTCCTCAGTTATGTAATACAGTAATACCTCATACAAAGTCCGCTTCATACAACATCGGATTCATACAACATCGCCTAATTCCTTGAAAAAAGTTACCTCATACAAAGTCGTGCGACTCTGTATGAGGCATTGGGGTTTTCCCCAGGTTGCATTGTGCCTGGGCAGTATAAAAGGCAGGACACATGCGTGCATTGCTCTTGTGGGTTTTGCATGAGGCAAAGAGTGTTTAGGAGTGGTTTTGAGCGCGATTTTGGATTTTTTTGGATTTTTACGTCAGAATTTTTAGATGCATTCCTGGGATTTTTGCAGCGTTCTTCAGATTCTTGGACAATCAGGGTTGTTTGACATGTTTTTGTAATGTTTTTAGCCTTTAGACAACGATTTCTTAAAGTTCTGTCAGTTTCCTGTCTGTTTCCTTGACTTTGCCCTGAAGTCTGTGCTGTTACAGTACAATGTATCTCTATGGAAATGACGTTGTATGAGGCATCGCGGCAAGGATTTGGACGTTGTATGAGGCATCGCGGCTAGGATTTTGCATGCCTCATACAAAGTCCAAATCTGTATAAAGTGCAAACTTGTGGAACCAAGTTTGGATGTTGTATGAGGTATCACTGTATAGAGCAGGGATTCTCAACCTGTGTGCTGCATCCTTGTGTTCCTGGCAGCCGTGGCCATATTCCTGGTGGTTGTGGGAGGGTTTACGGTGACTGCTGACTCATTCCTAGCAGTCGGAGAAGCATTCCTGGCAGGTGCATCCACAGCCACTGGAAGCACGTCAGCAGCCGCTGGCCACAACACGCAGACACACCCCAGCAGCTGCCAGTAACATGTCTGCAGCCACCAGGAAAGCATCCACCGGAAATGCCTCTGGGGGTGCCAGGAACGTGGTCACAGCCCCTGGGAATGTGTCCACGGAGGCATTACTGATGGTCATGGCCATATTCCCGGTGGCTGGTTTGGGGGGTGGGGTGGGCTTTCTGGTGCTTGTTGATGTGTTTCCAGTGCCCATTAATGTCCCAAAATTAATTTTAATTTAATTTATTTTTTGCGCTTATATACCGCCCACTCAGGTGCAACCCGACTCAGGGCGGTTTTCATGGCGGACAATAAATACATAATAATAATAATAATAATAATAATAATAATACAGTAACACATCTCCAAAGGTACAGTTACAAAAACTCAAACTACAAAATATACAATTCAAAAATAAAAACAGTTGGCGTCTGAGGGCATAGAGCAGTGGTCTCCAAACAACTATGGCCCATGGACCAGATCTGGCCCACAGCATCAAATCATCCAGTCACCACTTCTGCCACCACTGCCTCAATCCTTGCTTCCTTGGCTTGGCATGGCATATTCCTGCCAGCACTCCATAGCAGGGCAGATGTTGTACGTCTTACAACATCCACCCTGCTACAGAGTGCCATTAGGACAACGGCCGGAGCGGCCAAGCATGGTGTTTCCTGCCTGAGTTCATGGCCGAGAAGGGCAGCCTGGGCCCCTCCATCACCCACGCCATGCAGCTTCTCCAGGCCAGTAAGTAGGGAAGCGGCTGGGCTTGGGGTGGTGGTGGGCAGTGGGGTGGGCTCAATGGGGATCACAAGTCCCGCCCCTCAACAGTTTGAGGGAGCATGAACTGTCTCCCAGCTTTAGAAGTTTGGGGACCCTTGCCGTAGAGGATCAAGTAGTTAGCTAATTTATTGCTATCGGGACCTTACCAACAAGGGATAGAGAACCACTTGTTACTTGGGCCCAATGCTGAATACATCTAGACTGCAGGAAGAGGGGGCTCAAAAGGGGCAAGAAGATGCTCAGATGCAGCTCTGGCTCCCATTGAGGGATGCTGGAAGCAACTTCATGGTGCTGAGACCACTTCTTTGAGCCCAAAATGGTCATACCTGTCAACCGTGGCTCTGGAAAATACAGGACTTGCGCAGAACGGTTCTGTGCAGGTTGCCTTCTATGCATGCGTAGAAGGCTTTTATGCTTGCGTAGAACCCTTCTACGCATGTTTAGAAGGCTTCTACGATCCCCTTCTGTGCAGATCGCCTTCTACACATGCGTAGAAGGGTTCTACGCAAGCGTCAAAGCATACACATGCATAGAAGGCGATCTGTGCAGAAGTGATGCGCGGTACCTCTTTTTCCCGCTGCCAATTCCAGGATTTTGGCAGCTGCGGGCGGCAAATGGCACAGGAAGGTTGACAAGTATGAAAATAGTGGGCTAGTATCAGAAAGGGATACATAATTCATAAAATAATTGCGTACCATTGTAAAAATTTTACTCTGTTCATCCCCCTGCCAGGCTCCCTTTCCAAATTACCTGAAGAGGGGAGAAAAGCCACACACATTCTTCTGGGGAAAGACACAGGAACTGTTTAGATCTTAAATCAGTGTCTTCTTTATTGCAGAACCCACAGAGTTCCTATGAAAAAGGAGGATAAAGGATGGCTCTCCTGAGACACATTGGGAAATGGAGTGCCACACTGGAGGGAGTTTACCCAGTCAGTTCAGACATGGAGAGACCCTTTCCAGTGTTTTCCAGGTAGAGGATTTAGAAGTGGTTTACCATTGCTTTCCTGCAGGGGGTGCCCTGGGACTACTGTGTAGTCTGGCTGGCTTTTCTCCCAGGAAGTGGGATTGGGGGGGATTGATCGAACTCACAACCTCCTCAATGAGATATCTCAACTACTCAACTGTAGTCCCTGGAAATGTATTAAATGCAGTGAGCCAACGATCCTAAGGCCCACGGGCCACATCCAGCCTGCAGCTCCATTTCGCATGCCCCACCACCCTTCCAAGGGCATAAAAAAAAACAAAATGGCTCTGATGCTGTTGGGACAAAATGGCCACCCCATCATGCACTCAGGGCACAATGGCCATCCAGCCCTCAAAGTTGATTGAGAGAGCATGACTAGGCCCACGGCTTGAAAAGTTTGGGAACTCCTGGTTTAGGCAAAGCCTTGGAAACAACAGAGGTTTGTTGCCACTTCTTCAGGCTGAGGCTCTGCCCTGTTACAATACTCCCCAATAAAGACTGTATTAAAGGATTTGGGACCTTATGTCCCCACAACCACCCCCCCCCCAACACAGGGAACCCAGGAGAGAGGATCAATTCCACCCCCTCCCTAACACTCATTTTTTAAAGGGAAGAAACAGCTTGGTTTCTTCTCTTTAATAAAGGGGTTCTGCAGGGGGGATCCCCTCTCTGCTGGGTCTCCTTGGCTCTGGAAGGGTTGGGGGGACAGACCCCTTTTGTCCCCCAACCCCTCCCCAACCCAAGGGACCCAGGAGAGGGGATGAATCCACACACACCCCTCCAACACAAGAAGCCATCGTAACCGGTAGTCTGCTAATGTTTTGGTCCACCTAATATGGCGGCGGGCTACGCCCACCGGCTTCAAAAAACTTACAGCACAAAGCCTGTAATGCCATCTCCTGTTTTATTATACCTCCATGAGGGCTTCATAAACAACAGCGCCCAGGGATTATTATTTTTTTGGGGGGGAGGGGGGAGGGGAGGTTGTCTATTCATTCTCCCCTTCCATTGGTCTCCATTTTCCTCCCATTGAAGTTTTGAAGGGTGGGGAGTTTAGTGTTCATGAACCAAGACAATAGAAACAGCAGAAGTCTGGCTTAACTCATCTTTATTGCATGATGATCAGGGGGGACATGTGGTACTGGCGGACGAACAGCTCATTATATACAGTGGCTATACATTTGAATGTGGCTCCTCGGTAGCTCATTGGCTACTGCCTGCATGACGTCACACTTAGTCACGCCCTTCTTTTCCAGGTGAGGCAGTGGCGGGAATCTTCCAGCGGCTGTAGGCATTTGGAGAATTTGTACCATGTGAGCTGGATGCTCGCTACTGCCCCCAGTGGTCACTAGCTCGCGTCCTCATACAGAAGGTTACAGTGTTACTTTTAGAGATTGTTACATTCACTCATTTGTGTGGTTACATTTACTTAAAGGCACATTCATCCATACACAACAGGGAGAGTAAAGCCGAGGGAGGGACGTGTCTGTTCCTTCTGCCGCCTGAGGTTAACCCATCAGCCTCACCTCAGGGGTCTCAACCTCTCCACCCCCCCTTTTATTTGGGGCACCTTCCTAAACTCTCCCTCTCTGAGGCTGTTCTTTGGGTCATTAAGAGGCTTCCTCCCTCCCACCCACTAAGGAGTTAGTCCTACCTTGCAAGGAGGGGTGAGAAGGCTCATTGCCCCCCCAAAAAAGGACTCCCCCCTCCCACTTTTAAGCCCCTCCACCTTTGATTTTTGCCTCCCCCAATCATTTCATACAGTATTTCCATTCAGAGAGACCCTATTGAGGGGTGGGAAGGAAGCATTTCCTTTGCCCCCCCCTCTTTTCACCTTCTGAGGTCTTTGTTGGGGGGGGGGATCATACTGCTCTTCACTCCCACCCCCAATCTTTGTTTAATAACAGGACCCCCGAAGTTGAAGTGACCTCCCTCTTCTCCCCTTTCTTCCCTCCACGTGGTCTCTTTGGGGTTCTCTGATGAGTCCGATGAAGGCGCTTCACTTGGCAGTGTGGGGGGGGGGATGATCTCCTTGAGAGTTTTCTCCCCCATTGAGGACACCTGGTAGGTTGTTGTTGTTCAGTCGCACAGTCGATTCCGACTCTTTGCGACCCTATGGACCATCGCTCTCCAGGCACCTCTGTCCTCCACCATCCTCCTTAGTCCACACAGCCCCGTGCCCATTGTGTCTACAATACCATCTAGCCATCTCATCTTTGGCCGTCCCCTTCTTCTTTTGCCCTCCACCTTCCCCAGCATCAAGGCCTTCTCAAGTGAATCCTCTCTTCTCATTTGATGTCCAAAATACTTCAACTTCATCTTTGTTATTTGTCCTTCTAAGGACAAAACCCACCTGGTAGGAGGGGGTGGGTTTAGGTTTATTTCTGTCCTTTGTGTGCTTGTGTGAACGAAGTTGCTATTGGGGCTGGGAAGAGAGAGATGGGGTTGAAGATGTTGTTCAAAATCAGCCCCCCCCCCCAAACTAATTAGGAGAAAACTCATTAGGTGGCGAATCTCTCCCCCTCCTTTGCAGTTCATCAATGGCAAGGCAGGCCTTTCTTGATGAGGGGGTGAAAAAGGGGTCCCATGAGACTTAAGGGGGGGAGGAGGGAGCTCTGGGGGGAGATCATGGAAGAAAGGAGAAAAGCCCCATTTCCCAGGGGTTGGGGCAGCCTCGGGGGTGGGAGGGGGAGGACAAGGTTGCAAATGTCCCCCTCCCTGGCTTTTAATGCTTTGAATGAAGTTACTTGCAAGGCAGGTCTTCTTTTTGGAGTTTTCATTCTTCTATTTGGGAAAGGGTGTTATTTTGAGGGAGGGGATTAAGGTCCCACCCTGAGATGCGGAGAGAGACCCTCCCCAAATGTCCCCTCCCTGCAAGACAACCACTGTGGGTGGATTGTGCACATCTTGATAGGTGTGAAAAGGGAAGGAGGGAAAAGTTACTTGGCTCCTAACACACACACACACACACACACACACACACACAGACACACACACACACACACACACACACACACACACACACACACACACACACACACACACACACACCTAGGAAATCCCCCCCCCCCCTTTGAGTCTCTTTCCAAAACTCAGGTTGTTGTACCAGACTGGGATGGGCAAATGGTGTTGCTCTCGTTGTTCAATCGCACAGTAGATTCCGACCCTTTGCGATCCTATGGACCATTGTCGTCCAGGCGCCTCTGTTGTCCTCCACCATCCCCCTCAGCTCTCCCAGTTCTGTGCCCATTGTGTCTACAATACCATCAAGCCATCTCATCTTTGGCATCTCCCTTCTTTTGCCCTCCACCTTTCCCAGCACCAAGACCTTCTCAAGTGAATCCTCCCTTCTCATTTGATGTCCAAAATACTTCAACTTCATCTTTGTTATTTGTCCTTCTAATAAGCTCTCAGGGCTAGTCTCTTCTAATATTGACCTATTTGTTCTCCTCGATGTCCAGGGGACTCTCAAAACCTTCCTCCAACACCACATTTCAAAGGCATCTATTTTTCTGCGCTCAGCTTTCCTAATGGTCCAGCTCTCACAACCTTACATTACGACCGGGAATACCATTGCTTTGACTATGCGAATTTTGTTGCTCTACCAATCTCTCTCCCCACCCCCCCACCCTGCCGTCGCCCCAAAAGAAAAATCATAAAGGCAGAGGATTTTGAGCCAGAGGCTTAAAGATGTCCTTCTTTCTCCTCTTTCCTTCCTTTACTTTCTAAGCAGTCTTTCCTTTCCCCCTTTTCTGATCTCAACAGAAGAGAGAAACACAGAGAGGAAACCCCGCAGGAATATAAAAATGTGAAAGGAATGTAATGTAAGGGTGAAAAAATTATTTTCCTCCATCCAAGAAATCTCTAAACTGAACTTTTTTCTCCAAGGGAAGGAAGGGGTGAAGCTGAGCTGATCTATTCTTGATTTCTTGGGACCTGAAGAGGCGGCCATATCTCTCCAGCATTTGGCAAGGCAGGTGAGATCCCCCCCCCCTTCTTTGGATGAGAATCATCACTCTACACTTAATAGGATTCCATGTGTTGTAAATCGTGCCAGATCTGCACTAAGTGCAATGGGTTGGTATATAAGTGTGATTACTTTGCTTTACTTTATCTATGGCCCCACAGTCCTTAGATAGCAGTTAGAATTTATTTTTCCTATACAATTACTATTACTACTACTATTACTACGTTTAATTTCTATCCCGCTTTCCTGGCACAGGTGCCACTCAAAGCAGCTTACAACTCAACATGTAAATACAATATAACAGCATAATAAGAATATACAAGCAGGTTCAATACAAAAAAAATCAATCACTAATTACATTATAATAACCACAAAATACAATATAGCAATACAGAGCAACATCAATATCATTTAACATTACAATACTCAAAAATCCCCAGGTGACGGAGCACAGCTCATGTCCCAGATGGAGCCCAGCTCATCAGCGGAGGAAACATCAGAAGCCGCTGGGCCAGTCCGTCTCCCTGTTTCTCGACTCTCCACCCACCCCTACTCACACTAAGGGCAAGAATGGGGAGACCGGGAGCTCTGGAGGCAGCTAAGCCAGTCTCTCCTCCCTGTCCTGCTCCCACCAGGGCGGGTGTCCAGTAAGTCCAACAACTCCAGGCTTGATGAAACAGTCCTCAGCCGCGCTCCCACCTCCCAGGAGGCCGGTGTTTGGAGTGGCGGCGGCAGCTTTTTCACGGCCCCTGCCATGATGGAAAACAGCTGGGTTTCGCTCCCACCTCCCGTGACCAGCAGGGCCCTATTTATCTACTTGCAATCTTAGAATCACTGAGTTGAAAGGGGGACTACTATGAGGCCATCACCTCCAGCCCCTGTCAGATACAGGGAAAGGTAATAATGGTAGAGGTTGAAGGTAGCAGAAGAAGAGGGAGACCAGATACGAGAGTGGAACTGATGCAGTAAATAAACTAAGGCAGGCAGGCACACATTGTCTTGAGTTTGCAAGAATTCTTTTCCTACTACCTTTCACATTGTCTTTTCTTCTCATGAGTAAATTAAATTACTACTTGATTTCAAACAGAGTACTGGTAGGAATATAAATTCCCATTTTAGAGTCAAGATATGGGGAAAAGCTAACTGCTAGAAGCTGAAGGCAGCAAATAAAGTGGAAGGATTCGAGAAGAATTGATCCGTAATACAAAATCATAAAGATGGAAGGAAGGCCTCATCATGAGTTTGCAAGAGCTGGGCAGGGCTGTTGATGATAGGACATTTTGAAGTTTGCTCTTTTCACTCATAGAAGGGCTGTAACTGGGCAGTAAATTCTTTCATGTCCCGATCAAACCCTCGACTGCCAAAATGAAGCCACTTTCTTCACTTTGTTGTTGCCCAAACCCATGTTCTCATTGGTGTATGCCTCTGTCAGCAATCGGCAGGCCAGTAAATATGTGGTTTCCGCGGGCACAATTGGCATACTGTCCCTGACAGAGGCCATGCCATGTGAGAACGCTCCAGGCCTCTGGGCTCCGAGGGGACAGAAATTGGGGAGCGGATTAATAGTCATAAGATTGATTCACCCATATCTGACCTGACAGGCAGTCCAAGCAGGAGGAAATTGAATGCCTAACTAAGCGGTTAGGTACTAGGTAATACCGCACCTGCGGATTACCCCAAGCCCTAACGTCAACAGTGGCCATATTTACTCTTGGGCAAGCCAGGAACAATGGACTTCCCCTGCCAGTGTTTAACTTAGTTAATTAACTTCCCCGGGAGAGGTTCCCAATTAACCCGGGTAAACATGTGATGTGATTTTCTGTCAGATGACGATTCTATCACACGCCACCTTGAATTCCTATATATGATGATGATTTTCCCTCAATAAACCACTGGTCTTCGCTCCATCTTGTCTCGTGTCGTTACTTGACCAGTCTCCTCCGGGACCCAACAGCCGCTTTGCGGCCCCAATCCAACATAAATAAGCTGGGTTCTGTGTCTCTCTGCATTCACACTGGGTATTGTCTACCAGCAGTCCCTCCTTGAGCATGTTGGTCATGGATTTAGGGACTCCAACCCTCAGCCAATTCAGGGTCCTCCAAGAGTCATAGGGGAGATTGAGATCTTCAGCCATAGTAAAGGTAAAGGTTTCCCTTGCTTGAAAGCCAGTCGTATCCGACTCTAGGGTTCAGTGCTCATCTGTTTCAAAGCCGAAGAGCCAGCGCTGTCTGCTTCTGCAGACGTTTCCGTGGTCATGTGGCAGGCATGACTAGACACCGGAGCGCACAGAACGCTGTTTACCTTCCCACCGAATTGGACCCTATTTATCTACTTGCAATTTCTTGCTTTCAAACTGCAAGGTTGGCAGGAGCTGGGACAAAGACGGGAGCTCAATCCGTCCTGCAGTACTCGGGAATTGAACTGCTGACGTTCCACCTCCAAGTCAGCATCTTAGCCACTTGAGCCACTGCAGTCTTCAGCCATATCCTTGTTTAATGTTATTGTTTTCCCAGTGAGCTCCTTCCTCCATCTTCTAATTTGGTATTGTTGTAGCCTACCATCAAGAATGTTTGTTCTTGCCATAAGGTCTTCCTGCTGGACTTAAGGCTGGTACCCGGGCATCGTTCGCTCCAAAGCGCTGGCCCGCAGCTACTTTTGGTGGCCACAGCTGGACGAGGACATTGAGCCATGGCCACATGGCAGACTTAGGGAAGAAGGGATGGAACCTGGTGTGTGATTGACATGTCTTCTTGTTGGAAGGTCATTGGGGGTAAACCCTAAGGAGGAGGGTCAAAGGGAGGATCATAATGGGAGGGGTCTTGTCCGAGAGGAGGAGACCCTCACACATTCAAGGAGTCGCTCTTGAAAAGCTGGCTGGCAAACAGCCAAAATGTAGTCTCTTGGAAAGGGGGGGGGGCGACTAGTCTTCTCTCCCCCCCCCCCCCCAACAGATTGCTTTAACTATGTGCTTTTGATCTTTTACTGGAATGTATTTTGAGACTTTGCTGTGCTTGTAATACAATTATGAAAATTCCTGGAAGAGTTTTTCACTGTAACCCTACATATGTAACTGAGTTTGTTATATTGCAATGGTGTTATTCGATATGTCAGGCATGTTTCATGTCTAGTTCCATGGTGCAATCTCTTGTGGAGAGGGTTGTAATAACATGGCACTGGTCATCAAACATGGCATGTTCATGTTCCTTAGAGGAGCTGGTTGCCCTGTATTGCAGGAGGGCCTCTTGACTCCCTCTTGCAACTTTATGGTGTTAAAAAAATGTTGTTTTCTACTCTGGATGAAGATGCTCATCTTTCATCACTTGACATAGATAGTCAATTGATTTGAAAGCCAAATATTGTTTAGATAAATTTTGACCCTGATTGGTTTTAGGCCAGATTGAGAAAGAACTTCAGGATCTGTAGGAGATTGTCACTAATAATGTGCATAATGATGTATCTACTGAATAGAAAGGAAGCCTCAGGTTGTGAGGCAGTTCAGAATATGTACTGTTTTACAGAATGCCTTGCCAGCATGGTAGGATGCATTATGGTCCTGGTTGCCGGGAGCAAGATGGTTAAGACAAGTGCTAATTGCCATAGGTGTTTTTATAGTAAGTTGCATTATGTTATGTTGTTGCGTTCAATGTGTACCAAATCTTATGGCTGTGAGTAAAAAATGTTTCCATGCATCAGGAAGATCCACAGGGTTTACTCAAAACCAAATCTATCAGGCTCGCTATCAGAATGAGATCTGTCAGGGTAGTTATCGAGCCATTCCCTGTGGGGCAGAGGAGAACGATGATGATGATGGGGAATATGTATATTGTTTGCCAATAAATAACGTGGAATATGAAGATGGTAACTCGGAATCTGATAGTGAGATTGAATTCCAGCGTGTGTACAATTGGCAAACTATGTCCCGCAATAAATAAATAAATTTAAGAAAGTGGAAATGTGGGAGTTCATTATAACTTTTAGCTTAAATCATTAGCTGTGTAGCATTTAGTTAACAGTTGTGGTTATCTCTTCCTGTGCTCAACCACAGTAGCAATTGTGGTTAGCTATTTCCTGAATTAACAATGGTTTCCTGCCTCTGTGCAGAGTCTAAGTTTCCTGAGTTAACAGTTGCCTAGCAACTTGATGTATTCTGAGCTTTTGGTATTAGCCTTTTACTGCTGAAGTTAGATCGTATCTACTGCTGAATATACAGGTAACAGCTTTTGCAAGGGTACCGCCACAGAGAATAGGCTTTGGGCCTATTCTGGCAGGATATAAGCTACTGCGCATGTACTAGTAAAAGATATAGGTCATGTTCCATATATGGTTATGCTGTAGAGAATGTCATATTATTGGCTGAATACCACTCACCTATGCTTTCGTATACATCCTGTGTATGCTGTCGTAGACATCCTGTGTAACCTGTAACTTCAATAAAACTTGCTTCCCCGGTGCTGGAGCAGAGACTTTTTGTGCACCATTAACTCTGACTGCAGTTCAATTTCTCCTGACTTTATGCTTATACCTTGTTGAGCTGGATTCTCAACAAGTGCTTGGTCAATCTCTGACCTAATCTCCATTTCTGTGGCCACTCTCTGGCCAGAATTTCTCCACATCCAGGTTGCTATGAAACAGTCATTTTTTTAAAAAAAAACTGGGATGTATATTCCTTTTCTGTCCAAAGCCTTTGATTCTAACCAAGCCCTCCTTGATCTTCCCTGCAGGGGCCAGAAGGATGCCAACAGGTACTTTGTAATCTCTTCCATGTGTTGGAGCAGAATCAGATCAGGTATGGAGAAGGCAGCTAATAAAAAGACTCCTTGTGTAACTGAACCCTTATGGTCTGTTTTTGATCTGTGTGTGTTTTGTTGTATTACCTTGTATTTGTGTGTACGCACCCAGAATGGGAAATCTCCAAATGAGCAGTATAAAAATAACTAAACAAACAAATAACCATTTTAATTGGTGCTATTTTTCCTTTCAAATGAAATGCTCCCTGTTTTTAGTGCTTAAACATGGGTTAACATAGGGGAGGGGTTTTTTTTTGCTCATCTCCAAAATCAATAAACATTTAGCCTGCAGAGGCTAAGCGAAACCTTTAGAGAGCAAAAGGGACGAATGCTGAAGAATGTCTTCCATCAGATCTTTGTTTGTCCATCTGGTAGTCGCCAAATAGACTTCAAATAGCAAGGATTATTTTCTTCTTTCTTTTCTCTCCTTCTGAATAGCTCTCTCTGCCTCTGTTTCCTTCCAGAAGAGCTAAGAGTGTAGGAGGAGCTGTATTAGATCAGAACAACGGCTGATGAAGCCTAGACATCCATTTTCTTACAGCGGTTTCTTATATGCCTTCAGAAAGCTCCCAGGACAGGCAGACTACCAGTAGTCACCTCCCTCCCACTATTGTTCTCCAGCAAGTAGAATTCGGAAGCCTCCCTTCCTGTAGGGAAGCAGGTAGCCAAGGGGACTGGTAGATCTTGGCAATCTTGATCTCCATCAACAATGCTGAGAAGACCATCCATGAAAGTTCAAATCTAAAAGATAAGGTCCAGTCGCTTCTCGAGCTGTTTTGGATATAGGAGGTTATTTTTAAGGATAGAATGAGGACACCCTGTTTTATTTTTCCATTTAGTCCCCTGTGACCTTTGAAGAGGTGGCTGTATATTACACCCAGGAGGAGTGGGCACTGCTTGATCCTGACCAGAGGGCCCTGCACAAAGAAGAGAGCTAGCAAATGGCACCCTCTCTCGGTAAGACCATCTTATACTAATTCCTGTTGTTGTCAGTGCCATAATGACTAGTTACAGTAGCAACAAACATACTGCTTTTACCCCCAAGGAATTTCCCAACAAGCCGCCTCCAGCCACTTTGTGCTCTGAAATGCCAGTTTGGTCTGTGACCCTCCAGATATGCTGATCTTTGCCTCCCGTTACTCTAGTAAATGCTGCCAATGTGGAACCTTGTTGAAATAGTTGTTGATCTACATCTGAATTCCTGAAGGTCACCAGGCTGCAGTAGAAAATTCTGGTGAGGTACTGGTCTAAATGGGAATGGTGTTTCTCCTGGCAGTTTAGTTGTGCGACATTGCTCGGAAACGATCCTGTTTGTGTAATAATTTAGTAAGCTGTGTGTCATTGGCAAGATATCCTTCAGGTTTGCAGCTCAGCAGTTCAAGACCTAAGTATTGTGAGCTCCCATCATCTGTCCCAGCTCTTGCCAACCTGGCAATTAGAAATCAAGAAATTACATGTTGATAAAATAGGTCCTGCTTTGGTGGGAATGGTAACAATGTCCCATGTACTCCGGTGTCTAGTCTTGCCTGCCACATGACCATGGATATGTCTGCATATCCTCTTGGGCTATAAACTGAGATGAGCACTGACCCCTACAGTCAGACATAACTGGTTTTTGGGCAAGAGAGACCTGAGTGTTGGGCGGTGGTAAATAACCTGACTCTATAATGGGGCTAATGGCTAAGGGTGGATGTGGCCCTTTAGGTGGGGTGATGCTCCTCTCAGTGGAAGAAATGACACTGGAAGCCATCATATTGGGCCCAAGAGCAAAATGAGCAGGGGAGGAACCACTTTATTATTCTGATTCCCAACAATCATGGAGGAGGAAGAGCCCATGCCAGATGGACAGGCTGTGAAGGAGCGCCTTGATAATATCCTCAAGGTTGTGACAGTCCATTGCAGTCCCGCTGTTAAAACCTGCACGTCTCATTTCATATGTGCCACAGGAGAGATGGCTCCATGATCATGGTGTGTGGGTCACCTCATGGCAAGCTGTGATCCACCTTAAACGAATGCATGCCAACGGCATATTTCCTGCTTCAGGGGAAAAAATGTATTTTCAGATAAAAGTTGCTACCACTGACTGTAAGCACTGTGGGGCAGTAAATTTGTATAACTGCTTAAAAACCTGGCACACGTAGCTAAGGTTTGCAACATGTGGCATTCTATTAAATTATAGTGATTATTTTCGCTCAAAGAAAGAATGAATGAGAGATCTCACTTGCCTTGCCAACACTTGAGGGATTTGGACTTTGAGTTTTCTCTTCAGGTCCCAAGAAAGCAAAAAGATATCAGCTCAGCTTCACTCTTTCTCTTGAAGAAAGGGGTGGGGTGGGGGTACATATTATTTTGGAGCTTTCTATGATGGAGGAAAACAAAAACATTTCCTTACATTACGTTCGTTCGATGTTTTCATATCCTTTGGGGTTTCACCTCCATGTCTCTCTCTTCTGTGCAGATCAGAAAAAGGAGAAAGGAAATGTTTTGGGAATTTCCTCCATCGTTTTGGAAATTATATCAATGGCTATAATTATGGATACCTAAGAACAACCTCGGGGTTGGAGAGATAGGCAGGATATCTCTCAATGCAATTTCTAGGGAATCCTAAGCAGGTGAAGGCATCTCCTTGGGAAAAATACTCTGAAGCAAATGGTGAGCCACTGTGTGAGACAGAATGCTGTACTTGATGGGCTCCTGTGGCCT
This sequence comes from Bradypodion ventrale, assembly GCA_035047345.1. Taxonomy (NCBI): domain Eukaryota; kingdom Metazoa; phylum Chordata; class Lepidosauria; order Squamata; family Chamaeleonidae; genus Bradypodion; species Bradypodion ventrale. The sequence goes on from JAWDJE010000002.1 coordinate 375,362,146, forward strand.
GTACTCCAGCAAGGCTGTTCTTATGAAATACTGTTTGGAAAGAAAGAAAAGGTAAGAAAGAAGATAAAGAAGAAGGGGAGCATCTCTAAGCCAAAAGTATTCTGCCTTTGATTTTAATTAGGGGGAATTGCTAGGAAGCAGACAGAGCAGCACCATTTGCCCCTCCCAATCCAGTACTGATAAACCCTGAGGTGACCTTTCTGAGTGTTGGCAAGAGATTAAATTGTTTTTGTGTGTGGGGAGATTTCTTGGACTTTGTCTGGAAGAGGAAACAAATTGGGGGGAGGGGGGGGAATAAGAGCCAAATCACTTTTCCCTTCTCTTTTCACACCGAGGTATGCACTCCAATTAGCCCATTAGGCTAATTGGGATGGGCAAAGGGTGCTGCTCTGTCTGGTTCCTAGCAATTCCCCCTAATTGAAATCAAAGGCAGAAGCTTTTGGCTGAGAGATGCTCCCCTTCTTCTTTATCCTCTTTCCTACCTTTACTTTCTTGTGCACTTTTCGCCCACGCTGGATACTGGTTGCCTTGCATTGGGGAGGGGGGGGGGAATCTTTCTCTGCCTCTAGGGTGGGAAGAGAGCAGGGTGGGTGGGGTGGAAGAGACGCTGGAGGGGGGGAGGGCGAGCTTGCCCCAGCGAAGGTGTGTGTTAGAGGTATGGTAATGATAAAGGTTTCCCTTGCTCGAAAGCCAGTCGTATCCGACTCTAGGGTTCAGTGCTCATCTCTGTTTCAAAGCCGAAGAGCCAGTGCTGTCTGCTTCTGGCAGACGTATTCCGTGGTCATGTGGCAGACATGACTAGACACTGGAGGAGCGCACGGAACGCTGTTTACCTTCCCTACCGAAGTGGTCCCTATTTATCTACTTGCAATTTCTTGCTTTCGAACTGCTAGGTTGGCGGGAGCTGGGACAAAGGCGGGAGCTCAATCGAACTGCTAACTTTCCGCCTCCCAGTCATCGTCTTAGCCACTTGCGGGGGGGGGGGGAGATAATTTGCAGGTGTGAGTAACCTCCCTCCGCCTTCCTAGAGAGACCTTCCAGGAAATGCATTGAGACAGTGGTTATCGGCATTCCTAGAGAGTCTCCCTAGGCCTAGGGGGACGGTAATGCGGGAGAGCGAGAGGGGGGAAGACTCAGTTCCTAGACAGTCTTGCCAGGAAAATACACCAGAGAGAATGAGAAGGGCGATTCCTAATTCCTAGAGTGTCTTTTCTCTTCCCCGGAAGAGAGCGGGGTGGGTGTGGGGGGGAAGAGATGCGGAAGGAGGGAGGGTGAGTTTGCCCCACCCAGAGGATGTGTGTATGCGGTAAAGGTTTCCCTTGCTCGAAAGCCAGTCGTATCCGACTCTAGGGTGCAGTGCTCATCTCTGTTTCTAAGCCGAAGAGCCAGCGCTGTCTGCTTCTGCAGATGTTTCCGTGGTCATGTGGCAGGCATGACTAGACACCGGAGCGCACGGAAGTCTGTTACCTTCCCACCGAAGAAGTGGTCCCCTATTTTATCTACTTGCAATTTCTTGCTTTCGAACTGTTACCAGAAAAATGGCTACTGGACACAGTTACAACTTCGGTTCGAGTCACTGGTGGAGCCCTTCTCCCAAGAACGAGGAAGCGTTTAATATAGGCAAAAATTAAAATTGGTTTATTGAAAAGGGGTTTAAGCGTCACTGGCCAGGTGCCGGGAAAAGCCCTAGTCTCAACCTTTTTGCCTATTAAAGTCCCTTAAGTGAGCAGCTCTTTTTGGTTCCGATGTCTTGCGTGCAAATGTGCTGAGAGCGCTCGTGACATTTCCTATCAGGAGATTTTTATACCCTCCACCCAAGGGAGCTCAACTAGTTCTACTGCTAGCTAACAAGTTTACAAAATAAGAGATTTACAATGGTGAACAAAAACCAGGCACCAGACTCTTTTGTTACATTAAAAGGTCAATCATTGTTGTGTTCTAAGGGTTTTACCTTCCACATGGATTACAATGTATCTGAACCAATGTAACCTTGCCTATAGCAACAATGTAACCTTCAGCTGTATCATATGAACCCTGCATGAGGACGCGAGCTAATGACCACCAGCTGGCAGCAGCGAGCGTCCAAGCTCTATTGGTCAGAACTCATCAAAGGCAACAGCGCGGGAAGCTTTCCCGCCACCACCTACACCTGGACAAGAAGGGCGTGACTCGCAATGACGTCACGCAGGCAGTAGCCAATGGGCTACCATGGCACCACGTTCAAATGTATTACTGCAGTATATAAAGAGCTATCGATCCGCCATTACCTCATGTTCCCTCTGTCCACGATGCAATAAACCTGAGTTAACCCAGCCCGAGGCTGTGTCCTGTGTCTTGGTTTTCATATACCAAATTGGCGACGAAGGTGGGATCATGGATTCCCAAAGTGCCAGGACACAGAGCGGGTTCAATATTACCAAGCCGCAAGACTGGACCATCTTTAACATGGATTTCAAGGCGGCATTGGTGGAACTCAAAGTCAAAGACGACGAGGAAAGGAAGAGGGCCATCCTCACCCGAATGCTGGGTGTAGAGACCAAGCGGACGCTGGTGGGCATGATCGAACCGAAGACGTTGGATGACTTCAAAACCGACGACATACTGAAGTTGCTGCGTGAGCGTTTCCAACCCTCGAAGGCAATGTTTCCCGCTAGGAGTGCGTTTTGGAGGCGAGTCCAAGCGCCGGATGAGTCGGTAGAGGCTTTCGTGGAGGCCCTGAGGGTAGCCGCCGTTCCCTGCAAGTGGGACAACCTGGAGATGATCATGAGGGACGTCGTGCTGTGTGGCCTGAAGGACAAGGAAGTGCAGCGCCGCCTGATGAACAGGGAGCCGCCACCCACGCTGGCCGAGGTCGTGGAGACCGCGGAATCCGCGGAGTCCACGAATGCGGGAGTGGACGAAATACACGAGTGGCGTGAGTGGCGTCCTAGGGCCAGCAAAGCGGAAAGCTCGGTGCGTGGCAAGTCAGGACAGCCGGTGCACGCGACCCGACGAACCTCGAGATCCTCTACAGATGGCAGCGACGGCGAAGAGGTACAGAAGGTCCGGAAAGGGGGGCGCCGCTGCGATGGTTGTGGGGCGGCCCACGAGCGTGCGAAGTGCCCTTTCAGGAAAGCCGAATGTTACAGCTGTGGCCGGCGCGGGCACATCGCCAGGGCATGCAGAAATCGGAGAGAGGGCCGGAGGCAGTCAAAAGACCGTTCGGCCAGACCGGACCGTCCAGCGAGACCCCAAGATGGCGCCCGAACCACGAGGAAGCAGGACGGCGTGGGTCGCGTCTCGGACGGCAGTGAAGACGACGCCCCTGTGTTCAGCGTGTCCGCGGGACAAAACCATTACTTCGTTGAGGTAATAATACAAGGGGCCCCTGTTAGGATGGAGATTGACTCGGGGTCCTATTATTCCATAATTCCCCAGAAGGAGTTCTTGAAGATCGATCCCCAAGCGCGGCCCAAACTTAAGACTCTGAGGTCCACGCTACGAGATGTACAAGGGAACAGCATTCCAGTGCTGGGGGTCGGAAAATTTCGGGTTCGTTATAAGAGACATTCTGCAGAACTCCCTTTAGTCGTTCTCAAGGGGGGGAATTGTAGCCTCCTAGGGACACAGTGGTTTCAGCCTTTGGGTTTGTTCATAGGGGGGGTGCATGCCGTGGGCGCAGATCCGATACAAGCGGTGTGTGACGCGCACCCCGCCGTTTTCGAAAAAGGACTTGGAAAATTCAAGGGGCCCCCGTATCCTTCGACCTAGACCCGGAGGTCCGCCCGATAAGACTCAAACCGCGCAGGGTGCCTTTCGCACTAAAGGACAAAATAGAGGCGGAACTGGACAAATTGGTGGGCCAGGGGATTCTTATTCCTGTTGATTCCGCGGAGTGGGAAACTCCAATCGTAACAGCTCTGAAGGCTAACGGGGAGGTGCGCATTTGCGCTGATTATAAGTGTACAATTAACAAGGCGATCCGCCCTAATGCATATCCGGTGCCAGTGGTCAGCCACCTTTTGGCCAGGCTAAATGGGGGAAAGTGTTTCGCTAAGCTCGACCTGGCACAAGCCTATCAACAACTCCCCGTAACTCCCGCCACGGCCGCGGCACAAACGATAGTCACACATAAAGGAGCGTTCCAGGTGTCGCGTTTACAGTTCGGCGTGAACTCGGCACCCGGCCTTTTTCAGTCGCTTGTGGAACGCCTCCTGAAGGGACTGGAGGGGGTGTTGCCTTATTTTGATGACGTATTAATAACAGGGGGGAGTGAGGCCGAACTAGCAAGGAGATTGGATAAAGTGCTAACTGTGTTCGAGAAAGCGGGGCTGAGACTGAGGAAAGACAAATGTGTTTTTTTCGAAACCGAGGTCGAGTTTTTAGGGTTTCGGATCACACCCGAGGGTATTAAGCCGTCCAAATCCAAAGTAGCAGCCATTAAGAAGGCCCCTCGCCCCACATCCAAAACCGAATTACAGTCATTCCTGGGGCTCCTCAACTTTTACCATACATTCCTTCCGCGGAAAGCCTCCGTGGCCGAACCGCTTCATCGGTTACTTAAAAAGGAGGAGACATGGATGTGGGGTGAAGAGCACGAGAAGGCGTTCAACGAACTAAAGCAACTTTTAACATCGGACGCAATCCTTACGCACTTCGACCCCAAACGGCCGGTGGTCTTAGTCTGTGATGCATCACCGGTGGGGGTGGGGGCGGTGCTTTGCCACGTGTTGGATGACGGTCGGGAGGCCCCAGTTGCGTTTTATTCAAGGTCCCTGTCCCAAGCGGAGCGTAATTATGCACAAACCGACAGGGAGGCATTAGCAATAGTAGCGGGGACCAAAAAGTTTCATGATTTTCTGTATGGCCGCCCGTTCAAAATCGTGACGGACCACAAGCCCCTGTTAGGGATTTTCACGGCAGGCAAGCCCACGCCGCAGATACTATCCCCGAGAATGTTGCGATGGGCCATTTTTCTTAACGCATACCAACACGAGTTGGAGTACCGGCCCGGAAAGGAGATCAGCCATGCTGATGCGCTTTCGAGATCTCCTTTGCCCTTGTCGGACGACCAAAAAGCCAGAATAGGAAGAGACCGCCAGGTGTTGCTAATCGAGGTTTTAGACGAACCCCCAATAGTACCAGCCGATATAGCTAGGGCGACAGGCAAGGACAGAACGCTGGAGAAAGTCAGCTCATGGGTGCAGAAAGGGTGGCCAGCATCGTCCCCAAGCAAGGAATTCGACCCATTCTTTCGGAAGAAGCTAGAGTTGTCCCTAGAAAGGGGGTGCCTGTTGTGGGGCCAACGGGTGGTGGTCCCAACACCCATGCGGCCGAGAGTTCTCAAACTGCTGCACGTCAGCCACCCGGGCATCGTTCGCTCAAAAGCGCTGGCCCGCAGTTACTTTTGGTGGCCACAGCTGGACGAGGACATTGAGCACATGGTCGGCACTTGTGAGGCGTGCCAGGGGTCCCGACCAGAGGCGCCCCGCCTCCCGCATAGGGAATGGGACACAGCAAGGGGGCCATGGTCCAGAGTGCACGTAGATTTCGCTGGCCCTTTCCGAGGAACCATGTTTCTCCTGGTGGTGGATGCATTCTCAAAGTGGCTGGAGGTCATTCCGGTAAAAAGCACGTCCTCCGCCACTACAATTAACCAACTAAGGAGAGTCTTTTCAACGTTCGGTTTACCCGACACTTTAGTCAGCGATAACGCGAGTTGCTTCACCTCCTCAGAGTTCGGGGCATTCATGGAGGCGAATGCCATTCGGCATGTCACGTCCGCGCCGTTTCACCCGGCCACGAATGGCCAAGTGGAACGGTTGGTGCGTACAACAAAGGAGGCGCTTCGGCGCATGGGCCCCGGGGACCTGAATCACCAAGTATGTCAGTTCTTATTAGCGTATAGGGTGACCCCCTTAGCGTCAGGTTACTCGCCGGCAGAGCTATTGATGCGGCGGAAACTGACTACACTCCTGTCCAGGCTGGACCCCACAAGAATTGAGGATAAAGGGAAAAACGTGGGGCTGGCAGTCTCGAAAGGTTTCGCCGCCGGCGACCCTGTTCATTGCAGGAACTATGCCAGCGCAGGGCCAGCCTGGGTGCCGGGGACGGTTGTAGAACAGACGGGGCCAGTGTCGTACCGGGTCGAAACCCACACCGGTCTCCTCTGGAGGAGGCACGCAGACCAACTGAGGCACCGAGTAAGTGGGCCAGTCAGTGAGGATCACCAACAAGATTCAGCGTTAGGGTTCTCCCCCACCCGCTTAACCCAAGGGGGAGACAGCAGCGGACAACAGTCCCAAGCAAGGGGGGAAGGAAGAAGCAGCGGCCCCGACTCATATCCTTTTGATAAACCAGTTCCATCAGAGGCCGGGGAAGGCGGCCCCGACTCATATCCTTTTGATAAACCAGTTCCGTCAGAGGCCGGGGAAGGGGGAGAGGAGTTCGCGACCGCTGCCCCCGAATGGAATTTTGGTTTTGATTTAGCAAACCGGGGGGGTTTTCAGGAGTGTTCCCCCACCCATCCAAGCGAGAAGAGGGGCTTTTCGTTAGTCCCCAGTGCCCCCGGTTCCTCCCTAAGTAAGAGCACACCTCCCAACAACGCCGCGGAGCCGCGGCAAGTCACTAACGAGTCTCCCTCTCAAATTACAGGACAGGAAACCAGGGGACAAAGAGAAGGTAGCAAACCCGGGGAGAGGCAGCCCGCATCGAGACCCCAGCGTGTTCGAAACAAGCCATCTTGGCTGAGAGATTTTGTCTCCTAGGGGGGGGGAGTGTCTAGAAGCATTGGCTCGAGACGTTGTCTCGTCCTGGGGGGGAGGGATGTTGTGTTCTAAGGGTTTTACCTTCCACATGGATTACAATGTATCTGAACCAATGTAACCTTGCCTATAGCAACAATGTAACCTTCAGCTGTATCATATGAACCCTGCATGAGGACGCGAGCTAATGACCACCAGCTGGCAGCAGCGAGCGTCCAAGCTCTATTGGTCAGAACTCATCAAAGGCAACAGCGCGGGAAGCTTTCCCGCCACCACCTACACCTGGACAAGAAGGGCGTGACTCGCAATGACGTCACGCAGGCAGTAGCCAATGGGCTACCATGGCACCACGTTCAAATGTATTACTGCAGTATATAAAGAGCTATCGATCCGCCATTAATCATATAGAGACAAAACAGGTCAATTACATAGAACAAAAGGTGATGGGTAGAGCAATTGCCCTGGAAATGACAGAGTTCATAGTTTAGCAAATGCAGGTTGTGACATCATTCAGGTGACATCCAATGGGCGCCAGGATTGTGATTTGGCACAAATCAGAAGTCCAGATTTTGAATCCAGGTTGAGAATTGACCAATAACGAAGATGGGCATCCTTCAGACTCCCCTGAGGAGGAGCATTGCTTGAGGCTCTTGGCAAAATTCCATTCCCACCCAGCAATTAATCTATCCTGAGTCAGCCCAAGCACTATCTACAATTGAATACAGGAGGGGTCCCAAAAACAATGAGCATGCCAGGTGCAAGAGTAAACAAAACAATACAACAAGTAAACAGAGGAATCAAGGTGGCTTGGGGCAAAATGTGAAGTGATGGCTTCCTGTGGCATTGAGCCTTCCTGGATGCTTGCAGGAGATAGGCTGAGGTGCAAGAAAAGATCCTGATTTGAGATACAAACAGAGCATATTAAAATCAAATTTAAAATATTTTAGAGTCTTTTTTGGGGGACATAATCTATACAGAGCAAAGGAAATATGCTAGCTTGAATAGAACAGTTCCAGGTATTCGAAAACATTTTTATTAAGTTATCTGACATCCCAGGTATAACTGCCAATGAAATAATATTTATTAGGAGTGAAAGGGGCCAAGTCTGTTGTGTCAACCCTTGCAGTATATACCTTCAAGCGTGTGTGAATGGGTGCATGGTCAGAGTGGTGCTTGTGTACACATAAGCCTAATCAATCCTAAACGTGGGTGGCAGAATAAAGTGAGTGAAATAAGTTTATTTGAGAGGAATAAAATGGAATAAGTTTAATAAAAGGGGATAGAAAGATAGAAATAAAAGACTGGGGGGGTGCATTTTCTGAAAATGGGGTTACAGAACTGCTAGGTTGGCAGGACCTGGGACAAAGACGAGAGCTCATTCCATCCTGCAGTACTCGGGAATCGAACTGCTGACCTTCCGCTTCCCAGTCAGCGTCTTAGCTACTTGAGCCACTGCAGTGTGGGTGGGAGAAGACAATTGGGCTGAGGGGGACGGACGGACGTCCAGGGTAAGTAAGGGACGGGACAACCCCTGACTTACTTCCTCCACAGGTCTCTTTTGGGAGTTATTTTAAAAAATATGGGGTTCGTGGGAAGGAGTGAAAGACTCCCTTTAAAAGAGAGTCTAGAGGCAGAGAAGGGGTTAAGGGCACCGAGTTGATATTCCTAGAAGGAAAGGTGGTAAGGATTGATGCGTGTCAGTCTCTCTTTCTCCCCCTCCCTCTTACAGGAAGTGATCCCTGACCAAAAAAGCGTCTCTTCCGGTCCGTCATTTTTTTTCCTCCCTCCTGGAAGAGGGGTGGATGGGGTGGAAGAGACACGCTGGGCGGCCGGAGGGAGGGCGAGGTTGCCTCAGAAAAAGGTGTGTGTTGTGTAACTGGCGTTGGGAGGAGGGGAAGTCCAGGCGAGGGATGGGACGGGACCCCCACCACCAACCCCCTGACTTGCTTACCCCATAGGTCTCTTTTGAAGGAGTGTGTGTGTGTGTGTGATTGGAGAGGCCTCTGGTGGGGACACGCTGGAAGAAGGTGGCCCAAGCCCCATTGCTGCCTGAAAGCAGGGTGGGGTGGGGTAAGAACATAAGAGCAGCCTTGCTGGAACAGGCCACAGCCCATCCAGTCCAGCATTCTGTCTCACACAGTGGCTCACCATTTCCTTCAGGGTATTCCCAAGGAGATGCCTTCACCTGTTTAGGATTCCCTGGAAATGGCATTGAGAGATATCCTGCCTATCTCTCCAACCCCGAGGTTGTCCTTAAGTATCCATAATTATAGCCATTGATACCCTTGTCCTCCATGAACTTGTCTAATCCTTTCTTAAAGCTGTCAAGACTGACAGCTGTCACCACTTCTTCTGGCAGGGAGTTCCATAGACCAGTAATCCTCTGGGTGAAAAAGTACTTTCTCTTATTTGCTTGAGAACTAGTACCCAAAAGTTTCATGGAGTGTCCCCTAGTTCTAGTGTTGTGCGATAGGGAAAACAGTTTTTCCTTATCCACTTTGTCCACACCGTGCATGATTTTATAAACTTCAATCAGGTCACCTCTTAGACGTCGTCGTTCAAGAGTGAACAGGCCCAACCGTTGCAGCCTCAGATGGTAAGGAAGGTGTTCCAGTCCCCTAATCATTCTGGTTGCCCTCTGCATTTTTTCCAGCTCCATAATATCCTTCTGGTGGTATGGCGACCAGAACTTCTGGAGTTATGGCGTCACCCCGAGAACATCTGTCCATCCCACCAGAGTGGACCGGAGAGGCTCTCTTATTGTGCCATCTTCTAGAGAGGTTTGCCTCTCTAGCACCAGAAAAATGGCCTTCTCTGTGTCTGCTCCTATGGGACCTCCTGCCAGTTGAGATATGACTCCTGATGGAGTTGCTGCCCTTCAGGAAAGAACTAAAAACCTGGCTTATAATAATGAAAAATCTGGTTAAGAATCTAAATGGAAACTCTGGACTCTGAAGTCATCTTATTTTAAAATTTAGATTTTTTTTAGATTTTTAATTTTTAGGATTTTAGAATTTTGAAATTTCAAAATTTTAAAGTTTTGAACTTTTTAAATTTTTAAATTGTACTGTACAGTACTATCTTAATTGGTGTTTCTGTAGCTGTTTTAAATTAAGGGGTATGCCTTATTCGAGTTGATATATAGCAACTGAGAAATTTCATTGTTCCCGCAAGGGGAAAATGACAATAAAGATTTATTTATTTATCTAGAAAGAGTCCAAGAACAAACAAAATGGCGGCCGCAACTATAATCAGCTGTTGGGTGGCATAGGGAGCACCTAGGAAGGCAGAAAAAGTGCGGAATAGCTCCTCCCAGCCTCCCAGACCCTCCTGAGGAAGCAGAGAGCCTCAAACAGGGACCCCACCGTCGGCGGTTTTCCAGCAAATAAGGTAGGGTATGAAACATAGTGCCCTCGGTTAACGATGCCAGATCGTTAACTGAGAGATAACTTTTCCCAAAAAGTCACGTCGTTAATTGAAAACGACTTTAACCGAAGGCATCGTTACCCGAGGGTTTACTGTATGGTAAATCAAAAGAAAGAATTTTTTTTTACTGTCATTGGACATATTTAAAGCGTTTGATTTGTTACAATGGGTTGTGATAAAAGAGATGATAAAGAAGTTGGGTTTTGGAGAAAAATTTAAAAGTATAATGGATCAGATGTATATTAAAAGCTGTGCCAAAGTAAGAGTTAATGATACATTGACTGAGGATATAGAATTAAAAGCCAGGACAAGACAAGGATGCCCTCTTTCCCCAATACAGTGATACCTCATATAACGTACAAACTTGGTTCCACAAGTTTGGACTTTATACGGATTTGGACTTTGTATGAGGCATGCAAAAAACTAGCCACGATGCCTCATACCACGTCCAAATCCTTGCCGCGATGCCTCGTACAACGTCCAAATCCTTGCCGCGATGCCTCACACAACGTCGTTTCCCTAGAGATACATTGTACTGTAACAGCACAGACTTCAGGGCAAAGTCAAGGAAACAGACAGGTCCTTGCATGTCTTGTTAAACTAAACACTAACAAATCACCAGGACCAGATGGCATCCATCCACGAGTTCTCAGGGAACTTAAAGATGAAATTGCTGATCTCCTAGCCAAAATATATAACATTTCCCTCAAATCAGGGTTTGTGCCTGATGACTGGAAGGTAGCGAATGTAACACCAATTTTCAAAAAAGGATCCAGGGGTGATCCAGGAAATTACTGACCAGTCAGTTTGACATGTGTCCCAGGTAAAGTGATGGAAACCATCCTAAAAGATAGAATTAATAGGCACATAGAAGAGAAGGCTCTGCTAAAGGAGAGCCAACATGGTTTTTACAAGGGCAAATCATGCCTCACTAATCTGTTGGAATTTTTTGAGAGTGTCAACAAGCATGTGGATAAGGGGGATCCAGTTGACATTGTTTATCTGGACTTTCAGAAGGCTTTTGACAAGGTTCCGCACCAAAGGCTCTTGAATAAACTTACCAGTCATGGAATAAAGGGACAGGTCTTGTCCTGGATCAGCAAATGGCTAAGGGACAGGAAACAGAGGGTAGCTCTAAATGGTCACTTCTCCAAGTGGAGGGAAGTAAAGAGTGGGGTCCCCCAAGGTTCAGTACCGGGACCGCTGCTTTTCAACCTCTTCATAAATGATCTAGAAGTAGGAGTAAATAGCAAGTTAGCCAAATTTGCTGACGACACTAAATTATATAGGGTAGTGAAAACTGTGAGAGATTATGAGGCGCTCCAAAGGGATCTCTTGACACTAGGGGAGTGGGCAAAACAGTGGCAAATGAGCTTCAACATTAGTAAGTGCAGAGTGATGCATGTTGGGGCAAAAAAAACCAATTACATTTATAAACTGATGGGTTCTGAACTCTCTACGACAAACCAGGAAAGGGACCTTGGTGTCCTGGTGGACAACTCAATGAAGGTGTCAACCCAGTGTGCCTCAGCAGTGAAAAAAGCAAACTCAATGCTAGGGATCATTAGGAAGGGTATAGAAAATAAGTCAGCAAATGTCATTTTGCCTCTTTATAAATCTATGGTGAGGCCCCATCTGGAATACTGTGTACAGTTCTGGTCGCCATACCTCCAGAAGGATATTATGGAGTTGGAAAAAGTGCATAGGAGGGCAACCAAAATGATTAGGGGACTGGAACACCTTCCTTACCATCTGAGGCTGCAACGGTTGGGCCTTTTCACTCTTGAACGACGGCGTCTAAGAGGTGACCTGATTGAAGTTTATAAAATCATGCACGGTGTGGACAAAGTAGACAAGGAAAAATTGTTTTCCCTATCGCATAACACTAGAACTAGGGGGCACTCCATGAAACGTTTGGGTACTAGTTCTCAAACAAATAAGAGAAAGTGCTTTTTCACCCAGAGGATTACTGGTCTATGGAACTCCCTGCCAGAAGAAGTGGTGACAACTGTCAGTCTTGACAGCTTTAAGAAAGGATTAGACAAGTTCATGGAGGACAAAGGTATCAATGGCTATAACTATGGATACCTAACGACAACCTCCGGGTTGGAGAGATAGGCAGGATATCTCTCAATGCCATTTCCAGGGAATCCTAAGCAGGTGAAGGCATCTCCTTGGGAATACCCTGAAGGAAATGGTGAGCCACTGTGTGAGACAGAATGCTCAACTGGATGGGCTCCTGTGGCCTGTTCCAGCAAGGCTGTTCTTATGTTCTTATGACAGGAAACTGACAGAACTTTAAGAAATCATTGTCTAAAAAAGGCTAAATACATTACAAAAACATGTCAAACAAACCTGATTTTAGGGACAAACTATACAAGTTTTTAACTTTTAAAAACTTTATGAAGTGCAGGTTTAAAAGTTAACATGTCCCATCATGCAACACATTGTTAATCTGCAGCCATGCAGCCGATCATCCATTTTGTACAAGTTACTGTAAACAATTACTGGATGTAAGCAAGGACAAAATGGATGCCAACATGTCCCATCATGCAGCACAGTGTTAATCATCCAAACAGTAGCAAACATCAAACAATTGCCCACCCCACCAAACAGTGCTCCCCAAAAAAAGACCAACATAGGAAAAATTATGGAGCATTTTTAAAAACCACATTAGCAAACACCAAACAACAACAATTATTATTATTATTATTATTATTATTATTATTATTATTATTATTATTATTATTATTATTATTATTATTATTATTATTTATTCAATTTATATCCCGCCCTACTCAACACACGGCCGACTCAGGGCGGCTAACAACATATAAATGACCCCAAGACAACTCAAGGGGTTTACATATAAGATACAAGATACAGTTTCCAAAATACAATAATCAATACAGTGTTTCAAGTAAATACAATAATACAAATTACAATATTAAGCAAAATAATCCACAAAATACAAAATATCAGCACCACATCAAAATAGTAGACAAATCATCCGAAGCCACCCACAAAATCCCCTGCCTCCAGAGTCTTATGAAGGGGAGGACAGAGCCCTAGGACGCCAGCCGGTGGTATGGCTGGAAGGCCTCTTCATCCCCACCAGGGCCGGGAGCACTGTGTGGAGGATTCGCCCGGAAGACCCCCTCGCCTTAAGTCCTGGCGAGGGGTGGAGGGCGGGGCCCGGAACGCCGGCCGGTGTTGTGGCCGGGAGGCCTCTTCGCCCTCACCGGGGCCGGGAGCGCTGCGGCGGCGGTGGACTCGCCCGGCAGACCCCCTCGCCTTAAGTCCTGGCGAGGGGTGGAGGGCGGGGCCCGGAACGCCGGCCGGTGTTGTGGCCGGGAGGCCTCTTCGCCCTCACCGGGGCCGGGAGCGCTGCGGTGGCGGTGGACTCGCCCGGCAGACCCCCTCGCCTTAAGTCCTGGCGAGGGGTGGAGGGCGGGGCCCGGAACGCCGGCCGGTGTTGTGGCCGGGAGGCCTCTTCGCCCTCACCGGGGCCGGGAGCGCTGCGGCGGCGGTGGACTCACCCGGCAGACCCCCTTGCCTTAAGTCCTGGCGAGGGGTGGAGGGCGGGGCCCGGAACGCCGGCCGGTGTTGTGGCCGGGAGGCCTCTTCGCCCTCACCGAGGCCGGGAGCGCTGCGGCGGCGGTGGACTCGCCCGGCAGACCCCCTCGCCTTAAGTCCTGGCGAGGGGTGGAGGGCGGGGCCCGGAACGCCGGCCGGTGTTGTGGCCGGGAGGCCTCTTCGCCCTCACCGGGGCCGGGAGCGCTGCGGCGGCGGTGCCCACCCTACCAAAAAATTGCCCACCCTACCAAAAAATTGCCCTCTCCCATCCACCTCCCCACCCCAAGCCAATTGGAAACAGAAAACCTCATTTACCTACCTTTCCACTGTGCCAAAGAATGGTCCAAGAACCTGAAGAATGCTGCAAAAATCCCAGGAATGCTTCCAAAAATTCTGACAAAAAATCCAAAGCCGTACTCAAAACCACTCCTAAACACTCTTCGCCTCGTGCAAAACCCACAAGAGCAATGCACGCATGCGTTCTGAATTTTATACTGCCCAGGCACAATGCAACCTGGGAAAAACCCCAATGCCTCATACATTGTATGAGGAAACTTTTTTCAAGGAATTAGGCGATGTTGTATGAATTCGATGTTGTACAAAACGGACTTTGTATGAGGTATTACTGTATTGTTTATCACCACTATGGAGCTATTAGCAAGGGTGATAAGAAATGATCAGAACTATGATCAGTCTATATGCCGATGATCATCTTATAATAATGAAAAATCTGGCTAAGAATCTAGAAAGAGTCCAAGAACATTTGAAAGAGTTTGAAGAGGTAGTAAAGGTAAATCGTATCCGACTCTAGGGTGCAGTGCTCATCTCTGTTTCTAAGCCGAAGAGCCAGCGCTGTCTGCTTCTGCAGACGTTTCCGTGGTCATGTGGCAGGCATGACTAGACACCAGAGCGCACGGAACGATGTTACCTTCCCACCGAAGTGGTCCCTATTTATCTACTTGCAATTTCTTGCTTTCGAACTGCTAGGTTGGCAGGAGCTGGGATGAAGACGGGAGCTCATTTCAGTCCTAGCAGGTCTGAAAATAAATTGGGGAAAGTCAGAAGCAATTTTTTTTTTGTAATACCTGTATAAATAAGAAAGACCTGGTGGTGTGTTTTTACCTGGCAGTGGTGGGAGCAAGGGCAGTGGGCCACATGAAATGTATGGGCTGTAGGTTGCAAACCCTGGCTTATAATGTATTAGGACATGCAATGCCCACTTTAAGCCAATAGTTACTTTGGTGCCAGTGTATTTTGAGCTGATTTCATATGAATTTGATGCCCTGAATTCAAATATGGAGGGGGCTGGCCAAGATGGCCGCTGAGTAACATCTAGTTTCGGACGCTCGCGCTAAACAAAGTGGTAAATAATGTGACGGAGTGGAATGGAGAAATTTTAAAGTGGTAAATTCTAAAGATAAGATCCTTGCCTGTCTTCCTGAAAAGTTTGGTGATCTTTTGAGGCTGGATGGTCGAAGTTCGGGAGGTTTTCTGGTAGTTGAAGCTGTGACGGTAGTCGCGGCTTTTCTGCCAGGGAGCCGAGGACGGGACCAGTGAAACTGCTGAGAAGGCTTTGGAACTGACTTTGGAATCGGCAAGGAGCTGCTGGACGTGAAAGTAATTTATATGTAAGTGCTTGACTGGAGCTATAAATCTTAAAGCCGGCTGGGATTTTTTTTTTAAAGGAGCTCGGACACTGAAATGGAAGAGGGGAGAAGTGGATGAAAGCAAGTGCTGGCTTTGTAATGGCGGCGGTCCTGGAAAAATGAAAGTGACTGTGTTTGGGTGGTGGTTCTTTTTTTCTTTTTCTACACTCCAGAAGACCGTGCCACGTTTTGACAACAAAGTGGATTAATTACTTTTGTCTGGGCTGGACTATTGGAGAAAGACTGTGAGTTTCCCGGCTTAAGCTGCTTGGAGGAAGTTTTTTTTTCTCTCTTTGTTCGCTCCTCAGAAGGAGAAAGGGGTTTTTTCTTTTCCCCAAAAGTTCAGGCACTTGCTGGAAAATAGCGCTTTGACTGTCCACTTCAAAGGAAGGATTAGGTGGTTTTGATTGTTTGCTCCCTTCACCGTGGCGATTGCAAATATTTGTTTGCTTATTGTGGAATATACTGCCCCTCACCTCGTCCCCAAGCTGGTTGGATTTTTTTCTTTTCTTTAAAAGAAGAAACTTGGGCTGACTGTTCCCCTGAAGCTCCTTTACTGTGATTGGAAGACGCCTGATTGGATTATTTGCTTTGGGGAAACGGACTCGCTGTGGATTAATTCATTCATTCATTTATTCGATTTATACCCCGCCCTACTCGACCAGGGCCGACTCAGGGCGGCTTACAACAGTTAAATCAAATACAGTATACAAAATTACAAATGATACAATGTTACAATACAGCAGTGAAACAATAAAATGTGCAATAACATTTAAGTTCTAACATAACAAAACGGTTACACGATCCCTCAGCTACTAAACATAAGTAGGGTAAAGGGAAAGGGGAGGGGGAAAGGGGAGGGAAAAGAGGAAATACGACACAATACAGTTCATTATGCAATACAAAACAATAACAACATCAAGCATAAACAATTAAATAAAAAATAAACAAATACAGAACATAATAACAGTTTACAATGTTACAAGATATAATCAGGAAAAGAAAATAATAATCCAAAGGGGGGGAGGGTCGGAGCCCAAGGCTCAACGACCTTACACAACTCTTAATGCGAGCCGGGCTCAACAACTACATTGGAGCTCAGCTCAGTAGTAAGCAATAATACCATAATACACTCTACAAAATACAAAAGAAACAAGACAAATACCGCAATGTCCTCAGCAGCCAAGCCCACAACCATCGTGGGGCCACGGACAAGAACGCCATCATGCGGCGTCCTTCGGCTCCCTCTGGCCACGGGAGCCCTTTTAACCTCCCCGCCCGGTGGCAGGGGGCGGGGAGGGACGGCTTCGCGCGGCGGCGGCGTCTTCAGCTCCCTCGGCCACGGGAGCCCTTTTAACCTCCACGCCCGGTGGCAGGTGGTGGGGAGGGACGGCTTCGCGCGGCGGCGGCGGCTTCTTCGGCTCCCTCGGCCATGGGAGCCCTTTTAACCTCCCCGCCCGGTGGCAGGGGGCGGGGAGGGGAGGGACGGCTTCGTGCGGCGGCTGCGGCGTCTTCGGCTCCCACAGCCACATGCCAAATGGAAATGGATTGAGATAATCTGGTACATGCAAGAACCGCAGGAGCTGAGAATGAGCACCACATACTCTAGTATCTTGCCTAAAAACTGGATATTAGAAGTTCTATCTGGTGTGGTTGAGTTCAGGGAAAATTTGTCAAACAAGTGTCTCATTGTCACTTCTTAATATTTTTTATTGCTCTCCCCCCCCCTTTTTTTCCCCTTCCTTTTCTCTTTCTTAAACTGCCTGTTGGGAGAGTTGTTTCCTTCTGTTTTATCACTGTGGATTGCAGTAATTTTTGGATCTTCTGCTGACATAAGAACTTTCCTGCTGTATCTGTGGAACCAATGGCTGCAGTGTTGTAAGCTCTTGACAAACTGTTACAGCGATCTGCAGCAGTGGGTTTGAAATATATTGCATTATTATGGATAAAGGTACAAGAGGGAAAGCGAAGGAAGAAGAACAAGTTGTAAAGCCTAAGAAGAATGAAAAAGCACCAATGGATGAATCTGCTCAGTCATCATCCCCGCCCACAGTGCCATTGGATCAGACTCAAATTATGGTGGAAATTGGCAAGTTGATGCAAAAATTGGAGAAAAATGAGGCTTCAAGGGTAAAAGATAGAAATGAAATAATTAAAAGGCAAGACAAGACGATGTCATCATTGGCAGATTATACAAAAAAGGTGGACCTAAGTTTGAATAAATTTCAGGGAATGCTGAAATTGGTTCAAACCGAAGTGGATGCTGTAAAGAAGGAAGTAAAAGGGACTCAGGAGGTGGTGCGGGAGAACAAGCTAAAATTGGAGGAACAAGAAAGGAGGATAGATGCTGTGGAAGATATGATGAGAAAGCAGAACATTCTGATCCGTCAGGTGCCGGAACGCACTCCGGATTTATTAAGAGAGAGGGTGGTTCAGTGGTTAAATGGTTTAAAAATGGGGAAGGAATTTGTTCAGGAGGATTTTGTAAGTGTATTCCGGGTGGGTCCAAGAAGAGGGAGAGTGGTCCAAAGAAATGTGTTGGTTAAATTCGCAAATTGGGCAGATAAATTAAAAGTAATGGCTCATCTGAAACGAGTTGGTCCTGATGCGTTGAAATTTGATGGTTCAGATGTTGAAGTTTACAATGATATTTCATTAAAAGAAAGAACATGGAGGTATAAGATGAGCCCTGTTACTAAATTATTGATGAGTAAAAACATAAGGTATAATTGGAGATTTCCACAACAATTGCGCTTTTTCTATGATAAAAGAATGCAAGTTATTGATGAAGGCACTAATCCATTGGAATATTTGAGTTTGTTGGGATTGGTACAAGTAGATTCGGAAGAATGGAAAAATCTTAAGAAGGAAATGACGGATTCTGGAGCTTTGGGGAGGGAATATGGGAGGGAGGAGGCCGGTGGGGCAACAGGTGGAACACCACAGCGAGGGGAGGAGGAGGAGGAGGAGCCGTCCTTGATTATGGTGGAGGAGGAGATAGGTAAGGAATAATGAGCATTAGATAGTAGAAATCTTAAGTACCTAATAGAGGTAGAATGGGTAAATAGCGCATAGCGCCGGCAGTACGGCGCATCTTGCAGGTCCCCCCTCTCCCCTCTTTGGTTGACAGAGGCGACTTTTCGTTGGAAGGTGGGGAGAGTGAAAATGTGTGTTTTATGTAGTTGGTATGGTGAAGGGTTGTTGGTGGCACGCCCGATGGAGAGTTTAAAGTTGGGAGAAGAATTTGGTTATGGGAAGTATTAAAATAATATCATGGAATGTGAAAGGTACAGGTTCTGTTCTTAAGAGACGGAGGCTGGAATTGGCGTTGAAAAAAGATAGACCAGATATTTTGTTTTTACAGGAAACACATCAGAAATCAAAAGATACGAATAAACTTTATTTGGGTTGGATGCAACACTATGAGATGGCGTTTGGAACATCCAAAGCAAGAGGGGTGGCAACTATGATTTCTAGAAAGTTAGGATTTGAAATCACAAAAAAGATTGCTGATCAAGAGGGTAGGTATTTGTTGTTAAGAGGAAAATTGGAGGATGAGGAAATTTTGTTGGTAAATATTTATGCTCCGAATGACCACCAAGCAGTGTTTCTTGAAAAAATTCGGAAAATAGTGGAGTTGGAAAACGTTGCAAAAACTATTGTGGCTGGTGATTTTAATTTGATTAGGTCAGGATTAGATTGCACAAACATAGCTAGAAGTGGAATTGGTGTGAAAGGGAAGGAGATGGACAAATGGATGAAAGTTATGGGTTTGCAGGATTCGTGGAAAGAGTTTAAAGGCTTGGAAAGGGCATATTCCTTTTTTTCGCATGTACATGGGACCTACTCGAGAATAGATTATGTTTTTCTGTCGGAAAACTTAATTGGGGATATAGAAGGCACGGAAATTGGGATTATTAAGGAATCGGATCATGCTAAAGTATATTTGGAATTGAAAGCACAAAAAAATATTCAAAGAGTTAGAAATTGGAGGTACGATCCTAATTTGTTCAAAGATTAGAAAAGCAAAGAGGCAATTATGGAAAGTTGGAAAGAAAGTTGGCAATGGAACAATAATAACGAGGTTAATTTTAACGTTGTATGGGATACCATGAAGTCAGTTTTTAGGGGGGAAAGCATAAAATTGGCAAGCCTCAAATATAAAAAGTATAAAGCAGAACATATAGAAAAAGAAAGGGAAATAAAACAATTACAGGAAGAACACGCAAAAAGTAAAGATAAAAAAATTTTCTTGAAATTACAAGGACTCAAGGCAGAAGTAATGGGTAAAGATATTGATAAAGTTAAACGAGATTTGATTTATTTAAACAGAGAATATTTTGAATTTAGTAATAAGAACTCAAAACTATTAGCAAGAGCAGCTAAGGTTAAAAGGGAAAAAAGAGAAATTGGGGTGTTAGTCGACAGGCAAGGTTCAAGGTGTAATAAGAATAGCGATAAATGTAAAATAGTTAGGGAATTTTACCAGGTGTTATATGCAAAAAAAGAAATAGATATGGAAAAGCTTAAAAGGATATTGGAGAGGCAGTTAGGAAATGGGATAAAACAAGAGCATAGGGAGAAAATGGAGGAAAAGATAACTGATAAAGAGGTTAAGGGGGTAATAAGCGGATTGAAGATAGGGAAAGCCCCGGGGGATGATGGATTATCAACAGAGTTTTACAAAGAATTTAAAGAGGTGGTGGTCCCGAAATTGGTGAAGTTATATAATTATATTCTAGATGGAGGATCAATCCCGACTTCATGGTATAACACTACAATTGTTCTTTTGCCAAAACCTGGTAAGAATTTGGAAAGAGTGGATTCGTACAGACCAATTTCGCTTATAAATCAAGATGCGAAGATCTTCACGGCAATATTGGCTAACCGTTTAAATAGTTTTATGGGGGAATATATAAATGTTGATCAAGTTGGGTTTCTAAAAGGACACATGGCGGATTTGACTAGAAGGGTATTAGATTTAATAGACAATGTTAATCAAACAAAGGAAAAAGTGGGATTACTATCATTGGATATTTTTAAGGCATTTGATTCATTGCAGTGGTCCTCAATTAAGGAAATAGTTAGAAAATATGGGTTTGGGGATAAATTTAACAGGGTTATAGATTTACTATATCAAAAAGGAAATGCCAAGGTTAGAGTAAATGAGGAGCTTACGGATGTGGTAAAGCTAGAGGCTGGTACTAGGCAGGGCTGCCCATTATCTCCTATCTTGTTTATAATGGCAATGGAGATTTTAGCTAAAAGTATAAGGGAGGACTCAAATATAGAAGGGATTATGGGTAATAAAGTGAGTATGTACGCAGACGATACATTGCTTATGGTGAAGCACCCGGAGCAGGTGATGGATAGGATTAAAGATCATCTACAAGTATTTCAAGATATAACTGGATTAAAGATAAATTGGGACAAATCTGAATTGATGTTGTGCAATTTGAAACCGAGCAAGATGGGTAGCACGGTGTCGACACTTAATATACAAATCAAAGATAAGCTGAAGTATTTGGGGATAATCATTTCAAATAAATTAGAAGAACTCAAACGATTGAATTATGACAGCTTGAGAATTTAATTTAAGAATAAAATACAAGAACTTCAGAAGTTAAAGCTGTCATGGTTCGGAAGGATTGCCATGTGTAAAATGATATTGTTACCAAAGATTAACTTTTTATTCGATACACTAGCGATCCATTTAAAAGAGAAAGAAGTTAATGAGTTTCAAAAAATGTTTAATGGTTTTTGTAACGGAGGTAAAAAATCTAGGCTTCCAAAGAAATTATGGTATTGGTCTCAGAAAAAAGGGGGTTTGGGTATGCCAAATTTGTTATTATATTATCGAGCATTTCAAGTCAAGAATGTTGTGAAGATCTTGGCAAGAGAAAAGGTAATTTGGGAACAATTGGAAATGAAAGAGTATAGAAATATTGGAAACTTGATTTTTTTGGGAATGAAGGATAAGGTGAAAAGGTCAAATAATTTTATGATGAAAGGTCTCATGGAGGTGTGGAAGAAGGTAAAAAAAGATATGGTTCCGAATCTCTCTCCAATTTTGGAATTGACTGATATGATGTGTTTCCCAATAAAATTAGACAAAGAAAAAATGGAAATATTGGATAAAAATGGGACGCTGTTATTGAAGGATTGGTTAAAAGCGTGTGATGTTGATGCCGAGCGGAAAAAAATGTTTGAGATATTAAACTTGAATTGGTTTCAGAAGTTAAAGGTGGACAATTGGAATAAAAAATATAAAAGAGAAATAGGGATAGATAGAATACATACGGAATTTGAGGAATTGGTAAGGACGATTAGAAAAGGGGAAAGCAGTATTAAAGGTCTTGTAAGCAAGCTTTATAATATACTGAATAGAGGTGCAGATCCACAGGAGGACTTGAAACGGAAGTGGGAACAAAATTTGAATATAAAAATCGGGGAGATTGAATGGAAAAATAAATGGAAAAAGAGGATTATGAGAACAATGTCTGTAAGAATTAAAGAACATAATTTTAAAATGTTGTGGCAATGGTACCTGACACCATTAAGACTTTACCAGATGGATAATAAAAGAGATAAGTTATGTTGGAGATGTAAAGAAATTGATGGAACATACGAACATATGTGGTGGAGCTGTAAAAAAATAAGGGATTTTTGGGGAAGACTAGAAAATGAGTTTGGTGAAATATTGGGTAAAAGTGTTAAGTTGGTGTCGGGTACTATTCTTTTAACGAATGTGGAAGGCTTGGGTTTAAACAAGGAGGAAAAAGAATTATTGGAAATCGTACTGACAACGGGTAGACAATGTATAGCTAGAAATTGGAAAAACGATGTAGATATACAGATTGGAGAATGGTATAAAGAAATGTGGAGTTTAGCACTGAACGATAAATTGACATGGGAGATTAAAGTCAAAAGAGATAATTTAAAAGAGAATAGATTTTGGAATATATGGAAACCGTTTGTGGATCACTCTATTATGGCAAGTGATAGTTCAGGACCAGTACCATTTCAAAGAAGTTTTTGGAGTTGAGTAGAAAATAAACTCTCCGGGCATTGTACATATTCACAGGGTGATTATTATTTGTTAAAAAGATTTGTGGTAGTAGAGAAAAAAAAAAATTTCCTATCATTTTGGACTTTGAAATAATGGCTCTTAATATTTGGTAGTTAAATAGTAATTAATGAGTATTGATATTGTTATGTGCTAGCATACAGTAATGTTTGTTAGTATGATACTATGGATTTGTTAGTGTATTGTATTGTTAACGTATTGTTAATGTTTTCTTTTCTTTTTTGTATGTTTATTAAAAACTCAATAAAAAAAAGAATTCAAATATGGCAGTTTTTGCCTAAGAGCTCAAATTTCTCAGATATAACATTTTAGTGAAATATACGAACACTATCTTAAGTTAAATCCATGGATCAAATAAAAAAACTAAACACAGAATTTTTATTATTATATTATACAAATATTATTATATACAAAGATAGAGGAAAAAGTCATTGATAAAACCAACTAGTCACTGAACACTTCGGAAGTTTCTGTTCCATGACATTATTGAATGTATTTAGGAACAGTCCTTTTTTAAACTCCAGCAGGAATCTGCCGTCATGTGAGTATCTCATCTTCCTTGGTTGCAGTCCTCCATAGTTTTAATATCCTGGTGAAATCTTTCACCTTGTTCCTCACTGGTGTCTCCTAAATTTTCAGGAAAATGGTCTAAGTGGCTGTGTAAATAGTGCACCTTAATACTCATGTTACACCCAAGGGATTTGAAACTGTTAAGAATCTTGTTTACCAGTTCAACATAGCTTTCAGCTTTGCGTTTGCCTAGAAAATTTCCGACAACTGCAACAAATGAAGTCCAGGCTTTTCACTCATCCCTATACATCGAATTTACGAAGGCAGGATCCTTAATGAGTTTTCTTATTTGTATTCCTGCTTTAATTTTTTCCGTACTCAACTAAGGCATTTGTTCTTATCAAGAGCCTTTACAAACTGCTTCATAAGGCCCAGCTTGATATGCAGGGGAGCTTTGTTATGACTGTTTTTGATTGCATTTTCTGTCTTTTAATTATTTTGTTTTAAAAAAATAAAATTTACAAATTATAAACCACTGTACCATGAGGACTCATAATACAGTAAAACCCCGACTTATGTAAAAAGTCCACTCCACATAAATAAATCATTTTTTATGTAACTCAAAGCAAACCCACAGGAAAAATGTATTTTTTTATATAACTCGAAGCAAACCTATAGGGAAATGACTTTTTTAAGGTCAATCGAAGAAAACCCATAGGAAAAATGAATTTTTATGTAAATCGAAGAAAACCCATAGGAAATTGTGTTACCTAAATCTGGACACAATTTTAGTGCAAAATCATTACTTAAGTCAAATTTTACATTACTCGAGGCGTACATAAGTCGGGGATTTACTCTAGGTCTTTAATCTTTGGAAAGGAACACGAAGAACAAAGATGTCATTCAAGATGTACAGGGTGTTTGTAATGAATCAAATTGGCAAGAAACGTTGGGAGGTGTCAGCAGTAATGCACTTCATATATCTTGGTACTGAAAGCATTTGTGGCTGTTACCTATGACATGGGCTTTAAGTTTTATGTAATTTTACCATCTTTGTCTGTAAACCGCTTTGGGTCACCAATAGGCGAGGAAAGCGGTATAAAAATATACTAAATAAAATAAAATAAACAATAAAATTTGGCATGAAAAATTTTCTAATGTCTTCTAATGTGTAGATTTGAATCACTTAAAAGCAACTATATTCCCTTCTAATTATTCAGGATGAAGTTTTGCATATTTTCTCGCTTCTACTGGCACTAGAAAACACTGGCTTTCTAATATAAACATGTACCATTGAAATTTCTCCTTGGAATTGTAATTGGCTTTTTCCCCCACCAAAGTGATATTGGGGGGTGGGGGGGTGTTAGGTTTTGTGTTGCTGAGTCTTCTGTAGCTTTTTGTGTTGCTGAGTCTTCTGTAGCTTCTTTGCACATTTCCAATTAATCTTTCTTACTTCCCCAGGGACAGTTGAAATGCAAAAGATATCAGGACCAGCCGAAGAGTGGAGGGCAGTATTTTAACAAACGAATCTCTCTAGATACTCTCCAGACTTGATTCTTCATTAGACTTCAGCTTTATTTGAATTTTCTGGAAATTTCCTTCTCTACTAGGCAGGTATCTGCTTTTTTCCACACAACTGCTGATATGGAATATAAAGCACCGTTTCAAATAGGAGGATATATTACAATCCATGAAAGAACACACTCAGGGGAAAAGCCGTTCCAAGGCCTGGATTGTGAAAACAGCTTCAATGAAAGTGGAAGTCTTCTTACACATCATAGGATCGCCACACGTGAGAAGCCTTTTAAATGCCTAGAGTGTGGGAAAAGCTTCAATCACAAAGGAAACCTTGCTTCACATCACAGGACCCACACAGGAGAGAAGCCTTTTCAGTGCCTGGAGTGTGGAAAAGGCTTCATTACCAATGGAAACCTTGCTAGACACCACAGTACCCACACAGGAGAGAAGCCTTTTAAATGCCTGGAGTGTGGAAAAAGCTTCAATCTCAGAGGAAAGCTTGCTTCACATCACAGGATCCACACAGGAGAGAAGCCTTTTGAATGTCTGGAGTGTGGAAAATGCTTCATTACCAATGGAAACCTTGAACGTCACCACAGGACCCACACAGGAGAGAAGCCTTTTAAATGCTTGGAGTGTGGGAAAAGCTTCAATCGCAGAGGAAACCTTGCTTCACATCACAGAATCCACACAGGAGAGAAGCCTTTTAAATGTCTGGAGTGCAAAAAATGCTTCAGTGTAAATACAAGCCTTACTAGACATCACAGGATCCACTTAAGAGAGAAGCCTTTTAAATGCCTGGAGTGTGGGAAAAGCTTCAATCAGAGAGGAGACCTTGCTTTACATCACAGGAACCACACAGGAGAGAAGCCTTTTAAATGCCTGGAGTGTGGAAAAGGCTTCATTACCAATGGAAAACTTGCTAGACACCACATGACCCACACAGGAGAGAAGCCTTTTAAATGCTTGGAGTGTGGGAAAAGCTTCATTACCAATGGAAACCTTGAAATACACCACAGGACCCACACAGGAGAGAAGCCTTTTAAATGCTTGGAGTGTGGGAAAAGCTTCAGTCACAGAGGAAACCTTGCTTCACATCACAGAATCCACACAGGAGAGAAGCCTTTTGAATGTCTGGAGTGTGGAAAATGCTTCAGTGTAAATGCAAGCCTTACTATACATCACAGGATCCACTTAAGAGAGAAGCCTTTTAAATGCCTGGAGTGTGGGGAAAGCTTCAATCAGAGAGGACACCTTGCTTTACATCACAGGAACCACACAGGAGAGAAGCCTTTTAAATGCCTGGAGTGTGGAAAAGGTTTCTTTACCAATGGAAACCTTGCTAGACACCACAGAACCCACACAGGAGAGAAGCCTTTTAAATGCTTGGAGTGTGGGAAAAGCTTCAAAGACATAGGAAGCCTTGCTTCACATCACAAAATCCACACAGGAGAGAAGCCTTTTAAATGCCTGGAGTGTGGAAAAGGCTTCATTACCAATGGAAACCTTGCTAGACACCACAGTACCCACACAGGAGAGAAGCCTTTGAAATGCTTGGAGTGTGGGAAAAGCTTCAGTGCAAATACAAGCCTTGCTTCACATCACAGGACCCACACAGGAGAGAAGCCTTTTGAATGTCTGGAGTGTGGAAAATGCTTCAGTGCAAATACAAGCCTTGCTAGACACCACAGAACCCACACAGGAGAGAAGCCTTTTCAGTGCCTGGAGTGTGGAAAAGGCTTCATTACCAATGGAAACCTTGAAAGACACCACAGGACCCACACAGGAGAGAAGCCTTTTAAATGCTTGGAGTGTGGGAAAAGCTTCAATCACAGAGGAAACCTTGCTTCACATCACAGAATCCACACAGGAGAGAAGCCTTTTGAATGTCTGGAGTGCAGAAAATGCTTCAGTGCAAATACAAGCCTTACTAAACATCACAGGATCCACACAAGAGAGAAGCCTTTTAAATGCCTGGAGTGTGGGGAAAGCTTCAATCAGAGAGGAAACCTTGCTTTACATCACAGGACCCACACAGGAGAGAAGCCTTTTAATCAATCAATCAATCAATCAGTTTAATTTATATCCCGCCTTTCTCGGCCAAAGGCCAAGATGTATGTAAATTCAGTGCAAATACAAGCCTTACTAGACATCCCAGGATCCACACAGGAGAGAAGCCTTTTAAATGCTTGGAGTGTGGGAAAAGCTTCAATCACAGAAGAAACCTTGCTTCATATCACAGGATCCACACAGGAGAGAAGCCTTTTGAATGTCTGGAGTGTGGAAAAATCTTCCGTGTAAGTACAAGCCTTGCTAAACATAATAGGATCCACAAAGTTGAAAAGAGATTGGAATGCCTGGATGAGCTTTTAGACAAGAATTAGACAAGTTCATAGAGGACAAGGGTATCGATGGCTATAATTATGGATACCTAAGGACAACCTCGGGGTTGGAGAGATAGGCAGTATATCTCTCAATGCCATTTCCATGGAATCCTAAGCAAATGAAGGCATCTGTTTGGGAACACCCTGAAGCAAATGGTGAGCCACTGTGTGAGACAGAATGCTGGACTGGATGGGCTGTGGCTGTTCCAGCAAGGCTATTCTTATATTCCTATGACCCCTCCCCACCACTGCACATGCCACCACATTTTGGATCAACTGCATTCTCCAGATGGTCGTCAAGGGTAGCCCCATGTAGAGTACATTACAACAGTCCAAATGGGAGGTGACCAGGGCATGGGTGACCATGAATGAGGCCTCCTGGTCCAGGAGTGGGCACAACTGGTTAATAACATGCACTTGCCTAAAGGCCCTTCTGGCCATGGCCGTAACCTGCTCCTTGAGCAGAAGCCGCGAGTCCAGGAGGTCCACCGATCAGATTGGGGCAACAAATCAGCGGGGGATAACTCCTTATGAGGACTGGGGGCCCTCACCCACAGCCACTCAGTCTTGTCAGGATTCAGCTGTAGTCCATTGTCCCCCATCCAGATCCTAACCACCTCCAAGCAACTGGTCAGGATTTTGACCACATCACTCTGATCACCACGGGCAAAGATATACAACTGAGTATCATCAGCATACTGATATATGTTGCCCAGCGGTTTCATGCAGATGTTAAAGAGTAGGGACGAAAAGACCGAGCCTTGAGGTACCCCACACATGAGCTACCTTGGACTCGACTCCAAACACCTCACCCACACCGACTGGGTCCAGCCACTCAGGAAGGAGGAGAACCAGGACAGCTCAATGCCCCGGATCCCCAACCCCTGGAACCGGTCCAGTA
Source organism: Bradypodion ventrale (assembly GCA_035047345.1). NCBI lineage: Eukaryota > Metazoa > Chordata > Lepidosauria > Squamata > Chamaeleonidae > Bradypodion > Bradypodion ventrale. Next base: position 375,389,937 of record JAWDJE010000002.1, read on the forward strand.
GGATACCATGATCAATGGTATCAAAAGCCACAGAGAGTTCAAGAAGAGCAAGAAAGGAGGGGTACCCTCCATCTAGCTCTCACTAGAGATCATCGAACACTGCAACCAATGCAGTCTCCGTACCATGACCTGGCCTAGGGGTTTGAGAGGACCATTTCCCAAAACAGCGGAAGTGCTTATCACTCCAAACATCTGATGAGTAACACCAAGATGGGAGCTTAGAGATGGAGATGGAGGCCGCAGGCCCATATTTTCTAAGACTTTGCTGAAAATCAACCGAAGCAAACTCTTAGTCTCTGAAGAGAAGAAATACATCTTTTAGAAAAGTTAACATTGTTATTTTGTTTAGAATTCTAAGTTTAATGTAGGCTAGGAGTCCAAGCGTAGGTTTAACCTAGGGAAAGTAATTTTAGTTAGATATTTTGCTTTGATATACCTTGTGATTTGCATAAGGCTTTTGAATACGCTTCTGCAAATAAAGAATTAAAAGGACACAGAGAGTCTCGTCTTTGAAGCTGGAAAGGAGAGGATTGGGGAGCAGTGTCTTTGCTGAGATAAGCCGCCTGGGTAGCTGAGTGGTGGCTACATTTTCACATGGGAAAGGGATGGGGTAGAGAAGGACTGGACCTTAACAAAAGGACATTTGATTGGGATAAGATAAGGTTGCTGGGGTGATTCTTGGAGGAGTCAACACCTGCGTCCCTTGCTGGGCCTGGGAACAACGCTCTGCCTGTGCATCCCATGATTGAAGGTAAAAGTAACTTTAAGGCATCTCCCAGAGGACGGGTCCATTCCGCATCTGGTGGAAGGTGGTGCTTGAAAAGGACTTTTCGCAGCCAGCTACCAGGGATTAAACAAGAGCCATCCCACCTTTCCATCCCGTGGTCCTTAGAGGGGTCCCGATACCCAAGTCCCCTCAAAAAAAGAACGGTCATTACACATACATATTACAAAAGGGGTTTTAACTCTCAACACAGGAGAAAAAACAGGAGGAAGGTGATGGTGTCAATGCCTGGGGGGAAAGATCAGAGAGCAACAATGATAAACTACCCTGTAAGAAGATACAAACTGTAAATCTTTCGTGCATTTCATGTATTTCTATTAGTTCTGAGAAATAAGATAATACTCAATAAAATTATGTTTATGTTAATCTTAAATATTCTACAGCATAAATACAAAACATGTTTTTAATATTTTTTCAGAAGCCGAAAGAATTGCTTACAAAACAGCCTGGATATATCAGCCTAAGCAATATTCTTGGAATAAAAACAATTTTCACAGCAGATGTTACACAGAAAAAGGCTTATGTTATGTGCTATATCGTTAGGGTTACAGTCTTCACGATTTTGAAATACTGTTTGAACAGTAATATTTATGATACTTGTGAAGGCTGTGAAATTAAAGCGCCAAGCCAAATGGGACACAGTTGTCTGACTATGCATAAATCGCTCATAAATGCAAGGCTAAGAACCATTTGCAGGGCTATATGTTTTAAAAATATGTTGTATATATTAATTCTGGTTGCCTATAGTCACAATGTTCTTTATCTAACCCCCGCCACCATGGGTACTCACCTGCCATTGCTGGCAGCGGGAGTGGGGTGGATTGGTACTCACATGGCACCGCTGTAAAACACCCGCTTGGATTTGGACTTCAATTCCCAGAAGCCTAAGTCAGCAGAAGTGGGGGTGTTTTACAGTCATGCCATGTGAGCGCCAATCCACCCCGCTGCCGGCTGGGTGCGTGTTCCAGCGATGGTAGGTGAGAACCCGTGGCGGTGGGGGGTTAGATAACATTATGACTATAGGCAACCGCATTCTTACCCAAAACAAACTACCCTCCGGCCCTCCGGTGGGAGAAGCAGCCACGCGCTAGGGAAGCAGGAAGTGCATTTTTCTGAAAAGTCATTTCCCGGACAATGATGTTACATCATTGTCCGGGAGATGACTTTTCAGAAAAACACGCATCGTTGTCTGAAAATGACGTCCGAACACGCCATTGTCCTGGGTTCCACTGTAATCCTAATTCAGGTGCAATGCAGGACTTTCCCCCTGTATATACAATACGGTAGTAAAATTTTTTGGAGCCCACCACTGCACCTGGGTATCCTGCATGCTACATTTTAAAATAGGGCTAATGTTACAAAGATATGAGATATAATCAAGCATTGTGTGGTGTGGTTTAATTACAACTGATCTACAAATATGAGAAATCTGTAGCAACTACATGAGCAAATGGAACTCAAGATGTTTGTTGTTCAGTCGCACAGTCGACTCCGACCCTTTGCGACCCCATGGACCATTTTCCTCCAGGCGCCTCTGTCCTCCACCATCCCCCTCAGCCCTCCCAGCTCTGTGCCCATTGTGTCTACAATGCCATCTAGCCATCTCATCCTTGGCCTCCCCCTTCTTCTTTTGCCCTCCACCTTTCCCAACATCAATGCCTTCTCAAGTGAATCCTCCCTTCTCATTTGATGTCCAAAGTATTTTAGCTTCATCTTTACTATTTGACCTTCCAATGAGCAGTCAGGGTTAATTTCTTCTAAGATTGACCTATTTGTTCTCCTCGCTGTCCAGGGGACTCTCAAAACCCTCCTCCAACACCACATTTCAAAGGCATCTATTCTTCTGCGTTCAGCCTTCCTAATTGTCCAGCTCTCACATCCATACATTACTACTGGGAAAACCATTGCCTTGACTATTCTAATTTTTGTTTGCAATGTGATGTCTCTGCTTTTCACTATGTTCCCCAGGTTTCTCATCGCTTGTCTCCCAAGAATCAGTCGCCTTTTTATTTCATGGCTACAATCCCCATCTGCAGTGATCTTTGATCCTAAGAAAGTAAAATCTGTCACTGCTTCTACCTCTTCCCCGTCTATTTTCCAGGAACTGATTGGGCCTGTTGCCATTATCTTGGTTTTCTTGATATTGAGTCTCAAGCCAGCTTTTGCACTCTCCTCCTTCAGCCCAATCAAGAGATTCTTTAGGTCTTCCTCACTTTCTGCCATTAGGGTGGTATCGTCTGCATATCTCAGATTATTGATGTTTCTCCCAGCAATTTTAATCCCATATTGTGATTCCTCCATCCCTGCACTGCGCATTATGTGCTCTGTGTATAGGTTGAATAAGCATGGTGACAAAATGCAGCCTTGTCTTACTCCTTTTCCTATTCCAAACCACTCTGTTATTCCATGTTCTGTCCTAACTGTTGCTTCTTGGTTCATGTACAGATTTCTCAGGAGGCATATGAGGTGCTCTGGTATTCCCATCTCTTTAATTACTTGCCACATCTTGTTGTGGTCCACACAGTCAAATGCCTTAGTGTAGTCAATAAAACAAAAGTAAACTTGTTTCTGGTATTCCTTTGTTTTCTCCATGATCCAGCGTATGTTGGCGATGTGGTCTCTAGTCCCCCTGCCTCTTCTGAAACCAGCCTGCACCTCTGGTAATTCTCTCTCCTCATGCTGCTGAAGTCTATCCTGTACTATCTTGAGCATCACCTTGCTGGCATGTGGGATGAGCGCAATTGTTCGATAATTTGAACATTCTTTGGCATTGCCCTTTTTTGGGATTGGGATGTATACTGATCTTTTCCAATCCTGTGGCCACTGTTTTGTTTTCCAAATCTGCTGACATATTGAATGCAGTAATTTGACGCCATCATCTTTTAGCGCTTTGAAAAATTCAACTGGGATACCATCATCTCCACTAGCTTTGTTGTTTGCAGTGCTCTTTAGGGCCTTTATGACTTCGCTCTCCAGGATGTCTGGCTCAAGTTCAATTTCTTCATCATTGTGATTATCAGGAGTGTTGAGGTCCTTTTTGTAAAGTTCCTCTGTGTACTCTTTCCATCTTTTCTTAATTTATTCTGCATCAGCTAGCTCCTTTCCGTCTTTGTCCCTTATCATGGTCATTTTTGCTTTAAATGTTCCCTTGATTTCCCCGATTTTTTTGAAAAGATCTCTGGTTCTGCCTCTTTTGTTGTTTTCCTCCATTTCTCTGCACTGTTCTTTTAGGTAGTTTTCCTTAACTCTCCTTGCTTTTCTTTGAAATTCTGTGTTCAAATGATTGTAGTTTCTCCTTTCTCCTTTGACTTTTGCGTTCCTTCTTTCCTCTGCTATTTTAAGAGCCTCATCAGACAACCACTTTGCTTTCTTACTCTTCTGTTCTTTTGGTATGGTTTTCTTTGCTGCTTCCTGCATGATGTCCCTCATCTCCGTCCATAATTCTTCTGGTACTCTGTCTACCGAGTCTAAGCCATTAAATCTGTTCATCACCTCCACCGTGTATTCTTTAGGGATGCTGTCTAGGTGATATCTTTCTGGTCTCTGTGTTTTCCCTATTTTCTTTAGTCTAAGCCTGAATTTTGCGATCAGTAGGTTGTGATCTGAGCCACAGTCTGCTCCAGGTCTTGTTTTTGCTGACTGTATGGAGGTTCTCCATCTTTGGCTGCAGAGTATGTAGTCAATCTGGTTTCGGTGTTGGCCATCTGGTGATGTCCATGTGTAAAGTCGCCTCTTGTGTTGCTGGAAGAGAGTGTTTGCTATGACCAGTGCGTTCTCTTGGCAGAACTCTATCAATCTTTGCCCTGCTTCATTCTGTGTTCCAAGACCAAATTTGCCTGTTATTCCCTCCACTTTTTGATTTCCTACTTTGGCATTCCAGTCTCCTAATATAATTTGGACATCATTTCTTGGTGTCTGTTCTATGAGGTGTTGTAAGTCCTCATAGAACTGGTCCATTGTGGCTTCATCTGCACCAGTGGTTGGTGCGTATATTTGGATCACAGTGACATTGAAAGGTTTGCCTTGAAATCTGACTGACATCATTCTGTCATTTTTGAGATTGTATCCCATTACTGCTTTTCTCACTCTTTTATTGACAATTATGGCTACTCCATTTCTTCTAAGGTTTTCTTGCCCGCAGTAGTAGATATGATGGTTTCCAGAGCTGAATTCACCCATCCCTGTCCATTTTAGCTCACTGATGCCCAAGATGTCAATGCTTATTCTTTCCATCTCATTTTTTACCACTTCCAGTTTTCCTTGATTCATAGACCTCACATTCCATGTCCCTATGCAGTATTGTTCCCTGCAACACTGTATTTCTCCTCCCCCTTTCGTATCCCTCCCCCTTTTCAGATCTGCTGTGCTGAGCATCCCCTTGTTTTGCCTTTTGTTTTGGTCCATAGGGTTCTCTTGGCAAACTTTGTGGCGTGCCTTGCCGGTCTCTACGCCAGTCTTTTCCCATCACACATGTTATCACAGTTTAAACAGTTTTAAAACAAAGTATTATCATGCACAATATCACAGTTTATCACATAGTATCAAAGTAAAAGTTGAACTAATTAGTGAAAGGGAAAGAAAGAAAGAAAGAAAAAGTCCACTATATCAGGTCTGTATGTAAGTCAGTTTCTTGTACAGTCACTATGTCAGTTGCCATAAGCCATCTATGTTTAGTCAACTATATTATTTCAGTTCGATTACTTATCCTTTGCATGCACGCAGCAGCTCTTGCCTCCCTTCGGCCGCATGGAGTCGGTCAAAGGCGCCGGCTCGGGCCTCGCTGTGATGGTGGTTGTGGATGGTATCTCCTGGGGGTGGTTGGGGGTCTCCGGAGGTGTCCTTCTCTCTGGCCCCAGGTCTTTGGATGGGGAGGGAGAGGCTGGATCCTTTACTCACCTCCCCTGCAGGCCTCTCTGCATGGAATGAGCAGTAGAGCTGGGCCTTCCTGATTCCTTTTCTTCCTCTCCAGGCCCAGGTCTTTGGATGGGGAGGGAGGGGCTGGATCCTTTACTCACCTCCCCTGTGGGCCTCTCTGGATAGAATGAGCAGTAGAGCTGGGCCTTCCTGATTCCTTTTCTTCCTCTCCAGGCCCAGGTCTTTGGATGGGGAGGGAGGGGCTGGATCCTTTACTCACCTCCCCTGTGGGCCTATACTCAAGGTATAGACAGGTATTAATAAAACTGCATAACCTAAGTAACACATACTAGCACTAACAAATTACATTTAATTACTTTATTTAGAAAAGGAAAAGAAACTGGAAAAATTGTTCTAAGAAAAATGAGTATAAAAAGAAAAACACAAAAAAACCTAACAACATTAAAATAACTTCCTTCAGCTCCTTATAGTATTAACTTCCCTCTTTCCAAATGTGTTTCCTCCAGCTCTGGTCCCCATTGTTTTTCGATCTGGAACACAAGAATTGCTCTGCTGGACCTGAGCCTTCAACCAAGACTGAAGCATTCGGATTAGCTTCCAGAAAAACAACACACCAGTTTGGTGGGAAGGTTAAGGTGGTATACAATACAGTAATACCTCATACAACGATCCATCTTAACAACAACGAATCCGTACGACGTGATTTTCTGAAAAATCATGCACCGTACAACAACGTGACGTCGTTATACAAATGGATAGTATTTGGGTTCTCTGCCACCCCTGCCACCTCCAGGAGGCTCAGGGTAGCTGATCAGGGCTTTTTCCGACCCCCCCCTCCCCACACACACACACCTGGATGCTGCTGCAAGCAAAAAACTGCAGCTGACAAAGTTTTCCCCACTGTTTTGGCTTCCAGCAGTCCAGACAGGTGGGGGGGGGGGTCGGAAAGCCCCGATCGGCTCCCCCTAGCCTCAGAGAGGCACCCGGGATGCCTAAAGAAGGTGCCTTGACAAGAAAGCCAAACACTACAATTTGGGATTTTGTTCTACTAACCTACCTGGTCTGGCTATGGTTTCAATGCACCTTGGAGCATCAGTTTAAATTAATGGGGGTGGGGGAGTATCGTGGATGGTGTAATGAATTAAAATGGGGCGCTTGCTTTAAGTGAGTTAAATAATTTCTTTTGGTTCTTTGTTCGCTGGGTAGAGCTAGAGAAGCCTGGGCAATGACCTTCAATGCAGGTACTGGTTAGTTTTCTTAGAATATGATCATAACAGACGGAAAATTGGTGGTGGGATGAGTGGGGGGAAGTGTTTTGTTATATTGAAATGTGAGGACGAAACACCATCTTTGCCATTATGTTGATCAAGAAAGGGCGTGCTTGTGAGTAACTAGTGAAAAATGCAGCCAAATGTATAAGCTGGTTAAGCTCATCAGCTGCAACTTGTGTCCATGAATACCTTTTTACTAAAGCAGGAAAAATGGCATTGGCATCAAGGTGGATACCAGCTTGCCCTGTAGTGACCCACACACTATGATTACAGAGTCATTTCCTGCAGCACATGAGACATGTAGGGTTTAATACATGGATTGCCACAGCCTTGAGGGTATTACCAAAGTGCACCTTCACAGCCAGTCCATCTGGCATGACCAACGGGAATCAGAATAATGAAATGGTTCCTTCTCCGCTCATTTTACCATTGGGTCTAATACGATGGTTTCCAGTAGCATTTCCTCCACTGAGGGGGCCATCACCCCATGTAAAGGTGCTCATCCGTCCGTAGCTGTTGGCTCCTTTAGGGAGTCAGGTTACTTACCACTGCCCGACACTGCATTCAGCCGCTGGCTGTATGGTCTACTCCAGCAGTGGTAAACCTATGGCATGTGTGCCAGAGGTGACACTTAGAGCCATCTCTGTGGGCACCCGTCCAGTCACCCCAGCAGTTTGCCCCACCTCTCTGCCCAGCAGCCCAATCAGAGTGCTTCCTCCCTCCCCTAGCACAGAGTTCACCCCACCCATGAAGTCCTCAGCTGCCAGAAATGAAGCTTCTCTGCATGGATATAAAATTCACTCAAGACAATACAGTCTGTTAGCACCAGGAGCGACAGTGTTATGGAGTGGGGAGTACATAACCCTAACTCAATCCCTGGCCCACACCTCTACATGGAGGCACTCTGGACCCAACCTTGACAGAGGAAAGCCTGCTCATCTTTAAGATGTTCTAGACAATTATAGTGACCCCACCTCCCCCTTGCCCTGATAATTAACTGAGAATACAGGAGTGTCAGGGAAGCCTTGTGGCCTCTTCGTGGCTTTTATGCCCCCTCAGATTGCTTGGTCCGTTTCCATTTTCGGCGTGGTTAAGCTGAGGTTCTCCGACTGGGCCAGACGTTTTGTTGATGGCACAGACCTCTTGTCCAGTTATACTGGCTCATAAGTGGGAAATGGTGATTCTGCAATGTCACAGGTGGAGCTGACACAAGAGTCCCTTAAGGAATGCCTCATCCCACATAACCACACCAATTTTGCAGAGAAGGGTTGCTCTAGGAAACTTTGGGGGCAGAAAGATATGGTTTACCTTCAAAGCGAAACTGGCCAAGCTGATAGTGCTCCCAGTTCATGAGAAACAAAAGTCCCCAAGTTTCCTCCTCTGACTCTTGATGCACCCCCACGGCTAGTGGCTTGAGAAAGGCCTTATTGTTGACCATTTGAGTGTTATCTCTTCTCCGCAAGTTCCGCCGCTTGTAGGAGTAAAGACGCTACTAAAATCTTCAATTTAGCAGCTTTATTGTGGTAAATTGCACTATCCAAAATATATAGAATAATTGATCTAAAACCTCATCTAAACTAAACTGGATACATATTTGATAAAACAACAAAGTATAAAGATAACTAACTTAATAAAAGCATAGCTTCTGGCAGGCTTTCGTCCTCATGCAAGACATGGATCAAGTAATTATTTCAAAATGACAAGGGCTGTCGCTGCATTTGAAAAGGCTGTTGCGTACCTCTAAATAATGGGGGATTTTATATCTTTTTGGTGCTCTCACACCCACCTGTAGAATTTAATAAAACTTCTAGAAGATACAGTACTTGTTTTGACCATTGCCTGGTCTGCTGTCACTTGCAGGTATTTCTTATCTTACTGTTCCATCTCTAAGGTGTCTCTCATTTAATTGGCATCTGGGGAACTGGCCTTGACTACTTGGCAGGCCTTTATCTGTTGATGTGCTAATGTGGCATGTGCGTGTATTGGAATGCAAATGGTGTTACAGCCACTTCTTTCTAAGACTATTTTGGCCAAAGAGAATCTAAAGAAGCTATGGTGAGCTTCTAAATGAATATGAAGTAACTCACATAACAGTAACTTCCCAATGGATTTTCATGAAAAGGAGGACACATTAAGAAAAGGGAAACTCCCACTTCCATCACCCACCCAAGTCCCAGTGATACAATATCCAGAAGATGACTTTTATTTAATATCAAATAAACAATGGTCAGGTAAGTCAAACACAGTTCAATTTACTTCAAAGGAGGAAAAAAGATAAAAGAAAACCCTTTTCCTATGAAGCACACCATAAAATTATGGAATCTGCAACCACAGAATGTAATGGCAACTGTCAAGTTAGGTAGAATTAGAAGAGATTAGACAAATTTGTGGAGGATAAGGCTAAGAGTGATTACTGTATATACTAGAGTATAAGCCAATCCAAGCATAAGGCAAGGTACCTAATTTTGATCTGAAAACTCAGGAAAATAGATTGATCAGAGTATAAGATGAGAGTGGGAAATGCAGCAGCTGATCTAGTGAATTTATTTTATTGTATTTGCACCACCCAACCAGTGGTCGTGCTGCAGGGGAAGTTGGTGGGGAGGTCAATTGCACTGAAGCAGGAAGTGTTGCTCTAGCCTAGCCTCTTGCTCCCCCTGCAAGCAAGAAGCATAGCTTTCCCTCCACCTTGGGGACAAAGACACGAAAGTAAGCAAAATCCTTTCTTTTTACACACCAGTTTGGAAGGGGGACACTCTTGCAGACCTTCTTTCTCCATCTGCAGTTTTCCATAGGAATGCATTGAAAACAAACTTCAGAATAGAAGAAATTAATTTTCAATGCATTCTTATGGAAAACTGTGATTTGCACCCTCTTGTGGCCAGTTGTGGTAATAGCACCAATCAGCTGTTTTTAATTTCCCTGCCAAAGCTACTTTTAAGCTGTGGGATCACTCCAAAACCATCTTTGTCCCTCGTGGTCATTGACCCATGTATAAGCAGAGTCACCTTTCTGGACCTCATTTTTGGGGCTAAAAAAATCAGCTTATACTCGAGTATATACAGTAATTGCCATGATGGCTATCTCATGGTTTCCAAGATGACAAATAAAATACAACTGAATGTCATGGTCTGAGAAACAATGGTGACTATCCTTAGGTCCTACTTGGTGGCTAAGAGTGAGATCTTTTTTAACATGTAAACATCAAGCAATAGAATTATTAATGTATTGTTTCCTATTTTAAATATATTTTTTTACAAATTTTAATCTTTTACAAAAGAAAACAAAGATAATTTTAAAAGGGATAATACGATGACAAAAGCTATTCAAATATATAATTATCCCAGCTATAAATAAAACTACATAACCTAAGTAATACACACTATCCCTAGCACATTACATTTTCCTAAACATCTTACTTTTTTGTATTTAGAAAAAGAAAAGAGCAAAATACTTATTCTAAGAAAGAAAAATAATGAATATTTTAAAAAGAAAAAACACATAAAAAACCTAACAATATTAAAAGAACTTCTTTCGGCCCCTTAGAATACTAACTTCCCTCTTTTAGCTCCAAGTTTTCTAAATAAACCATATTGGCTGTGTTTCTTGTTGTAACTTTTTCAATTTAAATGTCTAAAACCAAGCCTCATATTACCATAAATGTTTGTCCATTGTTCTATGAGGGAGTTCCAAATCTTCCGGGAAATGTTTGGTGTTTTTTTCTCCAAATAGATTGACAGGTTTTCTGTTTCCATTCAGTCCATTCTTATGTATTTGGGATATCTTGTTCTTTCCAATGTTCTATATAGATAATCTGTGCAGTGGCAAATCATTTGTCCAGACCATACTACAAGCTGCATAATAAAATTAAATATTAGGGAGATAAAATATCCCAATTCTTTCCTTCCTCCAAATCTGAGACTTTAAAAAAACTTTCCTTTTCAATCTCAATTTACTACCACTTTTGCCTTTTGCACATGACAAATTACCTTTATCCATTCAATAGTTTTGTTCAAATGTCATGTACAGTGGTACCTCGAGATAAAAAATTAATCCATTTCTCAGGGGTCAGTGCCACTTCCCAAGGTACTAGTAGAGTGTTGTGAGTAAATCCATTCCATTTGGAGGATTTTGGGGGGGTCTTTTCACCCTATTTTTTGAATATAAAATTGGCGCCAGTGGAAACTTCCTGTCACTGGAGCTTCTGGCTTTGCATTGGCTTCTGGAAATTGTAGTTCAACAGAAACCAGAAGTGCCGAAACACTGATTTTAAAAAAGCATGGGGAAAATACTCCTAAAAAGTCTCCAAATGAAGTGGCTTCACTCAGAACCCTGTCCTCTTGCTGTGGAGAGTGGCGCAGACCCCCCCTCCACCAATGGCTTTTTCAGGCCACTGGAACACACTTTTTCAGGTGGTCAGAGGTCTGTAGTACTTCCCACAGCAGCAGGACAGGGTTCTGAGTGAATCTACTCCATTTGGGGGATTTTCGGGATATTTTCAGCCTATTTTTTGAACTTAAAAGCAGCACTGGTGGGAACTTCCAGTTTCTGTGAACTTCAATTGCCAGAAGCCAATGCAAAGCCAGAAGCTCCAGTTACAGGAAGTTCCCACCGGCACCACTTTTAAGTTTAAAAAGGGGTGAAAATACTCCAAAAAAATCCCGCAAACGGAGCACATTCACTCAGAACCCTGTCCTGCTTCTGTGGGGAGCAGGGGAAGACCCTAGAGCATCTGAAAAAAATGTGTATTTGGCAGGTCAGAAATCTGTACATACAGTAAAACCTCAGATTACGACGTAGGTCCGTTCGAACAGCCTCCGTCGTAACCCAAAGCAAATGTAACCTGAAGCACATTTCCCCATAGGAATGCATTGAAAAGAAAAGAAAAAGTCCAGAGTGGAACAAAAATATTTTAAAAATACAAAACACAAAAAAAAAATGCCAGAAACGATCGTCCCCCATCCCCACAAAAGCAACAGAGCACTCTCCCTACCTTTTCCCACGCCATTTGGAGACCTTATCTGACGGCGACAGCACCTCCAGCACTGCATTATGACTTCAGGTGGAGGAAGGGCAGCCATTTTGATTTCTGAAATGGTTGTCAGCCATTTTGAACAGACAAGATTTCTGGGAGATGTAGTCCTAAACTACAAAATGGCTGAAACAACTATTGCAGAAATCAAAATGGCTGACACCCCAAAAATCAGTTATAACCCGGGAATTTAATGTGAGGTTGTAACCCACAGCAAACATAACCCAGAGCAGTTGCATGCTGGGGTTTTACTGTATGTCAAAATAAACCCCACAGGAAAAAAGTCAAGGTGCCATTTTCTCAGGATTTTCTTTTGTATCTCGAGTTTTTTATTAGCCAAGGAGCTCGTAACTGATAGTCCAAGTTTTTCTATTAAATTTTCTCTGAAACTGAGCATAGCACAGAAGATTCTGGCTGTTACTTTCTTCTTTGGCTCAGCTTGAAGCACCTTTAGCATCACATTTTATGTGTACATTACCCCAAAAAGTGTGCTGGGAGCTCCGTTTTATTCTCCCATTCTAATAACCTAAGAGGTTAGGGGTTTCCCGTGCTCAAAACACCACTGCTTTAATCTTAAATTTGTCTTTTGAGGATGGTGGAGAAGAAATTTAGTAGCTCCAACAAGCATGGTGTCTTCTTAGCAATGGGTTCTTGTGTATGATATTGTTCTTGTTTGTTTTTTCAATCCATGGGGAATGCCACTTTTTCCTCAGAACAGCACCAACCTTCAGACAGCACATCCCTTGGGTTCTAGTCATCATCACCGTTCGCTAATATTTACATAAGTTTTAATCGCAATATTTTACACCAATGGGTTCACCAGTGGTAAAAACCCACATATTTGTTGGTTCTGCCCTCACCCTGAGGTTTTTATCTATGAAATATAACTGTACAAGAAAAGTAAGTGAAAAATACATTCTTCATATTCTCCATCTTGGTTGACAAATCAATGTGTGAAAAGTGACTGTTCCCATCCAAGAAGGGTCTCGATGTACCCATCTGTCTGTGCTATTAGAAATACCACACCCCAAGTTCCAATGCCCTATCTGGCCTATTCTCCTCAAGCACAAGAAAATATAAAATAGGAGACACAGTACAGAAATCATGTAGTCACTGGATGTTCTCAACCAGGAGTTACTCTGAATTCCTCCATTTCTTCCCTGCATGTGACAATGCCATGTGAAGCTCTGGACACCAAAATTAGTAGTTATACAGTTCTGGTGCCCTCTCAAATATTGCCACAGTGCTGCTTCCCCCATCTTTTCCAGGCCCTGAGCAGCAAGAGTCTTCTCTTTTCCATGAACTCCTGACTGGACTCCCCAAAGTCTCCCAGTGATAGACACACTTTCTACACTCCAGTAATTTGGGTGGAAACTCCCCTATGGTAAATTGGATTCTATAATGACCTACAAGATGTGAAATTGCAGTAGTTATTCCCACAGAATTTCTTTCCTGTGTGGACTCTCTTAAACTTCACAAGTCCTGAGCACTGGGAAAAACATTTTCTACACTCCCGGCATTTGTATGGTTTCGATTTATATGCACTCTACTATGACTCACAAGCTGTGAATTTCGAGCAAAACATTTCCCACATTCCTGGCACTGGTATGGTTTCTCTCCTGTGTGGACCCTCATGTGTTTCGCGAGGAATGAACTGTCAGCAGAACATTTCCCACACACCTGGCACTGGTATGGTTTCTCTCCTGTGTGGACTCGCTTATGATTCACAAGGTGATAATTCTGAGTAAAACATTTCCCACACTCCTGGCATTGGTAAGGTTTCTCTCCTGTATGGACTCTCTTGTGCTTCACAAGGACAGAATTCTGAGCAAAACATTTCCCACACTCTTGGCACTTGTATGGTTTATCTCCTATGTGGATTATCTTATGTTTCAAAAGCTCTGAGTTTTGAAGAAAACAGATCCCACATATCTGACACATGAACAGTTTCTCTCCTGTGCAAATTCTTTGATGAGACACACAGTGTGAATTTTGAGTAAAACATTTCCCACATTCTTGGCATTGGTAAGGTTTCTCTCCTGTATGCACCCTCTTATGATTCACAAGGATTGAATTCCGAGCAAAACATTTCCCACACTCCTGGCATTGGTATGGTTTCTCTCCTGTGTGGACTCTTTTATGATTCACAAGGTGTGAAGTGTGAGCAAAACATTCCCCACACTCCGAGCATTGGTAGGGCTTCTCTCCAGTATGGACTCTCTTATGCTTCACCAGCTGTGAACCATCAAGAAAACATTTCCCACACTCCTGGCATTGATACGGTTTCTCTCCTGTGTGAACTCTCTTATGCTTCACAAGGTGTGAAGTATGAGCAAAACATTTCCCACACTCCTGACATTGATATGGTTTCTCCCCAGTGTGGACTCTCTTATGCTTCACCAGCTGTGAACCATCAGGAAAACATTTCCCACACTCCTGACACACATACGGTTTCTCTCCTGTGTGGGTTCTCTTATGTTTCACGAGGTGTGAAGCATGAGCAAAACATTTCCCACACTCCTGGCATTGATACGGTTTCTCTCCAGTGTGGACTCTCCTATGCTTCACCAGTTGTGAACCATCAGGAAAACATTTCCCACAATCCTGGCATTCATACGGTTTCTCTCCTGTGTGGATTCTCTTATGATTCACAAGGTGTGAAGCATGAGCAAAACATTTCCCACACTCCTGGCATTGATACGGTTTCTCTCCAGTGTGGACTCTCTTGTGCTTCACAAGGCTTGAGTTCTGAGCAAAACATTTCCCACACTCCTGGCATTTATATGGTTTCTCTCCTGTGTGGATCTTCTTGTGCTTCACAAGGTTTGTGTTATGAGCAAAACATTTCCCACACTCTTGACATTGGAATGGTTTCTCTTCTGTGTGTATTCCTTGATAGCTTGCAAGGTAAAAATTGTCATCTGCACAGTTCCAAGAAAATTCAGAGACAAAGGGCTCCTTTCCTTCATGGACCCTTTTGTGATATATCAGTGATGTCTCTGTTGCAAAATGTTTTCCACACTCAATGCATTGGTAGGAATTATCCAAGATACAGTTAGTTTCTTCTTCATGGCTTTTCTGCTGTTTGATAAGCTCCAAGTTCCATGTAAAAATATCACCATTTTGGGGACCTATATTTCTTTCACCCCAGTTGTCTTCTGGAAAGAAAGAAGATGCATTCATCAAAGACTAAACAAATAAACATGCAGGAAATAAAGGTTTTCTGAAGAAGTGGATTTTTGATACATGAAAGTTCACATGGGAATAAATCTGTTAGTCTTTGAAGAGCCACAACAGTTTGTCTATTTCTTCTCTCCCCCCACCTTAAATTATGCCATCACATTTACAGAATAAATAGAACAAAAAAAAAAGCTGAGGAGAGAAGTAAATTGGAAAGTGAAAAAAAAGTACAGTACACTACTGGAAATACAAGACAGTGGTACCTCAAGTTAGGAATGCATCGAAAACCAATTACAGTAAAACCTCGGGTTACAACCGCCTCGGTTTAAGTTTGCTCCGGTTTACAACGGCAAATCCTATGGAAATGCCACCCCGGTTTACAAATCTTTAATGTATTTGTTTCAGTTTACAACAATCAATTCAGGAACATTTTAAATTTTTTTCATTGCATCCCTATGGATGTTTTGGGTTACAATTTTTTCAGGTTACAACGGAGGCTGTTGGAACGGACTTCTGTTGTAACCCGGGGTTTTACTGTAATCCATTCTGGAGGTCAGAAAAAGCCAAAAAATCCGCTTTTGTGGATACAGCCATGTGTTCAGACTTCCAGACAAAGGGTTGGCACAGGAAATAGATTAGCAAGGTGACAGTACAATATTGACATACCTGTAAGTAGTTAACAGTTATAATCTTGAATGCATACACATTCTGCAAACTGGCATATTGGCACGGCGAGCACAAATGCACCATTTTTTCAGTTGCTTGGGCAGTCTCTGCCTCTTCCAATGGCAGCGGGAGGGTATGGAGAGGATTTTTGTTCCATTTTTAGAAATTCTCGTCACATTTTTGTCATGTTTCCACAGCTAAAATGCATCATTTTTGCACTTCCAGGTTTTTTGGTTGGAACTCAGGCATTGCCGGAAGCTCACCCTGCCACCGGAAGTGCGAAAATGCCACATTTTAACTGTGGATACGCGAAAATATGATGAAAAATTCCAAAAATGGAGCAATAATGCTCTGCATGCTCCCCCTGCCGCTGTGGGAAGCGGTAGAGGCTGCCCAAGCAGTCGGGGGGATGGCGCGATTGCACCTGCCTCCACCATCAAAAATGAAGCACTAGGAGTAACCACACAGCTGAGTGTCAGGGTCAGGTCTGGCACATTACCAGAACTGGCCACTAGAGGTGACTGTCTGCAAACCCAAAAAATCTGATTTTAGTGTGTGTGTGTGGGGGGGGGGGGGGGGGAATGTTCCCTGAGGCATTATTTTAGCTGGATTTTCATTTGTAACTTGAAAATGACATTACCCAAGTTGTTCATAACCCAGGCTGGCTGGGAAGGCGCCCAGGCGCCCAGGGGTGAAACGAGGCCAGTTCGAGGAAGAGAAAGGCTTTTCCGCTCTTCATGCTGGGCTCAACTTCACACAAACCCCTTTCATAAGGTGGGGGGTTTGTAAATCGGGACGCCGATTTACCAAAAAAAGCCTTTTGTAACTCGAGTTTTTCGTAACTCGAGTCATTTGTTACTCGGGTTTTTACTGTATTTGATTATATTCTTGAGGGATGGGAAATACCAATCAGATGGTGCAGACTGTGTTAATTCCTAAACGGGAAAAAGATACAACATTGATAAGACTCCTACCATCCCATTTCCCTTATAAATCAAGATGCTAAACTATTTTCATCAATCTTAGCAAATAAATTAAATTGGCATTTTGGAGCATTACATTAAGAAGGATCAGGCTGGTTTTGTGAAAGGGAGGGAAATGATAAGGGTACTAAGTTTAACTGAGTATGTCAACAAGACATATATAAATCTATCTATTAAATTTTTAAAAAACTGAATTATGTTAGAAAATGAGTTGAAATAAAGGAATTAATAGAAAGGTACAATGCAAGATGAAGATTTTATCAATAATAAATTACTTATTTGGAATGTTACCAATAGAAGTCACAAAAAATGAAAGGTTGGCAGGATATAATTGATGGTTTTTGTAACGGAGGGGTAAAACCAAGATTAAATAAAAGTCTATCATATAACTCTCAAAAGGAAGGAGGACTGTGGATACCATATTTGAGAAATTATTATATTGGATTTCAATTTAAGAGCATTAATAAGAATAATAAGTTAAAATAAATTAATCTGGAAAGCAATAGAATTAGAAGAAATATAGGATAAGGGTCAGTTCTTAAATGAATGGAAAACAATTAACATGAGAAAGAAATAACATATTGTAAAAATATGTTAAAGATATGAAATGTAGTGAAACAAGAGTTTGCTCAGGAAATTTCCCATTACTGAAGATGAAGATGATGGAAGATTGACAAGTAAGGGTAAAAGGATGGACAGATTGAGAGGATAGAGATCAAAATATTAAAGGATTAGATAAATTAAATTAAGGATAGAAATGAAGAAGACATTTCAAAAAATGAATCTAAACTGGTTGGAGAAAAGACAGATAGATAAGTGAGATATAAAATGAAGGGTAAAATACAGTGTTGGTAAACTACTGGTTTTCCCAGTAGTAATGTATGGATGTGAGAGCTGGACAATTAGGAAGGCTGAACGCAGAAGAATAGATGCCTTTGAAATGTGGTGTTGGAGGAGGGTTTTGAGAGTCCCCTGGACAGCGAGGAGAACAAATAGGTCAATCTTAGAAGAAATTAACCCTGACTGCTCATTGGAAGGTCAAATAGTAAAGATGAAGCTAAAATACTTTGGACATCAAATGAGAAGGGAGGATTCACTTGAGAAGGAATTGATGTTGGGAAAGGTGGAGGGCAAAAGAAGAAGGGGGAGGCCAAGGATGAGATGGCTAGATGGTATTATAGACACAATGGGCACAGAGCTGGGAGGGCTGAGGGGGATGGTAGAGGACAGAGGTGCCTGGAGGAAAATGGTCCATGGGGTCGCAAAGGGTCGGAGTCGACTGTGCGACTGAACAACAACAAAGAGATGACAAAATTTGAAGAGATCCTAAACCAACTGGAACAATTCATCCGGCCCGCGCCACCCTAACTGCCCTTGGAAGCAGAAGTGAAATGCCCGCGCACATGCACAAAATGATGGCATAAATGCATCTGCAGCTGTTATGAATATGTTTACGACAGCCATGGGTGCATTTATGACAGCGTTCTTTGCATGCATGGGCACTAAAATGTTAATGAAAAGTGGAACTAATCAGATGCCATTAAGAAATATTTGGTAGACCTGAGAATGAAAATCGAACAGACAGCATGGAATAAAATATGGACCCAAAGAATAATGAGAACTGTATCAGTGAGAATTAAGGAGCAATCCTGTAGATCCATGATGGTGAACCTTGGCACTCCAGATGTTCTTGGACTTCAATTCCCAGAAGCCCAAGCCCCCGTGAATCCACACGAACGGGTTTGCTGTGATTCATCCAGCCCGTGTCGCACCGTCCTTATATGGGCGCGTTTTACTTCCGCTTCTGGGAGCGATGAGGGCAGTGCAAGCCGGATGAATCGCAGCAAACCCATTCGTGTGGATTCACAGGGGCTTGGGCTTCTGGGAATTGAAGTCCAAGAACATCTGGAGTGCCAAGGTTCACCATCATGGCTGTAAGCTATTATGGAGGTGATATATGACGCCAGTGCACCTAAATCAAATTAACCACAATTATAAAAGTGAATGTTGGAGGTGTAAGGAACAAATTAGAACTTATTTTCATTTAAGGTGGGGGTGCAAGTGATAATCTGTGGGAAAACGTGTTTAGAGAAATTAATATGATATTATCAATTAAATTACAAATTAGTCCCAAAATTGCATTAATAATGGATAAGTAATATTAACTTATATTAATAAGTGATATTAACTTGTTGATTGATTGATTTCAATTTTTATGCCGTCCACTCAGGTAAAAACCCGACTCATTTATTTCTTAAATAAATATAAAGAGATGGTTATTAATTATGGTTACAGCTAGGAGACTAATAATTGCTAAAAATTGTAGGGTCTACAGGAATGGTACAAGGAAGTATGGAACATTGCACTAAATCATAAATTAACATGCAAATTAAAATTTGAGAAAGGAGAGAAAAAGAATATTGAGTTTGAACATATATGGTGAAGCAAAGGAGGTTAAACCAAACCAGGAAGTCATAAAATTTTGGAAATAACAGATCGAAAATATGAACATTAGAAGGAATAATAGTTAAGGTCCTAGATGGGAGGTTGCAAGGTGGTGATGTAATTTAATAATTAATGTATTTAAATTAGATTATAAACAAAAAAGATAATTTGAAAGGATTAGATTATAACATACTGTATTCTAGCTACTAGGGGGAAATGTATATGGTGTATATCTGTTAATTGTGTTTTGTATTAGGTGTTCTTGTGATTGGCTTAGTATGTTTTGTATGTTATCCAAGATAAATAAAATATTATTTACAAAAAAAAAATCACAGACGTAGCTCAGAAAACCAAGAGAAACTGTATTGCTTTCCTTTATAACACGGGTGCCCAAACTTTTAAAGCCAGGGGCCGGTCCACACGAGTTTTTGAATGCAGAACAAGTTACTTATTATTTCAAGACTATGCCTTTCCATGGTTTTTATACCAACTACAAAACTAGAAAAATGAAAGAGATGTTTCCATTATGCCTACTTACACTTTTCATAAATGCTATAAGCAACCAGGCAGTGTGAACAGATAAATACGTACAACACTGCAAAAATGTTGTTAAATCCTTGAATTGTAAGACTGCGCACAATGTCAGCCTTGTTTTGCCAGCTAACCTTTCTCACACTAGGTCAGGCGAAAGGAGCCACAGAATGAATTCTCCAAAAGGCAACTTCATTTTGGCAGTTTTGAGTTTGACCGGGACTTGAAAGTGTATCCAAAGACCCACTAGAGCATCCTGTAAACCAACCTCTGTCTCTCCTCACACACACACCTCCCCAAGGCATTAAGACAGAAGTTCTCGACCTTTTTAAGCCGGGGGCCGAGTCATGCTCCCTCAGACAGCTTCAGGGGTGTGATGGCCATTTTGCCATTCCTCCACCACATGGCACTTCCTGGTGTGGTGGTGGAGGTGGTGGTGCCACATGAAATGGTTCTGTGGGTCGCATCAAGGCCACAAGCTGTAGGTTGAGAACCCCTGCATTAAGAGTTAACACATCCCAAAGGTGTCTGCAATAAGAGCCTCGCCTACTTGCAAAGTCTACCTGCAGTAGCAAGTCCCTCCACCTAAACATGGTGAAAGGAGGAAAAGAAGCGATCCTCACTTCACCCTCAGCACTGTCTCAACACACACACACACACACACACACACACACACACACACACACACACACACACACACACACACACACACACACACACACACACACACACTGGATGGCACAATGGTTAAACAGCTATAAGGTTGTGAGTTCTGCCCTGACAAGGTGCCTCCAGGTTGACTCAGCCTCCTCCTCTTCTGAATTCAGTAAAATGAGTACCCGACATGTTGGGGGCAAAAAATGCTAATTACCTGTAAAACCACCCAGAGAGTGCACTATGGGGTAGTATAGAAGTGTACTTGCTATTGCTATTCCTCTGAACCCATCCTGAACTCTTTCCAATACTCAGACCCCTAATCCTCTTCCCCAATATCGATCGATTGATCGATCATTAGACAGACAGACAGTATACTGAGGAAGAGAAGTACAGGGATGAATATGGGAAAGAGCACACACACACACACACACACACACACACACACACACACACACACACAATATGGGAAAGAGCACACACACACAATATGGGAAAGAGCGCGCACACACACACACAATATGGGAAAGAGCGCACACACACACAAAATATGGGAAAGAGCACACACACACACACACACACACACAATATGGGAAAGAGCACGCACACACACACACACACAATATGGGAAAGAGCACGCACACACACACACACAATATGGGAAAGAGCACACACACACACACACAATATGGGAAAGAGCACACACACACACACAATATGGGAAAGAGCACACACACACACACACAATATGGGAAAGAGCACACACACACACACAATATGGGAAAGAGCACACACACACACACACAATATGGGAAAGAGCGCACACACACACACAATATGGGAAAGAGCGCACACACACACACAATATGGGAAAGAGCATGCACACACACACACACACACAAAATATGGGAAAGAGCACGCACACACACACACACACACACACACACACACACACACACACACACACGCACGCACTACTGTGAACCAGCTAGTCTCCCACTCCTCTTCTTCTCCTCCCACATGGTACTACTCGTTGCCCCTCTACCCCTTGTCTTCCTCCCCTCTTCTTCTTCTTAAATGAATGGAACCACAACCACCTCTCATGCATTCCCCCCTCGCCCCACCCCATCAATGGAATGCCCCCTACTCACTTGCAGGCTGGCACGGACTCCTACTTCTTAAAGCCACAGGCCACCTTTTAAAATTATTTATCCCCCACCCCCAGCTTCCGCCACACACACCTGCCTCACTTGCCCAGCCCTGCCGGCAGAGCCAAGAGGAGGAGGGAGGGGACAAGGATTGAGTCAGAGCCACCCATGGCCACAGTTGAGGGCACAGGCCGGATTTTTAGCCAACTCACCGACTTTGGATGCTTCTGCTCAATTTTCATATTGCGGGCCTGATGAAATGGCGTCGCAGGCCATATCCTGCCTGCGGGTCATAGTTAGGCCACCCCTGCTTTACAAGCACCTGCCACCACCCCCCATGTTACTTTACCTTTGGATCGAGGTGAAGGCCTTTTCAAATCACATCTATTATTTTAAGAAGTGTTAAAGGTAAAGGTTTCCCTTGCTTGAAAGCCAGTCGTATCCGACTCTAGGGTTCAGTGCTCATCTCTGTTTCAAAGCCGAAAAGCCAGCGCTGCCTGCTTTAGCAGACGTTTCCATGGTCATGTGGCAGGCATGACTAGACACCGGAGCGCACGGAACGCTGTTACCTTCCCACTGAAGTGGGAAAAGGATGAGTTTGTCAATGAACTATCTGAAGAGATAGAGGAAGTGGAAACTAACAGCATATTGTATGTAATGGGAGATTTTAACCATGGAGGTATAAAAAAACAAGAGATGGCGCTACAGACTTCTTGCTGTACGCTGCTTTGAAGCCAGTGGGCGTGGCCTGCCACCATATTAGATGCCCCAAAACATTAGCAGACTACCGTTTACGACTGCTTCTTGTTCTTAATTTCTGTCGTGTTTACGCAACAGTTGCTTTAAATAGTAAATTTTACAGTGCTTTCATGAATATCACAGGGTCAGGAGACTTCTTTTATTAGCATATTATTTTATTAACACGTTTGAAATTATTTGTTATTTATGTTTATTCTGTAAGAAGAAACACAGTTCAAGCTTTGGTCAATGTCACTTACTCTGCATCAAAAAAGCTAGTTAGATTATAAAACTACTAGCAGAGGTTGGCCGGCATTGCCAGGCTGTTTTAAATTGTGTCAGAAGGTTAAATTGTGTTAATGCTTGTTAAAAATTGCTTAGTCTGTAATTTTTAAAACGTTTATTTATACATTTTTGGGGGGTTGGCTGACTGTTTTATGTAACTGAATAATGTTTTAGTTTTTTAAAAAAAATAGTTGTACCGTAGGTAATAATTTTAATAATGTGAAAGTAAAGGTTTTTTACATTCAATGATTTTAAAATGTGTTTAGTTGTTTTGGGTTTTTATTTCAGTTAGAACTCAGCACAGGATTTTAATAATTATTTTATTTTATTGACATATGCTTGTGGATTTGTGTTGAATTGTGTTTTCGTGTAATTTTTTGACTTGTTATTATTGTGACCTTTTGTGTAAAATTGTGATTTTTTTGTTATTTTTGATTTGTTTTTACTGTTGTGGCCTTTTGTTAGGGGCTGTTGTGTGTTTTTGAATTGTTTTTACTATTGTGGCCAGCAGGTGGTGCTGGAAGGGGTTTTCTTGTATTTTGACTGTTTTTTCTCTCCTTGCCTCTGGGTGGAACTTCTTCTGGTAAGTAGTCTCTTTATTCATTTCGTTTCCGGTCGTCATGCAGGTAGGACATGTGTTGGTGAGTTGGCTTGTTTTCTGTATATATATATATATATATATATTTGTGGGGGTGTTGTGTGTTGTATTTTTGACTTTTGTTTTTGATTGTTTTTTTACTTTGTATTGTTTTTTGGTGTTGTTTTTGTTTGTTTTTGTGTATTTTTGGATGTTTTTGATTGTATTTTAAGGTATTTTATGAAAATTATTTATTTATTTTATATGTTTTTGTTGTTGTGGCTTGGGGGGGGGGTTGGTTTATTTCCGCGGGCTGGCTTCGCTGGCCAGACCGCGGGCATTGGGGAGGGGGGCTTTATTGTGTTATGGTGCTTTGATTGTGTGGAGTTGTGAAAGTAGATCGGAGTTTCCCCTTTAATATCAATGGGTGGGGGGTGGCGATCCCCCTCTCCGCTGGTTCCCCGGGGGTTGGGAGGTTTGTGGGGACAAAAGGGGTATGTCCCCCCAACCCTTCTGGACCCAGGAGACCAGGGAGAATTGATCGATTCCCCCCCCCTTCTAAAAAAACTTCCGCTTGGTTTCTTCTCTTTAAAAACAGAGGGGTTTTTTTTTTGGGGGGGGGGTAGATTCAATCCCCTCTCGAACCCCAGGTGAGCCAGCGGAGAGGGGGATCGCCACCCCCCACTTACTGATATTAAAATGGAAACTCTGATTTGATTTTCCCTTTTAATATCAGGGGGTTGGGTTGGAATCGATCTCCTCTCTCAGGTCCCCTGGGTCCGTGAGGGTTGGGGGTGTGTGCAAAAGGGGTATGTCCCCCCAACCCTTCTGGTCCCAGGAGACCAGGGAGAGTGGATCGATCTCCCCCCCTCCTAAAAAAACCCTCCGTTTTTAAAGAGAAGAAACCACTTGGTTAATTCTCTTTAAAGACAGAGGTTTTTTTAGGAGGGGGGGGGGGAAATCGATCCACTTTCTCTGGTCTCCTGGGTCCAGAAGGGTTGAGGGGACAGATCCCTTTTGTCCCCACAAACCTCCCAAACCCAGGTGAGCCAGCGGCGATGGGGATCGCCACCCCGCACTTACTGATATTAAAGGGGAAACTCCAATCGGGACCTTCAGGCGCCGTTGGTGAGGGAAAGAAGAGCGGTTGGTGTTTGCGTGGCTGTGAGGCAGTGAGTTTTTTTAAAAAAAAATTGGACGCTGTCGCGCAGGACTCTGGGGCTTGTAGTTATGGGTTTGTGATTTGTGGTTGTGGTGCATTTTTTTCCTGCAGCTTGATTTTGATTGGCCGTGGCGCGTTTCTCAATGTTCTTTGTGTTCACGCCTCTCAGCCTGATTGGCTGTGGCGTGTGGCGCAAAGAAAGTTAGGAAATGAAGTTGTTTCCCTTTTTTCGCGTTGGGGGGGGGCTGTTGCCCCACTGCCGGTTTTCTCAATCCTTCATTGACCTGCGGACCCAGTTCACCCATGTGCACAAATGGTGGGTGCAGGTTAGTAGGGACATGCTTAGGAACCTATACGAACTTCCAACGGTTAACCCTTGGTTTTATAGGTTAAGATAAATTAAGATAAATCACCTCAAACTTGACAGCATATGACAAAACAATGCCAAGAAAGATAAAACAAGTTAATATTGAGTTTGAGCAGATAGATGATATAAATATATGCAGAAATAAAACCAAATTGCTTTCTATAATGTTGACTACCGCAAGGCAATGTATAGCTAGAAATTGGAAAAACAATGTAATTTTAAAAATGGAAGAATGGTATAAAGATATTGCATTGAACGATAAATTGACATGGGAACTGAATATAAAAAAGGGATAGTAAAAGAAAATAGATTTTGGGAAATGTGGAGACCTTTTGTAGAATATGTATTAGTAGATGATAAAGGAAAGCTGGTGCACAGAAGAGCGTGTGTGTGCTCTTTCCCATATTATTATTATTATTATTATTATTATTATTATTATTATTATTATTATTATTATTATTATTATTATTATTATTATTATTATTATTATTTAGTTTGTTAAAAACGATATATGCTTCTTTATGTAATATTAAAGTATTAGATAAATTTATGGATTTGATAAAATATGGATTTAAAGATATAAGAGATAAATGACAGAAGTGTTGTTTTAAAAAAAGAAAAATGTATAATTGATATGATGAAAAATGAAGATGGATAGAAATTGAGGAGCATGTTAAACGTAAAATGAGTAATGTTTTAATATGTTAACATAATGTATTTTTTCTTGTTTTTTTAGTCTATTTGTATTTTTCTGTTATTATTATGTTATTTTTATTGTATAATGTTGATTCTATGTATGTTTATTCATTTTAAAATTAATAAAAATTATTAAAAAAAGAAAGAAAGCTAAAAAAAAGTTAATATTGAGCAGAAAGAAATAGGGACCCATCATCCTGTGAAAATGTATCAGAGATAAATAAAAAAATTTGTGGCACCTTAAAAGACTAATTCCCGTATTTAAATGTGAGCTTTCGTGGACCAAAGTTCACTGCTGATTTAAATAAATAAATACAGGAATCCTGCTACGTAGGAGGGAAGAAGACACTTCCAGGCAGATCATATTCCACAGGAAAGATCATTGCTTCGAAAGTTAAGCTTTTAACGTTAAATGAAGACTTCTGGTAGCACAGTGGTTAGACTGCTGCACTGCAGCCAAAGCGTTGTGAGTTCAATCCTGACGGCTAGAAGTAGACACAGACTTCCATCCTCACGATATTGGTAAAATGAGTGACCAGCATGTTAGAGGCAAAATGCTAATTAACTTGTGAACTGTACAGAGAGGCACTAAGCGGTATGGGACGGTAAAGGTTTCCCTTGCTCGAAAGCCAGTCGTATCCGACTCTACGGTTCAGTGCTCATCTCTGTTTCAAAGCCAAGAGCCATCACTGTCTGCTTCTGCAAGTCCGCAGACGTTTCCGTGGTCATGTGGCAGGCATGACTAGACACCGGAGTGCATGGAACACTGTTGACCTTCCCACCGAAGTGGTCCCTATTTCTCTATTTGCAATTTCTTGCTTTCGAACTGCTAGGTTGGCAGAACAGTATAGATGTGTTATTGCTATTGCTATATGATAATGACACCTAATAAAACATTGTGTGCAGTTGCTTTTTTAATACCAAGAAATGTGTTAATTTCTCTTTATTTTGCTTCATAAATGTTAGGCTGCTCTCTGCAGGCTTTTCTATGGCCCTTCCCCACATTTCTCCGTTGCCATAATAATTATTATTACATACCAGAAATTATTATGGGTTGAAAGGAATTTTTGCTAGAGAAGATCCACTCAGGGGACGACTGAATGAGGGCTCCTTTCATGTCCCCAAAATCTTTTCCCCACCGAAGTGGTCCATATTTACCTCCTTGCAATTTCAAACTGCTAGCTTGGCAGGAGCTGGGACAGACACTGGCGCTCAAGCCGTCATGCAATACTCGGGTTTCAAAGCACCATTAGCCAATGTTTTGGGCCAACTAACATGGCGGACTTACAAATTAGTCAGCTTCAAGTTTGTGACGTCATGACAACTCCTGTTTTTTTATACCTCCATGATTTTAACAGTAGGGTGAGAAGAGAGTATGAACAACTTATTGGCCCACATGGGAACAATGAAATAAATAAGAATGGACAAAGGATACTGGATTTATACAACCAACACCAACCTTTCATTACTAATACTTTTTTTTGAACCTCAAGATTCACATTATAAATGGTATAAATCAGGGGTGCCCAAACTATGGCCCATGGGCCAGATCTGGCCCCCAATGTCAATTCATATGGCCCACATAGCCCTCATCACTTCCAGAAGTGGAAGTAAAACGCACCGAGACAGAAGTAGCGCTCCCGGAAGTGGAAGTAAAATGTGCCCACTTCCGGGAACAATGAGGACAATGAATTGGCATCAGGGACCAGATCTGTTCCACAGGCCATAGTTTGGCCACCCCTGGTTTAAGCAGAGAAAATGGCAGCCCAAAATCTATCTCAACCTGTTGCGAAACATCTTCCGCTTCCAGTGGGAGGAACCATGTGACTGGCCCACTGAGCCACATGATTGGCCTACAGCCTGAAAGGTCTGGGCACCTATGGTATAAATGGAATTATATCACCATTAAAATCAGATTAATTACATATTAACAAGAGTTGAATGAAGATTTAGAATACTCGATGCAAAAGTTATACCGGATGGACTGTGCAACACCAATCATAAAATTGTGCAGTTAAGAACAAAATACTGGGAATGCTTCAGAAAATCACTAGGAGGTAATAAGAGAACTATGTCACAAACATCGTTCAAAGTATACAGAAAAGAGAGGACTGTATCTCTACTGAAATTCTAACACATAATAGAGGAAGTTCATAACATCTCACAAAGCCCCTGGCCTTGCTAAACCATCATGTCGTTAATTTACTAAATCAAAGAATCATCAGCAGGCAGCTTACTAACAAATTAGCCCCACAATTAAAACGGTTAGGACAAAAGCTCACTTCCCAGTTACATCTGTGCCTGTCCAGAATCTTCCAATGCTGTATGGGAACCTTTAACTCATCAGATGTTGATGAACGACTATTCTCAATATGATTACAGAATAACAAAAACCGCTCCAGTGATGAGAGGCAGAGCTTAGCACATCTGGAGGACCACATGGTGGCCAGACAGGCATTACCGATCCCATTGTGGCTAGTGTGAGTTGGAACATCACTCCGACATAGAGGCACTATCTATATAACTAAAATCAAGATCCGGTGCTATATGTTGCTTATACAAATCCATACCCCTGCACCGATTGTGCTGAAACATGCATACATACATACCTTGGGCCGAAGAGACGGTCACTGCGGGGGTGTCAAGCTTCATGGGGAGGGGTATGCCCCCTAAATCAATCCGCAAAGGGGACGCTGCCACCCTCCCCACCAACAGGAGAAAAAGCAAGGGAAAAAAGCCAACTGGGGGGATTGTGATGTCATCGCCACAGCTCAACCAATTCCCAGCTAACCAGATCTGGGGCTACGTGACATCACAGGGCTCCCTCATACAAAGCGACACCCCTGCACCAATTGCACTGGAAATTACATGCACACCTACCTTCAACGTCTGGGGTGGCCGGCAAGAATCCATGCATGCGCCTAAACCCTGCCTGGCGTTCCAGGCTGTGGCGCATGTGTGAAATTCCACGCATGCACCAGTCTGCCCGGTGTTCCAGGTGGCGCACAGCCTAGCCTCCAGTACGGACGGTGGCAATTACGGCCGTCCCCGCCCCAGTGACTACTGTCGGTGGGTGGCCACCACGGCACGGCTCCTCTGCACTCCTGAGGCACGCCTCGGGGTGAAGCGAGAACCCACAGCCGGGGGGACAGAGGTCGGGACCGGGCTGCCTTCTTCCGTAGGCCTCCACCCCCCAATGGGTCCTCTGTCCATCCGCCCAAATGGAGCCTCCCTTCCGCATGACGCAACCCACAGGAGGACAGAGGGGCCGGGCTGTGATGGCTACCCACTGACTGTAGTCACCTGGGAGGCCAGTGGCGGTGGCCAGAGTTAGGCTTAGAGAGCGTTCGCGACGACAGCAGACAAAAAGGTAAGGCAGCTGGGGTGGGGGGCAGAGGCAGGACCAAGTCTCTCCTTGGCTCGTGTAGGGTATCTCTGGGCAACACCGGGTCCTCTGCTAGTATATTATTACTGCACTAGTAACAACAGAGACTAGCAACATTCAGGGGAAAGGAGGTCTTACCAAGAGAAGATGTAAGTTGCCAGTTTTCTTCCATGACCTCCTTGTGCAGGGCCTTCTGGTCAGGATCCAGCAGTGCCCATTCCTCATGGGTGAAATATATGGCCACCTCTTCAAAGGTCACGGGGGACTAAATGGAAAAAATACATCAGTTTATCCGTAAAAATAACCTCCTATATCCAAAACAGCTAGAGAACCAAATGGACCTCATCTTCTAGGTTTGAACTTTCATGGATGGCCTTCTCAGCATTGTTGATGGAGATCAAGATTGCCAAGATCTACCAGTCCCCCTTGGCTACCTGCTTCCCTACAGGAAGGGAAGCTTCTGAATCCCAGTTGCAGGGGAACAAGAGTGGTAAACGACTACTGGTAGTCTGCCTGTCTTGGGGGCTTCTTGGAGGCATCTAAGAAACCTGTGCAAGAAACAGGATGTCTAGACTTGATCATCCGTTGTTCTGATCCAGCGTGGTTCCTCCTACACTCTTAGATCTTCTACAAGAAAACAGAGGAAGAGCTACTCAGGAGGAGGGAATAGAAAGAGGAAAATAATTCCTGCTGTCCTCCTATTTACAGTCTATTTTACAGGCTTCGAGATGGACAAGCAAAGATCTGGCCCTGATGGGAAACACTCTTGAGCATTCATCCCTTTTGCTCTCCATAGGTTTGTCTAGTCTCTTCTGGCTTAATGTTAATAGCTGGAGAGGTGAGCTAAAAAACCTTACTTTTTCAATGTTAGCCAACGCCTAGACCATGGAAACGTCTGCAGAAGCAGACAGCGCTGGCTCTTCGGCTATGAAACAGAGATGAGCACTGAACCCTAGAGTCGGATACGACTGGCTTTCGAGCCTGGGTGATCTTTACCTTTATCTAGAAGGTTATTTATTTATTTTATTCAATTGCGACTCTGGGGGGCCTATTAAGTGGATGGGTTTGGTGCTGTATTATCTTATTTCACTCAATATTTGCTAATAACCTCTCCTTATACTTCCAGAGGGTTAATGAAAGCCAAAATATCATTTTTTTTCTACGCTGGGTAGGTTTCACACAGCCAATATTAATCCTGCAAGATTCATGAAGAGCTACCTCCACTTGTTTGGCACTGGCTGACTTAGACCATACACCATTAGCATTTTCTACTATGGTGTAGCCCAGTGAAAGAGCTGTTGTTCTTATTGTTTCTGGGTATGAAGCCACTTTCTAAGTACTTTTTGTTGTTGTTCAGTCGCACAGTCGATTCCGACCCTTTGCGACCCTATGGACCATTGATCTCCAGGCACCCCTGTCCTCCACCATCCTCCTCAGCCCGGTCAGCTCGGTGCCCGCTGCGTCCACAATGCCATCCAGCCATCTCATCCTTGGCCGTCCCCTTTTTCTTTTGCCCTCCACCTTTCCCAGCATCAAGGCTTTCTCAAGTGAATCCTCTCTTCTCATTTGGTGTCCAAAGTACTTCAGCTTCATCTTTGCTATTTGACCTTCTAAGGAGCAGTCAGGACTGATTTCTTTCAAGATTGACTTATTTGTTCTCCTCGCTGTCTAGGGTACTCTCAAAACTCTCCTCCAACACCACATCTCAAAGGTGTCTATTCTTCTGTGCTCAGCCTTCCTAATGATCCAGCTCTCGCATCCATACATTACCACCGGGAATTTATTTATTTATTTATTTAAATTTATATCCTGCTTCGCTCAATCCAATGGACGACTCTAAGCGGCTTTATATGGAATACCATGGCTTTGACTATACGGATTTTTGTTTGCAAGGTGATGTCTCTACTTTTCACTATGTTCCCCAGGTTTCTCATGGCTTGTCTCCCTAGAATCAGTCGCCTCTTTATTTCTTGGCTTCAGTCACCATCTGCAGTGATCCTAGATCCCAAGAAAGTAAAATCCGTCACTGCTTCTACTTCTTCCCCATCTAGGGACTGATAGGCCTGTTGCCATTATCTTGGTTTTCTTGATGTTAAGTCTCAGGCCAGCTTTTGCACTCTCTTCTTTCAACCTAATCAGTAGCTTATTTCTAAGTACAGTACTGTGTTATTTCTGGTAGCAGCTTTCTGTTTAATATTTAGACAATATTTTTGGAAGGTCATAGTTTGATCCAGAGTGACATCCAAATACAGTAGTTGAGAGTAGAAAAATATTCCACAAATTTTGCCTTTCCAACAGCTGGGATCTTCCGCTCGAAATAACCATTGAAAATGTGGAGCAATTACCAAAGTGAAGTAGGACTAAAACAGTGGAAGACGGTGGGACCCAAAAAAAATTTCAAGGTGCCCTTTGTCTTGCCCATACCTGATCTGGTTCCACTCCATCAGAAGGACAAAACGAAGAGATACTGGTTGCCGGCATCCTTAGCTCCTCTGCAGGAGAGACCAAAGAGAAAGGAATCTTAAGTCAAATAAGCATCTCACACAGTAAGTTTCCTAAAAACAGCTTGCAAACACTAAATCAGGGATCCTCAAACTACAGCCCATGGGCCAAATCTGGCCTGCAGCATCAAATCATCCAGCCCACGCCCTCGCTCCAATCGTCACTTCCGCTGCTGCCACCTCAATCCTTGTCCCCTCCACTTAGCTTGGCATGTCCCTAACGGTGCACTGTAGCAGAGCGGATGTTATAAGGCTTGCAACATCTGCCCTGCTATGGAGCGCCGTTAGGGTCATGCCAAACCAAGTGGAAGGGACAAGGTTTGAGGAGGTGACGGCCGTCTTTCCGGCAGCTGTTCTGAGCACAGGGAAGCCACGGGTGCATTTCTGGCGGCCATGGGCATGTTTCCTTCCCCCATGCCATGCAGCTCCTCCAGACTGGTAAGCAGAAGAGTGGGGAGGGGCAAAGGGGGTTGAGGCGTGGTGGGCTCGGGGTGGTTGCCACCGCTGCCAAAAGCAGCAGAGGCGGAGGGGGGACCACCAGCCCAGCCCCTCAACAGTCTGAGGAAGTGTGAACTGGCTTAAAAAGGTTGAGGACTCCTGCACTAAAGTGTGCATAAATGGAATATAAAGTGAGATTCAAGACTGTGGGATTTACTGAATGATAAAATATATGTGTTCATTTACCATGTTTCCCTGAAAATAAGACATTTCCTATATTTATTTTTCCTCAAAAAGACACACTATGGCTTATCTTCAGGGGATGTCTTATTTTTATTATGTTCTTCTGGAACATCGTCATAACTCTCCAAACCCGGAAGTCCATCCTTTGCGCAAGTGGAGAACCCCTCTGTGCATGCACAGAACCCATCTGTGCATGCTCAGAGCTCATTTGCCATGCCACGTCTTATTTTCGGGGTATGGCTTATATCACGCAAATGTTTAGAAATCCTGCTATGGCTTATTTTATGGCTGCCAACCTTCTGATCATCAAGCATCTTAACCACTAAGCCACCACAGCCTCCCGTTTTAAAAATTACAGAAGGATTTAATTTTAATTTTAATTTAATTTAATAGTCACACTTATACACTGCCCACTCAGGTGAACTCGACTCAGGGCGGCATTGCAACAATTTTAAAAACATATAAAAACACATAAAAACCCCAATTATCCCAACCAACCACCCCACCCACCATAAAAAAAGAGAAAGAGAGGGCTCTTAATTGCTATCTTGTTGTGAGCCAACAGGCGGAGACCGTATTCCCATTAGGGCCCCAGACTTGCCCTGCCAGCCAGGTCTTCACACCTTTCCTGGAGGGCAGCAGTTCTGTTTGAAGTCTTAGATCTGTTGGCAGGAGGTTCCAGAGGGCCGGTGCGGACACGGAGAAGGCCCTCCTCCAAGTACTAGATAGATGTGCCCCTCTAGTTGATGGCACAGCTAGAGAACCCCTCCGATCCGCTCTGGTTGGACGGACAGACACTCTTGGGGCGATGCAGTCTCTTAGGTATCCTGGCCCACTACCATATAGGGCTTTAAAGGTCAAAAACAGCACCTTGAATTGCACCCGGAGGCAAACTGGTAGCCAGTGCAGCTCCCGAAGTAGCAGCAAGGCGTGGGCATATCATCCGCACCCCATCACCACCCGTGCCGCCACATTCTGGACCAGCTGCAGTCTCCGAATGGTCATCAAGGGCACCCCCATGTAGAGCACATTACAGTAGTCTAGTCGGGAGGTGACCAGAGCATGACACCCAACTTACTAAATCATTGCACGAACAGGATAGTTTCCAAACAAGTGTCCCACAATTAAACTGCCAGGAGAAATACCACTCCCAATTCATGCCATTGTAGGATAGCAACAGAGGATTGCATTTTAAATATAATAAAATGTAAACAAATCACATATTAAATAAGAATATTTCCAAAATATTCAAAGATAAGGAAAACTACCTAAAAGAACAGTGCAGAGAAATGGAGGAAAACAACAAAAGAGGCAGAACCAGAGATCTTTTCAAAAAAATTGGGGAAGTCAAGGGAACATTTAAAGCAAAAATGACCATGATAAGGGACAAAGACGGAAAGGAGCTAGCTGATGCAGAAGAAATTAAGAAAAGATGGAAAGAGTACACAGAGGAACTTTACAAAAAGGACCTCAACACTCCTGATAATCACAATGATGAAGAATTTGAACTTGAGCCAGACATCCTGGAGAGCGAAGTCATAAAGGCCCTAAAGAGCACTGCAAACAACAAAGCTAGTGGAGATGATGGTATCCCAGTTGAATTTTTCAAAGCGCTAAAAGATGATGGCGTCAAATTACTGCATTCAATATGCCAGCAGATTTGGAAAACAAAACAGTGGCCACAGGACTGGAAAAGATCAGTATATGTTCCAATCCCAAAAAAGGGCAATGCCAAAGAATGTTCAAATTATCGAACAATCGCGCTCATCCCACATGCCAGCAAGGTGATGCTCAAGATAATACAGGATAGACTTCAGCAACATGTGGAGAGAGAATTACCAGAGGTGCAGGCTGGTTTCAGAAGAGGCAGGGGGACTAGAGACCACATCGCCAACATACGCTGGATCATGGAGAAAACAAAGGAATACCAGAAACAAGTTTACTTTTGTTTTATTGACTACACTAAGGCATTTGACTGCGTGGACCACAACAAGATGTGGCAAGTAATTAAAGAGATGGGAATACCAGAGCACCTCATATGCCTCCTGAGAAATCTGTACATGAACCAAGAAGCAACAGTTAGGACAGAACATGGAATAACAGAGTGGTTTGGAATAGGAAAAGGAGTAAGACAAGGCTGCATTTTGTCACCATGCTTATTCAACCTATACACAGAGCACATAATGCGCAGTGCAGGGATGGAGGAATCACAATATGGGATTAAAATCGCTGGGAGAAACATCAATAATCTGAGATATGCAGACGATACCACCCTAATGGCAGAAAGTGAGGAAGACCTAAAGAATCTCTTGATTGGGCTGAAGGAGGAGAGTGCAAAAGCTGGCTTGAGACTCAATATCAAGAAAACCAAGATAATGGCAACAGGCCCCATCAGTTCCTGGAAAATAGACGGGGAAGAAGTAGAAGCAGTGACAGATTTTACTTTCTTAGGATCAAAGATCACTGCAGATGGGGATTGCAGCCATGAAATAAAAAGGCGACTGATTCTTGGGAGACACACGATGAGAAACCTGGGGAACATAGTGAAAAGCAGAGACATTACATTGCAAACAAAAATTAGAATAGTCAAAGCAATGGTTTTCCCAGTAGTAATGTATGGATGTGATAGGTGGACATTTAGGAAGGCTGAACGCAGAAGAATAGATGCCTTTGAATTGTGGTGTTGGAGGAGGGTTTTGAGAGTGCCCTGGACAGCGAGGAGAACAAATAGGTCAATCTTAGAAGAAATTAACCCTGACTGCTCATTGGAAGGCCAAATAGTAAAGATGAAGCTAAAATACTTTGGACATCAAATGAGAAGGGAGGATTCACTTGAGAAGGCATTGATGTTGGGAAAGGTGGAGGGCAAAAGAAGAAGGGGGAGGCCAAGGATGAGATGGCTAGATGGTATTATAGACACAATGGGCACAGAACTGGGAGGACAGAGGCGCCTGGAGGAAAATGGTCCATGGGGTCGCAAAGGGTCGGAGTCGACTGTGCGACTGAACAACAACAACTCTCTTGCCCGAAAACCAGTTATGGCTGACTGTAGGGGTCAGTGCTCATCTCAGTTTACAGCCCAAGAGGATATGCAGACACATCCATGGTCTAGATACTGGAGTACATGGAACATTGTTACCATTCCCACCAAAGCAGGACCTA
This sequence comes from Bradypodion ventrale, assembly GCA_035047345.1. Lineage (NCBI taxonomy): Eukaryota > Metazoa > Chordata > Lepidosauria > Squamata > Chamaeleonidae > Bradypodion > Bradypodion ventrale. The sequence continues at coordinate 375,425,060 of JAWDJE010000002.1, forward strand.
TTTTATCGACATGCAATTTCTTGGTTGCTAATTGCCAGGTTGGCAGGAGCTGGGGCAGATGATGGGAGCTCATGATACTTAGGTCTTGAGCTGCTGAGCTACAAACCTGAAGGATGTCTTGCCAATGACACACAGCTTACTAAATCATTACACAAACAGGATTGTTTTCAAACAAGTGTCCCACAATTAAACTGCCAGGAGAAACACCTCTTCCATTTAGACCGGTACCTCACCAGAATTTTCTACTGCAGTCTGGTGACCTTTAGGAATTCAGATGTAGATCAACAACTATTTCATAAAGGTTCCACATTGGCAGCATTTACTACAGTAGCGGGAAGTGGAGCTCAGCATATATCTGGAGGGTCATAGATTGGGCAGACTGGCATTTCAGAGCCCACAGTGGCTGGGGTTGGCTAGTTGGGAAATTGCTCAGAGGTAAAAGCAGTATGTCCGTTGCTCTTGTAAGTAGTCATTATTGCACTGACAATAGCAGGAATTAGTATAAGATGGCCTTACCGAGAGAGGGTGCCATTTGCCAGTCTTCTTCCATGACTTCTTTGTGCAGGGCCCTCTGGTCAGGATTAAGCAATGCACACTCCTCCTGAGTAAAGTACACGGCCACCTCCTTAAAGGACAATGGATTCTAAATAGAAAGAGAGGGGAAAGGAGGTCTCCTTCATACTTTCCATAAAAATAACTTCCTATATCCAAAACAGCTAAAGAGAAGCGACAGGACTCATTTTCTAGGTCTGAACTGTCATGGATGGTCTTCAGAGCCTTTCTGATGGAGATCAACGTTACCAAGGTCTACCAGTCCCTTTGTCTCTCTGCAGGAAGAGAGGCCTCCAAACCTCACTTGCTGGGGAAGAAGAGTTGGAGGGAGGTGACTACTAGTAGTCTGCCTGTCTTGGGAGCTTTCTGGAGACATCCAAGAAACCTCTGTAAGAAAAGGGATGTCTAGGCTTGATCTGCCGTTGTTTTAATCCAACACAGCTCCTCCAACACTCTTAGCTGAGATGGGCAGGTCTGGGGCCATGTGGTTCCTAGATATAATTATTTGGGCTTTTGAGGGATCTCTCTCTCTCGGCCTTCTGCCTTTTATTCTTTCTTTTTTTCCTTCTCTTTTCCTTTCCCACCCGGGGAGGGGACTCTTTTGCAAACATAACACCCCCCCTCCCTTTAAATAAAAGGGTTCTCTTTCATTAAATTTCCTTTTGGAACTCACAACCACATGAACTGAAATTTCTATAATTTAATATTCATATTTATATTGCCACCCCTTTGCCGGTGGCTAACAATAAAATGCATAAAACACACATAAAAGCCCCAATTAAAAAAACATTTAAAATACCCACAGCATTGGAAACAATATTGGCAACTGTACTTTACATTACTGTATTAGGTTACTAGATATAATAGAGTAAATATGTGTACAATTAAATATTTTAATAGATGTCAATATTATAAGAAATGTATAATGTAGTATAGTTTATTAACATGGGGTTTGCTCTTTATATCTGAGAAATTTTCTCTCTTTTTTTGGTTTGTGTTTTATTGCATAATGTAAAGTTTGTTTTTCTTTTTATTCTGTATGTTATATCTTTAAAATTCAATAAAAAAATATTGGCAACACATCCGCTGACTTTCAAACATCTAGGAACCAATCAACACAGGGTGACTATTCATAAGCATCTACTCTTTCTCAATAGACTGTTGTTTGCATGCCGGTTTTGATTTAAAAAAATATTTTCTTCTATGGTTGCTGACCCTGTTCCGTTCTTTTGTCAGCTAGAGCAGTGATGGCTAACCTTGGCACTCCAGTTGTTCCGGAGCTTCAGTTCCCAGAAGCCCTGATCAGCAGGAGGGCTGACTTGGGCTTCTGGGAATTAAAGTCCAAGAAGAGTTGGAGTGCCAAGGTTAGCCACCAGGGAGCTAGAGCATAAGAAGAGCCAGAGAGGAGGAAGAAGAGCCCAACCACTTCCCAATTGGCCACCATCAGGACGTGTGTCCTTGGGCTGGGTTGGGAGAGAAGGAGCTACACGTTTCCCTTCCCCCGCTTTCAGGCAGCAATGGGGCTTGGGCCACCTTCTTCCAGCGTGTCCCCACCAGAGGCCTCTCCAATCACACACACACACACACCCTCCTTCAAAAGAGACCTATCGGGTAAGCAAGTCTGGGGGTTGGTGGTGGGGGTCCCGTCCCATATTACACACACACACCTTTTTCTGCGGCAACCTCGCCCTCCCTCCGGCCGGCGTGTCTCTTCCACCCCACTTCCGGGAGGGAGAAAAAAATGATGGACCGGAAAGGACGTTTCTTTTGGTCAGGGATCACTTCCTGTAAGAGGGAGGGGGAGAAAGAGAGACTGACACGCATCAATCCTTACCACCTTTCCTTCTAGGAATATCAACTCGGTGCCCTTAACCCCTTCTCTGCCTCTAGACTCTCTTTTAAAGGGAGTCTTTCACTCCTTCCCACGAACCCCATATTTTTTAAAATAACTCCAAAAGAGACCTGTGGAGGAAGTAAGTCAGGGGTTGTCCCGTCCCTTACTTACCCTGGACGTCCGTCCGTCCCCCTCAGCCCAATTGTCTTCTCCCCCGCACACTGCAGTGGCTCAAGTAGCTAAGACGCTGACTGGGAGGCGGAAGGTCAGCAGTTCGATTCCCGAGTACTGCAGGATGGAATGAGCTCCCGTCTTTGCCCCAGCTCCTGACAACCTAGCAGTTCGAAAGCAAGAAATTGCCAATAGATAAATAGGGGACCACTTCTTTGGTGGGAAGGTAACAGAGTTCCGTGCGCTCCGGTGTCTAGTCATGCCTGCCACATGACCACGGAAACGTCTGCAGAAGCAGACAGCGCTGGCTCTTCGGCTTAGAAACAGAGATGAGCACTGCACCCTAGTCGGATACGACTGGCTTTCGATCAAGGGAAAGCTTTACCGCATACACACCTCCTCTGGGTGGGGCAAACTCACCCTCCCTCCTTCCGCATTTCTCCCCCCCCTCTCTTCCGGGGAGGGAGAGAAAAGACACTCTAGGAATTAGGAATCGCCCTTCTCATTCTCTCTGGCGTATTTTCCTGTCAAGACCGTCTAGGAACTGAGTCTTCCCCCCTCTCGCTCTCCCGCATTACCGTCCCCCTAGCCCTAGGGAGACTCTCTAGGAATGCCTGTAACCACTGTCTCAATGCATTTCCTGGAAGGTCTCTCTAGGAAGGCGGAGGAAGGTTACTCACACCTGCAAATTATCTCCCCCCCCCCCCCCCCCGCAAGTGGCTAAGACGCTGACTGGGAGGCGGAAGGTTAGCAGTTTGAGTGAGCTCCCGCCTTTGTCCCAGCTCCTGCAAACCTAGCAAGAAAGCAAGAAATTGCAAGTAGATAAATAGGGACCACTTCGGTAGGGAAGGTAAACAGCGTTCCGTGCGCTCCTCCAGTGTCTAGTCATGCCTGCCACATGACCACGGAATACGTCTGCCAGAAGCAGACAGCACTGGCTCTTCGGCTTTGAAACAGAGATGAGCACTGAACCCTAGAGTCGGATACGACTGGCTTTCGAGCAAGGGAAACCTTTACCATTACCTTACCTCTAACACACACCTCTGCTGGGGCAAGCTCGCCCTCCCCCCCTCCAGCGTCTCTTCCACCCCACCCACCCTGCTCTCTTCCGGGGGAAAGAGAAAAAAGACAGACAGGAAAGGACGCTATTTGGAAAGGATCATTTCCTGTAAAGGAGGGGAGAGGCCAGCCTCCTTCCCATCTAGGAATATCAACTCAGTGCTCTAGCCCCCTTCTCTGCCTGGTATTCTCTCTTTTAAGCCTCCTAGTAGTCTTCCTTCTCCCCCCTCGACCCCACACGTGAAAATGACTCCAAAAGAAAGGGGGGTGGAGAGAGAAATCTTCTTTATCTCCCCACCACCACCACCACCCCACACAGTTGATTTTAACAAATGAGAACAAGCCTTCAGTAGGGAGAAAGTGATTGTAAACAAATCACATATTAAATAAGAATATTTCCAAAAGGTATTTTAAAAGTTAGTTTAAATAATTAGGTAAAGGTCTCCCTTGCCCGAAAACCAGTTATGTCTGACTGTCGGGGTGGGTGCTGGAGAGAGAAGCCTCCCTAGCAGATGGCACAATGAGAGAGCCTCTCCGGCCCGCTCTGGTGGGACGGACAGATGTTCTCGGGCTGATGTGGTCTCTTAAGTATCCTGGCCCACTGCCACGTAGGACTTTAAAGGTCATTACCAGCACCTTGCATTGCACCCGGAGGCATAACGGTAACTAGTGCAGCTCCCAAAGCAGTGGTGAGGCACAGTGTGGCATACTGCCCGCACCCCATCACCACCCCATTGCAAGGTAGGCCTTTCATGCGGGGGTGGGGGGGAGGATCAGGGGGTCCTATGGGACTAGGTAGGGGAGGAAGCTATGGTGGGAGATTGCAGAAAGAAGAAAAGCCCCATTTTCCAAGCGAGGGCAGGCAGCCGGGGGGGGGGGGGGGGGTGGGAGGTCAGGATTGCAAATGTCCCTCTCCCTGGACTTGAATGCTTTAAATGAAGGCCTTTGCAAGGCAGGCCTTTGTTTGGAGTTTAGTACTATTCGGGAAGAGGGGTTATTTTGAGGGAGGGGTTTACGATCCCACCCTAGAGGCAGAGAAAGATTCCCCCCCCCTCCCCAATGCAAGGCAACCAGTATCCAGCGTGGGCGAAAAGTGCACAAGAAAGTAAAGGTAGGAAAGAGGATAAAGAAGAAGGGGAGCATCTCTCAGCCAAAAGCTTCTGCCTTTGATTTCAATTAGGGGGAATTGCTAGGAACCAGACAGAGCAGCACCCTTTGCCCATCCCAATTAGCCTAATGGGCTAATTGGTGTGCATACCTCGGTGTGAAAAGAGAAGGGAAAAGTGATTTGGCTCTTTTTCCCCCCCTCCCCCCAATTTGTTTCCTCTTCCAGACAAAGTCCAAGAAATCTCCCCACACACAAAAACAATTTAATCTCTTGCCAACACTCAGAAAGGTCACCTCAGGGCTTATCAGTACTGGATTGGGAGGGGCAAATGGTGCTGCTCTGTCTGCTTCCTAGCAATTCCCCCTAATTAAAATCAAAGGCAGAATACTTTTGGCTTAGAGATGCTCCCCATCTTCTTTATCATCTTTCTTACCTTTTCTTTCTTTCCAAACAGTATTTCATAAGAACATAAGAACAGCCTCGCTGGAGTACAGGCCACAGGAGCCCATCAAGTACAGCTTTCTGTCTTACACAGTGGCTCACCATTGGCTTCAGGGGATTCTTCCCAAGGAGATGCCTTCACCTGCTTAGGATTCCCTGGAAATGGCATTGAGAGATATCCTGCCTATCTCTCCAACCCCGAGGTTGTTCTTAGGTATCCATAATTATAGCCATTGATATAATTTCCAAAACGATGGAGGAAATTCCCAAAACATTTCCTTTCTCCTTTTTCTGATCCCCACAGAAGAGAGAGACATGGAGGTGAAACCCCAAAAGATATGAAAACATCGAACGAACGTAATGTAAGGAAATGTTTTTGTTTTCCTCCATCATAGAAAGCTCCAAAATAATATGTACCCCCACCCCACCCCTTTCTTCAAGAGAAAGAGTGAAGCTGAGCTGATATCTTTTTGCTTTCTTGGGACCTGAAGAGAAAACTCAAAGTCCAAATCCCTCAAGTGTTGGCAAGGCAAGTGAGATCTCTCATTCATTCTTTCTTTGAGTGAAAATAATCACTATAATTTAATAGAATGCCACATGTTGCAAACCTTAGCTACGTGTGCCAGGTTTTTAAGCAGTTATACAAATTTACTGCCCCACAGTGCTTATAGTCAGTGGTGGCAACGTTTATCCGAAAATACATTTTTCCCCTGAAGCAGGAAATATGCCGTTGGCATGCATTCGTTTAAGGTGGATCACAGCTTGCCATGAGGTGACCCACACACCATGATCATGGAGCCATCTCTCCTGTGGCACATATGAAATGAGACGTGCAGGTTTTAACAGCGGGACTGCAATGGACTGTCACAGCCTTGAGGATATTATCAAGGCACTCCTTCACAGCCTGTTCATCTGGCATGGGCTCTTCCTCCTCCATGATTGTTGGGAATCAGAAAAATAAAGTGGTTCCTCCCCTGCTCATTTTGCTCTTGGGCCCAATATGATGGCTTCCAGTGTTATTTCTTCCACTGAGAGGACCATCACCCCACCTAAAGGGGCACATCCAGCCTTAGCCGTTAGCCCCATCATTATTATTATTATTATTATTATTATTATTATTATTATTATTATTATTATTATTATTATTACGTTTAATTTCTATCCCGCTTTCCTGGCCCAGGTGCCACTCAAAGCGGCTTACAACACAACATGTAAATACAATATAATATACAAGCAGGTTCAATACAAAACAAAATAAGTCACTAATTACATTATAATAACCATAAAATACAATATAGCAATACAGAGCAACATCAATATCATTTAACATTACAATACTCAAAAATCCCCAGGTGACAGAGCACAGCTCATGTCCCAGATGGAGCCCAGCTCATCAGCGGTAAACATCAGCAGCTGCTGGGCTAGTCCTGACTCCTATAGAGTCAGGTTATTTACCACCGCCCAACACTCGGCGTTGAGTCGCTGGCTGTACAGTCTACTCCATTACCGTAGTGGTATGTCTGGCCAGACATTGGCTTACAGTACTCTCTGTACAATTCATGCCATTATAGGATAGCAACAGAGGATTGTTGGTGTTGTTCAGTCGCACAGTCGACTCCGACCCTTTGCGACCCCATGGACCATTTTCCTCCAGGCGCCTCTGTCCTCCACCATCCCCCTCAGCCCTCCCAGCTCTGTGCCCATTGTGTCTACAATGCCATCTAGCCATCTCATCCTTGGACTTCCCCTTCTTCTTTTGCCCTCCACCTTTCCCAACATCAATGCCTTCTCAAGTGAATCCTCCCTTCTCATTTGATGTCCAAAGTACTTTAGCTTCATCTTTACTATTTGACCTTCCAATGAGCAGTCAGGGTTAATTTCTTCTAAGATTGCATTTTAAATATTATAAAATGTAAACAAATCACATATTAAATAAGAATATTTCCAAAATGTATTTTAAAAGTTAGTTAAAGGTCTCTCTTGCCCGAAACCAGTTATGTCTGACTGTAGGGGTCAGTGCTCATCTCAGTTTACAGCCCAGGAGGTTATGCAGACACACAGCTTACTAAATTATTACACGAACAGGATCGTTTCCGAGCAATGTCACACAACTAAACTGCCAGGAGAAACACCATTCCCATTTAGACCAGTACCTCACCAGAATTTTCTACTGCAGCCTGGTGACCTTCAGGAATTCAGATGTAGATCAACAACTATTTCAACAAGGTTCTACATTGGCAGCATTTACTAGAGTAACGAGAGGCGGAGATCAGCATAACTGGAGGGTCACAGACCAAACTGGCATTTCAGAGCACAAAGTGGCTGGAGGCGGCTTGTTGGGAAATTCCTTGGGGGTAAAAGCAGTATGTTTGTTGCTACTGTAACTAGTCATTATGGCACTGACAACAGCAGGAATTAGTTTAAGATGGCCTTACCGAGAGAAGGTGCCATTTGCTAGCTCTCTTCTTTGTGCAGGGCCCTCTGGTCAGGATCAAGCAGTGCCCACTCCTCCTGGGTGTAATATACAGCCACCTCTTCAAAGGTCACGGAAGACTAAATGGAAAAATAAAACAGGGTGTCCTCATTCTATCCTTAAAAATAACCTCCTATATCCAAAACAGCTAGAGAAGCGACTGGACCTTATCTTTTAGATTTGAACTTTCATGGATGGTCTTCTCAGCATTGTTGATGGAGATCAAGATTGCCAAGATCTACCAGTCCCCTTGGCTACCTGCTTCCCTACAGGAAGGGAGGCTTCCGAATTCTACTTGCTGGAGAACAATAGTGGGAGGGAGGTGACTACTGGTAGTCTGCCTGTCCTGGGAGCTTTCTGGAGGCATATAAGAAACCGCTGTAAGAAAATGGATGTCTAGGCTTCATCAGCCATTGTTCTGATCCAACACAGTTCCTCCTACACTCTTAGCTCTTCTGGAAGGAAACAGAGGCAGAGAGAGCTATTCAGAAGGAGAGAAAAGAACAAAGAAAATAATCCTTGCTATTTGAAGTCTATTTGGCGACTACCAGATGGACAAACAAATATCTGATGGAAGACACTCTTCAGCATTCATCCCTTTTGCTCTCTAAAGGTTTCGCTTAGCCTCTGCAGGCTAAATGTTTATTGATTTTGGAGATGAGCAAAAAAAAAAAACCCTCCCCTATGTTAACCCATGTTTAAGCACTAAAAACAAGGAGCATTTCAGGAAAAATAGCGCCAATTAAAATGGTTATTTGTTTGTTTAGTTATTTTTATACTGCTCATTTGGGAGATTTCCCATTCTGGGTGCGTACACACAAATATAAGGTAATACAACAAAACACACACAGATCAAAAACAGACCATAAGGGTTCAGTTACACAAGGAGTCTTTTTATTAGCTGCCTTCTCCATACCTGATCTGATTCTGCTCCAACACATGGAAGAGATTACAAAGTACCTGTTGGCATCCTTCTGGCCCCTGCAGGGAAGATCAAGGAGGGCTTGGTTAGAATCAAAGGCTTTGAACAGAAAAGAAATATACTGTATTTTCTGGCGTATAAGACTACTTTTTAACCCTGAAAAATCTGTGCCAAAGTCGGGGGTCGTCTTATAGGACAGGTACTTAACTGCAGCTTGTTTCCCCTTGCTTCATATGTCCGGCGCATATGGTGGGGGGTGCCGCGGCCGAGTCCCTGCTCTGCGGGGAGTATGAAGCAAAGGGAAGCAAGCTGCACACATCTTCCTGTACCTCGAGGAGGAGATCGTGAGCGTGGATTGGCTCTCCACCTCGACTCAGAGGGCTGCACGTCTTCGGGTTGAGTGTGGGTTAATTTTTATTTGGTTGCATTGGAAGAGAGGTAGTCTTATACGGCAAGTATATTCCAAACTCTATATTTTAACTGGAAAAGTTGGGGGTCGTCTTATACGCCCAGTCGTCTTATACGCCGGAAAATACGGTACATCCCAGTTTTTTTTAAAAAATGACTGTTTCATAGCAACCTGGAGACCAACCACAGAGCACACCTATCAAATTTCCCCCATATCCCAAGAGATTCAGAAGAGGAAGCATCATCCCTCCCCAAGTGATTTGTTTCTCAACATTCAAACCCATTCTTCAATCAAAGCCCTCCTTCAACATAACTCTTCTCCCTGAGTTCCTTTATGCTTTCATACCTTAAAATCAAGTATTCATTATGCTTCTCTTTTGATGGAAGCAACCTTCTGCCAACCACGCACTGACTTTTAAACGTCTAGGCACCAATGAACACAGGGTGACTATTCATAAGCATCTACTCATTCTCATTAGCCTGGTGGATTTGATACGTCTTTCTTCTATGTCGGTGACCCTGTTCCCTTCTTTTGTCAGCCACAGCAAGCTAGCGGTGAGGACTCTTCCCACTTTGGCACGGTCCAGGGGGTGGGTGTGCTGCAGATCCCCTCCTTCAGACAGCAGCAGGGCTTGGGCCACCCTATTCCAGGGTCTCCCCTCCAGAGGTCCCTTCTATCACTGCCCCCCAAAGAGACCTATGGAGTGGGTAAGTAAGTAAGTTAGGGGAGTCCCTTCCCTAGCCTGGACGTCCCACACACCGGCATACACACAGCCTGGAGCTGCCCGGTGAGAACAAGACAAAGGTCTGCTCAGAGCAGGACCCACCTTTTAATGAAAGCCCATCATTTCTCCTCTTTTCCTCCACCAGGTGAACATCTCTGGCTCCTTCCCTTGTAACTCCTTACCTGGAAATGCATTTGTATATCAAAAATACTTCCAACCTTTCAGCATCTCCCCCCCCCCACCCGCCCCGTTTTCCAGGAGTCCAAAACAGCGAAGGAGGTCGAGGGAAAGGGATTTTGTGTGTGTGTGTGTGTGTGTGTGTGTGTGTGTGTGTGTGTGTGTGTGTGTGTGTGTGTGTGTGTGTGTGTGTGTGTGTGTTTTCTCACCTTGGCACGTTCAGACGTTCCTGGGGCAGGACGCGTGTCTGCGGGAAAAGGCTGCGGATCCCCTTCTTCAGGCAGCAACGGGGCTTGGGTCACCTTCTATTACACACACCAAGGTTGGTCTTGGTGTGTGTGTGTGTGTGTTCCCAACCCTTCCCTCGCCTGGATTTACCCTCCCCCCACTTCTCCCGCCCCCAATTATCCCCCTGACCCCCTCCCAAGTTATCCCCCCACCCCAACACCAACACACTCCTTCTCTTGAGGAAACTCCCCCTCCCCAAGGCGTCTCTGGTCTCTCCCTCCCTCCCCCACCTTTCTTCCCAGGGAGGGTTTTGAGCAGACGGGACACTCTAGGAATGAGGAATCGTCCCTTCTCTCTCTCTCTCTAGCGTATTTCCTGGCAGGACTCTCTAGGAACCATGGAGGTATTAAAAAAAGTGAGATGGCACTACAGGCTTCATGCTGTAAGTTTTTTGAAGCCAGTGGGCGTGGCCTGCCGCCATATTAGGTGGACCAAAACGTTAGCCGACTACGTTTGCGATGGCTTCTTGTGTTGGAGGGTGGATTGATCCCCTCTCCTAGGTCCCCTGGGTTGGGGGGCGGAGAGGGTTGGGGGGACAAAAGCGGGTCTGGCCCCCAACCCTTTCAGAGCCAGGGGACCCGGCAGAGAGGGGATCCCCCCCCGCAGGACACCCGTTATTAAAGAGAAGAAACCAAGCTGTTTCTTCTCTTTAAAAATTGAGTGTTGTAGGGGGGCAGAATCGATCCCTTTTCCCTGATCTCCTGGGTCCAGAAGGGTTGGGGGGACAGATCCCTTTTGTCCCCCCCCAACCCTCCCAACCCCAGGGGAGCCAGCGGAGAGGGGGATCGCAACCTCCCACTCACTGATATTAAAGGGGAAACCCCGCATCTACTGTCACGACTCCACACAATCAAGGCACCATGAGGCAATGTTTTGGGCCAACTAACATGGCGGACTGTCTGATTAGTCGGCTTCGAGTTTGTGACGTCATGTCATCTCCTGTTTTATTATCCCTCCATGGGTCGGATAGTAGTGCGTGTTTCTGTGTGCCCCCCCCCCCCCGCTTTACCGGAAATGGTCCATGTTCAAAATGTGTCCGTCATTTTTCTTTCCCCATCAGAGGAAAGCATCGGCGGAAGAGAGGCCGGACGGAGGAGGGTGAATTTGCCCTACAGATGGGGGGGGGGGGGGGTAATTGGGGGCAGGGAAAGTGGGGGTGGGGAGCCTCGACGAGGGACGAGCCCCCCACCCACCCACCCCGAGACACACCCTGATATATTTGCCCTATAAAACCTTGTGGGGGGGGGGATAAGAGAGGCCCCGGGCATTGAGACCCTGGAAGAGGGTCCGGGAGGCCCAACCCCTGTTGGACCCGCAGCACTCCCCCCCCCTCCCCCAGACACGAGTCCTGCCCAGGAACGTCTGAAGGGGCCAAAGTGGGAAGGGCGTGGGGCTCCTCCGTTGGGTTTCCAATGGGGAAAGGGACACTGTGCCCCCCCCCTCCCTTCTAGGGGTGACCCGTAGTCCCTTCCTCTCCTTCGCTTTGGACTCCTGGGGTGGGGGTGGGGGGACTGAAGCGGTGTGTGTGTGTGTGTGTGTGTGTGTGTTTCTTTGCAATTACACTTAAATACTGCCCCGTAGTATTTCGTGCACTCTCTGGGCGGTTCACAGAGTAATTGGCATTTTGCCCTTATCATGCTGGGTACTCATTTTGCCAACTTCAGAAGGTTGGAAGGCTGAGTCAGCCTTGAATCCCGTCAGGATAGAATTCACAATGTTCTGGCTGCAGCACAGCTTTGTTGTTGTTGTTCAGTCGCACAGTCGATTCCGACCCTTTGCAACCCTATGGACCATTGCCTTCTAGACACCTCTGTCCTCCACCCACTGCGTCTACGATACCATCTAGCCATCTTATCTTTGGACGCCCCCTTCTTCTTTTGCCCTCCACCTTTCCCAGCATCAAGGCCTTCTCAAGTGAGTCCTCCCTTCTCATTTGATGTCCAAAGTACTTAAGCTTCATCTTTACTATTTGACCTTAACTATTATATTGTACAGGAGAAGCACAGGGCCACTGACCTAGACACAGCTTTTATTTCCTATCATTTATTTAGGCACAGAAAGAATAACCTACCTGCTGCTGTTGGAGGATTTATTTGAACATTCATTGGCAAGCAGACCAGACACGTGGAGGTGGGTATATATTGGAGAGTTAAAAAGGAAGGGTCAGAGACGTTCACCTCAAAGCCAAAAGGAGGAGAAAGTTTATGGGGTTTCCTTAACAAGGAATTTTGCTCCGCACAGAGCTTTCTTTTGTTCTCCTTGGGCACCTCCAGGCTGGGAAGAAAATCTACCACTCCTGTGGAACTGCCTGAGAAAAGAAGGGAACAGGCATGAACATAGGACAAAGACTATCAAAATTAAAAAATAATAATAATTGTACCATCGGCTAGAGGTACACCACCCGGTGTATAAGAAAGCTGTAGAGATTGCGCAGGATCGTACGCACTCCAGAAATGATCTCTTTCAGCTTCTGCCTTCTAGAAGAAGGTATAGGGTCATAAAGACCAGGACCAGCCGCTTGAGAAATAGTTTCTACGCAAAAGCGGTTCTGGCTTTGAATGCAGTGCAATGCAGTCTATGAGGGAGCTTCTGTATATAGTTTTTAAAGTTTTACAGTTTTTAGAGTTTTAGAGCTTTTTAGGGGTTAAATGTGTATATGTGGGGTGGGAGTATGTTGATAATTTTTGTATTGTATTTTGTTTAGGTTTTGTTGGGTTGATAGGTGTTTTTTCCTCCCAATCTCGTTGTTCTGTGCAGGACAATGACAATAAAGATTTATCTATCTATCTATCTAGGGGCCCGTTCTCTCGCACAAGGAGGGCTTTCTCCGTGTCCGCACCAGCCCTATTGAACCTCCCGCTGACAGAGTTACGGTGACAGACGGAATTGCTGCCCTTTAGGAAAGAGCTAAAAACCTGGCTGGCATGGCAGGTGTGGGGTGCTGATGGAGAGGTGACCCCACCCCCCCCCGCCTGCTGGTTTATATAAGTGAAGGTGCTTCCATCTTTCAAGGATAGGAGGGGGTGGGGGTTTTAAGACTGATGATTTTAAAAAATGATTTTAATGGGTTTTAGTGTTGCTTGCTTGTGTTTTGTTTGTCAGCCGCACGGAGTCGCCCTGGCGAGGAGACGGACCTGTCCTGTCTTGGATCTCAGTTTTAATTGGGGGTGGTGGGTGGTGTGGGTTGTTTTTTGAATGTTTACATAGGTTTTATGTGTTTTAATGTGGATTTTAGCTGGTTTTTTTAGCTGTGAGTGTTTTTTAATTGTTTTATATTGTATTCTATTTATATTGTATTCTATTTTTTATTCTATATTGTATTCTATTTTTTTGTTTTCCCTTTTTCCTCTTTCCTCTGTTGTTGTTTGCCGCCCTGAGTGGTGTTTCCCACCAGGAGGGCGGGATATAAATTACATACATACATACATACATACATACATACATACATACATACATACATAAGAACAAATAAATTAAATAAGGCTGATATGAATATGAATACTTCAAAACCAGCATGCAGACAAAAGGCTGATGAAAATGCACAGATGCTTATGAATATGCACGGTGTGTTACTGGATGCCTAGATATCTAAAAGTCATGGAATGGTTGGACAAATATTTCTTCCAACGGAAGAGAAATTTAATGAACGCTTGATTTTAAGATATCGTAGCATAAATAAACCTATATTTGAGGAGGGCTTTGATTGAAGAATGGGTTTGAATGTTGAGAAACAGATCACTTGGGAGGGATGATGCTTTCTCCTCTGCATCTCTGGTGGTCTGAAGCTGGGAAGGTCTCATCTCTCCCTGCCCTTGTGGTTCTTTCCTTTAGAGCAGGGATTCTCAACCTGTGGCCCCATTACATGTGGCCTCCACCGCCTCTTCCACACCAGGAAGTGCCATGTGGTGGAGGAAGGGCAAAATGGCTGTCCGGCCCCCGGAGCTGTCTGAGGGAGCGTGGCCTGACCCCCGGCTTTAAAAGGTTGAGACCTCCTGCTATAGAGAGAAGACCTAGTTAATTATATTGCGTTGCATTTCCTAACCTGGTCTGTGTTAGCATGGGGATTTTTGAAGCATCCATCCCACCGAAAGGCAATGACTTCAGAGCAGGAGGAGAGTTCGCTTCTTTACCCTTTTGCACCAGTGGACTTTGAAGGAAACTGGCTTGGGTTACAGAGAGAAAAAAGTCGTACTTTGCCAGATTTTCTATCCATATTGGAGAAGGTGGTTTTGTTTATGTGTGTCAAACAAATTAGGTGAAAATGTGTGTTGTTTGCTTGTACGGTATTTCCAGAAAAAAGAGTGGGGGAAATTTGATGGGTGCATTTCATGGTTGGTCAGGTTGCTGTATGTTGTTTTTTACTGGGATGTACATTTCTTTTGCTTTCAAAGTCTTTGATTCGAAGCAAGCCCTCCTTGGTCTTTCCTGCAGCAACTACTCTGCTATCACTTCCGTGTGTTGGAGCAGAATCAGATCAGGCATGGAGAAGGCAGTTAATAAAAAGGCTCCTTTTATAATTGAATCCCTGTGTTTAGCCATTATAGTCCTGAATTGCTGCTGCTATTCCAGTTGAATGAAATGCTCCCTGTTTTCAGTGCTTATCATAGGTCCGTGATGGCGAACCTTGGCACTCCAGATGTTCTTGGACTTCAATTCCCAGAAGCCCAAGCACCCTGTGAATCCACATGAATGGGTAAACTGCGATTCATCCAGCCCACGCTGCCCTCATTGCTCCCGGAAGCAGAAGTAAAACATGCCTGAACTTCCGCTTCCGGGAGCGACAAGGGCAGCATGGGCCAGATGAATCACAGTAAACCCATTTGTGTGGATTCACAGAGTGCTTTGGCTTCTGGAAATTGAAATCCAAGAACATCTGGAGTGCCAAGGTTCGTCATCACAGTCATAGGTGGCCCTCCAGGTGTTTCTGGACTTGAATTCCCAGAAGCTCAAATCAGCACCTGCTGGTCAGGACTTCTGGGAGTTGAAATCGAAGAACATCTTGCGGGCCAATTTTCAGGACCTATGGTCGGCACAACATGTTCCTTTCCCATCAGGAAATATCAATACCTATCATAACTGGCCTGTGCATGTGAGGAAGAATTTTGTTTCTCTTCTTTTTGGGAATTGTCCCAAGATTTGTGAGTTGTTTAAGTTTTTAAAAATGTGATAAAAGGATGTATTCTGAATCAAAGGCCTACCAAGCCTAGCCTCCTGATTTTCAAAAGGGCTCCCTAGAGCAGAGGTTATCAACCTTTTCAAGTTGTGGGCCGGGTCACGCTCCCTCAAACAGTTGAGGGGGCTGGAATGGTTGTATAATCCTCCCCCCACCCGCCATTTACGGCTCCTGCAAATGAATGCACAGCTGATTTCTGTGGTGGCAGCTGGTGCAAGGGCTGGATTATTTGGCACCACAGGCTGGATTCTACCCGTGAGCCGCAGGTTGAGAACCCCTGCCCTAGATGCTACCACAGGAGCCAGGCCGCCTGTAATCCTTTCCATCCAATTCATGTTCCCCAGCAACTGAGATTTGGAGGCTTTTCTTCATGTAGGGAACAGGGAGACAAAGGGGGCCGCTAGATCTTGGTCATCTTGATCTCCATCAGAAAGGCTGAGAAGGTCATCCATGAAAGTTCAAACCTAGAAGATGAGCTCCAACCACTTATCTTCAATTGTTTTGGATTTGGAAGGTTATTCTTATGAAAATATGAGAGAAACCTCCTTTCTCCACCTCTTTCCATTTAGATTCAAGTGACCTTTGAGGAGGTGGCCGTGTACTTTACTCGGGAGGAGTGGGCACTGCTGGATCCTGTACATGGAAGTCATGGAAGAGGACTGGCAAATGGCATCCTCTGACGGTAAGGCCATCTTATACTAATTTTTCTTGTTGCCAGTGCAATAATGACTAGTTATAATAGCGACAAACATACTGCTTCTCCCTGCAATTGATTTCCCAAATAGCTGCCCCCACAGCCACTGTGGGCTCCGAAATGCCCTCTAGATATGCTGAGCTCCACCTCCCATTACTGTAGTAAATGCTGCCAATGTGGAACCTTGATGAAATAGTTGTTGATCCACATCTCAATTCCTGAGGGTCACCAGACTGCAGTAGAAAATTCTGGCGAGGTACTGATCTAATTGGGAGTGGTGTTTCTCCTGACAGTTTTATTGTGGGACATTTGTTTGGAAACAATCCTGTTAGTGTAATTATTTAGTAAGCTCGGTGTCAATGACATGACATCTGTCAGCAACTCCTGGGCATGTGCCAACCTTACTTTAATGTTACCTGGCACTAAACTCCCTCCTGCTCAGTCCTCTCCTTGTCTCCTCTCGGGCAGCTCCAATTTGGGGCTACTGAGACTCTGGGCCATACCTGTCAAACCGTGGCTCTGGAGAAACGGGACCTGCGCAGATCACTTGTGTGCAGGTCGCTTTCCACGCATGCGTGGAAGCGCTACGCCGCTTGTGCAGCCCCTACGCAAGTGGCGTAGTGCTTCCGCGCATGCATGGAAAGCATTTTCCCCCGCTGCCAAATTACGTGGTTTTGGCAGCGCGGGGCGGGTTATGACGTCAATCGACGTCAAATTACGGGGTAATCTCGGCCAAATCGGGGTGGTTGACAGGTATGCTCTGGGCCGTTTTCCATGGAGTGCTGGTCCAGCAAAATATTACCTTTTTTGCTGCAACCTGGAAGATCCGCTTAAAAAGTGATCCCCAGAAAATGGTAAAAGGAGAGAATGGTAGCAGTGTGGCCTCTCCTGGCTTAAGATGGCTTTACTCTGTCCCCCTCCCTTCAATAAACATACAAGTTATCAAAGGACTTGTGGTTTATTTTTCTATAGGTTTCCCTTGCTCGAAAGCCAGTCGTATCCGACTCTAGGGTGCAGTGCTCATCTCTGTTTCTAAGCCGAAGAGCCAGCGATGTCTGCTTCTGCAGACGTTTCCGTGGTCATGTGGCAGGCATGACTAGACACCAGAGCGCTGTTACCTTCCCACCAAAGTGGTCCCTATTTATCTACTTGCAATTTCTTGCTTTCAGACTGCTAGGTTGGCCGGAGCTGGGACAAAGACAGGAGCTCATTCCATCCTGAAGTACTCGGGAATCGAACTGCTGACCTTTTTGCCCCCCCCAGTCATGTTAAAAATACATTGTTCATCTGTCGTTCTCACAATACAGAAAACTATACAATAGATACAACGCTATTCAAAAAGATTCAGGAAAATCCACACCTTGGATTCCTCCCCCCCCCCCCCCCCCCAATGAATTTAAATTAAATCTAACTCACTAACTTAGTCTGATATCTTAGAAGAGAGCAGGATTTCTTTTCTCTCATAATTCTCTGGAAGTTCTCTTCAGATTCTCCTCAGAAAATTCCCCAGAATCTCTTCAGATTTTCCTCAGAAAGTTTTCCTCTCTCATTCTCTTCCGAAAGTTCTCCTTTTTATTCCTCACCATCCCTCTTTGTCCTTATCTAATTTGCCTTAGCAACTCAGAGAGCATTCTGATACCTCCCTGTATCCTCACTGTCCTCTGCACAGCAACAGGGTGTTCGAGGCCAGTACCTTCCCTCTCTGCTATATACATATAGAGAGACTAGCAGAGATTGCCCGGCGGTGCCGGGCTGTTTTAAATTGTGTTGCAAGGGATAAACTTTTTGGTAATTTATGTAAAAAAGAGGTGTGTTCGTGGTTAGGGGTGGTTTTGGGTGTGCACAACCACCACCACCCATACAATACCACTCCAACCACCAACACACACATTAAAAATTCCTGGCAAGGCAGGAGTGGTGCGCGCGCGTGTGTGCGTGTGGTCCCCCCACCCCTCAACCCTTCCAGAGCCAGGGGACCCTGCAGAGAGGGCATCCCCCCGTTATTAAAGAGAAGACACCAAGCTGTTTGGGAGGGGGGTGTATTCGATCCCCTCTCCCTGATCCCCTGGGTTTGGTATGGTGGGGGGGGGGGCAAAAGGGGTCTGTCCCCCCCAATCCTTCCAGAGCCAGGGGACCCAGCAGAGAGGGGAACATCTCCCCTCCCCCCCCCAAAAAAAACACTCGGTTTTTAAAGAGAAGAAACCAAGTTGTTTCTTCTCTTTTAAAATGAAGTATTTGGGAGGGGGGGTGGATTCGATCCCCTCTTCCTGGCCCCCTGGGTTTGGTAGGGTTGGGGGGGGACAAAAGGGGTCTGTCTCCCCAACCCTTCCACAGCCAGGGGACCCAGCAGAGAGGGAATCGTTCCCCCCCCCCCCCCAAAAAAAAACCCCTCCATTTTTAAAGAGAAGAAACCAAGCGGTTTCTTCTCTTTAAAAATGGAGTGTTTTGGGGGGTGGGGTGGATTCGTTCCCCTCTCCTGGGTCTCCTGGGTCCAAAAGGTCCTGGGTCTGTCTCCTGGGGACAGACCCCTTTTATCCCCCCCCAACCCTTCTGGACCCAGCACCTTTCATTGCCTCCCTCACCCACCCCCTAACCCCGTGGATTTGCATATGCCAGAGGGGCTTTTTCTCTACCTGGCATGTCTGGGGCTGGGAAATACTCAAGTGAGAGCAGGAAGTGGTAGATTGCTCCGGTCTGTGATTTGCCTGTTGATTTTAGAACAGTCTCAGTCATTTACGGACAGTCTTCCCTGCCCTGGTGGGTTGCTGCCCTCCACTTTCTGTCGCCACATGGCCAAATTTACTCCTATGGGGCTCGTAAGTAATGTGAAACCATCTTGAGGCATGTTAAGTTTAGTAAAACCAGTTCAATTTAAAAACAATAAGATCTAAAGGCCCTAACACAGTTTTTAAAGTAACATAGGATGTTCAACTGCTGTAACATGGATACCAGATGCCTATAAAGGGAGGGACACACTTTCTCTTGGTTTCTTGAGTGGGTAGACCAGTGGAGGCGAACCTATGGCACATGTGCCAGAGGCGGCACTCAGATCTCTCTCTGGGAGCACTTCTCCCTCCCTCAACACAGTTTGCCCCGCCCCTCTGCCCAACAGCCCAACGGGAGCACTTCTCCCTCCCCACAACAGTTTGCCTGGTTCAAGTGGCTAAGACGCTGACTGGGAGGCAGAAGGTCAGCAGTTCGATTCCCGAGTACTGCAGGATGGAATGAGCTCCTGTCTTTGTCCCAGCTCCTGCCAACCTAGCAGTTCGAAAGCAAGAAATTGCAAGTAGATAAATAGGGACCACTTCGGTGGGAAGGTCAACAGCGTTCCGTGCGCTCCGGTGTCTAGTCATGCCTACCACATAACCACGGAAATGTCTGCAGAAGCAGACAGCGCTGGCTCTTGGGCTTTGAAACAGAGATGATCACTGAACCCTAGAGTGGGATACGACTGGCTTTCGGGCAAGGGAAACCTCCTGCCCTGAAGCCCAATGGGAGTGCTTCCTCCCCTTCCCCTCCCCCCATAGTCCACCTTGCCCCTCTGTGGCATGGACGGCAACCTCTTCAGTTTGGGCACCCGGTCTCTAAAAGGTTCGCCATCATCCAGATGGGTGGAATATAAATGGAATGGGAAAAAAATAAAACTCTAGAAGTTATAACAAAATAAAAGTGGTGGAAAGAGGAAGGAAAGAACAAACTGTTGTCACAATTCAAAGATTTCTTTCCATGTAAACTGATTTCTTTCCATGCAAACTTTCTTGAAACCAAATCTTCTATTATTACCTTGTACTTCTGTTTCTGTCTTCAGTTCTGTTAAGTTTTTTAAATATATACAGCAGTAAGCAGGGCAGATCAATAAAACACTATACTAGGAGTTCTCAACCTTTTTTATGCCAGGTGCCGGGTCATGCTCTCTCAGGCATCTTTGGGGGCCAAATGTTCATTTTGCCCTTTCTCCACCACATGGCACTTCCTAGTGTGGTGGAGGTGGTGGAGGCCACACATCTGGCATGTGAGGTGCAGGTTGAGAATCCCTGCACTATACAGTGGAACCTTAGTTAACATAATGTGTTTTCTGAGACGTTTCTTACAGTGAAAATTATTTAAACCGAATGTCCCATAGGAATGCATTGAAAACCAAAATACTTTAACCAAAACATGGTTTCCCATAGCATTGCATTGAAAACCAATTAATCCCTTCTGGAAAAAAATTCCGTAAACTGAGCCACTATTTTCTATGGATTTCCTTTTGTAATGCGACTTTTTATGTTAACTGAGCCATTTGTTAACTGAGGTTCCACTGTAGTTTGAGTCTGAAAGTTCTCCAAACCTTATCTAACTCTAGCCTAGCAATTAAACTCTCCACACGTGTTTAGAAATATAAAAAAAGAGTTCTTTTACTTACAGTTGCTTCAGATATATAAGTAAACATGTGTTTTGCTTGGTAAAAAGGAGTTCTTTACAGTAAGGTTTCATCTTAGACAAACATGCTTTGCTTGTAAGGCAAAAATATCAATAACTAGCATATTTTGTCCGGCGGTGCTGGGCTTTGTAAAATTGTGTTTGGATAGTAAAGGGTTTCGGGTTTTTTTTCTTGAACCAATGGTGCTGGTTTGTTTTAAATGGTGTTGAATGGTTTTGTGATTTTGTGGCTTCGAAGCGCTGCGTCCGCCTGTGGCGGACTTGCGCTTCCAGTGTGTGTTTTATTTTTATTTTTTGCGCGCCGGCTTCCTCAGTGCCGGGCTCTTTAAATTGGTTTTGGAAGGTTTTTGTTTTATGTTTATGCAAATTTTATTTTAATTTTATTTATTTAATGTAAATTATTATTTTTTAATTTAAAATTTAATTTTGTTTTTTTTATCTTTATTTTTACGCATTTTTTATTTTTTGTTTTGGTTTTTTTGAGTGAAAAGTGATTTCTGGTTTTTTTGGTATTTTTTGAGATTAGTGTGAATATTTTTGAATGTTTTGATAACTTATTTGATTAATTTGGGAATTAATCTTATTAGTTGCAATATTTTTGAATGTTTTTTCTCTTGTGGCCTCTGGGTGGGGGTGGTGAGTTTTTCTTCCTCTCTACAATTTTTCTCTTCTGTCGCTTCCGGGTGTCGCTTCCGGTAAGTATTTTCTTTATTTTCTCAGTTGAGTTCCGGTCGTCATGGAGTGAAGACGTCTCCTGGTAAGCTCTCTGGGTTGTTGTTTTTTTGGGCGGGGGTTGTGTTGGGTTTTTTGGGGGGGTCTTTGTGATGTTTTTGTGGTTACTTTTTGGATGTTTTTGTGTTTCTTTTTGACTGTTTTTGTGAATTTTTTGTGTGTACTTTTTTTTGGGGGGGGTCTTTTTTTTTTAACAGGCCAGGCTCGAAGCCTGGCCCGTGGAAAGGAAAGGGCGTGGGGGGAGGTCTTTTTTTCACGGGACAGGCTTGATCCCTGGCCCGTGGAAAGTAAGGGCAGCGGCGGCAGGGGTTTTTTTATTTTATTTTTCGCGCACCGGCTGCCTCAGTGTTCTGCGCGCTAATGGCGCGCAAGATGCTGGGGCTTGTAGTTTTGCGTGCGCATGTTTGGTTAATGCAGGGGTTTTTTCCCTGCGGCTTTTTTTTAAATTGGCCGCGGCCCGTTTCTGAACGTTCCTTTTGCCTGATTGGCTCTGGTGCGGCGCGGCGCAAGAAACGTTGGGAATTGAAGTTCCCTTTTTTGTTTGCGTCCGGGGGCTCCTGCCCTCCGGCCGAAAATTTCAACCCGACAGTTACCTGCGAACCCTGTTCAGGCGAGTGCACAGAGGCTCGGACGGGGCTAGTGGGGCCTGGTGCAACATCCTTTGTCACATTCCAATGGTTAATGCACCATTTTATAGGTATAGATAGGAGAGAGAGTGCAAAAACAGAAGAATAACTGGAATAACACTGAATAAGAGACCTGAACAACAAGCAGCTTAATACATATCAGGTGGTCCTAAAAGTGTGAAACTAGAAGCTTCTTATTGTTTGGTCAGATAATTTACATTAACAACTCATTATATGGGGGGGGGGGGTTTGTTTCTCTAATATATAGTACTCAACAAGTTCATCCTTTTCTGCATTTGTTCTTCCCGGCAGGTATCTCAAGGGAGACAAAAATATGTCCGAAATGTGGGAATTATTTCACACACGAATTAGAGTTTGACGAACACGAGAGAACCAATGAAGAAGAAGAAAGTTGTATCCAAGAGAAGCCCTATAAATGCACTGTGTGTGGAAAACGTCTTGCCATAAAGATGGAATTAATGCTTGACCAAAGGGGCCACATGGGAGAGAATAACTTTCTAACTGAAGTGCCTGGGAAACATTTAGATCATAACCTGTATTTTGTGAGCCATGAAAACATCTACACAGAGGAGAAACCATTCAAATGTCTGGAGTGTGGGAAGTCTTTTGCTTGGAAATCAAGCCTGATCATCCATCAGCGAGTCCACACAGGAGAGAAGCCATATAAATGCCAGGAGTGTGGGAAATGCTTTACCCGGAGCTCACAGCTTGTGAGTCATAAGAGAGTTCACACAGGAGAAAAACCACATGAATGCCAGGAGTGTGGGAAATGTTTTGCTCGGAGCTCACAGCTGTTGAGTCATAAGAGAGTCCACACAGGAGAGAAACCACATAAATGCCAGGAGTGTGGGAAGTGTTTTGCTGATCGTTCACTGCTTCTGATGCATCACAGAGTCCACACAGGAGAGAAACCGTACAAATGCCAGGAATGTGGGAACTCTTTTGCATGGAAATCCAGCCTGCTCATTCATCAGCGAATCCACACAGGAGAGAAACCGTATAAATGCCAGGAGTGTGGCAAAAGTTTTGCCCACAGTTCAATGCTTGTCAATCATAAGAGAGTGCACACAGGAGAGAAACCATACAAATGTCAAGAGTGTGGGAAATGTTTTGCTCAGAATTCACACCTTGTAGGTCATCAGATAGTGCACACAAGAATGAAACAATACCAATGTCAGGAGTGTAGGAAATATTTTACTCACAAGTCAAACCTTGTGAAACATAAGAGAGTCCACACAGGAGAGAAACCATTCAAATGTCAGGAGTGTGGAAAATGTTTTGCTCACAGCTCACAGCTTTTGAGTCACAATACAGTACACACAGGAGATAAATCACACAAATGCCAAGAGTGTGGGAAATACTTTGGTCAGAGATCACATCTTATAGGACATCAAGTCGTGCACACAGGAGAGAAACCGCACAAATGCCGGGAGTGTGGGAAATGTTTTGCCCACAGTTCGTGTCTTGCAAAACATAATCGAGTCCACACAGGAGAGAAGCCGTTCAAATGTCAGGAGTGTGGGAAATGTTTTGCTCAACGATCACACCTTGTGAGTCATCACAGAGTCCACACAGAAGAGAAACCATACAAATGCCAGGAATGTGAGAGATGTTTTGCTCGGAATTCAGAACTCATAAGTCATCACAGAGTTCACACAGGAGAGAAACCATATGAATGTCCAGTTTGTGGGAGATGTTTTGCCCAGAGATCACACCTTATGGGCCATCGAGTAGTGCATACAGAAGAGAAACCATACAAATGCCAGGTGTGTGGAGCACGTTTTTCTTGGAATTCACAGCTTGTGAGTCATCGGAAAGTCCATGCAGGAGATGAACCCTACAAATACCCACAGTGGGAAGTGTTATGCTCAGAGTTTGGAACACATGATTCATCAGAAACTGCACAAATGCCTGGAATGTGGGAAATGATTTGCTCTGAAATCACATCTTGTGAGCCATCAAGTAAGGCAGACAGTGAAGAAACCATGCATGACATGTGAAAAATGTTTTATTTTATTTTTTTAACCATTGAGCCTGAATGTGATGGGGAAAGGTGCACTGTGGCATTTTCTGGTAATGCACCAGAGGTGTAACTACAGTAATTCTAGTGCCATCAAGATCTTGTGACCTTAATATACATAAGCAAGTGTGTAAGTTTTGGGAAGAATGCCTTGTTTGGAGTATAAAATGTTCATAAGGTTTGTACACAGAGTCTGCTATGAGGCATTTTCCCCTGCCTGAGAAGGAGACAATGGACAAAGTATCTGTACTTTGGATGAGCAAGTTCACTCCTTTCCAATGCCAAATTACAATGTTTAAGACCCCTCTGAGAGTATCTGGGGTAAAAAAAAACAGTTGATCTACCCAACTGTGTTCTGTAAGGCACTTTCTGAATGCTGACTGGGAGCTAAGATGGAGAATATGTCAAGTGTAATTGCACCAAGTTCTTTCTTTCTCATCTGCTTTTTATCTAGAGAAAGCAAACCTTTGAAGACAGAAAAATGCCCAACAAACACATTTTGTTTTTCCCCATTTATGCATTGATCTGCCTCTGCCAGTGTAAAATATAATAAAAATATTTTATGTCAAGTTTTGATGCTCTGCAGTACTGAGAAGCTCAAGAAATCTATTTAACTAAAATCAAGTTCTGGTGCTATATGTTGCTTATACAAATCCATACCCCCTGCACCGATCGCACTGAAACTCGGCACATACGTACCTTGGGCCAAAGAGATGGTCACTGCAGGGGTGTCAAGCCCCATGTGAGGGGTACGCCCCCTAAATCAATCCACAAAAGGGACACACACCCCCAACAGGAGAAAAAGCAAGGGGAAAAAGCCAACCAGGGGGGATTGTGATGTCATCGCCACAGCTCAACCAATTCCCAGCTAACCAGATCTGGGGCTCCATGACATCACAGGGCTCCCTCATACAAAGTGACATCCCTGCACCAATTGCGCTGGAAACTGCATGCACACCTACCTTCAACGTCGGGTGGCCAGCGAAAATCCACGCATGCGCCTAACCCTGCCTGGCATTCCAGGCTGTGGCGCATGTGCTACATTCCACGCATGCGCCAAAGTCTGGCCAGCGTTCCAGGTGGCGCACAGCCTAGCCTCCAGTACGGACGGTGGCAATTACAGCTGTCCCCGCCACAGCAACTACTGTTGGCAGCCGGCCACCACAGCATGGCTCCTCTGCACTCCTGAGGCACTCGGGGTGAAGGGAGAACCTACAGCCGGTGGGGGCAGAGGTCGGGACCGGGCTGCCTCCTTCCGTAGGCCTCCGCCCTCCCCCCATGGGTCCTCTGCCCACCCGCCCAAATGGAGCCTCCCACCTGACACAACCCACAGGAGGACAGAGGGTCCGGGCTGTGATGGCTACCCACTGACTGTAGATGCTGTGGAGGCCGGCAGCGGCAGCCAGAGTTAGGCTGAGATGGCGCCTCACAGCGGGGCTGAGAGAGCGTCCGCAATGACAGCAGACAAAAAGGTAAGGTAGCTGGGGTGGGGGGCGGAGGCGGGCCCAGGTCTCTCCTTGGCCTGTGTAGGGTATCCCCAGGCAATGCCAGGTCCTCTGCTAGTATATTCTGATGGTCAGAAAATTGGCCCCTTCTGAGAAAAGCGTGAATTTCTCAGCAGACTGAGAAATTATAGGATGGCCACATTTAACTTTTCACCCTATTACACTCGAAGTGAGAAGTAACCAAGACCCCATTTTTGGGGGCATAGATTAGCAATATTTGCCATCCACTTTGTATACTTTGACATTACTGTATTCTTTGATTATTGACCAGATTTTCAGAGAACTCGGCCCACAATAGTGGTTAGTGAATAGCTACTGGAATGAAAGAAATGTTATGGTGAAATGTTTAAGAGTTGAGCAGGAGGAATGAGCCACTAAAATCCTCTTCATGAGTTACACTTACATGGAATACAATGATGCAAATTGCGTCCATGAATCTTCGCTAATTTTTTTTCTTTTGTGTCCCAATCAAACCCTGGTCTGCCAAAATGGAGCCACTTTCTTGTAATTGGCCAAACTTAAGTCATCATAGATGCATGTTTCTGGAAGTAACCACTAGTTAACTAGTTGCGATTTTAATTTCTTCTTATGCATCATTTGCCACCAATGGGTGTATTGTAAGGGATGCAAGCATGTCTGTGTTAATTAGTAGTGGTTCGCTGCTGCACTTTAAGCCACTGCATTGATCCTGAAGTATCTCACCATTTGGATTCTGTCCGTCATGTTCTGTTCTGCATAATTAGTAGGAAGTTTTGTTAGCATAGCTAAGCACAGCTTAGATGAAAAATTAGTTTTTTGAAAGAGCAGCAATTCTCTTTAGAAAATAACAATCTAGTTTAAGTTGGTGTTGATGGTGAAATGTGGATGATGCCTCCTAGAAGCATTTAGAAGGTGCTTGGACTGGTTTTTTTCTGACTGAGTATTAGGATTCACATTAGTTTTGCTTTAGGAAAAAAGCCTTTGACCCTGGAATGATGCTCACATTCTCTTCAATTACACTGGCCGAGGCCACTCACATAGTAATAGATGCTAACCTGAAGAGTAAGCTCATTAGCAAATGTGTAATGCCACCATGACTGTCTTGCATCCATTTACTAACAATTTGCAATTCAAAAGGGCGAAGCTCGATAACTACTCTGAATAACAGCTTACCTTGGAGGCACTATTCAGTGAGGAGTCTACATGTTGGTAGATGGTCTTCAGGATGACATTCCGCACATGCAAATAACAGGTTACCAGTTGTAAAAAGCCAAATTGATTTGTATACTTAACTGTTATGTCAATCACTCTGTACTCCTATACCTGATGTGTATAAATTGATGCCATGAAGCCTCCTCACTCTTCTGCCTGATGAAGTGGACTTGAGCCACGAAAGCTAATATTAAAATACAGCAGTTAGACTTTTATGCTAATAACTGATATGCTTGAAACACAGACTAATGCAGCTACCATTTCGAAAATGGTTAATTTGTGATCTAGTTGTGGATGGAAAAAAACAATTGTTACTCTGAAGAAAATATACTAACCTGGTTTTTCTGTCATACACCAGGGCAGATCTGAGAGGCTTGTTGGAGTTACTATTAATAATTGTGTGCCCTTAAGTCAGTTCACATCTTATCTGTATGATTTCTGTCAAAATTGTCAGGATTTCTATCATGTCAAATCCAGGCTGGGATGCCATCTGCTTGCTCATGTGTTGATGTGTTTGTTCTCCCTATAACAGTGATGATGAACTCCAGGTGTTCTGGAACTTCAATTCCCAGAAGCCCAAGTCCTGATGATCAGGGCTTCTGGGAATTGAAGATCAAGAATAGCTGGAGTGCCAAGGTTGGCCATCACTGTCTTATAATTTAATGGTCTCCCATATAGGACTGTCAGTCTTGGACTCTGCTAAGGTATGGAGTCTACCAGGTTCTTGCTTCTGGAGGACTTCAGTACTCATTTTACCTGGGCAACCGTAGAGTGTAGAAACCATTATATCAATGGGTCTATCTTGGCATGTGAATGGCCCCACACGTGTCAGAACACACACTCCACCCTTTTGATGGGCCAGGGAGACTGATCGAAGGGTGAAGAATATGGCAGTAACATTGGCCAGGGAGACTGATATGAGGAAGGATATGATGGCAGTAATATTGGTATGGTCAGATTATTTCCATCTAAAATTTGGCTCGAAGGTAGCAACACTTTTCCATGAGGAGAAGGATTTGATCCTTTTTCTATTGACAAGATAAGCTTGCATCAGTTATTTAAAAAACCTGGAGTCACTTATCTAGGGTGGGTCTGTCCAAGGTTGGGTTGTTTGTAATTTCAGAAGGAGAGTGAAGAGAATTTGGTGCCTTTGCTCTGAGTCTCTGTGTACCCTCTCTACGATGCTCTGAAGTAGAGAAAAATACTTCCCAACATGTTGGGGAAATCCTGACTTTAGTATCCCTACCTATTGCCCCTTTCTTAAAATTTCACTTGGAAACACTCTCCTGAGGGTGCCTCCTGCTTCCAAGTCTTTTGAAGTAATCTCACCCCATACAATCCAGAAGAAGATTTTATGAAAATGCAATTAAAGCTGCAAGGAGACAGGAGAAGATATTGAACTCTGAGACCCTGTTTCTTTCACTGGAAAGTCAATCCTTTTGTGTTCAAAGGCTTTCCTTTTAAGCAAACCTAGAAAGACAACCAAGCAATTATATCAACAGGGTTCTGCCAAAGTGAGGGTGAATGGATGGTACTGGATGGGGCTTTTTTGACCCTGATAGACCCGGTGCATAATCTGGGGGTCCTCCTGGATTCATGACTCCTGCTCCAGGAGCAGGTGGCAGTCGTGGCCAGGAGGGCTTTTGTTCAAGTTTGAGTGATTCGCCCTTTACGCTCATTCCTGGACTGGGACTCCTTGCTAATGGTCACTCATGCCCTGGTCACCTCCCAGTTAGATTATTGTAATGCGCTCTACATGAGGCTGCCCTTGATGACCATTCGGAAGCTGCAACTGGTACAGAATGTGGCAGCCTGCGCAGTGATTGGGTGTGGTCGTTATGCCTATGCCTCACCTTTCTTGCAGGAGCTGCATTGGCTACCAGTGTGCCTCCGGGTGTAATTCAAGGTGCTGGTTATGACCTTTAAAGCCCTACATGGTAGAGGACCAGGGTACCTAAGAGACCACATCACCCTGAAGAGATCTGCCTGTCCCATGAGAGCAGACTGGAGGGCTCCCTGAAAGTACCTACAGCTGGAGAGGTTTGCCTGTCTAGCACGAGAAGGAGGGCCTTTTCGGTACCTGCTCCGGCCCTTTGGAACCTCCTGCCGACTGACCTCCATCTCCAGACAGATTTGTTGGATTTTAGGAAAGGACTGAAGCCATGGCTGGCTCATGAGGTGTGGGTCGGGGGCTGCGGGAGGAGCGGCCCCCTCTCGCTGGCTTATATGCCATCTTAAACTTTGGATTTTAGATATTCAGATTTTAGCGTTATGTTTTGATAACAGGTTTTTTAATTGGGCTCTTATTTTTTTAGTGTAACAGATTTTAATGATAGTGGACTATTTATTGTGATTGTGGGTTATTAATTGTGAGCTGCCCAGAGTCGCTATGGCGATAGGTGCAGCCTTAGAAGTCTAAATAAATAAATCAGTGCAATACAACAATACAAATCTATTGTGTGGGGCAGGCCGCAAATGGGGACCGAGGGACCGATGTTTGTTATCTGTCCCTTGTTCCAGCCCCCCTGTTCAATCTCTGGTTCCTGGACAGAAGGTTCAGAGTGACCCCTCCCTTAGGTTGCTGCTGGTGAATGCCAGGTCGGTGTGTAATAAAGCTCCCCTGTTATGTGATTCAATCTTGGGGGAGCGAACCGACCTGGCATGCATCACCGAGCCCTGGCTGACACCTGAGGATGGTGTTCCTTTAGCAGAAATGTGTCCAGCCAGGTTCGGTATGTGGCACCAGCCTAGGTGTCAGGGGAAGGGCGGCAGTATCGCTATTATAGCCCGAGAATCACTTGGAGTCACCAGGGTCACCGCACCACAGGTGCCGGGTTGTGAGCTGCTGCTTCTTTGGGTCGGCCCTAAGGGTCAGTGGGGAATCCTACTCCTGTACCTGCCCCCTTGCAGGCTAATGGATTCCTTGCCCGACATGCTCGAGGCAATACATGCATCGTACAATGATTTTTTTTGCTAAGTGGTTTTTCCCATTGAAAAATTATTGTACGGTTTTTTTCCATAGGGAAAATTGTTATGCGGGACGTGAGAGAGTAGGAATTGAAAGCAACTTTTTCACTCACTGAAGCCTAAGATCAGAAAAGTTGTTCTTTTTGTATGAGCTTTTATGTTAAATGTAAAAAAAAAAAAAGATTTACAACATTTGGCATCCTATTAAGTGCACACAGTGAGTAGTTGGGGGCCTGTCTCTCTCTCTCTTCCACTGGACCTTGAGATCCAGAAACAGCAAGGAAAGGAAAGCAGCCCAGATAGAGCAGGATGAGGCCCTCCACTCCTTCTCTGCCTCCTTTTACTCCTGATGTAGGACTTGATTCAGAAGGTGGAAAAGACCAGCCAACATCACACCTTGCCTCGAAAGTGAGCTAGTAGATATGAGTAATTCAGGAGTTCTCAACCTTTTAAAACCAAGGGCTGAGTCATGCTCCCTCAGAGGCTGGATGGCCATTTTGTCCTTCCTCCACCACATGGCACTTCCTGGTTTGGTGGTGGTGGTACATGAAATGGAATCGCAGGCCACATCTGGCCCCTGGGCCACAGGTTGAGGATCTCTGGTGTAATTGCTATTTCTATTCTGTGTCCCTCAACACAGAGAAAAGGGCCTGGTGGTAGATATCCCAAATGCTCTTGGTGGGACTAGGCCAAAATTGAACATGTACAACATGCGGCATTAGTGTGCTCTAATGAATGGCCTTGTGAATTGCCCAGGGAGTGCTCTAAGCATGGTGGGAGAATAGATTAAAAGAAAAATCTGTCACACTTACCCTCCCAAATCCTGGAGGGATTTCAGACTTCGGAGTTTTCTCTTCGGATCCCAAGAAAGCGAGAAGAAATCAATTCATTTTCACTCTTTCCCTTGGAGAAAAATAAAGGGGGGGGGGGGAGAGAGATTATTTTGGAGGCTTCTAGGATGGAGGAAAAAGAAAAACATTCACTTGCATTACGTTCCTTTCACATGTTTACATTTGTAGGGTTTAATCTCCATTTGTTTCTCTTTTGCAGAGACCAAAAAAAAAAGGGGGGGGAGGAAAAGTTTGAGGAACAAAAAGAATGGGAAGGGAGTTGGGGGGCTGCATCTCTCAGCCTTTGAGCCAGAAGCCTCTTTTAGTTAGTAAAAAAAAAAAAGGGGGGGGGGATTGGTAGGAACCAGAGAACAACACCAACCTCTCTTGTTGCAATGTCTCCCAGGTGTTGGAGTGGCCGCAAGGAAGATACGCAAGACAATTGTGCGGTGAAGTCCAGCCCCGATCTGGGTCGGGTGGCACGTATTTATTACCCTGCCTTGGGGTGATGCGCATGTAGGATGAGCATAACCCCCTAATACAGAAGGCTTGCATATGTGGCATGGTGGTCTAGCTACAATGCCAGCTCTTGGAAGTTACCCTGGGGTTAATGGACAACTCGCACCTAATTACCTTGGGCTGGCGAAACCCATTGTTCCTGCCCTATCTCGGAGCCTATGTGTATTGACTCCGGGTACCTACTTGTTCTGCTGTCTGGCGCAGCTTGTTTGCCTAACTTAACCTGTAGCCAGAAGCGGAGGATTGTGTATTTCCATTAGAGTCATATCCTTGGTGTATGCCCTGTTTCTGTCGTAGCCATCATCCAAGGCTTTATGATTTGCCCCCCAAACTAACTAACTAGCCCGTACCCCAATTGCCTTTCCAGCAAAGCCCGGCTGGTCCCCGGATCTGTTGAAGGCCGGGTGAACCCCTGGGGAAAGGTTTGGCCAATTATTTCTCTCTCTACTCCCACCCTCCAGGATGGGTAATAATCCCTCTTCTGATGACCTTTATGAGCTCTGGCAAGAGGTTGGGGGGGGGGGGGGGGAGATTCCTGGACTTTGCCTGGAAGGGGAAATCATTTGGGGAGGGAGGGGGGGAAATATGAACCAAGTCACTTCCCCCCCCCCCTCCCTTCCCTTTTCACACCCACTGACTTGTGCAAGACTCACCCCACACTGGGCACTGCTTGCCTTGCACAGAGGGGGCATTGGGTGTGTGTGTGTTTCTCTCTGCCTCCATGACAGGATGTTAACACCCCCCCCTCCAGAATAGAAGCAAGGGGGGGGGACTCCCAAAACAAGATTTGCAATGTGGATTTCAATGGGAAAGTTCCCTCCCCCATCCCATGTCTCCTTTTGGGCTTATTTTTTCTTTGGGGGGAAACCCCCTCACACATCCCAATTATAAGCCCACCCCATCCCCCCTAAGTCACCCTCTTCCTCCTCCTCCTCCCAAGTGTCCTGAATGGCAGCGTGGGAGAAAACTCTCGAGGAGACCCTCTTGCCCCCCCTCCCTCCACCAAAAAAGTGCCTCTTATGGTTGAGCACACAGGGGAGGGTGTGTGGCTTGGTCTGTGCTAAAACTGGCGGTGGATTCTGGGATTTGTAGTAGCGGCAGGGGAAAGACAAAGGGAACCCCTTTTTCCCAATCGCTGTTTCCGCACCCACCAACCCACCTGGCCCTTTCCTTCCTAACTAGGGGGGTCTCTGGTTGGGTTGGGAGGGTTTTCCCCTTCTTCTTCCCGCTCAGGGCGAAAGGAACAGCCGTGACTTCTTCATCCCTGGTGTCACTCAGACTCCTTAAAATGACAAACCTTTAGAAATACTTAATTCAGGAATAATAAAATCCGTCAGAGTGATTGCTTGGAGAAGAAAATAGAAACCAATTTATTGGAATCTTACATGCAAAATGGTGCCTTCTCTAACAGGAGGGACACCTGCCATGTAGTGAGTATTAATTTGTGTGATCCCATGTGGGTTTTTGTTGTTGTTGTTCAGTCGCACAGTCGATTCCGACCCTTTGCGACCCTATGGACCATTTTCCTCCAGGCGCCTCTGTCCTCCACTATCCTGCTCAGCCCACCAAGCTCTGTGCCCATTGCGTCCACAATACCATCTATCCATCTCATCTTTGGACGCCCCCTTCTTCTCTTGCCCTCCACCTTTCCCAGCATCAAGACCTTCTCAAGTGAGTCCTCCCTTCTCATTTGATGTCCAAAGTACTTTAGCTTCATCTTTACTATTTGACCTTCTAATGAGCAGTCAGGGTTGATTTCCTCTAAGATTGACCTATTTATTCTCCTCCCTGTCCAGGGGACTCTCAAAACTCTCCTCCAACACCACATCTCAAAGGCATCTATTCTTCTGCGTTCAGCTTTCCTAATTGTCCAGCTCTCGCATCCATACATTACCACTGAGAACACCATTGCTTTGACTATGCGGTTTTTTGTTTTCAAGGTGATGTCTCTGCTTTTCACTATATTCCCCAGGTTTCTCATTGCTTGTCTCCCCATAATCAGTCATCTTTTTATTTCATGGCTACAGTCACCATCTGCAGTGATCTTAGATCCCAGGAAAGTAAAATCTGTCACTGCTTCTACTTCTTCCCCATCTATTTTCCAGGGACTGATCGGACCTGTTGCCATTATCTTGGTTTTCTTGATATTAAGTCTCAAGCCAGCTTTTGCACTCTCCTCCTTCAATCCAATCAAGAGGTTCTTTAGGTCTTCCTCACTTTCTGCCATTAGGGTGGTATCATCTGCATATTTCAAATTGTTGATGTTTCTCCCAGCAATTTTGATCCCATATTGTGATTCCTCCATCCCTGCATTGCGCATTATGTGCTCTGTGTATAGATTGAATAAGCAGGGTGATAAAATGCAGCCTTGTCTTACTCCTTTTCCTATTCCAAACCACTCTGTCATTCTGTATTCTGTCCTAACTGTTGCTTCTTGGTTCGTGTACAGATTTCTCATGAGGCATATGAGGTGTTCTAGTATTCCCATCTCTTTAATTACTTGCCACATTTTGTTGTGGTCCACACAGTCAAAAGCCTTGCTGTAGTCAATAAAACAAAAGTAGACTTGTTTCTGGTATTCCTTTGTTTTCTCCATGATGTTGACAATGTGGTCTCTAGTCCCCCTGCCTCTTCTGAAACCAGCCTGCACCTCTGGTAGTTCTCTCTCCACATGTTGCTGAAGTCTATCCTGTATTATCTTGAGCATCACCTTGCTGGCGTGTGGGATGAGCGCAATTGTTCGGTAATTTGAGCATTCTTTGGCATTGCCTTTTTTTGGGATTGGAACGTACACTGATCTTTTTCAATCCTGTGGCCACTGTTTTGTTTTCCAAATTTGCTGGCATATTGAATGCAGTAGTTTGATTCCATCATCTTTTAGGGCTTTGAAAAATTCAACTGGGATACCATCATTTCCACTAGCTTTATTGTTTGCAGTGCTTTTTAGGGCCTTTCTGACTTCACTCTCCAGAATGTCTGGTTCAAGTTCAAATTTCTCATTATTGTTATTATCAGGAGTGTTGAGGTCCTTTTTGTAGAGTTCCTCTGTGTACTCTTGCCATCTTTTTTTATCTCTTCTGCTTCAGCTAACTCCTTTCCATCTTTGTCCCTTATCATGGTCATTTTTGCTTTAAATGTTCCCTTGATTTCCCCATTTTTTTTTGAAAAGATCTCTAGTCCTGCCTCTTTTGTTGTTTCCCTCCATTTCTTTGCACTGTTTGTTCAGGCAGTTTTCCTTATCTCTCCTTGCTTTTCTTTGAAATTCTGTATTCAGGTGATTGTATTTTTTCTTTCTCCCTGGACTTTTGCAATCCTTCTTTTCTCTGCTATTTTAAGGGCCTCGTAGGACAACCACTCTTTTCTTTTGGTATGGCTTTTCTTGCTGCCTCCTGCATGATGTCCCGCGTCTCTGTCCATAATTCTTCTGGTACTCTGTCTATCAGGTACAGGACATTAAATCTGTTCATGACCTCCACCATGTATTCTTTAGGGATGTTGTGTAGATCATATCTGTCTGGTCTAATTGTTTTCCCCATTTTCTTTAGTCTAAGCCTGAATTTTGCAATCAGTAGGTTGTGATCTGAGCCACAGTCTGCTCCAGGTCTTGTTTTTGCTGACTGAATGGAGGTT
The DNA here is from genome assembly GCA_035047345.1 of Bradypodion ventrale. NCBI lineage: Eukaryota > Metazoa > Chordata > Lepidosauria > Squamata > Chamaeleonidae > Bradypodion > Bradypodion ventrale. Next base: position 375,459,548 of record JAWDJE010000002.1, read on the forward strand.
CTCCATCTTTGACTGCAGAGTATGTAATCAATCTGGTTTCGATGCTGGCCATCTGGTGATGTCCACATGTAAAGTCGACCCCAAAATATATAGATTGTTATTTAGAATATACGGGTTCTGACCGGTTTGGGCAGAGGAAATTTGCTCGGCAAGCATTTTCTCTGAAAGTTAATGACACGCTCTTAACTCATAACATCCCATTGTGAGACACAACCTGGAGGAATCTGAAAACTAATTAAACAGGACAAACAGTCCCTTAATCCTTAATGACTAACATTCGACCTTTTGGCATGGGTCACACTAATCCTATTGTTTTAGGTTTGTACCTAAATATTAACCAGTCTTGTTTCTTTACATTTCCTGGAGCCACGAAGCCAGGAAAGCCTTTCTGTCAATATCACTGGTCAATTACATTTGTTAGTTATTAATCACGTAGGCAGAGAGAATCTCTGCTGACCTCTAGTTTAGTTCTCCTAGAAGTTTGATTATAAATACTTGCTGTAAAATAAAACAATCAAGCCGTCAACCTGATCCACTTCGTGCGTGTCTCGTTACTTGCCCTCCGCAACTCCGGGGCTGTTCGCTACACTGCCATATGTCTGCGTACAACTTATATACTAGTGAACAAACAACTTACGCTGTTACAAACAACATACGCAAATGACTCCTCCCATTATTATATTCCCAAAAATATGATAAACGTAACACACACTAAACATATGAACCTCTAAGAAGAAATACTGGAATATTAAACATCTGCAAACTGATAAGTAAAAGTGCATGTCCAACCTTCACACAGCTAAATACATGGACCAATCATGTAAAGCAATGTGTTTAAGCAGATTTACACAGTTTCATCTTATCTATTTCATGCCAGACCATGGCTCCTTCAAGGGAGTTGACCTGTAAGCCAGTAGCCAGGCCTTTGCCCTCTCCCTATGCTGTTAGAACATCTGTTAGAATCTAGATAAGAAAGGGTGTGGATCTTCATTTAGCTTGCTTACTGAAAACCAACTTTTGTACTTTAGAAAGAGGCCTGCATTTCAAAATGGCTCTGGTTCTGCTAGAACTAGCACTGGAAGGAAGGAAGTGGGAGACTACCTAACGTCTTCCTCTTCTGGCAGAGGAACGGGGTTACTTCCTGCCCCCGCAGCATTATTCTCCCCATAGAAGGTCCGGTAACCAGCCTTTGAAGTCCCCCTCCCCCACGTATTTATTAATTATTTAATGCGTTTATCTTTATAGATCCTGCCTCTATCTTGGGTATTTTTTTCTCCCACTCTAGGCGGCAAAACAAGAAGTGGAAAATTCCAAATGCGAAAGAAAGTCAAGCAGAAGAAAATAAAAAAATAAATATTAAACAAGTGTGACATCCCACCCTCCCCGCCCGCCTCCTTTTTCTTAGTCTTTCTTGCCTGCCAGAGTGCCAGGAGTCCAGGATGGACTTTTTTTCGGGGTGGGCCCTTCCTCCAATGAGGAAACTCGCTCCTCAACCATGTCACCAGTCTCTGGGCAGAAGGAAAACCAGGAGGGGTCCTCCCCTTCTCGCCACCTACCCAACCGATGAGGCAACGTTCCATCTATGGCGCTGCTTCTCCCAACCGCAGGATTGGGGGGTGGGGTGGAGGAGAAGGGTCTTGTTGGGGGTGGAGGAGGGGGAGGCGTAGACAACGATGAGTGCCTTGCGAGGGGAGGCCCTTTTTTCTGGTGTGCAGAGGGGTGATGTCCAGAGAACCCCACACCCCACCCCAAATCAGTTGGGATGACTCCCCCTCCTACCCTCTAGTGCAATACAGTGATACCTCATACAACGTCCAAACTTGGTTCCACAAGTTTGGAATTTATACGGATTTGGACTTTGTATGAGGCATGCAAAATCCTAGCCGCGATGCCTCATACAACGTCCAAGTCCTTGCTGCGATGCCTCGTACAACGTTGTTTCCATAGAGATACATTGTACTGTAACAGCACAGACTTCAGGGCAAAGTCAAGGAAACAGACAGGAAACTGACAGAACTTTAAGAAAACATTGTCTAAAGGCTAAATACATTACAAAAACATGTCAAACAACCCTGATTGTGCAAGAACCGGAAGAATTTTACCGTATTTTCATGTATTTTAATTACTGAAACTCACTAGCAGCTGCTGCATTTCCCACTCTCGTCTTATACTCTGATCAATCTATTTTCCTGGGTTTTCAGGTCAAAATTAGGTACCTCGGCTTATGCTTGGATTAGTTTATACTTGAGTATATACAGTAATCATTCTTAGCCTTATCCTCCACAAATTTGTCTAATCTCTTCTAATTCTACCTAACTTGACAGTTGCCATTACATTCTGTGGTTGCAGATTCCATAATTTATGGTGTGCTTCATAGGAAAAGAGTTCTCTTTTATCTTTTTCCTCCTTTGAAGTAAATTGAACTGTGTTTGACTTACCTGACCATTGTTTATTTGACATTAAATAAAAGTCATCTTCTGGATATTGTATCACTGAGACTTGGGTGGGTGATGAAAGTGGGAGTTTCCCTTTTCTTGATGTGTCCTCCTTTTCATGAAAATCCATTGGGAAGTTACTGTTATGTGAGTTACTTCATATTCATTTAGATGTTCACCATAGCTTCTTTAGATTATCTTTGGCCAGAGTAGTCTAACACTTAGAAAGAAGTGGCTGTAACACCATTTGCATTCCAATACACGCACATGCCACATTAGCACGACAATAGATAAAGGCCTGCCAAGTAGTCAAGGCCAGTTCCGCAGAGAGACATCTTAGAGATGGAACAGCAAGATAAGAAATACCTGCAAGTGACGGCAGACCAGGCAATGGTCAAAACAAGTACTGTATCTTCTAGAAGTTTTATTAAATTCTAGAGGTGGGTGTGAGAGCACCAAAAGATATAAAATCCCCCATTATTTAGAGGTACGCAACAGCCTTTTCGAATGCAGCGACAGCCCTTGTCATTTTGAAATAATGACTTGATCCATGTCTTGCATGAGGACAAAGCTATGCTTTTATTAAGTTTGTTATTTTTATACTTTGTTGTTTTTATAAAATCTGGTATCCAGTTTAGTTTAGATGAGGTTTTAGATCAATTATTCTATATATTTTGGATAGTGCAATTTACTACAATAAAGCTGCTAAATTGAAGATTTTAGTAGCGTCTTTACTCCTACAAGAGGTGGAAATTGCGGAGAAGAGATAACACTTGAATGGTCAACAATAAGGCCTTTCTCAAGCCCTAGCCATGGGGGTGCATCAAGAGTCGGAGGAGGAAACTTGGGGACTTTTGTTTCTCATGAACTGGGAGCGCTATCAGCTTGGCCAGTTTCGCTTTGAAGGTAAACCATATCTTTCCACCCCCAAAGTTTCCCAGAGCAACCCTTCTCTGCAAAATTGGTGTGGTTATGTGGAATGAGGCATTCCTTAAGGGACTCTTAATTTGCCACATAATATAGCTACCAGACACCTGTGACATTGCAGAATCACCATTTCCCACTTATGAGCCAGTATAACTGGACAAGAGGTCTGTGCCATCAACAAAACATCTGGCCCGGTCAGAGAACCTCTTTGCTTAACCACGCCAAAAATGGAAATGGGGACCAAGCAATCTGAGGGGGTATAAAAGCCGCGAAGAGGCCGTGAGGCTTCCCTGACACTCCTGTATTCTCAGTTAATTATCAGGGCAAGGTGGAGGTGCGGTCACTATAATTGTCCAGAACATCTTAAAGATGAGCAGGCTTTCCTCTGTCAAGGTTGGGTCCAGAGTGCCTCAATGTAGAGGTGTGGGACAGGGATTGAGTTAGGGTAATGTACTCCCCACTCCATAACACTGTCGTTCCTGGTGCTGACAGACTCTGTATTGTCTTGAGTGAATTTTATATCCATGCGGAGAAGCTTCATTTCTGGCAGCTGAGGACTTCATGGAAACCATGCCTGCCATGGACTTCTCCCAACCTGTCACCACTCTCATGTGACTGGGAATATCCTGGACTTTGTTTAACTGTCAGCTTGGAGAGATGATCTGAGGGTAAGGGAGATCAGGACCATCCAATTGTCATGAGAGGCCCCTATGATGGCAAACCTTGGCACTCCAGTTGTTGGATTTCAATTCCCAGAAGCCCTGGTCAACTTGGAACAAAGGTGGTCACCAGACCTACTTTGATGGTCCATTTTCTCAGGCTGATGAATCCTGACAGTTTTCAGATGGAAAAATAGAAAAGTTGAGAATCAGGTACAAAATGTATGGGGGGGGACAATTTTACTTGCCCCCTTTCCTACAATAAAGCAAGAAAAGTTTATCTAGCTACATTTCTCTGGGTTGGCCTAAATAGCCTGTCTGGCTGGCTATCCTGCTATGATAATGGAGTAGACCAGTGATGGTGAACCTTTTTGAGACCAAGTGCCTAAACTGCAACCCAAAACCCACTTAATTATCGCAAAGTGCCAACACAGCAACAAGAGAGGAAGGAAACGCTCTCATTGGGCTGTTGGGCAGAGGAAGGAAGTATTCCCATTGGGCTGCTGGGCAGAGGGGTGGGGTGAACTCTGTGCTAGGGGAGGCAGGAAGCAGATTGGGCTGTTGGGCAGAGAGGTGGGGCAAACTGCTGGGGTGACTGCATGGGTGCCCACAGAAAGGGCTCTGTCACCTCTGGCATGCATGCCATAGGTTTGCCACCACTGGAGTAGACCATACAGCCAGCGGCTCAATGCCGAGTGTTGGGCAATGGTAAGTAACCTGACTCCCTAAAGGGGCCAACAGCTACAGACGGATGAGCCCCTTTACATGGGGTGATGGCCCCCTCAGTGGAGGAAATGCTACTGGAAACCATCGTATTAGACCCAACGGTAAAATGAGCGGAGATGGAACCATTTTATTATTCTGATTCCTGATGGTCATGCAGGTGGAAGAGAACATGCCAGATGGACTAGCTGTGATGGTGCACTTTGGTAATACCCTCAAGGCTGTGGCAGTCCATGTATTAAACCCTGCATGTCTCATATGTGCTGCAGGAAATGACTCTGTAATCATAGTGTGTGGGTCACTACAGGGCAAGCTGATATCCACCTTAATGCCAATGCCATTTTTCCTGTTTTAGTAACAAGGTATTTATGGACACAAGTTGCAGCAGATGAGCCTAACCAGCTTATACATTTGGCTGCATTTTTCACTACTGTTACTCACAAGCACGCCTTTTCTTGATCAACATCATGGCAAAGACATGGTGTTTCCTCCTCACATTTCAATATAACAAAACACTTTACCCCCACTCATCCCACCACCAATTTTCCATCTCTTATGATCATATTCTAAGAAAACTAACCAGTACCTGCATTGAAGGTCATTGCCCAGGCTTTTCTAGCTCTACCCAGGGAACAAAGAACCAGAAGAAATGCTTTAACTCATTTAAAGCAAAGGCCCCATTTTAATTCACCATACTGCCCCCCCTTAATTTGCCCACGTCGGACTGCGCAGGTGCGCCAGACAAACACCGCCCACTATTAGTCTTAGTGATGAGGACTGATTTTTATTAAATACTAGCAGAGGTTGCCCGGCGTTGCCGGGCTGTTTTAAATTGTGTCGGAAGGTTAAATTGTGTTAATGTTTGTTAAAAATTGCTTAGTCTGTAATTTTTAAAATGTTTATTTATACAAATATTTTTTGGCTTGGCTGGCTGTTTTATGTAACTGAATAATGTTTTAGTTTTTGGGGTTTTTTAAAATAGTTGTACCATAGGTAATAATTTTAATAATGTGAAAATAAATGTTTTTTTACATTCAATGTTTTTAAAATGTGTTTGGTTGTTTTAGGTTTTTATTTGAGTTAGAACTCAGCACAGGGTTTTAATAAATTTTTAATTTTATTTTATTGACATATGTTTGTGATTTGTGTTAAATTGTGTTTTCGTGTAATTTTTTTGACTTGTTATTATTGTGACCTTTTGTGTAAAATTGTGATTTTGTGTTATTGTTTTGATTTGTTTTTACTGTTGTGGCCTTTTGTTTGGGGCTATTGTGTGTTTTTGAATTGTTTTTAGTATTGTGGCCAGCAGGTGGTGCTGGTAGGGGTTTTCTTGTATTTTGACTGTTTTTTCTCTCCTGGCCTCTGGGTGAAGCTTCTTCCGGTAAGTAGTCTCTTTCTTTATTCATTTCGTTTCCGGTCGTCATGCAGGTAGGACATGTGTTGGTGAGTTAGCTTGTTTTCTTTATTTGGGGGCGGGGCGGGGTTGGTTTTGAATTTTTTTGACTGTTTATTTTGTTTTTGATTGTGTTTTTGTTTACTTTGTATTGTTTTTTTGGTGATGTTTTTGTTTGCTTTTGTGTATTTTGATTGTGTTTTAAGGTATTTTTTGAAAAATATTTATTTATTTTTATAATTCTTTTTGTTGTTGTGGCTTTGGGGGGGGTTTGGTTTATTTCCGTGGTCCGGCCTGGCTGGCCGGCCCGCGGGAATTCCAACGCCGGTATATCCGGCGTTGGGGGGGGGTTATTTCCGTGGACCGGCTTCGCTGGCCAGACGCGGGTGTTGGGGAGGGGGGCTTTATTGTCTTATGGTGCTTTGATTGTGTGGAGTCATGAAAGTAGATCGGGGTTTCCCCTTTAATATCAGTAGGTGAGGGGTTGCGATCCCCCTCTCCGCTGGCTCACCTGGGGTTGGGAGGTTTGTGGGGACAAAAGGGGTATGTCCCCCCAACCCTTCTGGACCCAGGAGACCAGGGAGAGTGGATCGATTCCCCCTCTCCTAAAAAAACCTCCATTTTTAAAGAGAAGAAACCGCTTGGTTTCTTCTCTTTATAGACGGAGGTTTTTTGGTGTGTGTGTGTGTGTGTGTGTGTGTGTGGATTCGATCCCCTCTCCCTAGCCTACTGGGTCCAGAAGGGTTGGGAGGACAGATCCCTTTTGTCCCCACAAACCTCCCAACCCCAGGTGAGCCAACGGAGAGGGGGATCGCCACCCCCCGCTTACTGATATTAAAGGGGAAACTCTGATCGGATTTTCCCTTTTAATATCAGGGGGTTGGGTTGGAATCGATCTCCTCTCTCGGGACCCGTGGGTCCGTGAGTGTTGGGGGGGGGGACAAAAGGGGTATGTCCCCCCAAACCCTTCTGGACCCAGTAGACCAGGGAGAGGGGATCGATTCCCCCCCTCCTAAAAAAACTCTGTTTTTAAAGAGAAGAAACCGCTTGGATCGCAATCCCCACCTACTGATATTAAAGGGGAAACTCCAATCAGGACCTTCAGGCGCCATTGGTGAGGGAAAGAAGGGCAGTTGGTGTTTGCGTGGCTCTGAGGTGGTGAGTTTTTTTAAAAAAAAATTCGGGCGCCGGCTTCCTCAGCGTTCTGCGTGCTCATGTCACGCAGGACTCTGGGGCTTGTAATTATGGGTTTGTGATTTGTGGTTGTGATGCGTTTTTTTTTCTGTGGCTCGATTTTGATTGGCCGTGGCTCGTTTCTCAATGTTCTTTGTGGTCGCGCATCTCAGCCTGATTGGCTGTGGCGCGGCGCAAAGAACATTGGGAAATGAAGTTGTTTCCCTTTTTTCGCGTTTGTGGGGCTGTTGCCCCACTGGCGCATTTCTCAATCCTTCGTTGACCTGCGGACCCAGTTCGGCCGTGTGCATGAAGGGTGGGTGCCAACTAGTAGGGCCAGGCTTAGGAACCTATGCGAAGTTCCAATGGTTAACGCTTGGTTTTATAGGTTAAGATATTCATTATATATCCATTATAATTATATAGAAATGTACTACACCCAAAACACATTGTATCTACCTTATGAAACATTATAGAATTGTAGCTTGTAATATTCTTAAGAAATACTATGCAACACAATAATATTGTAACAAGGTTTTTATACACATAATAATTTTTATATGTTAGCCTATATACTTAAACACAAAGAAGTTGTTCCATTGATATTAACCCTTACTTCCTTACTTTTCATCTTATATCTCAGTTAACGCATTCACACTATGACATCTATATTCATTGATTCACATATTCAGATACATTGCTTTTAACAAAGAGTCTTTAGACAAACACAAACATGATCTCATCTTGAAAAGGAACGCATCAGCTATCTAAAGCAGGCCCCTTTGATTGTCTGTTTCATATTCAGGGTTAAGATTGTATAAACTTTTTAAGATTGTATAAACTTTAAGCTAACTCTGAACTGGTTAAGGTCTAATTTGACCCCAAAAGATGTTAAATCTTCAGCTTCTCCGCCTGAAGATACATGACATGACAAAGGAAAGAGGAGCAAAAACTTTAGAGGCAATATTTTCTCAAGGCTGGAGTACACTACCCAGATGACCCAATGGTCGTAAATTTAAGGATTCCTGCTCAGTGACAGGGGAAGATTCCAAAGGACCAACCAGAGAAGAGAAAAGTTATCAGGATACTTGTAACCTTTTATGTCAAATTGAACATTAATTGCTTGTTAGTTGACACTTTTTGAGTTTGGGAGGGATGATTGGGAGGAAAAAGTGTATAAAACCTGTATGCTTTCTTTGTATGAGGGGTGCATTCCCGACAAGTACACTGGCTTATAAAGATGTATGCCAAGGGCTCCTTTATTATCGATAATAAATGAATAAGATTTGAAATAACTTTTCTCCTTGACTGCTCTAACTCAATTGAACTATGAGGGTTTCGAAAGCGGAGAAGAAGCTCCGATTGGCCTATAAGTGGCGGCTTATGGTGAGTGAAAAGGGAACTTACCAAAGACCTAAATTTTCTTCTAAGGGCATTGGGTTATAAGTTCTTAGAAACTAAACTATATATCTGGACATTGTTGTGTTCCTGATAAACCAGACAGGAGTCATTTTGAATCTTTTCATCCATGTTAGAAATACTTTCTCACAGGAGGGGGCCAGAGACACTCATGCTGAGTCATTTAGGGGAAGTACCTTGGAAAGTCCCTAACTTGACCATACCTCTAACCAACCAGGAGAATACCCACCTATACAAGGAGGAGGCGAGGAAGGGGAAGAGACGCAGACCAGCCAGGCGGCTCAGGCAGTGGTTTAAACCCCGCCACCTTCATAGCCGCCCCCTCTCCTGCCACCCCCTCACCAGCACCCCTCACAGCACCCACCCGGTCTCTATGGCCGGGTGGGAGAAAGACTCACCGCGGGACACGGGCGGCCGTGCCATTGCCGACCCAGATGCCAGCACAGCCGTTTCCAGCAAGGAGGAGGCGGGGAAGGGGGAGAGATGCGGACCAGCTAGGCGGCTCAGGTGGCGGTTTAAACCCCACCACCTTCATAGTCACCGCCTCTCCTGCCACTCCCTCACCGGCACCCCTCACGGCACCCACCCGGTCTCCATGGCCGGGTGGGAGAAAGACTCACCACAGGACCTGGGCGGCCCTGCCATCGCCGACCAGGATGCCAACGCAGCTGTTTCCAGCAAGGAGCAGGCAGGGAAGGGGGGGAGACGTGGACCAGCCAGGCGGCTCAGGCGGCAGTTAAAACCCCACCACCTTCATAGCTGCTGCTGCCTCTCCTGACGCTCCCTCGCCAGCACCCCTCACAGCACCCACTCGGTCTCTATGGCCAGGTGGGAGAAAGACTCGCGGCGGGACCCGGGCAGCCCTGCCATCGCCGACCCAGACGCCAGCGCAGCTGTTTCCAGCAAGGAGGAGACGGGGAAGGGGAAGATATGCAAACCAGAGAGGCAGCTCAGGCGGCGGTTTAAACCCCACCACCTTCTCAGCTGCCGTTTCTCCTGCTGTCTTCTCTCTGTTGCCTCTCTTGTGTTCCCTTCCAACTCTCAGCCTGGCAGAAGCTTTGTTACCTCTGCCTCTGGGGGCTGCTGTGTCTGGGTCAGTGTTTGAGGTGTGGGGGTGATGCAGGGATGGGGAGTCTGACAAGTCGCAGCATGGGGAGGGCTATCTTTTCTGGGGGTGGGCTCGAGGTTCCCGGAGCCCATATTTCCGTAGTGACAGGTATGGGGCAATATGGTGGGAATCGAGGGGCGGGCCGCACACGGGGAATGAGGGACTGATCCTTGTTCTAGTCCCCCAATTCAATCTCTGGTTCCCGGACAGGAGGTTCAGAGTTACTCCTCCCTTAGGCTGCTGCTGGTGAATGCCAGGTCAGTTTGCAATAAGGGCCCCTTTTATGTGATGCGATTTTGGGTGTGCAGGCCGACCTGGCATGCATCACTGAAACCTGGCTGACACCTGAGGATGGGGTGCCTGTATCAGAAATGTGTCCAGCCAGGTTCAGGGTGTGGCACCAGCCTAGGGTGTCAGGGGAAGGGCAGTGGTGTCACTATTATAGCCTGAGAGTCACTTGGGGTCACCGCACCACAGGTGCAAGGCTGTGAGCTGCTGCTCCTTCGGATGGGCCCTAAGGGTCAGCAGGGAATCCTACTCCTGTACCTGCCCCCTTGCAGGGTAGTGGATTCATTGCCCGACATACTCGAGGAGGTCATGGCATTGGCTTTGGAGCTCCCAGGGCTTCTAGTCCTGGGGGACTTCCGTTTGCCTTCGCTGGGAACGTTATCTGAGGTCACTCAGGAGTTCATGGCTACCATGATAGCCACGGGCCTAACTCCATTCAGGGGCCTACCAGGGAGTGTAGTTACACACCCGACTTGGTTTTCCTGTCAGAATGGTGGCTGAGAGATCTGAGATTACAGCATATAGAGATCACGCCAGTGCCATGGTCAGATCACTATCTGGTGTCCCTTGACTTTCAGGGAGCGACTCCGCACCGTAGGGAAGCAGGACCAATTAAACTGGTCCGATCCCGGCAACTGATGGATTCTGACAGATTTTAGATGGAGCCGGGGCCATTTTTTCCGGATCAACTGCGCGATTCTGCCGAGACCTTAGTAATGAGGTCTCTCAGGTAACCTGGCCCACTGCCATATAGGGCTTTAAAGGTTAAAACCAGCACCTTGAATTGCACCCAGAGGCAAACTGGCAACAAGTGCAGCTCCCGGAGTAGTGGGGAGGGGTGGGCATAACACCCACACCCCATCACCACCCAGGCAACCGCATTCTGCACCAGCTGTAGCCTCCGAATAGTCGTCAAGGGCAGCCCCATGTAGAGTGCATTGCAGTAATCTAATCTGGAGGTGACCAGAGCATGAGTGACCATGAGCAAGGAGTCCCGGTCCAGGAGCGGGCGGAACTGGCGAATTACCTTAAGTTGAGCAAAAGACCTCCTGGCCACGGCCACCACCTGCTCTTCCAGCAGCAGCCATGAGTCCAAGAGGACCCCCAAGTTGCGCACCGGGTGTGTCTGGGGCAGAACTGACCCATCCAAGACCAGAGATGGTAACTCTCTGGATAACCCCGGACCCCCAACCCATAGCCACTCAGTCTTGCTAGGGTTCAGCTAAAGCCCGTTGCCCCCCATCCAGACCCTGACGGCCTCCAGGCATTTGGACAGGACTTTGACTGCATCACTGGGGTCCCCACGGGCCGAGATGTACATCTGGGTGTCATCCGCATACTGATGGTACCGCGCCCCATGAGAATGGATGATCTCGCCCAGCGGCTTCATGTAGATATTTAATAGGGGAGGAGAGAGCCCCGAGCCCCGCAACACCTCATATTTAAGGGGCCTAGGACTGGATTTCTCCCTCTCCAACCACACCGACTGGGTACGGCCCTCTAGAAATGAGGAAAACCAGGACAGTACTGTGCCCTGGATCCCCAATCCTTTGATCCGTTCCAGAAGGATACTGTGGTCGACGGTATCGAAGGCCGCTGAGAGGTCAAGGAGAGCAAGGATGGTTGGATGACTGCCATCCCGCTCTTGCCTGAGATCATCCACCAACGCGACCAATGCCATCTCTGTACCATGTCCAGGCCTGAATCCTGATTGACAGAGGTCCAGATAATCCGCTTCCTCCAGAGCCCCCTGCAGCTGGCGCGCCACTGCCTTCCTCAATCCCTTCCCCAAAAAGGGGAGATTGGAGACTGGCCTGTAGTTGGTTAGGACATCTGGGTCAAGGGTCGGTTTCTTCAGGAGGGGGCGCACCAAAGCATGTTTTAACGGTGTAGGAAACACCCCCTCCTGCAAAGATGCATTTATTATAGCCCCGACCCAGCCTCTTGTCACCACCTTAGACGCTTTCACTAACCAGGAGGGAAAACTTTCACTAACCAGGAGGGAAAACCTTTGACAGTTTTCATTACACTGACACATAAGTTCATAAAATTCTGTACAATTGTTGGAAACCATGTTATATTGAATGTCAAGAATGGTCCTAGTGGATGATAGAGTTAATCTGTTCCTCTCATCAGTCCACTGGGCATTCATCAATGAAAATACTCTTTCTACATTGGTGTTATGCCCTGGAAGTAAAAAATAAAACTGTGCAATCTTCAAAAGATCAGACTACTGCTCCTCTGAAACACACACTTTGAAAAACAATACCCACTTTTCATTTGCCAGCAAAATATCAAACTTGCCATCTGTTTTTTCCCTCATTAACAAAGGATTGAAGCTTGACAAACTGGTCAAACAAACTACCTTTGTTGAGATCACATTTTCCATTTAGCCATTTTAAAGTACATTCTACTTTATCCCATGAAACTGATGTCTGTAGAAGGACCAAATCAAAATGTTTCAAATCAGACAGAGACTCAGTCAACTTCATCAAGTAATTTAGTGTCTTCATAAAATGACATAAATACATCTTTACATTTGACAAAACTGGTTTTTGATACATCCGCTAACAAAGTCTTTACAAAATCACTATACAGTAAAACCCTGACTTACATATGCCTTAAGTTACATAAAATTTGACATACGCAATGATTTTTGCACTAAAACCATGTCCTGATTTACATAACTGTCCTGATTTACATAACACAATTTCCTATGGGTTTGCTTTGAGTTACGTAAAAATCATTTTTCTTATGGGTTTGCTTTGAGTTAAGTAAAAAACCGATTTACATATAAGCCTACAGAAGAGACTTTTTACGTAAGCAGGGGTTTTACTTTCTATTAGTGTTGCTACTCTGACAGTGTAATAGATTCAACATTCATTCATTCATTCATTGTTTTATTTGTATCCCGCTTCCCTCAGCCCAAAGGCAACTCGAAGCGGCAAACAACAATAGCAAAAAGCAATACAATAGGTACAATATACAAAATAAATAAGTACACAATAGTACAAAAATACCACAATACAATATAATCAATACAATATCAATAACAAAAAGACAATATAATTAACAAAATTCAATCACCCCTCGATGAGCCATCAACTGAAAGACTGTCAACACCATTCAGCATGGAGTTGTGCAAAATATAAGCAGGGCACCCAAGCCGTACAATTAACCTGCCCACCTTACATTTTAATTTGTTAAAAATGTTATTCTCCCCTTTTCTTGCCAAACCTCCAAAGTTGATATTTGTATTATCTTCCCCAAATGAGCTAACATTTAATGATTATTCTACAAAGCTATATATCCTTCCTATGATATGTTCATGTTTGCTTGTATTTACATTGACAAGGCAATTGGTTATATCTTTATAAAGATAGCAATTGCCCAAGGTTTGCTTTCATTTGGAGAAAGGGAATGGTTATTGCTAAATCTCTACCCATATTCCAAGCATTCATATGGTTTATCCTGAGAAAAAAAGGCCCAATTACTAGTGCTCGTTCTCAGTGTTGGAACTGAATGATGCAAAGCCAATAAGGACCATGAAATATAGGTTGTAGATCTTGGGTAGCAACAATTCAATAGATGACAAGATTCCAAACTATTAAATGCTTTGTAAAAATTAACATATGGAAACTGATTGAAATTATATGTCGCTGCTGATTGAATGTTCTCAATATAACATTTATTAAGATGTCTGTGGATATGATTAAAAATACTTTATAGCTAGTGGTTTCTCTCCTGTTCCTGGCTATTTAGGTGACTGCTCTGACTGAATCTGTCCACATTTGTATGTTTTTTCTCACCTGTGTGAGTATTTAACTTAGCGCACTGGTTAGTGAATCTCTTTCCACATTCCCTGAATTCATATTTTCTCCCGTGTGAGTTTTATGATGTCTACTTAGGCCACTACTGTGACTGAATCTCTTTCCACACTCCATGCATTCATAGGGTTTTTCCCCTGTGTGAGTTTTATGATGTTTACTTAGGGCACTGCTGTGACTGAATCTCTTTGCACACTCCATGCATTCATAGGGTTTCTCCCCTGTGTGAGTTTTATGATGGGAACTTAGGGCACTGCTCTGACTGAATCTCTTTCCACACTCCATGCATTCATAGGGTTTCTCCCCCGTGTGAGTTCTCTGATGGGAACACAGGGCACTGCTCTGACTGAATCTCTTTCCACACTCCAAGCATTCATAGGGTTTCTCCCCTGTGTGAGTTCTTTGATGGCACCTTAGGGAATTATTGTGACTGAATCTCTTTCCACACTCCATGCATTCATAGGGTTTCTTCCCTGTGTGAGTTCTTTGATGGGAACTTAGGTTACTGCTGTGACTGAATCTCTTTCCACACTCCATGCATTCATACGGTTTCTCCCCTGTGTGGGTTTTATTATGGGAACTTAGGGTACTGTTGTCACTGAATCTCTTTCTACACTCGATACATTCATAGGGTTTTTCCCCTGTGTGAGTTTTATGATGCATACTTAGGGCACTGCTCTGACTGAATCTCTTTCCACACTCCATGCATTCATACAGTTTCTCCCCTGTGTGGGTTTTTTTATGGGAACACAGGGCACTGCTTTGGCTGAATCTCTTTCCACACTCCATGCACTCATATGGTTTCTCCCCTGTGTGAATTCTTCGATGGGAAATTAGGTTACTGCTGTGACTGAATCTCTTTCCACACTCCATGCATTCATACAGTTTCTCCCCTGTGTGAGTTCTTTCATGGGAACTTAGGTTACTGCTGTGACTGAATCTCTTTCTGCACGCCATGCATTCATAGGGTTTCTCCCCTGTGTGGATTTTTTGATGGGAACTTAGGGCACTGCTCTGATTGAATCTCTTCCCACAATCAGAGCATTCATACAGTTTCTCCCCTGTGTGTGTTTTATGATGTTTACTTAAGGCACTGCTGTGACTGAATCTCTTTGCACACTCCATGCATTCATAGGGTTTTTCCCCTGTGTGAGTTCTTTGATGAGAACTTAGGGTACTGCTGTGACTGAATCTCTTTCCACACTCCATGCATTCATAGGGTTTCTCTCCTGTGTGTGTTTTATGATGGGAACGTAGGGTACTGCTGTGACTGAATCTCTTTCCACACTCCATGCATTCATAGGGTTTTTCCCCTGTGTGAGTTTTATGATGTTTACTTAGGGCACTGCTGTGACTGAATCTCTTTGCACACTCCATGCATTCATAGGGTCTCTCCCCTGTGTGAGTTCTTTGATGAGAACTTAGGGTACTGCTCTGACTGAATCTCTTTCCACACTCCATGCATTCATACAGTTTCTCCCCTGTATGGGTTTTTTGATGGGAACACAGGGCACTGCTCTGTCTGAATCTCTTTCCACACTCCATGCATTCATAGGGTTTCTCCCCTGTGTGGGTTTTTTGATGTCTACTTAGACTACTGCTGTTACTGAATATCTTCCCACAATCAGTGCACTCATAAGGTTTCTCCCCTGTGTGTGTTTTAAAATGGGAACTTAGGGCACTGCTGTAACTGAATCTTTTTCCACACTCCATGCATTCATATGGCTTCTCCCCTGTGAGATTTTTTTAAATGGGAACTTAGATGGCTGCTCTGACTGTATCTCTGCATTGCAGCAATTTATAGTGTTTCTCCCCTTTAAAATGTTTTTCACATAAAATCATATTTCTCCCTTTTTTGCAGAGACATGTTCTTTGCATATTCCTTGTGTTAAAACAGTTTTTTCCCCCCAATGGGCTCTTTAATATATCTGAGGCATCTTTGAATGTATTTCTGATGGTGAGACACTTTCCTTCTCCTATTTAGTTGTGGCTTTTGCCCCTCTTATGGACTGTCAGTTCGCAAACATGAGAAACCTGACAAGTGGTGTGTTTTCCTCTATCCTTGTTGGCTTCCCACCTTCTTTTCTCCTCTTTCTGGGTGTCTACGATTCCTCTTCCACACTGCCTTTCCACTCACACACGATGTGGCTCTATTTAGGTCTGGTTTTCCCATTTTTCTCTGAAGGAGAAAGAAGATGATGAGTACACTTTAGTTTGTTTCATACCAATAGATTGTGAAGAAGTATGATAGGTACTTGCACATTTTACACTGAGTTTCTGGAGTTACTGTTGAAACAGTAATACCATCATGGCCATAATTTGTGAAGGCTTCTTAGAGTACTTGTCATTGGATAAGCTATTTTTATGATTGGTAGTTGTCAATATGCATATTTATAGCCAACAGGATTACAAACAGAAGCTACGAGGCCATATTCCAATTAACTTTATTTTGACTATACTGTACAGTGGAACTTTGTTTAATGAATGCCTCCCCTATAGCCAAAAATCACATAATTAATAGTTTTTTTAAAAAAAAATGGCGCTGTGTGACTGAGTGACTGAGTACATGATTTTGTGATGCAGTTTAAATAAGAAGCATTTACAATAATTAGTACTCATAAGATTGGATTATAAATTATTACAAAGAAGATAAATTTGGGATTTTTTCAATTTATGAATTAATGAATACTACATAAATATTACATAATTACTATATGAATTTTTAAAAATTTTCTCCCTTTTTTACTCTAACATAAATTGAATGTTTTCTTCTTTTTCTCCTGATGAATTTGAATTATAGTTAAAATTATAAATTTATATATATACAATATATATGAGATATTAGATAATCATTGGTAATAATTTTTAGAGGTACAATTTAAATGGATTTATATGAATAATTTCATATATATGAATTAATTGTCTTGGAGTTGATGATAATTGTTTGATAATTTTATTATTGCTTAAAATGCTTAGTCTAGATTAACAGAAGGTAGTGATTGTTAAAAATATCAAATTAAGTCAAGGATTATATGAATTGTTTTTTAATGAGCCAAAGAGGAAAGCAGACAAGGAAAGAACAAGATCCATCTTGGGTCAGATTTAAGAGACTACCAAGAAGCAATCAGGAGGAGAAGGAAAAATCTTTGAGAGAAGAGGTAGAGGAGGTGGAGGAACTGGAGAGGCAGCAGACTGAGGAAGAGAGAAGACAGAGAGAGCAGCAGCAGCGGGGGCAGCAACAACAACAACAGCAAGATAGGATGCAGGAGGAGGAAGGATTGAAGAGTACTGAAGAAGAGCTTAGAGCACAAAAAGCCATTAAAAAGAAACAGAGTGAGAAGGATAAGAAGGATGACCAGGCAGATCAACTAAATAAAACTCTGCCAGAAGTGGCCAAAATGACGTCGGCCACGATGAAGGATCTTACAGATAACATTGAGTTCAGATTTGATAAAATGGAACAGTATTTACAGATCAGATTTCAAATAATGGAAGATCAATGAGTCAGTGATAACCAAAATCTTATGAAGCTTCAACAAGAAATGAAAGAAACGGTTACAGATCTAATAAAGTCTACAAAAGCTGAGTTAAGTAAATTTGTAAAAGAAGTGGGGGACTTGAAAGAAGGTATGAATACAATTGTAAAAGAAGATTGGGAGATGAAATAGGAAATTCAGGATGTAAGAGAAAAGGAGAAAGGAAAAGAAATAAGATTGGTTGACCACAAAAAAAATTGGGATTTATAGAACAATTGAGAAGGCAAAACGAGATTAGAAACGTTCCTGAAAAAATATCAGACCATTTGAAGTTGAGTCTACTGACTTGGTTGAATGATTTGAAAATGGGGAGAGATTTTGGTCCTGACGATATTGTGAGTGTCTACAGATTGGGTTCAATGAAAAATAGAACAGGTCACAGAAATGTGTTGGTACAATTTGTAAACTATGGTGCACATTAAGAAAGGAGGTTCTGGCGCTCTTAAAATTGAAGGGGTAGATATTGAGAAATATAACGATATTGCGGCTGAAGAGCGCATTTGGAGGGTACAAATGAAGCCTGTTACAAAAAAATTGAGAGAAAGGTATTTTGTGTAATTGGAGGTTTCAAAACAACTGAGATTTTCACATTTGGGTAGAACCTTTGTGATCAAGGAGGATTCATATGTTTTTGACATACTGGCTGAAGCTAAAATTGTTGAAAATTGATCACAGGAATGGAAAGACCTCAAAAATGCTTTGTTGCTGGCAGGAGCTAATGAAATGCAAGATATGGAGGATGCAAATGGGGCTCAAGGTGCAAAGGGTGGAAGTTAAGTTATGAATGTAACTTGAAATGATACAATCTGGCGGGATGTGTCACATTAGAAGAATGTATTTGACTTGGGTGGCATTGTATTTCGTGAACAGTTTGTACATCCTTCATGCTCCCCCTTTTTTTGAGTTTCAAAGGTGACTTTTTGGGAAAGAAGTAGGGGGGTAGTGGAGAATTTTTATTTTATATATGTGGGGTAGATGAGGTTAAATGTTTAGATGGTTGCATGCCCATTCGAGATTGTGTTGGATCTAAGGAGAAGATGTTAGATTGATTATGAAAAGTATTAAGATTTCGACATGGAACGTGAAGGATACTGGTAGTCAAGTGAAGAGAAGAAGATTGGAATCTGCCCTTAGGAAGATAGATCTGATGTAAACTTTTTGCAAGAAACAGAACAAAAATCTGAAGATACGAATAAATTATTTTTGAGAGGGACTCATTATGAAAAGTCATTTGGCACTTCAAAGGCAAGAGGGGTGGTGATCCTGATTTCAGGTAGATTAGGTTTTACAATGACGAAGAGTATTACTGACCCAAAGGTAGATACTTGATAGTGAAAGGAAAGTATCATTTATTAGAAAAAGAGAAAATAATAATAGTGGCAGGAGATTTTAATTTAATAAGGTCGGGCATGGATATTACAAATGTAACAAAAAATAGAAGTGGTTATAAAAGGCAAATTATGGATAAATGGATTAAGCTTTTGGGTTTGAGGGAAAAGATAAGAGAGAAATTGGAATTTTGATAAATAAATTAGGGTTAAGATGTAATAAGACCAAGGATAAAATTAGGATAGTAAAGGAATTTTATCAAGAATTGTATTCTGGAAAAGAAATAGAAAGAGGGAAATTGAAGAAATACTTAAAAAGGTGATCTAGGATTAGGATAAATCAAGAACATAAGAATAGTATGGAAGAACAGATAACAGAAAAAGAAATTAGAGAGGTTGTAGCCAAATTGAGGGTAGGTAAGTCACCATGCAGGACCAATTAAATTGGTCCGGCCCTGACGACTGATGGATTCCCAGAGATTTCAGATGGAGCTGGGGCCGTTTCCTCAGGACCGACTGCACGATTCAACCGAGACTTTGGTCGCTCTTTGGGAAAAGGAAGCGACGCTGGTCCTGTATACAATCGCACCACTGCGGCCTCTCCCTCCCCGCAGGGCATGCATGGCTCCCAGGTTTACATAAGAATTGGAGGAGCTGAAGCAAGCAAGGAGACGCCTGGAGCGCCTTAGGGTGAAGACCCGGAGCGAGTGTGACCAAACATGAGTTAGACCTGCTATCAGAGCCTACCTTGTGGCGATGAGGGTGGTGAAGTGCTAATACTACACCACCCTTATTGCCCCTGCGAAAAATCGCTCAGTGACCCTGTTCCGGGTTACCAAGTCACTCCTGGGTAAGGGGGGCAGAGCCTGGGTGACAGGGTTCAGCTGACAATTTTGCAAATAATATGGCAGAGAAAATTGCTCGCATCCGCTCGGGGTTCAATCCTGACGTGGAGATGGATCACCTGGAGAGGGCCGGAGAAGAGTCTAGCCATGTTATCTGGGATCAGTTTGATCCCTTTGGCACTGATGAAGTAGACAGGCTCCTCGGAGCTGTGCATAATACCACTTGCTTATTAGATCACTGCCTGGCCTGGCTGGTTAAAGCGGCCAAGGCTACAACGGGCAGTTGGGTTGGTGCGATGGTGAATGCCTCTTTGCAGGAGGGGGCAATAATCATTTTATTCATTTTTTTCATTAATTTTTTTAAAAATATTACTCAGAACCAAATCTTGATTTTCATTTGGTGCATATTTACCAACATTATTCCCTCATCTTCAACCAACCCTTTTATTATTAAATATCTACCTTCTGAATCTATAATAGTTTTATTCTTTGTAAATCCTAATCTACTTGAGATCAAAATCGCCACACCTCTTATGTTTGAAGAGCCAAAAGCTTTCTCATAAATTTGGGTCCAACCTAAAAAAAAATGTTCTTATCCTCTGATTTTTGATGAGATCAAAATCGCCACATCTCTTACTTTTGAAGAGCCAAAAGCTTTCTCATAAATTTCGGTCCAACTTAAAAAAAGTTTGTTCTTCTCCTTCAAATTTTGAGGCGTTTCTTGCAAAAATAGCAAATCTGGTTTATCTCTTCTAAGGCCCGCTTCCAACCTTCTGCGTTTGGTTGGGCAACCAGTATCTTTCACATTCCGATCATGAACAAACAAGTGGGGAAGAGGCAGAAGGAGGGGCAGAAGACCTGGGTGTGGAGAAGGAGTAAGGGGTCAGTAAAGGTAGTAGGAGAGGTAGTCGAGGTTGGACATAAATATCAACCTATAAAACCAAGGGTTAACCGTTGGAACTGGCTATAGGTTGCTATGCCTCGCCCTACTTGCCTGCACTCACCCTTCGCGCAAACGGCCGATCTGGGTCCACAGGTCAACAAAGGATTGAGAAAACAGGCAGTGGGGCAACAGCCCCACAAACGCGAAAAAAGGGAAACAACTTCCTTTCCCAACATTCCTTGTGCCGTGCCGCGCCAGAGCCAATCAGGCTGAGAGGCTCTCGCACGGCGTGGCGCAAGGAACGTTCGGAAACGCGCCGCAGCCAATCAAAAGAAAACCATTTTAAAAAAAACGAAGCACAAACCCATAACTACAAGCCCCAGCATCCTGCGCGCCATGAGCACGCAGAACGCTGAGGAAGCCGGCGCCCAAAAAATAAAACAAAAACACCGGGAGAGCAAGTCCGCCAAGCCGCGGGAACCAAAGCCCCCCTCCCCATCGGCGCCTGAAGCTCCTAATCGGAGTTTCCCCTTTAATATCACTGGGTGGGTGTGGGGTGTTGTGCTCCCCCTCTCTACTGGCTCCCCTGGGGTTGAGAGGGTTGGGGGGACCAAAGGAGCCTGTCTCCCCAACCCTCCTGACCCCAGGGGACCCGGCAGAGAGGGGATTCCCCTTCCACACACACACACGCCCCATTTTAAAGAGAAGAAACCAAGCGGTTACTTCTCTTTAAAAACGGAGTTGGGGGGGGATCCCCCTCCCCGATGGCTCTCCTGGGTCCGGAAGGGTGGGGGAGACAGACCCCTTTTGTCCACCCAACCCTCCCAAACCCAAGGAAGCCAGCGGAGAGGGGGATCACAACCCCCCCCCCCCCCCCGATATTAAAGGGGAATCCCTAATTGAGATTTCCCTTTTAATATCAGAGGGTAGCCTGGATTCGATCCCGTCTCCTGGGTCCCATGAGTCTGGAAGGTTTGGGGGGACAAAAGGAGCCTGTTTCCCCAACCCTCCTGACCCCAGGGGACCTGGCAGAGAGGGGATTCCCCTCCCCACACAAACACACGCCCCATATTAAAGAGAAGAAACCAAGCGGTTACTTCTCTTTAAAAACGGAGGTGGCGTGGGAAATCCCCCTCTCGATGGCTCTCCTGGGTCTGGATGGGTGGGGGAGACAGACCCATTTTCTCAACCCAACCCTCCCAAACCCAAGGAAGCCAGCGGAGAGGGGGATCACACACCCCCCCCCCCCACTGATATTAAAGGGGAATCCCCAATTGAGATTTCCCTTTTAATATCAGAGGGTAGCCTGGATTCGATCCCCTCTCCAAAAGGGGTCTGTCCCCCAAAGCCTTCCAGAGCCAGGGGAGACAGCAGAGAGGGGATCCTCCCCCCCGTAGGACACAAAAAACACAAAAACAAACAATCAAAAACATTCAAAAATACACAAAAACAAACAAAAATAACACCAAAAAAGTTAACAACAACAAACATTTCCAAACACACCCAGCACCCAGCCAAACACCACAAAATCCAAACACCACCACCACCACAAATAAAGAAAAACAGCCAACTCACCACCACACGACCTCATACCACAACGACTGGAAAAGAAATGAATAACGAAAGAGACTACTTACTGGAAGAAGCTCCACCAGAGGCCACAAGAGAAAAAACAGTCAAAATACAATATGACCCCTACCAGCAGCACTTGCTGCCCACAATAATAAAAAAAATTCAAAAAGACACAATAGCCCCACACAAAAGGCCCCAAGAGTTTTTCGAAAAAGTATATCATCCTTTATTCTTTTTTTCATCCACAAAACCAAAACACCAAACAAAACTCATCACAGTTTATAACAGGCCATCAAAAAAAATTTGAATAAATAAAAATTTTAAAAATTTCAATTATAGACTAACCTCTTCTTTACAAACATTAACAACAACAGCAACAACTAAAACTTTCAAACACCATTTAAAACAGCCCGGCAACACCGGGCAACCTTTGTTAGTAATTCATAAATATTAAGCCTATGTTTTAGCATACTCATCAATCTTTCTTTGTTTATCATAAATTAATGAAGAAAAAATAAATAGGGTATACACATATATGCTGCTCCAAAAAAATGAAGGGAACACCTAAACAACACAATGTAACCCCAAGTCAATCACACTTCTGTGAAATCAAACTGTCCACCCTGGTAGCAACACCAATTGACAATCAATTCCACATGTTGTTGTGCAAATGTAAGAGACAACAGATGGACATCAGAGGCAATTAGCAAGGCATCCCCAATAAAGGTGTGGTTCAGCAGGAGGTGACCACAGACTACTTCTCAGTTCCTTTTCTTTCTGGCTGATGGTTTGGTCACTGTTGAACGTTGGCGGTGCCTTCACTCTAGTGGTAGCATGAGACAGAGCCTACAACCCACACAAGTGCTCAGGTAGTGCAGCTCATCCAGGATGGCACATCAATGCGAGCTGTGGCATGAAGGTTTGCTGTGTCTGCCAGCGTTGTGTCCAGAGCATGGAGGCGCTACCAGGAGACAGGCCAGTACATCAGGAGACGTGGAGGAGGCCGTAGGAGGGCAACAACCCAGCAGCACGACCGCTACCTCTACCTTTGTGCAAGGAGGAACAGTTGGAGCACTGCCAGAGACCTGCAAAATGACCTCCAGCGGGCCACCAATGTGCATGTGTCTGCTCAAACGGTCAGGAACAGACTCCACGAGGGTGGTATGAGGGCCTGACGACCACAGGTGGGGATTGTGCTTACAGCCCAACACCGTGCAAGACGTTTGGCATTTGCCAGGGAACACCAAGATTGGCAGGTTCACCAATGGTGCCCTGTTCTGTTCACAGATGAAAGCAGGTTCACACTGAACACATGTGACAGACGTGTCAGAGTCTGGAGACGCCGTGGAGAACGTTATGCTGCCTGCAACATCCTGCAGCATGACCGGTTTGGCGGTGGGTCAGTAATGGTGTGGGTTGGCATTTCCCTGGAAGGCTGCACAGCCCTCCATGTGCTCGCCGGAGATAGCCTGACTACCATTAGGTACCGAGATGAGATCCTCAGACCCCTTGTGAGATCATATGCTGGTGCGGTTGGCCCTGGGTTCCTCCTAATGCACGACAATGCTAGACCTCATGTGGCTGGAGGGTGTCAGCGGTTCCTGCAAGACGAAGGTATTGATGCTATGGACTGGCCCGCCCATTCCCCAGACCTGAATCCGATTGAGCACATCTGGGACATCATGCACCACAGACTGTCCAGGAGTTGGGGGTTGCTTTAGTCCAGATGTGGGAGGAGATCCCTCAGGAGACCATCCGCCACCTCATCAGGAGCATGCCCAGGAGTTGTAGGGAGGTCATACAGGCACGTGGAGGCCACCCACACTACTGAGCCTCATTTGGACTTGATTTAAGGACATTACATTACAGTTGGATCAGCCTGTAGTGTTTCCTTCCACTGTCACTCTGAGTGTAACTCCAAATTCAGACCTCCATGGGTTGATGAATTTGATTCCCATTGTTAAGTTTTGTGTGATTTTGTTGTCAGCACATTCGACTACAGTATGTGAACAACAATAGGAATACAGTATTTCAGTCATTCAGATTGTGGGATGCCTTATTTTTGTGTGCCCTTTATTTTTTAAGCAGTATATATTATTATGTATGTTGATGGAATGTCTGTAGTAATCGGGCCACTTTTTTCCCTCCCCCCCCCCTTTCTCTGATAACTAGAGTTAAATTTTCTTGGGAAAGAGAAAGGGGGGAGAAGGCAGTAGTTAATTTTAGGTTTGTACATGATTCTATGCTGGTGTTGCATCTGACACGAATAGAGGAAGAAGATTGGCAGCATTTGCTACTACAGTGATAGGAGGTGGAGTTCAGCCTATCTGGAGGGCCACGGATTGTCCAGACTGGCTGAGGCCACAGTGGCAAGGGGGAGTGGGGTGGTGGTTTAAGGGCTAGTTGGGAAATCACTTGGAGGTAAAAGCATTATGTTTGTAACTAACCATTATCGCACTGGCAACAACACAAATTAGTATAAGATGCCCTTTATCAGTCCTCTTCTGTGACTTCCATGTACAGGATCTTTTGGTCAGGATCCAGCAGTGCCCACTCCTCCCGAGTAAAGTACATGGCCACCTCCTAAAAGGACAAGAGAGTCCAAATGGAAATAAGTGGGGAGAGGAGGTCTTCCCTCATACTTTTGATAATAATAACCTTCTAGATCCAAAACAATTGGAAGATAAGTGGTTGGACCTCATCCTCTAGGTTGGACCCTTCATGGATGACCTTCACTGCCTTTCTGATGGATATCAACATTATCAAGAGCTACCCACTCCCCCACCCCCGGCTCCCTACAGGAAGGGAGGCCTCTGAATCCCCCCAGTTGCTGAGGAACAAGAGTGGGAGGGAGATGACATTCCTGGTGGTCTTCCTGCTTTGGGAGCTTTCCAGAGGCATCTCAGGAGCCTCTGTAAGAAACCACATGTCTAGGCTGAACCAACCATTGTACTGACATAGCTCTTCTTATACTATTAGCTCTTCTACTAGAAAAATGAGGCAGAGAGAGAGAGAGCTATTCAGAAGGAGGGAACAGAAAGAGGGAAAATAATTCCTGCTGTCCAGGCCTATCTGAAGTCTATTCAATGACTTTGAGATGGGTAAGCCAAGATCTGGCCCTGATGGGAGACAATCTTCAGCATTCATCCCTTTTGCTCTCTATAGGTTTCGCCTTGTCTCTTCTGGCTCAATCTTTATACCTTGGGAAGTGAGCAAACATCCTCTCCCCCCATGTTAAACCTCTAAAAATAGACAGCATTTCATTCGAAAGGAATAAATTTGTTAAACACATAAGGATTCAACTACAGACGGTGTCTTTTATTAGCTGCCTTCTCCATACCTGATCTGATTCTGCTCCAACACATGGAAGAGATTACAGAGTACTTGCCGGCATCCTTCTGGCCCCTGCAGGGAAATTAAAGGAGGGCTTGGTTAGACTCAAAGACTGTGAACAGAAAAGTATTAAAAATAAGGTCTGTTTCACAGAGACCCTGGAGGCCAGTTTCCCCCACATCCCAAGCCAATTCCCCCAAAGTCCACACGTGCTGAAGGGCTGGAAGACTGAATGTCTGAGAGGTAAGGACTCTCCCCCTTCTCCGGTCACTGCTTTCCGATGGGGTAGAGGCTTCAAAGATCCCCTTGTTAAAATGGACCTGATTAAGAAATGCAGTGTAATATAAGCAACCTGGTCTCCTCTCTAAAGGAAAGACGGGAAGGTTACAAGGGCAGGAAGGGAGAGGCGAGGCCTTCCCAGGTTCAGACCCCCAGAGATTTCAGAAGAGGAAGCCATCGTCCCTCCCCACATGGATCTGTTTCTCAAACCCATTCAAACCCATTCTTCAATCAAAGCCCATTCCCCAAGGTAAAATCTTCTCCCTGAGTCTCTTTAGACTTAGAGACCTTAACATCAATTATTTTATTAAAATAAAGTATTCATTAAGCTTCTCTTTTGATGGAAGAAATGTTAAAATTAACTTTTTTATAAAAAAAAATCTGGGTATAGGTGACAATCTGTAAGATTTAAAGAAATTGAATTATGCTAAAAAAATAGAGATATAAAGTTCATTGAAAAAATATACCAATCAAAGCCCTCCCCCGCCCTCCCCCAGGTCCATCTTCCCCCTGAGATTCTTTACGCTATGATACCTTAAAATCAAATACAGTGATACCTCATACAACGTCCAAACTTGGTTCCACAAGTTTGGATTTTATACGGATTTGGACTTTGTATGAGGCATGCAAAATCCTAGTTGCAATGCCTCATACAACGTCCAAATCCTTGACACGATGCCTCGTACAACGTCATTTCAGCACAAACTTCAGGGCAAGTCAAGGAAACAGACAGGAAATGGACAGAACTTTAAGAAATTATTGTCTAAGGATAAATACATTACAAAAACATGTCAAACAACCCTGATTGTCCAAGAACCTGAAGAATGCTGCAAAAATACCAGGAATGCTTCTAAAAATTCTGATGAAAAAATAAAAAAAAATCCAAAATCACACTCAAAACCAATCCTAAACACTCTTCGCCTCATGCAAAACCCACAAGAGCAATGCACACATGTGTCCTGCCTTTTATACTGCACAGGCGCAATGCACTTGGGAAAACCCCCAATGCCTCATACAAAGTCACAGCGACTTTGTATGAGGCAACTTTTTTCAAGGAATTAGGTGATGTTGTATGAATTTGATGTTGTATGAAGCGAACTTTGTATGAGGTATTACTGTACTTGTTATACTTCTCTTTGGATGGAAGAAATATTTGGGCTACCATCCACTGATATATAAACGTCTAGGCTCCAATGAACACACAGCGATTATTCCTAGGCATCTATTTATTCTCACGAGCCTGAATTTTGCATGCTGTATTCAAATAGTCTTTGTTCTACGTGCCTGAGCCTGATGTTCCCTTCTTTTTCCCAGACAGAGTTTCCACACACAGGAGTTGAAGGTTCTTCTCTTCCTCACTTCCCTTCCCAGCCTGGAGCTTCCCAAGAAGGAAGAGAAGAAAAGAAAGCTCTGAGAAAGAGCAGAATATCCCTTCACGTCAGGAAACCCTCTGTCATTTCTCCTCCTTTCCTCTGCCAGGTGAACATCTTCTCTGGCCCTTCTCATGTCACTCCTCACCTGAACACACACAAAATACCCCCCAACCCTTCAGCATCTCCCCTCCTGCACAGCTTGAAGCACACCAGTGACATCACGTGGCACACATACCCACATGATGCCTATCACCCACCTCACCCCTTTTGCTGGGTATTACAGGAAGGGTGTTATTCACTCAGGTCTAGCGCCTTGTCAGAAATCAGTATCTTTCACTTGACAGTAAAAAAGGAAGGCTTTCTTCATTAACAGCTGAGAAGCTAGGACAAGTCGGCAACCTACGGCCCGTGGTGGCAAAGCATCAGGCCTGCCCTCCAACTGCCGCCGCAAGTGGCCGCGGACAAATTTACAGTGGCTATGGACTTGTTTATGACAGCTGCTGATGCATTTATGGCTGCCGTAAACATGTAGGCAGACACGTTTATGGCAGTGGACCACCAGTCTG
This sequence comes from Bradypodion ventrale, assembly GCA_035047345.1. Classification (NCBI taxonomy): domain Eukaryota; kingdom Metazoa; phylum Chordata; class Lepidosauria; order Squamata; family Chamaeleonidae; genus Bradypodion; species Bradypodion ventrale. Next base: position 375,487,215 of record JAWDJE010000002.1, read on the forward strand.
GCCCTCTCAACTATCTGAGGGATCATGACCCGGCCTGCAACTTTAAAAGGTGGCCAACCCCTGCTCTAAGATATGCTGTTATGGAGGGGAATAAATCAAAGTTCTGGAAGCTGATAGAGGGAGGATTTCTTCAGAAGGATCATGTAGTTGCTAACCCGACTGGCTAACCAAATGGGTTACACATTTTGGCAATAAATTTAGGGGCTCTCGCCTTTTGGAGAACACACATGAAATGCCATTCAGACTTCCCAAATGGCCACCAGTCTCTCCAGCTGACATTGGGGGATTAATTTCAATGCTATATAGCAGTAAAACGTGGGCTTTAACAGCTGCAGAAGAAGAACAGCTGCAAGTAATGATTTGTGAGAAAGTAGGAATTGAAAGCATCTTTTTCACTCACTGCAGCTTATGATCAGAAAAGTTGTTCTTTTTGTATGAGTTTTTATGTTAAATTTAAAATATTTTTAAAAAGAAAAGATTTACAACATTTGGCATCCTATTAAGTGCACACACTAAGTAGGTGGGAGCCTCTCTTTCTCTCTCTCTTCCACTGGACCTTCAGATCCAGAAACAGCAAGGGAAGAAAAGCAGCCCAGATACAGCAGGATGAGGCCCTTCGCTCTTTCTTCTCTGCCTTTTACTCCTCATTTAGGACTTGATTCAGAGTGTGAAAAAGACCAGCCAACATCACACCTTGCCTTGAAAGTGAGCTAGTAGATATGAGTAATTCTGGAGTTCTCAACCTTTTAAAGCCAAGGGCCGGTCATGCTCCCTCGAGGCTGGATGGCTATTTTGTCCTTCCTCCACCACATGGCACTTCCTGGTGTGGGGGCACATGAAATGGCATTGCAGGATGCATGTGGCCCCTGGGCCACAGGTTGAGGATCTCTGGTGTCATTGCTATTCCTACTCTGTGTCCCTCAACACACACAGAAAAGGGCCTGGTGGTAGATATCCCAAGTTCTCTTGGTAGGACTAGGCCAACACTATCTAGAACATGTACAACATGTGGCATAATCATCCTAGGTTAGTGTGCTCTAATGAATGGCCTTGTGAGTTCCCCAGGGAATGCTCTAAGCATGGTGGGAGAGTAGATTAAAAGAAAAGCCAGTCACACTTACCTTCCCAAATGCTGGAGGGGTTTCAGACTTCTGAGCTTTCTCTTCAGATCTCAAAGAAGTGAGAAGAAATCAGTTCAATTTCACTCTTTCCCTTGGAGAAAAAGAGGGGTGGGAAAAGAAAAACATGCACTTGCATTACATTCCTTTAACATGTTTACATCTTGTAGGGTTTAATCTCCATGTGCTTCTCTTTTGCAGAGACCAAAAAAAGGGAAGGAAAGGTTTGAGGAAGAAAAAGAAGAAGAAGAAGAAGGGGGTGGGGGTGCTGCATCTCTCAGCCTCTGAGGGGAGGGAGGGGGGAAATAGGAACCAAGTCACTTCCCCCCCCCCTCCCTTCCCTTTTCACACCCACTGACTTGTGCAAGACTCACCCCACACTGGGCACTGCTTGCCTTGCACAGAGGGGGCATTGGGGGGGGGTGTGTGTTTCTCTCTGCCTCCATGACAGGATCTTAACCCCCCCCTTAAAAACACACCCCCCTCCAGAATAGAAGCAAAGGGGGGGGGGTGTCCCAAAACAAGCCCCGCCTTTTAACAGCCCTTGTTCAAAGCCTTAAAAGGAAGGGGGGGACCCCCACGCACCCCAAAGGCCTCCCTTGCAAAGCCCTTTCATGCAAGCAAGGAAGGAAGGAAGAGGGGAAAGATTTGCAATCTGGATTTCAATGGGAAAGACCCCCACCCCCCTTTTTTTCCTCTCCTTTAGGCAATATTTTTGCTTTGGAAAAACCCCACATCCCCCCAATTATAACCCCCCCCACACACACCCCTAAGTCGCCTACCTCCTCCTCCTCCTCCTCCTCCCAGGTGTCCTGAATGGCAGCGGGGGAGAAAACTCTCGAGGAGACCCTCTTGCCCCCCCCTCCCTCCCTCCGCCAAAGAGAGAGAGCAAAATTACCGTATTTTCCCTAACGTGCGGAGGGCTAAATTACTGTATGCCCACAGTAATTACCGTACAGGTGTTAGGAGGAGAGGGGAGGGGGCGTGGCCTGGTATGTGTGCATTCTGGGATTTGTAGTAGCAGCGGGCGGGGGAAACACAAAGGGAACCCCTTTCCCAACCGCCGTTTTCCCACCCACTCACACTCACCCCCTTTCCTTCTTTCCTAAGGGGGCCCCTGGTCTCTGGTCGGGAGGTTTTTTTCCTTTTTCCCCACTCAGGGCGAAAGGAACGGCCGTGACTTCTTCATCCCTGGAAGGGAGGGAGGGGAAGACTACCTACTTCTTCCTCTTCCTCCTCTCTTGGGAGAGGAACTGCGTTACTCCCCCCCCTCCCCTTGTTACTCTTCCCTTAGAAGGTGATCACCTCAATGCCAGGGGTTCCTGAAGGGACAGAAATTGGGGGAGCGGAATATTAGATAGGGTTTAATTCACCCACAGCTGACCTGACAAGCAGCTCGGACAATAAGAAGCTAATGACTAACTCGCTAGTCATGTAATAGGTAATCTCGCATCTGCGGATTATTCTAAGCCCTAAAACCAATACCAGCCACTTGTTTACCCCAGATAGCTTGGAACAATGGAATTCCCTTGCCATTGATTAAGTTAGTTGATTAACTCCCCTGAAGAGTTTCCCAATTAACTCTTGTAAACATGGCATGTGAATCCTGTCAGATCGCAGTTCTTTTGCATGCAGCCTGTACATGATAAATACTGATGATTTTCCCTCATTAAATCACTGGTCTTCGCTCCATCTTGTCTCGTGTCTCATTGCTTGACCAGTCTCCTCCGGGACCCAACAGCCGCTTCGCGGCCCAGATCCAGCACTCCCCCACGTATTAATGTGTTTATGTTTATGAGGCGCTCCAGAGGGATCTCTTGACACTGGGGGAGTGGGCAAAACAGTGGCAAATGAGCTTCAACACTAGTAAGTTGTGGGATCTGTGCACACAATTGGTCAACTGTCCCTGACTGAACCCCAGTTTTGGGGGATCGCTCCATCGAGCTATGGGTTTCGAGGGGACAGAAATTGGGGAGCGGATATTTGATAGAGTTTAATTCATCAATAGCTGATCTGACAGGCAGCTCGGACAATGGAGAGCTAATGACTAACTCACTAGGCATGTGATTGTTAATCTCGCGTCTGCGGATTCCTTAAAACCCTAGAGTCAATGAGGCCACTTGTTTACTCAGATAACATGGAACAATTATTTCCCCTGCAGTTAATTAAGTTAGTTAATGAACTTCCCCTGTGTAGACTTCCCCAATTAACTTGTGTAAACATGATGTGTGAAGTCTGGTTTCGCACTGTATCGCTATGCTTATGCATGCAGCCAGAACAGCATAAATACTCATGATTTGTGATCATTAAATCACTGGTCTTCGCTCCATCTTGCCTCATGTGTCTTCGCTTGACCAGTCTCCTCCGGGACCCAACGGCCACGTTGCAGCCCCGATCCAGCTTGCGCAACCCGCTTTGCGGCCCAGATCCAACAGTAAGTGCAGAGTGATGCATGGTGGGGCAAAAAAGCCCAATTACATTTATAAACTGATGTGGTCTGAACTCTCTGCGACAAACCAGGAAAGGGACCTTGGTGTAATGGTGGACGAGAGCTCAATGAAGGTGTCAACCCAGTGTGCCTCAGCAGTGAAAAAAGCAAACTCAATGGTAGGGATCATTAGGAAGGGTATAGAAAATAAATCAGCAAGTGTCATTTTGCCTCTTTATAAATCTATGGTGAGGCCCCATCTGGAATACTGTGTACAGTTCTGGTCGCCATACCTCCAGAAGGATATTATGGAGCTGGAAAAAGTGCAGACGAGGGCAACCAGAATGATTAGTGGATTGGAACATCTTCCTTACCATCTGAAGCTGCAACGGTTGGGCCTCTTCACTCTTGAACGACGGCGTCTAAGAGGTGACCTGATTGAAGTTTATAAAATCATGCACGGTGTGGACAAAGTAGATAAAGAAAAACTGTTTTCCCTATCGCATAACACTAGAACTAGGGGACACTCAATAAAACTTTTGTGTTGCAATGTCTACCAGATGTTGGAGTGGCTGGCCGCAAGGAAGACACGCGAGACAATCGTGCGGTGAAGTCCAGCCCCAATCTGGGTTGGGTGGTATGTATTTATTACCCTGCCTGGGGGTCATGACTTGTGCCGCCCCTGTACAAAAGGTTTGCGTATGTGGCATTTTCCAGTGGTCCAGATACAATGCCAGCTCTTGGAAGTTACCCTGTGCTTAATGGACAACTCGCACTTAATTGCCTTGGGCTGGTGAAACCCATTGTTCCTGCCCTAATCTCGGAGTCTATGTGTATTGACTCTGGGTACCTACTTGTTCTGCTGTCTGGCGCAGCTTCTTTACCCAAGTTAATCTGCAGCCAGAAGCGGAGGATTGTGTATTTCCATTAGGGTCATATCCTTGGTTTTTACCCTGTTTCTATCGTAGCCATCAGCCAACACTTTATGATTTGCCCCCCAAACTAACTAGCTAGCCCGCACCCCAATTGCCCTTCCTGCAAAGTCCGGGTGGTCCCCGGATCTGTTGAAGGCCGGGCAAACCCCTGGGAAAAGGTTTGGCCAATTATTCCCGCGGGCAACCCACATTCCCCCTTCCTTTATTAGTTAAATCAGCCTGGCTGAGGGCACAGTAGGTATAAGGCATTATCTGCTTGGGTGTAACTATTTCCCAGGGTCTCCGCCATGAGGTACACATTGACAAGATTGAAGGAATGCACTGCGCAAATCAGCAAAGCATAATCCCCACTGCTATGAGGATGATTATAGTATGGGGCGCAGTCTGCACCCACCTCCAGGGGGCCCATGACTACAGTGCTAGCCCAATTCTGTCTTCTTGACTGAGGTGTCAAGTTTGGTTACCTGGTCCTAGATTTTGCGAGAGGTGTCCATCAGGTTGAGACAGCACATGTCCCAGACAGATTCGCAACCCAAATGGTGTCAAAGCAGCAAATAGTCAATTGCTGTGCAGCTGTCTAAGACCGCATGTCTCAGTGCAGTCTGCTCTCTGTTTAACATGGCAGTGGCTGATGAGGTGTGATTGATGGCTTTCACTGGGGGAGCTAACTTTTTCCCCCAGCGATAGAAATGGTTTTCCTAAGGTAATCCTTAGCTACCCTGCAAAAGGGCCTCTCTGGCAATTATGCAAACATTTCCTTACACATAGGGAGGTGTGATTGGCACGGACATAAGCAAACACAAAGTAATTAAAGGATTACAATAGCCAGGGATTTCTTTGACTGCAGGATGATCAACCTTTGTGTAGAGGTGGCCCAGTTTGGCTCCTTTCTCCCATGGGTGAAGACATGACCTCCTAGCAATGGGGGTATCAGGGTGGCAGATGTGAGGGTAATATGCAATGGGGTGTGTGCAAAATTCACAATCTAGTTCATATGTCCCTTGAAAATCCCACCTTGAGCATTGTATAAAGGCAAAGAATTCAAAGATATGCAAAGACAATACAAGCAATAGCAAATAGTGAAACATATACACAAACATTCAGCTGCTTCTCCTGACGCTGGTCCTTGAAGTGGGGTTGCATGTGGTGAAGCCATGAATTGTCCCAATTGTCCTTTGGTGTGGATTTTATTGTATAACTCAACATGTCCATTGGTAACTTGAAGAGTCTGTATTTGTGGCAGTCCAAGTTGGCATAAAAGTAAAGCAAGGTTCTGTGTTTAACTGAGCATGATGTCCTTTGGAGTCCCAATTGGTGGGTAACATTGAGTGGCTTGTGTGTATGTGTGTGTGGTGTCCATGTGCGTGTGTCCCAAATCCTCCCCCTTGGGGTAAAAGCATGCCAAAATCATCGAAAAATGGATGGCTGGTGTCATCTTTGGCTGATGTCTGTGCTTGCTGCATTTTGGTTGTTGGCTCCTGGGCTTCTAGGGTTGGGGCCTGGTTCTGGCATCTGAGTCTGGTCTGGCTGGCCTCCAGAAATGGACCTGAAGAGGAGATAAAAGCTAGCTGCGGAAGCAGCCTTGGAAATCGTGAGAGAAGTCTGAGAGAGTTAGTTTTTGTAATTATAGGTAAATATTTCCTTAGCTGCTGAGGATGGGGGGGGTCCTTCCCCTTCTTTTAACTAGAAGAAAAGACAGTGTAGGTTAATTCATTCCACAATTGCTTGACCTGGCATTGTAAAAAGTGCCATTTAGATGCAGAACTTCCTGATTCCTGCTAGGAAGATCTGCCACAAAACAAGAATCTTAGATCAAGAAAGAAGGGATTCTAGTGAATTCTTCCATGTCTCAAGGGAAAGCTGTGAATGTTGAAAAAAAATCAACAATTAGAATAGAAGGACAAACAAGCTAAGAAGACAGTCTTAATGCGCAATGCTGTGGTAGAAGAAAACATCAAAATGAAAAACCGAGTTAAAAATTTCATACAGTGTTACTCTAATGACAAAGAGCCTGCAGCAAATGTCAGAGGATGAAAAAAGTCAGAGGTTAACTTATCAGTTAATGAGAATGTAACGCTCCCTTGAGTTCCTGTTTCTGTGGAAAGAGATAGCATTCTTGTCAATGAAGAGTTAATTAGCTAAGGAGGCTGTGTAAAAACACTACACAATTCACAAAGAGGTTGGAATTTAGTTCCAGGCATGTTATGACTGCAGGAAAACAAATTGCCTTTGAAATGTGGCGCTTAGGAGAGAAGTTTGCAAAAATCGAAGCGTTATTTATGTAATGTAAAGAGAATAAGCATAGTTATAGTAGGAGCTGTGGGAGTAAATCCAAGTCATTAGGCTTGTTCATAATGTAATGGGTTAGTGACATTTTACCTTGATCAAGATTCTATTTAACTTCAAGTGCCAGTGTTATACTTAATGCAAAATCTGAACCTGTGATTTTACCTGCTGAGAATCTCAATTTCAGGCGATCTGACTTTACTATATTCTTAAAACATTTAGATGAGATTAGACAAGACTTACTATTCATTGCCTATTATTTAACCAATTATGACACATGTCATTTGTAGATAGGGGCCCCATTTTGTGAAGATGAACAGGATTTTTTTCTCCCCCCTTTTTTTTGAGCACTCTTGCTAGGTGAGAAACTCAGAGACAATTTTCAGGTTCGCGAGGCCGTAAAAATTGTCTCTTCCAGTGCAAGTCTCTTTAATGTAAATGAATCAATTTCTTCCCCATTTTTCACTCTCCAATTAGCTGTCTGCTTTGTAACAGCACTAATTGCTAAGCAGGCTTAAGAATGTGGAAGTTGTGTCTTAATTCTTTGAAGAGGCCAACAACCAGAAAAAAACAACTTCCCTTGCACCTTTAAAGGCAGGCTTGGCTGAGAGGGAGGGGGGTCACTTTTGCCCCCTTTTTGGGCTAGAATTTCCCCCCTCCTTCTCCCTCTTTCGTCTCTGGTTCTTATGCTAGGCAGGCAGCCAGGAACCAAAGAAGTTTTTGCCCACCGCTCTTTCCCATACTTTCTCTAGCCTGCTGCTTGAATGAATCAGGGCTGGGGCAACTTTCTTCCTCCCATTTAAAGCAATGTATCCAACCCATGAACAGAATTAACTGTCACCTTCTTTACTTCTAGAACACAATACCTGGCATCTCACTTTTAATGTTGCAACATTATAACACAACCATGCAAACACATAACAACTCTCAACAATTCTGTAGTCACATGGGTGCACCATTCATTCACACATCACACATTCAAACCTTGGATCAAACCTTGGATATCCGCATTCCTTCCTAGGGACATTCCCCGTCCCCAGGTCTGCAATGCTTCGCTCTACTTATGCGGAAATGGTTTCTTTCTGGCAGATTTTTTAGGCTGTTCTCAGGTGGCTTTTTACAACCACTCTGGGCTTTTTTGCTTAGAAGTTAGTTTGCTTTCCAGTTCAGTTACCTTCCTATCCGATCTAAATTTTTGGACTTGGCTTCTGGGGGTTCCTACCCAACTCCTTCTGCCCCTCCTGTCCCATTCTCTTCCTGAGTTCCCTAGTGAATCGGCTCTGGAGTCCTGTGTCCATAGTGGCTTTGCGGGTCTCTGCAAGCAGCCTGCGTGGGACAGGAATGTGGACGGTGGTCAGTTTGCCTTTAGGCAGACTGGACACAACAACTGAATTTCGGCCAGTGCTGCTGCTGACAATTCCCCCTGACATAATTCTGCTTCTATCATCTGTTGGGAAGGACTCCTGACTGCCCGGGAAGCGCCTGTGCTTCCTAAGTCCTCCAGGTCCCCATGCTGGAATTTGATGGTCAGGTAGAGACGCGCTGGGGCTGATGGTTCTACATAAGCTGGGGGTTTCTTGGTCTCTACCCGGGCTGGACTCATGGCTGAAATTATCTGCCAACATTTGCTCCAAGCCCCTATGATTTTAGCGGGCACTCGGGGTTCTTCTTTGAGGCATTTCCCTACTCTGTCCCAAATCTCTGGATCCATCGTGCCTGCTTCTGGGTAGAACAGACAGTGTTCCCCCAGATGCATCACGTTTTCCGTCAGGCTGCTCCTCTGTACCCTTATGCGAAATAGCCTGACCAGGCACTTGAGCTCCTCCACCTGAGTTCTTTGCCTGATGGATGAGTTTTGCCCCCCCCCCCCACGCAAGCCCCCATACTACCTGATTGGGTAGTGTTTGGGGGGGATTCTCCCTCTCCGCTGGCTCTCCTGGGTCCAGAAGGGTTGTGGGGACTGGGGACAGACCCCTTTTGTCCCCCCAACCCTCCCGGACCCACGGGACCCGGGAGAGGGAATCGAATCCACCCCACCCCCTGATATTAAAACCCAAAGGCGTTTTCCATTTAATATCAGTGGGTGGGGGTTGTGATCCCCCTCTCTGCTGGCTTTCCTGGGGTTGGGAGGGTTGGGGGGCAGATCCCTTTTATCCCCCCAACCCTCCCAAACCCAGGGGAGCCAGCGGAGAGGGGATCAAATCCACCACCCCCAACACTCCGTTGTTAAAGAGAAGAAACCGCTTGTTTTCTTCTCTTTAATATGGGGTGTCGGGGGGATCCCCTCTCCACTGGGTCCCCTGGGTTCAGGAGGGTTGGGGAGACAGAGCCATTTTGTCCCCCCAACCCTCACGGGACCTGGGAGAGGGGATTGAATCCACCCCACCCCCTGATATTAAAAGGGAAAACCCATCGGATTTTCCCTTTTAATATGATGGGTGGGGGGGTTGTGATCCCCCTTTCCGCTGGCTCCCCTGGGGTTGGGAGGTTTGAGGGTGTTGCAATGGCTCTTAGGTGTTGGAGTGGCTGGCCGCAAGGAAGACATGCAAGACAATCGTGCGGTGAAGTCCAGCCCCGACCTGGGTCGGGTGGCATGTATTAATTACCCTGCCTTGGGGTGATGCGCGCCTAGGATGCGTGTGACCCCCTAATACAGAAGGCTTGCATACGTGACATTTCTGGTGGTCGAGCTGCCACGTCAGCTCTCGGAAGTTACCCTGGGGTTGCTGAGTGTTGCTGAACATCTTGAACCTAATTACCTTGGGCTGGCAAAACCCATTGTTCCTGCCCTAATCTCAGAGTCTGCGGGTTCCGCGCACGCAATTGGCATACTGTCCACAGAACCATCGTTTGGGAGATTGCTCCTTCGAGCTTTGGTTCCGAGGGGACAGAAATTGGGGAGCGGATTAATAGCCATAGTTTAATTCACCCACAGCTGACCTGACAAACAGTTCAGGCAAGAGGAAATTGGATGACTAACTCACTAGTCATGTAATAGGTAATATCGCACCCGCGGATTACCTCAAGCCTTAAACCAACATCAGCCAGTGTTTACCCCAAGATAGAATGGAACAATGGAGTTCCCCTGTCAGTGTTTGATTTGGTTAATTAACTTCCACGGGAGAGGTTCCCAATTAACTCGTGTAAACATGGTACGTGGGTCTTGTCAGATGACAGTTTCATCACACGCAGCCCGCTTACTCAATATATACTGATGATTTTCCCTCAATAAATCACTGGTCTTCGCTCCATCTTGTCTCGTGTCTCATTGCTTGACCAGTCTCCTCCAGGACCCAACGGCCGCCTCGCGGCCCCAATCCAACAAGAGTTGATGTGTATTGACTCCGGGTGCCTAACTTGCTCGGCTGTCTGGCGCGGCTTATTTTCCCAATTTAATCTTTAGCCAGAAGCATACCTGTCAACCATCCTGCTTTACCTGAGGGGAAACCCTTATTTTTACCCCTCTTCCCGCCCCCTCCCGTTTTATTAATTTCCCCGTATTTTACCTTATTTTTTAAACAAATATCCTGACTTCACAGGCGAAGCTGCAGTATTTTTTTCCGGCCGCCAGAGGTCGCTGTGTGGCAGGCTCTTCGCTTTTGGAAGGGGAGAGAGAGAAGGGGGGGGGCGTTCTGTAGGTTTTTCTTTCATTTTTCTCCTGCCAGCCACATGTCCAAGATGGTGGCTGGTCGGAGCCACCATGCTGGGAGGAGGGACGGAGGTCAGAGGTGAGCGATATTTCATTTATGCAGGGGCAAATCAGCTCTTGGTCTGGGGGCAGAGACTTCTCTCTCACTCTCGTGCTTTATTGAGTTGTTTCTGCCCTGCCTTCCGTTTCTAGAGTTCTAGAGTTAACTTGGGAGGGGTGGGGTTGGGTGGGGTGGAGGGATGCGCTTGATCACTATATGAGAAAGAAAGAGGGGGTGGAGTTCTGTTTCTGTTCTAGAGTTAACTTGGGAGGGGTGGGTGGGTGGGTGATGGTGCTGGATCACTATATGCTAAAGTTAAAGGTTTCCCTTGCTTGAAAGGAAGTCGTATCTAGAGTGCCAAGGTTCGCCATCAGTAATAGATTCCTACAGTGGCCAATTTTTAGAGCAAGAAGCTGCTTTTTGTACGAGAGAGCAGATCCAAAATACTCGGGGAGAATTATCAGAGCTCATAGATCCAGTGTGCTTGCACGGTTGTGTAAGGGGATCTGAGTTAGGTGAAGGTAAAGGGTCACCCTTGCTCAAAAGCCAATCGTATCCGACTCTAGGGTTCAGTGCTCATCTCTGTTTCAAAGCCAAAGAGCCATCGTTGTCTGAGTCTGCAGACATTTCTGTGGTCATGTGGCAGACATGACTAGACACCAGAGTGCACGGAACGCTGTTACCTTCCCACCAAAGTGGTCCCTATTTATCTACTTGCAATTTCTTGCTTTCGAACTGCTAGGATAGCAGGAGCTGGGACAAAGACAGGAGGTCATTCCGTCCTGCAGTACTCGGGAATCAAACTGCTGACCTTCTGTCTCCCAGTCAGCATCTTAGTCACTTAAGCCACTGAGCAAACAAGAAAGAAAAGAAAACAAATGTCCCCCAAGAAAATGGGAAAAGGGTTCTTTGGCCCACACAGCTTTGTGCCCATTGCATCTACAATACCATCTAGCCATCTTATTTTGGCCACCCCCTTCTTTTGTCCTCCACCTTTCCCAGCATCAAGGCTTTTTCAAGTGAATCCTCTCTTCTCATTTGATGTCCAAAGTACTTTAGCGTTATCTTTACTATTTGACCTTTAATGAGCAGTCGTGGTTGATTTCTTCTAGGATCGACCTATTTCTAACACCACATTTCAAAGGCATCTATTTTTCTGCGCTCAGCTTTCCTAATGGTCCAGCTCTCTCTCACACCCATACATTACCACCGGGAATACCATTGCTTTGACTATGCAATTTTTTGTTTGCAAGGTGATGCCTCTACTTTTAACTATGTTCCCCAGGTTTCTCATAGCTTGTTTCCCAAGCATCAGTTGCCTTTTTATTTCACGGCTGCAATCACCATCCGCAGAGATCTTTGATCCTAAGAAAGTAAAATCTGCCAGTCGTATCCTACTCTAGGGTGCAGTGCTCATCTCCATTTACACCCAAAGAGCCAGTGCTGTCTGTGTTTGCAGACATTTTCATGGCCATGTGGCAGTCATGACTAGAGCCCAGCAAGTTACATGGCTATATTTGGCCACGCCCACAGATTTGGCCACACCCACAAAGGCGTGTGGCCAAATTTTCCCTTATTTTCAAATCCAAAAGTTGACAGGTATGGCCAGAAGCGGAGGATTGTGTATTTCCCTTAGAGTCATCACCTTTGACTTTTGCACTACTTCTATCGTAGCCATCAGCCAAGGCCTTATGAATTGCCCCCCAAACTAGCTAACTAGCCCGTACCCCAATTGCCTTTCCAGCAAAGCCCGGCTGGTCCCCGGATCTGTTGAAGGCCGGGCGAACCCCTTGGGAAAGGTTTGGCCAATTATTCATGCGGGCAACCCACATGGGGGGACAAAAGGGGTCTGTCTCCCCAACCCTCCTGACCCCAGGGGACCCGGCAGAGAGGGGATACACACACACACCATATTAAAGAGAAGAAACCAAGTGGATATGAAAATGTATTTGAAAATGTATATTAGTCATAGTCAAAATATTCTTTAAAGATGTGGGCATGGTTTATTATTGTTTTTGCTATATATGTAATTTTTATGTTTTTTTTATGTATGTAATTTTTATGTTGTTTTTATTATTGGTATTGTATTTTGTTAAAATTTAATAAAAGCTATATTAAAAAAACCGGAATGTTGGGGTGTGTGTGTGTGGAATCTATCCCATCTCCCTGGTCCCCTGGGTTTGGGAGGGTTGAGGGGACAAATGGGGTCTGTCCCCCCCAACCCTTCCAGAGCCAGGGGACCCGGAAAAGAGGGGATCCTCTCCCCCCCGCAGGACACCCCAAACACTCAGTTTTTAAAGAGAAGAAACCGTTTGATTTCTTTTTAATAACGGGTGTCCTGGGGGGGGGGATCCCCTCTCTGCCTGGTCCTCTGGGTTGGGGGGGGGGGGGGTTTGGGGGGATAATAGGGGTCTGTCCCCCCAACCCTCCCAGACATAGGAGACCCGGGAGAGCTGATCGATTCCACCCCACCCCCCACTAACACAAGAAGCAATTGTAAAAAGTAGTCAGAGGTAATGTTTTGGTCCACCTAATATGGCGGCAGGCCACGCCCACTGGCTTCAAGAAACTGACAGCATGAAGTCTGTAGTACCATCTCCTGTTTTATTATCCCTCCATGCCCGTAATCCAGCAAGGCTGTTCTTATGACTATCTAGGAACGGATCTTTCCCTTCTCACTCCCCCGCTTTAGCGTCCCCTGGGCCTGGGGAGACTCTCTAGGAATCCTTCTCTGTCTTTTTAGGAATTCTTATGCCTCCTAAGCATTTCTCGGGCGGTCTCTCTAGGAAGTTCGGAGGACTCTCTCTCTCTCTCTCTCTCTGTTGGTCTCTCTCTCTCTCTCTTTCCACTGGAAAGGCTTTGAGCCGGAAGAAGAGAAGCAACGGCCTTCCTCCTCTTCCTCCTCCCTGGTGAGCTTCCTCCCCCTCCTCCCCCCTTCCTGGGCTCCCTCTGTCTCAGCCCCCCCTTTCTTTCTTTCTGGGGGAGACCAGAAGGGTCTGTGGGGGTCTTTGAAGGAAGGAACTCCCCGCCCCCTCGAGTTTTCCTGCATCGAGACTAGCCTGGGAAGGAAGTGGGTGATGGGGGAGAGGAATAAGGGGGGTGGGGGGTGGGGGGTGGGAGTGGGGTGGGGGAGTCAGGAAAATACTGGAAGTGGGAGGGCTTCTGCCTGCAATCCAGATAGCAAATCTCTCTTGTTTTGTATGCATTGTACGAACGCCTTTCTTCTAAGGTAGCCCCCCCCCAATTCTTGATTTGTGATATGGGGGGGGGGATATTTGAGATGTCTGAAGGGTCAGGATCTCACCCATAAGGTCACGAGGAGACCCCATATGACCCGTCCTGGAGACAATCACTGGTGGTGTAGAGGATTCCTCCGTCACACGTATTGTTTTTAACCCCCCCCTCCAATTGTTTCCTTTTCCAGACAAAGTCCAGGAAACAACACCCCCCAAAAAAAAAAATTCTTGCCAAAGCTCAGAAAGCTCTCTCTCTCTCTCTCTCTCACACACACACACACACACACACACACACACACACACACACCTGTCAAGTTTTGGATTTGGAAATAAGGGAAATTTCCTGGCAAATAAGGGATACTTGACAGTTATGATTATCCTGTGCTGCCCTCCAATGGCGGCAATAGGGCATTGCAGCCTAATTAATAAGGGGTGACGGCGGAAAAGAGGGTAAAATAAGGGGTTTTCCCGGCCAATAAGGGATATTGACAGCTAACACACACACACACACACACACACACACACACATTCTTGATTGGTGATATTTGCGTGAGATGGTATGTCTGAAGGGTCAAGATCTCACCCATAGGGTCATAAGGAGACCCCATATGACCCGTCCTGATACAATCACTGGTGTTGTAGGGGATTCATTGGTTTCCTACTCACATTGTGGGTGGGAATCTTGCACACATCCATTGAGCCCTGGGCTCCGTTGAGGATGTTGAACGGCAAGGACCTTTTGTTATTGTCTGTTACTGATGTCTTAGTGTTAAATTGTGTTTTACTGTATAAATTGTATTTTCGCTATGATGTGCTTGTGAGCCGCCCAGAGTTGCATTTTGCGAGTGGGGCGGCATATAAGTTGGAAAATAAGTAAGTAAGTAAATGAATAAATAGATAGATATGTGGGTGTGAAAAGGGGAGGAGGGAAAAATGAATTGGCTCCAATTCCCCCATCCCCTTTCCTCTTCTAGACAAAGTCTAGGAAATCTCTTCCCCCCCAAAAAATAAAAAAATAAAAAAAAATCTCTTGCCAAAGTTCAGAAAGTTCCCCTCAGGGCTTACCAGTACAGTACTGGACTGAGAGGAGTAAATGGGGGAGAGGATGATTTTCTCTTGGTGGTGGGAGGAGAAGGTCCAGACATGGGGGTTGAGGGAAGGGTGCGTGTGATCCAGGGATCTGGGTTGTCTTTTATTTTGCAAGGGGTCATTGTTCGCTGATGAGGTCTCAATGATCTCTCGTTCAGATCATCTGGAAGAGACAAGGGCAAATCTTCTTCTTCTGCCATATCCGAATATTGGCAATCCTCATGGTGATCAGCCATGAAGACTGTTCTGAGAGTATGATGCCGTAGCCTTTCATTTGCCTTCCCCATCATAGCATGATGCCCATAGTACCACTGATCCATTCCCATTAGTCACTTTCTGGTCCTGAGCCCTTTTGGCACACAAAGTCCTCCTCAGCTCCAGGCCAGGATGAAATTGCTGATCAAATGGGATTTAATCCACTTGGGGACCATTACCCAAGGGTTGTCAGGTGTTGAGTCTGGCAATAGGGTCTACTCTATTACCGTAGTAAGATAACCTGGCCAGACAAACCCATGAGTACTGCTCTTACTAAATTCAAAGGCTGAGTGGCCGAGAGATTCCTCCCCTTCTTCTTTCCTTTCTCTTCCCTTTCTAAGCCAGGGGTTTGTAACCTACGGCCCAAGAGCCGGACCTGACCCCCAACACCATTCCATCTGGCCTGTGGCGATGACTTCAGAAGCAGATGTGCATGCACAAATGCACCCACCACCATTGCATCCAGCCCACTCAGCTGTCTGAGGGCGAGTAGTCCGGCCCCCATGGTGCAAAAACCATGAGAACCCCTACTCTAAGCGGTCTTTTCTTAATTTTTTTTCTGATCTCCACAGAAAAGACAAATGGAGGTGAAACTTCACAGGATACAAGTCTAATAATAATAATAATAATAATAATAATAATAATAATAATAATAATAATAATAATAATAATAATAATAATAATAATAATAATAAAGATGAACATAATGTACAGAAATGTTTTTGTTTTCTTTCATCTAAGAAACCTCCAAACAACCTCTTTTCTGATCACCGCAGAAGAGAGACATTTGGAGAGGAAAGCCCGCGGGATATAAAAAACATGAAAGGAATGCAATGTGAGTAATGTTTTTTGTTTCCCTTCATCCAAGAAGCTTCCAAAATAATTATTATTTTTTCCCTTTTTCCCAAGGGAAGGAGCCAAAGAGGAAAATCAAAGTCCGAATCCCTCCAACGTTTGGCAAGGCAGGTGAGATCTCTCTCCCTTTATTTCTCTGGATCAGAAGCAGGACGCTGCAGTTAATAGGATGCCACATGTTTTAAATCTTATGTAAGTGTGCTAGATAATTTTGGCCCAATCTCATCAAGAGCATTTGGTGTATCTCCCACCAGGGCTTTTCTGTGTGTTGCGGGACATCGCAATAGCAATTACACATACAGTAATACCTCGGCTAATGACCAAACTTGTTTCCACAAGTCTCATCATTATCTGATTTTTAGCGTTACCTGATGCATGCATCGGGTATCACAAAAAAAAAAAAAAAAATCCGGCCTCCTATGGAGGAAGCCAGGGGCGAGTGTGCCTGCCTGCTTTCCCCAAAACCAAGCCGGGGGTCAGATGCTATGATCCCCGACTTGGTTTAGAGGAAAGCGGGCGCGCACTTGTGGCCCCTCTGGGAAGGGAAGTGGCCAAGCGCATGGCCTGTTCCCTTCCCAGAGGAGCCGCGGGTGGGTCTGCACTCACCCGCCGCCGCTGCGGGCAGGGAGCCGGTCAAGTGCTTGGCCAGCTCCCTGCCTGCAGTGGCAGCGGGTGAGAACAGACCCACCTGCTGCTGCTGCCTCTGGGTGGGCCGTGGGACCCAATCCACGCTGTTTCCGACATCCCCCGACCTTTCCAGGTGCTGCTGCAAGGCAAAACCTGCAGCCAAGAAAGGAGTTCCCCCCGGTGTTTTGCCTTGCAGAACTGCCCGGGAAGGTCGGGGGACGTCGGAAACAGCGTGGATCGGGTCCCACGGCCCACCCAGAGGCGGCAGCAGCGGTGAGTGGATCTGCGTTCACCCGCCACTGCTGCCTGATTGAAGTTTATAAAATCATGCACGGTGTGGACAAAGTAGATAAGGAAAAACTGTTTTCCCTATCGCATAACACTAGAACTAGGGGGAACTCCATGAAACTTTTGGGTACTAGTTCTCAAACAAATAAGAGAAAGTACTTTTTCACCCAGAGGATCACTGGTCTATGGAACTCCCTGCCGGAAGAAGTGGTGACAGCTGTCAGTCTTGACAGCTTTAAGAAAGGATTAGACAAGTTCATGGAGGACAAGAGTATCAATGGCTATAATTATGGATACTTAAGGACAACCTCCGGGTTGGAGAGATAGGCAGGATATCTCTCAATGCCATTTCTAGGGAATCCTGGACTGGATGGGCAGTGGCCTGTTCCAGCAAGGCTGTTCTTATGTTCAGGTGAGCGCTGAAGAATGATGCATCGGCTAAAATAGTGTTATCCGATGCAATCCCCCCTCCCCAACCCAATATCAGGTTGTTTTCCAATTTTATCTTTATGCGATGCGGTTGTTATCCGAGGTTTTACTGTACTGTATCTACTACCCCTTAGTGCTTAGATCTGCAGTGGCTTAGTGGTTAAGACAGTGAACTTGACAACTGGAAGGTTGATGGGTCAGCTGTTCGAGACCTGAGTACTGCATGACGGAGTGAGCCCGTCTCTCTCCCAGCTCCTGCCAACCTAGCAGTGAAGTGGCATGTTGCAATTGCAAGACAGAACCTGGTTCTCTTCATAAGTGAGAGAAACCTAATTAATGCGGATAAGAAAGGGGAAGTGTCCCCTCTCCCCCCGCCTGTTGAACTTCAGCCTGTCTTAGTGCTCTCCTCCCCCACTACCACCACCACTTTCTGTCCTTCTCTGAGGTAAACATCTGGCCTTCCTTGAGAAGCTTCTTCCCCTCCTGCCAAGAGGCCAAGATACAGGAGGAGGGGGAGGAGGTGGGGCTTCAGACCCACAGAGTCCATGCCATTCCCCCTCTACCAATGTCCACTCCCCCTCCTCCTTCATTATTTCCTCATCATCACAATCATCACCCTCCAGAATTTTTTTATCCTGTGGGTTGTGAGCTAAGAAATACTTTATTGAGGATTTTTGGATACTCATATAAACCACTCCTCCCTATAGCAATAATGACACTTTCAAACGTACACTTCGTACCAAGCATCTCCCATCATCCTTGTTAGCTTCAAAGCTTTCACCTATACACCCTTTTCACAGTTCCTCTTGTTTTTTTTTCTCCCTGCACTTGATTCAGAGAACTTTCACTTGAAGTCAAGGTAGGCGGTATCTGTCTTACCTGAGAAGAGTGTTCCTTCTCTCCACCTGTTGAACTTCTGCCCCCCCTTCTCTCTCTCTCTCTAAGTCTGAGGTAAAAATCTCTGACCAGCCTTGAGGAGAGATCCCTTCCTGCCAAAAGACTTCCTTTGCCAGGCTATTACTTACTTACTTACTTACTTACTTACTTACTTACTTACTTCCTTTGCCAGGATATTACTTACTTACTTACTTACTTACTTACTTACTTACTTACTTACTTACTTACTTACTTACTTACTTTGCCAGGATATTACTTACTTACTTACTTACTTACTTACTTACTTACTTACTTAGCCAGGATATTACTTACTTACTTACTTACTTACTTACTTACTTACTTACTTACTTACTTACTTACTTACTTACTTACTTACAAGATTTATAGACTGCCTTTCTCACCTCGGCACCCCAATATAGGAGGAGGCGGAGCTTTAGAGCAAGGGGGCTCAACCTATGGCCTGGGGGCTGGATGTGGCCCGGGACACCATTTCATGTGCCCCCCTCCAACACCACATGTGTGGCAGGCAAGGCAAAATGGCCGTTCGGTCCCCAAAGCTGTCTAAGGGAGCATGACTCGGCCCTTGGCTTGAAAATGCTTTAGAGTGACCCATGGAGTCCAGACCATGTGACAACCTCCTCTCTCCTTCTTCATTTGAAAGCAGCCACATCTGGGCACATCCTTCCCAGGGTGGTCTTTTGGTGGGAAAATAGAGTTGGCCCTTGGGGAGGGGATTGACCTTCCTCATCTTCATGTCTCCCTTCCACCTCCCTAGGCCTTCCTCCCTCTCCTTCCTCCTCCTCCCCCCCCCTCCTTGTCTCGTTCTGAGGCCTGGACTCACCTCAAGAGCATCTCTTCCCTGCCCCCTCTGAGCAAGCCTGTAACTCGGGCCAACCTTGCAGGGGAAGTGTCACAAAAGCCCCCATTGCTCAAGGCTCTGCACCTGATGTACAGTCAAACCTCTACATACAAATTTAATTTGTTTATCGAGGTTGGTTGTAGCTCGAAAAATTCTTATCTTGAATTTCCCATAGGAATACATTGAATTTTGTATCTCAAAAAATCCTATTAAAAATTTGTATCTTGAACCTGATTTTCCCCCCTGAGATTTCCAAATGTATCTCGAGTTTTTCTTAAGTCGAACCGTTCTTATCTTGAGGTTTGACTGTATATACATTGATGTCTTAAAGTCTCACACCTACGTCTGATGAAATGGACCTGATTTACAAAAGCTCACATTAAAATACAGTGATACTTCATACAACGTCCAAACTTGGTTCCACAAGTTTGGACTTTATACGGATTTGGACTTTGTATGAGGCATGCAAAATCCCAGCCGCGATGCCTCATACAACGTCCAAATCCTTGCCGCGATGCCTCATATAACGTCGTTTCCATAGAGATACATTGTACTGTAACAGCATAGACTTCAGGGCAAAGTCAAGGAAACTGACAGAACTTTAAGAAATCATTGTCTAAAGATTAAAAACACTACAAAAACATGTCAAACAACCCTGATTGTCCAAGAACCTGAAGAATGCTGCAAAAATCCCAGAAATGCTTCTAAAAATTCTGACGTAAAAATTCAAAAAAATCCAAAATCACGCTCAAAACCACTCCTAAACACTCTTTGCCTCATACAAAACCCACAAGAGCAATGCACGCATGCGTCCTGCCTTTTATACTGCCCAGGCACAATGCAACCTGGGGAAACCCCAACGCCTCATACAAAGTCGCAGCGACTTTGTATGAGGCAACTTTTTTCAAGGAATTAGGTGATGTTGTATGAATCTGATGTTGTATGAAGTGGACTTTGTATGAGGTGTTACTTGTGCAGCAGTTAGTCTTTAAAGCACCACAATTTTTTTTGTCTTTGTTTTCTCTCTGATATACAGTAATAGCATTTTTTGCCCAGCCCTGCCGGGCAAGTATAACTTGTGTGTTGGTGGTTGGGGTGTTTTTTGGGGGTGTACACACATGCAACACACACACACACACACACACACACACACACACACACACACACACACACACACACACACAACACAACACAACCACACAACACAACCACACACACACACACACACACACACACACACACACACACACACACACACACACACACACACACACACACACATATAACACAACCACACACACAACACAACCACACACAAACAACACAACTACACACACACACGCCAAAGCTGCGCGGGGAGAGGAGGGGCTCCCCCTCCTCCCCCCCAAGCCTTGGCGAGGCCACACACACATAGCTCAGAAGGCTGCGCCGAGTGCAAAAGGCCCAGCCGGCAACAGGTAAATGGGGCGGGGGACAGGGACTGAAGGGGGGGAACGGACAGGTGGGTGGGTTTGTGTTCCCCCTTTCTCCTCCCAGACCAGGGTGGGCGGCGTGGTCCCTGGGCCTGTCCCCACCCCCTCAGTCCATGTTCTCCACCCCACTTACCTGTTGCCGGCTCGGCCGTTTGCTCTCTGTGCCTCCTCGGCCTGGCCTTCTTAGCTGGGCCGCTCACCTTCTGTGCCTCTGTGGTGCGGCCTGTCCTCCGTTCCTGCCGGCGTCAAGGCCTTCGCCAGTCGGGCGGGGGTACCAAAATCAGGAGGCCCAGCCGGCAACCGCCGTAACTGCCCGCCCACCATGGTGAGCTGGGGATGGCTTCCCTCCGGGAGACAAAGTCTCCCATGTTAAACTTGTGCAGAACTTTCTCCTCTACTTGATCAGGGAGCTAATTCCCTGTTGTTGCATAGTTTTTAACCTTCATCATCCTGACATGGGGTTGTCTTGCCTTTGCAGAGCTCCAGCTGTGGGATCTGTGAAGGACACTCTTTGCCCGCCAGAAGGAGAGGAGATTCCCTTGGAGGGATCCTTGGGCAGAGAATACAATGACAGATGGACCCATTGCAGGCCAAAGGGCAGGAAATGACCCCCATGTGATCAGGAGAGGAAACCTCGACCCACGCCGGGAAAGGATGGGGCCAGAGGACTCATCTGAAGAGATGCTCAGGTACTCATGGACGCAGTGCCAACGCTTCCGGGAATTCTCCTACCAGGAGGCAGAGGGTCCTCGCCAGGTTTGCACTCGACTCCACCAGCTTTGCCGCCAGTGGCTCCAGCCAGAGCGACACACCAAAGCTCAGATGCTGGACCTGGTGATCCTGGAGCAGTTCCTGACCCTCCTCCCGTTGGAGATGTCGAGCTGGGTGAGGGAACGCGGAGCAGAAACCACTTCCCAGGCAGTGGACTTGGCCGAAAGTTTCCTGGTTCTGAGTCAGGCAGGAGACAAACTTCTAGAAGAGCCAAAGGTGAGAGCGATTCATTCAGACCATGAGGTACTCTATTTCCCAAGCCCCAGCCTTAACTACATTCAGATCTTTCCCTCTGTCTTCTTTTGACCATCGTCTTTGTCTTTCTCATGGTTCCTCAGGTGAGAAATCTCCCTGTAGAAGTTCAGTCTGATTTCCCCGTGGCAGAGAAACCTCAGTTTGACCCCAAACTGAATCTCCAGCAAGGGGAGACCAACCAAAGCAATGAGGAAGGTGCCAACTTGCTGGGTAAGGATTAATGTTTGGTGATCAAGAGTTCTTCCTTTCCTGCATGAAAGCAAAGGAAGGGTCTGTGCATGTTTCTCTCCCCTGAACTCTTTTGGGCTGGGAGACTTGGTGACCCTGTCTTTTTGCTCTTTCTATACAGTGGTACCTCGCTTAAAGAGCATAATGTGTTCCATGGGATTGCTCTTTAAGCGAATTTGCTCTTTAAGTGAAACACCATTGTAAGTGACCAATTGTGACTTCTGGTGGGTGGGATTGCGAACCCCATTTAGTTGTTAAGTGAGTTTTTGGTTGGATTTAGTTGTTAAGCGAGGCTACCATTCAGAGAAAATTCTGCTCTTTAAGCGAGTTAGTCTCTAGGCGAGATGTTCTTTATGTGAGGTTTTACTACCAAGTTTTCTAATCTGTTTCTCTGGTCACTAATTTTTTTGAAACAGCGGAAAATGTTTTGTTCCCTCCTTTCCACAATGCTCTTAAGTAGTGAAAAATGTTGGAGAAATCACTTTGTATTGCGACCTATTGCATACGTTTCTCTACTCGGTAAAATGTCTCACAGGTTTGCACCTCTCTTGAAATAAAGGTTGAAAAATAACTCTGGGACCCAGTTCTCTTTGCTGGGATGTACAATTTTACCAAACATTTTTGGGATAATGATCTAATTCTGAGAGGAGTTTACAGGATTGGTGTTCCTCCCTCTTGGTCTTTCCTGCAGGAGCCGGAATATTCAAAGAAGTCAGTGTTCCATCATCTCTTCCTTACAATAGAGCAGAAGCAGATCAGGTATGAAGGAGGGGGTTAAAGGACTCCTTGGGTATTTGTATTCATCTTCATTTAAACATTTTAGTAGATTCATCTGGCCATTCCTTTTTAATGGGCAACTCTCCAGTTTTTTGTTTTTTCGAGAAGCTGACGTGACGTGGTCCTCTCCAGGCATGGAACAGCAATACTTATTATATTATATCTGACTTTTGCAAATGGGACAGGAGTTTGTTTCTCTTGTTTTGAGGGGGGAAACTAAGATCTGTGAGTTGTTTCACATTTCTCAGAAGAGGAGCCATTCTCGATCCAACCAGAGAATGGTCAAGCCTAGACATCCTGTTTCTCACAGAGGCTTCTTAGATGCCTCCAGGATCCTCCCAAAGAAGGCAGGCCACCCTTAGCCCTTTCCTTCCCTCTCTTGTTCCTCAGCAACAGGGATTTGAAGGTTTCTCTTCCTGAAAGGAGTAGGAAGCCAAGGGTAACTGTTGGAACTTGGTAATCCTGATCTCCATCAGAAAGCCTGAGAAGGCAATGCATGAAGGTTCAAACATAGAGACTGTTTTGGATTTAGGAGGTTATTCTTATGAAAAGTACTAGCTATTGTGCCCGGCGTTGCCGGGCAGGTTTACAATGTGCAGCCCAGTAGGTGTGTGTGTGTGTGTGTGTGTGTGTGTGTGTGTGTGTGTGTGTGTGTGTGTGTGTGTGTGTGTGTGTGTGTAAGAGAGAGAGAGAGAGAGAAGCAGCCCAGCAGGTGTGTGAAGGGAAGGGGAGGAGGTTGACGCGTTCCAACCCCCTTTCCCTGCCTTGTCGGAATGCACGTCCCCAGACGAAGAATGGCCTGACTGTCGGCTTCCCTTTCCCCCAACATGGGGATGTCTTGCGATGGGGTGCTTTCCCCATCGCTGTTTCAAGAGCAGCTCTTTTGTGTCTTTTATGTATTTACTGTCCGCTATCTAAACCGCCCTGAGTTTGGTTGTACCTGAGTGGGCGGTATATAAGCGTGAAAAATAAATAAATACATAAATAAATAAAATAGCTCTCAAAACAGTGATGGGGAAAAGGTGAGACGACAGTAAGGCCACATTTTGTCCAGGAACGCGTATCCCCAGGTGCAGCCTGACTGTCGTCTCCCCTTTTCCCCATTGCTGTTTTGAGAGCTGCTTTCAAAACAGCGATGGGGAAAAGGGGAGATTACAGTCATGCCTCATTTCGTCCGGGAATGCGCGTCCCCTCACAAAGTGCGGCCTAACTGTCAGTTTTCCTTTTTCACATCGCTGTTTCGAGTGCCGCGGCTTCAGCGGGGGTAAGGTGCATGTGACAGCCATTTGTTTTCTGTCGTGCATGACGGCTGTCCCACCTCCTCTGTGCTCTCGTCCTCATGCCTGATTGGCTGAGGCATGCCGCTGCGCAGAGGATGCTGGGGACCGTAGTTTTTTATTTTTTCCCCATTCGTGGGGCGTTGGCCCCCCTCTCGGTTCCCAGACCCTCATGGCGACGCTGTCTGGGAGGTAAGGTAAGTGTGGCCGGCTCATTACAGGATGGGCTGGATGTGTGCAGACATGCATGCCGGACACGCACGGCCCAACCCTCTTCTTATAGGTAAAGATGGAGGAGATATCATTTGTTTCTTCTTTCCATTTAGATTCCAGTGACCTTTGAGGAGGTGGCCGTGTACTTTACTCCAGAGCAATGGGCATTGCTGGATCCTGACCAGAGATCCCAGCTTAAAGAGGTTATGGAGGAGAATATGGAATCTGTATCCTCTCTCGGTAAGGCCCTCTCTTTCCTTGACTGATCCTAATCTCTACAATAATGAGCAGTAACGACAGTGATAACTAGCAGGGGTCCCCGGCCCTTCCGGGGTCCTTGTGGTGACTTAGTGGGTTGTGTGTGACCTGTGTGTGTGTTGTGAGTGTGTATTGTGTGTGGGTGTCATGGGTGGACAACACACTCACACAACACACTTTGACACAATGCACCCACACACAGAATGAACACTCACAACACAGACGACCTGCACACAACCCACTCCCAAGCCGCCGCTGCCTGGGGCGTCCCAGTCAGCGGAGCAGGCTCAGGGCTGGGAGGGCTGAGAGGGAGCCCTGGAGGCACAGGAGGGAGATCCCCCCTGTGCAAGTAAGGTGGGCCCACCTTACCTGGTGACATCCATGCGCCCCCCCAAAAAAAAATCCCCCCACTCCGGCGCACGTCTCCACGCGGGGCCAGCAATGGGGGTAGCGGATGAAGCCAGCTGGGCGGTTGCGTCTTGCGGCAGGGGAGCAATGGCGGCACGGCACAAGTTGTTCGGCAGGGTGAGGGCCGCCATGCCAAACAACCCGCGCCACCATTGCTCCCCCCAGTGCAAGACACAACTGGCCAGGCAGCTTCGTCCGCTACCCCCATTGCTGGACACGCGCAGAGGGGGATGGTTTCAGCTTACCGGCTGCCCGCCTTTCCCCCCTCCACTCGGCACCTCCTCGCCCCCCCGCCCCCCGAGGGGTGTCTCATGCGGATGGGAGGCTCCGTCAGGGCGGGTGGGAGGTGCCCGCCCAATTCCTTTGAAGGCGGTGCGGCATCTCCCAGGAGGGCGGGGGAGTCAGGCTGAGGTGACCACTTGCCGGAGTGAAAAGCAAGACGGGGGGGTCGGTCAGGCAGGACAGGGGCCGTTCATACTGCCACCTGATGCAGGCCTGGGGGGCAGGGCTGCGTCCTGCCGAATTAGCGGCGAGCCAGTGGAGGAGGCTCCCAACTTGGGAGGCGGCAACACGCATGCGCGCAACTCCGCGCAGGCACAGAAGTCTGCCCGGAGTTCCTTGCGGCAACGCTGGCTGCAACTCCGGGCAGGCTTCTGCGCCTGTGCAGAGTTGCGCGCATGCGTAGGTGGGGAGCGCGTTTCTGGGGTGGGGCCAAGGTGTCGTAGCATTGCAGTCCCAAACACGACAATATGAGCTTTAAACCTCTCCAGGCCTTGCCTTCTAGGGTCTCCCAAGCCCAAAGACTCCAACCTGTAGGTTTCAAAGCCCAGTCCAGCCCAAGGCTGCAATTACCTGGGTTCCTGCCTCAGGAAGTCCTAGCAAAATTAAAATGGAGAGAATGGAAAATCAAGTAGCGTGGAGATTGGCTGAACTCTTATCTTACCCTTTCCAAAGATCAGTCAGGTTAGCTGAATCAAAGTTGTTTATTTCTTCAGGTTCATAGGTAGTTCAGGATACAAAAAGGATCAGGATACAGCAAATCAAAATTCATCAGGGTTTCCACATAATAGGCTTTCCCCACCAAAGAAACATAATCTAACTATTTCTAAGTCACCATTATGAACAGCAGCACCAGGTGAGGTGCTAATCCTCCATCTTTCTGGGTCAGAGTGACCATATGAGGTCTGGTAAAACAAAGGAGGCTTGACCTGACCTCCCTCTTTGGCATAAAGCCAATCAGGGTCAAAAATTAACTAAACAACACCTGGCTTTCAAATCAATTGGCTATCTGTGCATCTTCAGACAGGGTGGTAAACAACATTCCTTTGCACCATTTGGCTATCGGCATCACCATAAAATTGCAAGAGGAATTCAAGAGGCCCATCCTCAATACAGGGGCCTCTAAAAGCAGTTTAAGAAACATGGAAATGCCATGTTTGATGACTAGTGACATACTATTACGGACGACACCTTGGTTTTAGGTATATAGATACAGTTCTTCGAATAACACATTTTGTGGTATTGTAATCTACCCATATCCATATTTATCTCAAAATCTTATTTCACAGTTGGCTGCAAGTCGCTTTTATACTATCCTGAATACTGCAGGACGAAATGAGCCCCCGTCTTTGTCCCAGCTCCTGTCAACCTAACAGTTCGAAAGCAAGAAATTGCAAGTAGATAAATAGAGACCACTTCGGTGGAAGGTAAACAGCGTTCCGTGTGCTCCAGTGTCTAGTCATGCCTGCCACATGGCCACGGAAACGTCTGCAGAAGCAGACAATGCTGGCTTTTCAGCTATGAAAGAGATGAGCACTGAACCCTAGAGTCAGATATGACTGGCTTTCTAGCAAGGGTGACCTGACCTGAATCTACCCAGTCCACATTGATTTTACAATACAGTGGATCAGCATTCCAGCTGGTTTCTCGGCACGACTTTCTGCTTACTTAACTCAGTAACATGGCCCGGAAAGAAATTGCTGAAATAAAATTGTCTCATTTCTCCTCTCGGCATTCTAGCATAATTGGTCCACTTTTTTTCTCAATATCTGTTGGCCATGTTCCATCACAAAATCTTTGAAAGGAGAGCTCTTGTGCATTCTTTCAGTTCTGGGCAATTTTCATTTCTTGCTAAATAGAAAACACGTGAGGAATCACCACCATATCTTTATTAGATAAGTTTTTCTTCCTTCCATTAAATTGTGGAAACAGCAATAAGATTTCATTTGGAGTTCTTTTTCTGATTTTTGAGTTTTTCTATCCATTGAATTATCTCATGTCAAATGGATAATCCTTTGCACAGGTAATCCACACATGTTGGAGTGATCCTTCAAAACCCCACACTTTGCCCTGCATGCATCTTGTATGCCTTTACTAATTCTGTGAACTTTTCCTTTAATTTGGTATGTACTGATTTCCATGGCTATTTTTAAAATAACACATGAAATAAAAAGGCCTTCACATGTACCTGAAAATGTATGATGTAGGAACCAGGTGTTCCTGAAATAAAACATGCAGTTTCCCAAAGTTTTATTACCTACGATAGTAAGTCTGAAAGAGAGGGAAAGGAACGAGATGGGTAGGGTGTCGATAGACTATGATGACCCTTTAAAGACTAACAGATCCCTTTCCCTCTAGCACCTTCTTTTATGTATTTAGTTCCATTTTCTCTACATTTCCCCTTCCCCAGGAGACAACTGGAGAAAGAAATATATATATCCCAAACACGGGAAATGTATTCAGCAAAAAATTGAGCTTGAAGGACACCAGAAAAGCTACAAAGAAGAGGAGAGTTGTATTCAAGAGAAGGCCAGGAAATGCATCGTCTGTGGAAAACATTTTGCTGGAAAGATTGCACTGATGCTTCACAAAAGAAGTCATACAGAAGAGAAGCCCTTTGCCAGCGAAGAGTCTGGAAAACCTTTGGATCATTTTGTGAGCCGTGAAAAAGTCCACTCAGGAGAGAAACCATACAGATGCCAGGAGTGTGGGAAATATTGTTCTCATAATTCAGTCCTTGTGAGACATATGAGAGTCCACACTGGAGAGAAACCGTACCAATGCCGGGAGTGTGGAAAATGTTTTTCTCAAAAATCAGATCTTGTGAGTCATAAGAGAATCCACACAGGAGAGAAACCGTACAAGTGCCAGGATTGTGAGAAATGTTTTTCTCGGAATTCAGACCTTGTGAGTCATAAGAGAATCCACACAGGAGAGAGACCATACAGGTGCCAGGAGTGTGAAAAATGTTTTTCTCATAATTCAGTCCTTGTGAATCATATGCGTGTCCACACCGGAGAGAAACCATACAAATGCCAGGATTGTGGGAAATGTTTTGGTCAGAATCAACAGCTTGTAAGACATAGGCAAATCCAAAAGGGGAAAAAATGCTTTGAATCAAAGTAATATGGGGTAAATTGTTTATGCTTCAGATGCCTATATTGTAAACCATGAGAGTCACCAGATGAGGAGAACCATACAAAGGACAGGAGTGTGGAAAATGTATAATTTACCAATAAGAGCCTCAAAAGTGGTCAAAATAGAAGAAAAGCAGATGTTCTGTCACTTCTTGGCCTGGGCAAAACCAGTCCAGCAGATTCACAGTTCAACCAAGGGCACTGATTGAACAGTTTAAAAAAAAAACCCATAAGGAGCTAATCCTGGTAGGCGCTCCTGTCAAATATTATTTTTGCTTGAAATTAATAGCTTGTGAAGCATAAGACAGGAGAGAAACTGTACAAATGCCAGGAGTGTTTGAAATGTTTTCTTGATGGTTCAGCGCTGGTAAAGCATAAGAGTATCCACATAGGGGAGAAACCCTATACACATCAAGAGTATGGGAAATGTTTTACTCAGAATCCAAACCTTGAGTTGGGGTTCAAGAATTTATTGCAACCAGTGATAAAGAAATAAAATAGAGTAGCATTATTTGTTAATAACTTCAAGTTAGTATCAGATTCTCAGGGTAGTTTTGTAGGGGTTAGAGATTAGAACAGCCATGCCTTTGTTAGCCTTCTAAAATATTTTTATTGACAGACGCATTCCCAAAATAAAATTATAATTATAATAAATGGCGAGCCCTTCTTAATTTGAATTAATTAATTTCTGATTTAATTTATTGTCATGATAATGTGCCATATGTGTTTTGTTATATTTATGTTATTTGTGGATTTTTTTATTATTGTGAACTGCCTAGAGTAGCATTTTTACGACATAATATTAAATAAATAAATAAAACAGATTTAAAGATGGTTCTGGGGGTGCAAGTAAGCCCTTTATCAGAGGGGGTTTTCATCAAGGTTTGGTCATGGTGTAAAAAAAGGAGATTCAAAAGATACAACAATTAAGAGAGTGAGGTGAAAAGTAAGGGAACAACCCGTGTGTGAATAAAAATTGTTTGAGATGAGTCATTTATTTATTTATTTAGTATATTTTTATACCGCTTTCCTCACCTATTGGTGACCCAAAGTGGTTTACAGACAAAGATGGTAAATTACATAAAACTTAAGGCCAATGTCATGGGTAACAGTCACTCCCACTCCCCTCCAACCGGCTGAGGGGAGGAGCTAAGGGGCTCTGTTGCAGGGACGAAGGTAGAAAATGTGCTCCTGCCACGGAGCAACAGTCACTACCACTCCCCTCCAACCAGCTGAGGGGAGGAGCTAAGGGGCTCTGTTGCAGGGACGAAGGTAGAAAATGTGCTCCTGCCACGGAGCAACACTCACTACCACTCCCCTCCAACCAGCTGAGGGGAGGAGCTAAGGGGCTCTGTTGCAGGGACGAAGGTGGAAAATATGCTCCTGCCACGGAGCAACGGTCACTACCACTCCCCTCCAACCAGCTGAGGGGAGGAGCTAAGGGGCTCTGTTGCAGGGACGAAGGTAGAAAATGTGCTCCTGCCACGGAGCAACAGTCACTACCACTCCCCTCCAACCAGCTGAGGGGAGGAGCTAAGGGGCTCTGTTGCAGGGACGAAGGTGGAAAATATGCTCCTGCCACGGAGCAACGGTCACTACCACTCCCCTCCAACCAGCTGAGGGGAGGAGCTAAGGGGCTCTGTTGCAGGGACGAAGGTGGAAAATATGCTCCTGCCACGGAGCAACGGTCACTACCACTCCCCTCCAACCAGCTGAGGGGAGGAGCTAAGGGGCTCTGTGGCAGGGACAAAGGTGGAAAATGTCCTCCTGCCACGGAGCAACAGTCACTACCACTCCCCTCCAACCAGCTGAGGGGAGGAGCTAAGGGGCTCTGTTGCAGGGACGAAGGTAGAAAATGTGCTCCTGCCACGGAGCAACACTCACTACCACTCCCCTCCAACCAGCTGAGGGGAGGAGCTAAGGGGCTCTGTTGCAGGGACGAAGGTGGAAAATATGCTCCTGCCACGGAGCAACGGTCACTACCACTCCCCTCCAACCAGCTGAGGGGAGGAGCTAAGGGGCTCTGTTGCAGGGACGAAGGTAGAAAATGTGCTCCTGCCACGGAGCAACAGTCACTACCACTCCCCTCCAACCAGCTGAGGGGAGGAGCTAAGGGGCTCTGTTGCAGGGACGAAGGTGGAAAATATGCTCCTGCCACGGAGCAACGGTCACTACCACTCCCCTCCAACCAGCTGAGGGGAGGAGCTAAGGGACTCTGTGGCAGGGACGAAGGTGGAAAATGTCCTCCTGCCACGGAGCAACGGTCACTCCCACTCCCCTCCAACCAGCTGAGGGGAGGAGCTAAGGGGCTCTGTGGCAGGGACGAAGGTGGAAAATGTCCTCCTGCCACGGAGCAACGGTCACTCCCACTCCCCTCCAACCAGCTGAGAGGAGGAGCTAAGGAGCTCTGTTGCAGGGACGAAGGTGGAAAATGTCCTCCTGCCACGGAGCAACGGTCACTCCCACTCCCCTCCAACCAGCTGAGAGGAGGAGCTAAGGAGCTCTGTTGCAGGGACGAAGGTAGAAAATGTGCTCCTGCCACGGAGCAACAGTCACTACCACTCCCCTCCAACCAGCTGAGGGGAGGAGCTAAGGGGCTCTGTTGCAGGGACGAAGGTAGAAAATGTGCTCCTGCCACGGAGCAACACTCACTACCACTCCCCTCCAACCAGCTGAGGGGAGGAGCTAAGGGGCTCTGTTGCAGGGACGAAGGTGGAAAATATGCTCCTGCCACGGAGCAACGGTCACTACCACTCCCCTCCAACCAGCTGAGGGGAGGAGCTAAGGGACTCTGTGGCAGGGACGAAGGTGGAAAATGTCCTCCTGCCACGGAGCAACGGTCACTCCCACTCCCCTCCAACCAGCTGAGGGGAGGAGCTAAGGGGCTCTGTGGCAGGGACGAAGGTGGAAAATGTCCTCCTGCCACGGAGCAACGGTCACTCCCACTCCCCTCCAACCAGCTGAGGGGAGGAGCTAAGGGGCTCTGTGGCAGGGACGAAGGTGGAAAATGTGCTCCTGCCACGGAGCAACGGTCACTACCACTCCCCTCCAACCAGCTGAGGGGAGGAGCTAAGGGACTCTGTGGCAGGGACGAAGGTGGAAAATGTCCTCCTGCCACGGAGCAACGGTCACTCCCACTCCCCTCCAACCAGCTGAGGGGAGGAGCTAAGGGGCTCTGTGGCAGGGACGAAGGTGGAAAATGTCCTCCTGCCACGGAGCAACGGTCACTCCCACTCCCCTCCAACCAGCTGAGGGGAGGAGCTAAGGGGCTCTGTTGCAGGGACGAAGGTGGAAAATGTGCTCCTGCCACGGAGCAACGGTCACTACCACTCCCCTCCAACCAGCTGAGGGGAGGAGCTAAGGGACTCTGTGGCAGGGACGAAGGTGGAAAATGTCCTCCTGCCACGGAGCAACGGTCACTCCCACTCCCCTCCAACCAGCTGAGGGGAGGAGCTAAGGGGCTCTGTGGCAGGGACGAAGGTGGAAAATGTCCTCCTGCCACGGAGCAACGGTCACTCCCACTCCCCTCCAACCAGCTGAGGGGAGGAGCTAAGGGGCTCTGTGGCAGGGACGAAGGTGGAAAATGTCCTCCTGCCATGGAGCAATGGTCACTCCCACTCCCCTCCAACCGGCTGAGGGGAGGAGCTAAGGGGCTCTGTGGCAGGGACAAAGGTGGAAAATGTCCTCCTGCCACGAAGCAACGGTCACTCCCCTCCAACCGGCTGAGGGGAGGAGCTAAGGGGCTCTGTGGCAGGGACGAAGGTGGAAAATGTCCTGCCATGGAGCAACGGTCACTCCCACTCCCCTCCAACCAGCTGAGGGGAGGAGCTAAGGGGCTCTGTTGCAGGGACGAAGGTGGAAAATGTGCTCCTGCCACGGAGCAACGGTCACTCCCACTCCCCTCCAACCAGCTGAGAGGAGGAGCTAAGGAGCTCTGTTGCAGGGACGAAGGTGGAAAATGTCCTCCTGCCACGGAGCAACGGTCACTCCCACTCCCCTCCAACCAGCTGAGAGGAGGAGCTAAGGAGCTCTGTTGCAGGGACGAAGGTAGAAAATGTGCTCCTGCCACGGAGCAACAGTCACTACCACTCCCCTCCAACCAGCTGAGGGGAGGAGCTAAGGGGCTCTGTTGCAGGGACGAAGGTAGAAAATGTGCTCCTGCCACGGAGCAACACTCACTACCACTCCCCTCCAACCAGCTGAGGGGAGGAGCTAAGGGGCTCTGTTGCAGGGACGAAGGTGGAAAATGTGCTCCTGCCACGGAGCAACGGTCACTACCACTCCCCTCCAACCAGCTGAGGGGAGGAGCTAAGGGACTCTGTGGCAGGGACGAAGGTGGAAAATGTCCTCCTGCCACGGAGCAACGGTCACTCCCACTCCCCTCCAACCAGCTGAGGGGAGGAGCTAAGGGGCTCTGTGGCAGGGACGAAGGTGGAAAATGTCCTCCTGCCATGGAGCAATGGTCACTCCCACTCCCCTCCAACCGGCTGAGGGGAGGAGCTAAGGGGCTCTGTGGCAGGGACAAAGGTGGAAAATGTCCTCCTGCCACGAAGCAACGGTCACTCCCCTCCAACCGGCTGAGGGGAGGAGCTAAGGGGCTCTGTGGCAGGGACGAAGGTGGAAAATGTCCTGCCATGGAGCAACGGTCACTCCCACTCCCCTCCAACCAGCTGAGGGGAGGAGCTAAGGGGCTCTGTTGCAGGGACGAAGGTGGAAAATGTGCTCCTGCCACGGAGCAACGGTCACTCCCACTCCCCTCCAACCAGCTGAGAGGAGGAGCTAAGGAGCTCTGTTGCAGGGACGGAGGTGGAAAATGTCCTCCTGCCACGGAGCAACGGTCACTCCCACTCCCCTCCAACCAGCTGAGGGGAGGAGCTAAGGGGCTCTGTGGCAGGGACGAAGGTGGAAAATGTCCTCCTGCCACGGAGCAACGGTCACTCCCACTCCCCTCCAACCGGCTGAGGGGAGGAGCTAAGGGGGCTCTGTGGCAGGGACAAAGGTGGAAAATGTCCTCCTGCCACGAAGCAACGGTCACTCCCCTCCAACCGGCTGAGGGGAGGAGCTAAGGGGCTCTGTGGCAGGGATGAAGGTGGAAAATGTCCTGCCATGGAGCAACGGTCACTCCCACTCCCCTCCAACCAGCTGAGGGGAGGAGCTAAGGGGGCTCTGTAGCAGGACGAAGGTGGAAAATGTCCTGCCATGGAGCAACGGTCACTCCCACCCCCCTCCAACCAGCTGAGGGGAGGAGCTAAGGGGGCTCTGTGGCAGGGAGGAAGGTTGAAAATGTCCTCCTGCCACGGAGCAACGGTCACTCCCACTCCCCTCCAACCAGCTGCAATGTCACATTTGAGTAAGAATTAGAATTTTGCCATACAAAAATATTTTGAAGTGACCAATAAACCAGGGAGGTGGCTGGCTAATCAAATGAAAAAAGAGAAGCAGGAACAATTTATCTTAAATTTACAGAATAATAAAAAAAGTAGTAATAGATTAGCAAAAAGCCATACAAAATATAGTATATCACTATTCTGTGCAGCTGTAGAACTAATCAGGATATAGAAAATAAGTCAGCAAGTGTCATTTTGCCTCTTTATAAATCTATGGTGAGGCCCCATCTGGAATACTGTGTACAGTTCTGGTCGCCATACCTCCAGAAGGATATTATGGAGTTGGAGAAAGTGCAGAGGAGGGCAACCAGAAGGATTAGGGGACTGGGACACCTTCCTTACCATCTGAGGCTGCAACGGTTGGGCCTCTTCACTCTTGAACGATGGACGGCGTCTAAGAGGTGACCTGATTGAAGTTTATAAAATCATGCACGATGTGGACAAAGTAGATAAGGAAAAACTGTTTTCCCTATCGCATAACACTAGAACTAGGGGACACTCCATGAAACTTTTGGGTACTAATTCTCAAACAAATAAGAGAAAGCACTTTTTCACCCAGAGGATCACTGGTCTATGGAACTCCCTGCCAGAAGAAGTGGTGACAGCTGTCAGTCTTGAGTGCTTCAAGAAAGGATTAGTCAAGTTCATGGAGGACAAGGGTATCAATGGCTATAATTATGGATACCTAAGGACAACCTCCGGGTTGGAGAGATAGGCAGGATATCTCTCAATGCCATTTCCAGGGTATCCTAAGCAGGTGAAGGCATCTCCTTGGGAATACCTTGAAGGAAATGGTGAGCCACTGTGTGAGACAGAATGCTGGACTGGATGGGCACCTGTGGCCTGTTCCAACAAGGCTGTTCTTATGTTCTTATGTAACCCCTGGTCTATGGCAATTCTTGCTTCTCTAATCACTCTTCTATCTCCATTTTAGGGACCTTTTGATTAGTTCTACAGCTGCACAGAGTAGTGATATACTATATTTTGTATGGCTTTTTGCTAACCTATTACTACTTTTTTCTTATTCTGTAAATTTAAGATAACTTGTTCCTGCTTCTCTTTTCTCATTTGATTAGCCAGCCACCTCCCTGGTTTATTGGTCTCTACAAAATATTTTTGTATGGCAAATTTCTAATTCTTACTCAAATGTGGCATTGTTAGTATTCAAATGTTAGGTAAGGTAAGGTAAGGGTTTCCCTTGCTCGAAAGCCAGTCGTATCCGACTCTAGGGTGCAGTGCTCATCTCTGTTTCTAAGCCGAAGAGCCAGCGCTGTCTGCTTCTGCAGACATTTCCGTGGTCATGTGGCAGGCATGACTAGACACCGGAGCGCACGGAACGCTGTTACCTTCCCACCGAAGTGGTCCCTATTTATCTACTTGCAATTTCTTGCTTTCGAACTGCTAGGTTGGCAACTGCTAGGTTGCTGCTGTAATATTACGAGTCAACTCAAAACAATTTTTGTTCACGCAAGGCTTGTTCCCTTACTTTTCACCTCACTCTCTAATTGTTGTATCTTTTTGAATCTCTTTTTTTAAACACCACGTCCCAAACTCTGATAAGGGACTGCAGTGGCTCAAGTGGCTAAGACGCTGACCGGGTGGCGGAAGGTCAGCAGTTCGATTCCCGAGTACTGCAGGGCGGAATGAGCTCCAGTCTTCGTCCCAGCTCCTGCAATTCGAAAGCAAGAAATTACAAGTAGATAAATAGGGACAACTTCGGTGGGAAGGTAAACAGCGTTCCGTGCGCTTCGGTGTCTAGTCATGCCTGCCACATGACCACGGAAAGGTCTGCAGCAGCAGACAACGCTGGCTCTTGGGCTTTGAAACAGAGATGAGCACTGCACCCTAGAGTTGGATACGGCTGGCTTTTGAGCAAGGGAAACCTTTACCTTTATTAAAGGGCTTACTTGCACCCCCAGCACCGTCTTTAAAAATCTGTGTTTTATTTATTCATTTAATATTCTGCCGAAAAGATGCTACTCTAGGCAGTTCACAATAATAAAATAACAGAAAAATCGTATGGAGGGCTTAAGAGAACCGTGAGAAGGGGTTGGCAAAAGCGTTGGCAACTCTGAGGTAAAAAAAATCCCGCCAAGAGAATCCGTTGCCAGGATACGGGGGCGGGGCTTCATAAACAATGCAGTCCAGACCACGCCCCCTCCCGGGATTGTATTTGCGCAGGCGTTGAAATAGGGACATCCGGGCACTTTTCCTTCCTTTCCCAGGCAGGAGGGGGTCGGGGGAGGACAGGAGGAGGAGGAGGAGGAGGAGAAGCCTTTGGTCTTTATTTGGGGGTAAGAAAGGGGGGGGGGTGTCAGGGTTTGGGGGGGGGGAGAAATAAGGTTTTTTTTGGGGGGCTATTCTTCGCCCCCTCCATTGGCCTTCATCTTCTTCCCATTGAAGGGGGGGGGGGTTGGAGGAGGAGAGTCCAAAGGTGAAGAAGGGACGTCTCTATTCCTTCTGCCGCCCGAGGCCTACCCATCATCTTCACCTCAGGGGGGGGGGGGCTCTTCCACTTTCTCATCTCCCCCCCCCAAATTCCATGTGGGGGGCCTCTTTTCAAATCTCCCCCTCTATGAGGCTGTTCTTTGGGGGTACTGAGAGGCTTCCCTCCCTCCCTCCCTCTCAGGAGGCCTACCTTGCAAGGGGGGGGGGGGCAGGCATGTGAAGGGGGGGGGGGGTAAGAGAGGAAAAGAAGCCTCCCAGTCACCCCCCACCCTTGAAAGGCCTCCCTCCTGTCAGGGCTTCCCTTTCTTCCCCACAGCCCCATCCTCCCCCCCCCCCCCCCACACACACACACACTTTGGGCTTTTTCCTATCTAGAGGTGACCCAGGGAAACACCCCCCCCCCAAAAAAAAAAAGACTTCATATTTCCATGCAGAGATACCCTATTGCGGGGGAGGGGGAAGAAGTGTTTCTTTACCCCCCCCCCTTCTCAGGTCTTTATTGGGGGAGGGGGCAGAGATTTGTCCTGCTCTTCATTCTAACTTCCCTGCCCCCCTTGCCCCCCCTCCATTCTCTCTCTTAGGGGGGGGGTCTTTAATGAGCTCCGGTCTTTGTCCCAGCTCCTGCCAACCTAGCAGTCCGAAAGCAAGAAATTGCAAGTAGATAAATAGGGACCACTTGGGTGGGAAAGGTAACAGCGTTCCGTGCGCTCTGGCTGTCTCGTCATGCCTGCCACACACGACCACGGGAACGTTTGCCAGAAGCAGACAGCGCTGGCTCTTGGGCTTTGAAACAGATGAGCACTGAACCCCAGAGTCGGATACGACTGGCTTTTGAGCAAGGGAAACCTTAGCCTTTCAGGAAGGCGCTTTGCAGAGGGAAAGGGAAGGGTCTCCTCAAGAGTTGCCCCCACACACACACACACACCATTTAGGACACCTGGAAGGAGGAAGAGGAGGAGTAAGTGGGTATTGGGTTTAGGGTTTATTTCTGTGTGTGTGTGTGTGAATTGGGGGTGTGGGTGGAAAGATGTGTTGAAGAGTGACTCAAATGAGCCCCACACACACATTAGGAGACATGGGGGGGGTTGTGGGTTGTTTGGGGTCTTTCCCAGTGAAATTCGGGTGGCGAATCTCTCCCCCATCCCTCCACCCTTTCAGGGGGTTCCCAGCCTAAGGCCCGTGGGCCAGATCTGGCCCACGGTGCCATTTTATGTGCCCCCACACCCCTGGAAGGGCATTTGAGAAACAAAATGGCCACCCCCTTGAAGCTGCTGGGTCAAAATGGCCACACACACCCACACCATGCAGGCAGGGCAAATTGGCCGTTGGGCCCCCAAAGCTGACTGAGAGAGCATGACCCGGAAACGTGGCTTGAAATGGTTAGGAACCTACATATCTATATATAGATAGATAGTAAAGGTAAAGGTTTCCCTTGCTCGAAAGCCAGTCGTATCCGACTCTAGGGTGCAGTGCTCATCTCTGTTTCTAAGCCGAAGAGCCAGCGCTGTCTGCTTCTGCAGACGTTTCCGTGGTCATGTGGCAGGCATGACTAGGCACCGGAGCGCACGGAATTCTGTTACCTTCCCACCGAAGTGGTCCCTATTTATCTACTTGCAATTTCTTGCTTTCGAACTGCTAGGTTGGCAGGAGCTGGGATGAAGACGGGAGCTCATTTCCGTCCTGCAGTACTCCGGAATCGAACTGCTGACCTTCCGCTTCCCAGTCAGCGTCTTAGCGACTTGAGCCACTGCAGTTCCCTATATATAGATATAGATATAGATATATTTACCCACATGTGGCACTTCCTCGTGTGGTGGAGGAGGAATTTACATTCTTTTCCAGGAGTGAAATTTCCAGGCATGGTTTTATTATTTATAAATAAATAAATAAATAAAACCATGCCTGGGAATTTTACTCCTTTGCCTGAAGAAGTGGACTTGATCCACAAAAGCTCACAGTAAAATATAGCAGCTAGTCTTTAAAGCAGGGATTCTCAACCTGCACCACCACCCCGCACCATTTCATGTGGCCCACCACCACCTCTACCACACCAGGAAGTGCCACATGGCAGAAGGGGGAAATGGCCGCCCAGCCCTGAAGCTGTCTGAGGGAGTGTGACTCGGCCCCCAGCTTTAAAAGGTTGAGAACCCAAGCTTTAGTTTATCTTTTTTTGTTATCTCCTGCCCCCTTTCCTCTTCCAGAAACCCCCCCTCTTTTTTTAATCTCTTGGGGCAAATGGTGGGACTGGTAGGAGGGGTTTTGGGGATTGAGAGAAGAGGGACCAGTGGTGTGCTGGCCCACAGGGATAAAAGGACTCATCCCGGTGCACCCCGGCAACTGTCACCCCCCAGAGGCAGGCAGAGGTAATGGGAATGTATGGGATTTCTCCCCCAACTCCCTCATCACTTCCTTGTCCACCGCCCTCCCAAGGTGCTCAGCACACCCCTGGGAAGGACGTGGTTATACTGGGAGGAGCGGGGAGGGGGACTGATTAAGGCAGCTTCTGTGGTAACTGTAAAGGTCACCCTTGCTCAGAAGCCAGTCGTATCCAACTCTAGGGTTCAGTGCTCATCTCTGTTTCAAAGCCGAAGAGCCAGCGCTTTCTGCTTCTGGAGACGTTTCCGTGGTCCATGTGGCAGGCATGACTAGACACCGGAGTGCACGGAACGCTGTTTACCTTCCCACCGAAGTGGTCCCCTATTTATCTACTTGCAGTTTCTTGCTTTCGAACTGCTAGGATGGCAGGAGCTGGGACAAAGACGGGAGCTCATTTCCGTCCTGCAGTACTCAGGAATCGAACTGCTGACCACCACCACCACACACACACACCCACACACCCGCTTAGCCTCTTGAGCCACTGTAGTCCCTTGATTAATCCCCTGGATTGGAGGATGGGAAGGATAATTTCCAATTGCCTTACCCTGAAGGTGTTCTTTTTGTTTCTGAATTAGATTTTTACACCACCCCATGTGCAGGGATTGGAACCCAGGTCTCTTGAGCCTCCCTCCCACATTCTGTCCACTATGCCCACATCTGGCTCAGCTGGAATGATTTCCTCTGGTTGGGGGCGGGGTTTGGGGTTGGTGTTTAATGCAATTTTCCATCCAACTCCTTTGAGTTTCTTGGTGGGAGAAATGCCCTGTTCTCCCCCCCAACTAAATTCAAAAGAAGAGACTTTTGGCTCAGAGGCTGAGAAATGCTTTCACCTTTTTCCTTCTTCTTCTTCCCTTTCCTGTTCTTTCTTTCTTTTAAAGCCACCTTTCCTTCCCTCCACAGAAGAGAGTCACATGGAGATGAACAACACAAGATGTAAAAATGTCAAAGGAACAAGAAATGTCTTTGTTTTTCTTCATCTAAAAAATCCTCTTAAGATAATCCTTTTTTCTCCTTTTCCCAAAGGGATGGTGTGAAGCTGAGCTGATCTCTTCTTGCTTTCTTGGGATTCAAAGAGGAAACTAAAAGTCCAAATCCTCCAGCATTTGGTAAGACAGGTGAGATCTCTCCCTTTCTTTTCTTGGATGAGGATCATCACACTACACTTAATAGGATGCCATATATTGTAAATCTAAGTGTGGTAGATTTTTTTTAAAGCAATTACACTTATCTATGGTCCTGCAGTGCTTAGAGCATTCTCTGGGCAAGTTACAAGGAAATTAGAGCACACTAACATGGGAAGCTCTCTTTTTGGCTCGTGTAATATATAGATCTTCAGTATATAGATCTTTTAAAGCTGTTTGGACAAAATGCTGCCCCATCGTGCAAGCAGGGCAGAATGGCTGTCTGGCCCTCGAAGCTGACGAAGAGAGTGTGACCCAGCCCCTGGCTTGAAAAGGTTGGGGACCTCTGCTATATACAATCTTAGAATTAATTTTTCCTATACATCAAGCCCAACCCCCTGACAAATGCAGGAAAAGGTAACAATGCTAGAAATTGAAGGCAGCAGGAAAAGAGGAAGACCAGATATGAGAAGGACTGACTCGGTAAATAAACCAAGGAAGGCAGGCACACATTGTCTTGAGTTTTCAAGAATTCTTTTCCAACTACCTTCCACATTGTCTTTTCTTCTCATGAGTAAATTAAATTATTACATCGTTCCAAACGGATAGCCTGCAGAATGTAAATTCCTATTTTAGAGTAAAGATATGGGGAAAAGGTAACAGTGCTAGAAGCTGAAGTCAGCAAATAAAGTGGAGGACCAAATATGAGAAGGATTGATTCAGTATACGAACTCATAAATGTGGAAGACCTTGTCTTCGAGACCTGAGTGTTACACGAAGGAGTGAGCTTCCGTCTCTGTCCCAACCCCTGCCAACCTAGCAGTTCGAAAGCAAGAAATTGCAAGTAGATAAATAGGGACCACTTTGGTGGGAAAAGATCTTGGGGACAGGAAAGGAGCCTCATTCAGTTGTCCTCCAGCAAAAATCCTTTCAACCCAGAAAGGACCTTTGTGTGCTTCTGACATGATTTTAAAAAAAAAGCATAGAGCATCACTGAGACACTTTCCTGGGAGGATGGAAATCTGGCTAAGAGAAAATAACAGTACTATGCATGCCTGTCAAGTATCCCGAATTGGCCGGGATTTCCCGTAATTCAGCGCCGCAAACTCTACTTTCCCGCCACCATCCCGTAATTTGACGACGGGGGAAAGTAGTTACTGCAATCCCCTTCTGCGCAGAACCCTTCTACGCATGCAGAAGCCTTTTACGCCTGCGCAGAAGCCTACGCATGCACAGAAGGGTTCTGCGCAGAAGCCTTATGTGCAAAACCCTTCTGTACATGCGTAGAAGGGTTCTGCGCAGAACCCTTCTGCGCAGGTCCCGTATTCTCCGGAGCCGCGCTTGACAGGTATGGTACTATGCAATCTTATTTAACTTCATTATATGTTGGGGCTTTCCTAGGTAGCCCTCTGAATTACATCTTATTTTCAAATGTGCTTTTTCATATTGAACAACATGAGCAGAATCACAGTCTACTCGGAAGCAAGCGCTTTCCCCCTTTGGCCCCATTTGTAAGCGAGGCAACAAGCTATCTTTTAAATTTACTTTCTGTGGACAGATGTTTAGTGATTGACTTTAAGAACTTATCACTGCTCTCCTTTCCTTCTGCTGTCAGGCATTGCAGCAAAACTTGCGAGCTCTGAGAAACCTTCAGACTCCTTTGATTGAGGCACTAGTTGGCTTTTTTGTATCAGTCTAGATCAGGAGTTCTCAACCTTTTAAAGCCGGAGGCCAGGTCACGCTCCCCTAGACAGCTTCAAGGGCCAGATGGCCATTTTGTCCTTCCTCCATCACATGGCACTTCCTGGTGTGGTGGAGGCCATATGAAATGGCGTTGTGGGCAGCATCCGGCTCACGGGCCGCAGATTGAGCATCCCTGGTCTAGATCAGTGGTGGCTAACCTTGGCGTTCCAGGTGTTCATGGGCTTCAATTATCAGAAGCCCAAGTCAGCAGTCCTGCTGATCAGGGTTTCTGGGAATTGAAATTCAAGAACACCTGGAGTGCAAAGGATCACCATCACGGATCTAGATTATCCCTAGATTTGAACATTGTGAATCTTCCCTCTTTGCTCCTTTTGACTATGAGTTGCTCTCAATTGAGAGCCTTTGTACGTTTTTGGAAGATGCACACTATGCAACATTCATTTTATTGCAGATTCTTTGTAGATATACAGTAAACCCTCGCTTAGCAAATTTAATGCGATCCATGGGATTGCTCTTTAAGTGAAATGCATTTTCCCATAGGGATGCAATGAAAACCAATACAGTAATAATCTGGATAACGGCAAAACTTGGTTCTACAAGTCTTAGCGTTATCCGGTTTTTAGCGTTATCTGGTGCATGCGTCGGATATCACAAAAAAAGCTGGCTTCCTATGGGGGAAGCCGGGGGTGAGTGCGCCCACCCGTTTTTCCCCAAACCAAGCCGGAGGTCAGGCACTTCCCAGGCGGAGAGCAGCACTGCTGGTTTGGGGGCTTGGATCCTCCTCTCGCCTTCCTCCTCGGAAAGGGAGGCAGACGAGAGGAGATTCAAGGCTAGCTGGGCTAAGCCCGCGCACCCACCCTGCTTACCTTGGCCTGCTCCCTGCCGGCAGTGGCGGTGGGTGGATCTGCACTCAACTGCTTCCGCTGCTGGCAGAGAGCTGGTTGGGCGTTTGACCGGCTCCCTGCCCGCAGCGGCAGCGGGTGGATATGCACACTTGATCGCTCTCCCCCCAAAACAAACCCGCGGTCCGAGCGCCGGTGTGTTTCGGGAGAGCGCACAATCGCCCAGTCTCCCCAAACAAAGCTGCAGTCCGAGTGTCAGTGTGTTTGGGGAGAGCGCGTGATTGCCCGGTCTCTCCCCAAACAAAGCCGCAATCCAAGCACCGGTGAGTTTGGGGAGAGTGCGCGATCGTCTGGTCTCTCCCCAAACAAAGCCGTGGTCTGAGCGACGGTGTGTTTGGGGAGAACGCGCGCATGCTCACTCTCCCCCTAAACAAAGCCGCGGTCTGAGCGCCGGTTTGTTTGGGGAGATTGCATGTGTGCCCACTCTCCTCCCAAACAAAGCCGTGGTCTGAGCGCCGGTTTGTTTGGGGCCATCACACGCATGCCCGTTCTCTCCCAAACAAACCCATGGTTTGTTACTGCGTGTCAGCGACGCCAGGAGATCAGGCTGCTTGAGCTGAAATACGCTGCTCTCTGCGTTCCTCTCCTCTGGATGTTGAGATGCTCCCGCTGCGTCCCTGTGGAATTTCTGGCTTGACTCGGGCAACCTTCGGCAACGGCGATGGGCGCAAACAACTTACCCGGTGTTGGTTCGAATGAACAGGCCAGTAAGCTGGAACAAAAAATTCCAATTGCTGGTGACGTCGTAATGATACGCCGCTGCTGGTTGTCCCTCTGAATGGCAAACCGTCTGGAAAAATACGATTTTCTCCTCTTTCCCATAAAATTTCTCTTCGGGTGTTAAAGTCTATTCCCAAAGTCTATTCCCTTCAGTTGACGATGGAATAAGTATCCCAGCACTGCATACCATATTGGCGTGATTCTCTCAGCCGGTGCACTCTGATTCAGAGGCCCACAGGTGCCGCACAGTCGAGAGACTGCCGTGATTTGGCAAACTCGGCCGAGAAGGGTGCGCTTTTTCAAAACAGGGCCATGAAAGGCAGGTCCAGCGGAGCTGGGCAATGAGTTCACAGGGAAATGGCGATCTGTCACTTGTGTTGCAGTTAAAATTGAAGCTGTAAATCCCCTTCTGGGATGGAACTACAGATTCCTATGCGAAAAGCACCCTTATCTCATTTTGGGGAATATAATGGCTGGGTAAGGTGTGTGGGAGTAGAGATGGATTGGGAATTCGATTCACCCGAGGCGCTTGTTGACCTGTGGTACAGGACAACGACAGCAGCCTTGGATGGACTCGCACCAATATGGCCTCTCCAAGACCGTGGGGCTCGACCATCCCCTTGGTTCATGGAAGAACTGCGGGAGCTTAAACGGGCAAAGAAACACCTAGAGCGCCGCTGAGTGGAGATTCAGGATGATGCCGGCCGAACACTTGCTAGAGCTGCAATTAGGGCCTACCAGGAGGTGATAATGATGGTGAAACGGCAATATTTCACCACCCTTATTGCCTCCGCTGATAATCGCCCAGCTACCCTGCTCCGGGTAACCAGGTCTCTCCTTGGTAGAGGAGGGCTGGGTGCCTGGTTGGCAGGGATCGGCTGAGGTTTTCACTGACTATCTGGTGGAGAAAATCGCTCGGATTCGCTCAGGGTTCAATCCTGGTGTGGATGGGGAGGGTATGGAGGGTGAGTCATAAGAGAGTCCACACAGCAGAGGAAGCACACGAATGCCCTAGGTCATCCCTGCTTGAAAGCCAATCGTATCCAACTCTAGGGTTCAGTGCTCATCTCTGTTTATAGCCAAAGAGCCAGCCTGCAGACATGTGAGCTTCCATGTATCAAAACCCACTGCTTCAATAACTTATTTCCCTCTAGCACTTTTTTATGCATTTAGTTCCATTTTCTCTCCATTTCCACTTCCCCAGGAGACAACTGGAGAAAGAAAAATATATCTCCCAAACACAGGAAATGTATTCAACAGAAATTTGAGCTTGGAGGACACCAGAGAAGCTACAGAGAAGAAGAAACTTTTATTCAAGAGAAGGCCAGGAGCTCCATCTTCTGTGGGAAACAGTTTGCTGAGAAGATTGCGCTGATGTTTCACAAAGGTGGTCATGCAGGAGAGGAGCCCTTGGTCAGTGAAGAGTCTGGAAAACCTTTGGATCGTTTAGTGAGCCATGAAAATGCCCGCACAGGAGAGGAACAACACAAATGCCAGGAGTGTGGGAAATGTTTTTCTCATATTGCAAACCTTATGATTCATAATAGAGTCCACTCAGGAGACAAACCGTACAAATGCCAGAAGTGTGAGGAATG
Source organism: Bradypodion ventrale (assembly GCA_035047345.1). NCBI lineage: Eukaryota > Metazoa > Chordata > Lepidosauria > Squamata > Chamaeleonidae > Bradypodion > Bradypodion ventrale. The sequence goes on from JAWDJE010000002.1 coordinate 375,531,534, forward strand.
TTTTGCTCAGCATTCAGAGCTTGTGAGTCATAAGAGAATCCACACAGCAGAGGAAACGCACGGATGCCCTCTTTGTGGGAAATGTTTTGCTCATAATTCAGTCCTCTTGAATCATATGCGAGTCCACTCAGGAGAGAGACCGTACATGTGCCAGGATTGTGGGAAATGTTTTACTCATAGTTCAGACCTTGTGAGACATAAGAGAGTCCACACAGGGGAGAAACCGTACAGGTGCCAGGAGTGTGGGAAATGTTTTGCTCAGAGTTCAGTCCTTGAGAGTCATAAGAGAGTCCACACAGGAGAGAAACCATACAAGTGCCAGGAGTGTGGGAAATGCTTTTCTCAGAATTCAAGCCTTCTGAGTCATAATAAAGTCCACACAGGAGAGAAACCATACACCTGCCAGGAGTGTGGGAAATGTTTTGCCTGGAATAGACAGCTTGTAAGACATAGGCAAACCCACACGGGAAAACTGCTTTGAATCCAAATAATATTGGGTGTGGGGATTGTTTTTGGTTCAGATCCCCATATTCTAAACCAGGCATGCCCAAACTACGGCCCTCAGGCTGGATACAGCCCCTGAAGCCATCCCATCAGGTCCACGATGCCCTCACTGAGCTAGGAAGTGAATATAGACACTTCTGCATATGTGCAGGTACATCCATATTCACTTCCATACTCCTGTCCATTGTATGGTTCTCATCTGGTGACTCACAGTTTACAGCAGGGGTGCCCAATTTTTTTGTGCCAGGGGCCTGACCCCCCTGGAACAGCTGAGCAAGTCAGACCACACCCCTGGAAGTGGGCATGTTTGCACATGCACAGGAGCATCCGTATTCACTTCCTGGTTTGGCACGGATATCCTTGAGCAAAAGCATCCACACCATACCAGGAGGTGAATACGGATGCTTTCGCACATGCACAGAAGTGTCCACACTGAACCTGGAAGTGAATGTAGACATGTACTTCCAGGTGTGTGGTCTGACCCACTTAGCTGTTCCGTGGCTGTGGTCAGGCCCCCTGTGCAAAAAATTTGGGCACCCCTGTTGTAAACTGAGGCAGTCACCAGATGAGAACCATACAAAGGACAGGAGTATGGAAAATGTATAATTTACCACTAAGAACCTCCTGAGTGGTTGTGATAGAAGAAAAGGGGATGTTCTGTCAAGTCCCTGGCCTAAGCAAAACCAGTCCAGCAGGGCTTTGATTGAACAGTTTACACCGGCCCTCCGTGAAGGCAAGTGGCAAGGTACTTGGGCACTTCCCTTCATGGATGGCTAGCAGGTGTGTCTGGACTCGCCCTCCGTCCCTCCGGAAAGGGAAGCGGCCAAACAGAGCGCTCGTATGCCGGCTACATTCTGGAGAAGGCAAGGCGGGCCTTCCGGAAGACAGCGGCTGAACGGAGCACCCGTACGCTGGCTGCTTTTCCCCCGCTGGCCCTCTGGGAAGGGAAGCGGCTGGTTCCCTTCCTGGAGGGCCAAACATGGATGCATTGGATAATGCTAAAATGGTGTTATCCGGTGCAACCCCCCCAAAAAAATAATATTTTTTTTTAGTGTCGTTATCTGATTTTAGCGTTATCTGATGCAGTCATTATCCGAGGTATTATTGTACTCTCAAAATCCTTCTTAGATCAAATTCCAATTAGTCTGGTTGAAAAATAAAAAGTCAGAGTTTAGAAGGTTTAATGAAATTACATTTTAAAATATTGTAATAAGATAAAATAAAGGAGTTTAAATCCTTCTTAGATCAAATTCCAATTAGTCATTGGTTGAAAAATAAAAAGTCAGAGTTTAGAAGGTTTAATGAAATTACATTTTAAAATATTTATTGTAATAAGATAAAATAAAGGAGTTTAAATCCTTAGATCAAATTCCAATTAGTCTTTGGTTGAAAAATAAAAAGTCAGAGTTTAGAAGGTTTAATGAAATTACATTTTAAAATATTTATTGTAATAAGATAAAATAAAGGAGTTTAAATCCTTCTTAGATCAAATTCCAATTAGTCTTTGGTTGAAAAATAAAAAGTCAGAGTTTAGAAGATTTAATGAAATTACATTTTAAATTTTTTATTGTAATAAGATAAAATAAAGGAGTTTAAATCCTTCTTAGATCAAATTCCAATTAGTCTTTGGTTGAAAAATAAAAAGTCAGAGTTTAGAAGGTTTAATGAAATTACATTTTAAAATTTTTATTGTAATAAGATAAAATAAAGGAGTTTAAATCCTTCTTAGATCAAATTCCAATTAGTCTTTGGTTGAAATTAAAAGTCAGAGTTCAGAAGGTTTAATAAAATTACATTTTAAAATTTTTATTGTAATAAGATAAAATAAAGGAGTTTAAATCCTTCTTAGATCAAATTCGAATTAGTCTTTGGTTGAAAAATAAAAAGTCAGAGTTTAGAAGGTTTAATGAAATTACATTTTAAAATATTTATTGTAATAAGATAAAATAAAGGAGTTTAAATCCTTCTTAGATCAAATTCCAATTAGTCTTTGGTTGAAAAATAAAAAGTCAGTTTAGAAGGTTTAATGAAATTACATTTTAAAATATTTATTGTAATAAGATAAAATAAAGGAGTTTTTAAAATTAAACCTCAATACTACCTGAGATTAGAATAGTCTCTCCTTTATTAGCCTTCTATAAAATGTTAAAAACTTTTTTATTGACAGAAGCATTCCCAGAATAAAGCTATAATGAATACCGTACCCTGGTGAGCCCTTCTTAAAATTAATTGATTTCTGAATTTCCATGATTTATTATGATAACTGTGCCATATGTGTATTGTTTTGTTATAATTATATTTACATTATTCTTGGACTTTTTATTATTGTGAACTTCCTAAAGTAGCTTCTTTTTGTTAATTATGGCAGGATATTAAATAAATAAAACCTGTACAGATGGCGTGGAGGTACAAGTAAATCCTTTATCAGAGGGGTTTTCATTAAATTCAGGTCATGGTATTAAAAAAAGGAGACACAAAAGGTACAATAAAAGCGAGCAAGATGAAAAGGGAACAAGAATGTTAAAAACTCTTGTCTAAATAAAAATTGTGTAAATTGACTCATAATATTACAGCAGCAACATTTGATAGTTGTTGGCTGCAACTTGTATCTGAGAATGTATTTCCCCCCTGAAAATAGGAGAGGTGCCACTGGGGTGAATTTGTTTAAAGTGGACCCAGCTTGCCATGAAGTGACCCGCACACTGTGATCACGGAGCCATCTCCTGCAGCACATATGAATAAGACATGCAGGATTTAACACCGGGACTGCAATGGACTGCTGTAGCCTTGAGGATATTATTAAGATACGCCTTCACAGCCAGTCCATCTGGCATGGCTTCTTCTGCCTCCATGACCCTTGGGAATCAGAGTTCCTCCAATATCACATTGTATCCTTTGTGATACACAGGAACCGTTTGTCTCCTCGATTGGATCCGCTCTTGAATCCACATCACGTTTTTTGGATTACCATCTTAGTCCATTTACAATGAACAATGCCTCATATATTAAAAACACGACAGATTTTATCACACAAGTAGAAGGCTTGCAGGTGCCCAGGGGTGGGGGCTTTATTACTATGAACGTCCAGGCGCTTTACACCAACGTGCCTTTGGACGACATTAAAGAAATAGTATATGAGTTTTTGGAAACACGTAATGAGCTGCACCCCCCCACACACATTTTTATTGGGACTTCTAGATTTAGTTTTAGACCATAATTTTTTTAGATATGGCAAAACAATTTATTTACAGATTAAAGGAGTGGCCATGGGGAGCTCAGTAGCGCCCTCTCTGGCCAACCTATATATGATCAAGTTTGAAGAAGAATTTCTTTTAAAAGAAGAGAACAATCCTTTTTTCCGACATATTATTTTTTATAAATGTTTCTTAGATGATCTTTTCTTTATTGTCAATGATCTGGGCATTGCGCCTCAATTTGTGGGTTGGGTCAACACTCTAAACATGAACCTTAAATTTACCCATAACTTTGGGGCAGTCTCAATTCCATTTTTAGATGTTAGTACGTACATTTCAATAGAGCGGCAAGTGAGGGTCAGATTATATAGAAAGAAGACGGACAGAAATGCCTACTTGGACTTTAAATCATTTCATCCATATCACCTGAAATACAATTTGCCCTATGGATTGTTTTTAAGAGCCAAAAGGAACTCCTCTATTGAGTATGACTTTGAAAGGGCTAGTAATAATATCACCTCTTACTTACAACACAAAGGTTATCCAGATAAGATCATTAAAGACAACCTAATGAGAGCTAGGGCAATACCAAGGGACAGATTGCTTCGAGACACTGTTAGGATACCAGAGAATAGACTACACTGTTCTTTTGTTTTTTCACCATTGTCAAGTCAAATACAGAACATTATCAACAAACATTGGCACATTGTTAACCATATACCAGGTTGCTCCTCTCCACCTCGGATAGGCTTGAGGAAATCGAAATCTATTCAGCAAATAGTAAGCAGAACAGACCATGTTGTTCGCTCTTTACCTAAGCAACCATTAATAACAGGACATTTTAGATGTGGACAATGCACGCATTGCTCTTTAGCTTGGCAGACCAAAGTGGTCTCGATCCGCCGCAGCAACTACATTTTACATTTAAATCACTTTTCGAATTGTAATAGTTCGGGTTGTATCTACCTACTAACCTGTTCCTGTGGATTGGGTTATGTGGGGGTAACTTCCCGGAAAATTAAAACCAGGGTGGGGGAACATAGGTCCAAAATCCGTAAACAGAATCTGTCTGCACCATTAGTCAACCACTTCATTGAAGCGAATCATAATGACCAAGATTTTAGATTTGTAGTGCTTGAATGTATCAAACAGCAACCTTATCATCATATTAACATGGATATTGCTTTAAGACAGAGGGAGAGTTTCTTCATTCACCGGTTCAATACATTGCACCCATATGGGCTAAATCAAGAAATTGATTACACTTGTTTCTTATAATTAATCAGCTGTGAGAAAAGTTCTCTTTAAAAATGTTCTCTGAGTTAGATTGAGTAACGTCCGTCGACACCAAAAGAACAAACAAGTGAGGTCTAGGATGCGATATAATTAAGATACTTTAAAAAACTTTACAAATTGACTTCAACACTATAGGTATATATAATTTGTCTATCCAAGATCATGTATATATTTATATATGTATATTGTATTTTATATGATGGATTAGTAATTATATTTAAATTATCATTTAGATCCCTGAAGAAAACTTTTGAAAAATCCTATATCGAAAGGGTTTCGGATCTTTTGTGTTACATTTGAGAAGACTCCTATAATAAATCTACATCTGACAAACGGTTCCAATGGTTTATACAGTACTACGTTTGTCCCCACAACAATTTTTGCTCCTTTGTGATACAGACAGACACTAGCGAGAGCAGATTGGGAGTTGTGTTATTACAGTGGCAGTAAGATGGGGGTCGTTAAAGTTGGTTGTTGCTCAGTCACACAGTCGATTCCGACCCTTTGCGACCTCATGGACCATCGCTCACCAGGCACCCCTATCCTCCAGCATCCTCGTCAACCTGCCCAACTCTGTGCCCAATGCATCAACAATACCATCTAGTTCCCAGCATCATTATTAAGATGCTTGGAGAGGAACTTTGCTAACCAGGGTGAGTGTTTAGTAGTATTGTGAGCCTTGCAGCAGCTTGATCCCTACCTGATAGTGATCAGGCTCATCCATTAGTATGTTTATGTTTATTGGCCGATCTACTCAGGCACAAGGCCGACTCAGAGCGGCTACAACAAATTAATATACATACAAATTACAACAATATAATGATACACAAAAATCACAGATACCAAATAAATAATCAGAAAAATCCACAATGGTTCAAAGTATCAGCAATCAATAGTTACAATTCAAATTTCAAGGTGTGAAAAACATCAAAATACACATTATCAAGGGCATTTCAATAAAAAAGGGGAAACCTCATTTCAGAAGCCCCACAAAGACCGTCCTCACCAGAACCACCACAAGAACAGAGTCAAAGTCAACTGCCCTTGTCCTGGCCGATAGCGGGCCAGGAGAGTGCAGTGGTGGCGTCTTCAAGCTCCCCATGGCCATGGGGAGTTCCTTTTAACCTCCCGGCGGTGATGGAGCCGGCAGGGCGCGGCAGCTCATGACGGCAGCGTCTTCGAGCTCCCCACGGCCACAGGGAGCTCCTTTTAATCACCCAGCGGAGCCGGAAGGGTGCAGTGGCTCATGGCGATGGCATCTGAGCTCCCTGCGGCCACGGAGAGCTTTTAACCTCCCGGCGGTGACGGAGCCGGGAGGGCGTGGCGGCTCATGGCGCCGGCAGCTTCCAACAACATGGGTTCTCAACCTTTTCAAGTTGAGGGCCAGGTCACACTCCCTCAGACAGCTTTGGGGGCCGGATGGCCATTTTGCCCCTTCTGCGGTGTCCATCTCAGAAGCACCCCAAACTCGAACTACCTCCCAAACCCATGTGCCTATAGGAAAGAACATGAGCCTGGCCCACTTAATTAGCATACAGCCAATTAGAGTCCAGGGTGTGTATAAACAACCACTGGTTCTCATAACAAAGGCATAGCGCTCCCTGGCTGTGGATTGTTGACATAACAGACATTCCAGAACTGGGCACAGAAGAGACTAAACAATTAGGGAAAGTTGGAGAAGATTCTACAAGCTGCTAGGCTTGATAAACACAACAGAGACCTATGCAAAGCAAAGGTACATTTTAACACAATTTAAAAACCAAAGAAACTCCACGTTGAGTAACTTGTGACCTTTCTGTTACACACGACACTTCTGGGTGGTGGTGGTGGGCCACATGAAATGGTTGTGGGCCATACCCGGCCCCTGGGCTGTAGGTTGAGAATCCCTGTATTAGTACTTCTACGTCAGGTGGTGAATGCAACTGGTTGCCTGCTTAGGTGGAGTTTGGTGCCCCAAGATTTCAGAAAGCAACTTAAAAGCGCATCTGTTCAGGGATGCTGTTAGATGTTTGAGTAGGGGCACTCACCGAACTAGTGTTAGGCTTTTATTCAAACCCAACCACCCCAGTTTTAATCAGGTTTGATATTTGTATTTTATTGTGATTTTATGTGTTTTTCATGTGTTGTTGTTAGCTGCCCAGAGTGGGGGTAACCCCAAATGGGCAGGATGTAAATTGATTATTATTGTTGTTGTTGTACAGCATATTAAGGGAAGGGACAGTGTGGGAGCAGAAATGGTTGTCCCCAGTTTCTTCTGGGGGAAAGGGTCCATTCTGGGAGAAAGTGTGAGGAATCTTATGGGTCCATGTCATTTTCCTGGAGAAGGATGGGGGAAATTAAACTGAACTTTCTCAGGGGAGCATGCGCCAGGTACCTGATCTGATTGGTCCCTGTCTCAGGCCTTTCTTGTAATTATTCCACTTGACACCAGACTTAATGGGAAACACCAGAAAGGAGGGGTGTCGCTTGGCAGAATTTGAGGGGAGCGGGTGGTTGGCCTTGAGAAGTATCAAATGCAACACATAACTCCCATATCAGTCCTGGTGAGCTTTCTTTTACCACCTTTGCAGAGGCTTTTCTCCATCTGGGCTGCCGGATTCTGGAAGGAAGGAAGAGACTATGATTTGTCTCCCATGAGACTGGGATTTGGCAGTGTGGCAAGACAGTGGGCCTGTGGTAGAAATCATCCTGAGCTGGAGATCTTCTCTTATTCTGGGCCCAGTTGTCCAGTACAGTTCAAGGGAAAGGGCAGCTTTAGAGGCACAGTGTGGTCGTTTAGCCCAATGCAAATGCCTTCTTCAACAGGCACGAAACCCAGGAGAGCCCCAGTTTGAACCTTCAGGACTGAGAAGGCTTAAACCCCGTACAGATGTTTCTAGCAGAGCCAGGATGCCCCCAAACCCTCTGCCTGCCTCTCTTGGATTTGCACACAAACACACACTCTACACTCTGAGAGAATCACAACGGACGGCCCCAGAGGGATTCTGCTTATTGATAAGCAGACAGAAATGTACAGGAAAGCCAGAAAAGGGCAAATCCTCTTTTCCCAGGAAGCTTAAAGGATCACACACTGCCAAAGCTGCCACACAAAGATGGCACTGACTAGACGCAGGGTTTCTTTAGTGTCTTGCACGGAAGACAAAGGAGTCGCAGGAAGGACTAACACAGGTTTATTCATTGATGATCAGGATGAACATGTGGTAATGTCGGAGATACATCACATTATATACAGTAGCACAATACATTTGAATCTTGCTGCACGGTAGCTCATTGGCTGCTACCGACGTGACATCGTCCAGGTCACGCCTCTCTTCTGTAGTTGTTTGAGGGGGCGGTAAAGTTCCCGCAGCTGTTGGTGATTTGGGGAATGTGAACCATGTGAGGTGAACGCTCGCAGCTGCCCTCTATGGGCAGCTTACTCGTGTTCCTTTACAGCTGGGCTACATTGTAATTGTGGTCAGGTTACATTCATACGTTTCAAGGCAACATCTCTTATAGCAACATTGTACATACATAACATCCCTCCCCCCTAGGATGGGACGAAGTCTCTCAACCATTGTGGCTTGCCGCACGTGCGCCTGGGGCGTGCGGCCGCTTGACTTAACACAGGGGAGCCGGAGGCTCCTGATTCCGCGGAGTCTCGTCCTGCAACGGAAAGGGGGGACTCATTAGTGGCTCGGTGTGGAGTCTGCGGTAACCTTGCATTGGGGGACGAGAATGGAATGAACAATTGGGAAGTGAATCCCTGCCTACCGTTTGGGGAGTTTGGGGTCCCCCCCAGTACGAATCTCGGGACCGACGAAGAGGCCCTCGTGGCCTCGCCACCCCCCGTTACCTGCCCGGGAGTTCTAGAGACTGTGGTGGGCGGACTTCCCCCTGTTGCCTGTCTTGGGGGTGTTTGTCTCCGGGGAGCTAGAGCTATGGTATATTCTAAAACAAAAGGGCTGGGGGACTGGAAGTACCAGGGGCTGAACTGAAACCCCTCTTCTCGCTAGGACGGGTGGGAGACCACTCCGCAACACCCCCCTGGTACTGCAACTCATAATCGAATTCATCCCTCTCCTCCAAAGTATCCTCCTCTGCGGTTGAGAACCGAGGATATGCATTTGTATCCGCGGGTGCCGCCGTGTCTCCCCCTTGGGTAACGCGGGTGGGGGAGGACCCTAACGCTGATTCCCCCTCACCGGTGACTCGCCTTCTGAGTTGGTCGGCGTGCCTTCTCCAGAGTAGACCTGAGCTAGTCTCGACCCTGTAGGATACCGGCCCCGTTTGCTCAACAATCGTCCCTGGTACCCACGCTGGCCCCGAGGCCGCGTAGTTCCTGCAGTGAACCGGGTCCCCTACCGAAAAACGTTTGGAGCTCTCTCCCCCTATGTTTATATTTCTCCCTTCATCCTCCACCCTGGACGGATCCATCCGGTCAAAAAGTGTTACCGGACGCCTCCTCATGAGGAGTTCGGCTGGGGAAAAACCTGAAGCTAGGGGGGTTGTCCTGTAGCAGATGAGGAACTGACACAGATGCAGGTTCAACTCACCGGGACCCATGCGCCGCAGTGCGTCTTTCGTAGTGCGCACTTGGCGCTCTACCTGACCATTTGTGGCGGGGTGAAACGGGGCAGCGGTAATGTGCCTGATGGCGTTTCTCTCAATAAAAGTCTTGAACTCTGCAGACGTGAAGGTACTAGCGTTATCGCTAACAAGGACGTCTGGCAGGCCGAAACAGGCAAAAAGCTTGCGCAACTGTTTAATGGTTGCCGCAGAGGAAGTGCTGTTCATGGGGATTACCTCCAACCACTTGGAGTAGGAGTCGACTACCAGTAGAAACATGGACCCGCGGAAAGGGCCAGCGAAGTCGACATGAATCCGGGACCATGGCCCGCGGGCCATGTCCCATTCCCTATGGGGCAACCGGGACTCCTCGGGCTGAGAGCTCTGGCAGCTTTCACACGTGCCCACTAAGCGTTCTATATCTGTGTCTATCTGGGGCCACCAAAAGAAACTCCTGGCCAGAGCCTTGGAGCGCACGATCCCGGGGTGACTGGTATGCAGTAGCTTCAGTACCTTGGCCCTTAGCTTGTCTGGGATAACTACCCGCTGGCCCCAGAGTAAGCAGCCCCTTTCCAGAGAAAGCTCCACTCTGCGCCTGAAAAATGGCTTGAAATGCTCCTCGGGGGGAGTAGTGGGCCACCCTTTCCTCACCCAGGAACTAACTTGGGCCAGCATCTTGTCGGCCGCCGTGGCCTTGGCGAGGTCGGCTGGGACAATGGGGGGTGAGTCGAGGGACTCGATCAGCAGGACTTGGTGGTCCTGCTCTACCTCGCACGTGGGGTCCCCTAAACTAGGGAGGGGAGATCGGGACAGTGCGTCCGCATGGGAGATCTCCTTCCCTGGGCGATAGACCAGCTCATACTGGTAGGCGTTGAGGAAGATGGCCCAACGCAGCATCCTGGGGGATAGAATTTGCGGGGTGGGTTTGCCGGTACATAAGAACATAAGAACATAAGAACAGCCTTGCTGGAACAGGCCAAAGCCCATCCAGTCCAGCATTCTGTCTCACACAGTGGCTCACCATTTCCTTCAGGGTATTCCCAAGGAGATGCCTTCTTAGGATTCCCTGGAAATGATATTGAGAGATATCCTGCCTATCTCTCCAACCCGGAGGTTGTCCTTAAGTATCCATAATTATAGCCATTGATACTCTTGTCCTCCATGAACTTGTCTAATCCTTTCTTAAAGCTGTCAAGACTAACAGCTGTCACCACTTCTTCTGGCAGGGAGTTCCATAGACCAATAATCCTCTGGGTGAAAAAGTACTTTCTCTTATTTGTTTGAGAACTAGTACCCAAAAGTTTCATGGAGTGTCCCCTAGTTCTAGTGTTATGCGATAGGGAAAACAGTTTTTCCTTATCTACTTTGTCCACACCGTGCATGATTTTATAAACTTCAATCAGGTCACCTCTTAGACGTCGTCGTTCAAGAGTGAAGAGGCCCAACAGTTGCAGCCTCAGATGGTAAGGAAGGTGTTCCAGTCCCCTAATCATTCTGGTTGCCCTCCTCTGCACTTTTTCCAGCTCCATAATATCCTTCTGGAGGTATGGCGACCAGAATTGTACACAGTATTCCAGATGGGGCCTCACCATAGATTTATAAAGAGGCAAAATGACACTTGCTGACTTATTTTCTATACCCTTCCTAATGATCCCTAGCATTGAGTTTGCTTTTTTCACTGCTGAGGCACACTGGGTTGACACCTTCATTGAGTTGTCCACCAGGACACCAAGGTCCCTTTCCTGGTTTGTCGCAGAGAGTTCAGACCCCATCAGTTTATAAATGTATTTGGGGTTCTTTGCCCCAACATGCATCACTCTGCACTTACTAATGTTGAAACTCATTTGCCACTGTTTTGCCCACTCCCCCAGTGTCGAGAGATCCCTCTGGAGCTCCTCACAATCTCTCACAGTTTTCACTACCCTGTATAATTTAGTGTCATCAGCAAATTTGGCTACCTTGCTTTTTACTCCTACCTCTAAATCATTTATGAAGAGGTTGAAAAGCAGGGGTCCCAGTACTGAACCTTGGGGGACCCCACTCTTTACTTCCCTCCACTTGGAGAAGTGTCCATTTAGTGCTACCCTCTGTTTCCTGTCCCTTAGCCAGTTGCTGATCCAGGACAAGACCTGTCCCTTTATTCCATGACTGGTAAGTTTATTCAAGAGCCTTTGGTGTGGGACCTTGTCAAAAGCCTTCTGAAAGTCCAGATAAACAATGTCAACTGGATCCCCCTTATCCACATGCTTGTTGACACTCTCAAAAAATTCCAACAGATTAGTGAGGCATGATTTGCCCTTGCAAAAGCCATGTTGGCTCTCCTTTAGCAGCGCCTTCTCTTCTATGTGCCTATTAATTCTATCTTTTAGGATGGTTTCCATCACTTTACCTGGGACACATGTCAAACTGACAGGTCGGTAATTTCCTGGATCACCCCTGGATCCTTTTTTGAAAATTGGTGTTACATTCGCTACCTTCCAGTCATCAGGCACAAAGCCTGATTTGAGGGAAAGATTATATATTTTGGCTAGGAGATCAGCAATTTCATCTTTAAGTTCCCAGAGAACTCGTGGATGGATGCCATCTGGTCCTGGTGATTTGTTAGTGTTTAGTTTAACAAGACATGCAAGGACCTCCTCCCTGGTTATTTCTATCTGGCTTAATTCTTCGCTTTCCCTCCCTACGAAGATAGGCTCTGTTTTGGGCATGTGGTCTCTGTCTTCTTCAGTGAATACTGAAGCAAAGAATTCATTGAGTCTCTCTGCAATCTCTGTTTCCTCTTTAATAACCCCTTGCCTTCCATTGTCATCTAATGGTCCAATGGCCTTCCTAGTTGGGTTCTTACTTCTAATGTACTTAAAGAAGTCTTTGTTATTTCTCTGAGTATTTTTAGCTATACGCTCCTCAAAGTCTTGCTTTGCTTTCCTGATTGTTGCCTTGCATTTGTTCTGCCAGAATTTATGTTTCTGCCTGCTGTCCTCATTCGGACAAGCCTTCCATCTTCTAAATGAGCTTTTCTTGCTCTTGATCACTTCCCGAACAGCTCCTGTAAGCCACATCGGAGTCCTCTTGGACCTGGCAGTGCCCTTTTTCCTTTTGGGTATGCATTCCAATTGAGCCTCTGTTATTGTTTTTGTAAACAGCCTCCATGCCTCTTGGAGTGTTTGGACTCTCTCAATTTTCCCTTTCAGCTTCTTTTTTACTAGTTTCCTCAACTTTGGGAAATTTCCTTTTTGAAAATTTAAGGTCTCTGTGTTAGATTTTATCAGTGACTTGCAGTCTATGATCAAGTTAAACATAATTGAGTTGTGGTCACTGTTCCCTATTGGATCAGTCACATTAACATCTTGCACCAGATCCTGAGTATTACTCAGGATCAAGTCAAGGATTCTTGTACCTCTAGTTGGGTCTTCAACCATCTGTCCCAGGGAACAATCATTTAGCATATCTAGGAACTTTATCTCTTTATCATGTGCTGAACAACAGTTCACCCAGTCTATGTGAGGGTAATTGAAGTCCCCCATTATAACTAGGCTTCCCTTCTTGGATGCCTCATTTACAACATTCTCCAACTGCCTGTCTCCCTCAAGAGTTTGGGTCGGAGGCCGATAGTATATGCCTACTGTTAGACCATCCTTGTGGCCTGGTACTCTTACCCACAGAGCTTCTAATGGTGACTCCAAATCACCTAGATATTCCAATTCATACGATTTTATCACTTCTTTGACATACAAGGCCACACCACCTCCCATTTGCCCCTTCCTATCCTTCCTGTACAGTTTGTAGCCTGGGATAACTGTATCCCATTGGTTATCATCTGTCCACCAGGTTTCAGTGATACCAATAATATCAATATTCTTATCTATTGCTAAGTATTCCAGCTCCCCTATTTTGTTCCGGAGGCTTCTGGCATTTGTATACAAGCATTTATATATGCTTTTCTGACACAGTCTTTTGTGTCCAGTTGCATTGTTAGACTGCCTCTTGCATCCTTCTGATAGAATGCTAGTGACTAGCTCCTCGCTCTGCTCAGTAATTTTTGCATCCTCCTCACTACTAAAGTACACACTTTTCCGAACCGGATGCTGCCCAGCTCCTGTCGGCTTTCCCCCAGTTATCAGTTTGAAAGCTGCTCTGCAGCCTTTTTGATGTTGAGTGCCAGCAATCTGGTCCCATCATGGTTCAAATGCAACCCATCCCTCCTGAACAGATTTGGCTTGTCCCAAAATGTTCTCCAGTTCCTGACAAATCTGAAACCCTCCTCTCGACACCACCGCCTCATCCACGCATTGAGGCTTCTGAGCTCTGCCTGCCTGGTAGGTCCTGCGCGAGGGACAGGAAGCACTTCTGAAAATGCTACCTTGGAAGTCCGGGACTTCAATCTTCTTCCTAACAACCTAAATTTGGCTTCCAGGACAGACCGCTTAGCCTTCCCAATATCATTGGTACCAACGTGTACCATGACAACTGGCTCGTTCCCAGTTCTCTCTAACAATCTATCTAGATTTCTTGTGATGTCTGCAACTTTTGCACCTGGCAGGCAAGTCACCATACGGTTATCATGTGCATCACAAATCCATTTCTCTGTATTTCTAATTATTGAATCGCCTAGTACAAGGAGCCTCTCTCCTGCAATCTGTTCATCTACATGCACCTCATCAACCATATTAAGGGAGAAAAATTCAGTTTGTTCCTGTTGTTTATCTTCCTGGATCTCATCAAATGTGATGAAGGAGAGATCATCAGGTGGAACCAGTTGTTCCTCTGTGTGTTCCTCATCAGGTGTGATGAGGGAAAGAGCCTCAAATTTATTCTGTAATTTCAGACTCTCAGAGTGATCCCCTACTCTTCTCCTCCTTTGAGTCACATTCCTCCAAACATCTCCCTCCTGAGTTAGTGAAGGGCCTAATCCCTCAGAACTGTGCCCTGTCTCTACTTTGTCCAGCATAGTCTGTTCCGCTCTGTCCAAGAACAGCTCAAGCTCCTTAATTTGACTGATCCTTGTGATCAGTCACTACCGTAAACTCGCGGCCGTATAGAAAATCGTGGAACTTCTTCGTTCCCGCGATTATGGCCAGGGCCTCCCTATCTGTTTGCGCGTAATTGCGCTCGGCCTTTGAGAGGGACCTTGAGTAGTATGCCACCGGGGCTTCCCGCCCGCTCTCCAACACGTGGCACAGAACCGCCCCCACCCCCACTGGGGACGCATCACAGACTAAAACCACTGGTTTTTTCGGATCGAAGTGGGTCAGGACAGCATCCGAGGATAGGAGTGACTTAAGCTCCTTGAACACTTTTTCCTGCCTGTCCCCCCACCGCCAAGCCGCGTCCTTCTTAAGTAACGCGTGCAGTGGCTCCGCGACCGATGCCTTCCGAGGCAGGAAGGAATGATAAAAATTTAGGAGCCCTAGAAATGACTGCAGCTCCGGTTTCGCAGTGGGGCGAGGGGCGTTTCTTACAGCCGCAACCTTGGACTCAGAGGGTTTGATCCCGTCTGGGGTTACCTTAAAACCTAGGAACTCGACCTCCCTTGCAAAGAATACACATTTGTCCCTCCTCAATCGAAGACCTGCCATCTCGAACACTGAGAGGACCCCATCTAGCCTCTTTGCTAATTCTAATTCGCTCCCCGCTGTTATCAACACGTCGTTGAAGTATGGGAGGACGCCTGGAAGCCCCTTTAAAAGGCGTTCCACGAGGGACTGGAAAATTCCGGTGGCCGAATTCACGCCAAACTGAAGGCGCGTTACCTTAAACGCCCCCTTGTGCGTCACGATCGTTTGTGCGGCGGCAGCAGCCGGGGTTACAGAGAGCTGCTGATATGCCTGGGCCAGATCTAGCTTGGCGAAACACCTCCCCCCATGTAGCGTGGCGAGCAAATGGCTGACCACGGGCACCGGGTATGCATTTGGCCGAATGGCCTTATTTATCGTACATTTATAGTCCGCACAAATCCTGACCTCCCCGTTTGACTTGAGGGCTGTAACAATCAGCGTTTCCCACTCCGCCGAGTCAACTGGAACCAAAATCCCCTGCCCCACCAATTTGTCCAGTTCCGCCTCAATCTTGTCCTTGAGGGCGAAGGGCACTCTCCTTGGCTTGAGGCGGATGGGCCGGATTTCTGGGTCCAGCTCAAAGGAAACCGGGGGCCCCTTGTATTTCCCGAGCCCCTTCTTGAAAATGTCCGGGTGTGCGTTGCACACGTCCCGCATTGGGTCAGACTCGATGGCGTTAATGCCGGACAGTTCGATCCCCAGGGGAGCAAACCACTGCGTTCCCAAAAGGCAGTACCTCCCCCCTTTGAGGACCACTAGGGGCAGTTTCTCGGAGTAGTTCTTGAACTTCACCTTGAAGTTCCCCACCCCCAGCACCGGGATCCCATTTCCCTGCACGTCCCGTAGGTGAGATCTCATGGCCAGCAGTTTGGGCCGCTTCTCTGGGGGAATACGCATAAACTCTTTTTGGGACGGGATGGAATAAGATGACCCCGAGTCTATCTCCATCCTCACTGGGACCCCCTGCAACAGTACCTCTATGAAAAACCGCCGGTGCTCCAGGCCCACGCGGTTCACGCCTTCCTCGCTGTAGCTGGCTGAGACCTTCCTGGTGCCGGCCGCCTTTCGTTGGTGCGTCTGGGAATGGATGGAACTGCCCTTGTCCTCGACTCGCCCGTGCCTGCATACTCGGGCGATGTGTCCCTTTCGGCCGCAGTTGTGACACTCGGCCTTTCGGAACGGGCACCTCGTGTGGTCGTGGGGCGCCCCACAACCATCGCAGCGGCGGTCCTGCCGTTCGCGGGTCTGCCGCTTCTCCCCTCGCTTCTTGACCCTCTGGACGTCGTCGTCCTCGCTGGAGTAGGGGTCCGCTGTCGTGGACGACTCCTCGGACGACGTTGGTGTGCCGGCGGGCGGCTTGGGGGCCCGCCAGGCCGTCTTCGCTGGTGTCCGCCGGGCCGCCTGTACTGGTGACTTGGCCCTCTCGGACGTGGCCCCTCGGGACTTGAACAGCCTGATGCCGCTCCTGGCCTCCTCGGCTGCTTGGGCCTCCCGCAGTACCTCGTTGAACATGAGGCGGTGGTCGCGGGTCATCAGCCTCCTCTGAAGCTCCTCGTCCCTCAAACCACACAACATGCGGTCTCGGAGTGCCTGGTCCAGGTCATCCCACTGGCAGTGCACCGCTGCAAGCCTGAGGGCCGCCGCGTAGGCGGACACGGATTCGCCCGGTCGCTGGTCTCGCCTGTGGAACGCGACCCGGGCTGGGAAGATCGAGACGGGCGGCTGGAAATGCTCGCCCAGCCTCTCCAGGATACGGTCGATGGGAACCTCATCCACCTTCCGGGGGGCCACCAGGGTCATCAGGATACGCAGCGTGGCCGGCCCCACCTGGGCCAGGAAGTGGGAGCACATCTTCGCGGCGGCGTCGACGCCCGCGGCTTCTATCGCGTGCCGAAACTGGCACTCGTAGAGCTCCCATTGATTGGGCTCGCTGACATCGAACTGGTACGGCTTGACCTTGGGATTCGCCATCGATCCCACCTTCGTCGCCAATTTAGTGTCTTGCACGGAAGACAAAGAAGGAGTCGCAGTAAGGACTAACACAGGTTTATTCATTGATGATCAGGATGAACATGTGGTAATGGCGGAGATACATCACATTATATACAGTAGCACAATACATTTGAATCTTGCTGCACGGTAGCTCATTGGCTGCTACCGGCGTGACATCGTCCAGGTCACGCCTCTCTTCTGTAGTTGTTTGAGGGGGCGGGAAAGTTCCCGCGGCTGTTGGTGATTTGGGGAATGTGAACCATGTGAAGTGAACGCTCGCAGCTGCCCTCTATGGGCAGCTTACTCGCGTTCCTTTACAGCTGGGCTACATTGTAATTGTGGTCAGGTTACATTCATACGTTTCAAGGCAACATCTCTTACAGCAACATTGTACATACATAACAGTTTCCCAAACTCTGTTCCGCAGAGCACTGGTGGTCTTCCAATTCCCAGAAGCCTAAGGCTTCTTTTTGTTTGTGTCTAGGCCTGACGTGAAACTGCCAAAATATAGGCACCTTTTGGTGAGGCCATTCTGCAGTTCCTTTCGGCTGACCTAATGTGAGAGGGCTTAGGCGGCAACATAAGGTTGCGGTTCAAAAATACACCCGGTTCTGCGCGGGTCCCGTATTTTCCGGACCCATGCTTGACAGGTATGCACCTTAATAATATCCTCAAGGCTATGGCAGTCCCAGTGCTGAATTCTTCAGGTCTTGTTTCTTACGTGCTGCAGGAGAGGGCTCCATGATCAAAGTGTATGGGTCATGGCAAGCTGTGATCTACCTTTTTTATTTAGTATTTGGAGGAAAGTTAAGGTAATGAGACCCCTCCCCTGTATCTCTTTTCAAAATGGGTCAGGGAGGGAAGGACCAATCCCTCGTGAAACATAAAAGAGCATGGGTGACAGGGAATGAGGTTGGGGGTCAGAGAGGTTACCTAGTTTGAGTAAATGTAAGGTTGACCCAAGTTACAAGGCTCCTTGGGGGGGGGGATGCTCTTGAGGTAACTTATGTCTGGTCCTCAGAGAGCAGAAGCCACTGGAGAAAGAAGTGGATGAAGACCATGGGAGGGAACAAAGGGATGTGCTCAGACGAACCTTACATCCTCCTTCCTTAAACAAAAGGAAGCTTTTCATTATTATGGTATTACAGTATTTTTTTTTAGTTTTAAACCAGGGGTTCTCAACTTTTTTAAGCGGAGGGCTGGTTCATGCTCCCTCAGACAGCTTCGGGAACCGGACGGCCTTTTTGCCCTGCCTGTCACACAACATGGCACTTCTGGGTGTGGTGGAGGCGGGCCATATGAAATGGTGCCACGGGGCATATCCAGCCCCTGGGCTGTAGGTTGAGAACCCCATTTTAAACATTAAAAATGCTGTGGCAACTTAGAGGAAGATGAGCTCCTCCCCACCGCCAGATGCTGTGTGGCTCAGTGGTTAAGAAGCTCACCTTGTTAGCTGGAAGGCTGGCAAGTTGGCAGTGGGGGGGGGGTGTCCAGCACTCCCCTTACACCCCCCCACTTCTAATGGAGTCAGGGAGGGGGGAACCCAAAAGGGGGAGAAGACTGTAGTGAAGGAGGGGAAGCCCTTACGGGAGGGAGGAGGCAATTCGGGGGGGGGGGAGCCTTCTTTTTATGTCTCCCCCCACACGTATTGCCCCATTGCAAGGTAGGCCTCCTTAGGAGGAGGGAGGTGGGAGCCTCTGAGAGTGCCCCAAAGAACCTCAGAGAAGAAGAGATTTGGAAGGTGCCCCACACAGGGAAAGAGGATGTAATGAGACCCCTGATGTGAAGATGATGGGTGGGCCTCAGGCAGCAAAAAGAGCCCTCTCAACCCTCCCTCAGCTTTCGACTCTCTTCCTCCTAACCCCCCCTTTCCTCCTACCAACCCCCCTCCCAGGTTAAATCAGTCGCACAGTCGATTCCAACCCTTTGCAACCCCATGGACCATTTTCCTCCAGGCACCTCAGTTGTCCTCCACCCTCCTCCTCCTCAGCCCCCCAAGCTCTGTGCCCATTGTGTCCACAATACCATCTATCCATCTCATCTTTGGATGCCCCCTTCTTCTCTTGCCCTCCACCTTTCCCAGCATCAAGGCCTTCTCAAGTGAGTCCTCCCTTCTCATTTGATGTCCAAAGTACTTAAGCTTCATTTTTACTATTTGCCCTTCCAATGAGCAGTCAGGATTGATTTCTTCCAGTATTGACCTATTTGTTCTCTTTGCTGTCCAAGAGACTCTCAGGACTCTCCTCCAACACCACATCTCAAAAGCATCTATTCTTCTGCGCTCAGCCTTCCTAATGGTCCAGCTCTCACATCCATACATTACCACTGAGAATACCATTGCTTCGACTATGCGATTTTTTGTTTTCAAGGTGATGTCTCTGCTTTTCACTATATTCCCCAGGTTTCTCATTGCTTGTCTCCCCATAATCAGTCGTCTTTTTATTTCATGGCTACAGTCGCCATCTGCAGTGATCTTAGATCCTAGAAAAGTAAAATCTGTCACTGCTTCTACTTCTTCCCCATCTATTTTCCAGGGACTGATCGGACCTGTTGCCATTATCTTGGTTTTCTTGATATTATTAAGCCTCAAGCCACCTTTTGCACTCTCCTCCTTCAATCCAATCAAGAGGTTCTTTAGGTCTTCCTCACTTTCTGCCATTAGGGTGGTATCGTCTGCACATCTCAAATTGTTGATGTTTCTCCCAGCAATTTTGATCCCATATTATGATTCCTCCATTCCTGCATTGCGCATTATATGCTCTGTGTATAGATTGAATAAGCAGGCTGATAAAATGCAGCCTTGTCTTACTCCTTTTCCTATTCCAAACCACTGTCACTCCGTGTTTTGTCCTAACTGTTGCTCCCCCGGTGGTGGTGGTGGTGGTGGTGGTGGTGAGAGAATAGCCAAATCCCCTTTTTCCCGCTCTTTTTCTCTCCCTCAGAAGATCAACGCCTGCCTTCTTCTCCCCCTCCCCCTCCTGCCTAGGAAGGAAGGAAAAGTGCCCGGATGTCACTCAGCGCCTGCGCAAATACAATCCCAGGAGGGGCGTGGCCTGGGCGCCATTGTTTATGAAGCCCCTCCCTTCGGTATCCTGGCAACTGACTGAGCTGAGGCCTTTTGGCGGGAAGAAGGGGAAGGTTTACCAAAGAGGGCCTCAGAAAGAAAAGGTGGGGGGGGGGAGAGAGAGAGGCTGTTTCTCCCCCTTCCCTCAAGACAGGCAGAAGTTCAACAGGTGGGGGGGGGGGGGGAGAGAAGACTCCGCTTCTTCATTTGCATGGAATCTTAATTAAGACTGATGCCCCGCCCCCCACTTCCTGCCCTCCTTGGAGCAGCAGTGGTTGTTTGTTGCCAGAAGAGCCTCGGCTCGTAGGTCTGCCCTGTGTGCCTGCCTCCCGTGCCGGTGGCGCAGCCTCCCAGGGCTTCCTCCATCCGGTTGCTGGAGAGCCTAGGCTAGGGTCATAGGCCTCTGGGCCTGCCTCCTGCCTGGGCGGCATCTGATTATCACTCACATCTCACTCTTGGCTGACCCGCCTTGAATCCTCGGTGTATCTGCCTGCCTGCCTGCGCCAGTCCTGCTCCTCTTGGCCACTTCAGCAGCAAGTAAGAACAGCCCAGGGGGTGGGTGCCCCCTTGGAGAAGGGGTGTGTGTGTGTGTGGGGGGGGGAAGGGTTAGAATATCGTGCAAATGCTCATTATTATTATTATTATTATTATTATTATTATTATTATTATTATTATTATTATTATTATTATTATTATTATTATTATTATTATTATTATCATCATCATCATCATTGATTTCTGCATGTGGATACTCCAGTGCCTCAAGTAGGTAAGACGCTGACTGGGAAGCGGAAGGTCAGCCGTTCGATTCCCTAGGACTGCAGGATGGAATGAGCTCCCGTCTTCGTCCCAGCTCCTGCCAACCTAGCAGTTCGAAAGCAAGAAATTGCAAGTAGATAAATAGGGACCACTTCGGTGGGAAGGTGACAGCGTTCCGTGCGCTCCAGTGTCTAGTCATGCCTGCCACATGACCTCGGAAACGTCTGCAGAAGCAGACGGCGCTGGGTTCTTCGGCTTGGAAACAGAGATGAGCACTGCACCCTAGAGTCGGATACGACTAGCTTTCGAGCAAGGGAAACCTTTACCTTTACCTATTGATTTCTACCCTGCCCTCCTAGTGCAATGCACCACTCAGGGCGGCAACAACGGAAAAAATATACGTATATGTACAATGCAAGAAAGATAAAACCATTACCAATAAAAACATTAAAGACCTCAGCTAAAAGCAAAATTAAAACACATAAAAACTAACATCATCATCATCATTAAAAGCTACCCTAACCCTCCCTCCACCCACAGTAAAACAGGCTTATCAAAGAACGAGAGAGAGGGGGGCGGGGGGGGGGGCTCAATCCCACAACAGGCAGGCTAAATAAGGCAACGGGCTTGAGATTTGGAGCCTAATGTGCCCCGCACCTGTTAGCAGAGCCAGGTTTTCAACATCTTCCTGAAGGGGAGTAGCTCCGACTATAGGTGCAATTCTGATGGAAGGAGGTTCCAGAGGGCTGGGGCAGACACGGAGAAGGCTCTCCTTCTGGTCCCCATAAGAAAGGATTCTTTTACTGATGGGACCACCAAAGCGCCCCTCCTGTCTATCCTTGTCGGACGGGCTGATAACCTTGAGGTGATGCGGTCTCTTTAAGTACCCAGGTTCAGTAATGCAACTTAGAAGGTGAAACAAATATATGAGATAGACTCATTACATGCAAAGCAAGATTGTTCCCACCTTACTTTGTTAATTGATGCTTATGGCTTATAGTTTATGGAAACCCTGAACCCCCAATCTCGTGTACCCCATAATCATCACATAATCTCATGTACTTTTTTTTGCAGTAGCCTTTAAGATGAAAAGGCCATGGAATTTGACAGATTTCTTCAGGAAGAAACCAAGATTGGAGCCAGTTGCATCAGAATTAGCCTTGGATGATACAAAGCCATCACAAGCAAAATCACCCCAACTTGGAGAAAACAGCAGGTCAACTGAAACAGATAGTTCCAAAATTGAAAATAATATTCCTGAATGCTGGACAGTGCTACAATACAACTATTTTAAAGAAAAATATGATGGACTTGTAGTTTCTAACAAAAAATTAGGTTGTGAGTATTGTTCGAAACATGACTTCCCGGAAGAGAAAGGTGTTCATGTGTCGAAAGAATGGAAACATTCCCAGATTGTGGCGGCAGGGACAAATAAAGAAATACAACAATCGTCTCTAAGAAAAAAGATGAAACAACATTTTTCATCAAAAGCTCATACTATTTGCAGAGAGAACATAAAACAAGGGGAGCAAGATGCTATAACAAAAGCAGTAGATAAGGTGCCTGAAAAATATTTATCTACTACTTGTAGAGTATTTAATACAGTTTATAGTCTGGCACAAAGATGTAAACCATTTTCAGACATAGAAGATGAGATAGCATTGCAAATTAAAAATGGATTAGATATGGGAATAGGATTACATTCACGTAAAACTGCAGTGAAAATAGTAGACTTCATTGCAAAAGAAATTAAAAAAGAAATATTTACTAAAATTATTGAAAAGAATCTGAAAATATGTTTGATCATTGATGAAGCCTCAACGATATCTTGCAAACCAGTTGTTATACTTTTCTTAAAAGTTGATGGTTCAATAATCTCACCAACCATTTTTGTTGAGCTAGTTGAATTAGAAAGACAAGATGCAGACACAATATTTTATTCAGTTATGGGAAGTTTAAATGATGTTGGGTTTACTCAGGAGTACATGGAAAAAAATTTAATAGGATTTTGCTCCGATGGTGCTAGCGTTATGCTTGGGAGAAACTCTGGAGTGAGCACTAGAATAGCAAAAGAGTTTCCAAACATAGAAAATGTTGTAAAAGATTCCAACAATTATGCAATTTCTGACAGTATTCAAAAAGCTAAAAATATTGTCAGAACAATTGCTGTAAGTTCTACAGAAGCAGAACGGGGCTTTTCAAAAATGAACTTCATATGTTCCGAGAAGAGAAATCGCCTGACTGTTTCTAATATAGCCAACATAATGACTGTCAGTTTAATTGGCCTACCTATGAAGGACTGGGACCCTATTCCTACAGTGAAAAAATGGTTGCGAACACATCACACAGCTGATGATGCTCGATTTAGACAGAATAAAAGTGAAAGTGAGGAGGACGCCAATCAAGCAGCAATTTGGAGATACCTAAAATAAGTTATTTTTGGTCAGGTTTTATTTAACAGTTTTTAATTGTCATTGTCAAACTCTCGTGTAGTTTATAAAGTTTTGAATTGATATTGTCCAACTCTTGTGTAGTTTTGTATAGTTTTTAATTCAGATTGTCAAACTGTTCTATAGTTTCTATGTTCAGTGATGTATAGTCATGCATGTCTGCTTACTTAAATAATAAACTTGGATGTGTTTTCAGTAAACTAACTGGAAAACATATTCTAGCTTAACTAGAACGGATTTCATCATTCCAAGATGGTTCTGATCATGCTATAGCCTTATAGCACAATTAAATAATTTATCCAAGCCTTATTGTGATCTTTAATTTGTATACTTATTTTCTCAAGAGAATATGGTTAAATAATTAATGTTAGCTAGCCTTGTGCTTACACAGCCATGAAACCTGAGTGGGAGAGAAGAAAAATGGAATAAGGAAACAAAGGAGTCCTGCTTCCAGGTCGGGATGGAATTTGTCCCATTTCTCCTGCAATAGATCCCCAGCCTGGGATCTCATTATCAGGTGGATCCGAAATCCCACATGGATCTACTGCCACTTGTATGTTCACCCCTCCCCCAACTACAACACTTTCCCCCTAATGAATCTTTTAATGAAGAAAGGGAGGGAGAGGAGGGGTAGGGCTAATGATGGAGCCCTTCCTTCTCTCCTTCCCCAGAGATGGTTGAAATTAGGGTGAGGCGGTGTTGAGAGGAGAGCTGAGGCTTCAAGGGGAGGTTGAGGTTCAGCATCAGATGGAAGGAACTCCCCCCAAAAAACCTATTTCAGATGACCACCTCTCTGCACTCCCCCCCCCCCTTTGCAGCCCCAGTTCTTCCTCCTCATCCCACCCACCCACTTTCCCCACTCATTTCCTTTACTAGGAGCTTTAAAAGAAACCTTTTGGAGCTTTGGCCAAAGATTCAGGAGGGGTTTTCCCAATGGGTGCCTTGAGACTGAGGTTGCTGGCTAGGCCTCAGGCAGCTGAAACAGCTGAGGTGCTTCAGAGGGAGGAAGGAAGAGGAAGGCCAGGTGAGGTGAGGTTTAATTAATACTCCAGGTGACTGACTATTGAAGCAGTGTTGATAGTACGGATGTTTTGACAGTATCTCTCTCATCCTTGCCTACTTGCGTTAGCCGCATGTAAACTTCCTTGCAAATATTGTAGCCAGATTTGAGATTTCTCCCTCAACTTCTCCTCTCCTTGCCATGATTCTGGCCTTAAGGGTTGCCAACCTGGGGCTCCCGGAGTACCAATGAGTCAAATTACCGTACTTATACCATACATGCAGGAGTGGGCGGAGTCAAGGCCAGAGTGGGTGGAGTCAAGACGAAGTGGGCGTATTTACCGTATTTAATTTACCGTGCTTTTCCTGTAGATCTGTACAGCAAATTACCGAACCTTTCTGCATGGTCACCATACGCAGTACAGTAATTACCATACAGTTTGGCAACACATGCTCAGGGGCACATCACCACATCCCTGTGGCTCAAAACAAGCCATTTGGCCTGTAGAGGGATGGGCTGAGGGTAAGGTGACAATGGACCATGTGATTACTGGAGTAACCTGTAAGTGGAAATTTCCATCCCAATCCCAACTGATACAGAGGTGAGACCAGGCCATGTGACTTTATAGAAAAGTTTGGGCCTGGGGTCTTTTGTCTTTGCTCTCCTCTTTCTTCTCTCTCTCCTTTCTCCAACTCTTTTGCAAATGTAATTGTTCCTAAATAAAAAGCCTTTCTTTTTCCCTAAGAGACTGCAGTGGCAGGCTAAGGTGCTGACTGGAAGGTGAGAGGTCAGCAATTTGATTCCTGAGTACTGCAGGACGGAATGAGCTCCCGTCTTTGTCCCAGCTCCTGCCAACCTAGCAGTTTGAAAGCAAGAAATTGCAAGTAGATAAATAGGGACCACTTCGGTGGGAAAGTAAAGTAAACAGTATTCCGTGCACTTCAGTGTCTAGTCATGCCTGCCACATGACCATGGAAATGTCTGCAGAAGCAAACAGCGCTGCCTCTTCAGCTATGAAACAGATGAGCACTGAACTCTAGAGTCGGATACGAATGACTTTCAAGCAAGGGTGACCACCATTTATTTATTTGCGCTATTTCTATACCACCTTTCTCGCTTAAAAAAGCAACCCAAGGTGGTTTACAAAGAATAAAACATCACATAAAAACAATTACATAAATACATCAAATAAAAATCTATATATCACACACACATATCTTTATTCGACCGTCAGTCAGTACAAAATAACACACAGAGATTTAAACCAACATTTAAGCCTAACAAACTTTACCTTCAGGATATACATACTCTATGTTAATAGGCCCAAGTCAATACTGTCAATTTTAATCTTGCGACGTTTGAGTGCCAAAAATAGGAATTTAGAAACTTGTATGGCTGACAAAGCAGCGACGCTATTCAAGAGAAATCGAACCTGATTTTCTCTAGGCTCAAATTTGATTTGGCAAAGAAGAGGAGCTATGAGTCTTTGTCTAATGTCAGCATAGAAAGGACAATTCAGAAGGATATGCTCAGTTGACTCAACCGCTTTCTGGGGACAGAGACAAGATCTTTGAGCATATGGTATACCTTTGTATCTTCCCAATAGAACAGCTGTATTGAGGGCGTTCAATCTAGCGGCCGTATAAAGCCTGCGATATTCCACAGAACAAATTTCGGCCAAATATGGAGCTGGAGTGCTCTGCCAAATCTGGTTCCCCCAAATACATCTCTGGTTTTTAAAAAAAAGCAATATCCTCTTGCTTGCCGATATCACTCAGCCTTTGGGCTACTATGGCTCTAGCTTGGGTGTAAGTCATGGATTCTAGGTACAAATGGGACAACCCGCAAACCTGAACTCTATCAATAATGTCCCTTTCCCAGGATGATTGGAAATCTATATATCTAAAACTACCATATTAAAATCACATAAAATTATCTGATTAAAATTACCCTTACCCTCCCTGCACCCACGTTAAAGAGCTAACATGGCCCAAACCTCTCTACATGGGCTAGACAAGCCAGTGGGAGTGGGAGATTGTACCATTCACGCCCCACACCCGCTGACATAGCCATGTCTTTAGTGCTCTTCTAAAGGGGAGCAGCTCCGTCTGGAGGTGTAACACCAATGGCAGGAGGTTCCAAAGGGCCGGAGCACACACCGAGAAGGCTCTCCTCCTGGTCCCACATATATGTACTTCTTTCACTGGGGGGATCACCATGGAGCCTCTCCGGTCTGCCCTCATAGGATGGGCTGAAAACCTTGGGGGTGATGCGGTCTCTTAAATATCCTGGTCCATCCTGCCATGTAGGGCTTTAAATGTCAAAACCAGCACTTTGAATTGCACCCGGAGGCACACTGGTAACCAGTGCAGCTCCCGGAACAGTGGCGAGGCATGGGCATAGCGCCAATGCCCCATCACCACCTGGGAAGCCGCATTCTGGACCAGCTGCAGCCTCCAAATGGTCATCAAGAGCAGCCTCATGTAGAGCGTGTTGCAGTAATCCAATCTGGAGGTGACCAGGATGTGAGTGACCGTGAGCAGGGAGTCCCGGTCCAGAAGCGGGCGTAATTGGTAGATGACGCAAAGTTGTGCAAAGGCCCTCCTGGCCATGACTGCCACCTGCTCTTCAAGCAGTAAGCGCGAGTCCAGGAGGACCCCCAAATCATTCACCGGATCTGTCTGAGGCAGCACTGCCCCATCCAGAACCAAAGATGGTAGTTCCCGGGTCTTGAACCCACAGCCACTGAGTCTTGCCAGGGTTCAGCTGAAGCTCGTTGTCCCTCATCCAGACCCTAACAGCTTCCAGACACCTTGTTAGGACTTCAACTGCATCACTCGGGTCCCCACGGGCCGAGATGTACAATTGAGTATCATCAGAGTACTGATGATACCTCACCTCATGGAAAAAAAAATTATCCCTAAATTTTTGATGCCTAAAATTCCTTTCAAAACTCATAGCCACATGAACTGAACTTTGCAAATTAGCAAGTTTCCAAAATAACGGTTCTCAGCCTTTTAAATCCGGGGTCCAGGTCATGCTTCCTCAGACAGCTTTGGCGGCCAAATGGCCATTTTGTCCTTCCTCCACCACATGGTACTTCCTGGTGTGGTGGAGGCGATGCCCCCCCCCCCACATGAAATGGTGCTGTAGGCTGCATATGGGTCGCAGGTTGAGAATCCCTGCTATATAGAGTGGGACCCTGATAGCTGGTGGAGTGTCTTTCTTAGTTTAACATGTCCTAAGTTAGCCCACCATCCCTGGCATTATTGCTGTGAGTACCTTCCTGCAGAGGCCTGGAAGATTACAAGTAGAAACCCAACCGTCTTGGTGGTGGCCCTATCAACCTGGAATCCAAGAAAGAACTCAGCTGACTCCCCAAACCCCATTTTGTAGGCCCCCATTGGCAGACACCATCCTTCCTCTTCCTCCTCCTCTTTGCAACAGCCACACACACCTTCCGGAGCAAAAAGGGGATACATTGGGGAGGGGGATGAACCTTGAAAACCTGGCGAGATAAAGCAACCATTTGGGGAGAGGGAATCAAATACCACTCTATCCTTTTTGCATAATTTTTTGGGGGGGAGGGTCTCCTTGCAGGAAAGCCAAGGATGATCAACCTACACAGAGACACAAGGGTCTGGCCTCCAGGGGTGAGATCTGGATTCCATCTGATGGGTGGTGTACAACTGTAATAAATCAGTCAATAAATTAAATAATAAAAGTTAAAAGAGTGGCCTCCAGGAGTCTCCATCTCACCCTCTTCCTTTGTTCAAACTTTGTTGAGATGGCATTTCTTGTGCTTAGCCTGAAAATCTAACACCATGTCACGGCATAATCACAGAAGACCTGGAAGAAGAAGCAACCATACACCTTTCCCTCTCAAAGTTTGGGACCCTGAGAATGAAAAGGAGAGGTCATTTAGACCCAGATGTTCTGTTGGGTTGGCATCCTTCAAGCATCACAACTCTGGCTCAAATGAACTCGGGTTTTGTCAGATGTTAATTGTTTGTTTTTAAACATTGTACTCTGTCCAGAGAGGGGAAATATCCCAACTCGGCAGTATATAAATGTATATGAGCAACCAGACTTGGATGTGCAGGTTTAGGAGCCAGGGAGGCTTCTCTCTTTTAATTTTCCTCAGTCACTTTTAAGATACAGTACTATATATACTTGAGTATAAGACAACCCGAATATAAGCCGAGGTACCTAATTTTGACCTGAAAACCCAGGAAAATAGATTTGACCCGAGTATAAGCTGAGTGTGGGAAATGCAGCAGCTGCTAGTGATTTTCTATAATCAAAATACATGAAAATATGGTAAAATTAATTAAATTGTTGGCACATCTCAATCTGGCATGGTTCTAGGACACTGACCCGAGTATAAGCCGAGTTCCCCTTTTGGGGCTAAAAAACTCGGCTTCTACTGAAGTATATACCGTACATCCAGTGATGGGGCCTGGCACAGTTCGGCAGGTAATGAGTCCCACAGGGATGAATCATGATCTCTTCCTTCCTTCCAGGATCTGGCAGCCCAAAGGGATAAAAGCTCCCCCACCCACCTGAGAAGCAGTTGTTCCAAGCCCTTCTGCCAGGACTTCCTTATCAAAGCAGACACTGAGTTCCTCCCCATCATATGGTCCCAGTTTTCTTGAACTGGTCTCACTCTGGGGGAAAGAACCGCTTATTACTCAGGCCAAATGCTGAATACCTTTAGATGTCAGGAACAGGGGGCTCAAAGGGGGAACAGGCCAGAAACGGGGGCAAGAAGATGGATGCTGAGATGCAGCTCCGGCTCCTATAGAGAACAAACAATGGAGTGCTGGAAACTGAGAACTACCACAGATACCTGAAACTGTGGATAACATTGAACTCTATATTTTACATTCTAGATGGTGAACCTTGCCACTCCAGCTGTTCTTGGACTTCAATTCCCAGAAGCCCCGATCAGCACGACTGCTGACTTGGGCTTCTGGTAATCAAAGCCCAAGAACACTTTGAATGCCAAGGTTTACCATCATGGCCCTAGGCCAGTGATGCCAAACCGTGGCACTCCAGCTGTTGTGGAACTTCAATTCCCAGAAGCTCTGATCAGCAGGAGTGCCGACATGGCTTCTGGTAACTGAAGTCCAAAAACAGGAGTGCCAAGGTTCACCACCAGGGCATCTAGACCAGGGGTTCTCAACCTTTTCAAGCCAAGGCCAAGGTCACACTCCCTCAGATAGCTTCGGGAGCCAGGTGGCCATTTTGCCCTGCCTGCCACTCATGGCACTTCCCGGTGTGATGGAAGCAGTTGGGGGCAACATGAAATGGTGTTGTGGGCTGCATCCGGCCCCCAGGCTGAGAACCCCTAATCTAGACAGCGGCCTCTAGCAGCTAGCTCTCCATTTCAGGACTCTTCATTGAACATTTGAATAACTGAACAGGTGGAATCCAATTGATTTTCAGGCCTGTCATCTCTTTAATTTTTTTTTCCAAAAAAATCTCCCTCAATAGCTTCAATAACTTTCCTATGGTTAAGAAAGTGTCATTTGAAACAAAATAGATTTTAAATTATTCTTGTTTCCCTATTCCTTTGATCCTCATGTGAAGATATCCTGGCAACTCAAGGGCTGAGGGAGACCCTCGTACTGGGCCCCACCTAGCATTGCTTCCAGGCCCTCAGTAGGGACTTTTGGCAGCCTGAGCTCCTGGGCAGCAGGAATACTCTCTCCCCAACCTTCCCGCCTTTTGATCCTGGCACTTGGGAAGCACTACAGGGAGCGGCAAAATACCAGGCAAGGGAAACGGGTTTGACTTGCTTCCGCTGTTCTGGGCATGCAGCAGCTTCCACAGAAATGGTGCTGGACTTAGAAACCCCAGTAACACCTCTGGAACCAGCCTTAGGCTTGCAACATAAAGCTATTTCATAACAAACAAACCCAGGATGGTAAAATAAAGCTCAGCAGGGCTGATCAAATGCAGTCATGTGGCTGCATTTGATACTTCTCAAGCACGTTGCCAACTCGGAAACCGTACAATACCATACGGGATGTGCAAAAATTACTGTGCGGAGTTCACGCATGCGCAGACCCATTTCTGCATGCGCATACTGGGTGGAGCTATGGGCGGAGCCTGGGCTGGCTTTTTTAAAATATTTATGAGGAAAGAAAACGGAAGTAATTTGTTTTTATTATGACGCAGGACGGAACCGGAAATAATCTTTTTTATTATTATTATTTGAAAATTACTGAAAATTACCATACATCTCCGTACAGTAGTCGTACATCGTACGGAGGGCCAAATTACCGTACCGTATGGTAATTACCATACGGGTTGGCAATGGCGCCAGTGACAGCCCTCCCTTCTGGTGTTTCCCATAAGTCTGTCCCCCAACTGGAATAATTACAGGAAAGGACCAATAAGGGAGTCAGTCATGTACCCGGCACACGCTCTATTTCACTTCAAATTCCAGGTCAATCCCTCCGAACCGTCTCCAAGCAGATGTCATGGACCCAAAAGATCCCTCACACTTTCTCCCAGAAGGGACCCCTTTTCCCAGGAGAAACAGTAGGGACAACCTTTCTGCTCCCATACTGTCCCTTCCCTTGATGTGCTACACCTCTATATCAAAGTCTTGGAGAGTCAAACTCCATCTAAGCAGGCAACCGCTTATATTCGTCACCCGATGGATGCTGGCCCATCTGCAAGAAGACCCTAATCACCATCAGGTAGGGACGGAGATGATGCAAGGCCCACAAAACTGCTAAGCAATCACGCTCATTAGTAGTTCCTCTCTGAATAGAAGCATCTAACATATAAGGTAACACGCCTTAATAACCTGCCTTCTTGCCATTGTAATAACACAACTCCCAACCATTCTTGCTAGTGTCAGTCAGTACCACAAAGGGCACAATGTGAAGTTGTTAGTACAGTATCAAATTTTTGATTTGATTTTGATTTGAATTTATTTTTGTATACCGCTTTCCTCGTCTTGTGGATGACCCAAAGCGGTTCACAATATACAAAAACATAGAACAATACAATGTTATAATAATGCAAGGCAAAAATACAATTTTACAATAAAAAAATCCAAGGTTAGTATTACAGCAATAGTAAAATAGCAATACAAAAGTACAAAAAACAAATATTCCTGCTATGAGTCAACTTAAACAATTTTTATTCATACAAGAGTTTTTAAAATTCTTGTTCCTTTATTATCTCTCTCTAGTTGTTGTACATTTTGAGTCTCCTTTTATAACCTTGACCTAAACACGAAAACTCCTCTGATAAACAAACAAAGCAGATCCATATTCAAATTACGCACAAAAAAAGCAAAAAATTCAGGAGGAAGGCGATACCCTTTATTGGATCACTGAAAATTAATATGACGCAAGCTTTCAAAATCCAAACTTTCTTCTTTGGGCATAGCATGATGTCTCCTTTCCAGAACATGGTATGATATCTCTTTGCCAGGTACAAGTCTTGCCATGGCAAGGAGACATCATGCTATGCCCAAAGAAGAAAGTTTGGATTTCAAAAGCTTGCATCATATTAATTTTCAGTGATCCAATAAAGGTATCGCCTTCCTCCTCTGATAAAGGCCTTACTTGCATCCCAACACATCTGCATTTTATTTATGTAACATGTTGTCACAAAAAGCATAAAAATGCAGTTCAGAATAATTTAGAAAATCCAAAAATGACATAAATATAACAAAACAGTACACATATCACAATAAATCATGAGAATTAATTCAGAAATCAATTAATTCAATAAGAAGGACTCACCAGGGTATTATTCATTATAGCTTTATTTTGGGAATGCTTCTGTAGTAAAAATGTTGTTAACATTTTATAGAAGACTAACAAAGAGCGGCCGTTCCAATCTCAGGTAGTATCTAGGTTTAATTTGAAGAATTCCTTTATTATCTTACAATAAACTTTTTTATTTTGAAATGTATTTTCATTAAACGTTCTTCTAAACTCTGGCTTTTTATTTTTCAAAGAAGAACTGAATTTTGATCTAAGAAGGATTTTGATAGTACAGTATCTCAGTTTTTATTGCCTTTGTGATCAAATTTGCCACAATCCAAAACATACCAATTCTTGAGGACTTAACATCTTTCCAAAAAGTAAGTAAATTCCCTGGAATCTCTGTTCCTTTGTCTCCATATGTCCACAACAACCCCTAAATATTCAAACAGGTTTCTTTGATTGCAATTCTTGATCACCTATTCAATCTCCCATCAAACACCTACTAGTGTTAAGGTGGACTGAACAGTACTTCTTAAATGCCCTTCACTGATATTTTTTTAATCTGATTTAATTTATTTTATTTAATTGCCAAACTTATATATTATTAACTTGAGGTTATTACCATCAAGAAAGCATTTTCCACATTCCTGGCATTTGTACAGTTTCTCTCCCGTCTTATGCTTTACAAGCTGTAAATTTCAAGCAAAATATTCAACAGGAGGGCCGACCAGGACTAACTCCTTTTGGGCTATTTTAAATTGTTCAACTAGAGTCCTTGATTGAGCTGTGAATCTGCTGGACTGGTTTTGCCCTGAACTGACAGAAAATCTGCTTTTCATCTAGATTGGGAACCCTTGGTTTACAATAGAGTATGGGGATCAGATGCACATACATTCCCCCCGCCCCCATATTACATGGATTCAAAGCAGTTTTTTCCCTCTGTGGATTCGCCTATGTCTTACAAGATGTTGATTCCAAGCAAAACATTTCCCACACTCCTGGCACCTGTACGGTTTCTCTCCTGTGTGGACTCGCATATGACTCAGAAGGTTTGAATTTTGAGAAAAACATTTCCCACACTCCTGGCACATGTATGGATTCTCTCCTGTATGGATTCTCTTATGTCTCACAAGGTTTGAATTAAGAGAAAAACACTTCCCACAATCCTGGCATTTGTACATTTTCTCTCCTGTGTGGACTCTCTTATGTCTCACAAGGCCTGAATTATGAGAAAAACATTCCCCACACTCCTGGCACATGTACGGATTCTCTCCTGTGTGGACTCTTTTATGACTCACAAGGTTGGAGTTCCGAGAAAAACACTTCCCACACTCCAGGCACCTATATGGGTTCTCTCCTGTATGGACTCTCTTATGTCTTACAAATTCTGAATTCTTAGAAAAACATTCCCCACACTCCTGGCACATGTATGGGTTCTCTCCTGTGTGGACTTTCTTATGTTTCACAAGGTTTGAGTTCCGAGAAAAACATTTCCCACAATCCTGGCACCTGTACGGGTTCTCTCCTGTGTGGACTCTCTTATGTCTCACAAGGTTTGAATTCTGGGCAAAACATTTCCCACACTCCTGACACATGTATGGGTTCTCTCCTGTGTGGACACTCTTATGTCTCACAAGGCCTGAATTATGAGCAAAACATTTCCCACACTCCTGGCACATGTAAGGGTTCTCTCCTGTGTGGACTCTCTTATGACTCACAAGGTGTGAATTCCGAGCAAAACATTTCCCACACTCCTGGCATTTGTATGGTTTCTCTCCTGTGTGGACCCTCTTATGTCTCACAAGGGCCGAATTATGAGAAAAACATTTCCCACATTCCTGACATTTGTACTGTTTCTCTTCTGTGTGGACCTTTTCATTACTCACAAAATAATCCAAAAGTTTTCTAGACTCTTCACTGGCAAAGGGCTTCTCTCCTGTATGACTTCTTTTGTGAAGCATCATTGCAATATTATTAGCAAAATGTTTTCCACAGACAATGCATTTTCCGGCCTTCTCTTGAATACAATCCTCCTCTTCTCTGAAGGTTCTCTCATGTCGTCCAAGCTCAAATTTCTGCTGAATGCAATTCCCATGTTGGGGAGATATATTTTTCTTGCTCCAGTTGTCTCCTGGGGAAGGAGAAATGCATAGACAATGGAAATGAAAACAAAAAAGAAATGGCTAGAAGGGTAATAAGGGTTTCTGAAGCAGTGGATTTTGATAAATGGAACCTCACATGGAAAGGAATCTGTTAATCTATCTCCACCCCACTGACCCATAACTTTTCCTTTTTCAAATTTACCACTGTAGCTAATAATACCCTGGGAAACCGAATGTTTTATTTCAAGGACACCTGGTTCCTACATTATACTCTTTTAGGGCTCAAGTGCAGGCCTTTAAGTTTCATGTGTTATTTTAAGAATAGCCACAGAAATCAATATATGCCAAATCTTAGGAAATGGTGCTAAAAACACACAGAATTAGTAAAGGCATACAGGATGCACGCAGGGCAAAGTGTGGAGTTTAAAGGATAACCTCAACATGTCTGGATTACCTTGCGAAGGAGGAATTTTTTTGCATGAGATAATTAACTGAGTAGAAAAGCTCATAAATCATAAAAAGAACTCCAAATGAAACCTTATATTTGTTTCCACACTTTAATGGAAGGAACTAAAACTTATCGAATAAAGATATGGTGGTGATTCCTCACGGGTTTCCCACTAAGCAAGAAAGTGGTGCTGAGAAACCACCTGGAATGCTGGTTATTTTAAAATTAATACGGATATGGGTAGAATAGGATATTATAAAAGCAAATTGCAGTGTCAACTACAAGATAAGATTTTAAGATAAATATGGATATGGGGACAGTATACAATATCACAAAAAATGTGCTACTCAAAGAACTGTATAAGGGTGTGTTAATCTTATTCCTTTTATCTTGCCCTGGTTTGAATCAAGCAACTTAAACATGCTTCAGGATGGTTTTATTGAACAATTTCTCATAGAGATAGAGAACAGATCTTGACAAAGCTAAAGATGGAGGAACACTGGGAGAATGTCTCCCATCAGGAAAGGATTCGGGCTGAAGTGTTGAGAAGTCACTTAACACACTTTGAAGCCGTAGCTGAAGAACTAAGAGTTTGAGATCCAGATTTAAAATATTCAGAAAAGTGACTCAACATGTTTTCTGTCTATGAAGCTGTTAGAAAAAACATCTGAGGGACATCTGAGAGGAGAGGTTGTTGCTGTTGTGTTGCCCCCTCCCTTCCAAAATCATCTCTAGTGCTGTTTGGGCACCTTCAGCTCCAGGTGTAAATGATGAACATTTATTCTCACCAGGGTTCTGAGCTCAGCATCTCAGGAGGGCAGAGTCTACTCAGCCCATTATTGCCAATCCCACAGTGGCTAACAAGGTTGGGAATGCCATGAAAGTATTATCACTGTCCTACTCGTTACTGCTCATTATTGCAGAGATTAGGATCAGTCAAGGAAAGAGAGGCCTTACCGAGAGAAGATACAGATTCCAAGTTCTCCTCCATCACTTCCTTGTGCAGTGATCTCTGGTCAGGATCCAGCTGTGCCCACTACTCCCGAGTAAAGTACACGGCCACCTCCTCAAAGGTGGAATCTAAGTGGAAAGAGGAAACAAAGGAGGCCTCCTTCATACTTTTCATAACAATAACCTCCTAAATCCAGAACAGCTAAAAAGAAGTAACTGGGCCTTTTCTTCTAGATTTGAAACTTCATGGATGGCCTTCTCAGGTTTTCTGATGGAGATCAGGATTACCAAGATCTACTAGTTACCCTTGGCTTCCTGCTCCCTCCAGGAAGAGATACCTTCAAATCCCAGTTGCTGAGGAACAAGAGTGGGAAGGAAAGTGCTAAGGGTGGCCGGCCTGCTTTGGGAGGATCCTGGAGGCATCTAAGGAGTCTCTGTGACAAACAAATTATCTAGGCTTGACCGATCTCTGGTTGGATCGAGAATGACTCCTCTAGTGAAACACATGAAACAACCCACAGATATTATTTTTCCCCTCAAAACAGAAGAGAAACAAACTCCTGTCCCATTTGCAACAGTCAGATGTAATAAGTACAGTGGTACTTCGGATAAAGTCTAATTTGGATAAAGTCCGATTCGGATAAAGTCACGGTTTTCATGCACACGTGATGCATTCATTGCATAAAGTCCAAAACAGCTAAAAAATGGACGTTATCCGAGGTATTTGGTATAGGAACCTCGGATAACGTCCATTTTTGGACGTTATCTGATGCATCGCCCATTTGATTCGGATAAAGCCCAAAATCACATAAAGTCCAAACTTGTGGAATGGAGTTTGGACGTTATCCGAGGTTCTACTATATTGCTGTTCCCTGCCTGGAGAGGACCATGTCACGCCAGCTTCTCGAAAAAACAAGAAACTGTAGATTTGCCCCCTCCTTTTTTTAAAATCGTGTCAGAAGCGCCCGAAGGTGCTTTCTGGGTTGAAAGGATTTTTGCTGGAGGAACTCTGTTCAGGGGATGCTCGAATGACATTGTTTCCATGTCCCCAAGATCTTTTCCCACTGACGTGGTCCCTATTTATCTACGTGTGAGTCATAAAGTTGCCCATTAAAACGGAATGACCAGGTGAAGTTGAGACTAAGATGTTTAAACAAAGATGACTATAAATACCCAAAGAGTCCTTTAACCCCCTCCTTCATATCTGATCTGCTTCTACTGCATCATTTATATGAGCTTTGGTGAAGCCCTAAACGGGGCCCATAATTATATCAATTTCTATTGCCCATTTCATTTTCCAGCTCTGGTTCTCCACTCCACTGACGGCTGCAAAGTGCTCTGCACGTAAGGAATGGGTCTAGTGCTGTGGTTCCCAACATGGGGCCCAGGTCCCAGAGGGTGACTGGAATTACCAGAATTCAGTACAATGGCTGATCAGTGCTTTTTCGGGAATTGACTTAGGCTTCTGTGAATTGAAGTCCCCAAAACAAAGGTTGAGAAACACGGCTTCAGAGACTCAACAACAGCAACGGGACTTCAGAGAGGATTGTTGCTTCCGTCTCATCAAGTTGCTATTCCGGTAGGGAGATTTTGCTCACATTTTGCCTGGTGAAGCCCTGACTATAAATATTTTTTGCAAATATGGACTGAGAGAGAGAGGCAGGGAGAGAGACAAAAATGATCTGGAGATGGGGGAGAGAATAAGTGTGAAAAAATTGATTCTTCTTGCTGGAGAGGAATTATTTTGAGGGAGAGGTTAAGATCCCACCTTTTTCAAAGCTATTTGTGCAAGTGGACTGCTGGCATTGAAATTGTCTTTACAGTAGGATAGAAATTATATTTTAGACTCAAGATCTTGGATAAAGGTAACAATGCTAGCAGGAAAAGAGGAAGACCAAATACGAGAAAGAAAGAAAAAGCAAGAAAGAAAGGCTTTATGTGTTCACTCA
The DNA here is from genome assembly GCA_035047345.1 of Bradypodion ventrale. Lineage (NCBI taxonomy): Eukaryota > Metazoa > Chordata > Lepidosauria > Squamata > Chamaeleonidae > Bradypodion > Bradypodion ventrale. The sequence goes on from JAWDJE010000002.1 coordinate 375,569,082, forward strand.
CAAATACTGATCATCCCAGGGACATTTGGGAAACACAAATCTGCTCACCTCTACTTCCCTCTCCCTTCCTGATTTCTCTTCTAAAGTAGAGGGTTCCCAACATTTTCAAGCCTGTGGCCGGGTCACACTCTCTCAGTCAGCTTTGAGGGCTGGATGGCCATTCTGCCTTGCCTGCACAATGTGGATGGCCATTTTAACAGCTTCAGAGGGGTGACCATTTTGTTTCTTAAATACCCTTGGGGGGTGGGGGCCACATGAAATGGTGCTGAGGCCAAAACCTGCCTATACAAGGATAATAATCATAATTTTATGTCAGACATTATTCTGGGTTGAAAGGATTTCTGCTAGACAGAACGCCCGAATGAGGCTCCTTTCAAGTCCTCAAGCTCTTTTCCCACTGAAGTGGTCCCTATTTATCTACTGCACAGTGGAACAAATGGTTTGCTTAACACAAAAAGCACATAACAAAAGGGAATCCATAGAAAATAGTGGCTCAGTTAACAATCCCCCTCAAAAAATAATAATAATAAAAATTTGTTTTCATTGCATTCCTATGGGAAACTGTGTTTCGGTTAACAAATTTAGGTTTTCAATGCATTCCTATGGGAAATTCGCTTTGAGAACACATTAAATTTGCTAACCGAGGTTCCACTGTACTTGCAATTTCTTGCTTTCAACCTGCTAGGTTGGCAGGAGCTGGGACAGAGATGGCCGCTCAAACTGTCATGCAGAACCTGGGTTTTGAGCTGCAGACTTGCCAGCCTTCCAGCTAACAAGGCGAGCTTCTTAACCACAGCAGCCCTTCATAGAAGGATAAGGATTGAGCAGGCCTTGCCCAAACTGACCTATGGAGAGAATCAGCAGTTAGTTAACAGCGGGAGACTCAAAGCACCTGCCTCAAGCTAGTTATTCTAATGTTTTTAAATAACTAAAACAGTTTTTCCTTGACTTTCTTTTACTCCAAATATTTTCCATTAATACAATTTTGAGAAAAATTCAGCTCTCTAAAACCAAAAGACATAATTTCCCTGTTCAGAGCAGCAGTTTGGCTTCCCCAAAAGAGGAAAAATATATCTAATTCTTCTCGGGAATGTCCACCCTTCAACTCTATTGAGGGATGAAATGAAATTATCTGACATTCCTCTCTAAGCCTTTCAGCCTCCTGCTTTCAGGAAATGTGCAGCGGCGCTCCAAAGACAGAAAGGATCTCACCTGCCGTGCGAGTGTTGGAGAGATCTGGAATAGGATTCTGCTCCTGTAGTCTGAAGAAAAGTGAGGCAAGATCTGTTTAGCCTCACGTTCTGCCTTGGAGAAAAGAAAAAAGGATCAGTCATGAGGCCTCTTGAGTAAAGGGAGTAATAACTGTTTCCCTCCACTTACCCATATATACTCGAGTATAAGCTGACACAAATATAAGCTGAGGTACCTAATTTTGACCTGAAAACCCAGGAAAATAGATTGACCCAAGTATAAGCCGAAGGTAGGAAATGCAGCAGCTACCAGTGAGTTTCAATAATCAAAATACATGAAAATATGGTAAAATTAATTAAACTGTTGGCACATTTCAATCCAGCGTGGTCTTGGGCTCCTCGTGGTCACTGACCTGAGTATAAGCCGTGTCCCCTTTTTGGGGCTAAAAAACTTGGCTTATACTCGAGTATATAGGTAGTTCCCTTCTAGTTTTTATATTATGTGGTGGTAATAACATCTGTATGGACCACATGCCCAAAACAGAGCCTATCTTTGTAGGGAGGGAAACCGAAGAATTAAGCCAGATAGAAATAACCAGGGAGGAGGTCCTTGCATGTCTTGTTAAACTAAACACTAACAAATCACCAGGACCAGATGGCATCCATCCACGAGTTCTCAGGGAACTTAAAGATGAAATTGCTGATCTCCTAGCCAAAATATATAATCTTTCCCTCAAATCAGGCTTTGTGCCTGATGACTGGAAGGTAGCGAATGTAACACCAATTTTCAAAAAAGGATCCAGGGGTGATCCAGGGAATTACCGACCGGTCAGTTTGACATGTGTCCCAAGTAAAGTGATGGAAACCATCCTAAAAGATAGAATTAACAGGCACATAGAAGAGAAGGCACTGCTAAAGGAGAGCCAACATGGCTTTTGCAAGGGCAAATCATGCCTCACTAATCTGTTGGAATTTTTTGAGAGTGTCAACAAGCATGTGGATAAGGGGGATCCAGTTGACATTGTTTATCTGGACTTTCAGAAGGCTTTTGACAAGGTCCCACACCAAAGGCTCTTGAATAAACTTACCAGTCATGGAATAAAGGGACAGGTCTTGTCCTGGATCAGCAACTGGCTAAGGGACAGGAAACAGAGGGTAGCACTAAATGGACACTTCTCCAAGTGGAGGGAAGTAAAGAGTGGGGTCCCCCAAGGTTCAGTACTGGGACCCCTGCTTTTCAACCTCTTCATAAATGATCTAGAGGTAGGAGTAAAAAGCAAGGTAGCCAAATTTGCTGACGACACTAAATTATACAGGGTAGTGAAAAATGTGAGAGATTGTGAGGAGCTCCAGAGGGATCTCTTGACACTGGGGGAGTGGGCAAAACAGTGGCAAATGAGTTTCAACATTAGTAAGTGCAGAGTGATGCATGTTGGCACAAAAAACCCCAATTACATTTATAAACCGATGGGGTCTGAACTCTCTGCGACAAACCAGGAAAGGGACCTTGGTGTCCTGGTGGACAGCTCAATGAAGGTGTCAACCCAGTGTGCCTCAGCAGTGAAAAAAGCAAACTCAATGTTAGGGATCATTAGGAAGGGTATAGAAAATAAGTCAGCAAGTGTCATTTTGCCTCTTTATAAATCTATGGTGAGGCCCCATCTGGAATACTGTGTACAGTTCTGGTCGCCATACCTCCAGAAGGATATTATGGAGTTGGAAAAAGTGCAGAGGAGGGCAACCAAAATGATTAGGGGACTGGAACACCTTCCTTACCATCTGAGGCTGCAACAGTTGGGCCTTTTCACTCTTGAACGATGGCGTCTAAGAGGTGACCTGATTGAAGTTTATAAAATCATGCACGGTGTGGACAAAGTAGATAAGGAAAAACTGTTTTCCCTATCGCATAACACTAGAACTAGGGGACACTCCATGAAACTTTTGGGTACTAGTTCTCAAACAAATAAGAGAAAGTACTTTTTCACCCAGAGGGTTACTGGTCTATGGAACTCCCTGCCAGAAGACGTGGTGACAGCTGTCAGTCTTGACAGCTTTAAGAAAGGATTAGACAAGTTCATGGAGGACAAGGGGATCAATGGCTATAATTATGGATACTTAAGGACAACCTCTGGGTTGGAGAGATAGGCAGGATATCTCTCAATGCCATTTCCAGGGAATCCTAAACAGGTGAAGGCATTTCCTTGGGAATACCCTGAAGCAAATGGTGAGCCACTGTGTGAGACAGAATGCTGGACTGGATGGGCTGTGGCCTGTTCCAGCAAGGCTGTTCTTATGTTATGTTCTTATCATTGCTGGAGAAAAGAGGAGACCGGCCCCAGCTGCAGCAGCTTGGGCGGTGGAAGTGGTTCCCGCCTTCCTTCCCGGGCTCCACCTGCCCAAGGAGCAGAAAAGGCAGTCAGAACACTCCCGCCTGCACCTCTGAGCCCCATCACCGCCGGAGGAAGAGAAAGGGCCATCGGGGCTTGGGGTGGCCGAAGAGGAGGAAGATGTCCACGGCCGCTGCCTTGAGGCTTCACGCACCTTCCCTGCTTCACTCACCCGCTTGACTCTGGCCATGTCATCGCCGGCGGAGGACTGAGGCAGTTGTGGCTGGTCAGCGGTCTGAGGAGCCCCCACCCGCCTGGCCCCACACCCCACCTGCCCGGAGGAGGACTTTGCTGTTCCATTTGTTGCGGGGTTGGTTAATTTGAATTTTGTATATTATATTGTCATATACTTTGTATAGTGAATTTGTATACTGTAATATTGCTGTTTTTCGATATGTCGTGCTGATATCCTTTGCTAATACTATTTTGTTGATGTCTTTGATATGATGTTTTTTGATATGTTCTGAGGTAATACTGTTTTGCTGACATATTGTTTATTGACATATTGTTTTACTGATATCTGCTATACTTTGATATGTATTGTTGATACTGTATTATTATTATTATTATTTTACTACTGTATTGCCATTTGTACTTGTATTGACATGTTGTAAGCCACCCTGAGTCGGCCTGTGCTGAGTAGGGTGGGGTATAAATCAAATAAACATTAACATAAACAACATCAATGGGATTCTCCCAAACATGGTGGTTGTTTCCTTCTCTCTGACAACCAACCTCTCCCTCCTCATGTGGAAGACTCAGGGCCTCCCCACCTGTCACCCTAGAACAGTGCTGGCGAATCTATGGTACGTGTGCCAGAGGTGCACTTGGAGCCCTCTCTGTGGGCACCCATGTGGTCACCCCAGCAAAGAGTTTGCCCCACCCTCTTCCGCAGCGCTAGAAGAGCCAAAGCTGACGTCATCCCAAGCGTGCAAAGGGGCTCTCCTAGCGCAGCGGATTTTGAAATGGGGAAGGCTCCGAAAATTTCCCCAACACAGCGATACACGTTGCCAAAAGATACTGAAGTGATGGGTCCGATCCAGAGGCTGCTCGGAGCAGTGGGGACAAAGCGCGACCGCCGCCACCGTAGGTGGCATCAGGTGGTGGGGGTGGGTGGGGCGGTCCTGGGAGAGCCCGGGTACTCAGCCCAGGCCGGATTAATGATATGCGTGGGCCTAATTGGGCCTGTGAGCCATAATTTGGGGGCCGCTGCAGTAAACCATACTACCAGCGACTCGACACCAAGTGCCAGGTGGCACTTGATGGATTTGGGTGGGATTTAATCCACCTGGGGAACATCACCCTTCCCTGTGGACTTCATCCTCCAAGGACGTTAGTCCTCAAGCTTGACAGTTAAGTTAATTGCCACCTGACCCTCGCTGCTGAGTCGCTGACAGCATGGCCTACTCTATTACCATAGCAGGATAACCTGGCCTGACTGGTTTGTGTTCCTTACAGAACAGAAATGCAGGAAAAACACAATGAAGTTATTAGACTTTTTCACACCCACCGCTGTGTGCAAGATTCATCCACACAGGGCACTGGTTGCCTCGGCCTCTGGGAAAGAAGCAAGCAGGAAACCCCAAAATCAAGGCCTGCCTTAGAAAGGTCATTAAAGGTCCATTTTCAATCCTGATGCCACAAAGAATCTGCCCCCCTCCTGTAAATGGGGCTTTTTCTTCTTTTGCAAGCTCTCTGCCCCCACTTCAGAGTCCTCTTGCCACCATTTTCTTCTTTCATTCCTTCCCAAAGACACCCCCCCCCCAAAAAAAAATGATCTAAGGAAGCTTCAGATTTACATGTGGCATCCTATTATTGGAGCTTCAGGACTTGTGCACGCTTTTGTTCCACCCACCCCCCTTCTATTTTGTACTCTTTGATGTGATTAACTGATGTTTAGGATTTTATTGTATTGTACCTTATTTGATGTATTGTTAGAAACTGTATTGTAGTGCACATGTAGTGCATATTGTAGTGTATATATATATATATATTTCTGTAATTTTTGCGGACAGGGATTTGTAATTGTACTTTTGGTGATTGCTTTTTTGCTGTATTTATTGTATGTTATGTTACTGTATTTCGTATTATTGTCCGCTATGTAAACCGCCCTGAGTTGGGTTCGCCTGAGTGAGTGGTATCTAAGCGCGAAAATTAAATTAAATTAAATTAAATTAACTGTAGTGTGATGATGCTCAACCAAAGAAAGGGGTGTGTGTGGGGGGAGAGATCTTACCTGCCCTGCCAAATGCTGGAGGGATTTGGACTTTTGAATTTCCTCTTTGGGTCCCAAGAAAGCGAGAAGAGATCAGCTCAGCCTTCCCTTGGGGAAAAAAAAGGACAGACAGGTTCAGTTTGGAGGCTTCTTGGATGGAGGAAAACAAAAACATTCCCTTACATTACGTTCCTCTCATCTTTTTATATCATGTGAGGTTTCATATCCTTGTGTTTCTCTTTTGCAAAGACCAGAAAAGGAAGAAAGGAAAGAAAGGTTTGAAGAAGAGGAAGAAGAGGGGGGGGGGGAGAGAGTCTCTCATCCTCTGAGCCAAAAGCCTCTGAATTTAGTTGGGCGGAGGGGAGAACAGGGCATTTCCCCAACCAACAGACCCAAAGGAGTTGCATTTAACATCACCCCCCCTCCCTCCTCAGAGGAATACATTCCAGATGAGCCAGATATGGTGCACTGGACAGAAGATAGGACTCCGACTCGGGAGACCTGGGTTCAAATCCCTGTTCCTGGGGTGGCATGAAAATTTAATTCAGAAACACAAAAAAGACTGTCTCCAGGTTAAGTTGATTGGAAATCACCTTTGCTCTCCTCCCCTCCAGAGGATATCAATCTGCAGCCCATGATGCCATTTCATGTGGCCCACCACCACCTCCACCACACCTGGAAGTGCCATGTGGTGGAGGAGGGACAAAATGGCCGTCCGGCCCCAGAAGCTGTCCGAGGGAGTGTGATCCAGCCCCTGATTTAAAATTCCTGATCAAGATCAAGGAGAGGGAGATACATAAGAAAGACTTCCCAGATTCCCTGGAAGTTGCCTGGGTCAGCCCCCCCCCTTCCTTGCCAACCAGGGTGACCCCCTTTCCCCCTTCCCAAACCCATGTCTCCCCTCCCCACTAAACTCCTGCTCTCAGTTTCACCATTTGTCCAAAGAGATTCAGGGGGGGCTGGGGAGATTTCCTATACTTTTTCTGGAAGAGGAAACAATTGGGGGGAAAGGGGACAGGAGCCAAGTCACTTGTCCCTCCTTCCCATTTCACACCCACCAAGATGTGCACAATTCACCCACACTAGGCACTGGTTGACTTGCACTGTGTGTGTGTGTGTGTGTCCCTGCCTCCGGGGTGGGATTTTAACCCCCTCCCTCAAAATACCCCCCCTTTCCAAATAGAAGTACTGTAGAAAATTCCTTGCAAAGTCCTTTGTAGCATTAAAAGCCAGGAGGGGGACATTTGCAATCCTGACCCCACGGAGAAGCTGCCCCCCACCTATCCAGGGAAACGGAGCTTTCCCTTTTTTTGACATCTCCCATCCCAGCTCTCTCCCCCCCCCCCCATAAGATTCATGCGACCCCCTGATCTCACCCCCAGAATCAAGGAGGTAAGACAGAAACCTTCTCTTTCCCTTCGGCTAAGATTAGTTTTGTTCACCTGTTCCATCATTGACCTAAATGATGATTGATTAAATTAAAAAATTAAGGGATTATTTAAGGGCGATTGTTTTATGGCATCTTCGACCCTTTATTCCAAATCCTACAATGTGAATCACCTTTGGGTATCCTTGGCTGTTAAAAACAACCTGCATGAGAGTCTCCTTGCAGGGAAACTGAACCAGTGACAGTCTCAGGAGGGGGCTCTATAGAGGTCTCCTTATGACCGTCTATGGGTGAGATCCTGGCACTTCAGACACCCCAACTTTCCTCCTCCCCCCCCAACCCCAAATATCACCAATCAAGAATTGGGGGAGGCCAACCTTCACGCTCCCTCAGACAGCTTTGGGGGGCTATTTTGCCCTTCCTACACCACGTGGCAGGGCTGCAGTGGCTCAAGTGGCTAAGACACTGACTGGGAGGCAGGTGGTCAGCAGTTTGATTCCCGAGCACTGCAGGACGGAGTGAGCTCCCGTCGCCTGTCCCAGCTCCTGCCAACCTAGCAAGAAAGCAAGAAATTGCAAGTAGATAAACAGGGACCACTTCGGTGGGAAAGTAACAGCGCTCCGGTGTCTAGTCATGCCTGCCACATGACCACGGAAACGGACAACGCTGGCTCTTCGGCTTTGAAACAGAGATGAGCACTGCACCGTAGAGTTGGATACGACTGGCTTTCGAGCAAGGGAAACCTTTACTTTTACTTACACCACTGGCACTTCCTGGTGGTGATGGTGGTGTGTGCGTGTGTGTGGGGGGGGGCACATGGTGTGGAGGCCACATGAGGTTGAGAATAATCCCTGGTTCCAAAGCATACAAAAGCAGAGCCATTTTACCATCTGGATTTTAGGGAGAAATTCCCTTGGGGGGTGTGTGTTATTTCTGACCCCCCCCCCCGACCCTCCACACAACCCTCCCCCCCTCCCACCCTTCCCAGGCTAGTCTCGATGCAGGAAACTCATGAGTAGACCCTCCCCCCCCCAAAAAAAAAAAAGGGGGAGGAAAGAAAGAGACTTCCAGTGCCCCCCTCCCCTTTGAATAAAAGACCAAGGGCTCCATCCCTCAAAGACCCCCCCCCCCAGGATCCCCCCCCCCAGGAAAAAAAGGGGGCCCTAAGACGGAGGGAGCCCAGAAAGGTGGGAGGAGGAGGAGGAGGAGGAGGAAGAGGCTCACCTGGAAGGAGGAGAGAGAGAGAGAGGGGCAGGCAGCGAGCGAGCAAAAGAGAGAGGGGGGGGAGCGGACGAGGGAGCAGGGAGGAGGTCCTCCGCCTTCCTAGAGAGACCGCCCAGGAAGTGCGTTGAGGCGTCGAGACAGAAGTACAGGCAATCCTAGAGCGTCTCCCCAAGCAAGGAGGAAGCGAGAAGGGGAAAGGCTATCTTCCTAGACTGTCCTGCCAGGAAGTTCGCCAGAGAGAGAGAAAGAGAAGCGGGGATTCCTCACTCCTAAAGGTAAAGGTCACCCTTGCTCGGAAGCCAGTCGTATCCGACTCTGGGGTTCAGTGCTCATCTCTGTTTCAGTAGCCGAAGAGAGCCAGCGCTATCTGCTTCTGGCAGACGTTTCCGTGGTCATGTGGCAGGCATGACTAGACACTGGAGTGCACGGAACACTGTTTACCTTCCCACCGAGTGGTCCCTATTTATCCACTTGCAATTTCTTGCTTTCGAACTGCTAGGTTGGCAGGAGCTGGGACAGGCGACAGGAGCTCATTCCGTCCTGCAGCACTCGGGTCTCGAACTGCTGACCTTCTGCCGCCTTCCAGTCAGCGTCTTAACCACTTGAGCCACTGCAGACCCTTTTGCTCACCCCTCCCTCGGAAGAAAAGGGGGGAGGGAGAGGAGGGGAAGAACTAGAGACGCCTTTGGGAGGGAGGGGGGGAGTTTGGCCCAGAGAAGGGGGGGTGTTTGGGGGAAGAAGGGATAAAGGGGGGGAAGGTGAGGGGGGGGGAAGTCCAGGGAAGGGAAGCCCCCACCCCATCTCACCCCAGACCAAAACTCTGACTTACCCCATAGCATTTGTCTGTTGTGAGGGTGGGGGAGATGATAAGAGAGGCCTGAGGGATGGGGGAGGGAAGACCCTGGAAAGAAGGTGGCCCAAGCCTTGTTGCTGCCTGAAGGAGGAGAGGAACCGCAGCCCCTTCTCTCCTGCCCCAGGAACGTCTGAACGTGCCACAGTGATTGGGAAGGGGCTCTTCCTCTGTGGCTTCCAATGGGAAAAGGGACACGAATCCCACCCCTCCCTCCCTCCGTGGCCACCTTAGAGATTCTCCCTCCACCTCCTTTGCTGTTTTGGACTCCTGGGGGGAAAGGAGAGAAATGCTGAAGCGTTGGGGGTATTTTATATATCTATATCTAATTATAGAGAGATAGATTTCCAGGTGAGGAGTTACAAGGGAAGAGCCAGAGATGTTTACCTGACAGAGGAAAGGAGGAGAAATGATGAGGTTTCCTTAAGGAGGAATTCTGCTCCATGCCGGCAGCTTCAGGCTGGGAAGGGAGTGAGGAAGAGAAGAACCTCCAACTCCTGTGGAACTCTGCCTGACAAAAGAAGGGGACAGGGTCAGGAAAAGAAGAACAAAGACTATTTTAAAAATTCTAATACGGTATCAGGCTTGTGAGAATGCATAGATACTTATGAAAAATCATCCTGTATTCTTTCTCTCGTTCTTTCTTTCTTCATGTCAGATGCACCACCAGCATATAATAATATATAAAGCTAAAATTAACACATCTAAAAACAAAATACTGTAGAATTAGAAAAGGGATAAATGACATCTGCCCAATATCGGGCCACACCAACAGCATTTCCTCTTGCCAATGGGACAGTAACCACTCATGCAGAACTTTCTCCTCTACTTGGTCAGGGAGCTTACTCCCTGTTGTTGCACATTTTTTAACCTTCATCATCCTAATGTGGGGTTGTCTTGCCTTTGCAGAGCTCCTGTGAAGTATGCTTTTGCCTGCTGGAAGGAGAAGAGATTCCCTTGGAGGCAACCTTGGGCAGAGGATATGATGACAGACAGAACAACCAAAGGCCGAAGTTCGGGAAATAATCCCTATGTGATCAGGAAAGGAAGCCTCGGCCCATGTTGCTGGGAAAGGATGGGTCCAGAGGACTCAGCTGAAGAGATGTTCAGGTACTCAAGGACACAGTGCCAACGCTTCCGGGAATTATCCTACTTGGAGGCAGACAGTCCTCGCCAGGTTTGCGCTCAACTCCACCAACTTTGCCGCCAGTGGCTCCAGCCGGAGCGACACACCAAGGCTCAGATGCTGGACCTGGTGATCCTGGAGCAGTTCCTGACCCTCCTCCCGCAGGAGATGTCGAGCTGGGTAAGGGAATGTGGAGTGGAAACCACTTCCCAGGCGGTGGATCTGGCCGAAGGTTTCCTGGCAGGAGACAAATATCTGGAAGAGCCAAAGGTGAGAGCAATTCATTCAGACAATGAGATACAATAAAACTTCAGGTTACAACGGAGATCCATTCCAACAGCCTCCGTCGTAACCCGAAAAAATCATAACCCAAAGCACATTTTCCCATAGGGATGCATTGAAAATTTTAAAAGGTCCCAACCGGACCAATAATGATGATGATGATGATGATGATGATACAACCCCCATACCAAAAATTCCAGGCGCAACCCCCACAAAAAGGATGAAGCAATTTCCTTACCTTTTCCATGCTATTTGGGGACCTTATCCGACGACGACGGTACCTCCGCAGCAGTAAGCACTGCATTGCGACTTCAGGTGAAATGGGTGGCCATCTTGCATTCTGAAATGGTTGCATCAAAATGGCCTACACAACCATTTCAGAATTCAGAATGGCCGCCCACTTCACCTGAAGTCACAATGCAATGCTTACTGCTGCGGAGATACCATCATTGGATAAGGTCCCTAAACATCATGGGTAAGATAGGGAGATAGCTACTATTTCCGAGTACTGTATCTTTGGTTGTAAATTGAAAATTGGTCATAACCCGGGAAATTTTGTAAATTAAATATGCCATCACTAGCAGAGGACCCGGCGTTGCCCGTGGGTACCCTACCTGGGCCAAGGAGAGACCTGGGCATGGCTCCACGTGTCCCCACCCCAGCTGCCTTATCTTTTCATCTGCTGTCATCGTGGCTGCTCTCTCAGCCCCGCCACGATCCGCCGTCTCAGTCTGACTCTGGCTGCCGCCGCCGGCCTCCCCAGCGAATACAGTCAGTGTGTAGCCATCACAGCCCGGCCCCTCCGTCCTCCCGTGGGTTGTGTTAGGTGGAAGGGAGGCTCCATTTGCGCGGGTGGGCAGAGGACCCATTGGGTCCTCTGACCGCCCCCCGGCGGTGGGTTCTGCCTTCACCCCGAGGCTTGTCTCAGGAGGACAATCTCGTTGTTCTGTGCAGGACAATGACAATAAAGATTTATCTATCTATCTGTCTACCTCCCCTGGTCGTTTCTGCTGGCCCAAGGGTGTGTGTGGCATTGCAACCCCTTTTCGGGGGCAAGGAACCCAAGGCGGGCTGCCAGTTACCTACGCCGGCCACTCCAGGCTTTGAAGGTGGGCATGCATGCAGTTTCCAGCGCAATCGGTGCAGAAATGTTGCTTTGTATGAGGGAGCCCTGTGATGTCATGTAGCCCCAGATCAGGTCAGCTGGGAATTGGTTGAGCTGTGGCAATGACATCACAATGCCCCCTGGTTGGCTTTTCCCCCTTCCTTTTTCTCCTGTCGGTGGGGGTGTCCCCTTTGTGGATTGATTTAGGGGGCGTACCCCTCCCCATGGGGCTTGACACTCCCGCAGTGACCGTCTCTTCGGCCCAAGATACGTATGTGCCAAGTTTCAGTGCGATTGGTGCAGGATTTGTATAAGGAACATACAGCAGCAGACCTTGATTTTAGTTATATAGATAACCTGTGCTAAATGTGGCCCAGGGCAGTTTTATGCCGGGATTTTATTGTACTGTACTCAAGTGGCTAAGATGCTGACTGGGAGGCGGAAGGTCAGCAGTTCAATTTCCAAGTACTGAAGGACGGAATGAGCTCCTGTATTTGTCCCAGTTCCTGCCAACCTAGCAGTTCGAAAGCAAGAAATTGCAAGTACAGTAGATAAATAGGAAGAGCTTTGGTGAGAAGGTAACAGCATTCCGTGCACTCCGGTGTCTAGTCATGCCTGCCACATGACCACGGAAATGTCTGCAGTAGCAAGAGAAACTTTTACCTATTTCCTAAGGCCCAGCCTCATCCATTCAGATCTCCTCCATTGTCTTCTTTTGACCATTGTCTTTGTCCTTCTCAAGGATCGTCAGGTGAGAAATCTCCTTCTAGATGTTCACTCTGATTTCCCCATGGCAGAGAAGCTTGAATTCAACCCCAAACTGAGTCTGCAGCGAGGAGAGACCAGTCAAGCCAATGAGGATGGTGCCAACTTGATAGGTAAGCATTAATATTAGATGGGTAAGTGTATGTTTCTCTCTTCTGACTCTTTTGGGCTGGGAGACTTGGTAACCTTATTTTTTGGCTCTTTCTATACATCTACCAAGTTTTCTAATTTCCAGTTTTCCAAAGTAACCTGTTCCTCTGGTCCCTAATTTGTTTGAAAAGAGTGGAGAAGGTTTTGTTCCCTTGCTCCTCACCAGGATGCTCCAAAGTAGTGAAACGTATTGAAGAATTTTTGGAGGAATCCTGACTTTTGTTCTGTGATCTGTTGCATACGTTTCTCTACTCAGTAAAATATCTTACAGGTTTGCACCTCTTCAATTTTTACTTGGAAACACTTTCTGAGGGGTATATATAGAATTCTGGGAGCCACTTCTCTTTACTGGGATGTATACTAAACGGCTTTCCTTTTAGCAAAATAATTTGGGCTGATGATCTAATTCTGAGAGGAGTTTACAGGACTGGCATTCCTTCCTCTTGGTCTTTCTTGCAGGGGACGGAATATTCCCAGAAGTCAGTGTTCCCTCATCAATTCCTTACAACACAGCAGAAGCAAATGAGGTATGGAGGAGGGGGTTAAAGGACTCCTTGGGTACTTATAGTCATCTTTATTTCAACATTTTATTTCAACATTTCAACATCTGGCCATTCATTTTTAATGGGGAACTCTCCAGTTTCTTGTTTTTTAGAGAAGCTGACGTGACATGGTCCTCTCCAGGCAGGGAACAGCAATACTTATTATATTTGACTGTTGCAAATGGAAAAGGATTTTGTTTGTCTTCTGTTTTGAGGGGAAAAACTAAGATCTGTATGTTTCACGTTTTCCAGAAGAGGAGCCATTCTCGATCCAACCAGAGAATGGTCAAACCTAGACAATTTGTTTTCATAAAGGTTCCTTAGATGCCTCCAGGATCCTCCCAAAGCAGGCAGGCCACCCTTATCCCTTTCCTTCATTCTCTTGTTCCTCAGTAACTGGGATTTGAAAGTCTCTCTTCCTGGAGGGAGCAGGAAGCCAAGGGTAACTGTTAGAACTTGGTAATCTTGATTTCCATCAGAAAGCCTGAGAAGGCCATCCATGAAGGTTCAAACCTAAAGGCTGTTTTGGATTAAGGAGGTTACTAGCAGGGGTACCTGCCGTTGCCCGGGTGTGGCACCCAACCTAGTGTGCGGGCCGCCAAGAGGGTCCCTAGGCACTCCTTGGGTAGGAGGCATGGAGCATGGCCGCTGAGGGGGGTGGGGGTGAGGTGTCTGGGGGCCTGTGCCATGGGGCAGCGGTGGAGGACGTGCAATGCAGGAGGGGTAGTGGGAGCGTCAGGCCAACTGGCAAGGCTCCGGGTTGGGGGGATCACCAAGCGCACAGGAACCGGCGCGGGTGGGCGGAGAGCATCGAGCCGGGAGGGGTACGGGGGAGAGCGTCGGGCCAACTGGCAATAGTCATGTGTGCTTGGTACCAGCCCACGTGTGCTCGGTGGGGTCCTCCACCCTTACCCCCAGACCCTTGCCTGTCTGCCCAATGTCCCCCTTCCTGCACCCCTCCTGGATTGCGGTCCGTCACGGGTCGGCTGCCGCCTTGTCCCGATGGGTGCTTCCCTGCCCTCCGCTGGGCTTGGGAATCTCCGGCCACCATGCCGCCGCCACGGTTGCCACCGCTGGATGACGGGCCAGCCAGGTGGGCCTGCCGTCATTGGGGGCTGCCTGCCCGCAGGGGGAGGGGGCGGGAAACAGCCAGGGTGGGTGTTCAGCGCCACGTGTGGGTCACTTGTGGGTCACCACTCCCCTAACTGGTGGCCTGCATGGGCCCGCCAAGAGGGCCCCGAGACTCTCCTTGGACAGGGCGCGCGGAGCACACCTGAGCATCGGAGGGGGATGAGGGGGCTGGGGGTGTGTTACACGGGGCAGCAGTGGAGGTTGTGCAAGCCAGGAGGGGTGTGGGGGAAGCATCGGGCCGACTAGCAAGGGTCTGTGGTAAAGAAGGGGGCACCGAGCACGCGTGGGCTGGCCCTGAGCGCACGCGACCCTTGCGCTCAGTAGGCCCCCTGGCCTTACCCCAAACCCTTGCCAGTCGGCCAGACGATCCCCCCCCCCTCCTGCTGGTTTGTGCGCCCTCCACCGCTGTCTCTTGGAGAGGCATGCGCCGGGGTATGTGTCTTTTGGGTGCTCCCCACTTTGGCGCGCACATGAAAGCAGGCGCCAATGGAGCCCCTGCGAGCCCCGGCCACTGGACACGGCAGTCTGCAACACCACGTGCCGCCATTGCTCCTCCTGCTGCAGTCTGCAACAGGGTGCGCGGCTTCCTCTGCCACCCCAATGCTGCCCGCGTCCGGAGAGGCATGTGCCAGAAGGGAGGGGCGCCCAAAAGAACCCCCTTCCTCCGGATGTGGGCAGCATTGGGGTGGTGGAGGAAGCTGTGCGCCCTCGGCGGGAGGAGCAATGGCAGCACGACGGCGTGGTGGCTCCTACCCCGGTGGCTGGGGCTCGCGAGGGCTCTGTCGGCTTTGGAGGAACAGTGGTCGGGAGGGGCGTCTGGCCTTGGGAGCTGGGCGGCCAGATCCTCCGAAGTCCGTTGGAGGCTGTGCCAGCCCCTGCGCTCCCAAGGGCTGGTTGGGTGTGGTGCAGCACCTGCGGGAGGTGGCATTGGCAGCTGGGCCGTGGCAAGGGCGGTTGCCGGTCCTGGCGTTCCCAACGGTTTTGTGGGGCAAGGGAGGGGGTGGCGGCGGGTCTACCTGCGGCCGAGTTGCTGCTGCCTCACTCTGCAGCCGAATCTGGCCGGCGTGCCTCATGCGTTCCGCCTGCTACCCCGGATATCCGGGTTGAGGCAGAGTATTGTCTTGGGGCATGCGCGCAGTGCAGGCCAGCCTGACCTGCTGTGCATGCCCACTCTGCACAGATCCGTCCTCCGTTGGGGGACTTCCGGGCGGGTGGGGGTGCCTCCTTCATGACCCCTTTTCGGGGTGAAGGACTGCGAGGGGCGCTGCCGGTATCCCATGCTGACCCAGCCAAGCAACGCAGGTTTCTTGGGCGGTGGGTGCCAAGGTGTTGTGACGCATGAACCTCAAACGGCACGACAACTTGATTTTAATGATATAGATTGTTATGAAAAGTATGAAGGAGACCTCCTTTTTCTCCTCTTTCCATTTAGATTCCAGTGACCTTTGAGGAGGTGGCCGTGCACTTTACTCCAGAGCAGTGGGCACTGTTGGATCCTGACCAGAGATCACTGCACAAGGAGGTCATGGAGGAGAACATGGAATTTGTATCCTCTCTCGGTAAGACCCCCTCTTTCCTTGGCTGATCCTAATCTCTGCAATTATTAGCAGTAACAATAAAAATAGTTTTAATACTATCCAACCCTGCTAGCCACTGTGGGATTGGTGATAACGGACTGGGCAGACTCTGGCCCTGCTGAGCTTCGAACCCTGGTAAGAATAGTTTTACATTTGAAGAGCTGAAGGTACCCAAATAGGACTAGTGAAGATTCTGGAATGGGGAGCAACACTATAGCAACAACCACTCCTCTTGGATGCCCTCAGATGTTTGTAAACCTGGATCTCAAAGTTTTAGTTCTTCAGATATGGCAGTGATGGCAAAACCTTTAGGGTCTGAGTGCCCAAACTGCAAACCAAAACCCACTTATTTATTGCAAAATACCAACAACAACAGGGGAGTTAGGACACGCTCCCATTGGGCTTCCGGGCAGAAGGGTGGCACTACCTCTGTTTTGGGAGAGGGAGGAAGCACTCTCATTGGGCAGCTGGACAGAGGGGCGGGCCAAACTGTTCTAGTACAATGGCATGCACACCCACAGAGAGGGCTCCGAGTGCTCCCTCTGGCATGCATGTCATAGGTTCACCACCAATGAGATATGGCTTTTCCACCACTGATATATTGATAGTGGCATCGTTCAGTGATTAATTGCATTCCAACAACTTTTGGATGGTGTTGGTTTTCATCCCTGTGAGTTTCCTACATGCATATTAGGTCACATTAATGATTTTTGCAGAGTTCCTGAAGCAAACTTTCTTTAACTGAGGATATTCCCTCAATGTTGATTGATATCACAGTCCATTTGGGCCCTGAGAAGGGCCATTGGTTAAAATGTATTTTTGTAGTTCTATAGAATAAGATTAACACATCCTTATACAGTTATCGAATAACACATTTTCATATTTTAATCTAACCATATGCATATTTATCTTGAAATCTTATCATCTCATAGTTGACACTGCAATTGGCTTTTATTGTAACTCAATCTACCCATATCCATATTTATTTTAAAATGCAGTGGACCAGCACTTCAGATGGTTTCTTAGCATCACTTTCTGCTTACTTAACTCGGCGATCCTTTGGGCCAAAATAAGCCAAAATAAACAGATGAAACAAAAAGGCCTTCACTTGTAACCTAAAAGAGTACAATGTAGGAACCAGGTGTCCTTTAAATAAAATATGCAGTTTCCCAGGGTATTATTCACTGGTGTGCTTCTCCCAGTGCGCCCCGGTACGGGCATACTGGTAGCAAACATTCCACTAGGCCACACCCACTTGGCCAGCCACACCCACTTCCTGACTTCATTGCTCAGCACGCATGCTCCATTACTCTGTGGCCGAAGCAGAGACGGAGGCAGCAGCGGCAGTGCTTGCCTGGGAACTGAGTGGAGGCAGAGCAGCACCTGAGGGTAACCATAGGGAGGCTCCAACCGTCGCTGTGCTCTCCTCTCTCCGTCTCCCTCAGGATGGGCTGCTCAGACCAGCCTGCACGCCGCCACTTCCCCTTCTAGCAGCAGCAGTGCCTGAGCGGCTTAGGCCTACCCGCCCGGCGTGAACTACAGGCGCTGCTGCTGCTGCTGCTAAAAACGGCGGGCGGGCGCTGAACCCTCACTGTGCCTACCTTTTTTCCATTCCAGTTTTAATTTATACCCCGCCTTTCTCGGCCAAGGCTGATTCAAAGCGGCAACAACATATTCATAATAATACAGTACAGGATACAATATAGACACACAATAGCATAATAACACGAGCAGAACACTATACAATATAAAAATGCAGTATTACAAATATAAAAATTACAAATTACCCAGGAATCTCCAGGTGTGCTCAACTACCCCGCGGCCAATGCTGGACCGGGAAAGGAGCAAAGCGAGGCGCGGCAGTGGGAGCGGCAGTTCTTAGGGTCTCCTCTGCCTCCACTGGTGTTGCTGTTGCCAAAGCTGCCGCCTCCAGGCCCCCATGCCTAAGAAGCAGCAGCAGCGCCTGTAGTTCGTGCCAGACGGGCAGGCTGAGGGTCAAGGGCTGAGCTGCTCAGGCACTGCTGCTGCTAGAAGCGACGGCGGCGCGCAGGAAGGTAAACAGCATTCTGTGCACTCTGGTGTCAAGTCATTCGTCCCACATGAGGGCATCCAAGAGCTGGTCCAGTCAGCCCATCCTGAGGGAGGAGGGGAGAAAGGAGAATGCAGCAACTGTCTTTTGAGCAAGGGCAACCTTTACCAGTGTTGTTCTGAAGCTGGTCCACCCCAGTCTGGGCATTCCGGTATCGGAAATCCCCCTTGGTCACATCCCCTTGGCCAGCCATGCCCACTTCCCTACTCCAGAGCTCAGCTAATGCTAAGTTAAGCGGCCAGTTTCTGTGCCTGGAGAGGGAGCAGTGCGGGCACAGTGGAGAGACCCGAGTACGGACAGAGACCTGACCTGAAGCAAAAGGAGCAGAGAGTGGATCAGCGGAGACAGAGGCAGTGGCGGTTGGCGGAGTAGCGGTGGCAGAGATTTAGGTGGCGGCGGAGACAGAGGCGGCGGCGGAGACAGGCAGCTGCTGCCTCCATCTCCGCCATCCCTGCCTCGATATCCACTTCCGCCACTTCCACTGCCTCTAAAGCTGCTGCTCCGCCCACCACCGCTGCCTGTCTCCGCTGATCCGCTCTCTGCTCCTCTCGCTTCAGGTCAGGCCTCTGTCGCTTCAGGTCAGGCCTCCACCGCATCCGCAATGCTCCCTTTCCAGGTGCAGAAACTGGCCGCTTGTCTTAGCGTGCATGCACTAAGCTATGAAGTAGCGCATGCACACTAAGCTCTCGAAGTAGGGAAGTGGGTGCGCCGCCGCTGCTTCCTCTGATTGAGGTAGCGGAGACTGGAGTGGCAGCGGTGGGGACCTTGTGGCGGCATGGACCTTGCAGCGGTGGCGATCGAGGCCTAGGCGCAACCGCAACCCATGACCTATCCTCATCCGGCCAAGTAGGCTGCATCATGGAGGCTGGGGCAACTAGGCTAGGGTCTCCTGCCTCTGCTGGGAGTGGGACCACTGACGCTCCCAGAGCAGAAACTGGGACAAGCCTTCAAGGTGGGTACATGCCCGGTTTCTTTTCTTTCTTTTTTTGTTGTTGTGGGGATGAGGCTTGTGGCCCACCACTTTTTAGAGCCCACCACTGAATTTTGCCTAATAACAGAAGATCCCTGATTGGCCCTGATTAGTTACAAGGGGTTAGTAATTAAAGGTAAAGGTCTCCCTTGCTCAAAAGCAGTGCTCATCTTCCTTTACAGCCAAAGAGCCATTGCTGTCTGTGTTTGCAAACGTTTTCATGGCCATGTGGTAGGGCATGACTAGATCACCTTTTCAGTCACATGGCCACCCCCAGCAAGTAACATGGCCAGATTTTGGCCATGCCCACAAAATCCCCCCCACACACACACACACACACAGAGTTTGGTAGTAAGAAAAATTGATGCCCACCACTGGTTTTATTAGCTACTAGCAGAGGTTGCCCGGCGTTGCCGGGCTGTTTTAAATGGTGTTGGAAAGTTTTTGTTGTTGTTAATGTTTGTAAAGAAGAGGTTAGTCTATAATTGAAATTTAAAAAAAATTATTTCTACAAAAAAAATTGGTGGCCTGTTATAAACTGTGATGAGTTTTGTTTGGTGTTTTAGTTTTGTGGATGAAAAAAAGAATAAAGGATGATATACTTTTTCCAAAAAAAATATTTAACCCAATATTTTTTAGTATGTATTTTTTTAAATTGTTGTACTGTAGGTAATAATTTAAAAAATGTGAAAGTACATGTTTTTCACAATAAATGTTTTTAAGCTATGTATTGATGTTTTTGTTTTTTATTTGAGTAAAAATTCAGCACAGGATTTTTGAAAAGTTTTTATTTTATTTTATTGACATCTGTTTTTGATTTGTGTAAAATTGTGATTTTGTGTTATTTGTTTTTACTCTTGGGGCCTTTTGTGTGGGGCTGTTGTGTCTTTTTGATTTTTTTTTACTATTGTGGGCAGCAAGTGGTGCTGGTAGGGGTTATCTTGTATTTTGACTGTTTTTTCTCTCGTGGCCTCTGGGTGGAGCTTCTTCCAGTAAGTAGTCTCTTTCTTTATTCATTTCTTTTCCAGTCGTTGTGGTGTGAGGTTGTGTGGTGGTGAGTTGGCTGTTTTTCTTTATTTGGGGTGGTGGTGGTGGATGGATTTTGTGGTGTTTGGCTGGGTGCTGGGTGTGTTTGGAAATGTTTGTTGTTGTTTACTTTGTATTGTTTTTTGGTGTTATTTTTGTTTGTTTTTGTGTATTTTTGAATGTTTTTGATTGTTTGTTTTTGTGTTTTTTGGTGTCCTACGGGGGGGGATCCCCTCTCTGCCATCTCCCCTGGCTCTGGAAGGCTTGGGGGGACAGACCCCTTTTGTCTCCCCAAACCTTCCAGACTCATGGGACCCAGGAGAGGGGATCGAATCCAGGCCACCCTCTGAGATTAAAAGGGAAATCTCAATTGTGGTTTCCCCTTTAATATCGGGGGGGAGTGTGTGATCCCCCTCTCCGCTGGCTTCCTTGGGTTTGGGAGGGTTGGGTGGAGAAAAGGGTTCTGTCTCCCCAACCCTTCTGGACCCAGGAGAGCCAGCGGAGAGGGGGATTCCCCAACCCCAAACTCCATTTTTAAAGAGAAGTAACCACTTGGTTTCTTCTCTTTAATATGGGGCATGTGTGTGTTTGTGGAGGGGAATCCCCTCTCTGCCAGGTCCCCTGAGGTCAGGAGGGTTGGGGAGACAGACTCCTTTTGTCCCCCCAACCCTCCCAATCCCAGGGGAGCCAGCAGAGAGGGGGGAGCACAACACCCCCCCCAGTGATATTAAAGGGGAAACTCCGATCGGGAGCTTTAGGCACCGTTGGGGAGGGGGGCTTTGGTTCCCGCGTCTTGGCGGACTTGCTCTCCCGGTGTTTTTGTTTTTGTTTTATTTTTTGGGCGCGGGCTTCCTCAGCGTTCTCCACGCTCATGGCGCGCAGGACGCTGGGGCTTGTAGTTATGGGTTTGTGCTTTGTGTTTGTGCTGCATTTTTTTAAAATGGTTTTCTTTTGATTGGCCGCGGCGCGTTTCCGAACACTGCGTCGTGCGAGAGCCTCTCAGCCTGATTGGTTCTGGCGCGGCGCAAGGAATGTTGGGAAGTGAAGTTGTTTCCCTTTTTTCGCGTTGTGGTGCTGTTGCTCCACTGCCGGTTTTCTCAATCCTTCGTTGACCTGCGGACCCAGATCGGCCGTGTGCACGAAGGGTGAGTGCAGGCAAGTAGGGCGAGGCATAGCAACCTATAGCCAGTTCCAATGGTTAACCCTTGGTTTTATAGGTTAAGATAATGGTAAGTATAAAAGGGGGGAAAGGAGCAGATTAGGTGGGGCGGAGATAGACTATGATGAACCTTCAAAGACTAACAGGTTCTCTTCCATGTGAGCTTCCATGTATCAAAATCCACTGCTTTATACCATCTTATTTGCCTCTCTAGCACTTTCTTTTATGTTTTATTTTCCATTTTTCTGCTTTTTTCCTTTCCCAGGAGACAACTGGAGAAAGAAAAAAATATCTCTCAAACATGGGAAATGTATTCAGCAGAAATTTGAGCTTGGAGAACACCAGAGAGGCTACAGAGAAGGGAAGAGTTGTATTCAAGGGAAGGCTGGGAAATGCATCATCTGTGGAAAACAATTTGCTGGAAAGATTGCACTGATGCTTCACAAAAGAAGTCATACAGGAGAGAAGCCATTTGTCAGCGAAGAATCTGGAAAACCATTGGGTCATTTTGTGAGCCATCAAAAAGTCCACTCAGGAGAGAAACCGTACAAATGCCAAGAGTGTGGGAAATGTTTTTCTGATAATTCAGCCCTTGTGAGTCATAAGAGAGTACACACAGAAGAGAAACCACACAGGTGCCAGGAGTGTGGGAAATGTTTTGCTCAAAATTCAGCCCTTATGGGTCATCAGAGAGTCCACACAGGAGAGAAACCGTACAGGTGCCAGGAGTGTGGGAAATGTTTTTCTGATAATTCAAACCTTGTGAGACATAAAAGAGTCCACACAGGAGAGAAACCATACAGTTGCCAGGATTGTGGGAGATGTTTTTCTCGTAATTCAGAGCTTGTGAGTCATAACAGAGTCCACACAGGAGAGAAACCATACAGAGGCCAGGACTGTGGGAAATGTTTTTCTGATAATTCAAACCTTATGAGTAAAAATAGAGTCCACACAGTAGAGAAACCACACAGGTGCCAGGAGTGTGGAAAATGTTTTTCTCATAATTCAGAACTTGTGAGACATAACAGAATCCACACAGGAGAGAAACCGTACAGGTGCCAGGAGTGTGGGAAATGTTTTTCTGATAATTCAAACCTTCTGAGACATAAAAGAGTCCACACAGGAGAGAAACCATACAGTTGCCAAGATTGTGGGAGATGTTTTTCTCGTAATTCAGAGCTTGTGAGTCATAACAGAGTCCACACAGTAGAGAAACCACACAGGTGCCAGGAGTGTGGGAAATGTTTTTCTCATAATTCAGAACTTGTGAGACATAACAGAATCCACACAGGAGAGAAACCATACAGATGCCAGGACTGTGGGAAAGGTTTTGCTCGTAATTCAGAACTTCTGAGTCATAACAAAGTCCACACAGGAGAAAAACCATACAGATGCCTGGAGTGTGGGAAATGTTTTTCTCGTAATTCAGAACTTGTGAGACATAACAGAATCCACACAGGAGAGAAACCATACAAATGCCAGGACTGTGGGAAATGTTTTGCTCATAATTCAGTCCTTGTGAGTCATACAAGAGTCCACACAGGAGAGAAACCATACAGGTGCCTGGACTGTGGGAAAAGTTTTGCTCAGAATTCAGTCCTTGTGAGTCATATGAGAGTCCACACAGGAGAGAAACCATACAGGTGCCAGGAGTGTGGGAAATGTTTTGCTCAGAATTCAGCACTTGTGAGTCATCAGAGAGTCCACACAGGAGAGAAACCGTACAGGGGCCAGGAATGTGGGAAATGTTTTTCTCGTAATTCAGAACTTGTGAGTCATAACAGAGTCCACACAGGAGAAAAACCATACAAATGCCAGGAATGTGGGAAATGTTTTTCTTGTAATTCAGAACTTGTGAGACATAACAGAGTTCACACAGGAGAGAAACCATACAGATGCCAGGAGTGTGGGAAATGTTTTGCTCATAATTCGATCCTTGTGAGTCATAAGAGAGTTCACACAGGAGAGAAACCGTACAGATGCCAGGAGTGTGGGAAATGTTTTGCTCAGAATTCAGCCCTTGTGAGTCATAACAAAATCCACACAGGAGAGAAACCATACAGATGCCAGGAGTGTGGGAAATGTTTTTCCCGTAATTCAGAACTTGTGAGTCATAGCAGAGTCCACACAGGAGAGAAACCATACAAATGCCAGGAGTGTGGGAAATGTTTTGCCCATAATTCAGTCCTTGTGAGCCATCAGAGAGTCCACACAGGAGAGAAACTGTACAGATGCCAGGAGTGTGGGAAATGTTTTTCTCGGAATTCAAACCTTCTGAGTCATAACAGAATACACACTGGGGAAAAACCATACAAATGCCAGGAGTGCGGGAAATGTTTTTCTCAGAATCAACAGCTTGCAAAACATAGGCAAATTCACTCAGGAAATTTTGTTTTTGAATCCCAGTAATATGGGTAATAATTGTTTCTGCTTCACATCCAAGTGAGAGCCACCAGATGAGAACCAAAGGACCGGAGTTCAGAAAATGTATAATTTACCACTAAGAGCTTCCAGAGTGGTTGCAATAGAAGAAAAGCAGATGTTCTGTCAGCTCTTGGCCTAAGCAAAACCAGTCCAGCAGGTTCATAGCTAAGCCAAGGGCTCCTCAGACATTTGTTGGGACGGATTGGAGTTCCACCTTCATCTGCAGCAGTGATGGTGACGGGAGTAGTGGTGGCTTGGGATGGTCTCAGCAGTGACGGGAGTGGGACCCCCCTGACCCACCCCACTCATCCCCCACACTACCACCACCACCGGTGGGACATCCTGAGCCCCCACTTACTCTCACCACTCCACCACCACTAGGACTACCTCAAGCCTCCACACATAACCCACAGTACCGCCACAGGCGGGACCACCTCAACCCTCCACTACACCCCCACACTGCTGCAACTACCACAAGCCCCCACACACTGCTACTGGTGGGTCCACCATGAATCCCCACGCATACTCATTCTCACAATGCTTCCCTGGAGGAGCTACATGACATAGGTGAGTGAGGGGTCCAGGCTGTCCTTCTCCCTTGCGCTTGGCCAGAGCAGCCCCTGGGAAAGATGCAGGCAGCCACGTTCATCCACCACCACCTCAATTCTTGTTCCCTCTGCTTGGCATGTCCCTAATGGTGCTCTGTAACAGGGCAGGTATTGCAATGCTTACAACATCTGCCTTGCTATGGAGCATCATGAGGAACACACCAAGCCATGTGGAGGGGACAATGATTGAGACTGTGGCTGCAGCAGAAGCCGCGACTGGAGCAAGTGCTGAATATTTTTGATTGTGGCAAATTTGATCCCTCAGGCAATAGAAACTGAGATACTATCAAAATCCTCATCTGATCAAAAACTCAATTAGTCTTTGGTTGGAAGATAAAAAGTCAGAGTTTAGAAGGTTTAATGAAAATAAATTTTAAAATAAAAGGTTTGTTTAAGATAAAATAAAAGAGTTCTTGAAATGAAACCGAAATACTATAAAATGTTAAATTATTATTGATAGAAGCATTTTCAAAATAAAACAATAATGAATAATACCCTTTGTATTGAGGACAAAATGCTAATTAACTTGTGAACTGCCCAGAGAGTGCACTGACCACTATGGGGAAGTATATAAGTGATTGCTTTGCTTTAATAGCTTAATGAGCCCTTCTTAAATTGAATTAATTGAGTTCTGAATTAATTTTCATTATTTATTCTCATGGTAATGATGCCATATGGTTGTTATACTTAAATTATTCTTGGATTTTTTTTATTCTGGACTGCCCAGAGTAGCATCTTTATGTTAATCATTGCAGGATATTAAATAAAGAAATAAAATACAGATGTGCAGATGGTGTTCGGGTCCAAATAAGGCCTTTATCAGAGGAGTTTTGATCAAGTTTGGGTCATAGTGTAAAAAAAAAAAAGACAAAGACACTCAAAAGATACAACAAGTAGAGTGAGAAAAAAAAGTAAGCGCCCATCTCTGTCCCAGCTCATGCTGACCTAGCAGTTCAAAAGCAAGAAATTGCAAGTTGATAAATACTGCAGGCACCACATCAGTGGGAAGGTAAACAGCGTTCTGTGCAGTTCAGTGACTAGGCATGCCTGCCACATGTCCACAGAAATGTCTGCAAATGCCGACAGCGCTGGCTCTTCAGCTATAAACACAGATGAGAACTGAACCCTAGAGTCGGATACGACTGGCTTTCGAGCAAGGGTGGCCTTTAAGACATCTAACCCCCCTCCCAGCTCAAGAGGGGCAAGAGCTTCAGCTGGCTTTAAGTGTGGACGGAGTGGGCAGACAGCACCGCTAGCCAGTGGGAGCCAGTTGTCCAGTATAAGTTCAAGGGGAAAGTGCAATTTAGAGACACATTGGTGGTCATTAGCCTTATGCAAGCCCCTTCTTCAACTGGCAAGAAACCCCGGAGAGCCCCAGTTTGTCCCCTCTGAGCCCGGAAGGCTAAACCTCCTACAGATATTTCTAGCAGAGCCAGGGTGCCCCAAAACCCTCTCCCTGCCTCTCTTGGATTTGCACACCAGCAAATCTTGGATTTGCACACCCTACAGTCAGAGAATCACAATAGATTGCCCCAGAGGGATTCTGCTTATTGATCAACAGACAGAAAAGTACAGGAAAACCAGAAAAGGGCAAATCTGTGGTTAAAAAATACCACGATCTTGGAGAATTTTTCTGCGTATAGTGCTTTGAGGAAATTGACTTAGGCTTCTGAGAATTGAACTCCAAAAGCAAAAGTTTGGGTAACACTGCACTAGAGGAAGGGGGAGGCAGGAACCCCTCCGGATCGAAAAGGTATTTCCAGAGAGGCTCTCCTTCATAGGAATGGAGCAGGCAGGAAAGGGTAGCTGGCATGGCAAATTTTCATGCAAGTTATCCTCACACATGACTGGTTCTGTTACAACTCATTCCTTTATAACCCCATTCCTGATTTTATCCCTTCTAGTCACTCTGGCAGTCAAACACCACACCTGTTTTGAGGTAGTGGGTGGGTGGGGGTTGATATATTTTTCTTTCATAGAGCAAGATGAAAAACCAGATTGACTCCAGATTATACTGTTCAACACATCCCCACCCCTTCGACAATTTACCCCAAGAAATCCCAACCAGTACAAAAGCAGGAGCAACTGGTGGGGAGGTCCTGCCCCTTCTAAGGCTCTCACACCCCTTCTCACTCCCACCCATGGGGAGACGAGACACTCAGTCCCCAAAGACAGAATTAATAGTTACATAGAAGAGAAGGCACTGCTAAAGGAGAGCCAACATGGCTTTTGCAAGGGCAAATCATGCCTCACTAATCTGTTGGAATTTTTTGAGAGTGTCAACAAGCATGTGGATAAGGGGGATCCAGTTGACATTGTTTATCTGGACTTTCAGAAGGCTTTTGACAAGGTCCCACACCAAAGGCTCTTGAATAAACTTACCAGTCATGGAATAAAGGGACAGGTCTTGTCCTGGATCAGCAACTGGCTAAGGGACAGGAAACAGAGGGTAGCACTAAATGGACACTTCTCCAAGTGGAGGGAAGTGAAGAGTGGGGTCCCCCAAGGTTCAGTACTGGGACCGCTGCTTTTCAACCTCTTCATAAATGATCTAGAGGTAGGAGTAAAAAGCAAGGTAGCCAAATTTGCTGACGACACTAAATTATACAGGGTAGTGAAAACTGTGAGAGATTGTGAGGAGCTCCAGAGGGATCTCTTGACACTGGGGGAGTGGGCAAAACAGTGGCAAATGAGCTTCAACATCAGTAAGTGCAGAGTGATGCATGTTGGGGCAAAAAACCCCAATTACATTTATAAACTGATGGGGTCTGAACTCTCTGCGACAAACCAGGAAAGGGACCTTGGTGTCCTGGTGGACAGCTCAATGAAGGTGTCAACCCAGTGTGCCTCAGCAGTGAAAAAAGCAAACTCAATGCTAGGGATCATTAGGAAGGGTATAGAAAATAAGTCAGCAAGTGTCATTTTGCCTCTTTATAAATCTATGGTGAGGCCCCATCTGGAATATTGTGTACAGTTCTGGTCGCCATACCTCCAGAAGGATATTATGGAGTTGGAGAAAGTACAGAGGAGGGCAACCAGAATGATTAGGGGACTGGAACACCTTCCTTACCATCTGAGGCTGCAACGGTTGGGCCTTTTCACTCTTGAACGACGGCGTCTAAGAGGTGACCTGATTGAAGTTTATAAAATCATGCACGGTGTGGACAAGGTAGATAAGGAAAAACTGTTTTCCCTATCGCACAACACTAGAACTAGGGGACACTCCATGAAACTTTTGGGTACTAGTTCTCAAACAAATAAGAGAAAGTACTTTTTCACCCAGAGGATTACTGGTCTATGGAACTCCCTGCCAGAAGAAGTGGTGACAGCTGTCAGTCTTGACAGCTTTAAGAAAGGATTAGACAAGTTCATGGAGGACAAGGCTATCAATGGCTATAATTATGGCTACCTAAGGACAACCTCCGGGTTGGAGAGATAGGCAGGATATCTCTCAATGCCATTTCCAGGGAATCCTAAGCAGGTGAAGGCATCTCCTTGGGAATACCCTGAAGGAAATGGTGAGCCACTGTGTGAGACAGAATGCTGGACTGGATGGGCTGTGGCCTGTTCCAGCAAGGCTGTTCTTATGTTCTTATGTAGGGTAGCAAGCTTTCCCAGCAGCAAGGTCCAGGCGGCCACATGTTGCTCTCAAACACCAACCTTGCACCCTCCGGCCTTGGAAGGGGAAGAATCTTAATCTGGAGCAGGGCTCCGTAGTCTGCTCCCCTTGACACACACCTAGTGATTGCGGAGCAGGGTAGAGTCAAATCCTTGTGAACTCCACACCTAATGGCTGGTGTACTTTCTGTTTCCTCTAAACGGAAAACTGCAGGACGGAATGAGCTCCCGTCTTTGTCCCAGCTCCTGCCAACCTAGCAGTTTGAAAGCAAGAAATTGCAAGTAGATAAATAGGGACCACTTCGGTGGGAAGGAAACAGCGTTCCGTGCGCTCCGGTGTCTAGTCATGCCTGCCACATGACCATGGAAATGTCTGCAGAAGCAGACAGCGTTGGCTCTTTGGGTTAGAAACAGATTAGCACTGCACCCTAGAGTTGGATATGACTGGCTTTCGAGTAAGGGAAACCTTTACCTTTAAACGGGATTTATTTTTATTCACCACTCCTCCATCTTTGGGCCTGACAGAGTTCATCAAAGAAGCAAGATAAGATTTTTAGTAACAAAAAACAAAAATGAATATTTTTTTTCCATGAGTAAACTTGGGTTACATTTCTTCAACTTTACCTATCCATATGATCATACACAGAAAAAGCCTGCTCAACGATTGTGGTCTTTTTGAACCACAATCTGGCATGCCCCAAGGCCATCTGGGACCCAGGCGCTGTGTTAATTTTTTAATTTTTAATTTATTTTTATTAAGCATGGAGCAGGACAACCAGGTATCGCCAATGGGGCAGGGGTCCATGGGGCCTGGGTTTCTCCTCGGCCCGGGTTGGGTCCCCCACCCGGGCAATGCTGGGTACCCCTGCTAGTTAACTCATAAAATTAATTAACCAGACTGAGTACTGGTATCATTTGACCAGCAGCCTAATGAAAATTCTGCTTACCTATACATAAAGGAATGGGGATTTTCCCAGCAGAATATGTATCTGGTTTATAAAATTTCCCTTTTTCAATTAGGATACCAGCATTACGTGTGAATTTGAATTGCAATTTGCCTGTAAGTACAGTATCTGGATTTAGGTAGGAATGAAATGAATATGCTATATTGATTAATAACGCTTTAAGAATAAGAACTAACGAGGAAACAATAAATGTTTGGTATTAGTTTTAATAGCATGCTAAGCAATTGAATTTTTAATGTCTAGAAAATTGATAGTAACAGTAAGTCTATGAATTACTAGCAGGGGTTATCGCAGACCTCCGATTACCAATACCAGGCAATGTGGTATCTTTTTGTGGGTTAGTTCAGTAGGCTGCTGATTTATTAGTCTTTGGTATGCACATTCCCATGCAGCAAATGTTTACTGAACCTCACAAAGCCTGAAACCAGTCCTGGAGTGTCCCCCCTTCTAGGAATATGCTTTTTCCCTTCAGGTTGTAACGTGGATGGCAG
This sequence comes from Bradypodion ventrale, assembly GCA_035047345.1. Classification (NCBI taxonomy): domain Eukaryota; kingdom Metazoa; phylum Chordata; class Lepidosauria; order Squamata; family Chamaeleonidae; genus Bradypodion; species Bradypodion ventrale. Next base: position 375,598,363 of record JAWDJE010000002.1, read on the forward strand.
TGAGTATTCTTGTTCTCCAATTAGCCTTTGAATGACTGAGTTCCACTCAGACCAAATAGAAGCAAAGGTTTATTTCAGAAATACATCTGGAACAAGACAAAGACACAAAATACATACAAAGACAAAGATATGAAATTAGTCAACGTTCTCTTTCCCTCTCTGGCATAGCCCTTCGCAGGGTTATGCTCCCATCAGGTAAGGAGTTAAGAGGCAACACTGGGAGTCTAGCTAAGCGTGCCGCTTAGGTTAGGAAGCGAGGCATCTTGAGACATGGGGGTCCCAAGATATTCTAGCCCCCACTTCATAGTGGTAACAAGAGATATTATATACTCTTTCGTGGGTGGTACTAACTTAGGGGATGTCCAAAGGACTGCCCCCTTGCTGAATAAGCAACTTGTGTGAGGATCTGGCCCCCACCTGTGGGAACTGAATCTTGCTGACAAGTTAGAAACAAATCTTGCTGACTAGTATGAGAACAGCTAGCATGTACAGAGTGTTTTCTATAACAGACAAGCATGCTCCGTAAGAGATGGATCATGTTTGATAACAAGAGGCAGAACATGGGTTTCTGCCTAACATGAAGGTGTTAAGATAAACAGGCCTTCCTTGGCAAGCTTCTTCAAGACTATAGATAAGCAAGCTGGTTGTCAAAGAAGCAGCATTCCTGACTAGCAGACAGTGAAGCTTTATCTTGAACAGAAATATGTACACAAATTGTTGCTGCCTGCAAGTTCCAGTCTGGCTGAGACAGAAAGAAACTTTAGAGCAGAAATTTATAAGCATAGGCCTGCTTTCTGGGAACTTCTGGCATTTGAAGCAGAACAGAAGAAGCAGAGTTTTTACCTGATTCATTAGGGGCTTCATCAGGGTCTCGCGACAGGGGTACCTGGCGCTGCCTGGGTGGGGAACCCAACCCAGGGCATGGAGTGACCCGGGCAATACACGTCCACACATGACACACCCACACAATACACTCCCACATGCAATACACACTCACAACTTACACACAGGACACACACAACCTAGACAACACTCACTCTCACCAATGCCACCCACTGCACACATGACACAACACCCACCCACACACAATACAACACACACAGAGACACACAACACACACCCCACCCAGACCCAACACTAATGACACAACACACCCATACATACAGCACACACTGACACAACACCCACCCACACAATTCAACCCCCAGACACAGTACACACTCCCCACACACCCAATCTACACCCAACCCACTCCCACTAATGCCACCCACTGCACACACAACACACATGCCACACAATACAACTGTAGGACTCTGCTTGGGGGCAGTAAAGTGGCTTTGGGCTCCCAAGGCTGAGATTCTCCTTCTTCCCTCTGTAAAGAAACCAGAAAGCACCAATTTCTTCAGCGTGGTTGATTTTATTGTAGCAAAAGAGCCATACAGAACTATTAAAAGCAAAAGAGTGTGTCCTCCACTGTCTTTCCCGCCCCCACCAGTCTGGTGGGAAGCGAGAGATTTTTCCCCCATCAAAAGGAGGATAGACAAACAGACTCTCAAGGGAAGAGGAATTTTGCAAGGGGGAAGGGAACTACCACTAAAACTAGTGCACGGAATAATATATTGCATTTCTGGTGCCGTCAGCCCCCACTCTTCTCAATTCCATCCTCCTGGTGATGTGTCCCAATCACTCACTCCTCTGGTGTCAATTACACATATCAATCATGGGGCTTTGTCTCCGCCCCAAATTCCCACCCAGTAAGCAGCCCCCTCCTCCTCCTCTGGAATGTCCAGCACTGATAAAGGTGCTGACCAGCAGGCATCTCCCCCTTCACTCCCTCCTCCCCCAGGCCATCTGGTTGTTATGGGAACGTCTGGGGAAAGGGTGGGGGGGAAGAAAAGGGTGACTGCTGTTACACTCTTACAACAACACACACAGACACACAACACACACACCCGACACGTCCCACCCAAACCCAACACTCACGACTCAACACACCCATACATCACACACTGACACAACACCCACCCACACAATACACCCCCAGACACAGTACATGTTAGATGTAATATCACACTGCCCTGAACTACATATACCGCAATGCATTGCCCATGTAACTCTACTCCTCTGACCTCACCTAACCCTGTTAAAGGACCCTCGCTTACCTGCTGACCCATTCCCTATCCTGACCCTTGAGACCACCACTGACCGCCATGCAGGCAGTGGAAATAAAAGACTTTAAAGACAAATGATCAAATTTGGAGTTATTGGGCCGAACCATCTGAAACTCTCTAACAGTACACACTCCCAACACACACACAACCCACTCCCACCACTTCCACCCACAGCACAACACACACTGACACACAACACACACCTCACCCAGACCCAACACTCACAACACTACACACCCATACAGCACACTGACACAAGAAAACCCACACAATACACCCCCACATACAACACACACCGTAGGGGGGGCGCCCCCCCCCTCGGGCGCGCATCTCTCTGTGCACAGCCAGCAATGGGTTTGGCTGACGAAGTGAGGGCCGCCACGTGAAACAACCCGTGCCACCATTGCTCCCGCGGCACAAGATGCAACCGGCCGACCTGGGCAGCTTCGGGCGGCTGACCGGTCGTTCACCCTCCCCTCCAATCTGTGGCTGCCTCTCTACGTGCGGCCAGCAATGGGGGGTGGCGGATGAAGCCAGCCACCCGTTTGCGTCTTCCCTGCGGCGGGAGGAGCAATGGCAGTGCGGGATGTTCAGTGGGGTGAGAGCCGCCATGCCAAATCACTGGCACTGCCCTTGCTCCTCCCGCCGCAAGATGCAAATGGGTGGGCCGGTTCGTCCGCTCACCGATTGCTGGCTACGCACAGAGAGGCAGCCACCAACCAGAGGGGGGAAGGGGATTGACCGGTCAGCCGAACCCTCTCCCCCTCCAGCGCCTGCTCTCCGCACACAGCCAGCAATGGGGGGGGGGGGGGGCAGATGAAGCCAGCCGGTTGTGTCTTGCGCCGGGGGGAGGAATGGGGGTGCGGTTGTTTCGCATGGTGACTCCCACCCTATCCAGGTGTCTGGATGCTGTAAAGGTCTGGATGGGGGACAACGGGCTACAACTGAATCCTGGCAAGACTGAGTGGCTGTGGGTCAGAGGCCCTGTGTTATACGGGGAGTTACCATCTTTGGAACTGTATGGGGCTCTTTTGCTGCAGATGAAACAGTACGTAACCCAGGTGGCAGGAGGGCTTTTGCACAACTTTGTGTCATCCGTCAATTACGCCCGTTCCTAGATTCCAAATAGGATTAATACCCTGCATGTTGGGGACAAAATGCTAATGAACTAGTGAACCGCACAGAGAGTGAACTAAACACAATGGGGTGGTATATAAGTGTGATTGCTTTGTTTTAATAGCCTAGTGAGCTCTTCTTAAATTGAATTGAGTTCTACATTGATTTTCATTATTTAGTCTCATGATATTTGGACCATATGTGGTTGGGGGGGGGGGGGGAGGAGGCTCCTTGCCTGGTTTCTCCACAAACCCCCAAGAAAAAGGGGGCCCTTAAGATGGAGGGAGACCAGGAAGTAGTAGGAGACAGCGAGCGAGTATAAGAGAGAGGGAAGGGCCTCCGCTTTCCTAGAGAGACCGCCCAGGAAGTACATAAAAGGCATTGAGACAGAAGCACAGATATTCCTAGAGCGTCTCCCCCAAGGGCAAGATAAAGCAGGGGGAGAGCGAAGGCTCCGTTCCTAGACTGTCCTGCCAGGAAATTCGCCAGAGCGAGAGAGAGAAGCGGGGATTCCTCACTCCTAAAGGTAAAGGTCACCCTTGCTGGAAAGTCAGTCGTATCCGACTCTGGGGTTCAGTGCTCATCTCTGTTTCATAGCCGAAGAGCCAGTGCAGTCTGCTTCTGGCAGACGTTTCCGTGGTCATGTGGCAGGCACGACTAGACACCCGAGTGCACGGAACACTGTTTACCTTCCCACCGAAGTGGTCCCTATTTATACTTGCAGCTTCTTGCTTTCGAACTGCTAGGTTGGCAGGAGCTGGGACAAGTGACAGGAGCTCATTCCGTCCTGCAGTATTCGGGTCTCGAACTGCTGACCTGCCGCCTTCCAGCCGGCGTCTTAACCACTTGAGCCACTGCAGACCTTCCCTCCTTCCCTTCTGCTCACCCCTCCCTCGGAAGAAAAAGGGGGAGGAAGAGGAGGGGAAGAACTAGAGACGCCTTTGGGAGGGGGGGGGAGTTTCGCCCAGAGAAGGGGTGTGTGTTTGGCGGAAGAAGGGAGAAGGGGGGGGAGAAGGGGGGGGCGAGTCCAGGGAAGGGAAGGGACCCCCACCCCAGACCAAAACCCTGACTTGTGAGGGTGGGGGAGATGATAGGAGAGGCATGGGGGATGGGAAAGACCCTGGAAGAAGGTGGCCCAAGCCCCGTTGCTGCCTGAAGGAGGAGGGAAACCGCATTCTCTCCGTCACAGACACGCCACCTGCCCCAGGAACGTCTGAACGTGCCAAAGTGGGAAGGGGCTCTTCCTCTGGGGCTTCCAATGGGAAAAGGGACACGAATCCCACCCCTCCCTCCCTTCATGGCCACCCTAGAGATTCTTTCCTTCGACCTCCTTTGTTGTTTTGGACTCCTGGGGGGAAAGGAGAGAAATGCTGAAGCGTTGGGGGTATTTTATATATCTATATCTAATTATAGATAAATTGATTTCCAGGTGAGGAGTTACAAGGGAAGAGCCAGAGATGTTCACCTGACAGAGGAAAGGAGGAGAAATGATGAGGTTTCCTTAAGGAGGAATTCTGCTCCATGCCGGCAGCTTCAGCCTGGGAAGGGAGTGAGAAAGAGAACCTCCAACTCCTGTGGAAATCTACCTGAAAAAAGAAGGGAACAGGGTCAAGAAAGTAGAACAAAGACTAATTTAAAAAGAATTCTAATTTCAGGCTTGTGAGAATGCATAGATGCTTATGAATAATTATCCTGTGTTCTTCCTTCCTTCCCTCCCTCCCTCCCTCAATTTCTTTCGTTCTTTCTTTCTTCATGTCAGATGCACCACCAGCATATAATAACATATAAAGCTAAAATTAACACATCTAAAAACAAAATAGAATTAAGGGATATATGACATCTGCCCAATATCAGGCCACATCAAAATGTTTCTTCTTGCCAATGGAAGGTGTTTGTTTGTGACTGATCGTGTTAACCCCGTGCAGAACTTTCTCCTCTAATTGGTCAGGGAGCTAATTCCCTGTTGTTGCATATTTTTAACCTTCATCATCCTAACGTGGAGTTGACTTGCCTTTGCAGAGCTCCTGTGAAGGACACCTTTGCCTGCCGGAAGGAGAGGAGATTCCCTTGGAGACAACTCTGGGCAGAGGATACGATGACAGACAGAACAACCAAAGGCCAAAGTTCGGGAAATGATCCCTATGTGATCAGGAAAGGAAGCCTCGGCCCATGTTGCTGGGAAAGGATGGGTCCAGAGGACTCAGCTGAAGAGATGCTCAGGTACTCAAGGACACAGTGCCAACGCTTCCGGGAATTATCCTACTTGGAGGCAGACAGTCCTCGCCAGGTTTGCGCTCAACTCCACCAGCTTTGCCGCCAGTGGCTCCAGCCGGAGCGACACACCAAGGCTCAGATGCTGGACCTGGTGATCCTGGAGCAGTTCCTGACCCTCCTCCCGCAGAAGATATCGAGCTGGGTAAGGGAATGCGGAGCAGAAACCACTTCCCAGGCGGTGGATCTGGCCGAAGGTTTCCTGGCAGGAGACAAATATCAGGAAGAGTCAAAGGTGAGAGCAATTCATTCAGACAATGAGATACAGTAAAACTTCAGGTTACAACGGAGGTCCATTCCGTCGTAACCCCAAAAAATCATAACCTGAAGCACATTTTCCCATAGGAATGCATTAAAAATTTAAAAAGGTCCCAACTGGACTAATAATAATAATAATAATAATAATAATAATAATAATAATAATAATAATAATAATAATAATAATACAACCCCCCTATAACAGAAATGCCAGGCGCAACTTTCACTCACCCCCACAAAAAGGATGAAGCAATTTCCATACCTTTTCCATTCCATTTAGGGGCCTTATCTGACGACGACAACGGCATCTCCGCAGCAGTAAGCACTGCATTCTGACTTCGGGTGAAGGGGGTGGCCATTTTGAATTCTGAAATGGTTGCATCAAAATGGCTGACACAGCCATTTCAGAATTTAGAATGGCCGCACCCTTCACCCGAAGTCACAATGCAGTGCTTACTGCTGCGGAGGTATTGTCGTTGTTGGATAAGGTCCCTAAAAAGAGCAGGTAAGATAGGGAGATCTTTGCCATTTTAGAGTTTAAAATAATGTTGCACAATCTTCGGTTGTAAATCAAAAATTGGCCATAACCTGGGTTATTTTTTAAATTACTGTATTTTCTGGCGTATAAGACTACTTTTTAACCCCAAAAAATCTGTGCCAAAGTCGGGGGTCGTCTTATAGGACAGGTACTTAACTGCAGCTGACAAGTATATTCCAAACTCTATATTTTCACTGGAAAAGTTGGGGGTCGTCTTATACGCCCAGTCGTCTTATACGCCGGAAAATACGGTAAATATGCCATCATAACCTGTGCTAAACGGCCCAGGGCAGTCGTATGCCGGGATTTTACTATACTGTACTCAAGTGGCTAAGACATTGATTGGGAGGCAGAAGGTCAGCAGTTCAATTCCGGAGTACTGCAGGATGGAATGAGCTCCTGTCTTTGTCCCACCTCCTGCCAACCTAGCAGTTAGATAACAAGAAATTGGAAGTAGATAAATAGGAAGAACTTCGGTTGGAAGGTAACAGCATTCTGTGCGCTCCGGTGTCTAGTCATGCCTGCCACATGACCACGGAAATGTTTGAAGAAGCAGACAGCACTATCTATTCGGCTTTGAAAAAGAGATCAGCACTGAACCCTAGAGTCAGATACGACTGGCTTTCAAGCAAGAGAAACCTTTACCTATACCTATTTTCCCAAGCCCCAACCTTATCCATTCAAATCTTCCCCTCTGTCTTCTTTTGACCATTGTCTTTGTCCTTCTCATGGATCCTCAGGTGAGAAATCTCCCTGTAGATGTTCAATCTGATTTCCCCATGGCAGAGAAACCTGAATTCAACCCCAAACTGAGTCTGCAGCGAGGAGAGACCAGTCAAGCCAATGAGGAAGGTGCCAGCTTGATAGGTAAGCATTAATATTAGATGGGTAAGTGTATGTTTCTCTCTTCTGACTCTTTTGTGCTGGGAGACTTGGTAACCTTATTTTTTGCCTGTTTCTATTCATCCAACATGCTTTCTAATCTCCAGTTTTCCAAAGAAACCTGTTCCTCTGGTCCCTAATTTGTTTGAAAAGAGTGGAAAAGGTTTTGTTCCCTTGCTCCTCACCAGGATGCTCCAAAGTAGTGAAAAATATTGAAGAAATTTTGGAGAAATCCTGACTTTTGTTCTGCGATCTGTTGCATACATTTCTCTACTCAGTAAAATATCTTACAGGTTTGCACCTCTCTTCAAATTCTAGCTGGAAACACTTTCTGAGGGGTATATATAGAATTCTGGGAGCCACTTCTCTTTACTGGGATGGATACTCAAAGTCTTTCATTTTAGCAAAATAATTTGGGCTGATGATCTAATTCTGAGAGGAGTTTACAGGACTGGCATTCCTTCCTCTTGGTCTTTCTTGCAGGGGATGGAATATTCCCAGAAGTCAGTGTTCCCTCATCAATTCCTTACAACACAGCAGAAGCAAATGAGGTATGGAGGAGGGGGTTAAAGGACTCCTTGGGTACTTATAGTCATCTTTATTTCAACATTTTAGACTCAGGTTCATCTGGCCATTCATTTTTAATGGGCTCTCTCCAGTTCCTTGTTTTTTCGAGAAGCTAACGTGACATGGTCCTCTCCAGGCAGGGAACAGCAATACTTATTATATCTGACTGTTGTAAACGGGAAAGGATTTTGTTTCTCTTCTGTTTTGTGGAAAAGTCTAAGATCTGTGAGTTGTTTCACGTTTTTTAGAAGAGGAGCCATTCTTGATCCAACCAGAGAATGTTCAAGCCTAGACAATTTGTTTTCACAAAGGCTCCTTAGATGCCTCCAGGATCCTCCCAAAGCAGGCAGGCCACCCTTAGCCCTTTCCTTTCCTCAGCAACTCCCTCTTCCTGGAGGGAGCAGGAAGCCAAGGGTAACTGTTGGAACTTGGTAATCTTGATTTTCATCTGAAAGCCTGAGAAGGCCATCCATGAAGTTTCAAACCTTGAGGCTGTTTTGGATTTAGAAGGTTATTGTTATGAAAAGTATGAAGAAGACCTATTTTTCATCCTCTTTCCATTTAGATTCCAGTGACCTTTGAGGAGGTGGCCGTGTACTTTGCTCCAGAGCAATGGGCGTTACTGGATCCTGACCAGAGATCACTGCACAAGGAGGTCATGGAGGAGAACATGGAATTTGTATCCTCTCTCGGTAAGACCCCCTCTTTCCTTGGCTGATCCTAATAAGAACATAAGAACAGCCTTGCTGGAACAGCCCATCCAGTCCAGCATTCTGTCTCACACAGTGGCTCACCATTTCCTTCAGGGTATTCCCAAGCAGATGCCTTCACCTGCTTAGGATTCCCTGGAAATGGCATTGAGAGAGATCCTGCCTATCTCTCCAACCCGGAGGTTGTCCTTAGGTATTCATAATTATAGCCATTGATACCCTTGTAATCCATGAACTTGTCTAATCCTTTCTTAAAACTGTCAAGACTGACAGCTGTCACCACTTCTTTTGGCAGGCATATCCATAGACCAGTGATCCTCTGGGTGAAAAAGTACTTTCTCTTATTTGTTTGAGAACTAGAACCCAAACGTTTCATGGAGTGAAACTCTGCAATAATTAGCAGTAATACTAAATATAGTTTTAATACTCCCATAGCATTTCCAACCCTGCTAGCCACTGTGGGATTGGTGATAGCGGACTCTACAGTCTCTGGCCCTCCTGAGCTGCTGAACTCTGAACCCTGGGTAAGAATAGATTTACATGTGAAGAGCTGAAGGTACCCAAATAGCACTAGTGAAGATTCTGCAATGGGGAGCAACACTATAGCAACAACCACTCCTCTTGGATGCCCTCAGATGTTTGTAATCTGGGATCTCAAAGTCTTAGTTCTTCAGATATAGCAGTGATGGTGAAACTTTTAGAGATCGAGTGCCCAAACTGCAACCCAAAACCCACTTATTTAATTGCAAAGTGCCAACACAACAACAGGGGAGTTAGGCAAACACTGTGCTGGGGGGATGGAGGAAGCGCTCCCATTGGGCTGCTGGACAGAGGGGCGGGCCAAACTGTGTTAGTGCAATGGCATGCACACCCACAGAGAGGGCTCTGAGTGCCCTCTTTGGCATGCATGCCATAGGTTCACCACCACTGAAATATGGCTTTGCCACCACTGAGATATTGATAGTGGCATCGTTCAGTGATTAATTGCATTCCAGCAACTTTTGGGTGTCATTGGTTTTCATCCCTGTGAGTTTCCTGCATGCATATTAGGTCACATTAATGATTGTTGCAGAGTTCCTGAAGCAAGCTTTCTTTAACTGAGGATAATCCTTCAATGTTGATCGATATCACAGTCCGTTTGGTTAAAATGTCTCTTTGCAGTTTAATAGAGTAAGATTAACACACCCTTATACAGTTATTCGAATAACACATTTTCATTATATTTTAATCTATTATATTTTAATCTATAATATTTTAATCTAAACATATTTATCTTGAAATCTCATCATCTCATAGTTGACACTGCAATTGGTTTTTATAATAACTCAATCTACCCATATTATTTATTTATTTAAATACATTTCTATCCCACTTCCCTCACTCGAGAGCGACTGGATGCGGCTCACAAACATAATCAAAAACAACAATAAAAACAATTTAACAGAGCCCATTAAAAACAATTTTAAAACCACCTAAAAAACCCTCCCCTCCCCGCACAATTAAAGAAACAAAAAAATATCAGGACAAGCCAGTATAGGCTAAATAAGCCAGCAGGACTGGGAAGTTGATGCATACATGCCCCATGCCCACTGGAATAGCCAAGTTTTCAGTTGTTTTCTAAAGGGGAGCAGCTCCGTCTGCAGGCATAGTTCAAGTGGAAGAGGTTCCAAAGGGCCGGGGCTGACATGGAGAAGGCCCTCCTCCTGGTCCCAGCAAGATGGGCTTCTTTTGCTGCAGGGACCATAACCAACCGCCTCTGGTCTGCCCTCGTAGGACGGGTAGGACACCTTGTGGTGATGCGGTCTCTTAGGTATCCTGGCCCACTGCCATGAAGGGCTTTAAAGGTCAAAACAAGCACCTTGAATTGCACCCGGAGGCATACTGGCAACCAGTGCAACTCCCGAAGCAGCGGTGAGGCACGGGCATAATGCCCACACCCTATCACCACCCGAGCAGCTGCATTCTGGACCAGCTGTAGCCTCCGGATGGACATCAAGGGCAGCCCCATGTAGAACATATTGCAATAATCCAATCTAGAGGTGACCAGAGCATGAGTGACCATGAGCAAGGAGTCCGGGTCCAGGAGCGGGCGTAATTGGTAAATGACACGGAGCTGTGCAAAGGCCCTCCTAGCCACGGCTGCCACCTGCTCTTTGAGCAGTAGCCGTGAGTTCAGGAGGACCCCCAAATTACGCACCGGGTCTGTCTGAGGCAACACTTCCCCACCTAGAACCAAAGATGGAAGCTCCCGAGATAACATGGGACCCCGAACCCACAGCCACTCAGTCTTGCCAGGATTCAGCTGAAGCCCGTTCTCCCCCATCCAGACTCAAACAGTCTCCAGGCACCTGGTTAGGACTTTGACTGCATCACCCGGGTCCCCACGGGCCGAGATGTACAGATGTATCCATATTGATTTTAAAATACAGTGGACCAGCACTTCAGATGGTTTCGTAGCACCACTTTCTGCTTACTTAACTCAGCGACAAAAAGGCCTTCACTTGTAAGCTAAAAAAGTACAAAGTAGGAACCAGGTGTCCTTGAAATAAAACATGCAGTTTCCCAGGGTTTTATTCAGTGGTGTGCTTCTCCCGGTGCACCACGGTACGGCCATACCGGTAGCAAAAAATCCACCAGGCCACACCCACTTCCTGACTCCATTGCTCAGCACGCATGCTTCATTACTCTGCAACCAAAGCAGAGACGGAGGCAGCAGCGGTGGTGCTTGTCTGGGAGCTGAGTGGAGGCAGAGCAGAACTTGAGGGGAACCGGAGGGAGGCTCCAACAGTTGCGGCGCTCTCCTCTCTCCCCACCTCTCTCAGGTGTGGCTGCTCAGACCAGCCTGCACTCTGCCGCCACCGCTTCTAGCGGCAGCAGTGCATGAGCGGCTCAGCCCTTGGCGTGAACTACAGGTGCTACTGCTGCTGCTAGAAGCGGCGAGCACCGAAGCCTCACTGTGCGTACCTAGGTCTCCTCTGCCTCCACCTGCAAGTAGATAAATAGGTACCACTTCAGTGGTAAGGTAAATGGCATTCCGTGCACTCTTGATCGCATCCTCTTGGCCGGCCACGCCCACATCCCTACTCCAATGCCCAGCGCGCATGCACTACCTCATAGCTTAGTGCATGCACGCTAAGCCAAGCGGCCAGTTTCTGCGCCTCGAGAGGGAGCAGTGCGGACACGGCGGAGAGATCGGAGCACGAACCGGGGCCTGCCCTGAAGTGGCAGGAGCAGAGAGCGTTTGGGCGGAGACAGAGGCAGTAGAGGCAGCGGGCGGAGCAGAGGCAGCGGGAGCGGGAGCCCCGGAGACAGAGGCGGCGGAGGAGACAGAGGCGGCTGCAGACTCCATCTCCGCCATCACCACCTTGATATCCGCTGCCGCCACTCTCGCTGCCTCCATCGCCACTGCTCCGCCTTCCACCGCTGCTGCTGCCTGTCTCCGCCAATCTGCTCTCTGTTCCTGCCACTTCAGGTCAGGCCTCTGTCCGTGCTCCAGTCTCTCCACTGCGTCCGCACTGCTCCCACTCCAGGTGCAGAAACCGGTTGCTTGGTTTAGCATGCATGCACCAAGCTATGAAGTAGTGCATGCACGCTGAGCTCTGGAATAGGGAGGTGGGCCCTCTGCTGCTGCTCCTTCTGTCTCCGCCGCCGCTGATCTTCCTGCCGCTGCTTCCTCTGATTGAGGTGGCGGAGACTGGAGCAGCATCGGTGGGGACCTTGTGGTGGCAGGGACCTTGCAGCAGTGGCGATCGAGGCCTAGGTGCAACCACAACCCATGCCCTATCCTCATCCAGCCAGGCAGGCTGCATCATGGAGGCTGGGGCGGCTGGGGCAGGGTCTCCCAGAGCAGAAGCTGGGACAAGTCTTCAAGGTAGGTTTATTTTTTGGGAGGAGGGGGGGACAAGGCTTGCGGCCACACCCACCACATCACCTGGCCATGCCCACAGTGTTAGCCATTCCACAGTTAGCCATGCCCGCAGTGTGGTAATAATTTTTTTTAGAGCCCACCACTGACCTTTACCTAATAACAGAAGATCCCTGATTGGTATTCAAATTTGCTGTGAAGTTTGGCCCTGATTAGTTACAAGGGGTTAGTAAGTAAAGGCAAAGGCCTCCCTTGCTCAAAATCCAGTCATATCTGACTCTAGGGTGCAGTACTCATCTCCCTTTACAGCCAAAGAGGGACTGCTGTCTGTTTGCAAATGTTTTCATGGCCATGTGACAGGGCATGACTAGATCGCCCATCCAGTCACTTGGCCACCCCCAGCAAGTCACATGGTCAGATTTGGCTACACCCACAGATTTGGGCATGCCCACAAAGTTAGCCCCGCCTACATAGTTAGCCCCCCCATGTGGTAGTAAATTTTTTTGATACCCACCACTGGTTTTATTAGCTATGATGGTAAGTATGAAAGGGGGGAAAGGAGCAGATTAGGTGTGGCGGAGATAGATTATAATGAACCTTCAAAGACTAACAGGTTCTTTTCCATGTGAGCTTCCATGTATCAAAATCCACTGCTTTATACAATCTTATTTTTCTCTCTAGCACTTTCTTTTATGTTTTATTTTCCATTTTTCTGCATTTCTCCTTCCCCAGGAGACTACTGGAGAAAGAAAAATATATCTCCCAAACATGGGAAATGTATTCAGCAGAAATTTGAGCTTGGAGAACACCAGAGAAGCCACAAAGAAGGGAAGAGCTGTATTCAAGAGAAGGCCGGGAAATGCATCGTCTGTGGAAAACATTTTGCTAGAAAAGAGGCAGGAAAACCTTTGGGTCATTTTGTGAGCCATGAAAAAGTCCACTCAGGAGAGGAACCATACAAATGCCAAGAGTGTGGGAAATGTTTTTCTGATAATTCAGCCCTTGTGAGTCATAAGAGAGTACACACAGGAGAGAAACCGTACAGGTGCCAGGAGTGTGGGAAAGAGAAACCATACAGATGCCAGGAGTGTGGGAAATGTTTTTCTTCTAATTCAGGACTTGTGAGACATAACAGAGTCCACACAGGAGAGAAACCATTCAAATGCCAGGTGTGTGGGAAATATTTTGCTCAGAATTCAGCCCTTGTGAGTCATAACAAAGTCCACACAGGAGAGAAACCACACAGATGCCAGGAGTGTGGGAAATGTTTTTCCCGTAATTCAGAGCTTGTGAGTCATAACAGAGTCCACACAGGAGAGAAACCATACAAATGCCAGGAGTGTGGGAAATGTTTTGCTCAGAACTCAGCCCTTGTGAGTCATAAGAGAGTCCACACAGGAGAGAAACTATACAGGTGCCAGGAGTGTGGCAAATGTTTTGCTCAGAATTCAGCACTTGTGAGACATAACAGAGTCCACACAGGAGAGAAACCATACAGGTGCCAGGATTATGGGAAATGTTTTTCTCAGAATTCAGAACTTGTGAGTCATAACAGAGTCCACACAGGAGAGAAACCATACAGATGCCAAGAATGTGGGAAATGTTTTCCTTTTAATTCAGATCTTGTGAGACATAACAGAGTCCACACAGGAGAGAAACCGTACAAATGCCAGGTGTGTGGGAAATGTTTTGCTCAGAATTCAGCACTTGTGGGTCATAACAAAGTCCACACAGGAGAGAAACCATACAGATGCCAGCAGTGTGGGAAATGTTTTTCCCGTAATTCAGAGCTTGTGAGTCATAGCAGAGTCCACACAGGAGAGAAACCGTACAAATGCCAGGAGTGTGGGAAATGTTTTGCTCGTAATTCAGTCCTTGTGAGTCATAAGAGAGTTCACACAGGAGAGATACTGTACAGATGCCAGGAGTGTGGGAAATATTTTTCTCGGAATTTTAGTCTTGTGAGTCATAAGAGAATCCACACAGGGAAAAAACCTTTCAGATGCCAGGAGTGCGGTAAAGAGAAACCATACAGATGCCAGGAGTGTGGGAAATGTTTTTCTTCTAATTCAGAACTTGTGAGACATAACAGAGTCCACACCGGAGAGAAACCATACAAATGCCAAGTGTGTGGGAAATGTTTTGCTCAGAATTCAGCCCTTGTGAGTCATAACAAAGCTCACACAAGAGAGAAACCATACAAATGCCAGGTGTGTGGGAAATGTTTTGCTCAGGATTCAGAACTTGTGAGTCATAACCGAGTCCACACAGGAGAGAAACCATACAGATGCCAGGAATGTGGGAAATGTTTTTCTTTTAATTCAGATCTTGTGAGACATAACAGAGTCCACACAGGAGAGAAACCGTACAAATGCCAGGTGTGTGGGAAATGTTTTGCTCAGAATTCAGCCCTTGTGAGTCATAACAAAGTCCACACAGGAGAGAAACCATACAGATGCAAGGAGTGTGGAAAATGTTTTTCCCGTAATTCAGAACTTGTGAGTCATAGCAGAGTCCACACAGGAGAGAAACCATACAAATGCCAGGAGTGTGGAAAATGTTTTTCTCGGAATTCATACCTTCTGAGTCATAACAGAATCCACACCGGGGAAAAACCATACAAATGCCAGGAGTGCGAGAAATGTTTTTCTCAGAATCAACAGCTTGCAAAACATAGGCAAATTCACTCAGGAAATTTTGTTTTTTAATCCAAGTAATATTGGTAATAATTGCTTTTGCTTCACATCCATGCGAGAGCCACCAGATGAGAACCAAAGGACCGGAGTTCAGAAAATGTATAATTTATCACAAAGACATTTGTTGGGACGGATTGGAGTTCCGGCATCATCGGCAGCAGTGATGGTGACGGGGGAGTGGCGGTGGCTTGGGATGGTCTCAGAAGTGATGGTAGTGGGACACACCCCCTGACCCCCCCCCTCCACTTACTTCCACCACCACTCGGACTATCCCAAGCCTCCACACATAACCCCCAGTGCCACCACAGGCAGGACCACTTCAAGCCTCCACTACACCCCCACGCTGCAGCAGCTACCACAAGCCACCCCACACTGCCACTGGTGGGTCCACAATGACCCCCCACACATACTCAACCTCACAATGCTTCCCTGGAGGTGCTGCATGGCATGAATGTTGAGGACAAAATGCTAATTGACTTGTGAACTGCCCAAAGAGTGCACTAAGTGCTGTGGGGAAGTATATAAGTGATTGCTTTGCTTTAATATCTTAATGAGCCCTTCTTAAATTGAATTAATTGAGTTCTGAATTAATTTTCATTATTTATTCTCATGGTAATGGTGCCATATGTGTATTGCTACTTTTAAATTATTCTTGGGTTTTTTTTTATTCTGAACTGCCCAGAGTAGCATCTTTATGTTAATCATGGCAGGATTTTAAATAAAGAAATAAAATACAGACGTGCAGATGGTGTTCAGGTCCAAATAAGGCCTTTATCCGAGGAGTTTTGATCAAGTTTGGGTCATGGTGTAAAAAAAGACACTCAAAAGATACAACAACTAGAGACTGAGATGAAATGTAAGGAACAAGAATTTAAACAACCCTTGCGGTGCATGGGTCCCTGCCTCACCCTGGGACCCCGCCATCGGTCCTGGTGAGTGGAGGCAGGTGGGAGCCGCAGCCACCGCCGGTCCCGCCCTCCGAGCATGGCCCGCTTGGAGGGCAGAATAGGGAGCAGCCACCGCCACAGCCGCCAATGCTCCCTGCCTCGCCCTGGGACCTACGCCATCAGTCCCGGTGAGTGGAGGCAGGTGGGAGCGGATGCCGCATATGGGCAATTTTCTGTTATTGCATTACCATGTTGGTGAAAAGTTCATAAACATGTATTGTTCTAATTTGTCTGAATATAATATGATTGTATCAAATAGATTCATGCTGTACACAATCCTGGAGTAGGCCCACTTCCATACCTACCAGCGCAGGTTCTTTATAATATAAAGGAAGGGAGATGAAGAGATGACCTTTGGACTATTTCTAAAAGGTGATGGCAAGACGGGACACTGCCAGCCTAAGTCAAAAAGACTGGTCACTTGGTCGAAATAGATAAACCCCATTACAGCCTGTTCTTATATCAATGATAACCTTCCTTCTCATATTTGCTAAGAACACAGTAGTCATTGCCAAATATTAACTTACTGCCAATTACTTACTTATCTCTTTGTTCCTTCCTATGCACTGACTGTTCTTTCCTAAAGTACAGCTTATAAGAAGTGTATCAATTAAGTTTTTTTGACATCTCATGATTGCCACGTAGTGTACATGAGGTAATGTTTGGAGCAGGGATAAAAAAGTTAGGAGCCTTTCAATAAACATCGCTTCCTCCCAGTTTGATCCAGTGTCTGATTGTCATCACTTCAATGTATTTTGTTTATTATTAATTATTAATAAACATGTATAAAAATAGAAAAAGACTGTTTTTGCTCTCCAGGGGGGGGGGACAGAACACCCATCAGCGGGTAACTGATCAATTTTACTGGCCTAATTTAACCAAATGTGGGGTTTCTGGGGGCTACACCAAAGTCCCTGGTCTTGCCCAAAATGATTACTTGGAGGTAGCCAGGTTTTATTTCTTGGGGAAGGTGTGAGTGCTGATTTCCCTAACCATCTTTTGTGATTAGTCTTTTTGCATGCTGTATTTCTGTATCCTGAAACATCGTATGAACTGTTATTTTTTTCAACATGCTTCGAGAACAATAAGCATCTTTACTTCATCATCAACGCCTGTTCTTTGGGAAAGGGGGTAAGATAAGAGTTAAGCCAGACACCACACACTACCACATTTATTAAAATACTCTCCATAATACTTGCTGGGTTCTGTTAATACAGGTAAGTCCCAGGTCGCCGCAAGTTGCGGGACGGCAATAGGCCTCCTGGGTCCGTGAGTCTTGGAGGGAGTTCCATAGGGCAGACTGGTAAAAGTCGCAGGAATGCTGAGAGCCTCCAGGGCAAGGCCCAGGTCAAAGCCTATCTGTCATACCTTCTGGGCCCAGAGGGGACAAACTGGGGCTCTCCTGGGTTTCATGCTAGTTGAAGAAGGGGCTTGCATAGGGCTAATGACCCACACTGTGTCTCTAAACTGCTCTTTCCCCTTGAACTGCACTGGACATTTAGCTCCCATTGGCTAGTGGTGCTGTCTGCCAACTCCGTCCACACTTACAGCCAGCTGAAGCTGTTTCCCCTCGAGCTGGGAGGGGGTTAGATGTCTAAAGGTCACCCTTGCTCGAAAGCCAGTTGTAACTGATTCTAGGGTTCAGTGCTCATCTGTGTTTATAGCTGAAGAGCCAGCCATTTCCGTGGACATGTGGCAGGCATACTTAGGCACCGAAGTGCACAGAACATGGTTTACCTTCCCACTGATGTGGTACCTACAGTATTTAATTGCAAATTCTTGCTTTTGAACTGCTAGGTGTTGGGGCACTGACAGGGTTTCGTGGGTTCAGGAGGCATGTCGCGATCACTTGGCTGTGGCTCATCTCATTTATCCGCACACTCCCAATACAGCCAATTGTCACCTCACCGATCAGAACCCGTGTCAGGCCTCCGAACACCTGCCCGGTGCAGGGAGTATGCGGTTATTTAGACCTTTGGTAGTGTAAAGGAAGCAGAGAACATGGTACGTGGGTTTAGCCTGATAAACTGACATCAACGCAGTAGAAGTAAAGCTCAGAAAAGAGCTTTATTTTTCCTTTAAATAACTCATCAAAGTAAAGCATCTGAAAAAGAACAAAGACAGACTACACATAGATGGTTAATCATCACAGGTATGCGCCCTGCCTAGAGGGGAAGTATTGAGTCCAGCTAGAGAGACAAGGGCCTTGCCTTCTACCTAGAGGACCGAAGAAGTGGTGGCAGAAGTCTCCTTATATAGCACTAGCAGAGGTTGCCCGGCAGTGCCGGGCTGTTTTAAACTGTTTTGGAAGGGTTTTTTTTGTTAATGTTTTAAAAAAAGAGGTTACACTGTGAATTTCATTTTGAAAAGTTTATTTATAAACATTTTTTTTCATTGTACATTAATAAACTTTTTTTTAAAAGGCAATTTTTTTAGTTTTTTTAATGTTTAACATTTGTGTAACATGTATATTTTTATTGAAAGAAATTTTTTTTCCGATTTCTATTTGTTTTTTTAAATTTTACTTTTAGAAACATATTTTTTAAATTAGACAAATAAATTTGGTTAAACTTGCATATTTTTAAACATTTGTTTAACATGTATGTATATTTCTTTAAAACTGAGAAATAAATTTTCTTATATTTGTATTACTTTTTAAAAACTTTGTAAATATTATTTTTTGTAAATATTTTGAACTATAACTATATACATTTTATTACAAATTTGTTCCTGTTGTTTGTTGCCTTGTCCATTGTTTGGATCTGAAAAAAAATAGAAATACAGCGCTCTCTCTCTCTCTCTCTCTCTCTCTCTCTCTCTCTCTCTCTCTCTCTCTATATATATATATATATATATATATATATATATATATATATATATATATATATATATATATATATATATATATAAGCCTTATATTTGAAATTTACGTTTATGTAGTTTTGATTTGCATGGGTGTTCAATCTTGATTTTCTGTTGAAAAAAGAATAGAAATATATCTTAGCTATTTGTTTATAACGTCTGTTATTTTTGTTTATATGTATCATTGATTATAATGTGTTTTAATAGATAATTGTTACTTACCTTTAATACTGTTGTTTGTTGTTTGGTTCTAGTTTGTGGTTTGTTTCTTTTTCATTTGTTGAATTTGTGAAATCTGTAAAATAGAAACAATATTTTGTAGTATTATGTTAAATTAATGGAGAAGTGTGTTCTAAGGATTGTTTCATTTACATGAGAGAAACATGAGTTTGAAAGATGAACTCCACAATGTTGCAGTGTCTGTCCTTGCGATTTATTTATGGTAATTGAGAATGCTAGTCGTACAGGGAATTGTAGTCTTTTGAATGGTATAGTTTGATCAGTTGGGATCAATGGAATACGTGGAATGCATACTGATTCTCCTGCTCCTTTTCCCGTTATAATTATAGCTTCTACTAGCATATTTTGCCCGGCGGTGCCGGGCTTTTTAAAATTGTGTTGGATACTAAAGGGTTTCGTTTATTTTCTTGAACCAATGGTGCTGTGCTGTTTTAAATGGTGGTGTAAGGTTTTTTGATTTTGTGGCTTCAAAGCGCTTCGTCCACCTGCGGCGGACTTATGCTCCCAGTGGGGTTTTTTTTGGTTCTTTTTTTTTTTTTTGCGTGCTGGCTTCCTCAGTGCCGGGCTCCTTAATTTGGTTTTTGAACGTGTTTTTTATGTTTATGCAATTTTTTATATTTAATTAATTTAATTTAATTTAATATTATTTAGTTTAAAATTTAATTTTGTTTTTCAAAATGTTTATTTTTACGCATTTTAATTTTTTGTTTTGTTTTTTTGGAGTGAAAAGAGATAATTTTTTTTGGTAATTTTTGATATTAGTGTGTTTATTTTTGAATGTTTTTATAACTTATTTGATTAATTTTGGAATTAATCTTATTATTTTTAATATTTTTGAATGTTTTTTCTCTTTTGGCCTCTGGGTGGGGGTGGTGAGCTTTTGTGCCTCTCTTTACAATTGTTCTCTTCTGTCCTCTGGGTGTCGCTTCCGGTAAGTTTCCTCTTTCTCGTTTGATTTCCGGTTCTCATAGAAGGAAGACGTCTTTTGATAAATTCTCCGGGGGGGGCGGTTGGGGGTGGGTGGGAGGGTGGGATTTTTTTTGGGGGGGTGTGTCTGTGTGTTTTTTTCTTGTTTATTTTTGGCTGTTTTTGTGTTTTATTTTTGGATTTTTGTGTGTTTTTGAATGTTTTTGGTTTGTGTTTTTGTGTTTATTTTTTCTGTGGTGGGTGGCTTTCTTTCCCACGGGCCATGCTGGCTGGCCCGTGGGAAGGAAGGGCAATTGCGGGGAGGCTTTATTTTCCACGGGCCATGCTGGTTGGCCAGTGGGAAGGAAGGG
Organism: Bradypodion ventrale; assembly: GCA_035047345.1. NCBI lineage: Eukaryota > Metazoa > Chordata > Lepidosauria > Squamata > Chamaeleonidae > Bradypodion > Bradypodion ventrale. The sequence continues at coordinate 375,618,763 of JAWDJE010000002.1, forward strand.
CATTGGCGGGGTGGTGGTGCTTTCTTTTCCACGGGCCATACTGGCTGGCCCGTGGGAAGGAAGGGCAGCGGCGGGGTGGTGGTGCTTTCTTTTCCACGGGCCATACTGGCTGGCCCGTGGGAAGGAAGGGCAGCGGCGGTGGGGGGTTTCCTTTTTTTCCCCGCGGGCCATACTGGCTGGCCCGTGGGGAAGAAGGGCAGTTGCGGGGGGGGGTGTTGCTTGTATTTTTTGCACGCCGGCTGGCCCTTCAAATGGAAGGCAGCGGCGGCCGGGGGTTTACTTTTTTTTCCCCACGGGCCAAACTGGCTGGCCCGTGGGGAAGAAGGGCAGTTGCGGGGGGTGGGTGGGTTGCTTGTATTTTTTGCGCGCCGGATGGCCCTTCGAACGGAAGGGCAGCGGCGGTGGGGTTTTTTTCCCCCACGGGCCATGCTCAATTTCTATTAATTTTTTTGCACGCCGGCCACCTCAGCATTCTGCGCGCTAATGGCGCGCAGGACGCTGGGGCTTGTAGTTTTGGCTGCACATGTTTGCTTTCTGCGACGGTTTTTCTCTTGCGGCTTTTTTTTTGATTGGCCGCGGCGCGTTTCCGAACGTTCCTTTTGCCGCGCCGCTCAGCCTGATTGGCTCTGGTGCGGCGCGGTGAAAGGAACATTGGGAATTGAAGTTCCCTTTTTTTGTTTGCGACTGGGGGGCTCCTGCCCCCGGGTCGAAAATTTCAACCCGACAGTTACCTGCGAACCCCGTTCGGGCGAGTGAACAGAGGCTCGGACGGGGCTAGTGGGGCCTGGTGCAACATCCTTTGTCACATTCCAACTGTTAACACACCATTTTATAGGTATAGATTACATTTGGCATGAGGTTTTTAACACAGAGCCTAGTCCCATTACATAGGTTTGGGGGGGTTAAATTTCTAAGTAGAATAATTGGTGTTTCTTCTTTCAGTAATAGCTGGTGAGAAGGCATTCCTGGCAGTTCTAGTGAATTTAAAAATTCTGTTGGAAAATTTACAGCATCATCTTTATCCACTACTGTATCAATGGATTTGTATACAGTAAGTTGGTCTGGTAACATGTCTAGAATTACCTGATTTATAATGTTAACATCATCATTCCTTGCTGCCAAGATTGCTCTTTCTGTGAGCCATTCATGATGATGATAATTTTCATTAATGTTAGTATACATGGCATTTATAAGTTCAAATGTAGATGTTACAATGGTACAGAAATAATCAGGAAATTCAATGTTGTTTTCTTCATTTTTTGTAACTTTTCCATCACCTATATTAAGCAGGAAGTTACCGTATTTTTCGCCGTATAAGACGCTCCGGCATATAAGACGCACCCAATTTTAAAGGAGGAAAATCTAGAAAAAAAAGATTCTGAACCATGACGTAGGGAGGGTGGTGTGTCTTCTCCCCGTGATTCGGGGGCGGAGCTTGTGGAGCCATTCTTCTGCCCATCAATCATGGGCATCCAATAGACTAGTGGGGGAGGAGCAAGACCAGCAGTATGAGGTAGGGAGGGCGGTATCTTCTCCCCGGGATTCGGGGGCGGAGCTTTGGCGGATCAATCCTTCTGCCCATCAATCACGGGCATCCAATCAACTCTGCGGGGCGGGGCAGAGTACGGACAGCAGTAAGCATTGGCTGGAGGAGGCGGAACGAGGAGGCAGACATGCGGACATTTCAGGGCAGCATGGATTGATCGGGTGCCCGGGAGATATGCAGAGAAGCGGCGAAATTGTGCCCACACTGCCCAGCAAGGAGTGAGACTGCTCGGGGAGACATGAGGAGACGCAGCCTGCGCTGATGGATGGAGGTACCGGCAGTAAGCTCAGCATGATGCCCGTGCAGCACATGGTTAGACTGTCGGGAGGGGGGCATGGCGCGCTATAGGAGGGAGAGGGAAGCCCGAACACACACAGCCTGGCCGTGCAGGGAGGGTCACAGAAGTCACCACAGCCCGCAGTACGTGCCCCAAATCCAGCCCGCAGCACACACTGCATAAGGAGAGGACTGCGAGCAAGCGCCACACAAAGTTGGGGGCAGTTTTAATGCATGTAAAATGTGTATTTGCCGTATAAGACGCACCAACTCCCCCCCCCCCCAGTTTTGGGGAAGAAAAAGTGCGTCTTATACGGCGAAAAATACGGTAATAAACATTTGAGTGTTTGTATTTTGCCTTACTCTCATGTTTTGTGATAATGCAATTATTTGAACACTTTTCCATAAATAGGATTGGTTGATACATGCGTTGATTTGATCTGCTGCTGTAGATTTTGGTATTACTGGGAGTGTTTGTCTGAAATCTCCACAAAGAAGTAGAAGTCCACCCATAATTTTTTCATTTTCTCTAATGTCTTTTAGAGTCATGTGTAATGCTTCAATTGATTTTTTTATGTGCCATGGTACATTCATCCCAGACAATAATTTTTGCTTCTTTAAGTACTTTTGCACGGGCACTACCTTTTGTTATATTACATGTTGGATTTTCCTGTTTAGCTATGTCAATTGGTATTTGGAGTGCAGAATGAGCAGTTCTTCCACCTTCCATTAATGTTGCTGCTATTCCTGAGGATGCTATGTCTAATGCAACATTTCCTTGTGATCGTATTTCTGCTAGAATTAGGTTTGTGAGGAAGGTTTTTCCCGTTCCTCCAGAAGCTTGTAGGAATATTATTCCTCCATCTTCTGTTGTTAGTTGTGTCATTATTTGGTCATAGGCAGATTTCGGTTCATCATTAAGCAGTGGTTTGTATTGTTTTATGAATTCTTTTAATCTTTCAATGTCATAGTTTGTCTCCCTTATATAGTCTGCATTTAATGCATCTCCTTCATTGCGTGTTGGTGCTGGTAAGCCAATTGCTTCAAGTGTTTTATTTGCCATGCGTATGCATTGGTCTTCAATTTCTATTAAGACCATGTTGTATAAATCTGCTCCATACTCAATGTTTAAGATGGGATTTTCTTTTCTGGCTTTGATTAGCTTATCCTCAGTGGTTTTTTAAACACTTCCCACAAATGTAGTGGGTTTGATGGGCTACATGAAGTGATTATCATTGCTATTAAGGTTCTCATTTGGTGTGGCATAGAAAACATTGCTGCTTCTTCCAAAGTTTTTCCCCCAATGTTGATCAGCTTCTAATAATCCCATGTATTGACAAACTTCTCTATATGTTTCCATGACTTTTCCATCCACAGTTTTGAGTTCTTGAAAAGATGTTGGTCCAGGTATTGTTTGGAGCAGCATTCTTAGATAGGAGCATTCACTATTATTTGGATGCACAGTATACAGTCTTCCTATGGCATCACTTTGATAAATGTTATGTTCAGGTACATAATTGCCAGTTTTTCTTTGGCAGAACTGTTTATTACTTTTATTCCACATGTAATATGTTGTCACTTCATTATATAGAATAGTTTTTGCAAATGGATCTTTCTGGCACAATTTAAAAAAGGCAGTTAAAGTTGTTTCCTGAGGATTCTCTGCGACACTTGTGGCTGATTCAGGATTAAAATATACTCTTTGGCCATTTTCTAGGTGTACACTTAGATGAAGGACTGCTGGATGTCTAACGTGTATGTTAAACCCTAGAATGCGCCAGAAACCCTCATTTGTGCTAATGTACCTGCCACATTGGTACTGTAAGATCTCATCGTTTTTGTTCATGTTTCTAATATCAGAAATGGCTATGTCGCTGCCTTTGTTTATATACTTGCACACATACTTTATTGATTTAACACTGTTACAATATTCAACATTAATGTGTGCGTTAAATATTTTTGAAAGTAGTGGGCAGTATGGGACTATCCAGGTGTTGTCAATTACTATTTCTCCTTGTGTTTTCATTTTTAATTCTGTTGTGTGTCCTCCATCCTCCACAGAACGTCTTCTGTATTGTGGGTACCCATCTTCTGATGTTTGTGTTTCTTTTACCAATGCTCTGGGGTATCTTTTGGTGCAGCTTTTATCTTTCATGCATGGTGCTTGTGGGTTAAGAAGGCCACAGGGACCATGAACCATGTTTTTCTTTACAATGGCATGTAGTTCCATGTCTTCATTTTCATTGGGTATTTCAGCAGATATTATTTTATCAATTTCAGTGGGATGTATTTTGTTTTTTAGCCAGATTAAGTTGTGAACATGTGGCAGCCCACGTTTCTGCCATCCAATCATAAACATCCAGCAATTACATTCACCAAATATTTGATTTTTTGTGATAAGATTAATTAATTGTGTTTGTTTCAGTCTAAATACTCTGGCTATTAAGTCATGTCGGTCATTAGATGTTTCATCATTTCTGAGGTGATTTTTTTTATCTCAGGCCATGTTGGGTTACATGTGAATGTTATTATTATTATTATTATTATTATTATTATTATTAAGTTTTATTTCTATCCCGCTTTCCTGACACAAGTGCCACTCAAAGCGGCTTACAATATATATAAATACAATAAACAGAGCAAAACATACAATAGAATACAAAAGGCAATACACAATTAATACAATCAATACAATTAATAAATAAATCTGGTCTTCCATGTTTCCTAACATAGGTCATAGCATCCTGAGTATATTCATGCATATGCCTTGGGCGTCCTGTATATGTTGCTGGTAGGATGAGCAGTTTTCCCACGTTTGCAAGATTTCCATTTTGTGCCACAGCATCTTTTAAATGTATATATTGTTCTGCTCTGAGTGATTTTTGATTTGTTCTAATGTAAAGTAGTCTTTCACTCTCTATTTTAGCATACATATCCACAACGAACTGGTTTAAAAGTTTTCTGCAATGGATTATGTGGTTTTGTTCTTCATTTCTAACCATTAGAATGTAGGAGTAGTAGTCCATGGCTGAAATTTTTTTCTCAGTTTCTTTGCCTGTTTTCGGATCAATGCGTTTCAAATTAAAATGATAACCATCTTCACCATATGGAAAAAGTATGGGATACTGAAGAGCATCATAGGAGCGATGTGTTTCTGAGATGCGTTGTAGTTTTTTGTCATGTTGTTTAAGTACAATATCTCTGGGGAGGAAAGTGTCCCCTGAAATGAGTGCTGCGACTTCATTTGTTTCTGGAGCATTATATCTCCGTATATGCTTTCCTGTTGGAGTTTTGTCTGCAGCTATGACAATTTGGTATTCATTGTTTGGCATGTTTGACATGGCATTTTTGTAAGTGAGGATGAGATTATTGTGTTCATGTAACATTCTTTGTATTTTTAACACAATATGTTGTTTTGTTCCTTCAATGTATGTATATCGTTGTGCTGTTTCTTTTTCCTCATCTCCCATGAAATAAATTTGCAGGAACTTTGGTTCTTCTTCTGGTAGTGGTAGTAGTGAACCAATATTGTGGTAAATCTGTCCTTGAATGGTGAATGTTGGATTGAATCCTTTGTGTTGTATAATGGCTGTGGCACCAAATGATGTCATTTGAAAACAGGAGTTGTATTTTCGAATATTCTTTAAGAAATGTTTAGAATCTGGTGTTACTCCACTGGTATATTCTATCAGTTGTTGTGGTGGCAATTGCTGCTGAATTCTAATTTTACCATCTTTACAACATAGTGATTTGGTTTCTGTTTTAAATTTTCTGGCTTGGCAGAATTGTGTCTAGATTACCAATCTGTAATTTGGCATGTTATGAATAATTAGTTTCTGGATCGTAGGAGAAGGCAGCCATTTGTAATGTTAATTTCTTAGCTTTACTTCTCTCTTTTCGTATTGCTCTTGTCTTTTTATTCTGTTGTAATCTCATATCATGTCTCTTTGTGCTTTTATTTGGCTTGATGTACTATCAATTTCTCTACGTTCTCTTAACATGGTGTCATGTTCCTGTGAACATCTCTGTTCTTTTTTTTCTGCATATTTTCTTTTACGTTTATGAATTTGTTCTTCCCTTTCTTGTGTTGTTTGTTGTGTTTTGTGTAGTTTTCTTTTCAATGTTTGGCGTGTTCTTTGCCCTATATTTACATGGTTTTTTTTTAGGCATCGTGATAGAGAATTATTTTATTTTCGTTTATGTTATGAACTTTATTTTCCAAACTTGTTCAGTCAGGAGTTGCTTCTTGTAACATTCAAATTTGTTTTAATCTGTTTGTCAGGGAATTTTTCTCAGTGAAATTGTTTTTAAAATTGTTATTATAAGTATTATTTTTGTGTTTGGTAATTTGTTTGGGGCGCAATTTAACAGAGCAGCGACTGTTAATTTTTCCTTCAAACGCTCCGTAATCATTAATGAAGTCTGCTCCATAATTTCCACAGCCGTTTTTTTGTCTTAAATGTATTTTGTTTTAGGATCTTTTCAATAAATGTAAGATATAATTCAGTTTATTTGATCAAATAGTAAATTGAGTATGCTTGGCTAATTTTTTTGTGGTGCAATTTAACAGAGCAGTGACGGTTAATTCTCCTCAAAACGCTCCGTAATCATTCCTGGAGTCTGCTCCGTAATTTCCACAGCTGTTATTTTGCCTTAAATGTATTTTATTTTAGGATTTTTTCAATAAATGTAAGATATAATTCAGTTTATGTGCTCAAATAGTAAATTCAGTATGCTTGGTAAATTTTTTTGTTGCGCAATATAACAGAGCAGAGACGGTTTCTTCTCCTCTAAACACTCCATAATTTTATAAGGCACTATTTAGCACAATGCTAATGCTAATTTCTTCCGTTAAATGTGTTATGTGTAGAAATTTCAATAATGTGCTAAATTACTACATAGACTATTGTCTGTAAATGTTTTGGGGCGCAATATCACATAACCATGACGATTATTTCTCCTCCAAACTGTGTTGGGTTTCTGATACGAAGCCTTTTATGGTTCCCCCCCCCCCCCCGCATTTCTTCAAACATGTGATGCGTTCGCACCGTTTAATGCAATTGGCTGCATGTCTGTAATCGCATAGGATGCTGGGATTTGTAGTGTGTTTTGTTCTGTCACCATTAGTTGTGTCTTTAATAATTTTAAATTACCTTACATATGCGTAGTATATGTATTACGTGATTTAGTGAGAAGAAACGTACTATTATGTATCATGTTTTTGTACATTTAAAGGTTTATAGTGCTGCGGCGAAGAAATTTTTTTAAGTTTGTGACAGTTTATCCTCCATTGTAAGCATTCGCGCCATTGAGATATGTTAGCTCAGCTTGCTATAGCTGCGCAGGACTCTGGGGCTTGTAGTTTTAGATTTCTCTTTTCCGTTTCTGCATGGTTTTTTTCTCTGCGGCTCGATTGTGATTGGGCGCAGCGCGTCTCCCCACGTTCTTTTTACTCGCGCCTCACAGCCTGATTGGCTGTGGTGTGGTGAAGCGCAAGGAACGATGGTCAGTGAAGTCTTTTCCTTTTGTTTGTGTTCATGGGTCTCCTGCCCCACTTGCGCATTTCTCCAACCGCCAGTTACCTCTGTACCCAGTTTGGGCGAGTGCACGAATGCTCGATACGGGACACTATGGCCAGGTGTGGGATCCTTTGTCAAATCACAACGGTTAATGCACAGATTTATAGGTATAGACAAAGAAGCACTTCCCTCCTATCTTTGCATTCTGTGGGAAAGGCCCTTCCCTCCCACCGTTGGAATTTGAGCTGACAGCTCATCATCTTACACATGGGGTTGGCAGCTGTGCTGGACTCTGTCCAGTGCAGGTGGCTATCATTGCCTCATGGGGTTTAAGGGACAGGCTAGTCCTAGAGAGTTTGCCCCTCCCAATGGAATATCTGGGAAAGTGAATGTGTAGAAAGCTAAAGCTACTGAGATTACTCAAAATCATGACACTAGGTTATTATTATTATTATTATTATTATTATTATTATTATTATTATTATTATTATTATTATTATTATTATTATTATTATTATTATTATTATTGAACTTATATACCGCTTTCCTTTGTCAATGAGCTAGGACAGACATGGGCTCTCATTCCGTCATGCACCACAAGGGTTAAAACTCTTGCTCCTTACTTCTCACTTTCTAGTTGTTGTATCTTTTGAGTCTCTCTCTTTTTTTTACACAATGACCCAAACTTGATGAAAACTCCTCTGATAAAGGCCTTATTTGGACCACAACACCATCTGCACATTTTATTTTATTTCTTTATTTAATATCCTGCCATGATTAACATATAGATGCTACTCTGGGCAGTTCATAATAATAAAAAAATCAAAGAATAATGTAAATAGAACAATACACATATGGCACCATTACCATGAGAATAAATAATGAAAATTAATTCAGAACTTGATTAATTAAATTTAAGAAGGGCTCACTAAGCTATTAAAGCAAAGCAATAATTTATATGCCGCCCCATATCGCTCAGTGCGCTCTCTGGGCGGTTCACAAGTTAATTAACAATTTGTCCACAAGATGAAGGGTATTATTCATTATTGTTTTATTTTGAAAATGCTTATACAGTATCAATAATGTTTTAACATTTTACAAGAGACTGAGATGTGCTGAACTCAGATAGTATTTCGGTTTCATTTTAAGAACTCCTTTATTTTATCTTAAACAAACTTTTTATTTTAAAATGTATTTTTATTAAACCATGCAGCTCCTCCAGGGAAGCATTGTGAGGTTGAGTATGTGTGGGATTCATGGTGGACCCACCAGTGGCAGTGGTAGTCGCGGCAGCGTGGGGGTGTAGTGGAGGCTTGGGGGTAGTCCTGGTGGTGGTGGAGTGGTGGGAGTAAGTGGGGGCTCAGGATGGTCCCACCGGTAGTGGTGGTAGTGTGGGGGAAGAGGGGGAGATCAGGAGTGGTCCCACTCCCATCACTGCTGAGACCGCCACAAGCCACCACCACTCCCCTATCTCCGTCACTGCTGCCGAAGATGGTGGAGCTCCAATCCATCCAACCAACTGTCTGAGGAATTTAAACTGGCTTGCAGATTAAACAGGTTGAGGAGGACTGTTTTAAACTGTTCAATCAGAGCCCTTGGCTGAACTGTGAATCTGCTGGACTGGTATTGCTCAGGCCAAGAACTGGCAGAACATCTGCTTTTCTTCTGTTATGACCACTCTCTGGAGGCTCTTAGTGGTAAATTATACATTTTCTGCACTTATGTCCTTTGGTTCTCATCTGGTGCCTCTCGCACAGATCCAAAGCGAAAACAATTATTACCCATATTACTTGCATTCAAAAAATAATTCCTGAGTGAATTTGCCTATGTTTTGCAAGCTGTTGATTATGAGAAAAACATTTCCCACACTCTTGGCATCTGTACGGTTTCTCTCCTGTGTGAATTCTCTTATGACTCACAAGGGCTGAATTATGTGCAAAACATTTCCCACACTCCTAGCATCTATATGGTTTCTCTCCTGTATGGACTCTGCTATGAATCACAAGTTCTCAATTAGAATAAAAACATTTCCCACAGCCTTGGCAACTGTAAGGTTTCTCTCCTGTGTGGACTCTTTTATGTTTCACAAGGTTCGAATTATTAGAAAAACATTTCCCGCACTCCTGAAATCTGTACAGTTTATCTCCTGTGTGGACTTTCTTATGACTCACAAGGCCTGAATTATGAGCAAAACATTTCCCAAACTCCTGGCATCTGTACAGTTTCTCTCCTGTGTGGACTCTCTGATGACCCATAAGGGCTGAATTATCAGAAAAACATTTTCCACGCTGTTGGCACTTGTATGGTTTCTCTCCTGAGTGGACTTTTCCATGGCTCATAAAATGACCCAAAGGTTTTCCAGACTCTTCGCTGACAAAGGGCTTTTCTCCAGTATGTCTTCTTTTGTGAAGCATCAATGCAATCCTTCCAACAAAATGTTTTCCACAGATGATGCATTTCCCGGCCTTCTCTTGAATATAACTCTTCCCTTTTCTGTAGATTCTATGGTGTTCTGCAAGCTCAAATTTCTGCTGAATACATTTCCCATGTTGGGTAGATAAATTTTTCTTTCTCCAGTAGTCTCCTGGGGAAGGAGAAATGCAGAAAAAATGGAAAGTAAAACATAAAAGAAAGTGCTAGAGAGAAAAGTAAGATTGTATGAAGCAGTGGATTTTGATACATGGAAACTCACATGGAAAGGAGCCTGTTAGTCTTTCAAGGTTCATCATAGTCTATCTCCGCCACACCTAATCCGCTCCTTTCCCCCCTTTCACACTTATCATCGTAGCTAATAAAACTCCGGGGAACTGCATGTTTTATTTCAACGACACCTGGTCTCTACATTTTACTCTTAAGTTACAAGTGAAGGCCTTTTTGTTTCATGTGTTTATTTTGGCTTTATTTTAGTCCATAGGATCACTGAGTTAAGTAAGCAGAAAGTGGTGCTAAGAAACCATATGGTGCTGGTCCACTGAATTTTAACATCAATATGGATATGGGTAGAGTGAGTTATTATAAAAGCCAATTGCAGTGTCAACTATGAGATGATAAGATTTTAAGATAAATATGGTATATGGTTAGATTAAAATATCACGAAAATGTGTTATTTGAATAACTGTATAAGGGTGTGTTAATCTTATTCCATAAGAACTACAAAGAGACATTTTAACCATTATCGCTTCTCAGGGCCCAAACGGACTGTGATATCGATCAACATTGAAAGATTGCCCTCAGTTAAAGAAAGCTTCCTTCAGGAATTCTGCAAAAATCATTAATATGCATGCAGGAAACTCACAGGGATGAAAACCAACGCCACTCAAAAGTTGCTGGAATACAATTAATCACTGAATGATGCCACTATCAATATCTCAGTGGTGGCAAAGCCATATCTCAGTGGTCGTGAACCTATGGCATGCATGATGCCAGAGGGGGCACTCGGAGCCCTCTCTGTGGGTGTGCATACCATTGCTCTAGCACAGTATTGCACTAGCAGTTTGGCCCGCCCCTGTGACCAGAAGCCCAATGGGAGTGCTTCCTCCCTCCCCCAGAACAGAGTCAGTCTCTAAAAGGTTTGCCAACACTGCCATATCTGAAGAACTAAGACTTTGAGATCCAGGTTTACAAACATCTGAGGGCATCCAAGAGGAGTGGTTGTTGCTATAGTGTTGCTCCCCATTCCAGAATCTTCACTAGTGCTATTTGGGTACCTTCAGCTCTTCAGATGTAAATCTATTCTTACCAGGGTTCAGAGCTCAGCAGCTCAGGAGGGCCAGAGTCTGCCCAGTCCGTTATCACCAATCCCATAGTGGCTAGCAGGGTTGGAAATGCCATGGAAGTATTAAAACTATCTTTATTGTTACTGCTAATTATTGCAGAGATTAGGATCAGCCAAAGAAAGTTTAGTGTCTTGCACGGGAGACAAAGAAGGAGTCGCAGGAAGGACTAACACAGGTTTATTGATTGATGGTCTGTAAGAACATGTGGTAATGGCGGAGGTACATCTCATTATATACAGTAACATAATACATTTGAATCTTGCTGCACGGTAGCTTATTGGCTGCTACCGGCGTGACCTCGCCCCGGTCACGCCTCTCTCCTGTAGTTCTTCTTCTGTAGTTCCTCTGTAGTTCTTTGACATGCGGGAATCTCCCGCGGCTGTTCGTGATTTGGGGAATGTGAACCATGTGAGACTGAACGCTCGCAGCTGCCCTCTATGGGCGGCTTGCTCGCGTTCCTTAGCAGCTGAGATACATTGTGATTTAGGCTTGTTACATTCATACCTTTAAAGAGACATTGTACATGCATACATAACATCCCTCCCCCCTAGGATGGGACGAAGTCCCTCAACCAATGTGGCTTGCCGCAAGTGCGCCGGGGGCGTGCGGCCGCCTGACCTAATACAGGGGAGCCTGTGACTCCTGGATCTGTGGAGTCTCGTCCTGCAATGGAAAATGGAGACTCGTTAGTGGTTCCGTGGGGCGCTTGCGATGCCCTTGTCTTGGGGGACGGGAATGGAATGAACAGCTGGGAAGTGAACCCCTGTTTATTTCCTGAGGACCCCGGGGGCCCTCCCAGCACAAACCTCGGGACCGACGAGGATGCCCTCGCGGTCCCGCCACCTCCTGTTGTCTGTTCGGGAGTTCGGGAACTAGTGGCGGGGGCGGGTGAGCTCCCGCCGGCTGCTTTCTTTTTAGGGGCCGGAGCTATGGAGTACTCTAGGATACAGGAACCGGGGGGGCTGGAGGTACCAGGGGCTGAACTGAAACCCCTCTTCTCGCTAGGACGGGTGGGGGACCACTCCGCTAACTCCCCCTGGTACGGAAAATCAAAATCATCGCCAAACTGATCCCTCTCTTTGAAAGTATCCTCCTCTGCGGGTGAGAACCCAGGATATGCATTTGTATCCGCGGGTTCCGCCGTGTCTCCCCCTTGGGTAATGCGGGTGGGGGAGGACCCTAACGCTGATGCCCCCTCCCCTGTGACTCGCCTTCTGAGTTGGTCGGCGTGCCGTCTCCAAAGTAGACCTGAATTTGTTTCGACCCTGTAGGATACCGGCCCCGTTTGCTCCACAATTGTGCCCGGTACCCACGCTGGTCCCGAGGCCGCGTAGTTCCTGCAGTGAACCGGGTCCCCTATCGCAAAACTTTTGGAGCTCCCTCCCCCCATGGTTATGTTCCTTCCTTCATCCTCCACCCTGGACGGATCCATCCGGTCAAAAAGGGTTACCGGACGCCTCCTCATGAGGAGTTCGGCTGGGGAAAAACCTGAGGCTAAGGGGGTTGTCCTGTAGCAGATGAGGAACTGGCACAATTGCAGGTTCAACTCACCGGGACCCATGCGCCGCAGTGCGTCTTTCGTAGTGCGCACTTGGCGCTCTACCTGACCGTTTGTGGCGGGGTGAAAAGGGGCAGCGGTTATGTGCCTGACGGCGTTCCTCTCCATGAATGTCTTGAACTCTGCCGACGTGAAGGTGCTAGCGTTATCGCTTACAAGAACGTCGGGCAGGCCGAAGCAGGCGAACAGCTTGCGCAACTGCTTAATGGTTGCGGCAGAGGAAGTGCTGTTCATGGGAATTACCTCCAACCACTTGGAGTAAGAGTCAACGACTAGGAGGAACAAGGACCCGCGGAAGGGGCCCGCGAAGTCCACGTGGATTCGGGACCAGGGGCCGCGGGCCGTATCCCACTCTCTATGGGGTAGCTTGGATTCCTCAGGCCGAGAGCTCTGGCAGCTCTCGCACGTGCCCACTAACCGTTCTATATCTGCGTCTATCTTGGGCCACCAAACAAAACTCCTAGCTAGGGACTTGGAGCGCACGATTCCCGGGTGGCTGGTGTGCAGTAGCTTCAGCACCCTCGCCCTCAGCTTCTCGGGGATGACTACCCGCTGCCCCCAGAGTAAGCAGCCCCTTTCCAGGGAAAGCTCCACTCTGCGTCTGCCAAACGGCTGGAATTCCTCACCTGGGGGAGTAGTGGGCCACCCTTTTCTAACCCAGGAGCTGACCTGGGCTAGGGTCTTGTCGGCCGCCGTCGCCTTGGCGAGGTCGGCCGGGACAATGGGGGGTGAGTCAAGGGCCTCGATCAGCAGGGCTTGGTGGTCCTGCTCTACCTCGCATGTGGGGTCTCCTAGGCTAGGGAGAGGGGATCGGGATAGTGCATCTGCATGGGAGATCTCTTTCCCTGGGCGGTAAATCAGCTCGTACTGGTAAGCGTTGAGGAATATAGCCCAACGCAGCATCCTGGGGGATAAAATTTGGGGGGTCGGTTTGCCGGTGGTGAAGATTCCCAGCAACGGCTTGTGATCAGTCACCACCGTAAACTCGCGGCCATACAAAAAGTCATGGAACTTTTTCGTTCCCGCTATTATGGCTAGGGCCTCCCTATCCGTTTGCGCGTAATTGCGCTCAGCCTTAGAAAGGGACCTTGAATAGTACGCCACCGGGGCCTCCCGCCCGTTGTCTAGCACGTGGCACAGAACTGCCCCCACCCCCACCGGGGATGCATCACATACTAGCACCACTGGTTTCCTCGGATCGAAATGGGTCAGGACAGCATTCGAGGAAAGGAGTGACTTTAACTCTTTAAATGCTTTCTCCTGCCTGTCACCCCACCGCCAAGCCGCATCCTTTTTTAGTAGGGCGTGCAGTGGCTCCGCGACCGATGCCTTCCTTGGCAGGAATGAATGATAAAAATTGAGGAGCCCTAGAAAAGACTGTAACTCTGGCTTTGCGGTGGGGCGGGGGGCATTCTTTACAGCCGCGACTTTGGACTCCGAGGGGCGAATTCCCTCTGGGGTTACCTTAAACCCGAGGAATTCGACTTCTTTTGCGAAAAATACGCATTTGTCTTTTCGAAGACGAAGCCCCGCTTTTTCGAAGACTGAGAGGACCCCATCTAACCTCGTGGCTAGCTCTGCCTCACTCCCCGCTGTTATCAGGACATCATCGAAGTAGGGGAGAACACCTGGAAGCCCCTTTAATAAACGTTCCACGAGGGCTTGGAAGATCCCGGGGGCCGAATTCACGCCAAACTGAAGGCGCGTCACTTTAAAGGCTCCCTTATAGGTTACAATCGTCTGTGCGGCGGCAGCAGCTGGGGTTACCGAGAGCTGTTGATAAGCCTGCGCTAAGTCTAGCTTGGCGAAACACCTCCCCCCATGTAACGTGGCCAGTAGGTGGCTGACCACAGGCACCGGGTATGCATTTGGCTGAATGGCCTTATTAATCGTACATTTATAATCCGCACATATCCTGACCTCCCCGTTTGATTTAAGGGCCGTAACAATCGGCGTTTCCCACTCCGCCGAGTCAACTGGAACCAAAATCCCCTGCCCCACCAGTTTGTCCAGTTCCGCCTCGATCTTGTCCTTCAGTGCGAAAGGCACTCTCCTGGGCTTGAGGCGGATGGGCCGGATCGCTGGATCTAGTTCAAAAGAGACTGGGGGACCCCGGTACTTCCCGAGGCCCTTTTTGAAAACGTCCGGGTGTGCATTGCACACGTCCCGCATTGGGTCAGTCTCGATGGCGTTAATGCCGGACAGTTCGATTCCCAGGGGAGCAAACCACTGTGTTCCCAGAAGGCAGCATCTCCCCCCCTTGAGGACGACTAGGGGCAGTCTCTCGGAATAGTTCTTAAATTTCACTTTGAACTTTCTCACCCCCAACACTGGGATCCCTTTCCCCTGCACGTCCCGCAAGTTCGACTTTAGGGCCCGCAGTTTGGGCCGTGCCTCTGGGGGAATGCGCATATACTCTCTCTGGGATAGGATGGAATAGGATGACCCCGAGTCTATCTCCATCCTCACTGGGAGCCCCTGTAACTGTACCTCAACGAAGAAACGCCGGTGCTCCAGTCCCACGCGGTTGACGCCGTCCTCGTCGGAACCGGTTGCGACCTTCCTCGTGCCGGTCGCCTTACGCTGGTGTCCCCGGGGGTGACTTGGGCCGCTCCTGTCCTCGGTCCGTCCGCGCCTGCAAACTCTGGCGATGTGCCCTTTCCGGCCGCAGTTGTGGCACTCGGCCTTGCGAAATGGGCACCTCGTGCGGTCGTGGGGCGCCCCATAACCGTCGCAACGGCAGTCTTTCCTGTCGCGGGTCTCACGCTTCTCCCCGCGCTTCCGAATCCGCTGGACGTCGTCGTCCTCGCTGGAACAGGGGTCTGCCGTCGTGGACGACTCCTCGGACATCGCTGGTGAGCCGGCGGGCGGCTTGGGGGCCCGCCAGGCAGCCTTTGTTGGTGTCCGCCGGGCCGCTTGCACTGGTGACTTGGCCCTCTCGGCCGCGGCCCCTCGGGACTTGAACAGCCTGACCCCGCTCCTGGCCTCCTCGGCCGCTTGGGCCTCCCGCAGTACCTCGTTGAATGTGAGACGGCTGTCGCGGGTCATCAGGCGCCTCTGCAGCTCCTCGTCCCTCAAACCGCACAACATGCGGTCTCGGAGGGCCTGGTCCAGGTCGTCCCATTGGCAGTGCACCGCTGCCAGGCGGAGGGCCGCCGCGTAGGCGGACACGGACTCGCCTGAGCGCTGGTCTCGCCGGTGGAACGCGACCCGGGCTGGAAAGATTGAGACCGGCGGTTGGAAGTGCTCACGCAGCGCTTCCAAAATGCGGTCGATGGGCACTTCGTCCACCTTTCGGGGGGCCACGAGGGTCATCAGGATGCGCATCGCGGCCGGTCCCACCTGGGACAGGAAGTGCGAGCGCATCAGCGCGTCGTCGTCGACGCCGGTGGCTTCCATCGTGTGCCGAAACTGGCACTCGTAGAGCTCCCACTGCTCGGGCTCGCTGACATCGAACTGGTACGGCTTGACCTTGGGATGCGCCATTATCCCATCCTCGTCGCCAATTTAGTGTCTTGCACGGGAGACAAAGAAGGAGTCGCAGGAAGGACTAACACAGGGTTATTGATTGATGGTCTGTAAGAACATGTGGTAATGGCGGAGGTACATCTCATTATATACAGTAACATAATACATTTGAATCTTGCTGCACGGTAGCTTATTGGCTGCTACCGGCGTGACCTCGCCCCGGTCACGCCTCTCTCCTGTAGTTCTTCTTCTGTAGTTCCTCTGTAGTTCTTTGACATGCGGGAATCTCCCGCGGCTGTTCGTGATTTGGGGAATGTGAACCATGTGAGACTGAACGCTCGCAGCTGCCCTCTATGGGCGGCTTGCTCGCGTTCCTTAGCAGCTGAGATACATTGTGATTTAGGCTTGTTACATTCATACCTTTAAAGAGACATTGTACATGCATACATAACAGAAAGAGAGGGCCTTACCGAGAGTGGATGCAAATTCCATGTTCTCCTCCATGACCTCCTTGTGCAGTGATTTCTGATCAGGATCCAGCAGTGCCCATTGCTGTGGAATAAAATACACAGCCACCCCCTCAAAGGTCACTGGAATCTAAATGGAAAGAGGAGAAAAAAGAGGTCTCCTTCGTACTTTTTATAACAATAACCTCCTAAATCCAAAACAGCCTCTGAGTTTGAACCTTCATGGGTGGCCTGATGTTGTGTTCTAAAGCATGTGCCTTTAAACAATCTATCTATCCATGTGTATCCAATGCAACCTATTCCATGTGTAACATTGTAACCTCAGCTGCATCACTGTAACCTTAATAGGACGCGAGCTAGTGACCACTTTTAGTGTCTTGCACAGGAGACAAAGAAGGAGTCGCAGGAAGGACTAACACAGGTTTATTCATTGATGGTCAGTATGAACATGTGGTAATGGCGGAGGTACATCTCATTATATACAGTACATAATACATTTGAATCTTGTTGCACGGTAGCTCATTGGCTGCTACCGGCGTGGCCTCGCCCAGGTCACGCCTCTCTGCTTGTAGTTGTTTTCTGTAGTCCTTTGTCATGCGGGGAATCTCCCGCGGCTGTTCGTGATTTGGGGAATGTGGACCATGTGAGGTTGAACGCTCGCAGCTGCCCTCTATGGGCGGCTTGCTCGCGTTCCTTAACAGCTGAGATACATTGTGATTGTGGATTGGTTACATTCATATATTTAAAGAAACATTGTACATGCATACATAACATCCCTCCCCCCTAGGATGGGACGAAGTCCCTCAACCATTGTGGCTTGCCGCAAGTGCGCCTGGGGCGTGCGGCTGCCTGACCTAATACAGGGGAGCCTGTGACTCCTGGCTCTGTGGAGTCTCGCCCTGCAACGGAAAATGGAGACTCGTTAGTGGTTCTGTGGGGAGCTTGCGATGCCCTTGTCTTGGGGGACGGGAATGGAATGAACAGCTGGGAAGTGAACCCCTGCCTGTTGCCTGAGGAGCCCGGGGACCCACCCAGCACGAACCTCGGGACCGACGAGGATGCCCTCGCGGTCCCGCCACCTCCTGCTGCCTGTTCGGGAGTTCGAGAGATTGCGGCGGGGGCGGGTGAGCTCCCGTCGGCTGCCTGTCTTTTAGGGGCCGGAGCTATGGTGTACTCTAGGATGCAAGAACTGGGGGGGCTGGAGGTACCAGGGGCTGAACTGAAACCCCTCTTCTCGCCAGGACGGGTGGGGGACCACTCCGCTAACTCCCCCTGGTACGGAAAATCATAATCATCACCAAACTGATCCCTCTCTTTCAAAGTATCCTCCTCTGTGGATGGGACCCCAGGATATGCGTTTGTATCCGCGGGATCCGCCGTGTCTCCCCCTTGGGTAATGCGGGTGGGGGAGGACCCTAACGCTGATGCCCCCTCCCCTGTGACTCGCCTTCTGAGTTGGTCGGCGTGCCTTCTCCAAAGTAGACCTGAACTGGTTTCGACCCTGTAGGATACCGGCCCCGTTTGCTCCACAATTGTGCCCGGTACCCACGCTGGTCCCGAGGCCGCGTAGTTTCTGCAGTGCACCGGGTCCCCTATCGCAAAACTTTTGGAGCTCCCTCCCCCATGCTTATATTCCTCCCTTCATCCTCCACCCTGGACGGATCCATCCGGTCAAAAAGTGTTACCGGACGCCTCCTCATGAGGAGTTCGGCTGGGGAAAAACCTGAGGCTAAGAGGGTTGTTCTGTAGCAGATGAGGAACTGGCACAGGTGCAGGTTCAACTCACCGGGACCCATGCGCCGCAGTGCGTCTTTCGTAGTGCGCACTTGGCGCTCTACCTGACCGTTTGTGGCGGAGTGGAACGGGGCAGCTGTGATGTGCCTGATTGCGTTCCTTTCCATGAATGTTTTGAACTCTGCAGACGTGAAGGTACTCGCGTTATCGCTCACGAGAACGTCTGGCAGGCCGAAGCAGGCAAAGAGCTCGCGCAACTGCTTAATGGTTGCCGCGGAGGAGGTGCTGCTCATAGGGATTACCTCCAACCACTTGGAGTAGGAGTCGACTACCAGTAGGAACGTGGCCCCGCGGAAGGGGCCAGCGAAGTCGACATGAATCCTGGACCATGGCCCGCGGGCCGTGTCCCATTCCCTGTGGGGTAGCTTGGATTCCTCGGGCCGGGAGCTCTGGCAGCTCTCGCACGTGCCCACTAACCGTTCTATATCTGCGTCTATCTTGGGCCACCAAACGAAACTCCTGGCTAGGGCCTTGGAGCGCACGATTCCCGGGTGACTGGTGTGCAGTAGCTTTAGCACCCTGGCCCTCAACTTTTCGGGAATGACTACCCGCTGTCCCCAGAGTAAGCAGCCCCTTTCCAGGGAGAGCTCCACTCTGCGTCTGCAAAACGGCTGGAATTCCTCACCTGGGGAAGTAGTGGGCCACCCTTTTCTAACCCAGGAGCTGACTTGGGCTAGGGTCTTGTCGGCCGCCGTCGCCTTGGCGAGGTCGGCCGGAACAATGGGGGGTGAGTCGAGGGCCTCGATCAGCAGGACTTGGTGGTCCTGCTCCACCTCGCATGTGGGGTCTCCTAGGCTAGGGAGAGGGGATCGGGACAGTGCGTCTGCATGGGAGATCTCCTTCCCTGGGCGGTAAATTAGCTCGTACTGGTAAGCGTTGAGGAATATAGCCCAACGCAGCATCCTGGGGGATAAAATTTGGGGGGTCGGTTTGCCGGTAGTGAAGATCCCCAGAAGCGGCTTGTGATCGGTCACCACCGTAAACTCGCGGCCATACAAAAAGTCATGGAACTTTTTCGTTCCCGCGATTATGGCCAGGGCCTCCCTATCCGTTTGTGCGTAATTGCACTCAGCCTTTGAAAGGGACCTTGAATAGTACGCCACCGGGGCCTCCCGCCCGCTCTCTAGCACGTGGCACAGAACCGCCCCCACCCCCACCGGGGACGCATCACATACTAGAACTACTGGCTTCCTTGGATCGAAGTGAGTCAGGACAGCATTCGATGAAAGGAGTGACTTTAGCTCTCTAAATGCTTTCTCCTGCCTGTCCCCCCACCGCCAAGCCGCGTCCTTTTTTAGAAGGGCATGCAGTGGCTCCGCGACCGATGCCTTCCTTGGCAGGAATGAATGATAAAAATTGAGGAGCCCTAGGAAGGACTGCAACTCTGGCTTTGCGGTGGGGCGAGGGGCATTCTTTACGGCCGCAAACTTGGACTCCGAGGGGCGAATTCCCTCTGGGGTTACCTTAAACCCGAGGAACTCGACCTCTCTTGCGAAAAACACGCATTTGTCTTTCCTTAGGCGAAGCCCCGCTTTTTCGAAAACTGAGAGGACCCCATCTAACCTCCTAGCTAGCTCGGCCTCGCTCCCCGCTGTTATCAGGACATTGTCGAAGTAGGGGAGAACACCTGGGAGTCCCTTTAATAGGCGTTCCACGAGGGCTTGGAAAATCCCGGGGGCCGAATTCACGCCAAACTGGAGGCGCGTCACCTTAAAGGCCCCCTTGTGGGTTACGATCGTCTGTGCGGCGGCAGCAGCTGGGGTTACCGAGAGCTGCTGATATGCCTGCGCTAAGTCTAGCTTGGCGAAACACCTCCCCCCGTGTAACGTGGCCAGTAGATGGCTGACCACAGGTACCGGACATGCATTTGGCCTAATGGCCTTATTAATCGTACATTTATAATCCGCACAAATCCTGACCTCCCCATTTGATTTGAGGGCCGTTACAATCGGCGTTTCCCATTCCGCCGAGTCAACTGGAACCAAAATCCCCTGCCCCACCAGTTTGTCCAGTTCCGCCTCGATCTTGTCCTTTAAGGCGAATGGCACTCTCCTTGGCTTGAGGCGGATGGGCCGGATCTCTGGGTCCAGTTCAAAGGAGACTGGGGGCCCCCTATACGTCCCGAGCCCCTTTTTGAAAACGTCTGGGTGCGCATTGCACACGTCCCGCATTGGGTCAGTCTCGATGGCGTTAATGCCGGACAGTTCGATTCCCAAGGGAGCAAACCACTGTGTTCCCAGAAGGCAGCATCTCCCCCCCTTGAGGACGACTAGGGGCAGTCTCTCGGAATAGTTCTTGAATTTTACTTCGAACTTTCCCACCCCCAACACTGGGATCCCATTTCCCTGCACGTCCCGCAGGTTTGACCTCAAGGCCCGCAGTTTGGGCCACGCCTCTGGGGGAATGCGCATGTACTCTCTCTGGGAAAGGATAGAATAGGACGACCCCGAGTCTATCTCCATTCTCACTGGGAGCCCCTGTAACTGTACCTCAACGAAAAAACGCCGGTGCTCCAGTCCCACGCGGTTGACGCCTTCCTCGTTGAAGCCGGTTGAGACCTTCCTGGTGCCGGTCGCCTTCCGCTGGTGTCCCCGGGGGTGACTTGGGCCGCTCTTGTCCTCGGTCCATCCGCGCCTGCAAACTCTGGCGATGTGCCCTTTCCGGCCGCAGTTGTGGCACTCGGCCTTACGAAACGGGCACCTCGTGCGGTCGTGGGGCGCCCCACAACCGTCGCAACGGCGGTCTTGCCTGTCGCGGGTCTCACGCTTCTCCCCGCGTTTCCTTATCCGCTGGACGTCGTCGTCCTCGCTGGAACAGGGGTCTGTTGTTGTGGACGACTCCTCGGACGTCGCTGGTGAGCCGGCGGGCGGCTTGGGGGCCCGCCAGGCCGTCTTTGCTGGTGTCCGCCGGGCCGCTTGCACTGGTGACTTGGCCCTCTCGGACGCGGTCCCTCGGGACTTAAACAGCCTGACCCCGCTCCTGGCCTCCTCGGCTGCTTGGGCCTCCCGCAGTACCTCGTTGAACGTGAGGCGGTGGTCGCGGGTCATCAGGCGCCTCTGCAGCTCCTCGTCCTTCAAACCGCACAACATGCGGTCTCGGAGGGCCTGGTCCAGGTCGTCCCATTGGCAGTGCACCGCCGCCAGCCAGAGGGCCGCCGCGTAGGCGGACACGGATTCGCCTGGGCGCTGGTCTCGCCGGTGGAACGCGACCCGGGCTGGGAAGATTGAGACCGGCGGTTGGAAGTGCTCACGAAGCTTCTCCAAGATGCAGTCGATGGGCACTTCGTCCACCTTCCGGGGGGCCACGAGGGTCATCAGGATCCGCATCGCGGCCGGTCCCACCTGGGACAGGAAGTGCGAGCACATCTTTGCATCGTCGTCGATGCCGGCGGCTTCCATCGTGTGCCGAAACTGGCACTCGTAGAGCTCCCACTGCTCGGGTTCACTGACATCGAACTGGTACGGCTTGACTTTGGGATTCGCCATCGATCCCATCCTCGTCGCCAATTTAGTGTCTTGCACAGGAGACAAAGAAGGAGTCGCAGGAAGGACTAACACAGGATTATTCATTGATGGTCAGTATGAACATGTGGTAATGGCGGAGGTACATCTCATTATATACAGTACATAATACATTTGAATCTTGTTGCACGGTAGCTCATTGGCTGCTACCGGCGTGGCCTCGCCCAGGTCACGCCTCTCTGCTTGTAGTTGTTTTCTGTAGTCCTTTGTCATGCGGGGAATCTCCCGCGGCTGTTCGTGATTTGGGGAATGTGGACCATGTGAGGTTGAACGCTCACAGCTGCCCTCTATGGGTGGCTTGCTCGCGTTCCTTAACAGCTGAGATACATTGTGATTGTGGACTGGTTACATTCATATATTTAAAGAAACATTGTACATGCATACATAACACCACTAGATGGCAATAGCGAGCGTCCAAGCTCATTGGTCCAAGACTCACCTAGGCGCAACAGCGCGGGAAGATTCCCGCCACCACCTTCACCTGGACAAGAAGGGCGTGACCTGAAATGACGTCACGCGGACAGTAGCCAATAGACTGTCAAGGAGCCACATTCAAATGTATAGCCACTGTATATATTGAGCTGTTCGTCCGCCATTACCACATGTTCCCTCTGACCAGCATGTAATAAGGTTGGGTTAAGCCAGCTCTTCGGCTGTCCTGGTGTCTTTGGTCCCATACACTAAACCTACTCAGGCTTTCTAATGGAGATCAGGATTACAGAGTTCCCTTAGCTTCCTATTCCTTTCAGGAAGAGAGACCTTTCAGTCCCAGTTGCTGAGAAACAAGAGTAGGGAAGGGAAAGGGCTAAGGGTGGCCTGCCTGCTTTGGGAGGATCCTGGAGGCATCTAAGGAGCCTTTGTGCAAACAAATTGTCTAGGCTTGACCACTCTCTGGTTGGATGGAGAATGGCTCCTCTTCTGAAAAACGTAAAACATACAGATCTTAGTTTTTTCCTCAAAACAGAAGACAAACAAAATCCTTTTCCATTTGCAACAGTCAAATATAATAAGTATTTTTGTTCCCTGCCTGGAGAGGAACACGCCACATCAGCTTCTGTAAAAAACAAGAAACTGGAGAGTTCCCCATTAAAAATGAATGGCCAGATGAATCTGAAAATGTTGAAATAAAGATGACTATAAGTACCCAAGAGGTCCTTTAACCCCCTCCTCCATACTTCATTTGCTTCTGCTGTGTTGTAAGGAAGAGATGATGGAACACCGACTTCTGTGAATATTCCAGCCCCTGCGGGAAAGACCAAAAGGGAGGGATGCCAGTCCTGTAACTAGTCTCAGAATTAGATCATTAGCCCAAATTATTTTCCTAAAAAGAAAGCCTTTGAGTATACATCCCAGTAAAGAGAAGTGGCTCCCACAATTCAATATATACCCCTCAGGAATGTGTTTCCAAATAAAATTTGAAGAGAAATGCAAACCTGTAAGATATTTTACTGAGTAGAGAAACGTATGCAACAGATCACAGAACAAAAGTCAGGATTCCTCCAAAATTTGTTTAGTGTCTTGCACGGAAGACAAAGAAGGAGCCGCAGTGGGGGCTAAAACACAGGTTTATTTCATGATGGTCAGGATGAACATGTGGTAATGGCGGAGGTACAGCTCATTTTATACTGCAGAAAATACATTTGAATATCGTTGCACGGTAGCTCATTGGCTGCTACCGGCGTGACGTCATTCTGAGTCACGCCCATCTTCTCCAGGTGATCCTCGCGCGGGAAAGGTTCCCGCGGCTGCCGGTGATTTGGGGAATGTGAACCATGTGAGCTGAACGCTCGCAGCTGCCCTCTATGGGCAGCTAGCTCGCGTTCCTTAAACAGCTGGGTTACATTGTAATCATTGTCAGGTTACAATCATACAATCATATATTCTTAAAGTAATACTGTTACATACACAACACTCCTCCCTCCTAGGATGGGACTAAGTCCCTCAACCATTGTGGCTTCCCGCACGTGCGCTTGGGGCGTGCGGCTGCTTGGTTTAGCACAGGGGAACTAGGGGCTCCGAGTTCCGCAGAGTCTTGTCCTGCAATGGAAAGTTAGTCATTTGGCGGGGACTCTGCGACAACCTTGCATTGGGAGAAGGGAACGGAACATACAGCTGGGATGTGAACCCCTGCCTGTTGCTTGTGGCGCCTGGGGACCCCCCCAGTACAAACCTCGGGACCGATGAGGAGACCCTTGTTGCCTCCCCCCGGTTCCTTTCGCCGGTGACCGGCGTGCTTGCGCCACCCCCTGCTGCCTGGCCCGGAGTTCTAGGGGATGAGGAGAGCGAATTTCCCCCTGCTGCCTGTCTCAGGGGGCTTGGTGATATGGTGTATTCTAAAGCAAAAGGGCTGGGAGGACTGGAGGTACCAGGGGCTGAACTGAAACCCCTCTTCTCGCTCGGACGGGTGGGGGACCACTCCGCGACACCCCCCTGGTACGGTAACGTAAAGTCAAACTCATTCCACTCTTTCAAAGTATCCTCCTCCTCGGCTGAGAATCCAGGGTATGCATTTGTACCCGAGGACGCCGCCGTGTCTCCCCCTTGGGTTACGCGGGTGGGGGAGGACCCTAACGCTGATTCCCCTTCTCTAGTGACTCACCTTCTGAGTTGGTCAGCGTGCCTTCTCCAGAGTAGACCTGTGCTAGTCTCGACCCTATAGGACACTGGCCCCGTTTGTTCAATGATTGTCCCTGGGACCCACGTTGGTCCCGAGGCCGCATAGTTCCTGCAGTGAACCGGGTCCCCTACCGAAAAACTTTTGGAACTCTCTACCACTATATTTCTCCCTTCATCCTCCACCCTGGTCGGATCCAACTGATCAAACAGGGTTACCGGCCGCCTCCTCATGAGGAGTTCGGCCGGCGAAAGTCCTGAAGCTAGGGGGATTGCCCTATAACAGATGAGGAACTGACACAGTTGGAGGTTCAACTCACTGGGACCCATGCGCCGCAGTGCGTCTTTCGTAGTGTGCACTTGGCGCTCTACCTGACCGTTTGTGGTGGGGTGAAACGGGGCAGCGGTAATGTGCCTGATGGCATTTCTCTCGATAAACGCCTTGAATTCCGCAGAAGTGAAGGTACTGGCGTTATCGCTAACAAGGATGTCTGGCAGGCCGAAGCAACTGAACACCCTGCGCAAGTGTTTAATGGTTGCAGCAGATGAGGTGCTAGTCATGGGGATTACTTCCAGCCACTTGGAATAGGAGTCAACTATCAACAGAAACATGGACCCGTGGAAAGGGCCAGCGAAGTCGACATGTATTCGGGACCATGGCCCGCGGGCCGTGTCCCATTCCCTATGGGGTAGCCGGGACTCCTCGGGCCGAGAGCTCTGGCAGCTCTCACACATGCCCACTAAGTGTTCTATATCCGCGTCTATTTGGGGCCAACAGAAGTAGCTCCTGGCCAGAGCCTTGGAGCGCATTATTCCCGGGTGGCTGGTATGCAGCAGTTTCAGCACCTTCGCCCTTAACTTCTCTGGGATGACTACCTGCTGGGCCCAGAGCAGGCAGCCCCTTTCAAGGGAAAGCTCTACCCTGTGCCTGAAAAATGACTTGAAATGCTCCTCGGGGGGAGTTGTGGGCCACCCCTTCCTAACCCAGGAACTAACTTGGGACAGGATTTTGTCGGCCGCCGTGGCTTTGGCGAGGTCAGCCGGGACTATGGGGGGTGAGTCGAGGGACTCGATCAGCAGGACTTGGTGGTCCTGCTCTACCTCGCATGCGGGATCTCCTAAGCTAGGGAGGGGAGACCGGGACAGCGCGTCTGCATGGGAGATCTCCTTCCCTGGGCGATAGACCAGTTCGTACTGGTAGGCGTTAAGGAAAATTGCCCAACGTAGCATCCTGGGGGATAGAATTTGTGGGGTGGGTTTGCCTGTAATGAAAATTCCCAGAAGAGGCTTGTGATCAGTCACAACCGTAAACTCGCGGCCGTATAGGAAATTGTGGAACTTCTTTGTTCCCGCGATTATGGCCAGGGCCTCCCTATCTGTTTGCGCGTAGTTGCGCTCCGCCTTTGAAAGGGACCTGGAGTAGTACACAACCGGGGCTTCCCGCCCGCTCTCCAACACGTGGCACAGCACCCCCCCCACCCCCACTGGGGACGCATCACAGACTAAAACTACTGGTCTCCTCGGGTCAAAATGGGTCAGGACAGTATCCGAGGATAAAAGCGCTTTGAGTTCCTTGAAAGCTTTCTCTTGCCTATCCCCCCACCGCCAAACCGCCTCTTTCTTTAGTAGTGCATTCAGTGGCTCCGCAACGGATGCCTTCCTTGGCAAGAAGGAGTGGTAAAAATTTAGGAGCCCTAGAAATGACTGCAGCTCCGGTTTCGCGGTGGGACGAGGGGCATTTTGCACAGCCGCAACCTTGGACTCGGAGGGCTTGATGCCCTCCGGGGTTATCTTGAACCCGAGAAACTCAACCTCCCTCGCAAAGAATACACATTTGTCCCTTCTCAGTCGAAATCCCGCTTTCTCGAATACTGAAAGGACCCTGTCTAGCCTTCTCGCTAGTTCTGATTCGCTCCCCGCTGTTATCAAAACATCGTCAAAATATGGGAGTACGCCTGGAAGCCCCTTTAAAAGGCGTTCCACAAGGGACTGGAAGATCCCGGGGGCTGAATTTACGCCGAACTGTAGGCGCGTTACCTTAAATGCCCCCTTGTGCGTAACAATGGTTTGCGCAGCGGCAGCAGCTGGGGTTACTGTGAGCTGCTGATACGCCTGCGCCAGGTCTAGCTTGGCGAAACACCTCCCCCCATGCAACGTGGCCAGTAAGTGGCTAACCACTGGCACTGGATATGCATTTGGCCAAATGGCCTTGTTAATTGTACATTTGTAGTCAGCGCAAATCCTGACCTCCCCGTTTGATTTTAAGGCTGTAACAATCGGAGTCTCCCACTCCGCTGAATCAACTGGAACCAAAATCCCCTGCCCCACCAATTTGTCCAGTTCTGCCTCAATCTTGTCCTTGAGGGCGAAGGGCACTCTTCTTGGCTTGAGACGTATGGGCCGGATTTCTGGGTCCAACTCGAAGGAAACTGGGGGCCCCTTGTACGTCCCGAGCCCCTTCTTGAAAACGTCCGGGCGCGCATCGCACATGTCCTGGATTGGGTCAGTCTCTATGGCGTTAATGCCGGACAGTTCGATTCCCAGGGGAGCAAACCACTGAGTTCCCAAAAGGCAGCATCTTCCCCCCTTGAGAACCACTAAGGGCAGTTTCTCGGTGTAATTTTTGAACTTCACTGTGAAGTTCCCCACCCCCAACACTGGGATCCCATAGCCCTGCATGTCCCGTAAGTGTGACTTCATGGCCCGCAGCTTGGGCCGCACATTTGGGGGAATGCGCATGAATTCTTTTTGGGACAGGATGGAGTAGGACGACCCCGAGTCTACTTCCATCCTCACTGGAACCCCTTGTAACAGTACCTCTACAAAGAAGCGCCGGTGCTCCAGGCCCACGCGGTTCACGCCTTCTGCGCCACCGTTGGCTGAGACCTTTCCGATGCCGGCCGCCTTTCGTTGGTGTGCTTGAGGGTGTCTCGATGTGCCCTTGTCCTCGGTTCGCCCGCGCCTGCAGACTCTGGCGATGTGGCCCTTCCGGCCGCAGTTGTGGCACTCGGCCTTCCGGAATGGGCATCTCGTCCGGTCGTGAGATGCCCCACAGCCGTCGCAACGGCGGCCTTGTCGCTCGCTGGTCTGGTGCTTCTCCCCGCATTTCTTTATCCTCTGGACGTCGTCGTCCTCGCTGGAGCAGGAGTCCGCCGTCGTGGACGACTCCTCGGAGGTCGCTGGCGTGCCTGCGGGCGACCGGGGCGCCCGCCAGGCCGTCTTCGCCGACGTCCGCCCGGCCGCTTGCACGGGTGACTTGGCCCTTTGGGGTGCGGCCCCTCGGGACTTGAACACTCTGACCTCGCTCCTGGCCGCCTTGGCTGCTTGGGCTTCCCGCAGTACCTCGTTGAACGTGAGGCGATGGTCACGGGTCATCAACTTCCTCTGGACCTCCTCGTCCCTCAGGCCACACAGCATGCGGTCTCGGAGGGCCGTGTCCAGGTCCTCCCATTGGCAGTTTACCGCCGCAAGCCTGAGGGCCACCGCGTAGGCGGACACGGATTCCCCCGGACGCTGGTCCCGCCTGTGGAATGCGACCCTGGCCGGGAAAATCATGACGGGAGGCTGGAAGTGCTCACTCAGTAGCGCCAGGATGCGGTCGATGGGCACCACGTCTACCTTCCGGGGGGCCACCAGGTTCATCAGGATACGCAGCGTGGCCGGCCCCACCTGGGCCAGGAAGTGCGAGCGCATCTTTGCATCGTCGTCGATGCCTGCAGCATCCATCGCGTGCTGAAACTGGCACTCGTACAGCTCCCATTGTTCTGGATCGCTGATATCAAATTGATGAGGCTTGACTTTGGAATACGCCATGAATCCCACCTTCGTCGCCAATTTAGTGTCTTGCACGGAAGACAAAGAAGGAGCCGCAGTGGGGGCTAAAACACAGGTTTATTTCATGATGGTCAGGATGAACATGTGGTAATGGCAGAGGTACAGCTCATTTTATACTGCAGTAAATACATTTGAATATCGTTGCACGGTAGCTCATTGGCTGCTACCGGCGTGACGTCATTCTGAGTCACGCCCATCTTCTCCAGGTGATCCTCGCGCGGGAAAGGTTCCCGCGGCTGCCGGTGATTTGGGGAATGTGAACCATGTGAGCTGAACGCTCGCAGCTGCCCTCTATGGGCAGCTAGCTCGCGTTCCTTAAACAGCTGGGTTACATTGTAATCATTGTCAGGTTACATTCATACATTCTTAAAGTAATACTGTTACATACACAACAATTTGTTCAATATTTTTCACTACTTAGGAGCATCCTGGTGAGGAGCAAGGGAACAAAACCTTCGCCACTCTTTTCAAACAAATTAGGGACCAGAGGAACAGGTTACTTTGAAAAACTGGAGATTAGAAAACTTGGTAGATGTATAGAAAGAGCCAAAAAAAAAAGGTTACCAAGTCTCCCAGCCCAAAAGAGTCAGAGGAGAGAAACATACACTTACCCATCTAATATTAATGCTTACCTATCAAGTTGGCACCTTCCTCGTTGGCTTGACTGGTCTCTCCTCGCTGCAGACTCAGTTTGGGGTTGAATTCAGGTTTCTCTGCCATGGGGAAATCAGACTGAACATCTACTCACCTGAGGATCCATGAGAAGGACAGAGACAATGGTCAAAAGAAGACAGAGGGGAAGATTTGAATGGATAAGGTTGGGGCTTGGGAAATATAGTACAATAAAACCCAGGCATACGACTGCCCTGGGCCATGTTTAGCACAGGTTATGACGGCGTATTTAATTAAAAAAATTCCCTGGGTTACTACAACCAATTTTTAATTTACAACCAAAGATTGTGCTACGGTATTTTAAACTCTAAAATGGTAACGATCTCCCTATCTTAATCAAACTGTTTAGGGACCTTATCTGATGATGAAGGCACCTCCGCAGCAGTACACACTGCATTGTGACTTTGGGTGAAGGGGCGGCCATTTTGAATCCTGACATGGTTGCATTGGCCATTTTGATGCAACCATTTCAGAATTCAAAATGGCTGCCCCTTCACTCGAAATAACAAAGCAGTGCTTACTGCTGCGGAGGTACCATTGTCATCATCGGATAAGGTCCCCAAATAGTGTGGAAAAGGTAGGGAAATTGCTTCATCCCTTTGTGGGGGAGAGAGTGGGTCACACCTGGCATTTATGGGGTTGGATGGGGTGTATTTTATTATTGTTATTGTTATTATTATTGGTCCTTTTTAAAATTTTCAATGCATTCCTATGGAAAAATGTGCTTAGGGTTACAATTCTTACAGGTTACGACGGAGGCTGTTGGAACGGGCCTCCGTTGTAACCTAAGGATTTACTGTACCTCATTATCTGAATGAATCCCTCTCACCTTTGGCTCTTCCAGATGTTTGTCTCCTGCCCGACTCAGAGCCAGGAAACCTTCTGCAGGTCCACTGCCTGGGAAGTGTATTCCGCTCCGCATTCCCTCACCCAGCTCGACATCTCAACTGGGAGGAGGGTTAGGAACTGCTCCAGAATCACCAGGTCCAGCAACTGAGCCTTGCTGTGTTGCTCCGGCTGGTGCCACTGGCGGCAAAACTGGTGGAGTCGAGTACAATCCTGGTGAGGATCCTCTGCCTCCCGGCAGGAGAATTCCCAGAAGCGTGGGCACTGTGTCCCTGAGTACCTGAGCATCTCCTCAGCTGAGTCCTCTGGACCCGTCCTTTCCCAGGAACGTGGGCCGAGGCTTCCTTTTCTGATCACATAGGGATCATTTCCCAAACTTTGGCCTTTGCTTGTTCTGTCTGTCATCACATCCTCTGCCCAGAGTTGCCTCCAAGGGAATCTCCTCTCCTTCCGGCAGGCAAAGGCGTCCTTCACAGGAGCTGTGCAAAGGCAAGACAACTCCATGTTAGGATGATGAATGTTAACAAATATCAACAACATGGAATTAACTCCCTGACCAAGTAGAGGAGAAAGTTCTGACGGGGTTAACACGATATGTCACAAAAACAAACACCTTACATTGGCAAGAGGAAATGCTGTTGGTGTGGCCCGATATTGGTCAGATGTCATCTATCCCTTTTTAATTCTATTTTGTTTTTAGATGTGTTGATTTTAGCTTTATATGTTATTATATGTTGTTGGTGCATCTGAGATGAAGAAAGAGAGAGAGAAAAAGAAAGAACAAACGAAGCCTGAAATTAGAATTTTTTTTAAAATAGTATTTTTTCTACATTCCTGCCCATTTCCTTCTTTTGCCAGGTAGAGTTCCACAGGAGTTGGAGATTCTTCTCTTCCTCACTCCTTTCCCAGCCTGAAGCTGCCGGCATGGAGCAGAATTCCTCCTTAAGGAAACCTCATCATTTCTCCTCTTTTCCTCTGTCAGGTGAACATCTCTGGCTCTTCCCCTGTAACTCCTCACCTGGAAATCTATCTCTCTATAATTAGATATATAAAATACAGTAATACCTCATACAACGGTCAAACTTGGTTCCACAAGTTAGGACATTGTATGAATTCCGACTTTGTATGAGGCATGCAAAATCTTATCCGTGATGCCTCATACAATGTCCAAATTATTGCCACCGATGCTTTGTATAACGTCGTTCCCATAGAGATACATTGCACAAACTGCAGGGCAAAGTCAAAGAAACACAGGAAACTGACAGAACTTTAAGAGGGGCCTTCGGCTCAACAACTTAAACAGGATTTAGCAAGGAGCGGGCTCAACAACCACGTCGGAGCCCAACTCCAAGTCCTCAGAATCATCGCCAGAGCAGGGCAACAAATAATACTACTACTAATAATAATAATTTTAATTTAAATACCGCAATTCTCTACCTTTGCAGTTTTTTTTTTGTTGTTCAGTCGCACAGTCGATTCCGACCCTTTGCGACCCTATAGAACTTCGTCCTCCAGGGATCTCTGTCCTCCGGGATGCCGGAGGAGCAGCCGACAAGCCTTGCCACGACTCTCCCGGGCCCCCGCCATCGGCCTGGGGTGGGAGTCAGCTGCGGCTACCACCCCGCCTCCCTCCGGCCCTGCCTCACCTTGCCTCCACCGACGCCGGGGCTGAGAGGCCGCATGGAGTTCGACTGGCAGCCGGCCGGAGGAGGCAGGGAAGAAAGAACTCGCCGGAGAGGCAAGCCCCAAGTGCGGCGAGTTCTTTCTTTCCCCGCCTCCTCTGGCCGGTTGCCGGTCGAACTCCGTGCGGCCTCTCAACCCCGGCGTCGGTGGGGTCCATTGAGGCGGGGAAAGAAAGAACTCACCACACTTGGGGCTCGCCTCTTCACGGCCCCAAAAACGGATCCCCGCCTCCAACAGACACGTCTGCTATTTGTTCTTTTGTATCACAATATCTGGCCTCAATAAACCCCTTCTTAGACATCTGCCTTACATGTTTATATTTAATATCTATATGTCTTGACCTGCGGCCCACCGCATCTGCCCTTGAAATTTCTATTGCGCCTTTGTTGTATTCATGTATAACAATTGGGTATGATGGTTTTTCCCACATATCAGAAATTAGATCTTCAAACCATATTAAGTAATTTGTGGCACTGGACATGCATGCATATTCGGCTTGGGTCGTAGAGGTGGATACTAGTTTCTTTTTCCCAGTATACCAATAAATTGGGCAATTATGATTTTGTGTCTCCAGCCCAATCTGTGTCTGCATAACATGAGATCATTGGGTACTCAGATGCATCTGGGGTGAGTAATAGTTTTGCTTCTAATGTGTATTTTAAATATCTCAATAATCTTTTTATCGCGTTACAATGATATATTTATGGGTTGTTGACATGACGCGATAATAAATTCACTGCCAAACTTATAACAGGCCTGGTCCATTTAGCTAAATATAGAAGTGATCCAATTGTGGACCTGTACAAGGTATTTTCTGTGAATAACTCATCATCTTCATACATGTTTGTTAAAAAAATCTGTTTGCATGGGTGTGTTGCAGAGTTTAGCATCTAGCAAGTTGCATTTTTCCAATAATTCTAATATTTTCTCCCTTTGGGAAAGTGTGAACCAATTTTTTGTCTCTGTGATTTGGACTCCTAAACATTTGTCAACCCTCCCCTTAATAACAGAACTTGAAACCTCTGTGCCTCACTTAAGATATTTTTACCTGTTGCGCTCAGCTTTTCAAAGTCGCTGGGTAGGTCGTGTTGCTGGGATGTCTTAATGTCTGTGAGTCTCTGTCTTTCGTGTACGTTGGAGAATTCAAGTAAGGGAGAGGGACACTACCTGTCATATTTAAAAGTCCTGCCATTTTTTCTTGCTTGTAGTCAAAGTTGTTGAATTGCCTGCATTCTCCACTAGAGTGTGCATGACTGAATTCACGGGCACGCACGTAGTTCATTCTTCGCTGGTCTTCGTCGGAGAAGGAGCTCCTCAGGGTGGGGAAGCCTGGTGGTGGTCTGAACGCCACTTGCAGATCTGAGGGCTCGCTCCTGATGCCCAGGTGGAGATCCGGGGTCATGCATGTGTCTGGACGTATGGGTTGGATTGCTGCGGGAAAGTAGGTAGCTCCGTCAATTCTGCCTTCCATCCCAGTTTTGCAGTCTTGTGTGCGTTGTTGCATTGGCGGTGCATTGTTGTGGGTTCGCTCTCCCCTTTCATCATTGCCGGTGGGTCGTTGACCATAGGCAAAATTTTCTAGGCTTGTGTTGCCAAAAGCTGCGGCAATTACTTTAATGGCTCTTTTAACTTCCTTATCGGTGGGTGTTTGAATTGAACTGTCTTTTTCCCTCGGGGATGTATTTTGATAAAAGTCCAAAATTGGTGGTTTATTTTCTCCAAAATGTTCCTCAATGTAGTCCCTTTCTCAGCTATGTGGAAGTCCTCTTCGCCATCCTCCTTCCTCTGGTTTTGAATTTGGTGACGTCATAGCAGGTTGTCCCGCCATTTTGGTTGGAGGGAGATTCAAATCTTGGGGGTCGGAAAATGGCACCTGAAGGGGTTTCTCTATATTGTATGCTTATTGTATTGTTGCTATTACTGTTGTTTGCCGCTTCGAGTCGCCTTCGGGCTGAGGGAAGTGGGATATAAATAAAACTAATAATAATAACCAGAGAACGGTCAAGCTTAGAGCCTTGGGTGCCTCCAGGATCTTCCCAAATTAGCCAGGCCACCTTTAGCCCTTTCCCTTCCCTACTCTTGTTCCTCAGCAACTGGGACTGGAAGGTCTCTCTTCCTGAAAGGAGAAGGAAGCCAAGGGAACTGGTAGATCTCGGTAATCCTGATCCCCATCAGAAAGCCTGAGAAGGCCACCCATGAAGGTACAAACTCAGAGGTTATTTTGGATTTAGGAGGTTATTGTTATGAAAAGTATGAAGGAGACCTCTTTTTTCTTCTCTTTCCATTTAGATTCCAGTGACCTTTGAGGAGGTGGTCGTGTATTTTACTCCAGAGCAATGGGCACTGCTGAATCCTGACCAGAGATCACTGAACATTGAAGTCATGGAGGAGATAGTTTAAATGCTTCCATGGCATTTCCAACCCTGCTAGCCACTATGGGATTGGTGATAATGGACTGTGCAGGCTTTGACCCTCCTGAGGTGCTGAGCTCAGAACTGCGGTGATCATAGATGTACATGATTTACATCTGAAGATTTGAAGTTGCCCAAATAGCATAAGAACAGCATTGCTGGAACAGGCCACAGCCCATCCAGTCCAGCATTCTGTCTCACACAGTGACTCACCATCTGCTTCAGGGTATTCCCAAGCAGATGCCTTCACCTGCTTAGGATTCCCTGGAAATGGCATTGAGAGATATCCTGCCTATCACTCCAACTCGGAGGTTGTCCTTAGGTATCCATAATTATAGCCATTGATACCCTTGTCCTCCATGAACTTGTCTAATCATTTCTTAAAGATGTCAAGACTGACAGCTGTCACCACTTCTTCTGGCAGGGAGTTCCATAGACCAGTGATCCTCTGGGTGAAAAAGTGTTGGATCGGGGCCCGATACGGGCTGGAAGGTCCCGGAGGAGACTGGTCAAATAAGACATGCGAGGCAAGACGGAGCGAAGACCAGCGTTTATTGAACAGAAGGCACTAAATTTTGTACTCTGCCTAGCTCGACCGTGTGCATACTTTGCGCGTGGCTGTTACAGGAAAGCTGCAAGTCTGCATTTTAAGATTACACAAGTTACTCATTAGGGATGACTTCACCAGGGGAAGTTCCTTATCTATCTAATTTACTACCAGGGGGACGTGCATTGTCTACTGCTATCGGGAGTAAACATCTGCCTAAATTGACTCTTCAGCTCAGAGTCTCTGCGGAGGCAAGATTACTCATTACATGTTTATCGAGATCACCACCCGGTGATCTTTTGCCCTCTACAGTCTGAACTGCCTGTCAGGTCAGCGATCGGTGAATTAAACTCCTATTAATTCACACACCAATGTCTGTCCCTTTGGAACCAAAGCTCAAAGGAGCGTTCTCCCAAACCGTGGTTCTGTCAGGGACAGTATGCCAATTGTGTGCGCGGAACCCACACTCCCCCTTTATTTGTTTGATTGGACCTGACAGGCGGCTCGCCGTAGTAGTAGCATGAGCTGACGTGGAGTGAGGACATCCTGGGGTTTCCTCCATGGGGGACACCTTGACAGCAATGAGGGAATACATTGTGAGAAGTAG
The DNA here is from genome assembly GCA_035047345.1 of Bradypodion ventrale. NCBI lineage: Eukaryota > Metazoa > Chordata > Lepidosauria > Squamata > Chamaeleonidae > Bradypodion > Bradypodion ventrale. The sequence goes on from JAWDJE010000002.1 coordinate 375,653,901, forward strand.
CAAACCGCTATCCCCAAAACTGCAATCCCCACAATCGCCTTGAGCGTTGTTTGTAGCCATCCCCATGGAAACCACAACCATAGCGAATTCCACCACCCGCACGTGGCATCTTCCTTGATATTCTTAACCAAGGTATGGAGATCTGTGATCTGACTTTGTACCTTGCGAGAGTTGTCTGTGAGGTTAAAACAACACATGCCATGGACTGTCTCGCAACCCAAATGGTGTAAGAGCAGGAGGTAGTCTATAGCTGCTCGATTATCCAATATAGCATGGCGAAGCTCCGTTTGCTCTTGATTGAGCATCGCTATCGCTGATGAGGTGTGGTTAATGGATTTTGCTAGAGCTCAAGCCAGTTGACCAATCCTGCGAGCATTGCCCACGGTTACGCCTGGCACGCCGAACAAACTGACCACCAATGAGACGTACGCAGCTTTGCTCAGAATCCTAATATTACTGTCACATGAACTATCCAGCTGGGTGGCACGAGCGTGCCGTGTGTGGGCAGATATGTTGGTGCTTGGGGCAACTATATCCTTTGTGGGAAGCAACAGTGTCAAACAACTGATACAACAGAAAGAATCAGATACATTTGCGGGAATATAGTTCCAAGTGTGTTGGTTACATGTAAAAACCAGCCTGAAGGCAAAGTGACATGAACAAACATTGAGTTAATAGTCTCTGGGTGATTGCAAGTCCAAGTGCTGTTGCTGGGGTCGAGGCAATGGTGATGTGGCCCTTTGACCGCGGAACAGCTGGTCATGCGAGCACACGTTGAGTTCGGGCTGATCTCCACTCAGGGAGTGTACAGAGTGGCCGCATCAGATGGTAGGATCTTTGTGACTTGGGTTCCCCAGTGCGCATATGTCGAATACATGATCCTGTGAAATGGACCAAATATCCGCTTCACTAACCAGTCACCATTCCTGTTGTGCGCACCTGGGGCATGACACACTGGGATGAGACAAGTACTAAGGAGAGAGGCAGAATCGGTGGCCTGCCTCAGGCAAAAATCGGACTGATTAACGAGGTTTGCCAATCTTTCCCAAATGTTGTAGTGTAGCTGGGCAGAAAGGTCTCTGCCAGGCATCAGATTTTCTGCTTCAAATGAAGCAGCTTGAACCCCTCCCCCCAAAATCAAGGAAAGGATCAAGATGACCATCGTCAAGGTGTTAAAGGTGATCTGGGACAAGACTGCAACCACTATGTTTTCTGAAGTTGGCTCTGCATTCTGCTGCCACACAATTTCTGCCACCTCCTGACACAGGTATTTGACCACCCCCATGTAATCTTCGGCACCGGTGTCGGCTGCTGTCGCTTCCTGCACCTGGGTCCCCCCATCAGATTCAGCTCCTCCATCTTGGGCAGCAGATCCGGGAACGCTTGGCTCCACGCCATTGGGCTCGAGATGAGGTCTCACGCAACGAGCTGGGATCCAGACGACACCTGAAGGAGACAAAACTGCAGCATACCCTCTTCCCCACGTTACGAGTGGTGCCGGGCTCCTCCAAGAAGGATCCAGTGGCACTCGGTAATGCACCATAGAGTGTGGGAGAACCTCCGTGTGACGGAAGTGTTTCTCCTGCAGAGTACAGTCTGAAAAAATGTTCAAATGATTATATGTGAATAAGACCTTGTTCAAACACTGCTGTGACTGACCCTGATTTTTGGAGAGGACTAGTTCCCCCCTTTCTATTTGTTTGCCAATGTATGACTTGAGCGTCCAATTCACCCGCTCGACAATCGCTTGCCCTTGCGGATTGTACAGAACGCCAAAAGTTTGCTTAATGTCCCAGGTGGCCAGGAATGTGGCCAACTGCCTGGAGCCATAAGCTATAAGCTATAAAACAGATTGATAACCAATAGGCACAAGAGGAGCTTATGATGAAGCTGGCTAAAGATAACGCCAACCTCGATTGTCGCAAGATCTTGCAGGCATTGGGTAACCATCCCGATCTGACGCTTACCAACATGATCAGGGCTTGTGCCGACGTTGGGACAGATTCCTATAAAATGGGTCTCTTAGCAGCGGCGGTACAAGGCGGTAGAAAACCCAAAGGCAAGACCAAGGGAGCATGTCACAATTGTGGCAAGATTGGTCATTTCGCTAGAGAATGCCGATCCAAGAAGGGTAATGGCCAAAACACAGGTCATCCCAAGGCTCCAACCACCCCATGTCCATGGTGTAACAAGGGCTTTCACTGGGCCAAGAACTGTCCGACTTCGGGAAACTGGAGCGCGAGCTTGTCTCTGGCCCCGGTCCAAACAGAGACCACAATCGCTCTGGAGGAGTCAGAGCTGGATTAGATTCACGGAACATTCCACCCTGCATTCCGGAGGTGCAGGCCAGACCTAAGGGCAGTGCAGGACTAGATTTGACTTGCCAGTCAGAAGTCACATGTGACTTGCCAGGCACAGTCTATCTGGTTGATTCCCAATACATGGGACCCCTGCCTAAGGGCTATATAGGTTTAGTTTTGCCCCGCAGTATCGCAGGAACGTGAGGAATCCTTGTGATTCCAGAAGTCGTTGACTCCAATTTTTGGGTGTACTCCAGGTTCAACTTTGGACACACCTACCACAAACCATTCACAAAGGAGACACGTTAGCACAACTGATCATGGTTCCTTGTCATCCACAAGCAGGCAGCCAGGAAAGGCTCAGGGACAGCTCAGAGTCCGGGTCGGCAGACCACTCGAGCGCAGAAGGGGCAGTACAAGGATACCAGATCTTAGCGACAGTGGAAACCAACATAGAGTGGAAGCGGCGGCCAGTCATAAAGGTATTTTTAAACAAAAAACCTTTTGATGGGCTCTTAGATATGGGAGCTGACATCAGCATGGTCAGCCAGAGTCAGTGGCCGTGTGAGTGGGCTCTCGAGCCGGTCTCCGAAGTGTGGGGGGTAGGTGGCGTTCAGGAAGCGTTTAGAGGCCGAGATTGGGTAGAAGTCAAGATTCCCGGAGCTGATGGCACGGCGGTCATCCAGCCGCATATCTTAAATGTGCACGTCAATCTCTGGGGGCGAGACATCTTGCAACAGTACCATGCCACTCTTACCTTCAGGTAATGGCTTTGCCGCTCAAATGGCTTACCAACACGCCAGTCTGGGTAGAGCAATGGCCGGTTGTAGGGGAAAAATTAGTCGCCCTAAAACAGCTGGTTAAAGAACAATTAGACGCAGGACACATAGAACAGTCGACCAGTCCCTGGAATTCACCCATATTCGTCATTAAAAAGAAGTCAGGGAAGTGGTGACTCCTTCACGATCTAAGAGTGAACCACAGAGAGCCCACACAACGTTTTGCATGGAAATATTTGCCACAGGGGATGCTCAATTCAACCACCCTGTGCCAAATTTATGTTCACGACACACTGGAAAAGTTTCGAAACCTTCACCCCACAGTCTTGGTATGTCATTTTATGGATGATATTTTGATCGACAGCGAAATGTTTCAAGACCTCCAGACCACTCTGGGGAAGAAGGGGTTACTCATTGCCCCGGAGAAAGTTCAGAGAACCGAGCCCTTTTCATACTTGGGCCATCGGCTTCTCCGTTCTTTCGCGGCACCAGTTTTGCCACAAATTAACCTCAAAGATTCAGTCACTCTTGTAGAATTGCAACAGATTCTGGGGAATATCAATTGGGCTAGACCGTATTTTAGGCTAGATACAGAACTCATAAGAACATAAGAACATAAGAACAGCCTTGCTGGAACAGGCCACAGCCCATCCAGTCCAGCATTCTGTCTCACACAGTGGCTCACCATTTCCTTCAGGGTATTCCCAAGGAGATGCCTTCACCTGCTTAGGATTCCCTGGAAATGGCATTGAGAGATATCCTGCCTATCTCTCCAACCCGGAGGTTGTCCTTAGGTAGCCATAATTATAGCCATTGATACACTTGTCCTCCATGAACTTGTCTAATCCTTTCTTAAAGCTGTCAAGACTGACAGCTGTCACCACTTCTTCTGGCAGGGAGTTCCATAGACCAGTAATCCTCTGGGTGAAAAAGTACTTTCTCTTATTTGTTTGAGAACTAGTACCCAAAAGTTTCATGGAGTGTCCCCTAGTTCTAGTGTTATGCGATAGGGAAAACAGTTTTTCCTTATCTACTTTGTCCACACGGTGCATGATTTTATAAACTTCAATCAGGTCACCTCTTAGACGCCGTCGTTCAAGAGTGAAAAGGCCCAACCGTTGCAGCCTCAGATGGTAAGGAAGGTGTTCCAGTCCCCTAATCATCCTGGTTGCCCTCCTCTGTACTTTCTCCAACTCCATAATATCCTTCTGGAGGTATGGCGACCAGAACTGTACACAATATTCCAGATGGGGCCTCACCATAGATTTATAAAGAGGCAAAATGACACTTGCTGACTTATTTTCTATACCCTTCCTAATGATCCCTAACATTGAGTTTGCTTTTTTCACTGCTGAGGCACACTGGGTTGACATCTTCATTGAGCTGTCCACCAGGACACCAAGGTCCCTTTCCTGGTTTGTCGCAGAGAGTTCAGACCCCATCAGTTTATAAATGTAATTGGGGTTTTTTGCCCCAACATGCATCACTCTGCACTTACTGATGTTGAAGCTCATTTGCCACTGTTTTGCCCACTCCCCCAGTGTCAAGAGATCCCTCTGGAGCTCTTCACAATCTCTCACAGTTTTCACTACCCTGTATAATTTAGTGTCGTCAGCAAATTTGGCTACCTTGCTTTTTACTCCTACCTCTAGATCATTTATGAAGAGGTTGAAAAGCAGGGGTCCCAGTACTGAACCTTGGGGGACCCCACTCTTTACTTCCCTCCACTTGGAGAAGTGTCCATTTAGTGCTACCCTCTGTTTCCTGTCCCTTAGCCAGTTGCTGATCCAGGACAAGACCTGTCCCTTTATTCCATGACTGGTAAGTTTATTCAAGAGCCTTTGGTGTGGGACCTTGTCAAAAGCCTTCTGAAAGTCCAGATAAACAATGTCAACTGGATCCCCCTTATCCACATGCTTGTTGACACTCTCAAAAAATTCCAACAGATTAGTGAGGCATGATTTGCCCTTGTAAAAGCCATGTTGGCTCTCCTTTAGCAGCAACTCTTGAAGCCGCTCTTCTTGCTGCTAACGCTAGGCAAGCAGCCAGCAGATCGGATACACATTCCGCGAGAGGCTCGCTTGACTCTCGAAAAGGTCAACCAAGTACTCAGCCAGAGATGGGTGGACAGGATTAGTCAGGGGCCATATGCTCCTGTTCTGAACCTGTACATAGTCTGAACTGGAGCCATGTTCTCCAGAGCTCTAGGCGTAGACTCCGAGCGAGGGGCGAAAATCGTGGAATGGGTGTATTTACCACACACCTCTTCCCGAAACATCGTCCCTCCACAGGAACGGGTTTCCACAGTAATTTACCAAGGAAGGTTGAAAGCAAGGGATATCTCAGGGCACGATTTAGTGAAAATCGTTGTTCCATTCACCAAGGATCAGATCCAGCAGCTAATGCAGCTTGGTGACTCACTTCCGATTGCATTAGAAGGATTCACAGGATGTTTGGCATACCATTTGCCGAAAGACCCCAGACTTGTCTCGCTTCAGACGCAGACAGTCAGCTTGTATGAGCTATTGTCCCTGGTTTCACTTCAGGGAGCCAGGACAGTGTTCACTGATGGGGGTAGAACATATGGCGTTCATACTTGGCAAGAGGGACAGGCTTGGCGCACGCTTCTAACTCTTCCGCAGAAGTCCACGCAGAGGGCTTGTTCATTGTCTATCTGCCTACTGATCGCTTCCTCCAATCTGTTAATGAAGTCCATGTAGGACTCCTGGGCACCCTGTTTGACTGCTGTGTAATTTTTGGCTGCTTTGCCAGCTGCCGGGACCCTGAGATAAGCCCTAAAGGCTGTCTCAGCTGCCAGTTGGAGTGTGGCGAGTGGCAAGGCAGTCTGCGCGTCAATGGTTTCAAACTGACCCGACCCATATAGCTGGTCAGGAATTACTGCTCCTCCCATTCTGGCAGCCCTTGCCTGTGCTTTGAGTCGATACTCACTGTCCCATAGCAAATACTGGCTTGGATTGAGCATCATTCTCATGACGACCTTCCAGTCGTATGGAATGAGCATCATTGTCTCACAAATCTGCTGAAGTGTACCTCTAGTGAAATGACTCTGAAGTCCTGTTTCTGTAATTGCTTTCCGTATTGTGCAGAACCAGCGAGTGGACCGTTTGCTGTTGACCCGTGAGGGCGTCCATCTCTATGCGGACTGGGCATAACTGCCTAAGTTCAGCTAGTTCTTCCGCTGATGTCTCCCCTTTGATGGTTTCCTCTTCTACCATGCGCTGAATGGAACTTTTAACTGTCTGGGAAGTTTTAACTATCTGGGAACCGCCAGCGTTGAATTCCTTGAATTCCTTCAGTGGCGTCTGCAGCTGCCGCTGAAGGAAAGCTCCCTAAGCTTCCCTGTTTAAGTTGAAGTGACGGATAGAGACCCATCGGGGCTGATGGCTCTGACTGCGCTGGGGGGTTCTCGGTCTCTATCCGGACTGGGTCTACCTCTGCGATGAGCTTTCTACACTTACTCCATGTGCTAATCACCTTAGCTGGGGCTCTTGGTTCTTGCTTAATGCAGGTCCCTATCCTGTCCCAAAGTTGGATGCTTAACATGCACGTTTCTGGATAAAACAGACAGTGCTCCCCCAAGTACACCAAAAGATCAGCTAACTGGGCACTGTGAATGCGAGTATGGTTTACCCTGGCCAGGGCCTTGAGTTCCATTAAGTGAACTATCTGGTTAGCGATCGGATTTGACCTCTGTGAACAAGTCCCCATATTACCTGCCGGTCCATTGAAGCTGCCTACACCGGACGAGTTTGACGCGTCTCAATGTAGGTAACTGGATTCGGTGCGACGACCCTCTGGGAAGGACTCGGAACGTGGACGACCGCCACAGGCCCTCGGTGGCCTCTGCGATGGCGTCAGGGTTCACAGCCGACCCTGAGCGGAATGCATTTCCGATGCGCAAGATGCCTCAGAGCATTGGAGCGTGCTCTGCCTCTGGAATGCCTCGCCGCTTATCGTAGCCGTCATTTGGATCGGATGGCTTTCTGACCTGAACCGCTGCGCAACCTCCGGAAAGACTTAGACGCGGTTCTGGCGTAGAACCGGACCAAGGACGTCGCTACTCACGAGTAGGATCACGTTGTGGTCACCAGATGTTGGATCGGGGCCCAATACGGGCCGGAAGGTCCCGGAGGAAACTAGTCAAGTAAGACACACGAGGCAAGATGGAGCGAAGACCAATGTTTATTGACCAGAAGGCACTAAACTTTATACTCTGCCTAGCTCGACCGCGTGCATACGTTGCGCGTGGCCGTTACAGGAAAGCTGCAAGTCTGCATTTTAAGATTACACAAGTTACTCATTAGGGATGACTTCACCAGGGGAAGTTCCTTATCTATCTAATTTACTACCAGGGGGACGTGCATTGTCTACTGCTATCGGGAGTAAAAATCTGCCTAAATTGACTCTTCAGCTCAGAGTCTCTGTGGAGGCAAGATTACCCATTACATGTTTATCGAGATCACCACCCGGTGATCTTTTGCCCTCTACAGTCCGAACTGCCTGTCAGGTCAGGGATCGGTAAATTAAACTCCTATTAATTCGCACCCCAATGTCTGTCCCTTCAGAACCAAAGCTCAAAGAAGCGTTCTCCCAAACCGTGGTTCTGTCAGGGACAGTATGCCAATTGTGTGCGCGGAACCCACAAAAAAGTACTTTCTTATTTGTTTGAAAACTAGTACCCAAGTTTCATGGAGTGCCCCCCAGTTCTAGTGTTGTGCGATACGGAAAACAGTTTTTCCTTATCTACTTTGTTCACACCGTGCATGATTTTATAAACTTCAATCAGGTCACCTCTTAGACGCCGTCGTTCAAGAGTGACGAGGCCCTACCGTTGCAGCCTCAGATGGTAAGGTGTTCCAGTCCCCTAATCATTCTGGTTGCCCTCCTCTGCACTTTTTCCAGCTACATAATATCCTTCCGGAGGTATGGTGACCAGAACTGTACAAAGTATTCCAGATGGGGCCTCACCATAGGTTTAGAAAGAGGCAAAATGACACTTGGTGATTTATTTTCTATACCCTTCCTAATGATCCCTAGCATTTTGTTTTTTTCACTGCTGAGGCAGACTGGGTTGACACCTTCATTGAGCTCTCCACCAGGACACCAAGGTCCCTTTCCTGGTTTGTCGCAAAGATTTCAGACCCCATCAGTTTATAAATGTAATTGGGGTTCTTTGCCCCAACGTGCATCATTCTGCACTTATTAGTGTTTAAGCTCACTAGTGAAGATTCTGGAATGGGAAGCAACACAACAGCCACTCCTCTTGAATATCTCTCGGATGTTTGTAAACCTGGATCTCAAAGTCTTAGTTCTTCAGATATGACAGTGATGGTGCACCTTTAAGGTATTGAGTGCCTAAACTGCAACACAAAACCCACTGATTTATCGTAAGTGCCAACATGGCAATAGGGGAGGGAGGATGCACCCCTATTGGGCTGGTGGGCAGAAGGGTGGCACAAACTCTGTGCTGGGAGAGAGAGGAAGTGCTCATGTTGAACTATTTGGCAGAGGGGTGAGGCAAACTCTGTTCTAGGGGAGTGATGAGTGAAGAAGCACTCCTGTTGGGCTTTAAAAAGTAATTTTGGGATTTTTTTGTTGGTTTCCCTTTTTGCAGGAGACTTTTTTGATTGCAGCAAAGGCTTTGCAGAATGGTGGGGACCAATGGGATCGCTTTCCCAAAACCTTCCAGAGGCAGCAGTGGTGGCAGACATGCCAGACACAGTGGCACAAACGGCCATGAGCATGTTGTAAAAAACGTCCTTGTGGCTGTTTGTGCTGCTGTGTCCCGCGTGTCCGCCACCCCCTTCACCTCGGGAAGGCTTTGGTAAAGGGATCCCATCAGTCCCCACCATTCTGCAAAGCCCAGAGACTTTGATGCGATCAAAAAAGTCCCCTGTACTTTTTCAATCACAATGAAGTCTCTGGCCTCCACAGAATGGCTAGGACCGAAGAGATCTTTCCTCCAGACCCTTCTGGAGCCTGCAGACCTGGTGGATGGACCAGCAACAGCAGGAGTGGTGGCAGCTTGGGGTGGCCTCAGCGGCGATGGCAGCAGGACCTCACCAAGCCCCCCTCCCCCCCACTACTGGTAGGACCATCCTGACACACTGCCACCACTCCACCACCATCGGGACTACCTTAAGACTCTGCACATACCTTATACTGCTACCACAGGCAGGACCACCCCAAACCCCCACCGCCACTGGTGGGATGACCGCAAGCCCCCACACACCACCACTATCACTGGTGGGACCACAACGAGCCCCCGCTCTCCAACATTCAACCTCATAATGCTTCCCTGCAGGAACTGCATGGCATAGGTGAGTGAGGGGTCCTTCTCACCTGCGCTTGGCCAGAGCAGCCCTTGGGAAAGACGCAGGCAGCCAGGTTCATCCACCACCACCTTCTCAATTCTTGTTCCCTCTGCTTGGCTTAGCATGTCCCTAATGGTGCTCTGGAACAGGGCAAGTATTGTGAGGCCTACACCATCTGCCCTGCTATGGAGCATCATAAGGGACACACCAAGCCATGTGGAGGGGACAAGAATTGAGACGGTGGCAGCAGGAGAAGCGGCAACTGGAGCAAGGACTGAATGTTTTGGATTGTGGCAAATTTGATCACTAAGGCAATAGAAACTGAGAAACTATCAAAATCCTCATCGGATCAAAAACCAATTAGTCTTTGGTTGAAGAATAAAAAACCAGAGTTTAGAAGAAAGTTTAATGAAAATACATTTTATTCATTTCTTAGATTTGTATCACCGCCCCATTCGCCGGGGCAACTCTGGGCGGCTTACAACACATATTACACCCAACATAAAAACAACCCTATAGAAATAATCATAAAAAGTTTAAGATAAAATAAAGGAGTTCTTAAAATGAAACCAAAGTACTATCTGAGTTTAGTACAGCCCCTCCTTTGTTAGTCTTCTATAAAATGTTAAAAACATTATTATTGATAGAAGCATTTTTTAAAAAACCCAATGATTAATATCCTGCATGTTGAGGACAAAATGCTAATTAACTAGTGAACCGCCCAGAGAGTTCACTGAGCACAATGTGTGATTGCTTTAATAGCCTAGTGAGCCCTTTTAAAATTGAATTACAGTATTTGAGTTCTGAATTAATTTTTATTATTTATTCTCATGATAATTGGACATATGTGTATTGTTATATTTATGCTAATCATGGCAGGATATTAAATAAATAAAATACAGATGTGCAGATGGTTTGGGGTGTAAATAAGGGCTTTCTCAGAGGAATTTTCATCTAGTTTGGCTCATGGTATAAAGAGACTCAAAAAACTAGAGTGAGATGAAAAGGACCAAGAATTTTTAAAACCTTTGCAGTGGCTCAGCAGTTAAGAATCTCATCTTGTTAGCTGGAAGGCTGGCAAATCGGCAGTTTGGGACCTGGGTACTGCATGATGGATTGAGCGACCATCTCTGTCCCAGCTCTTGGGGACATGAAAGCAGTCTCCTTTGGGCGTTCCCTGAGCTGAGTTTCTTCTGGAAAAATCCTTCCAACCCAGAATAATTTCTGTCACGGAATTATTATTATAATGAAAATTGTTTTAGTTGACTCATAATATTACAGTAGCAATATTGCAGCTCCCTCGGTGGCTTTGTAGTTAAGAAGCTGAGCTGGATAATGGAAGGTCAGGTTTCGATACCCCAGGGCTGTAAGGAGCCTGATTCGGGCATGAAAGGAGCCTGATTCAGGTATCCCCTACAAAATTATTTCAACCCAGAGTGATCTCCGAAACCAAAACACACACAGCAGCAATATTTGATACTAACAATGTCACAATAGGTTAAGAATTTGAATTAAGCAAAACAAAAATATTTTGAAGAGGCCAATAAACAAGGGAGGTAGCTGGCGAATCAAATGAGAAAAGAGAAGCAGAAGTAAGCAATCTTAAATTTATGGAGTCTTAAAAATGTAGTACAGTAGACCCTCGCATAATGACGTTACTTGGTTCCCCAAGTAGCTTTGCTAAGCAATTTTTGTTATGCAGGTTTCTATGGAGTTTCCCGCATAACGTTTTGTCCGGATAATGACAGTTATTTTAGCGTCGTTATCCAGACACTAAAAACGTTGTTATGCGAGGGACTCGTGGTGCATAATGACACGTTGTTAATTATGCTATCCAAATGCATTGTTATTGTGACTGTAATAGGTTTTTGTTAAAGCTATACAAAATATATCGCTACAGTAAAACCCCAGATAATGAAATTAATGTGCAATTTTAGGTGCATTTTTGGTGTCAAAAATCACCAAAAACAGATGTTCCATGACATCAAAAATGTGCGTACAAATTTTTAAAATGGTGCGAAAATGATTCTCCAAGGGAAGCCTTGGAAGAGCAAACAAACCAACCAGAAGTGAAATGGAGAAATAAAATTGGCCCATTTCAGATTAGAAGTTTATTTATACAATACATAGAAAAAACTTAACACAATGTCAACACACCATACACAATAATATTACGATATTTAAAGCACAACATACACTAAACACAATGCAATATAATAAATACATTACAGACGGAGCCCGCCCGGGGCCTCAACCTAGAAAGACCGAAAAGGGGGGGGGGAAAGCCCCCATTACTTTTATTTTCATTAAAAAGAGGCAAACATGCTTTCCTCTACCCCACCCCTGCCACCATGGGAAGCAGCAGTGGCTGGACGAACAGCTGAAAAAATGGCCACACAATAAATGATCAAGGGGTGAGTGGGTGGTTGGGTGGGGGTCTCCTTCCCTCCAAGACCCCCTGGTCTCCCCCCAGGAAAAAAAGGGGGGCCCTGATACGGAGGGAGCCCAGACAGGTGGGAGGAGGAGGAGGAGGAGAGGCAGGGAGGCTGCAGGCAGCATCGCAACTCGCGAGCTAAAGAGGGAGGAGGAGGTCCTCCGCCATCCTAGAGAGACCGCACAGGAAGTGGGGCGAGAGAGGGCGAAAAGGTTCCGTTCCTAGACTGTCCTGCCAGGAAATTCGCCACAGAGAAAGAGAGAGAGCGAGAAGCGGGGATTCCTCACTCTTAAAGGTAAAGGTCACCCTTGCTCGAATGCCAGTCGTATCCGACCCTAGGTTTTAGTGCTCATCTCTGTTTCATAGCCGAAGAGCCAGCGCTGTCTGCTTCTGGCAGACGTTTCCGTGGTCATGTGGCAGGCATGACTAGAGACCAGAGTGCACAGAACACTGTTTACCTTCCCACCGAAGTGTTCCCTATTTATCTACTTGCAGCTTCTTGCTTTCCAACTGCTAGGTTGGCAGGAGCTGGGACAGGCGACAGGAGCTCGTTCCGTTCTGCAGTACTCGGGTCTCGAACTGCTGACCTGCCGCCTTCCAGCCAGCGTCTTAACCACTTGAGCCACCCACTGCAGACCTTCCTCGTTCCCTTCTGCTCACCCCTCCCTCGGAAGAAAAGGGGGGAGGAAGAGGAGGGGAAGAACTAGAGACGCCTTTGGGAGGGAGGGGGGAGTTTGGCCCAGAGAAGGGGTGAGTGTTTGGGGGAAGAAGGGAGAAGGGGGGGGAGAAGGGGGGAGTGCAGGGAAGGGAAGCCCCCACCCCATCTCACCCCAGACCAAAACTCTGACTTACCCCATAGCATTTGTCTGTTGTGAGGGTGGGGGAGATGATAGGAGAGGCCTGAGGGATGGGGGAGGGAAGACCCTGGAAAGAAGGTGGCCCAAGTCTTTTTGCTGCCTGAAGGAGGAGAAGAACCGCAGCCCCTTCTCTCCTGCCCCAGGAACGTCTGAACATGCCACAGTGGGAAGGGGCTCTTCCTCTGGGGCTTCCAATGGGGAAAGGGACACGAATCCCACCCCTCCCTCCCTTCTTTGCCACCCTAGAGATGATGAGGTTTCCTTAAGGAGGAATTCTGCTCCATGCCGGCAGCTTCAGGCTGGGAAGGGAGTGAGGAAGAGAAGAGCCTCCAACTCCTGTGGAACTCTACCTGACAAAAGAAGGGAACAGCATCAGGGAAAGTAGAACAAAGACTATTTGTTAAAAAAATATAGTGAGAATGCATAGATGCTTATGAATAATCATCCTGTGTTCTTTCTTTTGTTCTTTCTTTGTTTCGTTCTCTCTCTCTCTCACTCTCTCTCATTCTTCAAGTCAGATGCACCACCAGCATATAATAACATCTAAAGCTAAAATTAACACACCTAAAAACAAAATAGAATTAAAAAGGGATTTATGACATCTGCCCAATATCGGGCCACATCAAAAGCGTTTCCTCTTGCCAATGTAAGGTGTTTGTTTGTGACTGATCGTGTTAACCCCGTGCAGAACTTTCTCCTCTACTTGGTCAGGGAGCTAATTCCCTGGTGTTGCATATGTTTTAACCTTCATCATCCTAACGTGGGTTTGACTTGTCTTTGCAGAGCTCCTGTGAAGGACGCCTTTGCCTTCCGGAAGGAGAGGAGATTCCCAGGCTTGGAGGCAACCTTGCGCAGAGGATACGATGACAGACAGAACAAGCAAAGGCCAAAGTTCGGGAAATGACCCCTATGTGATCAGGAAAGGAAGCCTCAGCCCACGTTCCTGGGAAAGGACGGGTCCAGAGAACTCAGCTGAGGAGATGCTCAGGTACTCAGGGACACAGTGCCAACGCTTCCGGGCATTCTCCTACCGGGAGGCAGACGGTCCTCGGCAGGTTTGCACTCGACTCCACCAGCTTTGCCGCCAGTGGCTCCAGCCAGAGCGACACACCAAGGCTCAGATGCTGGACCTGGTGATCCTGGAGCAGTTCCTAATCCTCCTCCCATGGCAGATGTCGGGCTGGGTGAGGGAATGCGGAGCGGAAACCACTTCCCAGGCGGTGGACCTGGCTGAAGGTTGCCTGACAGGAGACAAATATCTGGAAGAGCTAAAGGTGAGACCAATTCATTCAGACATTGGGATACAGTAAAACCTCAGGTTACAACGGAGGTCCATTCCATCGTGACCCAAAAAAATCATAACCTGAAGCACATTTTCCCATAGGGATGCATTGAAAATTTAAAAAGGTCCCAACCGGACCAATAATAATAATAATAATAATAATAATAATAATAATAATAATAATAATAATAATAATAATTATTATTATTATTATTATTATTATTATTATTATTATTATTATTATTATTATTATTATTATTATTATTATTATTATTATTAAAAAAATACAACTTCACATACCAAAAAGGCCAGGCACAACTTTCTCTCACTCCCACAAAAAGGTAGTTTCCCTACCTTTTCCATGCCATTTGGGGACCTTATCCGACAATGACAACGGTACCGCCGTAGCAGTAAGCATTGCATAGTAACTTTGGGTGAAGCGGGTGGCCATTTTGAATTCTGAAAGGGTTGCATAAAAATGGCTGACACAACCATTTCAGAATTTAGAATGGCCACCCCCTTCATGCAAAGTCACTATACAGTGCTTACTGCTGCGGAGGTGCCGTCGTTGTCAGATAAGGTCCCTAAACTGTGTGGGAAAGATAAGGAGATCGCTACCATTTTAGAGTTTAAAATAATGTAGCACAATCTTTGGTCGTAAACTAAAAATTGGTCATAACTCGGGGAATCTTTTAAATTAAATATGCTGTCATAACCTGTGCTAAACGTGTCCCAGGGCAGTCGTATGCTGGGATTTTTCTGTACTGTATTTCCCAAACCCCAGCCTCATCCATTCAAATCTTCCCCTCTGTCTTCTTTTGACCATTGTCTTTGTCCTTCTCATGGATCCTCAGGTGACAAATCTCCTTCTAGATGTTCAGTCTGATTTCCCCATGGCAGAGAAACCTGAATTCAACCCCACACTGAGTCTGCAGCGAGGACAGACCAGTCAAGCCAATGAGGAAGGTGCCAGCTTGATAAGTAAGCATTAATATTAGATGAATAAGTGTATGTTTCTCTCCTCAAACTCTTTTGGGCTGGGAGACTTGGTAACCTTTTTTTTGGCTCTTTCTATACATCTACCAAGTTTTCTAATCTCCAGTTTTCCAGAGTAACCTGTTCCTCTGGTCCCTAATTTGTTTGAAAAGAGTGGAGAAGGTCTTGTTCCCTTGCTCCTCACCAGGATGCTCCAAAGTAGTGTAAAATATTGAAGAAATTTTGGAGATATCCTCACTTTTGTTCTGTGATCTGTTACATATGTTTCTCTACTCGGTAAAATATCAAACAGGTTTGCACCTCTCTTCAAATTTTACTTGGAAACACTTTCTGAGGGGTATATATAGAATTCTGGGAGTCACCTCTCTTTACTGGGATGTATACTCAAAGGCTTTCCTTTTAGCAAAATAATTTGGGCTGATGATCTAATTCTGAGAGGAGTTTACAGGACTGGCATTCCTTCCTCTTGGTCTTTCTTGCAGGGGACAGAATATTCCCAGAAGTCAGTGTTCCCTCATCAATTCCTTACAACACAGCAGAAGCAAATGAGGTATGAAGGAGGGGCTTAAAGGACTCCTTGGGTACTTATAGTCGTCTTTATTTCAACATTTTAGACTCAGATTCATCTGGCCATTCATTTTTAATGGGGAACACTCCAGTTACATGTTTTTTTAGAGAAGCTGACATGACATGGCCCTCTCCAGGCAGGGAACAGCAATACTTATTATATCTGACTGTTGTAAAGAGGAAAGGATGTTGTTTCTCTTCTGTTTTGATGAAAAGAGTAAGATCTGTGAGTTGTTTCACGTTTTTCAGAATAGAAGCCATTCTCGATCCAACCAGAGAATGGTCAAGCCTAGACAATTTGTTTTCACAAAAGCTCCTTAGATGCCTCCAGGATCCTCCCAAAGTAGGCAGGCCACCCTTAGCCCTTTCCTTCCCTCTCTTGTTCCTCAGCAATTGGGATTTGAAAGTCTCTCTTCCTGGAGGGGGCAGGAAGCCAAGGGTAACTGTTAGAACTTGGTAATCCTGATCTCCATCAGAAAGCCTGAGAAGGCCATCCATGAAGTTCAAATCTAGAGGCTGTTTTGAATTTAGGAGGTTATTCTTATGAACAGTATGAAGGAGAACTCTTTTTTCTCCTCTTTCCATTTAGATTCCAGTGACCTTTGAGGAGGTGGCCGTGTACTTTACTCCAGAGCAATGGGCACTGCTGGATCCTGACCAGAGATCACTGCACAAGGAAGTCATGGAGGAGAACATGGTATCTGTATCCTCTCTCGGTAAGGCCCTCTCTTTCATTGGCTGATCCTAATCTCTGCAATAATTAGCAATAACAATAAAGATAGTTTTAATACTTCCATGGCATTTCCAACCCTGCTAGCCACTGTGGGATTGGTGACTACAGACTGGGCAGACTCTGGCCCTCCTGAGCTGCTGAGCTCTGAACCATGGTAAGGATAGATTTACATTTGAAGAGCTGATGCACTAGTGCAGATTCTGGAATGGGGAGCAACACTATAGCAACAACCACTCCTTTGGGATGCCCTCAGATGTTTGTAAACCTGGATCTCAAAGTCTTAGTTCTTCAGATGTGGCAGTGATGGCAAAACCTTTAGGGACTGAGTGCCCAAACTGCAACCCAAAACCCACTTATTTATTGCAAAATGCCAACACAACAACAGGGGAGTTAGGACACGCTCCCATTGAGCTGCTGGGCAGAAGGATGACACGATCTCTGTTCTGGGGGAGGGAGGAAGCTCTCCCATTGGGCTTCTGGTTAGAGGGGCTGGGTGAACTCTGTGCTGGCATGCATGCCATAGGTTCACCAGCACTGAGATATGGCTTTTTCACCACTGAGATATTGATAGTGATTAATTGCAATCAGTGGTTAATTGCATTCCAGCAACTTTAGGGTGGCGTTGGTTTTCATCCCTGTGAGTTTCCTGCATGCATTGTAGGTCACATATATGTTTTTTTGTAGCGTTCCTGAAGCAAGCTTTCTTTAACTGAGGATAATCCTTCAATGTTGATCAATATCACAGTCTGTTTGGGCCCTGACAAGCAACATTGGTTAAAATGTCTCTTTGTAGTTCTATAGAATAAGATTAACACACCCTTATACAGTTACCTGTATTTTAATAACACATTTCCTTGTTATTCTAATCTAACCATATACATATTTATCTTAAAATCTTGTAATCTCATATAGTTGACACTGCAATTGGTTTTTATAATAACTCAATCTACCCATATCCATATTGATTTTAAAATGCAGCACCACTTTCTGCTTACTTAACTCAGCAATCCTTTTGACCAAAATAAAACCAAAATAAACACATGAAACAAAAAGGCCTTCCCTTCTAACCTAAAAGAGTACAATGTAGAAATCAGGTGTCCTTGAAATAAAACATGCAGTTTCCCAGGGTTTTATTAGCTATGATGGTAAGTATGAAAGGGGGGAAAGGAGCAGATTAGGTGGGGTAGAAATAGACTATGATGAACCTTCAAAGTCTAACAGGTTCTCTTCTATGTGAGCTTCCATGTATCAAAATCCACTGCTTCATACAATCTTATTTTTCTTTCTAGCACTTTCTTTTATGTTTTCCATTTATTCTGCCTTTCTCCTTCCCCAGGAAATAACTGGAGAAAGAAAAAAATATCTCCCAAACATGGGAAATGTGTTCAGCAGAAATTTGAGCTTGGAGAACACCAGAGAAGCTACAGAGAAGGGAAGAGTTGTATTCAAGAGAAGGCTGGGAAATGCATCTGTGGAAAACATTTTGCTGGAAAGATTGCACTGATGCTTTACAATAGAAGTCATACAGGAGAGAAGCCCTTTGTCAGCAAAGAGTCAGGAAAACCTTTGGGTCATTTTGTGAGCCATGAAAAAGTCCACTCAGGAGAGAAACCATACAAATGCCGTGAGTGTGGGAAATGTTTTTCTGATAATTCACTCCTTATGAGTCATAAGAGAGTCCACACAGGAGAGAAACCACACCTGTGCCAGGAGTGTAGGAAATGTTTTTCACATAATTCAGAACTTCTGAGACATAAAAGAGTCCACACAGGAGAGAAACCATACAGGTGCCAAGAGTGTGGGAAATGTTTTGCCCAGAATTCAGTCCTTGTGAATCATAAGAGAGTCCACACAAGAGAAAAACTGTACAGATGCCAGAAGTGTGGGAAATGTTTTGCTCAGAATTCAAACCTTCTGAGTCATAAGAGAGTACACACAAGAGAGAAACCATACAGGTGCCATGAGTGTGGGAAATGTTTTGCTCAGAATAAAGCCCTTATGGGTCATCAGAGAGTCCACACAGGAGAGAAACTGTACAGATGCCAGGAATGTGAGAAATGTTTTTCTCGGAATTCAAGACTTGTGAGACATAAAAGAGTCCACACAGGAGAGAAACCACACAGGTGCCAGGAGTGTGGGAAATGTTTTTCTCATAATTCAAGACTTGTGCGACATAAAAGAGTCCACTCAGGAGAGAAACCATACAGATGTCAGGAGTGTGGGAAATGTTTTGCCCATAATTCGGTCCTTGTGAGTCATAAGAGAGTCCACACAGGAGAGAAACCGTACAGATGCCAGGAGTGTGGGAAATGTTTTTCTCGAAATTCAAACCTTCTGAGTCATAAGAGAATCCACACAGGAGAGAAACCATTCAGATGCCAGGAGTGTGGGAAATGTTTTGCTCATAATTCAGTCCTTGTGAGTCATAAGAGAATCCACACAGGAGAGAAACCTTACAAATGCCTGGAGTGTGGGAAATGTTTTGCTCAGAATTCAGCCCTTGTGAGTCATAGCAGAGTCCACACAGGAGAGAAACCATATAGATGCCAGGAGTGTGGGAAATGTTTTGCTCATAATTCAGTCCTTGTGAGTCATAAGAGAGTCCACACAGGAGAGAAACTATACAGATGCCAGGAATGTGGGAAATGTTTTTCTCAGAATTCAAACCTTCTGATTCATAAGAGAATCCACACAGGAGAAAAACCATACAAATGCCAGGAGTGCGGGAAATGTTTTGCTCAGAATTCACAACTTGCAAAACATAGGCAAATTCACTCATAAAATTTTGTTTTTGAATTCCAGTAATATGGGTAATAATTGTTTTTGCTTCACGTCCATGCATGAGCCACCAGGATGAGAACCAAAGGACAGGAGTTCAGAAAATGTATAATTTACCACTAAGAACCACAAGAGCGGTCATTATAGAAGAAAAGCAGATGTTCTGTCAGCTCTTGGCCTGAGCAAAACCCATCCAGATGGTTCAAAGTTCAGCCAAGGGCTCTGATTGAACAGTTTAAAACAGTCATCCTCAACCTTTTTAATCTGCAGGCCAGTTTGAACTCCTCAGACATTTGTTGGGACGGATTGGTGTTCTGCTATCATCGGTAGTAGTGATGGTGACGGGGGAGGGGCGGCGGCTTGGGATGGTCTCAGAAGTGATGTTAGTGGGGCTACCCTGACCCACCGAACTCATTCCCCACACTACCACCACCACCGGTAGGACCATCCTGAGCCCCCACTTACTCTCACCACTCCACCACCACTAGGACTACCCCAAGCCTCCACACATAACCCACAGTGTCACACCAGGTGGGACCACCTCAACCCTCAACTATACCCCCATACTGCCACAACTACCACAAGCCCCCACACACTGCCACTGGTGGGTCCACCATGATCCCCCACACGTACCTCACAATGCTTCCCTGGAGGAGTTGCATGGCATAGGTGAGTGAGGGGTCCAGGCTGTCCTCACCTGCGCTTGGCCAGAGCAGCCCCTGGCAAAGACGCAGGCAGCCACGTTCATCCACCTCCACCTTCTCAATTCTTGTCCCCTCTGCTTGGCATGTCCCTAATGGTGCTCTGTAACAGGGCAGGTATTGCAATGCTTACAACATCTGCCTTGCTATGGAGCATCATGAGGGACACACCACGCGATGTGAAGCGGACAAGGATTGAGACGGTGGCAGCAGTAGAAGCCACGACTGGAGCAAGGGCTGAATATTTTGGATTGTGGCCAATTTGATCACTCAGGCAATAGAAACTGAGATACTATCAAATTCTCATCCGATCAAAAACCAATTAGTCTTTGGTTAGAGAATAAAAATCAGAGTTTAGAAGGTTTAATGGTTTTTAAAATGAAACCGAAATACTATCTGAGTTCACAACACCTACTTTGTTAGTCCTCTGTAAAATGTTTAAAACATTATTCATAGAAGCATTTTCAAAATAAAACATTAATGAATAATACCCTTAATGTTGAGGACAAAATGCTTATTAACTTGTCAACTGCCCAGAGAGTGCACTGAGTGCTATGGGGAAATATATGTGTTTGCTTTGCTTTAATAGCTTAATGAGCCCTTCTTAAATTGAATTAAATGAGTTCTGAATTAATTGTCATTATTTATTCTCAAAGTAATGGTGCCATATGTGCATTGTTATATATTATTCCTGGATTTTTTTATTCTGAACTGCCCAGAATAGAATCTTTATGTTAATCACGACAGGATATTAAATTAAATAAAGAAATAAAATACAGACGTGCACGGTGTTTGGGTCCAAATAAGGCCTTCATCAGAGGAGTTTTGGTCAAGTTTGGGTTATGGTGTAAAAAAAAAAGACTCAACAGATACAGCAACTGGAGAGTGAGAAGAAAAGTAAGGAACAAGAATTTTAACAACCCTTGCAGTGCATGACAGAATCAGCGCCCATCTCTGTCCCAGCTCAGGCCAACCTAGCAGTTCAAAAGCAAGAAATTGCAAGTAGATAAATACTGCAGGCACCGCATCAGCGGGAAGGCAAACAGTGCTGTGCACATCGGTGTCTAGGCATGCCTGCCACATGTCCACAGAAATGTCTGCAAATGCAGACAGCGATGGCTCTTCAGCTATAAACACAGATGAGAACTGAACCCTAGAGTCGGTTATGACCGGCTTTCAAGCAAGGGTGACCTTTAAGACATCTAACCCCCCTCCCATCTCAAGAGGGGCAACGGCTTCAGCTGGCTTTAAGTGTGGCCGGAGTGGGCAGACAGCACATAAGAACAGCCTTGCTGGAGTACAGGCCACAGGAGCCCATCCAGTCCAGCATTCTGTGTCACACAGTGGCTCACCATTTCCTTCAGGGTATTCCCAAGCAGATGCCTTCACCTGCTTAGGATTTCCTGGAAATGGCATTGAGAGATCTCTGCCTATCTCTCCAACCCAGAGGTTGTCCTTAGATATCCATAATTATAGCCATTGATACCCTTGTCCTCCATGAACTTGTCTAATCCTTTCTTGAAGCTGTCAAGACTGACAGCTGTCACCACTTCTTCTGGCAGGGAGTTCCATAGACCAGTGATCCTCTGGGTGAAAAAGTACTTTCTCTTATTTGTTTGAGAACTAGTACCCAAAAGTTTCATGGAGTGTCCCCTAGTTCTAGTGTTATGCGATAGGGAAAACAGTTTTTCCTTATCTACTTTGTCCACACCGTGCATGATTTTATAAACTTCAATCAGGTCACCTCTTAGACACCGTCATTCAAGAGTGAAGAGGCCCAACCGTTGCAGCCTCAGATGGCAAGGAAGCACCGCTAGCCAATGGGAACCAGTTGTCCAGTATAAGGTCAAGGGGAAAGGGCAGTTTAGAGGCACAGTGTGGGTCATTAGCCCTGTGCAAGCCTCTTCTTCAACTTGCACGAAACCCAGGAGATCCCCAGTTTGTCCCCTCCTGGCCCAGAAGGATAAACCTACAGATCATACCTGTCAACCTTCCCAGATTGGCCGGGATTTCCTGGTTTTCGGCGCCGATTTGTGCCATTTCCCGCCCCGCGCTGCCGAAACCCCGGATTTCAGCAGCGGGGGAAAGGAGGTACTGCGCAGCCAAAACCCTCTCCCTGCCACTCTTGGATTTGCACAGCAGCAAATCTTAGATTTGCCCACTCCACAGTCTGAGAGAATCACAACAGATGGCCCCAGAGAGATTCTGCTTATTGATCGGCAGACAGAAATGTACAGGAAAGCCAGAAAAGGGCAAATCCTCTCTTCCAAGGAAGCTTAAAGGGAGACACACAAACACACACACTGCCGATGCTGCCACACAAAGTCTAAGATCCACTGACTAGATCATACCTGTCAACCATCACGATTTGGCCGGGATTACCCCGTAATTTGATGCCGATTGACGTCATAACCCGCCCCGCGCTGCCAAAACCCCGTAATTTGGCAGCAGGGAAAACGCTTTCCACGCATGCGTGGAAGCGCTACGCCGCTTGCGCAGCCCCTACGCAAGCGGCAGAGTGCTTCCATGCATGCGCGGAAGGGTTATACACAAGTGTAAAACCCTTC
This sequence comes from Bradypodion ventrale, assembly GCA_035047345.1. Taxonomy (NCBI): domain Eukaryota; kingdom Metazoa; phylum Chordata; class Lepidosauria; order Squamata; family Chamaeleonidae; genus Bradypodion; species Bradypodion ventrale. The sequence continues at coordinate 375,676,230 of JAWDJE010000002.1, forward strand.
CACGCATGCGTGGAAAGCGACCTGTGCACAAGTGATCTGCGCAGGTCTCGTTTATTCCGGAGCCGCGGGTTGACAGGTATGGACTAGATGCAGGGTTTCCTAAACTATGTTCCACAGAGCACTGGTGGACTTCCGATTCCCAGAAGCCTAAGGCTTCTTCTTTTGGGTCTAGGTGAGATCGTTCTGCAGTTCCTTTCACCTGACCTAGTGTGAGAGAACTTATCCAGCAACCCAAGGTTGCTGTTGCCAGGGTACACCCGATTGTGGTTAAAAAATACCACGATCTTTGAGGAGAATTTTTCTGTGTACAGTGCTTTGAGGAAATTGACTTGAGCTTCTGGGAATTGAACTCCAAAAACCAAAGTTTGGGCAACACTGCAGTAGAGGAAGGGGGAGGCATGTGTGGATTCCCCATGCCCGGTGGGCATGGAACGGCCCTGGCAGAGGCCACTACGGTAGAGAAAACTCCTGGCTCGTGGTTTCTGCGGGCAGAGAAATTAAGGGGGGTGGATAAATGATAGGGTTTGATTCACCCAATTCCTTGACCTGACCAGCGGATCTGCTGAGAGAGCGAATATCTAACTCTGTTACCCATTAGAGTAATCACTCATCTCCGAGTCTCAGTCTTATCTCAGGCGCAAATAGAGGCCATGTTTACCCCAGCCCAATCCTTGGACAATGGTGTTTCCCATGTCAATGTTTGTCCCAGTTAATTAACTTCCCCCAGAGAGATTCCCAATTAACCCGAGTAAACAGGTGATGTGATTTCTGTCAGATGACGGTTTTGCCACCGTTGCGCTTTTCCTTCTATATATGCTGAAGTTTTCCCTCAATAAACTACTGATCTGATCACGCTCCATATTGCCTCGTATCGTTTCTTGATCAGTCTCCTCCGGGACCTCCGGCCCTCAGCGGCCCCGATTCCTACACCTGGTGACCCCGATGTGATCTACTCGTGAGTAAGCGACCCCCGAGCGGTCTACCTCAGAGTAAGCGATCACACGGTCCGGTTCTGCACTTGAACCGTGTCCGACCATCCCGGAGGACAGCGCGGCGCTCTGGTCGGTAAGCCAGCCGATCGGAGGGACGGCCTGCGGTGAGGCAGTCCAAGAGGCTTTTCTACAGCTTGCTCCCGACTTTCGCGGCGGCTTGCAGCAGCGGGAAACGCGTTCCGCTCAGGGTCTGCTGTGAACCCCTGACAGCGCAGTGGCCACCGAGGGCACATGGCCGCAGTCCATGCTCTGAGCTCTACCCAGAGAATCGTCGCCAGAACCTATTGCCTTGCCAAAAGACGCGTCAACTCGTCCCGAGGAGGAAACTTCGGAGGACCCATCTCAGGTAATATGGGGACCTGTCCTCAGCGACAGCGTCCATCCGCTAGCCAAAGAACTCGTGAGGGAGAGTTCAGAATCCTGGCCAGGGTGTTTAAGTTGCGTTTTCACAGCGGGGAGCTAGCGAGACTTTTGGTGTACCTGGGGGAACACTGCCTGCTTTACCCAGAAGTAGGTACGTTAACCCTTGAGCTCTGGGATCAGATAGGAGACTGCATTCAGCAACCCCCGAAAGCTCCGAGAGGCGTAATTCGCACATGGAGTAAATGTAGGAAGCTCTTAGCGGAGATAGAGCCAGTCCGGATAGAGGCCAAGGAACCCCCACTTCTGCCAGTCACACCAGCCGAGCCAACGGCGCCTACGGCGCTCTATCCGTCACTCCAGTGACGGAGGCAGAGTAGCGTAGGGAGCTTTCCCTTGGTGACAGCTGCAGACGTCACCGACGGAATGCAAGGAATGAGGAGCGCAGGCGCTTCTCTGACAGTTCCGGGTTCCCGAGTTACCAAGAGTCCCCTTCAGCGTACAATTGAAGAGGAAATTAGGAAGAGGGAATTGCCAGCAGAAGAACTAGCTGAGCTTAGCCAGATATGTCCAATTCGCATGGAGATGGATGCCCTTACGGGGGCTCAGCAGATAATTCACACACCAGTCCCGTATAAGCTTCTCATGGCTATACGGAAGGCCATTTCAGAAACTGGGCTCCAAAGTCGTTTTACTAGGGGCACGCTTCAGCAAGTGTGCGAGAACACCATGTTCATTCCCCATGACTGGAAAGCCATCATGCGGATGATGCTCACCCCTAGCCAGTATTTAATTTGGGACAGTGAGTTTCGCCTTGAGGCTCAAACAAGGGCTGCCAGGATGGGAGGCGCAGTACTTCCTGACCAGCTATATGGTTCAGGTGCCTTCGAGCCCATCAATGCCCAAATCAACTTGCCTCTCGCCACTCTCCAGATGTCGGCCGAGGCTGCCTTTAGGGCGTTTTTCAAGGTCCCAGCTACTGGCAAAGCGGCTAAGAATTACACCGCTATTAAGCAAGGAGCCCAGGAACCATATATGGACTTCATTAATCGTTTGGAGGAAGCAATTAGCAGACAGATTGACAATGAACAGGCCCAACAAGAGCTCATGATGAAGTTAGCCAAGGACAATGCCAATTTAGACTGCCGTAAAATCTTGCAGTCCCTGGGCAATCGCCCTGACTTGACCCTTACGGACATGATTAGAGCTTCCGCCGACGTTGGCACAGAATCCTATAAGATGGGTTTGCTAGCGGCAGCGGTGCAAGGGGGTAGAAGACCGAAGGGAAAGAACCAAGGAGCATGCCACAATTGTGGCAAGATCGGTCACTTCGCTAGGGAGTGCCGATCCAAGCGAGGCGGACAGAAGTCCGGCCGTTCCAAGGCTCCAAACACCCTCTGTCCGAAGTGCAAGAAAGGCTACCATTGGGCCCGAGACTGCCTGAGTTCGGGAAACCGGAACGCGGGCATGTCTCTGGCCCCGGTCCAAACAGAGGCTTCCCTCATTCAGAGCTCACCAGAGCTAGACTAGATCCCGGCCACACTCCAGGCATTACGAGGGCACAGGCCAGCCCCAAGGGTAGCACAGGGCTAGACTTGACTTGTCAGGCAGACGTTACATGCGACTTGCCAGGCACGGTCTATCTGGTGGACTCCCAGTACATGGGTCCACTGCCCAAGGGCTTTATGGGTTTAATTTTGCCCCGCAGTGTAGCAGGAGCACGCGGAATTCTTGTAATTCCAGGAGTCGTTGACTCGAATTTTTCAGGCGTTCTCCAAGTTCAGCTTTGGACTCACCTGCCCCAAACAATTCACAAAGGAGACACCCTAGCGCAACTGATCATGGTTCCTTGTCACTCGCCAGCAGATAGCCAGGGAAGGCTCAGTGACAGTTCCGAGTCCCGGTCAGAGGACCGCTCGAGCACCAGTGAGGCAGTGCAAGGATACCAGGTCTTAGCGACAGTGGAGACCAACATTGAGTGGAAACAGCGCCCGGTTATTGAGGTATTTCTGAATAATAGATCATTCTCAGGCCTGTTAGATACCGGAGCTGATGTGTCAGTGATAAGCATAGGCCAGTGGCCAAGGGAGTGGGCCATTGAGCCGGTCTCCGATGTGTGGGGGGTAGGCGGTATTCAGGAAGCGTTTAGGAGCCGGGAGTGGGTGACAGTCACAATCCCAAGGGCTGACGGCACAGCGGTAATTCGGCCGCACATTCTTGACGTGCACATCAACCTTTGGGGGCGAGACATTTTACAGCAGTACGGTGCTACGCTTACCTTCGGGTAATGGCGTTGCCACTTAAGTGGCTCACCGATACACCGGTCTGGGTAGAACAATGGCCGGTTGTAGGAGAGAAACTAGTTGCCCTCAAACAGCTGGTGAAAGAACAGCTAGACGCAGGACATATAGAACAGTCCACAAGTCCCTGGAATTCGCCAATTTTTGTCATTAAAAAGAAGTCGGGGAAGTGGCGACTCCTCCACGATCTCAGGGAGATCAATAAATGCATACAGCCAATGGGTCCGCTCCAATGCGGCATCCCAAATCCTAATATGATTCCCGAGGGGTGGGAGATCCTAGTTGTAGATCTCAAGGATTGCTTTTATACAATTCCCTTAGACCCCAGGGACCGGGAAAGGTTTGCCTTTACGGTGCCGGTTGTGAACCACAGTGAGCCTACGCAGCGTTACGCGTGGAAATTTTTGCCACAGGGCATGCTCAATTCGCCCACCCTGTGCCAAATTTATGTTCACAACGCACTGGCAAAGTTTCGAAGCCTTTACCCTAAAGCCTTAGTTTGCCATTTTATGGATGACATCTTGGTCGCGGTGCCGCAACTCGGCAGCGAAATGTTTTCTGACCTCCAGGCCAGCCTGGGGGACAAAGGTTTACTCATTGCCCCGGAGAAAGTGCAGAGAACCGAGCCCTTCTCATACTTGGGCCATCGGCTTCTCCGCTCTTTCGCAGCACCAGTTTTGCCTCAGATCAATTTACAGGACTCAGTCACCCTTGTAGAATTGCAGCAAGTTCTGGGTAATATTAATTGGGCCAGAGTCAACCAGAGTACATGTTTGCTCCCAATAAGACAGGACAATAGCCTGTCCTCCTGTAGTTAATTAAGTAGATAACAAACCCCCGGATGAGTCACCCTTCATGAGTAACTTGTGTATTATCAATTATGCCAGACTTGTAGTTTCCTGTAATGGTCGCGCACCTGGGGCATGACACACTGGGATGAGACAAATACTAAGGAGAGAGGCAGAATTGGTGGTCTGCCTCAGGCAAAAATCGGACTGATTAACGAGGTTCGCCAATCTTCCCCAAATGTTGTAATGTAGCCGGGCAGAAAGGTCTCCACCAGGCATCAGATTTTCTGCTTCAAATGAAGCAGCTTGAACCCCTCCCCCCAAAAGCAAGGAAAGGATCAAGATGACCATCGTCAAGGTGTTAAAGGTGATCTGGGACAAGACTGCAACCACGATGTTTTCTGAAGTTGGCTCTGTATTCTGCTGCCACACAATCTCTGCCGCCTCCTGACACAGGTATTTGACCATCCCCCATGTGATCTTCAGCACCGGTGTCGGCTGCTGTCGCTTCCTCCACCTGGGTCCCCCTGTCAGATTCAGCTCCTCCATCTTGGGTAGCAGATCCGGGAACGCTTGGCTCCATGCCATTGGGCTCGAGATGAGGTCTCACGCAACAAGCTGGGATCCAGACGACACATGGACAACACCTGAAGGAGACAAAACTGCAGCATACCCTCTTCCCCACGTTACGAGTGGCGCCAGGCTCCTCCAAGAAGGATCTGGTGGCACTCGGTAATGCACCATAGGGAGCGAAAGAACCTCAGTGTGACGGAAGTGTTTCTCCTGCAGAGTACAGTCTGAAAAAATGTTCAAATGATTATACGTGAATAAGACCTTGTTCAAACACTGCTGTGCCTGACCCTGATTTTTGGGGAGGGCTAGTTCCCCCCTTTCTGTTTGTTTGCCAATGTATGACTTGAGCGTCCGATTCACCTGCTTGACAATTGCTTGCCCTTGCGGATTGTACGGAACGCCAAAAGTGTGCTTAATGTCCCAGGTGGCCAGGAATGTGGCCAACTGCCTGGAGCTATAAGCTGGGCCGTTGTCGGTCTTCACGTGCCGTAGTTTGCCCATGGCCGCAGTACAGGAGAGGAGATGCTGCTCCACGTGGGTCGCAGTTTCTCCCTTCTGAGCTGTAGCCCAGACAAACTGTGAGAATGTGTCTATGCAGACGTGCATAAACTGCCATCTCCCAAACTACGGAACATGTGTGGCATCCATTTTCCACACCTGGTTGGCTTCTGTCCCTTGTGGGTTGATCCCCCACGAGCCCCCCCCTGCCCCTGCACATTGTGGGCAGGAACGGACTATGCCCTGGGCTTGGGAAAGTGGCAGGTTGAACTGCCGTGCAAGTGCTTTGGCATTTTGATGGAAAAATGCATGACTTTGGATCGGAGTCGTGAAGACTCCCAGAACTGACTTTTGCTGAATTTCCTTTGCAGCCGCGTCTGCTCTGCTGTTGCCCACTGACATGGGACCAGGCAAATCCTGGTGATTTCTTATGTGGGTGACATAGAGTGCTTCTGTGTGGTTTCGCAAACGAAATTGAGTTGTCAAAAACAAGCTTAACAAGTTTTTGTCTATCGCGGGAGTTGTGTAGGCTTCCAGCAGACTGTGAAGCAAATTCCGGACATACTGGCTGTCCGTAATTATGTTCAAATGTTCTTTGGCAAAAGTACGCAAGGCAAGGTTCACTGCTGCCAATTCCACCCGCTGCATGGACTTCTGTGGAAGAGTCAGAAGCGTGTGCCAAGCCTGACCTTCTTGCCAAGTGAGAACTCCATATGTTTTACCCCCATCAGTGAATACCGTCCTGGCTCCCTGGAGAGGAACTAAGGACAATAACTCACACAAGCTGACTGTCTGCTTTTGAAGCGGAGACAAGTCTGGGGTCTTTTGGCAAATGGTATGCCAAACATCCTGTGAATCCTTCTAATGCAATCAGAAGTGTGTCTCCGAGCTGCATTAGCTGGTGGACCTGATCCTTAGTAAATGGAACAACAATTTTTGCTAAATCATGCCCTGAGATATCCCTTTCTCTCAACCTTCCTCGGTAAATCACCGTGGAGACCAGTTCCTGTGGAGGGACGATGTTTCAGGGAGAGGTGTGCTGACCGCACATTCCACGATTTTCGCCTCTCGCTCGGAGTCTATGCCTAGAGCTCCAGTGAAGATGGTCCCACTTCGGACTATGTACAGGTTCAGAACAGGAGCATATGGCCCCTGACTAATCCTGTCCACCCATCTTTGGCTGAGAACTTGGTTGACCTTTT